>JACCHX010000011.1:0-1400833 GCA_018907135.1 Kradibia gibbosae
CCTAATCCAAGAGTTAGAACTTGCGATCATTTATACTCTTTTTTACTCATGTTCTCCAAAACCAAGAGTTGGAACTTGCGATCATTTATAATCTTTTTCACTAATGTTCTCCTAATACAAGAGTTGGAACTCGCCCCTAATTATACTCCTTTTCACTAATGTTCTCCTAATACAAGAGTTAGAACTTTCGACTAATTGTAATCTTTTTCACTAAAGTTCTCCTGATCCAAGTGTTGAAACTTGCGATCATTTATACTCTTTTTCACTCATGTTCACCTAATACAAGAGTTGGAAATTACGATCATTTATAATCTTTTTCACTAATGTTCTCCTAATACAAGAGTTGGAACTTGCGACTAATAAAACTCTTTTTTTTCTCATGTTCTCCTAATCCAAGAGTTGGAAATTGCAACCATTTATACTCTTTTTCACTCATGATCACCTAATACAAGAGTTGGAAATTACGATCATTTATACTCTTTTTCACTCATGTCCTTCTTATACAAGGATTAAAACTGTGACTAATTATACTCTTTTTCACTCATGTTCTCCTAATCCAAGAGTTGGAACTTGCGATTATTTATACTCTTTTTGACTCATGTTCTCCTAATCCAAGTGATAAAACTTGCGATCATTTATACTCTTTTTCACTCATGTTTAAATAATACAAGAGTTTGAAATTACGATCATTTATAATATTTTCACTAATGTTCTCCTAATCCAAGAGTTGGAAATTGCAACCATTTATACTCTTTTTCACTCATGTTCTCCTAATCCAAGAGTTGAAACTTGCGATCATTTATACTCTTTTTCACTCATGTCCTTCTTATACAAGGATTAAAACTGTGACTAATTATACTCTTTTTCACTCATGTTCTCCTAATCCAAGAGTTGGAACTTGCGATCATTTATACTATTTTTCACTCATGTTTATCTAATACAAGAGTTAGAACTTTCGACTAATTGTACTCTTTTTCACTAAAGTTCTCCTGATCCAAGAGATGGAACTTGCGATCATTTATACTCTTTGTCACTCATGTTCACCTAATACAAGAGTTGGAAATTACGATCATTTATAATATTTTCACTAATGTTCTCCTAATCCAAGAGTTGGAAATTACGACCATTTATACTCTTTTTTTTCTCATGTTCTCCTAATCCAAGAATTAAAACTTGCGATTATTTATAATATTTTTTACTCATGTTCTCCTAATCCAAAAGAAGGAAATTGCAACCATTTATACTCTTTTTCACTCATGTTCACCTAATACAAGAGTTGGAAATTACGATCATTTATAATCTTTTTCACTAATGTTCTCCTAATACAAGAGTTGGAACTTGCGACTAATTATACTCTTTTTTTTCTCATGTTCTCCTAATCCAAGAATTAAAACATGCGATTATTTATATTCTTTTTCACTCATGTTCTCCTAATCCAAGAGTTGGAAATTGCAACCATTTATACTCTTTTTCACTCGTGTTCTCCTAATCCAAGAGTTAGACTTGCCATCATTTATACTCTTTTTCACTCATGTCCTCCTTATACAAGGATTAAAACTGTGACTAATTATACTCTTTTTCACTCATTTTCTCCTAATCCATGAGTTGGAAATTAAGATCATTTATAATCTTTTTCACTAATGTTCTCCTAATACAAGAGTTGGAACTTGCGACTAATTATACTCTATTTTTTCTCATGTTCTCCTAATCCAAGAATTAAAACATGCAAATATTTATATTATTTTTCACTAATGTTCTCCTAATCCAAGAGTTGGAAATTGCAACCATTTATACTCTTTTTCACTAATGTTCTCTTAATACAAGAGTTAGAACTTTCGACTAATTATACTCTTTTTCACTAAGGTTCTCCTAATACAAGAGTTGGAACTTGCGACTAATTATACTCTTTTTTTCCCATGTTCTCCTAATCCAAGAATTAAAACTTGCCATTATTTATATTATTTTTCACTCATGTTCTCCTAATCCAAGAGATGAAACTTTCGATCATTTATACTCTTTTTCACTCATGTTCTCCTAATACAAGAGTTGGAACTTGTGACTAATTATACTCTTTTTTTCCCATGTTCTCCTAATCCAAGAATTAAAACTTTCCATTATTTATATTCTTTTTCACTAAGGTTCTCTTAATCCAAGAGTTGGAAATTGCAACCATTTATACTCTTTTTCACTCGTGTTCTCCTAATCCAAGAGTTGGAAATTAAGATCATTTATAATCTTTTTCACTAATGTTCTCCTAATCCAAGAGTTGGAAATTGCAACCATTTATACTCTTTTTCACTAATGTCTCTTAATACAAGGAGTTAGAAAGACTTATGACTATTATACTTCTTTTTCAACTAAGGTTCTCCTAATACAAAGATTTGGAACTGTGCGACTATTATGACTCGTTTTTTCCATGTTCTCCTAATCCAAGAATTAAAACTGGCTATTATTTTTACTTGTTCTTTCAACAATGTTCTCCTAATCCAAGAGTTGAAACTTGCGATCATTATACTCTTTTTCACTCATGTTTCCTAATCCAAGAGTTGGAACTTACGACTAATATTATACTTTTTTTTCCTCATGTTCTCCTAATCCAGAATGAAAACTGGCCATTATTATAGTATTTTTCACTCATGTTCTCCTAAATCCAAGAGTTAAAACATGCAAATATTTAGATTATTTTTCACTCATGTTTTTCCTAATCCAAGAGTTTGGAAATTGCAACATTTATACGCTTTGTCACTCGTGTTCTTCTAATCCAAGAGTGTGGAACGTTGCGAGCATTTATACTCGTTTTCACTCAGGTGTCTCCTAATACAAAATTAAAACTTGTGACTAGTTATAGTCTTTTTTTCTCATTTCTCCGATCAAATAAGTCAAAACTTGCCATTATTTATATTATTTTTCACTCATGTGCGCCTAAGCCAAGAGTTGAAACGTGCGATCAGTTATACTCTTTTTCACTCGTGTTATCCTAAATCCAAGAATTAAAACTTGCCATTATTATATTATTTTTCACTCATGTTCTCCTAAACCAAGAGTTGAACTTGCGATCATTTATACTCTTTTTTCACTCATGTTTCTCCTAATCCAAGAGTTGAAACCTGCGATCATTTATACTCTTTTTTCACTCATGTGCTCCTAAGCCAAGAGTTGGAACTTGCGAGCATTTATACTCTTGTTCACTCATGTTCTCCTAATACAAAAAATTAAAACTTGCGATTATTTATACTCTTTTCACTTATGTTCTTCTTATTCCAAGATTGGAAATTGCAACCATTTATACTCTTTTTCACTCGTAAGGCTTCTAATCCAAGAGTTAGAACTTGCGATCATTTATACTCTTTTTCACTCATGTCCTCCTTATACAAGGATTAAAACTGTGACTAATTATACTCTTTTTCACTCATGTTCTCCTAATCCAAGAGTTGGAACTTGCGATCATTTATACTCTTTTTCACTCATGTTCTCCTAATACAAAAATTAAAACTTGTGACTAGTTATAGTCTTTTTTTTCTCATGTTCTCCTAATCAAATAATTAAAACTTGCCATTATTTATATTATTTTTCACTCATGTTCTCCTAATCCAAGAGTTGAAACTTGCGATCATTTATACTCTTTTTCACTCGTGTTATCCTAATCCAAGAATTAAAACTTGCCATTATTTATATTATTTTTCACTCATGTTCTCCTAAACCAAGAGTTGAAACTTGCGATCATTTATACTCTTTTTCACTCATGTTCTCCTAATCCAAGAGTTGGAACTTGCGATCATTTATACTCTTTTTCACTCATGTTCTCCTAATACAAAAATTAAAACTTGCGATTATTTATACTCTTTTTCACTTATGTTCTTCTTATCCAAGAGTTGGAAATTGCAACCATTTATACTCTTTTTCACTCGTGTTCTTCTAATCCAAGAGTTAGAACTTGCGATCATTTATACTCTTTTTCACTCATGTCCTCCTTATACAAGGATTAAAACTGTGACTAATTATACTCTTTTTCACTCATGTTCTCCTAATCCAAGAGTTGGAACTTGCGATCATTTATACTCTTTTTCACTCATGTTCTCCTAATACAAAAATTAAAACTTGTGACTAGTTATAGTCTTTTTTTTCTCATGTTCTCCTAATCAAATAATTAAAACTTGCGATTATTTATACTCTTTTTCACTTATGTTCTTCTTATCCAAGAGTTGGAAATTGCAACCATTTATACTCTTTTTCACTCGTGTTCTCCTAATCCAAGCGTTAGAACTTGCGATCATTTATACTCTTTTTAACTAATGTTTTCTTAATACAAGAGTTAGAACTTTTAACTAATTATACTCTTTTTCACTCATGTTCTCCTAATCCAAGAGTTGAAACTTGCGATCATTTATTCTCTTTTTCACTCATGTTCTCCTAATACAAAAATTAAAACTTGTGACTAGTTATAGTCTTTTTTTTCTCATGTTCTCCTAATCCAAGAATTAAAACATGCAAATATTTATATTATTTTTCACTCATGTTCTCCTAATCCAAGAGTTGGAAATTGCAACCATTTATACTCTTTTTCACTCGTGTTCTCCTAATCCAAGAGTTGGAAATTAAGATCATTTATAATCTTTTTCACTAATGTTCTCCTAATACAAGAGTTGGAACTTGCGACTAATTATACTCTTTTTTTTCTCATGTTCTCCTAATCCAAGAATTAAAACTTGCGACTTATTATACTCTTTTTCACTCATGTTCTCCTAATCCAAGAGTTAAAAATTGCGAATATTTATATTCTTTTTCACTCATGTTCTCCTAATCCAAGAATTAGAACTTGCGACTTATTATACTCTTTTTCACTAATGTTCTCCTAATCCAAGAGTTAGAACTTGCGAACATTTATACTCTTTTTCACTCATGTTCTCCTAATCCAAGAGTTGGAACTTGCGATCATTTATACTCTTTTTCACTCATGTTCTCCTAATCCAAGAGTTGGAAATTGCAACCATTTATACTCTTTTTCACTCGTGTTCTCCTAATCCAAGAGTTAGAACTTGCGATCATTTATACTCTTTTTCACTCATGTTCTCCTAATCCAAGTGTTAGAACTTGCGATCATTTATACTCTTTTTCACTCATGTCCTCCTAATACAAAAATTAAAACTTGTGACTAGTTATAGTCTTTTTTTTCTCATGTTCTCCTAATCAAATAATTAAAACTTGCGATTATTTATATTCTTTTTCACTCATGTTCTCCTAATCCAAGAGTTAGAACTTGCGATCATTTATACTCTTTTTTACTCATGTTCTCCTAATACAAGAGTTGGACCTTGCGACTAATTTTACTCTTTTTTTTCTCATGTTCTCCTAATCCAAGAATTAAAACTTTCGATTATTTATATTATTTTTCACTCATGTTCTCCTAATCCAAGAGAAGGAAATTGCAACCATTTATACTATTTTTCACTCGTGTTCTCCTAATCCAAGAGTTAGGAACTTACGTCATTTATACATCTTTCTCAACTCAATGTTCTCCCTAATCCAAGAGTTGGAAACTTGCACACCATTTATACTCTTTTTCACTCATGTTCTCCTCTCAAGAATTATACGATATTTATACTCTTTTACTCATGTTTCCTAAAACGTGAACTTGCGACTAATTATACTCTTTTTCACTCATGTTCTCCTAATCCAAGAGTTGAACTTGCGATATTTATACTCTTTTTTACTCATGTTCTCCTAATCAATGAATTAAACCATGTTCTCCTAATTACAACTCTTTTTTCACTCATGTTCTCCTAATCCAAGAGTTGGAACTTGCGATCATTTATACTCTTTTTTCACTCATGTTCTCCTAATCCAAGAGTTGAAACTTGCGATATTTATACTCATTTTTTCACTATGTTCCTCTACCTAATACAAGAGTTGGAACTTGCGACTAATTATACTCTTTTTTTCTCATGTTCTCCTAATCCAAGAATTAAAACTTGCGATATATTTATATTTTTTTCACTCATGTTCTCCTAATCCAAGAGTAGAACTTGCGATCATTTATACTCTTTTTTACTCATGTTCTCCAAATCCAAGAGTTGAACTTGCGATCATTTATACTCTTTTTCACTAATGTTCTCCTAATCCAAGAGTTGGAAATTGCGATCATTTATACTCTTTTTCACTTATGTTCCCTAATCCAAGATTAAACTTGCGATCATTCATTTATACTTTTTCACTCAATGTCTCCTAATACCAAAATTAAAACTTGTGACATTATACTTTTTTTTCACTCATGTTCTCCTAATCAAGAGTTAAAACTTGCGATTTTTATATTCTTTTATCACTCATGTCTCCTAATCCACAGAGTTGGAAACTTGCGACATTTATACTCTTTTTTACTTCATGTTCTCCTAATCCAAGAGTTGGAACTTGCGATCATTTATAATCTTTTTCACTAATGTTCTCCAATACAAGAGTTGGAACTGGATACTCTTTTTCTCATGTTCTCCTAAACCCAGCATTTATTGTAATACCTTTTTCACTAATGTTCTCCTATGAGTGTAGAACTTTCGACATAATACAAGAGTTGGACCTAATACCCCTAATTATACTCCTTTTCACTAATGGTTCTCCTAATACAAGTTGGATCACTTTCGATAATTGTTCAACCATTGCGATCAATTTATACTCTTTTTCACTACCTAATACAAGAGTTGGAAATTACGATCATTTATAATCTTTTTCACTAATACCTAATACAAGAGAACTTAGACCATTATACTCTTTTTTTTCTCATGTTCTCCTAATCCAAGAATTAAACTTGCGAATTTATAATCTTTTTCACTAATGTTCACCTAATACAAAGTTGGAAATTGCAACCATTTATACTCTTTTTCACTCGTGTTCTCCTAATCCAAGAGTCAGAACTTGCGATCATTTATAATCTTTTTCACTAATGTTCTCCTTTCAAGAGTTGGAACTTGCGACTAATTATACTCTTTTTTTTCTCATGTTCTCCTAATACAAGAGTTGGAACTTGCGATCTAACTCTACTCTTTCACTCATGTCCTTCTTATCCAAGGATTGGAAATTGCTACATTATACTCTTTTTCACTCGTGTTCTCCTAATCCAAGAGTTGGAGAACTTGCGATCATTTATACTCTTTTTGACTAATGTTCTCCTAATACAAGTGATGGAACTTGCGATCATAATTATACTCTTTTTTACTCATGTTTAAAACCAAGAGTTGGAAATTACGATCATTTATAATATTTTCACTAATGTCTCTTATACAAGGATTAACTCCTAATTATACTCTCCTTTTCACTCATGTTCTCCTAATCCAAAAGTTAGAACTTGCGATTATTTATAATCTTTTTCACTAAATTTCTCCTAATCGTGTGAGTACTTGTAACTAATACTAGTCCTTTCTAATTATACACTCTTTTACTCATGTTCTCCTAATACAAGCGGTTGAAACTTACAACCATTTATACTTTTTCACTATATTTCCTAATACCAAAATTACAACTGTGATCAATTATACTCTTTTTCATTCATTTTCTTCTAATCGAGTTGGAAATTGCAAGATTTATACTCTGCGTTCTCCTATCATTCTTGCGACTCTTTTTTTTCACTAATGTTCTCCTAATACAAGCGTTAACTTGTGACTTACTTGTTCTCCTAATTCAAGAATTAGAAACTAGTTATACTCTTTTTCACTAATTCCTTCTTAACCAAGAGTTACAAACTGCGAACTTATTATACTCTTTTTCACTAATCACATTATTTATACTCTTTTTGACTCATCTTCCAAATTAAAACTTGCGATCATTTATACCTTGCGATCATTTATACTCTTTTTCACTAATGTTCTCCTAATACAAGAGTTGAAATAGTTGCATTGCGACTACCATGATAATACTTATTTTTCTAATGTTTTAACCAGAAGTTAAAACTTGCGATTATTTAACTCTTTTACTCATGTTCTCCTAATCCAAGGTTGACTTGCGATCCAATTTATTTCTAATATTTCCTAATCCAAGAATTAAAACTTGGACTAAAACTCTTTTCACTCATGCCAGCAATTGAGACTTTATAATCTCTAACGATCATTTATTTTTTTTTTCACAATGGTCTTCGCATTTATTCTTTTCACTAATGTTCTCCTAATTCGAGAAGGGAAAATTGCGACCATTTATACTCTTTTTCACTCATGTTCTCCTAATGCAAAGTTGGAACTTGCGACTAATTATACTCTTTTTCACTCATATTCTCCTAATCCAAGAATTAAAATCTTGCGATCTTTTATTCTCTTTTTCATTTAATGTTCTCCTAATACAAGAGTTAGAACTTTCGACTAATTATACTCTTTTTCATTAATGTTCTCCTAATAAAAGAAGGTAAAATTGCGACCATTTATTCACTTTTTCATTCATGTTCTCCTAATCCAAGAGTAAGAACTTGTGACCATTTATACTCTTTTTCACTCATGTTCTCCTAATCCAAGAGTTGGAACTTGTGACTAATTATACTCTTTTTCACTCATGTTCTCCTAATCCAAGAGTTGGAACTTGTGACTAATTATACTCTTTTTCACTCATGTTCTCCTAATCCAAGAGTTGGAACTTGTGACTAATTATACTCTTTTTCACTCATGTTCTCCTAATACAAGAGTTGGAACTTGCGATCATTTATACTCTTTTTAACTAATGTTCTCCTAATACAAGAAGGGGAAATTGCGACCATTTATACTCTTTTTTCTCAGGTTCTCCTAATCCAAGAACTAAAACTTGTGACTAATTATACTCTTTTTCACTCATGTTCTTCTAATCAAAAGTTATAACTTGCGATCATTTATGCTTTTTTTCACTCATGTTCTCCTAATACAAGAATTAGAACTAACGATTAATTATACTCTTTTTTCATGTTCTTTTAATATAAGAGATGAAATTTGCGACCATTTATACTCTTTTTCACTCATGTTCTCGTAATCCAATAGTTGGAACTTGCGAATATTTATACTATTTTTCACTCATATTCTCCTATTCCAAGAATTAAAACTTGCGACTAATTATACTCTATTTCACTCATGTTTTCCTAATCCAAGAGTTGGAACTTGCGATCATTTATTCTTTTTTTCACTAATGTTCTCCTAATTCGAGAAGGGATAATTGCGACCATTTATACTCTTTTTCATTAATGTTCTCCTAATAAAAGAAGGTAAAATTGCGACCATTTATTCACTTTTTCATTCATGTTCTCCTAATCCAAGAGTAAGAACTTGTGACCATTTATACTCTTTTTCACTCATGTTCTCCTAATCCAAGAGTTGGAACTTGTGACTAATTATACTCTTTTTCACTCATGTTCTCCTAATCCAAGAGTTGGAACTTGCGACCATTTATACTCTTTTTCACTAAGGTTCTCATAATACAAGAGTTGGAAATTACGAACAATTATTCTCTTTTTCACTAATGTTCTCCTAATACAAGAGGTGGAACTTGCGATTAATTATACTCTTTCTTTCTCATGTTCTTCTAATAAAAGAGTTGGAACTTGCGACTTTTTATACTCTTTGTATCTCATGCTCTCCTATTTCAAGATTTGGAACTAACGACTAATTATTCTCTATTTTTCTGATGAGCAAAAAAATTCTATGTGCATAGAATAATTACCAGGAGTTGTCCGCACATTTTTTAGTTAGCGGCATCTCTTAAAAGTTCCAAAATAACAGTTTGATCAATGATTTTTATTACAGCTTTGTAAATAGTTTAATTTGTATTTGACCCATATTGATTTTGTTTATATAAATAAAATGTTATTAAAAATAAATGTTTTATTGATTAGTTTGAAAGCTTTTTTTTAATGAACAATTAATACTATTATTTTATTCATAATAATGAATTCTTAAAAAAATTCGGTACTTTGTGTATCTTGATGTTTATATGCAGAAAATTATGTTGCAAAAGATAGAATTTGTTTTTTTTTACATATTAAATAGTGGTGAATATTTGTTTCCTACCTGTACGTATTATTTTCAAAATTATTACTAGACAAAAAACTTTGTGCCTTATACTTTAAATAAAATCTATATAATTAAATATCTAATAATAAAATATTTTTTAAATTCAGATTTAAGATTGTAAAGTTTCATTACGTATTCACGTAGAATCAAATAAAAATTTAAAGATGTTTTTATTGTTTCACTTATTAAAAACCAGTCTAACGATATAAACGTAAATCTTCCCCTGTGATTGGAAAACGCCCGATATCATCAAAATGTAGACCATTTTTCATTTTTTTTCTAAAATCAGTTCTTTCTTCGGGTATATACTTTTTATACATCTTCCATCTCCAATATCTATATTATTATGCAGAACAAGTATATTTTTGTTGAATAATAAAAAAGAATCTTTTTTAATGTATCAAAATGAAAAATCAATTTTTTTGTCATACCTTTCAATCGGATGTAAGACTTCCTCGCATGATTCAGGCATATTTTTAAGAAATATTTTCCATTTTTCCTGTATTTTCTCATTTGTTAATGACAATTTTCTAGTTTCATCGTAATGTAATTTCTCGAGAAAAAATAGTGTAAGGATATTAGTATCGGTTCCTTGATTGTATGGAAAATATTGGTGTAGCAAATGCCTTAAATATTTGTCTGCGCCTAGATTACAATTTATATTAGTAGAAGATTTATGAACGTTTTGTAAAATTATGTATTACATCTTTAATTGTTTTACATAATATTTTCACTCGATGAAACTATAAATTAAATACTTATTACACTTAATATTGAAAAATTGAATTTTTATTTAATACCTTTGTATAAATTGTCAAGCGTCATCTTTCTTCTGGCATATGTGGTTGTAAATATTTTATTGGTTAATTTTTTAGTTTAACTTTTAATTTACTATGAATGAACTACGATTTTTTTATTATGACTTTGAAACTATCAATTATTATGATATATATATGTTTATATTGAATTGTAACTATTAACGATTCTTTTAAAAATTGTCAACTATTCCAAAATTGGTAATTGTGGTAATAATTTTTTTTCATTTGTCCAGCATGTTTTATTAAAAAAAAAAATATAAACAAAAATTCCTTTTCCCTAATCAATATGACGACTGGCTTTTTGAAAATTTAGACTCGATCCTCCATTCGACGCTATTGCGCTAAAATATGAATATTTTTAGTATTATGTACAAATGAAACAAAGATAAAAAAGATTTTTGAAATCTTTCGTTAAAATTATTATAAAAACAATCGGTATAGGAATATATTCGTATTGTTTAATTTTTCTAGATTTAAAAGAGAAGTAAATGCTTTACCACTGTAATATAGAAGGCAAATTTAAATAAAGTAAAATTTATTAATCTTTAGCTTATCGAATCTTGATTTATGTTTTTTCTATAAATATTGGGTGCTTTAAATGCTTTTGCCTGCATGGAAAAATGTGAAAAAAATGAAAATTATATTTGAATATTTAATTAAAACGCATGGGTAAAATAATTGGCAAAAAGCGTGATTTTACAAAAATTTTATACGAATCTTAAAAAGTACAAATTTTATTACCAATATTTACATGTACGATCAAGTGTCCTAAATTATAAATGTAAACGCATTTACAGCTGATACATTTATGTTATTTTTAAGATGTTTTTCTTTTTATAAAATAATTTATTTTATAAAAATTTGCATACATGCTTAATATACAAAATTATCGTAATAAAAACATAGATTTAACGTTGATAAATCTACAATTAAAGTAATTTTATATTTTAAGATATATTAAATTACAGTATAAATATATATATATTAAATTCATAGGCATAGTTTTCTTGTAATTTACAAATCAAATAGCTTTTAAAATTCTTCTTTAACTACAGCATTCGTAACTCCAATTAGGATTATTATTTACATTCCTATTCATGGTAGAAAAACTTTTTTTATTTAATTATTGTTTTAACTAACATTATTATTAAATTAATTTCAGCTAGCATTAATCTTAGAAAAGGCAATAAACGTAATAAGTTTTATACATTTTTATATAAATCAATCGTATCTTTTAAATATAATAACAAATCAATACAAAATATAGTATTATTGAAATTTGACTAGTAACAACAGGCTTTCAAAAAATTATCAGGATAAATGAGTCTTGAATAGATAAAACGTGCTTGCCCGATTAATTTATTCGAGCAGTACTGTTTCAATGACTTTTTTTTTTTTTTTTTTTTATTGGATTCTACTATTTTTCTTATAGTATGAACATATTTTTTCTTCGCTTCCGGATAATATGGCTACTATCGTTGTCGCCGATCCTTTTACGCTTATTATTTATTCTATCAGCCTCTGCAAAAAAAGAAAAGAAAAAGAAATATAATTTTTAACACTTATGAGCGGAGAAAATTAGGAATTCGCGTAATTAATCGATCAATTGTTTTAATTGCGCCGTATTTTATACGTCGCGTTAGACAAAATGAAAAAAAAAAAAAAAAAAAAAATAAGAATTCGTTAAACGGAAACTAATCGATGGCGAACAAGACACTCGACGTTCGTTCGACGACAAGCCGCAACGTGAAAGCAATTAAAAACAAGCTGCTCACTCTTTTCGTCATTGGAGGGAGTGCGAGCTTGAGAGGTCGGACTATCGTTACAGCTGTGATTGGAAGCCGAGTCTTGGGTCGTATCCTCCACGATCACAAGCCTGTCGCTCTTAACGGTCTTCGCCCTTTTCAGGGTCTTCCTTCTCGCTGGATTCATCTTAAATATAATCTCCGTGGCCGTGGGCGACGTAGAATTAATCAGATTGCCAATCTCATCGTGGAATTCCCAGGTCAATTCGGCCTCGCTGAAAGCCTTCCTCCTCCTCCGCTTGTAATTGTCCTCGTCAAAGGTGTACCGGATCTCCTGGCAAGGCACGTTGCAATTGCTCAAGCCGCAACTATCGTTTAGGGATAAGTTTCTCTCGTCGGCCATGAGCTGCCGCGACTTGAAGCGAGTATTGTGCCGGTGCGGGCTGCCGCCACTCCCGACGAGCTTGTCCCTGGCTCCGTTGGCGTCGAGGCTCGCGGCCTCGTACGGCCTCCTGTCGTCCTCCAAAATCAGCTCGATATTCGAGTCGCCGTTGCTCTCGTCCGAGTGCCTCGAATCGAACGACAGGCGTTGCGGACTGGGCTCCTTAGCCGTGATGCTCTTTATGGCCTTAACCAGCTCCAATTTATTCGCAATGCTCTTCTCCTCGCTTTTGCAGGACGAGTCGAGCGCTGCATTGTTGTCCGTCGACGTGTCCTGTTGTCCCTCGCTCGTCCTCTCCTCCTCGTCGTTGATTATACTTTCCACCGCCTTCGCTATTTCTTCCTCGCTCTTCTCTATTTGGATTCTGTGCGTGGTCGCACCCTCCCTCCTCCTTGTCTCCGGGGCCCTCGCTTGTATGGCCGGCGGTAGAGGAGCCTTCGTCGGCTGCTCGGGAGAATTAGCGATTATTTCCGGGCGTGGGGTCTGCTCGGGCCTGGACGCCTCTTCCTTCGATCTTTGTATCTTCGTCATTTCTTCCTCCTTCAGCATGTGGGAGATCTTCGCGTTCAGGTTTGTTGGGTTCTCGATGGCCTTTGAAATACTCGGGGTTTCGAAAATGTCCGCCTCCGCGCACGCGTTCTCGTCCTTGGCAGGCGTTTCCTTGGCAAAGCCGCTCATCTCTTCCTCGGGTTTGTTTATTGGGAATACTTTTGCGGGTGAAACTTCAGCGTGATCTTCGATGACTGGCCCCTTTTCGGACTCCTTCTCCTCGCCTTTGCCATTTCGTACACCCTCTGGTCACCAAAAAAAAAAAAAAAAATAATAATAATAATAATCGATTCTTTTAACCGTATTTTTAATTATATTAACGTAAAGCGGGGCTTGCTCTCGACGCGATAAAACTTTCGAGCAAAGTTATACGATAAGATTTTTAAATGAGATTGCATTCGGATTTAAATTTCCATTTAACGAAGTATACTTTTACACGTGGAGTTATATATGGAGTTACACGCGAGAATGATCGAGTGTATTAACGTAATTTACTTAAGACTACATTTTCGAATATCGGCAAGGGAAATGCGATCTCGAATTAGATGGAATAATTCGTTTTACCTGTATTATTATAATCATGCGATGACGATAAACAACTGTCACAGGTGCAGGAGGATGACGAGGAACTTGACGAGTAATCGCTTTTCGTATTTACCTCTTTTTCTCTATAAACCATAGAAGAATTTTGTTTTAAATCTTCGTCGTCTGTATGATCGGATTCCGCCTTTGCCTTCTTATCTTTCAACAAGTTATCTTTTATAACTTCAAACTGCGTGATTTCCGATTTCTTGGAGGGCTCGAAGGTGTCGAGTATTGGCTCATAGTAAGCTGATTTTTTCGATGTCTGTGGATTCGTGGGCAGAAATTTTATTTTTCAGATAAAATATGAAGAATTGGAGAGGTTGTTGATAATAAAAAAAAAAAAAAAAAAAAAGAACCGTACAGATAACGTACAGTAAAGGCACGTGACGTTAACATAAATAAATTACCGCTTGCAAAAGTTATAAATTTCACGGACTCCGCGAGCAGTAGGAGAATTCGCTTGAGTTTGTAAGATTGCGCTTTACCTTGGGCTCCTGGGGCAAGCTCTTAGCCTCTTTGGGTGGCGTCAGTACGATCTTCGGGGTCGAGGGACACTCGAGTGGCGTTGCAACGAGGCTCTGAATCGTGCGCGAGTCCTCGCACAATTTTGAAATCGGCATCACCAGGCTATTGCTGCCGGGGCTCAGGACCTGAGGCGTCGGTGGAATCTGCAGGGTGTTTTCGTCCCTTTGCGGTGTGTCCAGCTCGAGGGCGAAGTCGCTCAAGGACGAGGGTCTTCTATCCGAGCCGAAAGACGACTTCGTTACATTCGTGTTGAGGGTCTTGAGGCGCGCGTATTTCTTCTGGACGACTTTGCCTCGTTCGATTTTGCTAACCTGATCGTAAATTACTTCCAACTTTTGCGTACAGTTGCCTTTGATGCTGGTGTTCGTTATTATGCTCAATTGTTCCTCTATTTTTTGATAATCCATTATACTTTTATTTTCAACGGAGCTCTGCCGTTCCTGTAAGGAGCATTAAAATAATTTGTCAACTACTGCTACAAAAATTTCAATTGATTTAATATTGTAAATTCAATCCAACGATTAAGCCCGCTACTTCGTTGGATAAATTCCATTTATTAGAAGTGCATAGAAACCGATTATTTTTACGTTATTTTTATTAAAAAAAAAATAATTAAAAGCATCAGTATTTAAACATTTTGAATATTATATAATAGATTAAGCTTCTGTGACAAGGCAATTAATAATTATCTGCTGCCTCGATTAGTTCGGTGTATTCGAAATCGTTCGTTTAATAAAGAATACGTAGGAAAATTTGCAATCAAATAGAAGATGACGTTAATCAACTTTATTTACTTTTATAAATTATAGATTATAAAGTTCAAGCATACTTGTTCATTGGGTTCCTTTATTTTTAACCGTTCATCGATGTGAGATTTACTTGGCGATTTTCCCAAACCTATTTCTATAACGTTATTCTCAATTTTTATTTTTTCATCGTTATTATTGCTTTCAGCTACATTAATTTTAATAATATTATTCATTTCTTCGGATGCTAATTTTAATACACTTTCTTCGTTATCAATTTCATCGTTAATACTTTCTGATAGAATGTCTAGAAGATCCTTTGCCGTTCTAACATTTTTGTTATTCGAAATGTCATTTTTAAATTCACTTTTTTCAGCGTTTTCGAGCTCTTTTTTTTCTATTTTCTTAGGTGTAATATTAGGTGTAACATTTCTCTTCAGTCTTTTTATTTTTATTGTTTTCGCGTTTTTCTTTGCCTTCTTGGATGTACTTTCTATAAATCTTTCCTTTTTCCTTATCATCTTGTAATTCTGTTTTGGTGATTTATTATTATTTTTAATTTCACATTGTCCTAAAGATTGTCTTAAATCGCTATCCCAAGCTTTCTTTTTAACGTTCTTCTCATCTGCGTCAATAATTTCATCGATATTATTCTTTTTCAAGGAAGACGTTTCTTTTGTTATTTGGTTGAAATTTATTTTCTCATTTTCGTTGACTTCGGTTTCACCTGCCTCTTCATTTGTGCATAATAAATTTTTATCTAAAATATTAAAGAAATAAATAAAAACTTGAATAAATTTAAAATTATTGTCAATCGTAGTGTCGTCTAAATTTATATATATATATATTTTGAAGTAATTACACTTTCTTTTCAATTAATCGCTTTCTTAATTTGTTCTTAATTTGTTACACGAGCATTTATTTCGCATTTTAAATTATTCGTCAAGCATCATTAATAATATTAATATTTAATGTAAATAAATCTATATATTTCCAAATGCAAACCAACCAAACGATTGCCAATTTTTACTTTACCTGGGACGAATTTTTGAAAGCCATCGCTGCACTGCTTTTGCTCGATAATATCGGAATTCGAAAAAGGTGGCGACTGAAACAAGGATGACTTACACGAATTCTTTAAGCATTTCTTTATCGTTTCTGGCGAAGCAGAGCCTTGCCTATCTTTTATTTTACTCTCCGAGTACGATCTATTAACGGGTGCATTAAAATCGAGGGCTCGGACGTAGCTGCTCGGCTTTTTTGGCGTGGACAAGCTCAAGCGCTTAGCCTTGGATTCGATTTCTGCTTTTTCCGGAGTGTACTTCCTGATTATCTGACTGTTTATTTTTAAAACAAAATCAATACGGTAGCTTTTAATACAGGTGTGCACGCACGTAAGATTTCACTATAAGTACGTCGAAAATAATGGCAATGCTAAGCGGCAAATTATTTAACAATAACTTATAAATGTTTAATGAACAATATTTAATGTTGAATTATATTTTACATAATTGACCTCAAGGTCATTTACCTTTTAATACCATCCATTCAAAAGCAGTATTTATAATGCTTATTAACATTTATCAATTAAATTGTAAATATAACTATTACTTAATCCTTAATATCTTACATAAGCAATAAAGAATATAGGCATTGTTTAATAATAATAACGTTAATGCTTGTAATAAGCAGATTTACGAGTAAATATAAGTAAGGCTTAATAATTATACAAACCTTATATTTGTTATTAATTCCTTATCGTGTTTCTCAATTATTATTTGAGAAAAATCCGACCTCTTGTTAATGATACTTTTTTCTTTATCATTGCTGCTCTTTTCAATAATGCAGCCAAATTCCTCAGGATCATTATTTGCTGGATTTTTTACCACGCTATCGCTTGTCTTCTCAATTGCATTATCGGATTTTTTGGCTAATCTTTTATGCACTTTTATAAAAGGAGAAAGGCCAGTGCCAGTGAGCGTCATTGAATCTTCGACTTCGATTTCAGGTATAGTCACTGGAGTTTTTACTGTACTCATATTATTATCCATACCGTACAACATAATTGATTCTATACTAAAATATCTATTGTATTCGTTGTTGTCTTTTAAAAGTGGCGATAAATTATCTATGTTCCCATTAGATTTTTGAGTTGTATGGAGATTAAGTAACTCGTCTAATACTTCGGAACTTTTTTGAGAAAACGGCGTCTTACATTTGGCCACGGCGTTTACCGGAAATGTGGAAGATACATTGCTCGTGACTTTGATTTTCGGCGGTTGTACTTCAGGCGTTTGTAAAGTTTGTTCTGCAATCAATACACAATTAGCGGATAAGCCCCTTAAGAATAATTGGTATTTTTAATACATTAATTTTTTAAATACTTTTGGAAATAAATTTTTTGCCGTCTATAGTATATTATTTTAAAAATCAGTTGTAAACTTTCCTTATTTCATTTAAAGCTTAAAGTTAGCTTTGAAGTGAGTGAAAAACTTGTATAAATTCAATTATATAAATTCATTAATAGGGTTAATATTAATGCAGTATTAATCAATGCAATAGGCAAAGTCTTTTTAATTATTACCTTTTATTGCATTAGTTGATACATAACTAATAGTCGTAATTCTTTCTGCAACTTCAGGCGTTTCTAAAATATTTATAATATAATTAGGGAACAATGTATTTTATACTATTCATAAAACATGTAAATATCACTATTATACCTTTAGAAATAATAGGCGATAAGTGAGATGTTAAGGCTGTTACAATTGTTTCACAAGCACTATAAGTATCTGTAAAATGAATAGAAAAAACAATTAATGTGAAATATATATTATAAATAATGTTTGCGATTGGAAGCTTTTTAACATCATTACTTGTTTTTGAAGGTATGGTAAAATCATCCTTTTGATGAATTACATTTGGTCTGCGTAAATCTTGCGTTGAAAACCAATCGAATGTATCAAAATTTTGTATCGCTGTACATGTTTTAAGTGGCGTCGACGTAATATTATTATAAGAAAAAAAATTAGATTTCTGTAAAGACTTTTGTTCTGGAATTGGTGATTCTTCCAAATTGGATACAATATTTTGTGGTTCAGTAGGCTGTTTCGTAGGTTTTTCTTGATTAAATAGACGAGGTTGTGTATCGGTAATAGGAATTTTAGAATTCTCTCTTGTAAAGTCTACTTGTTTAATTTTTGTCGTTTCAGTAAAACACTTTTCAATGTTTGACAAATTAATTTTTTCTACACTTGATATTCTATTAGTTTTTTGAACACTTGAAATAATAGAAGTACGTTGATTGTTCGCTTCCGAATCTATTACTTCTAAACCAACTGTATTTTTAGAAACCCTGCCTTTAGAAATTAATTGAATTTCTTGATGAACTTCGTTTAAACTGCGTAAAGCATAAAAAAATGCATTAGATTATCAATTCATATTCATAAATTATAATAATAAATTAAATTTGAAACAATTAGCTCACTTTTTATTATTTACGTTAACTTCATTTTCTGTACATGCAATTTCTTCATTTTTTGGTATAACTTCATTCAGTAAATCTAGAATTTTTGGATCATTTTCGGTTTTATTTACTGCTACTTCAATAGCTTTATTAAATTGTACTATAAACGATTTATTTGATTCTTCTTTAGTTTCCTCATTAGCTTTATCCTGTGACTGTGATTTGATTGGATCTAGTATTCTATTTATGTTGTCAGCTATTCTCTCTTGTATTTCAGTACGATTTAAAATTTCGAAGGTCAAATCCTGAAATAAAGCTTCTGTTATCAATAGTCTGTATTATAAATTAATTTTAATGTATTAAAAAAAAAATGGGCATATCGACCGCTAGCATTAAAGAAAAAAATTAAATTTTTATAATTATACTTAAACGAAAATATGCGTTCACAAAATTTTTTAATTAAAAAAATATGTTTTTTATAACATACATTGGCTACAATCAGCCCTTTTTTATACTTACACTTAAAAGTTCAATACATTCAGCAGTTGGTGGAACCTTTGGATTAGGTGTATTTTTTTCTGTACCATTGGGTACAGTATCTTTATTTAACCCATTGCACCATTTTTCAGCAACACGCATTTCAGTCTCATTGTCTTTATTTACATTATTTCCAGCTGTAGCAGTGGTACTATTTTTATTTAAATTCTCATGCCTTTGATTAGACAGATGTTCATTTTTATTTGTTGTTTTTTGGAGTAAAATATTTTTATCGTGTTCAGTACTTTGAACAATATTTTCAATTTTGGAAATTTGTTTTATTTTTTTTGGTGATTTTGTACAGTTTACTACAGACTTTTCAGATTGTAAATCTTTAACGTATCCAGGTAAGCTTTTCAAGAGAGTAGTTTCAATTGCAGTATTGTCTTCAACTAAAAAGCATTTATTTTAAAGTAATGAAATAGCAAGATGGGTAAATTAAAATTATAATTACATTATTTTATTGAATCAAATGTTATCATAATGTGAGATATTTACTTAGTTTTAAATTAGTCTGAATCTGAGTTCTGAATTCTCCTTCTATTTGCTTTGTTGTACCTTCATTTGCACTTGAATTAGATTGTCTCTTATGAGATTTTGAATGGTAGCCATTTATAACCGCAGATTGATTCTATAATATGTTTTATTTAATATATATATATATATATATATTATTATCAATTTAAAATAAGCACCAATATAATTTTATTACATTACCTGTAACGATTTATCAGCATTTGTAACCAGCGCGTCTTCTTTGTATCCCTTGATAAGCAATTTGATGCAGTTAACTATATCATTGCAGTGTTTTAGTTTATCCGCATTATTTGATTTATCAATTTTTTCTTGCACTATAATTACGTAGAATAAATATATTAGAATAAACCATTAGTAATACAATATTTCTTATACAGCGATGAAATAATTTATTTGTTTTTAAAGGTGAGTAAAGTTCTTTGGTTAATTTTTAATTTAAAATAAATTCATGCTTTGACTGCTGAGGATGAATCGAAGCTTTTATAAAGTCTGTTGAAGAACAGTTTATAGAAACGGAAGTGGGATAAGTTACAATTGTCATTGCAACAAATGCGCACACATTATAGAAATGTATTTGTAAACGAGATTAATTCTGCTCCATGGGAAATAATATTAATTATGAATATTATAAGCAGCTTACCAATGGAGTTTATAATACAAAATTTCTCCAAGATATCAAGTAGCGCGTATCCGCACACACGCGTAGTGAAATGCCTACCGAGTGACAAGACACTGCGGCACTCTTGCAAGTTTGGGGATTCGTTAAGAAAGGCCTTGGCCGTTTCCATGCACCTTTCCTCGACGAGGTAACCTGTGTAAAAAAGGCGGACAAACGAATGAATGAATGTATATGTATGTGTATATCCTTGGCAAGCGGAGTTCGGCAGCGGGAGGAGGCATTCAAAGGCAAGGGGATCAAGGGTCGTTCCTTGGCTCGCTCCCAATGTCCTCCGTACCCGCGGCAGATCTTGAGCTTGCAACCAAGAGCCAGGTGCGACGATTCGTCGCTCGCTCGCTCGCGCCACGAGATCGCCGGGGAGATCTGGAGGCGAGGGATCCGGGCTCAGCCAGGAAGGAGGAAAGGCTCCGGGGCAGGGGCCCAGGGAGAGTCAGCGAGGGCTCACCGTAAATCAGGCGCGCGACCTCCGAGGGTAAGAGTGCCTCCAGTGCCACGACCTCGGACCGCTGGGGCCGCGCGCTCATCCTGGATCCAGCAATGCTCCTAGCCGTCCGTGCCCCGGTTGGGGCCCTCGGTCGGACGCGCTCGGGAGGGGGGGGGCGGCGGCGGGCAGGGCGCGCGACGCAGGGCGAGAGGAACGGCCGCGCGGCGAGTGAACTCCCTCGGGGTTGCGTTTTTTCGCGGGCCAATTTCGTTGGCAGGAGCGCCTCCGGAACGCCGCGGCTCCTATTGGCCGGGGCACAGCTGTTCGGCCGGGCATGCGCCCTGCCTCGCCAGCCCCCCCCCTCCCAACCCGACGCGGTTTTTCGAAGCTTCCCGAGCCGCGCGAATCCGCGCGCGGCCCTCCCCCGCCCCCCCGAGGCCCGAGAGGAGTTCGGTAGCCTCGGTATTACGGGGGCCGCCTGCCACCGGGGGCAGCCAGCGCTCGATTCCAATATTTTTATATCGCCCGATAACGCGAGCGGTCGATCTTGCGGTCGATCTTTGCTCAACGGGCATTTTTATATCGCGCTCTTTAACGGCCTGGTCGGCCCTTAGCCTCGCTTCTACGGATCGAAGGTACGTTAACCGCGGGGGGATACGATTTTCAAATGTCTCCCCCCGTTAGCTCGGCATAGCTCGGGGTGATTTATTTCTTTACGCTTCATTTCCGATAATCGTGATTTGCGCTGTATTTAATGCTACACCGCAACTGTTGATCGAGCGTTGATCGTTCCTTCGTCAAATTCATAATTTTTTTGTTTGCGTTATTCCTTATTTCAAAGTAATACGTCAAAGCTTGATCTTTAATCGCACTTGACGATTCTCGTTTGAGGATAAATTTTCTTTATCGATAAAGATCTCTCTCCCTTTTGCACACGCTTGTCAATTAAGTTCAAAGAACTTGTCATTCTTGTCAATATCGACATTTTCATAATGAACGATATTTAAAATACATAGAAAAATGGGAGTCAATTTTATCATCGTGACATTAAAAGTATAATCGTGGATTGTTGCAAATATAAATGATTTCGTTCAATGTCGCAGGATTGTTAATTAGAGCAGAACTTGTCGTTACCAAAATTAAAATAATTCCCGATTACTTTTAATTAAAAAAAATTCCTACTCGCGCATGTAATCATTCGTTGGATTAATTTTCTTTTCAGATTAAAGCCTTGATCTACGTGTCGAAGAATATGTCGAAAACCTTTTTATACTTTGCTTACGGTAGCAATATGCTTACTAAACGCATCCACATCAATAATCCCACCGCTGTGCAAAAATATATTGGTAAATTGAAGGTTAATATTTATTTAGTAATCGCTTGAAAATTGATATTTATAAAAAAAAATAAGAAAATGCTCTATCGTTGAAAGTACGTTTAATTTTTAAAATAGGATCACCGTCTTGACTTTATTACGTTTTCCAAGAGATGGCAAGGATGTGCCGCAACTATTGTACCGTGTGCATCTTTTGATGTTTGGGGAGTTGTGTGGGAAATTGATATGTGTAACATGCCGAGCTTGGATCATCAAGAAGGAGTACACGAGAATATCTATTTTGCAAAGAATGCACTCATTGAAACTACTGCGGGAGACAGTTTAGAATGCAGAGTTTATCAACAATGCCATTTGCCAGAAGAGTATATCAAGCCAAACCTTCTTCCTCCGGAAAGGCAGCCATCGTTAATTTATTTGTAAGTCGAGCAATGAAATTCTAATATATTATTTTTGTAACCAATGTCTACATATCAGGTAATTTTATAAGTGAGATATAAATGAAATCTATTGCTCTTATAAGTGCCTGTTTTTTACTACAATACTAATTAAAAATAAATCTTTACTTTAAGAAATACACTGTTAAGAGGAGCTAAAGAAAATTGCATCCCTACTGATTATATAAAGTTTCTTGAATCCTTTCAAAATAATGGATACGATGGTGAAATTGAAGTAGTGAGTATTTAAGATTTTTAATACACTATTAATTAATTTCCTTTACTTTATATTTATTAATGCATATATTCTCGAGTATATAGTGAAAATTTGGAAAAATTTAGCTATATTTAAAAACTTTTCTCACAAATATCATTTATTATTTTAATTAAACCTATGGTAATAAATTAGCTAATTAAAATCATGACTGTGTAAAAAATTAAACTATACTATAAATCTTAGTGTAGAATAGTTAGTTTGTTAACATTTTTAAAAAAGTAAATGTAAAAATTTTTTTGTTTAATTTTTCTTTTTTTTAATCAAATATATATATAATGTAAGCCATTATTGAAAACATCAACTTTTTAAAAAATATTATGAATACTCATAGTAAAACTTGTCCAACAGCAAGGAATTTCCGACTAAAACCTTGGATACTTCTATAAGGATATTGTACAATATAATTAAGCATGTTAATTAATGGAAGACTAATAATACCATCAGATTTTTATAACTCTTTTACAAGTCAATGGAATCTAAAGGATATTATTTTAATCCGTATCGTTATGACGACTAATAAAACAAGACTAATAATAAAGTTTTTTAAAAATGGAATGTTGTTTTTATTAGGAATTGTTAATATTTAAGTTTTTAAACAATTATGACTAAGAAGTATTTTTTTAAATTGTGATCTTACTTCATTTTGAGTATATTTGAGATATTTCGCTGAATTGAAATGGATGTCTATTTTTTATGATTATATTATATTATTTATATTGTAAATTTTTAATAAAAAATATTTAAATGTAATATACACTTTATTTTATAAAGTTTATACGTGAAATCTGTATTGATTATCAAAATGTAAATACAATGTAAATGGCAATTTCAAATGAAACTGTTAGTGTATTTTCACTTAATAATCCCATATACTAAATTATTTATTATTGTTATAAGAAACTTATTTTATCCCTTATTAGTAGAATCAATTATTGGATAAGCTCTTTAAATTATACGATAAGCTATTAATTGTGTAACTCGTACATTTATTTATGTACAAAATAATAAGTAAACTTTAACAAACTATTGTAAAGACTCGTGCAAATGTAATTGTATATTTACATTTTTCCTGTACAACATCATAAAGTCTTCGAATTAAAAATTTCGAAGCAAAACGAGACGAGACGGTTTATTAAAAAAAAAAAAATATTCTCAACAACAATCACACCGGGAAACGAACGAACAAGTAAATTGTAAAAACAATTTAGCCCGATAGGCTTTCCACTCTAGGAAGGTCATCGTCAACGTTCTCGGTTTGTACGCTAACGGACATTCCGCCGCTTTTGCTTTTTAAGTGCACGCTTTTTATTGCCTTGTTCTTCATGTGATCCTTGAATTTATCCGTTTCCATGAACATCTTTATCAAGTCATCGGCGGCCATCTCTTGCAGCTGCTGATAAGGACGACGAATGAGCACCAGATCGTTTCCGTTTACCTAAAAAGTAAAGGCCACAGAGGGTGAAAAGGATTAAAACACGAGTCACTCGATCATCGTCGACGAGTGATCAATCGATCGACAAAGTTAACGATCAAAGTCGGCGGGCATTGGTCATTGTCGGTGGTCGTTACATTTGGAGTATCGGTGAGGGGGAAGGGGTAAGGGAAGACGGAGGCGCAAGGGCTCGGGGAGAAACCGAGGCGAGGCCAATGAAAATCCTCGGGCTCCGAACTCACGCTCAAGGAGACCTTGACCAGGTAGCCGGGATCGACGAGGGGCCAGCGCTGGCCCAGGAGGTCGGCCTCCCAGTCGAGCTCCTCCTCGTTGATGCGCCCGGGGGCCGAGCGGAAGCCCGCCCAGAGCTCGGAGGCGAAGTGGGGCGCGAGGGGGCCCAGCATTATTATCTGGACGGCGAGGGCGCGCTCGAACTCGGGGCTCGAGGCGATGGGCCTGTTGGCGAGGATGCCCTGGAGGGAATTGGTCAGGCCCTGCATCTTCGTCAAGGCTATGCTTATCTGCTGCGACTCGACTATGTTGAAGGTCACCCCGTGCAAGTAGTAGTTGCGGTTGTCGCTTAGCTCGGCCTCGAGCTCCGGCCAGACCTCGGGCCCAAGTCCTCCGGCTACTGTCCGGGCGCGCTCCCGCGCCTTTATGAACTCCGAGACGAGCCTCCAGAGGCGCTTCTCCCAGCGCAGTATCCCCGGCACCGCTGCAACAAAACTCTCCTCAACTCTTGGCTCTTTTAACGTTACCCGATCCATCGCGGACCCTGCCTTTGCCCTTTCTTCGCGATCGCGTTTCCATATCGATAATTGCATTTTTACGCGCTCCTTTCTTCTCTCTCTATCTCTCTCTCTCTCTCAACGAAAGCAGCGCAAAGTTGCCCAACGATGTACAATACAGTGATGCACTTACTCGACGTTGACCAATGCACCGGCGAAGTCGGAGCGTAATTTGCCATTATCAGTAGCCTGATCGTGTCGGTGCTGTACGTTTTCAATAGCTCTGATGGATCGATACTATTGCCCTTTGATTTTGACATTTTTTCCCACTGCTTCTTAACAACTTGATCGGTTCCCTCCAATACGAATGCACCGCTGCCGGTGTCCTTAACTTTGCTCGGCTCGACGTATTTGCCATTTTCGGTGGCATACGATTCAGCCATCACTACTCCTTGAACCAGCAGCTGCTTAAAGGGCTCCTGGGTAGGAAGCAATCCTAAGCTGTGCAAGAAGTGACTCATAAAGCGAGCGTAATACAGATGAAGGGTTGCTGAAAGTATATAGGATTACTTCTTAATTGTGTATTATTTCCCCAACTGTTGTTAATCCTATTTTAAGTTTTGCCTCTGCGATCGAGAAAATAAAAGCAAAGGAAATTGTTACCGTGTTCTTTTCCACCGATGTATAGATCTACGGGCAAGTAATTAGCGGCCTGCTTTGGTGAAAACATTTCGCTTTCGTTCTTTGGATCGATGTATCTCATGAAGTACCACGAACTATCTACAAATGTATCCATTGTGTCGGTTTCTCTAGTTGCCGAGCCATTACATTTTGGGCAGGCAGTTTTTATCCAATCCTCGGCAACTTTCAAGCCTTGATTTAATAAAGAACTGTCTATTTTTGGAAGTACTACGGGCAGCTGATTTCTAGGCACCGGTTGACATCCGCATTTTTCACAATAAACCACTGGAATTGGTGTGCCCCAATATCTTTGCCTAGATATCAGCCAATCTTCTAATTTTGGCCCCACTAGATAACCACCGATCTGTCGTTCTTTTGCAATTTTGAGAATATTTGCACGCTTTTCTTTTAATTCTTCAGCCGTGTAATTTAGAGCTTCTTCATAACGAATACCCACGAGTCTACAAAAATCACCATCTACGTCGGATGAATTTGGAATACCCAAATGATCGTTTCTAAAGCTAGCGTACTTTATGATCTCTGCGAACAAATTTTATTTCCATTCATTTATAATTATCAAGTCAAACATAGATATTATGTCTAAGGAATATAATATTTTGTAATTTCGTTAATGTAGATTAATTGATTAAATTCGAGTAAAAAGCAGATTGCATAATTAATATTTAACAATTTTAATAGTAAACTTAGTTTTATGAATTTAATCACCTTTATTAGTAAGATATATGGGTAATACTTCATTTGTAAATGGATTTATGGCCTTAGCATTTAATTTTATAAAACCATTATCAATACTTTTATTTTCAACGTTAGCAAGATAGCTTCTGTCCGAAATTGCAACAAATTTCACATTTTCAATGTGCTCAGGCCTATTAGTCCAGAAGGTTACAGATTTTGGATATCCTTCAATTTCTGTTTCTAACTGGAAGTCAAATTGTGTTCCAGTACATTCGCCAATCCAGTGCTTTTGTATTAAAATTATGTCTCTCCATTCTTTCAATGTACTATCGCTTAAGCCTTGAAATAATGACCTATGCTCGTTAATATAAATTATAATGATTTACATAAATTTTTCTTTCATTAAAATTGAATAAAAATTTATTTACTTAGCAAATGCCGTAGTTTTTACAAACCACTGTTTTAATAATCGTTTTTGAACAACAGCATCAGATCTCCAGGATCTATTATTTTTATCAATTTGTTCATTTGCAAGTACCGTTTTATCAATTGGATCCCAATTTACAAATTTTTCCTTGCGATAAACTAAGCCTTCGTCGTATAATTTTAAGAATAGTTCTTGAGTCCACTTATAGTAAGCTGGATCAGAGGTATTTATTTCTCGATCGGCATCAAACGTACAACCTAATGCAAGCAACTGCTTTCGCATATGCTCAATATTTTGTTCTATCCAATCTGCTGGATGAATCTGATTTTTTATTGCAGCATTTTCTGCAGGTAATCCAAATGCATCCCAACCCATTGGATGAACGACATTTTTACCTAAAATTGAAAACCATTACAAATATTAGTTGTATATTTTTAAAAGTGTTAAAAAATTCTCTTGAAAATAAGTTTATAATCATTTTTTGTCAATGTATGAAAATTTTTAAATAAAATTAAGCATCTACAATTATTAATTTTAGTTTATATATATTTTAAACATATTTAAGGACATTATAAATAAATCTATAAGCTTGTACATTATTCATAATATATCGTATAAATGATTTTCAATCGATCAAGTAAATTTTAAAAAAGTAATACAAGTTACCTTTCAGTCTGTAAAATCTGGCAATGGTATCACTTATCACATAAATACGAACATGACCCATGTGTAAAAACCCAGAAGGATATGGGAACATTGATAAAACATAAAATTTTTCTTTATTACTTGATAGATTAGAATTGCTAGTTTCGTGTATTTTGTCCTTCCAATATTTTTGTATTTTAAACTTGTACTCGTTTTCAAATGGTTTTTTCTGATAATATAATGATAATATTAAAATTGATAAAACAATTAACAATGTTAAACAGCGTAAAACAATGTCGAAATTCAAAAATTTACCCAAATTTGCAATCCATTTGATGCGTTTCGTAAAAAAATGTATTTAAAAATGTTTTTATTTCTAAAGTTATACCTAAAACTTGACATAATAGAAAAGCTGATTTAGTACAAAGTTCGCTAATCCTTTTCAACAATTATTGCTCCTCCCGTTACGAATAGTTAGTTGTTATTCTAATATTTACATTTTAATTATGTAAACATAATTAGGACTCGGTGGAGGTTAAGAATTGCCTGCCGGTCCAGTCGCGGCTCGTCTTAAATAACATTTAGCAATTCAGCAGTTGGTAACGCGCTTCCATTCTTGTCATTACCGAAACTTCAATTTAACAACTGGTATTATGAGAGTGAAACGGTCCATAAAACCAAAAAAGAAATCATTATAAAACAGTTATTAATGATCGAGTAACTTGCAAAGGGAATTCAATATTATTACAAATGAGCTACCGAACAAAGATTTTTGAAAGTTTTTTTTTTTATCCTATTTAAGAGGAGTTATTCTAAATTTAAATGAAGTTGTGAAATTCTGAAAATAGCGGTTTCATAATAATAGAATAGATGGTAAAATTAGTATTGCGAGGAAAGTGACACAATAATGTTACAAATGAAATAGTTTTATGAAAATATTATGCCATTGTATTAATGAAATTTATAAATCTCAAATGTTTTCTAAAATCAATATCAATAATTCCCACTACTCATAAACAACGGAGGTATTCATGAATATTACCGGACTTTTATTTTTTAAAAAGATCATCTTGATTTCTTAAATTGTTTTCAATTGCTATTATATTTCTAAATACAACTTTTTATCAGCTTTATAAACACTTAAACACAATATATTCAATTCTGAAAATGAACACTTTGCTTGTCATTAAACTAAATCGGTACAATCATTTATATTATTATTATTAAATTAATAACAAAAATAGTCGATATATATATATTATATAGTAATTATATATTTATATAGTAATATTGTTAAATCTTATAATTCATTAATATTTTTAATGATGATTAGCAGTTTTTAAAGTGAAGTCTTAACGATATTTTATTGATTAGATTATCACTGAAAATCAAAGCTTTGATAATGTAAAAATAAGTTTCTTATTATTGAACTATTTAGTATCATGTATTATAATTATGAATACTTATAATAATTTGCTTTAATACCGTACCGTTTAAATGCATAAATGAATAGGAAATTTATAAATTATAATTGCTAATTAAGTAGAAACTGGAAATTTCATTATAAGAAGTATAATGTATATTTATTTAATTTATAAATATGTAATTAGAAGAACGCAAGTATGAGTTTCTAAGCATGAGAAAATTCTTAAACCTAACCTTTCTTAATTGCAATGACAAAAAGAAGACTATCAAGTAGTTGCTAAACTCATATTGTTAAAGATATTGTTAATAAAATATTAATAAAAATATCAATTATAATGTAATCAATAAGTGCTTAATGAATAAATATTACATATGAAGCTATACTAACAAAAATACATACATTTTATACGAATTTAATAATTCATAATAATAAATTTTAAATAATTCGTATGAGTGAACAAGTATACGAAAATGCGTATCTATCCACAATACATTGCGCCGTTTCAAAAATAGCGACTGGTTTTTAAATAATATTATAAAGAATTAAAAATTTTTTCATTTAATTTCACAGACCACAATATTCATTTAATAATATATATATATATATATATATATATATATATAAATACCGAATACATTATATATTAAATAAGTTAAATTTCTGGATAACAGTGAGCTTTTATCGAGTGGTCTCGAAATTTAAATATGTATAAAATTTAAATATGGTCTTTCTCGGCATAAAATTTATGCACATTTAAAATTAATTCCATTGATTTTAAGAATTGCAGTAAAGTACTATTACAATACTAATTTTATTATAAGAAATTGCTCGCATTAAAGAAATACGAATTAACAGCGCATCGTTGAGGCATGTATTTAATAAGTAATTATTAAGGATTTAGAATTTTTTTTTTTTTTTGAAAAACCACTCACGCAACGACGTAAATTGCCGTCCAAAGCAAGCAGCGCTGGAGGAGGAGAGGGTAAAAAATTCAAAAACAAAACTAAAGAATGCTCGCTGATGCAGTAGTTGCTATCGAAACGTCAATTCGCGTAGCTTTGATATGACACATTGACACGATCAACGCACTCGTCTTCGGCCGTTCGCCGGGCTTCTGCTATTGTCGAGCGAACATTGCATCAAAATTTATAATTGGATACGCTAAAACTATAGTTAAATTATCTGGTAACGTCTGTGTACCACGAGAAGTGTGCCAGCATTGTTATACAAAACTACAAATTTACCTGCAATGAGTTCGAAGAAAGGGAAGAAAAGGAGAGAGAGAGAGAGGAGAGTGAGAAGGTGCCTAAAGCGAGTTAGAGATGAATGAACTAACGAATAGGACAAAGAGTGAGTGAGCGAGAGAAAGAGAGAGAGAGAGAGAGAGAGCGCGCTAAACGAAAGCGTATAGTGCGAAAACAATTGAACAAATGATTCAATGTCCACACAATGCGAGCCGTCGTAAAACTTCGGTAGAATAAACAAAGGTAGCTTAAATTATTTAACAATTATTATTCGATATGTGGCTGTCGGTTGCAATTAGGGAACGGTACAATGTCCAGAAAGATTTAACGATTAATCGTCATTGGCAATTATAAAAGAGTATATTTGTTTGCGTTATTATTACGAAACAATGCGTTAACACGGCGTAAAGTGTATTACAAAAAGAAAAAAAAAAGATAACGCAAATGCATCGAAGAGCTTCGGGTCCCGATGCCAATCTTACGCGCGCTTTAGCGAGGTTAAAGAAGAAAAGGTAAAAAAAAAAAAAAAAAAAAAAAAAAAAAAATATCCCGCGAAAAGAGCCTCCGCCGTAGGAAAGAAGATCGAGAGTCGAGAGGGCCGATGGGAGGCGAGCTCGGAGAGGCTTCGGCTCGGGGCTTTGTCCCGGGCGGGGACAATCGGCGACCTCCAATGCCAGCGGGAAGCCGAGAAAGAAGCCGCCCCCCCCCTGTCCTGTGCGCGCCCCCCGAGAACGCAACTTCCGGGTGTGGGTCTCGGGGAACGCGGAGCAGTAGTTCGCTCGCGCGCCGTGACGGACCCGAGCCAGTCGCCGGATTCGCCAATCGCAGTTGAGCTCGAGCGTCGGGGTAGGCTGTAAGCTACGTCGCTCCGGTCCATTGTCAATCCACGGGGTTTCGGCTCGAGGTAGACAGATGCGATTGTAATCGGGCAAAAAGATGCGAGGACCCAGGAAGGAAATAAGTTCGGGCTGGTGCTGCTGGCTGCTCGCCATCGGCTCAATTGCCACGGTCGGGGCCGAATGGAACACCAACGACTACATGAAGCGCGAGCACTCGCTGATACGACCTTATCAAGGTACGGTCGAGGGGCATCTCGCTCCTCTTTTTAGCTGCCCGTTTCTCTCCCTCTCTCTCTCTCTCCCTCTCGATACTCTCGATCTCTTGGCCTTCTACCGTGGTAGGGCACTTTTCCCTAGGAGGCCCTCCCTCCTCGTCGAGGGCGTTTTCCCCTCGATCCAACGAATAACAATGCCGTAGGTTATGTTGCCTTGTGGTTACTTCGTTAACGTGCCGTCAATTTTCGAACGATCTTCGATTATAAGTCGGCCGCAATCGTACGGACGCACGTACGAAAATTTATTTATACTTGCTACAATTCTACCCACAGTGCTTTTCCGATTTTCTGTGTAAGAATAATTTTAAACTGGTGTAATTTACCTGAATTTCATACCTCGAAACTTCAGCAAAACAGAATGAGTTTATCTTTGTGTTCTTTTTGTTTTTTTCGAATTCGCATTTACTTCATCCGCAAGTAAATTGTATTCCATGTGCTTTTTAATTGTGTTATCTTAAGCAGAGTCACGCTAATGCTATCATATTCATTAATCGTTGCATAAAATTGTTGTGCTTTTTTTTATTGTTTTGTTTAATATTTTAATGCTTTAAGCCAAGTGGTTAGAAAGTCACAATGTGGCAATCTTATGGAATTTTAATACTTTTATTAAATTTTAAATAATCTATTGCACTTGCTCCTCTGTAAGATTAGTCTCTTTTAATTTAATCTAATGTAGAATTGAAATCAAGTATGTTTGATTATTTATAGGTACATAAACCTGTATTATAAAATTGTAATTTTTTTTTAATATACTGTATAAACAAAAATTTCTGTGATACACATTATCGCAAACACTCGAAATGCAGTTCATTATGTTTAAACAAGTATTATGCTTGTAGTATGATTATTCTTTTTTTTTTTTAACTATAAGCAATTGTTTATAATATATATGATAATGTTAATAGCAAGACAATTATGTCTATTATCAAAACTTATCAAACAATTTGTACAAAGAAATTGTGCTTGTAATTATGTACACTTGCTATACTTAAGTTTTCATATTCAGTTTAATTTTAACTTCAAGATGTCATACTATTTAATTATTGACCTAGATGATAATAATTCTTCCTGGATTATTCTTACTTTAAAAAAACTTTTCTTCAATTTTATGTCTTACTGTTTATCTAAGATTTTCAATAAGACTTGTATAGTTTGTATCAATAAGTAAAACAGAAATTTAAAATTGAAACTACAAGAAAATGTTGAAAATTAATCAGTATGGTGTATATTTAAGGAACTAGTAAAATATAGAAAAAAAATTTAATTTGTTAATTAGAGAAAAGTAAAATCAAATTGTTATCTTAGCGATTCAACTTCATGATTTGGTACAAATTTAACAATCTCAGTAAGTCACGCATCTTGCCTATTTATGGATTTAATTCGGAGTCGAATTTCCCGTCGATAGTTTTGCGATGCTCGTACTCTACTTAAATTACATACCATATGAAAATCCTTAATTATATCACATGTTTTGGCAAATTTGACCAATTTATGAAAGCGCTATTCTTTCTCTCCTAGCTTCCTTCTTTCTTTCATTCTTCCTTCTTCTCTTTCTCGCCACTCTTCTCTCTATTTCGAACTTTCTCTTTTTTTTTCGTTTAATATTCCTTTATTGAAAATTAAACCTATTTTTTACGATGAAACAATATTTTAGACTATATTTTACTATTGTATTCCTCTTATTTACATTAATTTTTTAAGTAAATTTATTTCTTAATTTTATCTATAAAATTCAACTCAATTTATACAAAAATATTAGATTAAATAGCAGTACTTGTTAATTAATCTGTGATGTTGAAGAATGTTTTATTTGTAGCGGAGGTCATATATTGAAACTTGTGGCTTGTATTTAAAAATGAATAGTGTGTAGATATGAAATCGGAAGCGAAATATTTGATTAGCTTCAACAAAAATGATTCAGAAGTTTCATTTTTATATATTTAAAACAGAACGTATGCCTTAATAGCGTCATGATTCTGTAGTATAATATAAATAATTTTAAAAAATTTTAATGTGAAAATTGTTGGATTATGTCATAATTTAGGAATTTTTTTTACAAATAATTAAATGCATGTGTTACATTCAAGCGCTTTTTTTTTACTGGGCAGGGTCTAAACTTTACATTAAAGTAAAATACATTAACATTTATAATAATAATAAAGTTTAATAATGGTCAATGTAAATATTCCATTATAAAAGATGAGTAAAATTTGTAGAAAGATTTTGTAGGTAAATTTTATTAAATACTTGCTAGTAGTCATCGCTTACAGCAAACCAATGCGAGGCTACTCGCGATTTCATATCCCATGTAATGATCTTCCGAAAAGAAATTTGTTTTTAATCATAAGGTTAACATAAGAGGCAGTGAAATGAGCTACGCCATATAATGAATAGTTATAATTTTAAATCGATAGTAATATATTTTTACATTTTATTCGTTAATTTACGAAGGTATGCATGATATCAGGACACTTGCGACAATTGACTACAGCTAATCGTTTATATTAATGCCAATGATATTATTTGCGTCTTGCGAATCTGTCATTCTTCATTATAAAATATTAAAAATTACAGGCTCCGGAATGATAATACCATATTGGGATTTTACGGGCAGTACATTAGTCACCAATAATTATGTACGACTGACACCTGATATACAAAGTCAACAAGGAGCGATTTGGAACACAGTGGTAAATGCTTTATATAATAACGTTAAGCATGAAAAATTGCACATCGAGCAAATGGATTAGAGCATTTTTATAACTTGTTTTACAACTCAATTAAGTAAATTTATTTGCTTATTTATTTATAATATTAGATAGCTTTTTTTCATAATATTAGATAATTTATTGAAGTCACGCGCAAAACTAGCTTCAAATACGGTATAACAGCATATCATCGAGTTGATCAAATTTTTATTACGATTTATAAAATAGTTACAACATTTATCGAAAGTATTTCCCTCCATTTATTCAATTTATCAAGCAGGGATAATTTGACAATTCTAAATTAATATTGAAGAATTGATAAATTTTTGTGTAATCATTAAATATGAATATTTAACAATAATAAATTTTTAGTATAACTATATACAAGTGTGTGTATATATATATATATACACGCGCGCGCATTTGTAAATAACATTTCTTATTTAACTATGTTAAATACTTTTATGTTAATTTGACCTGCCCGATTATTCATAGCAGCATGGTTTATAATCATAAATACACAATGTAACATATGCTCACTGTATAAAGCAAGCAATTTAAAAAAACCAAGAGAGAATTTGATCGAGATAATAAGTGACAGAGAGTAGGCCGATTTTTTCACGAAAAAATTTATGTATACATGCTGTTTTTGAATTTTCCTTTTTTTTTTTTTTTTTTTTTTTTGGATGAATTTTTTTTAATCATAATTATTACACGCACTTAATCAATTCAGTTTGAGCTTATTAGAACGGTACTTTTGATGTGTTTAAAAAAAAAATTTTTTTAAACTTGTGCAAGGAAATGTAAAATAATCATTTTAAATAAATTTCACTGCACTAGGTAAGCTTTTTGAAAATCCGAAATTTGTTCAGTTCTTTTAATTAATCGACAAAAAAACAAGTGGGCGGTAAAGTGACGTTTTTCCAGTTTATGGCAGTTTTATGTCTTTTGATCGAAGGAAATTAGTTATTGTTTAAAAATATGAATTCGCTCGTGAGTTTTAAATATTTATCGATGCACAAATGAGGTATAATTTATTTTTGGATTAATATTTTTTTCACGTGCTATTAAATAATATGCATTGTCGTTGACAAATTCGTCAAGAATTACGATTTCCGTAACGGTAATCTTAGATAACGTTATTTATTAAGATAGGTGATGATCGGACATTTCATTTCAATAAAAATTGCAAGCAAAGAGCAATGGAAGCGTATTCGTGCTGTTTAAAAACAAAATTTGTTTTTGAAAGTTGTCTGTGAAAATCTTTTTTACTCTACTTTCTATGGAATAAAGAAATGAAAAAAAAAAAAACATCTTTTATAAGTGCTCTAAATTAGTACGACCTCTTAATCTCTATTATCTTCTATGCGCCGACTATCTATTAATTCGTGAAATTGATCAAACTTATAATTAATATTATGTGTTGACGTTAAGCATATGTAACCGCATTCTAAAAAGGCTATTTTTTTTTTTTTTCGTAAGACAATATAATAAAATGGTCGTTCGGTGTAATAAACGGTATGTACGCTTAAATTATTTTTATTATCGGATGTCCTTGTTTTCTTCTTTTCTCTGTTTTTTGGTCGATTATCGAAGCACGAATAAACGAATTTACAAATATGCCTGATAATTATCTGTCCTTGGTTCGAGTGTTAGCGTAAAACAATATTTATTGCTCAGTTATCCATCTATTACAATACTTAATATATTTTTGTAATTTTAATCGACTAGAATCAACGACAGTTTCACGCTCTTGCAATCTTGATGCGTATAATAATAATAATAATAATAATAATAATGAGATTATGCGATAAACGATGTTAGTTTTTTACGGTAACTGATTTATCCATTTATTACCTCTAAATTGTTTAAATGACTTTTGAGCAATGCTCTTTTAAATTATTTGAAAATTGTGGCCTGTCTCAATATGTTGTAAGGAAAATTTTAATGTTTTAGTTGTCAATCAATTTTCATACGAATATAAATACTACGAAGGAACGTTCGTTATCCTTCGTGCCTCAACGGGCAAATTGATCAATGCGAATTTCATAAAGTGCTGATTTTGTTACGCTTCTACCTCGCTAATATGCTGTATCAATGAAATGAGAAATAAACGCAAAATTAGCTTTAATAAGTTGGGAAAAAGTATACGAGGAACAATCGTCGTTATTGACCAACGTAATCATTAGACGCGCTCGACCATATGCTCTCCTCGCATAGACTAGGAATCGACGAGTAAAGGTATGAAAAAGTTGAATAAAATAATTTGCACCTCGCAGCCGTGCAACGCAAGAAGTTGGGAGCTGCAAGTGCAATTTAAGGTTCACGGCAAGGGGACGGAGTTGTTCGGAGACGGACTTGCCGTGTGGTACACCAGGGACCGAATGCAACCGGGACCAGTTTTTGGAAGCAAGGACTTTTTCCACGGCTTGGGAGTTATACTCGATACGTATAGCAATCATAATGGACCCCATAACGTAAGTGCACAAAGCCGATATTAGAATTAAGTTTGCGTCAAATGCCCCTGCGAAAATCCTGTACTTATCATTGTGACGTCGTTAAAGCACCAGCACCCGTACATATCGGCAATGATAAACAATGGCTCTCTTCACTACGATCACGATCGTGATGGTACCAATACTCAGTTGGCGGGTTGCGAGGCCAAATTTAGAAACTTGAAGCACGATTCTCTCATTTCCATAAGATACGAGAGCGACACTTTAACAGGTAAATATGCCACTCCCAACTTGCCCTTTTGGTGTTTTATACCTTTGAAGGAGCGATCGAATCTATTGATTTTTTTGCACCCGCTTGAAAAATTAGACGGCGCACGCCGACCTAATGTGCATTGCAACGAGCGTAGCAAAATGTTTTTACTTTATCTCGCTTTCTCACAGTGTCCACTGACATGGCTAACAAAGCTGCGTGGAAGGAGTGTTTCTCCGTTAAAGAAATTAAGTTACCAACTGGATATTTCTTTGGTATAAGTGCAACCACGGGAGATCTATCGGACAACCATGAAATCCTGTCTGTAAAATTATTCGAACTAGACTCGCCGAAAGATGTAAGTTGAAGTATCGGTCGATAGACGCCGCGAATGCAATTTTTATAACTGACGATTGTATTTTTATCCAGCTGAAAGACGAAGAGGACAGATCAAAGATTATACCGTCAGCAACGTTCTTCGAATCTCCAAGAGGTTAGCAATCGCTATAATGCTTAATTTGTAACGAAATGCTCGAAAAGCATTTTTCCTCGATTATCTCAATTCTTAGCCACATCATTCGTATATTTGTTGTCTCATTGTCTGCTTTGAAAAGTATTTTAAGTAACTGCTTTATCCCTTAGCCAGTTCAATATGTACTTGGTCAATTTATTTTTATTCTGGTCTGTTTTAATGCAGATTATGTTTGCTTTCAAAATAATATTTAATTCAATTTGATAAAAAATTAAAATATAATTATATTGTACAAGATTGGTAGAATCTTAATTTTAAAAGCTTTTAGCTTTCAATTATGCTTGGCTTAACTTAAAAAAAAAATGTACTTTCAAATTTTTTTTTTTTGTAAATATTTCTATAGATATTTGTACTTGCAGATCACGTTGATGACCCGAAACCATCGTCATTGAGCGGAGTTAAAATATTCCTACTAATGCTCGTTGGCGCTCTGGCAATAATTGCCTGCGTTGTCATTGGAATCATGTTCTATCAAAAGCATCAAGAAAACAGTAGAAAGAGATTTTATTGATGTTATGTACATAGTTTAGTGAATTTTTTTACACGTTGACAGACATTCCTTTAAGAAAATAATTCAGTCATGAAGTACTGTGCTTTAATCGATTTTGATGAATGCTGACTAATTATAAACGAATTTTATTTGTGTTTAATAAGTTTATTTGTGCGATATGAATGTTGAAAAACTTTTGGGGATTATGTGATATTCATAGGTATAGATTTAAGCCTTTTTAAGGACAAATTTAAATAATATAGATTTGAGTCTGTTTATATTACGATTAAGCAATTGAGTGATAATTGTCGGTGTAATATATATAAATTTTAATCGATGATTTTAATTGAACGATAAATTAGCAAACCGCTTGAAATTAAATCTCATTTAAAAATAGCAATAAAGTAAAAGTTAATAATTAAATTCAAAATAAGCAGTACGAAAATTGTTTAGCCTGTATAAATGTAACGATTATTTTGGCCAGCGTTTAATTGCTTCTAAAAATAAAAGGAGAAATTAAGACTAACATACTATAATATATATATATATATATATATTATATTATATTATATTATATTATATATATATATATATATTTGTAAATAAAAGAGCAACACTCTGCCGAAAATATTTTACACTAGTATTGCTGTCATCGTATACACTCCTGGTGTATTGAATAAGTAAAGTCATACGTAATTATCCATTTACCAGTCAGTAAAAGAAAAATTGAAGCAATTCAATTTATAACCGATGCAAAGTGCATCTTTTAAGGAATGTTTGTAATTCGGAGGTAAGGACACACAGTTGATGTTTAATAATTTAATTTAATATATTGAATGATGTTTGATAATACGCGGCGGGCGGAATCGGTCGTCATCGTCCTATTCTGTTAAAATTACTGGCGGGAGCTTCGGTTAGCGGACACTCCCGAGATAACTATTTTACCCGAGCCTCGGGATGAAGAGGAAGGAGAAAATTGACGAATAGGCCAAAGAACGAGAGTCGGGAATGTACTTTGTAGATAATTTAATCGGTAAAATAAAAATAATAGGCTTACGGGAGGCAAGGAGGGGTGCCGAGGTGCGCGCCGATATGAAAGCCGTCGGCTTAAGCGCGATGAAGAGAGAGAGAGAGAGAGAGAGAGAGAGGAAAAGAGGGAAGCAGAGAGAATGAATTACAAGTGCGCCTGTAGCGAAGTTTAAATTTTAAAATAAATCCGTTATTCAGGGTCGTTATTTCCAATGATAAAATTTGTTTCTCCCTAGTCACGTCTCTCAAGTCTCTCTCTCTCTCTCTCTCTCTCTCTCCCTCTCACTCTCACTCTCTCGAAGCAATCCTTTCAGGCCTTCGCGTTCTCCACTCCCACATACGTTCGGGGTAAGGTCGGACTCCAAGCCATTGGCGACTAATTGATATCTATGTATAACCATAAGTCGTTTAAATCCTATTGCATGGAACCGCGCCAATGATCGAAAAATTTAGAACACAGTGAAATTGCTCTTTAAAATTGTTCTCGACGTATCATGTGTTTTCAATTATCAAAATTATACGTAAAATGTCACAAATGGAGAATACCAGTAATTTCTATGTCACATAGTCTCTAAAAAGCATTCTCATAATAGTATAATTAATAATTTGTATAATTTGCATAATAGTATAATAATAAGATTTAAACATTGAACACTTTTGTTCCTGTGTAATATTGTGCCACGTATAATAAGTCAGCTGAAAACTAAAGTAACAAAAATTGTTGATTAGTAAAATAAATGCTTTTATTTTAATCGATAGATCCGTTCAATAATCCATTACCATTGATTAATTGTATATGGTTTGATCTAATGATTAATTGAAATATTTACCGAAAATTATTGCAATTTTATTTCGATGCTTGTTACACATTCGGTTTGAAAGTAAATTGAAAATTATAAAAATTTTTAATTTAATGCATCTAAGTTATATATTATTTACAATATGAAGTGATCTTACAACCTTTTCTTTAAAGATCTCAACACCATTGCAGCAATTCAACATATCCATGGGAAATTGTTTGATACTGTCATTTATTTTCTATATAAAACGAGAAAGGTGGAGTTCGATTATTAATTTGAAAATTGTTTACTTTTCTTTTCCAGTCAAAATCACTAAGCCTTGTGATTTATCAGTATTTTAATAATCTATTATATTTAATAAATTATAATTAATTAAAAAAATCCAAATATTTAAATATAAAGTATTTCTTATGCATCACGTGTGGCTTAATTTTTCCAATAGTAATTGTTTTGTCAATTAATTTTCTTCGGTTTGCATGCGTGCGTATGGGCGCGTGCGTGAGGAATTTCAGATTTGACGAATCAATTAATTGAAATAAATTCTAATAAAATTTAAGCTACTGAATTTATGAAGCAGCTTACTTTTAACCTTCAATTTATAAATTTAATTCATTTGAAAACTACTTTCGGATAACTAGTTATTACAGTCCTTACAAATAAATAGCCTTCTATTATAAACTCAGAGCTATTCTGATAATATGAGCTTTATTTAGCCTAGTGAATATTTACTTTTAATATGCACATATATAAATAAAAATTGTTCTGTTTCATCAAACATTTTTTAAATATACACCAAACAAAATGCGTTGTAAGAATTGATTGTAACTATCTGATAATCAATTGAGAATAAAGAAAATTATAATTTATCGTATCAAGAATTGTATTAAATACGCACCAACAATATTCTTATATTAAATAAAATCATACACAAAAAATGAATCGAGGCTCTAGTTATGTATGTAGATTAAATTAGATTAAACTAAGAAAATTGGAATTGAAAGGGTTTCCTGAAATTTTTGCTACAACCCTGTTACAAAGTCTGGACATTCATTAAGTTATAACAAATAATTTGATGTACCTTCTACATTAATTAAAAATTGAAAACCATCTTATACGATATGTTCGCTGGTGAATTTCTTTCTTTTTTCCCCTTTTAGTACATCTTTATTAAGTATTATTTACGTAAAATGCAATTATTTTGATTTTCTAAAAATTTACAAACAAAATGTATTTTATAATTGTGCAATCGTATTTTTGTTATTACAATGTATAGGCTCTGCTTAGTGTCCAGAATATTTTTTTTTTTATTTTTACAACTATTCGACAATTATACGTAAATTGATTGCGTTTCAATGTAAAGACAATAAGAAATAAAATAAAATCTAATTAAATACAGTTAATATTGTTATTATTATTATTATAATAACGCGAAAGGGCCTTGCGAAGTCAATAAAACCCCCAGACCCATAGGTACTCCCCCCCCAGATAAATATTCCATGCCTGCACCTTCTCGTGCTCCGAAACGGGAACCTCAAAGAGGCGCCTCCCTTTTATCGAGCGGTGCAGGGCATCCGCACAGTTGGTGTTTAGGGAGTCTCCTTCTTCCCTCCAGAGCCATGTCTACGGAATGGGTACGTGGCCCCAACTTCGTCCTGTATTTTTTTGGGCTCCGAGGCTGCCGAGGCCCAGGACACAACTTTGGCCGGCTCCGTTCCCATAAAGTAGCTATTAGCGGCCAGCTTCGCCAGGGTGACCCCGCCACGATGTTGCCCTTGACGCCTCTATGAGCGGGGACCCACCCGAGTTCCACCCCAGAGCTGGCGGTAGGCCTGTTCAGGGCCCGACAGCAGTCCCAGACCATTGCCAGACGTTGCCCTGTGTTCTGTTGGTTATCAAGGGCCATCGAGTCACTCCTGCTGTCCGAGCGGATGAGCAGCCGGGGGTTCGCGTTGGCCTGTGCGCCGAGCTTTACGGCTAAGCGCGTACGGCTCTGCCTACAATAATACTACACCCCCTCGCCAAAATCTGCCTCTTGAAATCTCAGGCCCGTTCAGCTGCAGGCGCCTGCGCCTCTTCTTAGCATTCCACATCCCACGGGAAGGAATACCAACCTGGTAGCTTCTGTCGAAGTGGAAGGCTACGGGACCGATGTCCGAGTGCATCATGAGCGCACGTCTTCTCTCCAAAGGCTTCTTGGGAAGCCTGAGAGACAACCCTAACTTGCCTTAACTCCAAGGACTGCGGTGACTCTGATTAGGGCCTGCGCTGCCGCAGCCTCCAGTGTCACCCTTGAACGGCTCGATGCCGAGAATCATCCCTAGCGCCAACGTCGGAGTTGATCTAATGGCGTCTGAGATGCCTCTGACACTTAAGGCTCCCAAATCTCTCTAGGATTACTTTGGAAGTGGCAAAAGCCGTCCTCCTCTGTCAGTAGCCTATGGTCGGTCTGGGTTTCAGAACAGTCTCGTACATCCGTTTCATCGTTGCATCGCTGAGAACCCAAAATTCCAACCTATGATGATCCCTTTCAGTTGCCAATAGGTTGGCCGAGATTCTCCAGCTAATATAATCCAAGTGTCGCTACCAGCTCAATTTTTTAAGGACCCCTAAACATTTTACCTGATCCTTGAGTTTCGATCTGCAGCCTCCCACGATCAGCCCATATCCACGATGCTCGTGGCCAAAACCAAAGTATAGCTCCCATTAAGACTGTGACGAACGTCGTCATTCGCGCGTTACCGGCCCCCCCCCATCACCCCGACTTTCCCCGAACGACACCCAAGGCAAGGCGGCGGCTGCAGGTGTACAAAAAATAATACTCGCGCGTTCGCGGAAATGACAGCGAGTGAGAGGGTGAGCCGCGGGGCCGAGAGTGACTCTAACGCGTCGAAACCCGAACCGAGGAGGATGAGGGACCCTCGGACTTCGAGAACAATCCCACCCAATAGAGGGGCGGGTGAATCCGGACGAGAGGGGCCGGGGGTGGGAAAGATAGGGCAAGACACACCGAGGAAGGCCGCGGACAGCGAGGAGAAGCGCCGAGCCAGCGGAGAAGGTCGGACGCGAGACTACTAACACGCAAGCGAAGGAGACAGAGCACGGGATTCCGAGCCCAGGACCTCCACGAGGAGCAGCGAGGAGGAGTAAGATTCCGGTCCTCGTGGGACGAGAGGAAGAAAGGCGTAAGCAGCGGAGAAGCCGATCCACAACGGGAGCAGCGAGCGCCACCCCCGCCGTCGCGGCCTGCCGAAGGCCAAAGGTGTGATCCGGGGAAAACGGCGAGCGTATATAAAAAAGAACAATAAGCGCGATAATAATTATAAATTCGAGGCGCAAACACGGAGTTTGGATACTCCGAAAATCGGACTCCGGCGGACTTTGATAGAGTCGAGCGACCGGCTGTCGTCAAGGCCGGGCGCGGAGAGGCACCGTCCATCCCCCCCCGCCCCTCGGCTTTTGTTTTGTATAGTACACCGACGATTGCGAGGGAGACCGCGAGGCGAGCGGATGTAAATACGAGTGACGCGACGGACGCAAACTCGTCTTGTCATCGCGAATATTATCGTAAGAATCTAAGTAATATAAGGATGTGTTTTTTGTACCTTGTAGGCGGCGGATGGACAGACTCGCGGCACCCGAAGGAATAAAGACACCAGAAAGAAAAAAAATTAATTTCTCTTTTTTTTTTCTCTTCTTTCTTTGCCACCCTGAACCCTACCCCACTACTCCCCCTTCCCCCGCCGAACTCTGGAACCGACGAGCCTCTCCTTGGCATATCCAAATAATATCAAATAATTGGCAGAGGCGACCTCGGGTGGGAGTATAGACCAAAGGGAACGACGAGGGTGACCCTGACTCGCCGTGAAGCGCAAAAACCCACGTTTGAGAAGAGAAATACCCTTTTGTGCGTTCCAGCATTTGTGCACCAGCATGCTGAATGTCGCAGTGATCGACCACGTAAAGTGTGTTAACGCTGAGGATGGATACGTCGACGAGGAGTCCCCGATGAACCTCATTCCGGACGACTGCGTTATTCCATCCCCAATCGCTGAATATATTAAAAATTTTGCATACACCAAAACCACCAGAGTCTTGTTCTGGGATGTTAAAGGTCCTCATCCTCATCAATACGCGTGTTGATCAACGGAGTGAAAAATTGGCGCCAGCCGTTCACGCGTATCTCGGTCCATTTTATCCCGAACAATTATAATATTCTTGCAAATCATAAGTGTCGTTTTGTTGAACGCGAGCATTCAAGGTGGATGGTATGTTTAGGAAAAAAATGCATGATGCTTTCTTGAATATGACGGTTACGGGAGTGTTGAATGTAGGCGTACGTAACGAATTGTGGTTCTCGGAATGCAATGATGTACGAAATACAAGAACGAAGAGGGATCGACATTAAAAAGCTCATTAAGTTGAATCATTTCATCCATAATGTAAAAGCTTTGATTTGAATGGAAATAAACGATAAGACGGAAACTATGCTGGAACAAATAATATCGTTATTGACAATTCAAATTTTCCATCGGATCGAATAATAATTGCTCGGGCAAATGGGCCCGGCTGGCGTGCAAACAACGTGAAACAGCTGGCCAAGAGTGACATACACCGACGACATACTACGACGTCAGTCGTGCCCTTAGCACAAGGGCAAGGAAAACGGGCGATCGAGTAGAGCTACACCCTAAGCGCATCATGGGGATACTTGGGAACGGAGCGCGTAATATGGGTCATGGGCTACCGCCGTGGCGCGGTGCCCGCGGAGTAAAGAAGATCGGCGACAAGCATTACAAAACACGGGGCCGACGGACTACCGAAAGAGTTCACGGGCGACGGACAGCAAGAGGCCAGGCGCTTCCATTCGTATATCGAACTACAGGGGGGCGTGCCGTGGATTGCCGAGGACGCCAAGCCCATATCAGAAGACCAAGAAACCAAGCGGTTACTATTCCTATTTTTTAATATATTGACATCGGAGAAGGTCCCTTCTCTGTTTCTGCATTATAGTGCAAAAGAGAAAAAAACTGCCTTTATTAACAAAATCAAAGATGGAAATTCATTGCCACCCAATAAAAACGAGCGAGTAAGTACCCTCGCCTTGATGCCGCGGCCTAGCGAAAGCCAATTTGTGCTGCTCGCGCCGTAAAATCGGGGTTTCTCCTCGTTTGCTTGTATTCTTTCATTTTTTTTCGGAATTGCGTTTTACGCGCAACTCGCGTCGTGACCCAAAATGAAAACTATTAGACCTTGAGCCCACATAGCCGAAGAGTAGTTCAACGTCGTCAAGAGCGGATGCGAATTTCTATCGCTCTTTTGTCGCGCCGCCCGCGTCCGTAAAGTGTGAGCGGGCAGCCTCGTGAACGAGTAAATAATACTCGTCTCGTCGGCTCTAATACAATAATGCCTAACTATTTTTTTTGTATTAATTATTACTTTTTTTTTCGAGCACAGCATTCATTTAATCAATCAAGATTGTATTTTTTTTTTTTGATATTGTAGATTTAACAAAAGACGCGATCACGGCGGACCAGTAAAAAATTTAATTCTTCGTTACTTTTTTCCTTTTCTCCTTTTTGCCTCTCCTCCTTCCTCCTGCGCCCCTCTTTCCCACATCTCGCTGAACCCTGGAGCCGACGACTAGTACTGAAGTCCCCTTTATTATACCAATAATTGCACTGGCGTTATTGCACGTTAATTACAACAATATTTTTAATAATTATTACACGTTTTTATGAAAACGTTTTTCAAACGTTGTAAGAAATTCTTTTCCGGGCGCATTTCGTGGGGGTTCAATTCTAATAATGCTGGATTACTTTGCTCAAGTCAATTATTAAGACCAAGCAAAGTTGAGTTGCGGCATTGGCACAGGAGAATCCTGGGCACGCAACGAGAAGGAGCCCCGAGAGCGCACTTTGCAAGGCGATCTTCCGCCAGAAGAATGCGTGTAGGACCACTAATGCTAAACGCATGCTATGGCTTACCAAGCATACCTTTTCTAATAGGATTAGCTAACGCACTCCTTAGCGCTGATCCAGACGAAATACCGGACTACGACGATCCAGCTACCTTTACGCAAGGCGAAACACGCCAAACGTTAGTGGTATTCAGTTCCCACCCGGTATGGAACATAGCCACCAGATTCCTCCTGAATCAACCAGGCGTTATCCATCGGCCAATAGTATCACCCGACATTGTCGAAAATTTCAACGAAAACGGACCTAACTTCGGAATCCCCGAAATAGGACAGTTAACACCCACCGGAACACTAAGAGACTTTCTCTGCTTATTAGAAACTTAATTTCCACTGGATACCGGTCCAGTTAAGACAGGGTCAAGGCACGCTCTTTTAGACCAGGGCTCAGAGGTGTCCTTTCGTGTCGGAGGCGGTGATCCAACCGCTCAGGCTACAACGATGCAGAATATTGGTTCTTGCAACTGGTGTAGGAGCCAATTTTGCGGGCCAATAAAGTTCTCTCTACAGAGATCACCATACGGTCCTTGGTCCTGCCGGACGTGGCGGATCTGAACACGCCTACATCGCTTATCTGGAGACAGTACGAGTATTATAATTTACAGCCGACGTATCATTCATATACGACACAGCGTGTACGCGGTTCCTGGCGATCCGGGGAACTGCTGAAAACAGCCGGAGATGAATTACGAAGGTGGGATGCCAACTGATATGCGAGGGGGCGCCGCGCGCGATCCCAATGCATCCGCAGTCACTGCAAAGCATCTTCTAGGATCCTTCTGCAATAGTTGCAAGGCTGCAGGACTTTGCACTGTCCGCGTACAGACAGCGGGACCGGGACAAACTTATAAGCTGTACAGGCTTCGCGCAAGCTGGGTTTTCGGTCCATAAACCGAAAAAGCAGGGACCTCGTCTAATAATTAGGGACCTGCCGCTAAATACCAAGGAGGAGGAGCTCCTGCAGGAGATAAGGGAGCGTAACTTGATAGCTGTCATGGGTCCAAAAGCGATGCAAGAGGCCATCAGAGTCGTGTATATGGCCAACAAGAGGGAAAGTTGTAACGCTATCATCGAGGTAACTTAAGCTGTGGGGGAAATCCTGTGTGCGCAGCGACGTGTGTACATTGGATTTGCTGCGTACCGCATCAGCGAATACGAAATGGTTTTCCGATGCTATGGGTGCTTGGGATATGGGCATGGCATTGCTGATTGTCCGGTCGAGGCAAGGCTTTGCTACAGGTGCTGTAGACCAGGGCACCTCGCCGGGGTATGTAGGGCGCCGGAGGAATGCGGGAACTGCAGCGTAAGGGGCAAACCGTCGGGGCACTCGGCCTTATCCCGCGAATGCCCGGAATACATCTGGAGACTGAAGATACAGAGAGCCAGAGCTTAATATGGATAAGCTACCACATCAAACGCGTGGGGTGGGGGGTACAGGGAGGGATAGCGGGGATGCGTGCGGGCCGGTTGGGAACGAGGCGTGCCTTCGTATTATCCAATTGAACTGCCAGAGGTCGTCGACGGTCATGAACGATTTGAGCGAAACAATGGTTACCGAGTGTTTGGATTTGTGTGTACTGCAGGAGCCGTATACCGTTGGCGGTAAGGTTAGGGGTGGGTATCCCTCAGCGTGCGCGCGTGTTTCAGAATGCCTGCGGCTCTGCTTGCATGGTAATAAAAATGGACTCGGCTGAATGTTTGCTTGTCTCGGAGTGTACCGGCGATCTCGGAGTATGTGTGTGGATCAAGACTGACGTGGGCGAGCTGTACATTATGTCCGTATACAGTCCGCCGGGATCGGACATGGAGTCGACGGTCGACTACCTCCGGCTAGCAAGCCGAATGCTGGCTGGGGGTAGGATTCTGGTGTGCATGGATGCCAACGCGGTACACGATCTCTGGCATAGCAAGGGCAGAAGGAGGGGGTATAGGAATGAGGTTAGAGGTAACTGCCTGGCTGAGTGGTTGCTTGGTAATGGGTTTGACGTTCTTAATGTATGGTCGGACGCGTATACCTTCCAGGGTCCCAGGGGGAACAGTGACATTGATGTCACCCTAGCAAAGGGTATGTCGGGCTGGGACCTGTCGTGGGAGGTCGTCGTGGACATGTGTGCGAGTGACTCATAATGCCATACGCATCAATATAACGGGCCAACGAGCGGCCGGCCGTGTTCGTGAGGGGCATAGAAAATGGCATACTCGGGAGTTTGACTGCGAGCAGTTCGACCGAGAACTTGCCAAGGGTATAGATGAATTCGGTACGCTTGACGAGCCTGGCGACGCGGAGTCCATGGCCGCCCGCATGACCGAGATCATATCTCGGACATGCGACAAGTGCCTCAGACGGGCGGGTCGCCGGGACGGTGCCCGCGTGGTTAGCTGGTGGAGCGACGAACTGCGGGCCTGCAAGAAGGGGGTCCGAGGCTGCGAGGAGGAAAAGGAGGCAGAGGGCCAAGCGAAAAGGAACGGCCGCCAAAGGGGCATGCGAGGAGGCGTATAGGAAGTGCCTCTACGAGTACAAGATGAAGATCAAGAGTGCCAAGCAGCAGGACTGGGCCTCCTTCGTGGGGAGGTTCGGAGACAGCGATCCGTGGGGCAGGGTCTTCAGGATCTGCCGGCAGAGGGATGATCCGGGAATTCTTAAGTCCATTAAAGTCAACGGTAGCATGACGAGAACATGGAAAGACTCCGCGCGGGTTCTGCTGGAGGAATTCTTCCCCGAGGGACCGCGCCCGGGCGTCGAGATATTGGAGCGGGTGGCCTGTTGGGGGCCGCCTCGGTCCAGTTGGGGCTGGGATGAATTTGCATCCGCGGTACGACAGATAAGGGGCGACAGAGCACCGGGACTGGATGGACTGTCCAACAAGGTGATCAGACGGGTCATGTCCGTGGCCCCTGGGCAAATGAAAGCTGTGTATGACACGCCTGCCTCTCCGAAGGAGTGTTTCCGGCGGCCTGGAAGATTACCAGGGTGGTTATGCTCGAGAAGAGTGGATGCCCTGATGGTGCCGACCCAAGGTCCTTTAGACCGATCTGCCTCCTCAGCTGTATGGGCAAACCGCTGGAGCGGTTGATGGGAGGCCGACTCAATGCGGCTATGGATGGCGAGTGGTCCCCGGTGCAGTTCGGTTTCAGACCGAGGACGTCTGGAGAAGCCTCAGTGAGGGTGTGAGGGGCAGCGGTAGCAAGTACGCCCTCGGCATTTTTGTTGACTTTAAAGGGGCCTTTGACAACTTGGAATGGCCCTACATCGTGCATTGCCTGGCCGCTGCGGGGCTCCCGCGATGCGACCTCCGACTGTGTGGAGTCATTACATCACGGGTCGCCGAGTTGTACTCCGTGGAGTCCTCGACGAGGCCTGGAGGCCGGTCGGTCGTGGGTGCCCGCAGGGGTCCATCGTTGGACCAATGTTGTGGAACCTCTGCCTCAACGGCCTGCCGAAGAGCCTCGCCGCCACCGGTTTCCAGGTGGTGGCATATGCGGACGACCTCGTTGTCGTGCTGCACGCCGACAGCAGGGCCGCGCTGCAGGCCCGAGTGGACGAGCTCGTGAGCCGCGTGCGGGAGTGGAGCGTGAGGGCGGGGGTATACGTCTCGAGGAAGAAGTCGGTATGCCTCTTCCTCAGGGGCAAGCTGGGTTGGGGGAGGGAATTTACATACCCCGACCCGGATGCGGGAGGCGCGTGAACGAATGGAAGTGGTTGGGCGTGCTGTTCAGGGAGGGCTTAAATTTCTCCCCACACGTCAGGCAGTTTAGGGGCCGTTACAAGATACGTAGGGCGATCCCGATGGGAGCCGCTGATCTTGTAAATAATGAGGAGGTTCGCGAGATGAGCCACGTACAGGCTATCGAAGCTGCCAGGAGCAGAGCTCACGACGAGTGGCAGTCGCGATGGGTCGTGTGTGCCAAGGGTAGAGCAACTTACGAATTTATTAGGGAGGCAAAATTCGCGGTTAACCTCCCCCTGTTTGACCCTTCGCTCAGCACCATGTTCCTTCTCACGGGACATGGTAGCTTGAACGCGTTTTTGTACAAAAGGGCGCTGAGTCGGTCCGCGCTATGCGTTTGTGGGGTTTCCGATGAGACCGTCGCCCACATTATGTGCGAGTGCCGGATGTACTCCGACCTCCGTGACACGGGTGGGTTGAAAGTGGTACGCACGAACGAAGGGTGGGACTTTAGTAGAGTTCTGGCAACGCACCAGTCCTTCAGGTGCCTGCAAAAATTCGCCGCGGCTGTTTTCCGTCGGAGGAAGGATAGGATATTGGCTGACCGGGATAGCCAACGCGCCAACGCGAGCGGCTAAATAACCGTGCGGTTTCCCAACCGGCAGGCGAAAAGCTGGCGAGAGAGTACGCGCTCGCGCCAGCTGCTGGGTAAGGCCGACCAATGCCTGGAGAGTGTAGGAGCTCCGTATTGGTAGACGGGCACTGATAATGCCCGTCGAAGCTCACACCCAGAGCCTAATGGGTACCATGGGAGCCCCGGGGGTTGCCCCCGCCCAGTCGGTCTGAGGTTGGACTCGTGGTGGCAGTGGTTCTACTTCTTTCCACGTCTATACTTCAATCCATCCTCACAATCACATTCACTCATTGCTACCTCACCTAACTTGCACTTCATTTTTCGGGACAGGTAGGTCCCAAGCCCCACGGAGGTGCGAGTCGGTCCACAGAATGATGGTCTGGAAGGATGACTCCCTCACCATCTATTCTAGAATGCAACTCTTTATATCAGCAAAGCTTGATTCCACTCCCATTTCCGCTTCGATCCTAAGCAGAAGCTTTAGGAGTTAATGTTGAAGATGCTTTTCAATGATATTTTCAATGACAACGAAGAAAATTAATTCGCATAATAATACGAATCACTTACAAAAGTTCAACGATTGAAAAATTGTATAAAAGTACATTTGCAGGCTCTTATAACTTAGCGCGTATGTTCTAACTACGCGCCAGCCTTTAACATTGGCGTTTTGGGTTGCTCGCCCTCTAGTGGCCATCGCGTGAATTTTTTGCTTCTCAACGTTTTTTTTTAAATTTCGGTCTTTTTTTTACTTAAACTATTATCTATATATGTTCTTTCTCTCAATCCAGTATTTCGCTTTGTCAAGCTCTTAGCTTTATTCATGATCTTATATACATATATATATATTTGCATACTAAACGCATTGCTTTCGCGTTCTTGCAGACGCAGAACTTTTGTACTGTTGTCCCCTGTGGACTTTACCCCCGAGCGGGTCAGCCGGTCCCTAAAACCTTAACGCATCTTTCCAGATACCTTACATGAAGGAGCCTTATTTTACTTTCTATTTCGCTCACATGCTCAACGACGGGCTTGCCATCGCAAAATAATATACAAACTTTCTCGAAACCTAAATCTACTACTTTTAAATTAAAAAAAAAATAACTTGTGCTTACGTTTATTTTTAATAAAGACTACTTGGTCTAGTTCCATAATCTTTACTTCTTAATTTAAGTTAATATACAACATATATATATTAAAAGCTTTCACCATGGTAATCTAGAATCTGTATTATTGATGCAAGTACTTTTCATGATTCTCAAAAGTATTTCGTTTATAAATCATAAAATTACAATGCATTTGTTGCGTCAAAGTTTTTTATTGTAAAACATACTAAGTCATAGTAAAAGCAATTGGATCATATATAAATATAATTATAAATGTTTTTCAACGAAACTATGAATATTAAATTAATCATAAAGCGAAAACAATAGTGAATTAAATGTTACTGAAGTATCAGTGTATTAAATATACGTATATAAAGACTATTAAATTAGAATTATAAAGAAATTATAAGCAAATGCATTTTGAAACTCGACTGTGGGTTTAGCGTATAAGACCGAATCAATCCAGCGTATTTATAAATTAAAAATTGTAATCACCTGCTAAAAAAGCTAACTTAAATGTAATTGGTTACATTGATCTGAAATTATATTACATGGTTTGATTGAAAAATATTAATGTTTTCCACTTTCGTTTAAACTCACAATAGATCCGGATACGTACTTACAAGATACTGATAGGTAGTGTATACATAGGCATATTATGAATAACAAATTTATGTTCCTTTAAAAATTTGCCGAACAGTCATTGAGTAGTTTGATTTTTCTTCTTAAGTTTAACGTATAAGTAAACAGAATTTTCTTGAAAATAGACAAAATAACGATCAGGAATAACAGCTACATTGTATAAGTATAAGTTGTGAAATTTATAATATTTTGTCCAAGCATACTTTTTCAATTAGTTATTCAATGAATCACTGATCTTACTTTTTACATTATAATTCAATTAATAGAAAAAGCTTCATAAAAGTTTCTATTTATTTAAATTTCAAAAATTGGCTATCGTTATAATTGCACAAATTTTAGCATAGAATGTATAATTTACTCTGAAATATAAAGTAAAAGTAAATAAAGATAAATAAATAAAGTAAGATAGCATTTTACAATATTTACAAGTACATTTCGATATTGTATAGCAACACTTCAAACCTGCAGTGGTGCAATCGTACGTACAATTATTTGCTTTACCAAAACGATATCACTTCTTTCAAAAACCTTTCATTTGAAGAATGTAGAACAAGTTACGTAAAATTTTTTATTCAACCAGATTCTCTGATAACAAATTTAATTCATTCTCTATTTTAACATATAAGAGGCTCATGTAACCCATTAATAACATTTTGAATTAAATTTAATACCTTTGAGAGCTTCTTAATAATTGTATAACTTAAGTTAATAAAATTAACTATATTAAGAAAAATAAATGACAAATTGGAAAATGAATATTAATTTTATTATTAAAAAAATTATTGATACATTATGTTAGATTTTCGTCATTGTTACACAGAATATAAATTCAAAAATATGAAAAGAAATATCAACCTATCGGTAATACTAAATTAGTCGAAAAAGTAATAAATAAAATTGTTAACGTTATTAAAAAGTTTCATTTATATCAATATATCTCAATAAAATTCAAGGCACATCAATTTTTGCAAATTAACAAGTTTCGTCTTATTTTTTGTATTGATAAACTATTTTGATTATATTATTCATATTTTTTAACTATTTGCTTTCTATAATCATTTTTATTTTATAAAATTTGACATCAATATAAATAAAGTTCAACATATCATTTTATTTGTACTGCTAATATTTAGGCACAATTACAATTATTGAACTTCATAACAATTTGTTTGCTAGTAATAATTAAATCATTTTCTTTTGTTTGTACGAATTTTTAATATACATTTAATGTAATTTAATTATACTAAAAAATTTGACACAGATGATCACTATTTTGTACTAATATATTTGTGAATTACAGTAGGACTACTTACATTAAAATTAAACTACTGATTAACAATTAGTAAGCGAATTCTCTATAATATAGAAGTTTACCTATGTCTCGTATAACATAAAAAAATATGTGAAATATTTATTTTTACATTGATAAGGTAGCACCGCCCCTTTTCATTTTTTTTTTTTTTAAATCAATATACATTTAATCCATAAAATAAAGTGGTCAGTCTAAAAATATATTTATATTACTGAACCTAATTTTTAAGTTGCTGCACGAAATGCAATGCACTTCTTGAGGAAAGAAGACATTGTTTCATAGGAACAATGTGATCTCGTTGCATTTTCTATTAAATAATACCTGAGCCAAAGGTAACACAAAATAGTTGAACATGTGTATTACAAATATTAATGAGATTATTCGGTCATACTAAGTAATTCTTACTCGAGCATTTGTTTTCTTTAATTGCAGTTTTAAACTGCCTATATTGATACTTCATTGAAATTAGAATTAGTAGCAGCAGCAGCAGTAGTAGTAGTAGTAGTAGTAGAAGTAGTAGTAGTACTGGTAGTAGCACAAGCCGTATTAACAATTAAAATAATTACAAACTTTTACAATAATCACCTTTTTAACTACATTAGATTATTATTACACGTGGTTACCGGTATTTTATCTTTCACGTTTTTCAATAAGTTTAAAAATAAATATTATGCACGTAAGTACGCATCGCAGCGATCCTTCGACCGGTGGATGCACAAGTGTAGAACGAAAACAAAAAAAAAAATCTAGCGGGTCAATCAAAGTAAAAGGACCGACGGATCGATCGAGGAAGAAAAGAGTTGCCAACCGATGGTTAAATGCCCTTGACGCCTCGCCACCGCCAACAAGCGGAGACCCTATTTGAATATCACGATCGGATTGAGGAGGAAGTTCAGGATCGACTTGAGCCCGAGTAAGATGGCCTTGACGGCGCTGGCCAGGGAGAGCCTGTCCCTGCTCCTCTTGCAGGGCTTGAGGCTTATAGTGTGGCACACGTGGCAGCCGGCCTCCTCGAGGACGACGTGGGGATTGGAGCCCCCCAGCAGGGACTCGCCCTCGAAGTCGTTGTTCGACAGCCGGCCGGCGAACCAGATCTTGTCCCCCGGGTAGATGTTGAGGCTGAAGTTGGCGAAGGCCTGGTCCCCGAGCAGAGTTATCTGGGCGTTGCTGCTCCACAGGCTGTTCTTCATCTTGACCGTTATCTCGAACTCGTACCAGTTCCAATTCGTCACGTGGCACCTGCTTCTGCGCCTACGCACGTTCGCGTAGGCCTTGCAGTTGAGCTTCTGGAGCTCGTTGCTGTGCCTGCAACGTTAGGAATTATTTCTCGCGCTTAGCCCCTCGGGACCCTTGCTCCACTTTGCTCGGGTGCTCTTTGCCAAAGGGGCAAGCTTTTTTGCCACTACACAGAACCTAGAGACTATCTAGATCTAGAATACAGATTGATCGTACATTTTTATGAATTGTCACGTATTTATTTCAATACCATGGATCTGATAAGATTTGCCGGTTAGAGGTCTATTAAGGTAAGGTAAGTTTTTTTAACTTCGGTACATTGCACGTTCAGTGGTCACAAATACTACGTAAAATAAAATAAATGGTAATTCATTGCAATTGCTTTATCATAATTCTTTCGAATGAAGCGCGATAACGCGTTTACAAACAAAGCATTTGCTTTAGTAAAAAAAAAAAAAAAAAACTTTCACGAAATGATATATATAATTGCTATGTTTTTCATTAAAGTCAATATTTAGGCAATCATTAACAACGCAAAAACATTTATTGCGTAAGATTTGTTTCGTGAAAAATTCTTTAAATAACTTTAAGAAGCCTTTAGCCGAGGGGCTTTATACTTTAGCTCCAAGAATTTTGGATTTGAACGGACAATTATTACTTTTGGTTGTGCCAGTTTATAGCTTGCTTTTTGCACCCGACAAATTATCAGATTTTCTTCAATTATAAAATAAGAGAAGACACCCACCCGCACCGATGTAAAAGTAGCGATCGGCCTGTTGAGGGGCCCTAGTAACCCCCGGGGGGCGGGGGGAGAGGGGAGGAAATCGTACTCACTCGTCGCAATTGTCTTTGTGGGGCTCGCCGAAGGCGCAGCGCAGGGCGTTGCCGATGAAGTCGGGCAGCTGCTCGAGGAAGAGGGCCAGGTTGTTCTTGATGGACTTGATGCGGATGTTGGTGACGTAGCCCTCCCAAGTAACGGGCACGCCCTCAAGTTCGGCGCACTCGGCTTGGATCTTGGCCTTGGAGTCGGACTCCTCCCAGGCCGGCTGGTGGCAGTAATTTTGGTACTGCTCCCAAGAGAGCTCGGACGGGAGCTCGTAGGTGCTGATCTCCAGGCCCGAGGAGTTCTTGTAGCCGGCTATCGCTGGCCACACGATGAACGCACCCGCGGCTAGGCCGATTATCAGCTGAAAAAAGGGTTCAAGCCCGGCTTCCTTAATGCCACCGTTGCCCAACCGATAATCTCCTCCTACCTTCCTTCCTTCCTTCCCCTCCTCCTTCGAAAACCATTTTTAGTTCGGAGCAAGACGGACTTCGCGGCTTTACCTGGGAGGGGGGGTATTAAAGGTGCGCGACACGCAAAGGCTCGCAAAACGTTGCGTCGTACTCGAATTAAGACTCGTCTAGGGGTGCTTCCCCCCCTTCTTCGCCCTTTGATCGTCAAAGACCAGATCTTATTTATCGCATTAGAACGGTCCATTGAAAAGAAGATTTTGAATAATCATCATCTGTCTTGGCTTTTTTCAGAATTTAAATGGCCAATTGTACAGCCCACAGATTATACATATTGAAAAAAAATGGAAAAGAGTTTATCTGGAAAATTGTTCGATTGGTATCGAACTGTCTATATTTATATTATATATATATATATATACATATATACACATATACATGTACGTATGTACTTCATTAATCGGTATCTCTTCTTTTCAATAGCGCATTATTCGGCATTGGTTTAGTTTCTGTTATTTACATTTGCCATTTGGTGGCCAAATACGCCAGGAGGCGATTGTGCAGGGGTACGGAAGTTTTGTAAAGGGCAAGAGCCAGTAACGAAGGACTCAACGCGCGGCGCAACAGACCTGGGCGATAGTGATGACCGAATTGAATCTCTTGGGAGTCCTGGTCCTCCTCGTGTACCAGGAGGCCAGGAAAGGCAGGCTGCCGAGGGCAGTGGTGATCAGGACCCGCATTATCATTTCGCTCTCGGACATGTACTTGGCCATGGCGATGACGGGCAGGAGGATCGAGGCCAGGCCGACGATCGGTAGGAAGAGAACCATCCCGACGAGGGCCAGGGCGCCCCTGATCAAGCCGTACCAGGTGGCGCTCTGGGAGCTGAGCACCGCCATTTGCCACCAGCTGAGGGTGACGCAGTGGGGTATGAGGGTGCGGTAGGTGCCGCGCCAATTGTCCCTCGAGGCCATCTTGGCGAAGAGCGCGGGTATTATTAGGTAGAAGACCACGCGGAAGTTGAGGCAGAACTCGATGCCGTTGCCGACGACGTACGAGGCGAAGGTCGGCACCTTGATGTCGAGGAAGCGCCAGGTCTGGGCGACCACGAGGTCCATCTCGTAGGGGTACTTGGCGAGGACGTTGACGCTGAAGCTGAACAGGGCCAGGAGGTCCGGGCAGTGCCTGGTCGTGTCCCTCCAGGCGAAGCTGCACAGGGTGACGAGGGTGAAGACGAAGGCCGTGACCGTGAACTCCGACTGGGGCGTCCACTGGTGGGCCACCAGGGGGAAGAGCATGAGGTAGGTCAGCAGGGCGACGAAGAAGTGGGCGTAGGGCTTGAGGTTGTTCCTGCAGAACTGGTACTCGGCCTCCTCGGCGTTAAGGTTGCCGGTCGAGTAGCTGAGGAAGAGCCGCGACCAGAGCCTGAGCTCGGTCAGCTCGCGCTTCCGCTGGAGTATTTGGAAGGTAGCTATTATCATGACGACGAAGGAGAGGTAGTAGAGGGCGAGGGGCACGAAGAGGAGGACGCTGTCGGTGCCGAAGAGGACGTAGAGCGGCAGGAGTACGACTACGTGGAGGTAGCTGACGAAGAGCTTGTGCAGGGGCAGCCCGCGCCGGCCCAGGCTCTCCACCAGCCAGATCTGCATCCTCTTCAGGGAGGCCAGCGGGTGGACGAAGGGCCGCTGCAGCAGCGGCACCGCGTCGAGCTCCATCTGGCCGGGCTCCACGAGGCACAGCACCCGGGAGATTATCGGCAGGCTGCCCTGGGCGTAGGAGACTGCCGCGGACATCACGGCGGCCTCCGTTATCTTCTCGCCCTGGTGCGCCGACCAATCTGAAAAAAAAAAACACGAGCTAGGTCCTTCCTCCTTATCCGCCCGGGCTTTTTTTTCACGAGCTTCGCCACTACTCTTCTGCCTACGCGGAGCCGACTCCTTTGTAAAATCCATTACCTGGTATCACTTCCTGTACTCTCTCGTTGTTTGTGTAAAGCTCGTTATTCGATTCATCGTCGGACGGTACATCGTCGTCGTAACTATCGTCCGTTAATACGTTGCAGATGTTACCTTTGCCATTGGTGTATCGATGATTGGCGTTGACGGAAGAAGGGAACACCAAATTTCTCATGCATCTTTGCAATTGTTCACTGGTAATGAAATCTTCGCCGTTCGACAAACTGTTTAAAAGCACAAGAATTACGTAAGCAAAATGAATCTTATCATTGGCTTGACTTTCTCTTATACCTTGTGAACATTTCTCTCGCAGCTCGCTTGGCAAGTTTTTCATCTTGAGACATGTCGAGGCAGCTTTTTACATCGTAATAATTGTGCTCCGTTATACCTTGTCCACTGGCTAAACACTTTCTAAGAATATCAGTGGCTTCGATGTTACCCTGCTCCGATGCTTTCGTTAACCAGTAAACACCAAGTTTGGCATTTTCTTCCTTGTCCACGTCCAATTCTGAAACAACAATTGTCACTCAAACGACACTATACGTTTGACGGCTAAGTTATTTTATTGGTGACTATTTAAATTGTAGGACGTTAAACCTGACCCAATTTTACTTTTGGCTCATAATTTACAGTTTTAAATAACAGAAACTAAATTTATTACTTCTTCTAATGTCTTAAATGCCTTTTTCAAAGGCTGGTATAAGATAACGCAGCTTACCACAAGATTCTTCCAATAAACGCTTAGCCAAGACGACCTGAGAGTCTGAACAACCATCCTCAGCTAACTGCGATCTCAATCTTTTAATAGAGCCTTTTGGTCCATCTATAAGTAAAACGTTACTCTTGTTTAATAACAGTATTCTACCTCTGCGCAATCGATAGTTTGTCTAAAGTTTCAACAATAACTTTAATGATCAAAAGAAATCATAAAAGTAGAGCGATTTATTAAAAACTTTATGTATTTTATGATCTATAGCTTTCATTGATAAAGCTCTTATCTGAAAAAGTTAATTGTTTTTCATTCAACTAAATGTTATTATATGTATAAGAATCGTATAAAAATATTATTGACCTACATTTTTACAGAATCAAACAATATTGTTTTGTTTATAAATAGTTTTCAATAAAAATTGTGTTTACTTTCTTTAAATTAATTAAACAGTTAACGTCCTGTAAAATATTTTACACGAGATCATTAATAAAAACAATAATTGTGAAATACAATAAAAACTAATGCAACATTATATAAGACACTCTGTTCAGAAAATTTTACCGACACAGTTATTAATAAATATAATCAATAAATTATAACAATAAATGATAATAGCTATTACGACTTAAGAGTATCGACAAATTAAAACAGCTTATATAAAACTGAATAAGGTTTGAAAGGTAAATTTTTTATCTAAACATCCAGCAACCATAAACATTGTTTCAAATAGTTAAACCGAGCGCTGGTAGAATGTCCGGCTAGAGGAGAAAAATAAACAGCTATAATTTTTGAAAATAAAAACACACTTTAGCCTCACTATATATTATATATTATATATATATATATAAGCAGGTATTTAAGAATATAAATTTTAAAAATGTGGCTACTGCAAATTGGAATCTAAAACATTTCTGTTGCTTCGATGAAATTTCAGTGGAACGTAGTAAGCGTTTCAACATTGAAATGCACCGATGCTGCTGAAAAAAAGTCCATTGTTTACTATCGGACATCAGAAATTAATTATAAGTTATAAAAGTGTGCCTGAATAGCGGGGCGATAAGCGAGTACCGAATAATTATACATTAATCAAGCAATCTCTAAGAGTATGCACATTACTTAATGGGTCTAGATTTGCAGAGAGGCGAGAAGCGCAAAAGCCAGAGAGCAAGCAAACAAGCCGTACTAATTTATCTATTTACTAACAAAACGCGTCGAGGCTCGTAAGCTAACGGCAAAGTCACCGCCTCGTCTAATCGTGGGTTCGAGGAACGGCCGAGCAGCTCGATGGACATTAGAAAGACGCGGCGATCCCTATAGATCAGCGATCGCCAGGCCGTGTATACGCATTGTAGAGTGCGGTTGATAGATCCCCGGGGGCCGGCCATACTATACCGTATTGCACGAGTGCAACTTAAAGGCCGAGTGCGCGGTGTTTACTTCTCATTAATGATAAATAGCGATCGTCGAGGAGTGCCGAGGCCATCGGCGATCTCGATTCGGGATGGCGATTGGGAGCCCGGCCGTAGGGTCTCCGAGCTGCTGCTAATCCGAAACGATAACTGCTACTGGCCGCGTGACCGCTGCCGAACGATGCGCGAGGTGCCGGATCCGCGCGGGGCTCGGGCCGAGGAGAGAGACCCTCGCGAGCTCTTTCAAAAATAAACAAACGATAACCGCGTGGTGGGAGCGAAGGGGGCCATTGGCCAGGGGGGCCAATACATGCGGGAAAGGACAATTACGAACTAGGGGCCCTTAAATGGCTGCTGAGATGTATGTATATATATATATATATATATAGAGAGAGAGAGAGAGAGAGAGAGAGAGAGAGATATTCCTAACAGGGGGGCCGTTGAGCGAGCTCAAGGTTAGAGCGCCTTCCGACGATGCCCCGGGGAGTCGATCCTCGCCGATGAGTCGGGCCTCGCGACCAGGTCGAGAGGACTCGGGGGCTCGGCTCGTCGCTTGGCGCCTCGGCGCGCGCGACGTACAAAATGGGAGGGAGGGTGGGGTGGGGTGGGGGCAAGCCTCACCGTGAAGGGTCCACTGCTTCCTGCCGGACTTCCCGGGTATCGGCACGACGCCGGCCATGTCGTCCTCCTCGAGGAGCCGAGCCTCGGCGACGTCCAGGTTCGCGCCGTTCAGGAGCTGCTTCAGCCGCGACCTCGGCATCGACGCGCGCGCGCGCCCTCCCCTCTTGCCTTTGACCCCCCCTTAGCGCGCCCACACAGCGAGAGCGAGAGCGAGAGAGAGATAGAGAGGGAGGGAGATTCGCGATTCGGCGCGCTCGCGACTCCCCCAGGCCGGGGATGCAGTTGCCGCCGCCGCCGCCGCCGCCCCTCGCCCTGCCCCGCGACGGCCAGCCGAGACTCGCCGAAGTCCGGGCGCTCTCGCGTCTTCGCTCTCCACCGTCCAGGTTAGAGATCCCCCGTCCTCGGAGTGCGCCTGCGCCGCGAGTCGCGCGTTGCCTCCGGCGGAGACGCGCTAGACTCTCCTCGCTTTTCGGAATCGAGGCCCCTCGCCGCCGCCGCCCGCCCCCCCGCGCGGCTCCACTCCGCCCGGGCGCTCGGCTCCGGCCATGTACGGCCGTGCCGAGGTCGATGCATCGAGCCTGGGCCCGAGCCTAAGCCGAGCGCCGATCTCGGTCCTCGCCCTGCCCGGCCAACAACGCATCGTTCGTCCCCTCGTTTTTGTCCTTCCCTCCTCTTTCTCTCCGCTCAGGGGCAGGCAGCCCCCGCTCGCCGCGGGACTTCCGGCTTGGAACGACCGCGGGCTACCGAACGGGGCCCGCCGCGCTCGCGACGAAAAATCCCCCTCGACGAAGCCCGGGAGGAAAGAGCTCGGGCTTGGAGAAGCTGCGCACGAGACGGGAGATCGAGCGCGGAATGGCGGCTGGCCCGCGACGTCGTAAGATCCTATGGCCGCTATTTGAGAATTGGCCGGTATCGCGGAGGTCGATCGGAAGGAGGGGGCGGACGCGCGAGTTGCCACCCTCGGATCGCCGTTGGAGGGAGAGCACTCGCTCCCCCAAGCGGGCTCGGGGCAAGGGGACCGCCGCCACGGATGCCGAGGAGTCTCGGCTACGAGGTTTGGATCGAAGGGAAATAGGGCGCGCGCGTCGAGTACGACCGGCAGCGCGGCTCGAGCCGCGCCTCGGTAACCTTGGGCCGGCAGCGGGAGCCGAGCCTCGGCAAGAGCAGCGATATATATTATCTCTCTCTATCTCTCTCTCTCTCTCTCTGCCTCCGTTAAGCTTGCGAAAGCGAGGGCCGATACGTCGGCCAAGGCTTGGGCAAAATCGTAAGGGCCGCGGAGCTTTCGTTATCTACGCCTCCTCCCCGGCGCGTCGAAGCCCCGCTGCTGCCGGCTGAGGCGAGTACCCGCGACCCCCTCCGACTCGACTGGGCTTCGATTTCGACTCTTGACCATCCATTCTTGCAGCGGTTGCGGAGTCCGACGCGAGACCGACGCGAGTACGCAGGGCTGCCGAAATTCGCGCCCTCGGGGTCAAGTCGACAGCCGAATGTACATTGCAACGGGGCTAACTGACGCAAGAAGGAACGGCGGATATGGACTGTTCTTAAATACTTTGTACGCAACTCTAATTGCAAAACTTCTTATGCGCGGGCGGGCGGGTGTGTGGGTGTATACACGCATAAATAGGCTTTGACAATTAATTGATCGGTAGATTGTAAATTATTCATATTCAAGGAAATGATGTTTTGCGTTTTTATGCCACCTCACAGGACTCGCGATAATTACAATAGCTTAGCCGGTAATGACAATAGCAATGACAACCAACTCAATTGAATTTTATAAATATCATTGTTGCTACGAATCATTATCAATATATCGTTGTCGATAAATTCAACGCCGTAAATCTGACAAACTTAAACAAAGGCTAATTGATTAACTGCTGCCGAATCGAAATGATTTACGTAGACGGAAAAGTGAATTTCCTGTTCCCCTTTTTCTATACGTTTCCTCATATTTTATCCACCTGCATGAATTTCATCGATAAGCTGCTTTTTCAAGTGACCGCTGTACGTGTCTTTTTGCCAATTATCTAAAATATACATTATTTCCTTCGATAAAATTTATTTCCTTGCGTACATCTTTAAATTACGCGCCATTCTACCTCGTGTGTCATAATTACCTTATCCTTAAACGATTATTAGAGATCTAATACGTATACTTAATTCGAATGATGCATTAATCATTTTTAATTATTGTTTAAAAAAGCCTTTTTTTTTTTAATCTACGATGTCTAATAATTATTGATGATTCTTGTGAAACAAAACAAAAAAAAAGTAAAGAAATCTTAAATTAAACTCTGTTCCAATGCTATTTATTAGAAATAAAAAATTTCTAATTATTTATTAAATATAAAGTAATGGCAATTCTTTTACGACATCTATTGTCGACAAAAGTTAACTTTATGTTTTTTGTATAACTTAAGTTCTTTTGAATCGCAAAACAAGTTTCTTGTGTTTGCACCTTGCAACGGGTCAGAAATTTCATTCACTTCGATAAATTTACAAGTCGTAATGCAATTGAATGAAAAATTCACAAAAATAGTTCTTAATCGTTGAAAAACATTCTAAAAGAAAGCATGAAATGAATTCAGGGCTTTATAAATAATAAATTAAAGAAGGTATTAGATATGTGTTTAAAACGCACTTGAATTACAGTAATGCATTCTATTTCTAAGGGATGAACGTTTTTTTTTATCTTCTTTCGATAAGAAATTCTACTTTTATCGAACGTCTGTACTTCTTCTCTTATATATAAAATAATTACGGGCCTGTTTTACAATACTCAAAATAAATATTGTATAAAACAATGTTTACGGCGTAAACATACACACACGCGCATATTTGCACAATATGTGATATATGCGTATGCACATGTAAGCTATATGTGTGCGTTTATGTATATACGTATGTGCATATGTAATAATAAAAAATTGTTCGAACCCGAACGACTCAAAATTAAATATTGACACTTTATTTTGCAACGTTTTAGGAAAATGTGAATAGGATCTTTGTTTTCTGGTCTCCGTTATTTGATGCACCGGAGTCCCTCCCCTCCGCCTTTCGTAAACAGTTTTAGAGCAAAAATAGTCATCGCGCCCGTAAAGTTTATACTCGTATAAGTAAGGCTTCCAAACGTACCATATTACGAGCTTTCCGATTACAGTACATAAGCCGCAGTATCGCAATTAATAAGACTTGGACTCGCGGCATCGATCAATACTTGGGCAAATATTTATTATTTAAAATTACTTTTTGACTTTTTTTTTTTGTCGAATGGAACTTAATTCCGGCCGCCAAAGTTCCATGATTCTCCATGCATTGGGCAACGAGAGGGTTTTCATTGCATTTTTTCATCTCACGGCTGATTGTGGAAATAAAAGCAAAAATCTCAAACTCATTAGCTGCACTCGCGTTGGGGAAGAATTATTTTGATAAAGTTACACAATCAGAAGAGGTCAACTGTAACTTCATTTTAAGGCGTGTGCCAATATTTTCTAATACTTTGATTTCTAAATTATTCCTATAGAGATCGATTCTTTATATTAGGGTAATATGTGTTTCGTAAGTGAGTGAGTGAGCAAGAAGACGAGTATTTTTTTATATTTATGCAATGTTCTTGTATTTAAAATGTGTTTTAAAAATATTAACAATGTGCGATCAAATATTAAAATTTAATGAACAAATTTTTCAAAAATTGTTTAATTTAATTTTAAAATTATTATATTGTACATAATACTACTATACATATATATATATATATATATGTGTGTGTGTATTTATACATTAAATATTGAACACAAACATTTATTACGTTTGAACATTAACTATTTATTGTAATTCTTATAAATACCTTATATTTTTTATTTATAATAATATTCATGAAGTTAATATTTTAAAAATCTAACATGAATTTGCATATTTGTTGCATTGTATTGTGTGATTACTTAGGATTAAGAATAATTAAACAATTTGTTTACATTTAGAAATGTACGTACATAAACTATTACAATATGCTTCGTTAATCTTATTAAAATTTGTAAAACACAAATGAATGCTCGTTGTATGTTTACAATGAAAAAAAATCGCCTATTTAATATTTCTCATTGTAAGAAATTATAAACGGCAACGAATATATTTTAACGTATAAAATTATAAAATAAACGTATGGATACAATGATCTTTTCGGTTTCGTTATCCTTTATTTCGAACTCCGTCGATGCATAAACCGATCGATTCGTTATCAAATACTGCTGAGATAGCCCGTTAAATATTTTGTCCTTACTTGAATTCAGACAAACTAATAAACACGCAGTTATCTGCGGTAATAAATCAATGCATCTGCGTTACTACAAAACTGTGAATTAACAAAAAAAAAAAAAAAAAGGAAAAAATAAAATAATTCAAACTGGTTTCTTTGGGAAAAATTTGTATCTATCCATCAAATCTATAAAAGTACTTCTGCGAATAAGCGTCGATCATTATCAGTGTTTTTGCGTTGTTAAGCCAGTCTCAAAAAGCGCCGTTTTGCCAGTCCAGAGCAAGCAATGGTATACAAGAATCAAGCGTAAAATCATTAGCTTTTACGATATTCAATGTACGAGCGGTGACGTCCTCTTAAAGTATTTTACGATGACATCTTGGGCGCCCCTTAGCAAAACCATGTTTGAGCTGGCTCCTCGTGTAGTCAGAAATCGGCTCGGATACCACCAGTCCCGCCTCTAAAAACAATATTTACACATCAATCGATCGATATTAATTGCTTTGCACGGGTAGGCCTACAATTATTATCCGCGAAGAGAAATTGTTATAAAATCTACATTCGTTACTTTTTATTATCAAAGCATCTTATAAACCTTAATAGGGATGATAAAAAAAAAAAAAAAAAAAACATATAAACAAAAGAGGGTCTGCTTTCCTTTGCCCGCAATTAATACTTGAAAAGCTCGTGCATCCAAGTCAAATTTCATTTATAATTATCTAAGCTTATTGCCAAACACGAAAATTAACTAAAATAAACTTATCAATACTGCGTTATGTCTCCTTATAAGTATAATAACAATATATTTACTTAAATGTCCAATGTGTAAAAAATAATACAGTTCAAATATTTTTCATTACAAAACTTTGTATAAATTAGTTGACAATTTTTTTTTTATTGAATATTTAAAAAAAATGAAATTTTTAATAATCAAAGGTAAATGCTTACAATATATATATCTGGTGCAATAATGAATACCATAGTCTTACTTCAAAGATTCAAAAGAACGCATAAAATTGTTTTTTATATTGATAAATTTAAGTATAATTAAAACATTTGATGTACTATCCATGTGTTAAAAGTTAAATAAAATTAATCTGTAGGTTTAGTAAAAACAACGACGATAATAACAATGTATTTAAATTGCATATAAAATTCATCCTTGAAACCGATTTACTTAAATTAAAATATCTGAAAAATCTTGTATTATTTATGTATGGTTGTATTTCGTACTTTTTTTAGTTTATAAATGTAATTTAAATTTGATATTCTAATATACGTATTAGCAGTTACCAAACAACCAAATCATTTTAACTTAAGAAAGTATAACTTAATGAAACTTGATATAGATTAGGTATAAAAGTTTTGCTTGCTTTTTAATCGGTCATTTACAAATAGCCATTTTTCAAGTGTAATTAATTATTACTTTGCTGCATTTGTCGGTAACATTCGACATTTATTATTTATTAGAAAACTTACAAGTTGGTGGAGCTAATGTATGGCGGTGGATTCGGTCGAATGTACGTGTTGATTGGATCCTTTGAATTTCTGAAACATATTATCCAACTTAATATAATTTTAGGTGAGTGCTCTTACGGATAATGCACTTTTAGGTTCTATCGATCGGAATTTTTTTTTAACAACCTTATCTTTTTTATAGCGTTTCGTTTATTTTGATTTCGTTCGGTGAAATGAAGTTTTTAGAAGTATTTTTTTTAAAGATTTATATGCACGCTAAAAGAATTTGTTCGAGTAATATATAAACTTGGATCTAGATACGAGTATTGTAATATAACAAAAGTAGTAAATTAAAAGGCAACGTCAATTTAACAGTATTAGTTCCTTAAGCTGTTTCATATTAACGCATTTGTATAAAAGAGTCACAGACGCGTTTAGCCGTTTCATTTCGAGTGGCTATTTTAACGCAACGCAACAAAGCCTATTAAAAAAAATGGAATAACAATTTCAACGATTGTATTTAAAATTACAAAACGACACAAGTGTACGAAATCAATCGAAAAGAAGAAGAAAAAAAAAAAAAAAACATAAATTTAATACCTGGGACAACGGCTTTTCGATTGGCAATCACTGGCCGTTGGACTGCAGGTAGGCTGAGGAGTCGAAAGCGAACGAGTACCTCTGCCACTTGACGTTGCGTATTGAATCATTTGAACACCATTGGACACGCTGTTCTCTTTCAACAACGACGACCCTTTCCTAGTTGCAGTCATTCTGAAAAAAAAAAAAAAAACACGTATTCGCAAGATCGTATTCTGCTTCAAAGGAATAAAAATTAAAAGGAATAAAGTTAAACCAAAAAAAAAAAAAAACGCGACCATTGATGGAATAACCCAATAACCCAAATAATAAATATCATTTTGCGGCTTTATGCTCAACTATAATTTAGCTTATGTTCATTCTCGTTAAATTAAAATGGAGAAAAATTTTTTTATATTTCGAACGGTTAAAGCAATCCATAAACAATACTTTATTTGATTTGTCGCAGAATTTAATTTTCAGACTTTTTTTATTATAAATTTTAATTCCGACAGAAGTTGATTTTCAATGGCCCTTCTATAGAATGATAATTTATTTTAAAAAATGATAAAAAATTGCAAATAAACAAAACTTTACCGTATACTTTCAATGTATTCCTCAATATCGCATAAGGTCCTTCATCGAATTTATAGTAAATATGTACTTCTCACGGTGTAATTTAAAATTTCAAAAAGAATTTCAAACTAATATCTATTTCATACGCAGAATAATCCAAGAAAAGCAAAGTTTTTTACAAAGCATTATTGACTTATGAAACAAGATTGACGATTATATTTTCGAATTTCTATCGGGAAGAAAAATATTTTTCAAAGAAGAAGATTCAAAATTTACAAATACCGTGCAAAGGTAAATTTTATTTTATCACTTTTTGTATTACCATCAATATCGAATTGAATTTATCAATATTGAATTTAAATGTATTTTATTCATCGATGTCGAAGAGCAAATAATATTAGGACAGGAATATAAAATATTTTTTAAATACAAAATATCTTTTGAGAGAAAATACCAATGTCCGATGAAATGGTATTTCTAATGATTTATTCGAGAATATGAAAAGCAAACGCGAGGCAGAGGCTTTTCGCGATCTAGAAATATCAAAACTGTTTTATAATATCATATATCTACTAGTGTATGCTTAGAATCTTCGATATATCAAAGCCGTATCAAGTGCATATTGCATTCAAAGTTACTTACGCGAGCGCAATATTCATCTTAAGTGAGAGCCGAACGGCTCGTGTTAGCTTTATTGTTGCAATTAATTGCTCGATAAATTAATATGTACTTAAAAATGCTTATCGTTTCGAAAAATAGTGTATCTATGCAAGTTATTATGCTTTCCGATGCTTAAAATGCGATCAGGTCGAATGTCATTTCCCAAAGCACGAGCTCAGACGTGGAGGTTACCAAAAAAATTACGAGTAAAAATAACCATCGTAATCGATTTAGAATATTAATGGTGTTCTTACAGTGAAATTACGAGGCGCTGCTTATCAAAATATAACTCTTTGATAAACTCCCGATGGGGATAATAATAAAATTTTGCAAGTGAACCCAGGCAAGTAATAAGATACAAATCTAATTTGTACCAAACTAATGGTTACATATATTTGAGCTAAGGACAAATGCCATTCAATTATATTAAAAATTGTAACCATCGCACACAAGTGTGTAAACATTTTTATCATCTATGATTTGTGAACACTAAAATTGCTTAATATGTAGCCATCGCATTTCTACAGAAATTGTTTATTTTAATTATCTTTTAATAATGATTGCTTCGAGCAAATCTCGTTCACTCCTACATAATTACGAAATACTTAGTTTGCGGAGAGTAGCGTGAATTTGTCTATATGTTAAATACTTCAACAGTGGGTCTCGTCAAGGTGAATAAAGAGGCGATGAACAGAGAAGCTTATCGGTCGCGATTCTCACTTGGAGGTATAATCGTAGTCGGGCGCTTATCGCTCTGAAGACCGAACTTTCCAACTCTTTAATTTTTTTTTTCCAGTTTTCCTATTCTTACACAACGATCCACACTTGAAAGTGATTTGAGGATATGCGATAGATACTTTTTGCATTTTCCTCCTCTAACATCTGCTTACGTAAGTTGCCTTTACATTTTTCTCTTGGATTACACGATTTTGTAAGATTAATTATGGATTTCGTGTATGTGGAATTCAATAAACTAATTTTATAAAATCAGGGCAGAGAACTCGCTAGCCTTCTACTAAAATTGCGTTAATTTTTATAAGTTAATTTTAATCCCTTAGAATTCATTTTTAATTCAACGTTTTAATTTGGTTTTTCGTCAAAACATTATACACATAATATATATATTATGTTTTTCGATGTTCCTTTAAAAGCTTGGTTCTAAAGAAAAATACCTTTAAATGTTTGTGATATAGTTAAATTTGAAATATTTGATTAGATACTCATTTTATAAGCAATTATTTGAATTTGAAAAATATTTTACTACGTATTAATATAAAATGTATAATAATAATTTAAATTTGTTCAATGTAGTATATTAGATTAAACTAAATTTTAAAACACATACGTACAGTTATTGTTGTAATATATCTAGTAGCGTAGTATATATATTTTTATCCATTTGAATAGTAATGATACGGCTTCATTAATTTTTTAATTTTATATTTTACAGTTAATTTAATTAAACAAATTTTTACATTTATTTAAGTCTTTGTATATTTGATATTATTTAGTCAAACATAGCATTAAAACTTTACTGTTTTACAAGTGAACCATTTTTAAAAATATTTTGTTCTTGACAATTATTTTCATTAAAATATATGTCAAGACCCTTTAGGAATAATATTATCTGAAATTAAGCATATCGTATTGCCTCCATATGTAATCTTTATTTGCATTTTGATGGCATTGTACTTACAAAGAAATATGAATAAAATTAAAAAAAAAAAAAAAAAAATTTTGCACGAAGTAAACAAATGAATTTGCAAATATTATTACATAATGTATTTCACGGCTACAAACTTTAAAAGCAATGTGTAGATTAAATTATTAGTTGCATTAAAGAAAATGAGTTTCTTAAGAATACAACTTTTACGAAAATGTTAAAAGTGCTTTCATTAACGTAATAAATACATTTGATAAATCAAAATATTATTTTACGTTTATTGAACCAAAGCGTACAGAAGTTGAGTGCAAACGATCGCGATCGTTCGCTAAGTAGTTTTTTTCTTTCTTTATGCAATTGATAAAAATTTGTGCAATACCCTTTCAATAATTGGACCTTATCCGTTCCGGCAACTTTGGTATCGACAGATAAATTAAGCCTAAAGAAGTCTGTCATAATTTAATTTTATGCTTTGACATCATGACGTCATACTCATGCGTCACGAGGCTGCTGTTTTATGTGGATAAAAAAGAAGGCCGATTCAAATACGTTTAGTAAAAATTAGAGCTAATGCTCAGTGGGAGAGTCTGTAATAGAAAATGACATATGTTGTACACTTCACAATGTTTGGATTAATCTTGTTTACCGAGCAAAACATTATTTTTTTTTTTTTTTTTTTTTTTACCAAATATTTTTATACCGTCTACAATCGTAACATTAAAATTTACTTAAGTATTGTGTTTTTAGTAATTTAACGCGATACTGTCTGTACATATGCAGCTCGTAATATAAATATATATATATTCAAAATAAAACTTATATTTTTTGATGTAATGTTTTTTTTTCAGGTATAACTATTTGCACAATTTTTAATTTTCAACCATTTACAATTTCATAATTAATATAACAATATTATTGAGTCACGTGAAATTCGTCAATTGATTAATGTATTCTCATCATTTTACTTATTTAATGATTTATTTATAATATAAACAATGTTTCTAGTCTTGTCTAAACGTAAGACCTTTTCAATTCAGTTATTTCAAAACTTATTATTATTAATTGAATCAATTGTAAATGACTTTTTTACACGAATATACTTCATTCGACATACATAATTAACCATAAAGCTTGTTTTGAAAAGCTCTTTTGTAAAATATATTGCTTAAGTTCAAAATCATCACAAGTGATTATTAACTGTTTGTATAGGTATAAGTGTTTTCTAGATCAATACAAATCAATTAGAAACAGTTGTGTGGTAGGTCTAAATTTTCTCGGAAATTTTTATAATATTGGTGCTAAGTGATTTTTAATTTATAATAATAATAAATGAATGAAACGATTTTTTGATAGCAATACAGTAAACATGGAAATTGATATTTTCATTAGATAGTATTAAATTTGTACAGATGCTGTCTAACTAAAAAGGGAAAGGAAATCAGAAGTAAAAGTAATCTATATAGAAAAATATACTATGAGTTTTTTTTAAATTATATACAATTTTAAAAGCGGTCAATTTATTTTAAAACATCATTAGACGAATAGAATTGAAAATATTTGTATTCGGGAAGAGATACAACATTGACATCCGCTCGGAAATGTCTTTTCGGCTTTGACAATGATAAATTGGGCTGACCTATATTATTACAATTTCGTTTTGCTACTACAATTCTTGTAAGGATTTAAAAGTATATTATGTTTTTTTTTTAAATTATAGCTATAGTTAATTTTTATTTCTCATTTATTCATTGTTAAAATTATTTCCGATTTTATTTCCTGTGTAGCAGGCAATCAATAATTTATGATTTATCAAATTTTTACTATAAATATGCCTTTGGTATGAGCTAAGCTGTTCTTTGTGATGTCAAACACATTATGAAGATAGATTATAATAATTTAGTTATTATTTAAAATAAATAACAGCATAAAATTACGTTTGTAAAACATACATTTTTTTAACAGTGCATAAAAAAGCATTGAAAAATTATAAATGATGTTATAAAGAATAAATAATAAATCGTTTATATGAAGAAAATAAAAATTGAATTGTTTTTTTTTTTACATAAATCAAAGTTTAAATGTAATAAAAACATTTATAGCATACTATATCATAAATTATTCAAAATAATGATAACTAATTTTCCATTGCAGCATAGTTTACTTTTTATTTTCTACCCAATATCAAATGCCACTTTGTATTATCAGTTTTTAACTTACTGATACTGTAAAAGCATTTGAAATTTCTGGGTAATCCTTTCTTATCTTTTTTTTCTTTTTAATTTTTTTTTTTTTTAACAATTGTATGTAATACTGATACGAAAGCAGTTTATGCCACATGAGAATCGAATAAAAAAAAAAAATGTTTTGAATGCATTTACATAATAAAGATACGAGAAGTATCTTGTATTCAGATGAGGGTCAATTTACGACACCGTGATCGTAAAGACAAAAAATGTGGTAATCGAAAATGAAAAAGAGATGCGATGGTTGCAAGGGATGGCAACCTATGTTACATACAGGCAAGATAGAAGATCTAGAAGTTCTTCGTTCACGTCTGACCTAAAAATACGTTAGTTTTTAGAATATGTGCGAGGTACTTCTTGCTCAAATTCGATCCTAGCGAGATAAGGTAAGAAATGGAGAATGCAAGCAATTCAGTGCTTATGAAGATGTCTCTTAAAATCTCGTTCGAAAATTTTATTTTTCGTGGAAACCAAAATAGCAACGATCTGGCAATACATTTAAACTAAAAAGCAATTCCTCGAAACTCTTAATTGACAGAACAAACATATATTTTTATTAGTGTTATCTCTGTTAATTATACCACTCAAATCGGTTAACATTTTACTGACAATGGCGCACTATAGACATTGTTTTCACTTCTTACTAGCCTCGCGCACGAGGGTAAGAAAAAATTAAAAATATCCTTAAGCAGGGCATTAAAGTAAACTTACTACTGACGGTAAAAGTAAAGACACGGCAGCGATAAAAATCATGAAGAAAAAACAGAGTTTATTTCATAGAAGAAATCAATACTTTGAGTCAGAGTGGCAAATATTACAATACTAATTAACTGTTATTAGAAGCATTGTAGGCCTAAAAAGTTTTTTCTTGGACATTTAGTAAAAGATTTTATATTTCGTAAAATTTATATATGTTGAATGCGTCAACTGTTTTTATGTTCTTTGCCATACATTTAAATTGTGTTTAATAATATTTTTCGGATAATATAATTTTTTTAGAATCGGATGATGATGTAAATTCAATGTTTTAGAAATTTTAAATCAAAATATCATTGTTTTTGGCTATTGAAAAGCAAAAAAGAAAGAACGATAATTATGAATATATAATTAATGCACACACATTCATTTTATAACTTTGAATGGCATAAAATAATTTAATCATTAAGGTAACAACAAATTGTATAAATCTTGTCAAAATAAATAGCAAGTTTTGTGAAAATATTTTGAAAAAAATATTCAAATACAAGATTTTAATTTAAGACTTAAAAAAAAAACAGATTAAATGAAGGCATTAAACATCTTAATAGTTTTTAAATATGCAGATATTAAAAAACGACGTACAAAAATATTTTAAAATTAATTTGTTGGTTATATATAACAGGTTGGCTTGTACTATTGCATTACTTTTATTTGACCCCTTCATATTAATTTAAAAAAGATAGGTATTAAATTTAAAAATACATTAAATAGAATTATATATTAAATCAAATAACTTGAATTGCATTATTGTTTTATATAAGAACAGCATTGACTCGATATTATAGTATGAAACTCGGTACTATTTATGTTCCTTTTCAAAATAAAATTCTATTTAAACAGTTGAAACTTTTACAATTCAAATACGATTCTTAAATCCAATATAGTGTAAAAGTATAAATTATTCACTTTTATTTATTTTTAAATAGAAAGCATACTTTAAAAGTAAATACATTACATGGTTATATTATATAAAGTAATTAATTGATGTGACCGACTAAAAAATCAATATTCAGTATAAAAAAATCTGATCATCAATAATAAATGCAAAGATTTTTTACAAACACTGCTGTGTTTTGCAAAGTTTCATATTGATTGTGTTGTTTTTTTTATATTATTATTATATTATATTCATTATGAATTGAATCATTTTAATTATGAAAGATTCATGAGCTACCGAAATATAGATTTTTACGTATCACTTATGATAATATAATGTTTACCAATAATTTATAGCATCTCGTTTGAGATAATATAAAATTATTACCTTAATGGTACTAATACATCACTTTATTCATAATTTGCACTATACGCTTATCTGTAGAAAGCAATTATGACGAGCATTTCTTAATTATAAAATCAGAATACCTATATTTATTTTAAAAAAATATTCGAATAATATTATTCGAAATCGTTTGCTTGTAAACTATTGTACCATTCATATAATATAGTTTTGAACTATTACACTATTTATATTAGTGTTATTTGCATTTAAGTTTCTTAAAAGCATAAGCAATTTAACCTATAGCTTATTAAATCACGCACGAGAAATTCATATTGATGCAAGTACATTATGTTTCTCCATTTGCGGTCTTTACTAAATATTTACTCTTTCAACTTAATTATAATGTTCTATAAAAATGTTTCAATTTTATAACTTTATAAGTGTAGATTTTTTAATAATTACTCAACTAAAAAACCGTGTTGTTTCTTTATCTTTTGTTATTACATCAGCTTATCTTTTTAATGGAATATCCTTCGCGTAAATTTATCAAAAGAGTGACATGCTATTTTAATATTATAAATTAACGAGAAATTAGAAATTAATGTGTAAGAACATTACATAATTATGCAAAATGTACATATGATAATAAGAGTTGATAAGAAAATAGTAATTAAGATCGAATCAGCAGAACATAAAATGTAAAGAAATGCATTTCATAAGTAATGCAGTGATCAGCTGAGAATAGTTTATTTTAATATAAATAAATTATATCAATATTTATTTTTAATATCATGTTATAGAAGCGCCATCACTTGTGAATTAGTAGAAGTATTTAAGCCGGTAAAAATTACTACATAATAAGACACGATTAATAGACTTGAATAGTTACGAATAAAACGGATATTTGCGAAATATCAATGACTATTGAATGGCGGAAAATTTTTTATAGAAGAATTATTTGTGCAATTCACTGATGCATTGTTATTTTTAATCAGTCGTACACTATTTTTAAATATTCGTTCGTAAAATATTAAAATCGTGACATTCTTATAATAACAATATTTATACCACAAATAGGGCTCAAAAGTTATTTTCAACGCATAAAACATTAAAAATGGTAGTTATATAATCAAAAACGTCACAGACATCATCTCCATCTTAAAATGAAAAAATGCAGATTTGACTTCAGCAATTTATGTATGTTTGGTATGTAGGAAAAAGCAACATTGTACTAATTTCGGTAGAAGAGTAAAATATTCAATTAAAATATTACTCTAGAGTTCAATGCTCATCGGGCGCCTTGTTAGTTTAGATTTAACAAATTATTCGTATAAGTAATAAATGATTCGAAAGGTTTCATCAATGAATTTTAAGGAATACAGCCGAAGCAATTATAATCATGCTTCGTTTGGATCATGATGAATTTACGCGGGTCATGGTATTGAAAATTAAATTGGTTCAATAATATTATCTAATATCCCTATATCTAATGTATTTAAAATATAATATTTAAACGCATATTTGTATCAAAATAATGCTATAAATTAAAAGCCATCAATAGGAATAATAGTTTTACTTGTATCATATCGATTAGCCTATTATTCGCAAAGAGTTCATTTCATTCATTTTAAAACAATATTTGTTAATAAATAAGAGTTTTCAGAAGTCAAAAGAGGTAAATAAATGTATTGCTAAGTGTATTGTATACGAATGCGTATCGAATGCTGGGAAAAATTTAAGAATTTTTTTAACTAATCCGTTTTAGCATTTACGTATTTGGCAAAGTGGTCTTATTAATTACAATAATTTCGAACTGATGGTGCAGTGTACGAATATCAACTTGGAGTACTTGTATATTTAAAAGAAATAACTTATCAGAGGAATTTCGAGCCGAGAACAACTCGGCCACAGTAATAGACGTAATCGTTAAATCGATGTCATAAAACGAATCTCTTTAAAATTAAGTTAAAAAACTTTGAAAAATACAGATAAACCCGAGAAGAAACAAAATGCTAGAGATCTGAATTACGGATTAAGGGTTGCTTATCAAAATAGATACATTTTCAATTTGAGAATGAAAACGTCTTTGTAATTACTTTAATTAGGAAGCTAATAAAAAATTTTCCATTGTATGGTTTTTTTCCTTGTGTTTTTTTTTTTAATACAATCGATTATGCGGAGTCTAATTTAACGCTTCGCATACTTTAAGGTAATTCAGCACATTTATGATTAATGTAAATTGATTTTCAAATGAAACCGTAAACAAATGCATTAACATTGTATAAGCGTGATGAAATCGAAATCGAAGTATATTAATTACTTTTCGATCAAAATAACAGCTCCGTAATGAAAAGGTTTTGCGCGCATCTTTTCGACACAGTGAAAACAAAACGAGGATCCGCAGCCTCTAGAAATTTACTTGCGTGTTTTTTGATTTGGTAACGAAGCATCGCTTGGCAGCAAAGGGAAATAAATTTAACCGAGCACCTCGGCTCCCTAGCGCTCGAGTAGCGAATTCGCTTCGCGAATTTCCGACGTTTGTACGGTGTATTGCAATGTCTCAATCGATACGTGATTCGTACGATACAAATGTTACAAAGTGCCTATAAACAAGATGTCAGCTCGTATCAACGAGTGGACTCTTAGTTGTATTTAAAAGAAGTAAACGATAGAGAGAGAGAGAGAGAGAGAGAGAGAGAGAGAGAGAAAATTAGGCTTTAAAAAAAGTCTGTCGTCACAAGGTAAACAAGTCATAAAAATGTCCGCCCGCCCCCCGCCCGCCCGCCAGCCGAACGCACGCCGCGAGCTCGCGCCACGAATGCCGTGCAGCAATAGCGCGCGCGCATGTTCCCATCCATAAATTAGAGGCAACGAGCTCCGCCAGCACGAGCCATCGTAAATCAAAGAGGTGAGCCTCGTCGCCGTTGCCTCAACGTCAAAGATGTCAATTACGTTACACCCGTCCACCGCGAGCGCCGTATTATATTCCGTTGCGTCACCCCGAGCGAGCGCGCGCGCATTTGCGTCACGCGGTCCTCGGCAATTGCTCGCCGTCTCGATTGAAAACGAAAGAAACAAAAAACAAAAAACAAAAAGAAGAAGAAGAAGGACCGCGTATGCGCGGTGAAACGGTCACTTACCCCCTTCGAGTGCCTCTCTCTCTCTCTCTCCCGAGTCTCTTTCGCCCCCTTGCCGGGGGATCGCCTTGCGTAAATTTGCACTTGTTCGAGCGCCTTTTTTTATCCGCTCTCGCTTCCGATTTTCCCCTACAGTCGAGCGCGCGTTGTTTGTTTGCGCGAGTGCGCGCAGTCGCCGCGCAAATCGCCGCAATTACGAAATCGCATTGCGAGCGAATTCGGTAGCTTTGTTAGAGAATTTAGGAGGAGCGCGTATCCCTTTCAATTATGAATGTACGAGCAAGCAATAGTTATGAAAAAGGATATTCATTCGTCGATTAGATTATAGTATACGCATGCATTTGAACTATGAATAATTAACACTTTTGTGGGTATTTGAGATGGGCATTAATGTTGTCTACGTCATCGTTTTGTCACCGTTTTCTAAATATCACGAAATTTTTATTTGGATAAAAAAAAAAAAAAAAAAAAAAAAAAATGTTACCTAATTATAAAGTACACCAAAGAAAGCATCGTTAAATTTTGGTATCACCATTCAGGTTCCAAGTAGTATTAAGTATTTTGAATTTATACGAGCGATTTATAAATAATTTAAATAGCGATTGTTTACTGACTGATGCTCGTAAAAATTTCTTATAATAAGATTTCAGTTTCATGAAATCTCGTCTTCTTGGAAGTAGCTGTAACTTGTTTGTACTTGTAATATTTATATTACGTTTGAGAAAATTATTGTCGACCAATTAAGAATCCGAATGTAGTTCTGCTCTTTATGCCGGAATTGAAGCATACAATTTGCAGCTTATTATAAATACTAATTGAGCTTCAAAATATCAATAATATTAATTAAATTTTAATCAGCCGATGAACTCGACAATATTTACCAATCGAAAAAATCATTGCTTCTTTTTTTTCCTGCCTCGTCCGTTACTCAAACGCAAGAACTTAAGATTATACCCTTACGCTTGGAACGCAAACGTATGTGTTTGTTTAAAAGGCACGCAAAAAGGGAAATATGTCATATTTTACTACTCGAGGGTAGGATTTTTTTTTTTTTACGTATAAGTTATAACTTAAATAGCGTAATGCTTCTCAAGATACGTATAACTTACCAGAGGCTTTGCTCAGCTTTCAAAGCATGCAAAGGAAGCGTTATGCGTTTTTTGATAATTCGAAACTGCGTAGAGGGATAATATAATGACGTTGTAATGTTTTGTGAGCTTTCACAAGAACAAAGATAGCCGCAATTTAACAAAACAAAATTGAGGATAAAGTGGAAAATAATGCCGAGGGCATGGATATGAGAGTGCAATGGGCGGCCAATGCGTCAGCGCGCAGTGGACATTGAATGAAAATCGACCGAGCTCGAATTACCGGGCAACATTTATGTTGAGATAAAAAAAAAGGTATGCAATACTTATCCCGCACTCCGGTTAGGAGATATTGCACTTGATTCCCGAATACTCCGAAAGCGACAAAATTTACATCCAAGTCCCCCCCGCTCGAGCCAAGCGTATCGGTGGCAAATGAATCCCGGTATATCGGCGCTCGGGCACAATACGAGATCGATCATCATCATCGGGCCAACTACGAGTTGCCTCTTGGAACGGGGCTGGGGGGGGGCGGCGGCGCGAGGAATTAGCCGCAGCCGCGTAAAAAATCAAGAGAGTCGGATGGAGAAGAGTCGAGCCAATCGAGAGGAGCGCAAGGACGCGCTGCTCGATAAATCACCGGCACGAGTAACAGCGGGGGGGGGTGGCAATCAATAAGGTGCAGCGAACCCGCCGATGCTTCCTAGTTGCAACGGAGCCGCTTACCCGATCGGCCGGTCGAGGCAATCGCGCTCGCGGTATTAGGATCGTATCGGTGGGGTGGTGGGGGGGGGGGAGTCCACTCACAGCTCCCGACGGTGTAGGCAGAGGGCAGCGCTCAGGAGGCCGACGAGGAGGAGCAGCAGGAGTCCCGGCACGGCGAGGCTCGTGACGACGTCCCGGCGGTAGCTCCGGCTGGGCATGGCCGACTTCCTCGGCCGCGTCCAGCGCCAGTCGCTGCTCGGCCCGGGGGGCGCGGCCGGGGCTCGGCTCGCCGTCGCGTCCTGGCCCTCGGCCTCCTCCTCCCGCGGGCTCTCCCCTATCTGCGCCAGAGAGCCACACCCCCTTGTCATTGTCGGTTGATTAAAGGGCGGGGTTGGGGGTTGGGGGGTGCCTCACCAATCTGAAGTAGCACCAGTCGAAATCGAAGCCCGCGAAGAAGCGGTCGAAGGAGACCTTCTTGAAGTCGCAGGTGGTGAACTTTTTCATCGTCGGCTCGAGCTCCTTCTCGAGGCTCTGCAAATCCGTCGAGAACGGCATCGAGCTGCCCAGCCTTAAGACCGTCCTGCAACAGCGAATGTCCGCCTCCTTACTGGTTTACCTTTTTTGCCGGGGCATCGGGCGAGAGAAGCGAGTACTAGCCTCGTTTTTTCCCCGCCGATCGACGATTCGCGCATTGGCATTATCACTCGTCGTCGTCGTCGTCGTCATCGGTGAACTCTCCGACGCCGGGGCTCCAATTGACTAAGGCTTAAATAACTCAAGCGCCTCCGAACCCGAGTACTCGCTTACTTGGCGAAACGACTTGGCTCAATGGCGTTGATTGTTTTTTACGCGGCTCGGGGCGACTCCTGCCTCGCCGACAATGCCATAACATTGCAATGACAAATGAGCCGCCGAGGCACGGAGCGGTAACTCTAAGACCAACGGAGGACTACGGAGTCACGGATTTAAGTATCGAGCGATCCGGGGTTTTTTTGAACATCCTGCGGTAGAGTTACCAGGGTTTGGTTTAGATTGGTCCGGTAGGCGGCCGGTCTCGCCGAGCCGCGTCGTTGATCAAAAACGAACGACGAGATCGCGGGCTCTGCGGCTGAGCAGCTAAGGTTGCCATTCGCGGCCGTAGGTGGTGTCAGTCGACTCGCACTAGGATCGTCAGCCCGAGGGTAGAGCCCGCGCGAGCCGGCTCTCGCTTAGCTTCGAGGCTCCATTGGGGAAAAAAAAACTTGAACCCCGTTGAACTCGTCGTGGCTCTCGCTCGACCCTTGTACCACAACGCCATTCCACGTTGCGCACACGTGCGCAAGTCTGTCGTCGCGCGTTTCGCGAGAGCTGGATTACCGCGATAAGTCCGCTTGACACTTGGTACTTTAAAGCAGTCGCGCGACTCAAGCGTTTATCCTATTCCTCAGAGCTGCGAGCGCTCGATATACTCCACCTTTGCTTATTTAGTCGTTCGCGCTAGCCTATTGACTATATAAAGAGTATTAGTATCCCAGTCGCATCGGTTGAATTTACTCCTCGTTCAAGAACTCCTTCTATCGCGGCTCGATCGAGGTGTATCAAATTTACCTAAGTTTATCGCAGTGCCGTTCGAGCTCTTCGTATTTATTATTAAACGGGTAACGCGGCTCGACGAACTACCGATTATTAGTATGAGACATTCATAGTTTTGCGCATAGGTCGCTCTTTGTTATAGCTATATTTTCCTAATATGATCCGGGATCATTGCGATGGGTGTGAATTTTCTTTATTCGAACCCGAATGATATACAATAGGCACATTCTAAGCAATGCCAAATGCCAGTGTATTGAATCTCATTGTTCGATTAAAACGTCGATGGAAATTTTTCAAGAGCGTGAAAAACCGAGGCTCACGCGACTGCCGGACGTTTTTCCCATTAGGCCGAAGTAAAATGATAAAGCGTTCCGAGTGAGATGGGAAGACGGGCCAAACCCCGACGGACGGATACTCTCTCTCCCTGTCCCCCCCGCCGCGCTAGCCGTCGTCTATCTCACGCACATACGCATACGCTTAGTAGTCCTCTTCTTATGTCTCTTGCAATTCCATCATAGTCAGAGGCGTATGGCTCGTGCGTCAGAGACTCGATGGATCCCAAGGATATTGGGACTCTGGCGTTGCAAAAAACACAGAGATGCATTCTATTGCATTCGGAATGCCGTAGTTTTCAGTTGGTTTCGACTTTTTTCTCTCTCTCTCTTTCTCTCGAAAAATACCCCAATTTATCTACCAATTGAACGGATCCCTTTTTATTTATTTGTTAAGTTCTTATTGGATTTGTATTATGCTTTAATTTCTTTTTTACTAGACATTCATCATTTGCCGGATGTTTTAATAAAATAGTTTATTGAACACCGTTGGTAAATTTATGGACTAATATCCTTTTTTAACCAATTTAATCAAATGAAAATTAGGCTTTTTATATCTTATTAAAGTTAAATTACATTTGCTTTACATTTAAAGCTTCATAGGAATAATGCTTTTGAAACTTTTCAGTGGAATTTAAAAAAAAAACCTATAAAATTTATACATTTCACATAATAATTCCCTTTTATCCGCGGCATAATATTTTTTTAAAGCTTTATGCTTTATGAGTTATGAGTATTAAGTTATAGTTTAACATATTATTATTACTTTTTTTCACTATAAAATTATAGATATTCTGAATTATTAAGCACATAATACCACATAACGATGTTAACAAAAAATTCAAAAATATCTTCGAATATAATTTTAGTTAAAATATTTGCCGTACAATAATAATCATAATGCTTTAATTGCGTATTAATTGAAATACTGTAATCTATAGAACATTTATTAAAATATATCATCAATATTCACAGATGTTTTTTATACGGGCCTAAAATGGAAAAAGGTATCAAATGGACGTTTATTTTTATTACCATCAAATCATCGCTCCCCTAAAATTAAAAGTTCTGCGAATTTCACGTCGTTTTTCGTTCCTCTCGCGAATCGGTTATCAAGGCTCGTACGCTATTTTGGCGTTTTGAGTACACATCATCAAAAATATTCAGTTTTCTTTCTTTATTCAATGTAATATGGCACGATGTCCTCGATGGCATAGGATTCGTGCTCATCGACGTACATTCATAATAATTCGCCAAAAGTTTTAAGCTTCGAGCTCTTATTTAGTTACGTGGGCTAGAGTTATATGTATCATCAATCCTTGCAGTATTTAAAAATCAAATAAAAAATAAACGTCAGATTTATCAGCAGTATTGATTGTTAATACTAATATTTTTTTACTTAATTTTCGGATCGTACATTATATTGTACTTAAAGCTGCGCGATTTGTTTCAATTTATGCAGATTATTTTTGCGTCTTGTTGATTCAACAATTTTTTAAAACTTTATTTACATCAATATTAGAAATTCTTTATATAAGTTGCGCAAAAGTAATAAATTCTCTTCTGTACAAATCTTTTGAGTTACAAATAATATTGAAATTTGTTTTACATATATTTTCAGTGAATCCAGATGAAACACACTATACGAGTTCAAGAGTTTATTTTCAAACAAGATCTTTGATATTGTTTATTTGTATTTATTTACTTGTATTTGTTTATTGACATTTATTTACAATCATGATAAATTTTAGTAGCTTAGTAATTATTCTTTATTTAGTGTTATTTTACGGCGTATATAAATTATGGTTATTTTCATGCATTTATTTTATAAACTTAGTTTAGTTATTGATGCATTTTTAAAGGTGTAAATATTTTTAATATCAGGATAGCTAGAGCATTAAAAATTTTAATTATAGAATACTGCGAATATTAATTCTTTATGTAAAATATGAATTCTATTTTAAACTTACAAATTGAATTGCATAAGAACAAAAGTAAAAATACGTTTTGCTAATTTTTCTGCTACGTTCAATGTCAAATGTACAAAATTCTCTATGAAAAATGATTCCTTAAAAAATATTTATAAATACCTCCTTAAGCAACAGAAATAATGCAATATATCGGAAATATATTTATTCATCGAAGTATAAAAACCGTGAGAGGATAAATTGAGAACGGATATAAGAAGCTATTGTCATTAATAAAAGAATAAAGAAAGTTATTAAATATTTCAAAAGGTTTAATTTCTACAGATATACTGTATTAGCATATCTTCTTACGTCAAACGCCCGCATATAAATTAAACATGACTCGAGCAAGTAAAGAATAGCTGATTAGAGAAGAAGAATAAATAACTGTTTCTAATATTAAAAAAAAAAAAAAAAAAAAAAAAACTGGTGTTCGCGAATCAATGAAACCCCCAATATATTTCCATTTGCTGTTGTTCTTACTGGAATCGCGTGCGAATAACGCATACATCCATATTTAGGTAAATGCACGTATACATGCATGCATATGCATATACACGTATGCGTATTAAAGTATGCTCATCCGTATTGTCGTGTATTCCGCTATGTTTGCATCGTGTACGCATTGATGGCATTCGACGAAAGAGCGTCGGCTCCATGATTCACGCGGAAGCACGAAAATCAGTTGGAGCGAGAACGAAAGACGAAGAGATGCAGAGCCAGAGGAGGACGGCGCTATAGCGGAGAGCGCGAGGGGAACGGCAGGAAGATAAAGATAAGGCGAGCAGATGAGCAGGGACGAAGATAGCTAGAGAGGAGAATGATATATCCGTACATGTGTGTGAGCGCGCGCGCGCGCGCACGCACACGCGCGCAAATGTAAATGAAACGTAAAAGAAGTATTTGAAAGTTACTTCTTGCAGTAACCATAACTGAATATGAGCAAATTTCTAATACACGTTTTACGAATTGTTAACGGACAGAATGATTTATTTGCCGTTTCCAACGTCGACGTTTTTTTTTTTTTCTTATTTCCTTTTCGGGCCTTGCTTTAATCGAAATCCAAAGCTAATTGTTTCCCTAAATATAATAAACTACGAGTAAAATGAATGCTATATAATAACAATACGCTTACGCATTTTATAGCCCATTGTATTATTGCGAGTTTAGTTATCTATTAATAAGCATTACATTTGCAATACTTGAATATATTCTCAAGCATTCTATTATTAATAAGAATAAATAGTAGAGAAAAGAACTTTTAAGCGATGCAATGAAAAGGGGAACAAAGAAGTTGAGAATAATAATCACTCGAAGAAAAGAACAAAAAAAAAAAAAAAAAAAAAAATACTGAAACACGAGGAAGCATAAAGGCAGATATAAATAAGAGTAATAGAAAAAAAATGAGCTGTCGATTCGTTCTGTAAATGTCTTTCTCTTTGAAATGCCCTAGTTTCGATTGTTTGTAATATCTAGTTTTATTTTATAAATTTCCGATACGAGTAGACCGAAGGGGCGAAAGGTTATTATTTATTCTATTTCGTTGTAAAAAAAAAAAAAAAAAAAAACAACTCGTTGAGCTTTAATATATTTTGGTAGTTGAAAGCAGAAGTATATTAAGTATTTGAATGTGAATGTTGAATACGATTAACGTTTTATCGCTAATGTGAATACTGTAGACTATTTTCCCGAAGAGGCTCGTAGCGCTCAGAGGAGCAAATTGATAAATTTAGTTAAAAAAACTAATTACAATATTATAAACTAATTTAAGTTTATCTCTCGGATGCGATGTGTAATGCCAGAGTGTGGTTGAAATTGCCACACATAAGATATTATTATTAAATGAAATTGGCATTGAACTTGAAGAACAAATTGATTAACGTATACAATACTGCCGACACTGGCTATCATAAAATTGTGAATAATTATAGAGAACGAAAATTGTCCGTATGTAAAAGTAAGGCTTTAATGCGTGACCCCGTATCGCTATTATTGCTCCGATGTTTTTTAAACTAATGTACGTGACTATTATGGGATAGTAAATTCAAAATTAGAAAATCAGCTCGATCGCACAGCGGAAAAAAACAGCAGCAGCAGCAGCAGCGGCAATGATGGGAGCGACGGGAGGGATTTAAGGTGCAGAATGAAACAAGAGATGATTTTAATGCAGAAAAGTGTGGGGTAAGAAAAAGAATGCAAACGAAGAAAGCGGAGAGATAGCAACGAAGATAAAGAAGGAAGGATAGAGGATGAGGAGTGGCGAGTCGGTTGCGTCGGCGGCTGAGCGAGAGAGCGAGAGAGCAAAGAGAGAGAGAGAGAGAGAGAGAGAGAGAGCGCGAGGGGCCAGAAGGCGCGGAGCGTCGATGTCGGGGTTAGAGCGTCGTCGAGCTCGAGGACCCCGGGGGCCGGCGGGGAGGGGCCGGCGTCGTCGGCTGCGTGCGTAAGTGCGTGCGTGAGCGCGGCAGCGGCTGCGGCTGCGGCTGCGAGGGCGGCGGGGGAGGCACCCGAGGGCGACAGGAGGAGGAGAGGCGCGGAGCGCAAAGGCGTTACGAGGGCGACGGAGTCGGGCGCGGAAAGTTGGCCGGTGCGCGCGGCGCGCGAGTTCAGTTGGCACTTAGCCGTCGGTGCGCTGTGTGTCGAATCCGGGAGCGGCGCCCGCGCGCGACACCGGCTCTCACGCGCCTCGCCGCCTCCCCGACGCCGCCGCCGCCGCCGCCGCCGCCGTCGTCGCAGCCGCAGCCGCAGCCGTCGACCGCTCCGGCACGGCTGGCGCCTCCGAGCCGCGAGGCCGGACGCTGGACCCGCCTCCCCCCGAGCGCTCGGCCCCGCCGCGAGGGGGGGCCCGGCCTGGGGGGTCGGGGCTCGCGCCCGCGGCCCGCGGGCCGCAGCTCGGCCTCGGCCGCGCGAGGCTTTCGCCCCTGAAGGGCCGAGGAGTCGGGCGCGCGCGCGCCTCCGCCTGCGGGGCTCAGCCGCAGGCCGGCACCGGGGGATAAAGATCCAGAGAGAGAGAGAGAGAGAGAGAGCGGCCGGGACTTTTCCACGGACCTCCCATTAGAATATCGCGAGGTCGGCTTTTCGCTCCTGCCTCTCCCCGCCCTTCCTCTCCTGGCGGATCTCGGCCGACGTTCCATCGGTGCGGAGTGGATGTACGCGGCGAGCCTGAGCGAGATCGAGGGAGAGAGAGAGAGAGAGAGAGAGAGGGGAAAAGAGGAAGGAAGGGAAAGGGAGAAAACTGGATGGACGGGATACGTCGGCGCCGTAGTCCTCGCAGACTGGGTAAGCTTTACGTGACTCGCCTCCGCAACGACATCGCCAGCTCGGTCTTAAGTTACGAGGCGGCAAAGGCCGACCCCGACACTCCGTGATCGTGGCTCCGCTCGCTCGTCCACCGTAGACGACGCTTTTCCTCCTTTTCCGCGCGCAGCTCGCCCGGCCGAACGGTACAACTTGTTGCGGACCACCGAACACGTGCCCGCGCCCGTGTCTTATCGAGCCCTCGACCCGGAGCTCCAGCCGGGGCCCCTCGAGCTTTTCGCGCCAACCCACCCAGCCGCCAACCCGCCTGGCTCGCTCCAGGAACGGCCGTCCGACAAGGGGCCACGTACTTCGCTCGCTCGGAGGAGGAGGAGGAGGAGGAGGAGCGCCGGAATATCCGCGCCGGCCGAGAGCGGCTTTTTTGACGCCGCGACGTTGCGTTGCGCGCCGCCCGATCGTGCCATTATATATATTTTCATTGCGAAAATCGGGAATATTTTGGGCGCGCTCGATTAAAACCGAGCGGAGCGGAGCTCGTATTTTATAACGAAACGCTCTCCCTTCGGGATTAGCGCATCGAAGCCTTCGGCACCGGACCGGCTGAAAAATTATCAATGGAGCCCAAATGTTTTCGCAATAAAGCTTCATTTGCTAAACTTTAAAACGACCGATTTTACGGCATTTATAAATACCGCCCGTACCGTAAATCTTTTTCCCGAAAATTCACTGTGCTCTACAACTTTACGTTTCAAATGTGTTTACTCACGATCCCTGCTCAAGATTAATCTTATACGTATTTTAAAATAATTAAAATGTGTCAAGACTACAACCAGTGATTGTAGAGCGGCGATAAGAAGTTTAATCTACTTGAAAAATTTTGCTCGAATACTATTGTTTATACCAGAAAATAGAAAATGTGATTATCAATTTTGACTAACGTTTGCTTAAACGTGTTATTAATATATATATATATATATAATATCTATTCAGTAATAATGTTTAACGCTATACATTTTATATATATATACATAAGTGCATACATACATGCAATCGTACATGTATATATTAAACCATTCATACAATATAATTTCATTATCAATTATATTACGTATATATATATATATATATATATTCATTAGCATAATTTTATTAAGCGATTTGCAAATACTTTAATCTAGTAGAAGCAATGCGAAAAGAGGACGGAGAAATGTTTTTACAACTTTACTAGACGCTAATATTCGCGCATCATTATTGTTTATTGTGGAAATTTTATCAAAATAGACTTTACTCGTATAAATTAATCGGAAGTGATTTAAAAATAACATGTTAAGTGACGTGGTGTCGTAAGTAGAAATGGCTTGGAATGGTAAGACAAATCAAAGTCCTTGCATATTATTCAAAACAATGTTTTTGATTTCACTTTTTTGTCGGCACAAGACTTTTAAAACATACTATTAATCAGTTGCCATTTGATTTACACATCAGGTGAAAGACGATACTTTTACACGACAAACATTTTTATATACTGCTTGTACTTTAGTTTGCCTTGGTCGAAAATATTACATCTAAATATTGCTCTTTGGCCTCGCTAATAAATTTTATGATTTTTCAATCACGTAATATATTTTAAAAATCCATTGAAAGTTATTTTATCCAATGTTAAGATTTTCGGTCTCACAGTAATGAAAATGTTGTACCAAATAATCGTAATTTCATACATAAGTATAATAATTAACCTACATGAAAATTATTACCTAATATATAACTTAATATTTTATCATTTCTAAAATCGCCCACAGTATTGCTTTATTTTCAAACATCAGACTAATAATTTCAATTGCAAAACGCTTAAAAACATATTATAAGCAAGTATTTTTTTAATGTTTTACATTATTCTATGCACATGCTATGCAATATTAGAAATATTTTGAAACCGTATCAATTAAAACAACTAGCACTGTATTAGGATTTTTTTTAAATTAATTTTTCCTCAAATATTAATGGTATTACGTGACTTATGATAAAAAACATTTTGAAATCTACATTGAATATAAATTTATTCACTTATTGTAAACATTAATATTTTGCTTGTAGTGTATTAATTAGTCTCCGAGGTGTATTTTTTTGTCAAAGTCTAAAATTTAAAAAACCGTTTCTTGAGATTTCAAATGATCGAATTATTATTATAATAATAAAGTAAATAAATGTAAAGTAATAAATATTGATTTTATACTAAATGTTCTTACGATGATAAAAAGTAATTTTAATCAAATAAACATTGCACATTTAAGTGTTATTATACCATACATTCGGACAGAGATATTTAAGAATAGCTTATATTGTATTTATAACTCAAATAATTGTTACAATTATTTCAATTCAACATGTTATCACTTTGTTATAAACCGTTTAGAAAATAAATCATCACCGTTATTATGATAAACAATTTGGAATTTAATAAAATATATTAGCGGTAAATTAGATAGTGTTATTCAGTATTCTTTCAAATATGTCTGCACATTTACATATAATATTTTAAATAACAAAATATAAAAATATATATACATAGAAGACAATTTTTAAATCATAATGACTATGGAATTATCGCGTTTATACTATTTTTTTCATTTTAATTTAGATATATATATATATGTGTGTGTGTGTGTGTGCGTGTGTGTGTATAAAATATTTTTTAAACGATTAACTAAAGTGAATTTCTATAAAAATGAAAGACCTACTTGCTTTCCCAGTAATTTTAATCGAACATAATATTTTTCCTCCTGAGAAATACTTAACATTTTTATAAATGCGAGCTTTATATTCACGAGGTAATTGCCTCGTAGTAATAGTGCCACTTGCTTACGTAACGAATTAAAGTTTGTAGGTGCACTTTATCAATACAAGAAAAAAAGCAGAAAAATACCGATATTTCATGCACTCAGACCAATCAGAGAAAATTAAGTCATAAACGTATCTGAATTGAGCAGCTGTTTCTGCACGCATAATATCACTTATTAAATCAACACCCAGTAATAGGCCAATAATCATCACTAATAGTACTAATAACGAATTTAATAAATATTGACAAGAATGTTCGAACGCATAACTTTAAATTCAGTCACGATCATTCAATTGTCGGTCGTTCACTAGTGAACTCGCATCACGTACGTACAAATGAATGACTATCGATCATTGGCTAATTTAATGAAATTTTTAAACGACAGATTGCATGTATTGAAGCTTTTAAACCCAAAATATCTGCAAATTAAATTTGACATCTTACCTTCAATAAAGTGACCATATTATATTTTGTTAATTTTTTTTTTTTCTTTCAATTAAGCCGTGAATGATGAATGCGTCAATATTAAAAAAAATTCATATTTGTCAGAGATTACGCTTATTTCGTTGATAATTAAGTTTTTTTCTTTTAATTCGCGATTCAATGCGTAGAAGGATTTCAAGCTTAAAAATATTTATCAATATTATACATAATTATTAAACAAATAACGCTTACACTCGCATGCATATATATATATATATATATTTATATACGTATATAATATACTTCTATATAAGAAATGCACTTTAGCGAAATAATGCAGCATTTTTATGCATTTATGGAAATGTTAAAGTTTTATTATCGATAAAGAGAGTTTTACAGTGTTGACTTTAATTTCATAAAATTTCAACATACTTGAGTTATATTTTGTAATGTAATAACGAATTTGCGAAGGAAAGATAGCTTTACTCTTGATTTCTTTTTTCTCCTGTTTTTTTATCGGTAAAAACAGTTCTTACGACCGCTATACGTTCACCAGTTTATAATTGAACATAAACCTATCCCGGTTAAGCGAAGAGATAATCGAACTTATACTTTATTAACGATTTTTCCGAAAACATTGGTCCAATATTGAATGCCACAAAAATACGGTTCATTGCTAGGGTCTATTTACAGTTTACAATCTTCGAATAGCATTTTTTTATGGAACGCCCAATATGAGAGAGAGAGAGAGAGAGATGCAATGCAATAAACATTGGATGAATGCACGAGCCTCCAAGCAGTCCGTAAAGGCAAAGAGAATTTATTTTTAAATTGTTCGCAGACGCGCTTCCTCGTGGCGGACTCAACGCGCGGATGCTGCCACTTCTCATTATTATTTACGAATGAAAAGGGGCAAACAGTTGCCGATCGAACACCTCGGATTCCCTTGATTTCAGCAGGAAGACATTCAATTCTCTCCCTGCTCTCCCGTAAAAATTACCCCCCCCCCACCCCCCGATAAACGTTATAAGAGGACAGAGCGAGTCTCGACGAGGAGCCGACTCGTATGAATTAAAAAACTCCCGTAGGTAATCTGACATTTTTCGACTTAGGCGCCGGGCACTTGTGAAAACGATAACGAATGGGCACCGCGGCCGAAACGGAATCCACGAGGGCCGAGTTCCCATTGAATAAATATATATGTATACACGTATACACAAAGCGCTGTAAAGGCCCGCGATCCGAGCCCGCATAGCCGGACGCGCGGCGTCTGGAAGAGAGGCCTCTGGGGGGAGATTCCTCGGGAATCATCGAGCCGGATGAAATTCGGGAAATGGCTCGGGGCGCGGCCCTCGCGCACGCGCGCAAGATCCCCCCGGAGGAGGAGGAGGAGGAGGAGGAGGCGAGCCGATAAATGCAGCTCGCGCGCGCGTCGTCGGCCGCGCCGTCAATGGAGCCGGGCGGGGGGGGGCGACTCGGGCGGCCCGATAAGCGCCCGATCCTTGGCTCTAGCCGGCTCGGCTCCACTCTCGATCCTCCCCGCGGCGGGGGGCTCCTCCGCCGGATAGAACGGGATCGACAAGGGCGCTCCCGAGGCTCGGGTAAGATGGTTTGGAAGCGGGGCTTCCCAATTGGCTCGCGTCGGCCCCCCCCCCGGTCCTTGGCCGGCAGTCGAGGAACGCGAGCACCTCCTGCTCCGGTACCGATGATCCGTCGATCCGCGGGCCATCGAAGGCCCTGCCGAGGCCTCGGTCGTCGCTCTTTGGTGCAGGGCGGAGGGATTCTCCCCGATCGATCCGTACGGTCGCCCGATAGCGAAGGAGCGTTCGCCCGGGGAGGACAAGCCCCCTTTCGGACATTCGGGAATAAAGCAATCGAGGCGGGCCTCCGGTCGAGCGATCGAAGCGAGACCCCGCGCGGCTCCTCCGTAGATCAGCCGAGGACGGGAGGCCGGGGAGAGCGAAGGAGCTCGTACAATAACCTTACCCGACGTCGCCACCGGGCTTCAAGGGGTATCTCGCTCCCAGCTCCACCGCCGGGGCCAAAAATGTCAGCTGCAGGTCCGTTGCGTTCCTCCAGACGTTCTTCCTGAGGGGCAATTACCGATGGGGCTTTCGTTAATAACGTGCGCTTTTCCTGCGGCTCGGGCGCCTCTCTTGAATTTTGACGCCTTTTTCACGCGCAGTTTTTACGCCCGTCGATTGCATTAGCGTGAATTACGACTAAGTTAGAGCAATGCCGAACTGGCCGAGTAATGCCTACCCGAGGGACGTGCATCGTTCGGTCGTTGGAAACAAATAAATTTGTCGCGACAAATTTCATTCACCTTTTTAATTTCACATTGCGGTATTATCTCAACTTTTTGACGATTGCTTTTGGGCGAACGTTGCGACGGGAATCAATTTTTTTTTCATCGCGGCATCAAATATTTCTACTAAGCGCATTACCTTTAATTGCCTTAATTGCGACGGTAATAACGAATAACATTTTTTATAGATTCTATAGTTTATGACGAAATTCGACATCGCGATTAACGAAAAACATAATTAATTTACAACCGTTTTTCATTTAATCTAAAATTAAGGATTTTTTTTACTAAATTATAATATCTAGGCGCTTGAAACGAATAAATAAAATAAAATGGTACATACTGCTGAAAAAAACATTCCACATTCGTTACATCCTATTTAATATTTACAAAAATATTGATACACGTACGCGAAACCTTTTACAATATTAATTACTTGCATTCACCATTTTCAATTAGAATGCAAATTTTATGTTTTAAGTCATTTTTTTTTTTTAATATTTTGTTATGAGTGCATCATTTGTGAAAATAATCACACGTCAAAACATATCAAGAACGCTCGAATTCACGAGAATGAAATATTTCGAAAATATGAATGCGCGACTTAATAATATTTCATTCCTTTTTAAATTGGGCAAAAGTTACTATTACCAATTTAAAGAATATGGAAATTACCTGAATATTTCAAAGAGCTTTTCAGTTCTATTTCGATTAAACATATCCTCCACATTCCAATTATTAACTTTTAATTGAATTTGGAACTTCGATACACTATCATTATCGGACACTGTAACTTCTAGTATTTTTTCTCTTGTTTCGTATGTCTTCTTATTTAGAGCAGTGATTTCTAGCTGAAAAATAATCATCATAGATAAGTTATTATGTAAAATTATTGCATTAATTAAAAGCCATAATTTTAACGTCAAAAGTTTATATCGATGATTTTATAAGCGTATTCGAATAGGAGTTCGACAAATAATCATGCACTAAGGCTATACAAAGTTTCTAATAAAGTAAATCGATGCCTACTCCAATAAAAATACATTGGCATTATCATATGTGAAAAATTAATAAATACTTTAAAGCTCTTTTGATCCTTTGGAGCGACTCCGTACAAATATCCTCGATGCGTTCTTTTGCTATATGTGTAATGGATCCAAGGTGGCAAATCTGGCGAGTCGATCAATGATGCTTCGTACCGATATTCGTTTCTGCCATCTGTAAAAGTAAATGATAATAAATAAAGCAAAATAAATAAATAACGTATAAAAATCGAGTAAGGTGGCGCGGATAATTTAATAAATCGTATGTATCTATTCAACGATCGTTCTCCTTTCGCGAGAAATGCCTTCGAGATTAAATTTACAAAAGGAACAAATTAGTTTTCAACATCGGTGGAAATAATCTCAATGCAATAGAACAAAAGTTCTCGGTTGAAGTTGGACGTTGCAGGGCCACTGCAAATTTCCCGCCCGCGTGGAAACAATACAACAATAGCTCATAAGCTTACAATTTCAGCGATCAAGCAGTTCGGTTGTTTAGAACATTGGGCATCGTGCCCTGTGCGGCTGATCGATCTTTGCGCAACAATTTTGAATACAGCGTTAAATATTGTTATTTACAGTGATAAAATATGTAGGCTCTTACTATCGGAAGTCCAGTTGAAATAGTGCGGTACAATCGGTATAGCGAATACTTGCAGGGAGTAAATGTTGATATCAGTCGCAGCCGTGAGAGCTACGAAGCTCAAAAGCGATGCAGTTGCGAGCCCAAGCATAGTTGGGCACGTGTATCCGGCTTTCGACCTGAAGCACAAATTCCAATATCGTTGAATCGTCATTGGCGTCGAGGCCTCGCAATAGTCAGGCCGAATGAAAGCGGCGTGGGAAACTTTTCCCAACCTCTTGGCAAAAGTTAAGCCAACCCTCTCGAACGGTTATCGCGGCTCGCTAGAGGCGAAGCACCGCGGTGGACGACAATCGCCGAGGAGAGTCCGCGCGAGCGACGACGCGTGGCTTCGGAGAGCGGTGGGGAAAAAAAAAAAAAGACGGCGACGAGACCAGGCCTGAGCCAGAGGCCGGCCAAGTGGCAAAACTACTCGGCAATAACAGTGAGCGGGACGAAGCAGGTCAGGGTAAAGCAGCAGCAGCGGAGGAGCAAAAGAGCCGGCTTTACATTAGAGCCGACGGACGGGAGTCGAGCCTAACGCCACTCGTCCCGGAAGCTTCGCTCGACCTCCGACCCTCGGACCCCCGACGTTCGGGAGCTCCCAAGCCGCTTCCGTGGCGCGCCTCCACCGTAGCCTGGGCCCGAGTCGATCCTTAACGTATCATCGAGCCTCGGATGCGAGTACGCTTAAATTCGACCGGCGGAGTCCGCCTCCGATTACCGGATTACCCGCGGAGCGCGCGTCGGTGTCCCCCTCGTTAGGCGATTGACTTGCCTTTCGAAAAAATATTTTTCCCCCTGGCTGCCGATCGGCGATGAGCCAATGCGCAAATGCCGAAGCTCGCGTTTCTCGATCTATGCCGAATATTTATAAGTCGGTCTAAATGGGCGTTCGGATTCGTGAATATCAATTACTTTAGCAAGTGGATAAAAGCAAATTGAGCACTGATAAAAATAGGCAATGTACGATCCATTTTATTGCGAAATAATAAAATTACTTAAAATTGACTGTTCGCTGTCTTCCATAGAATCACTTATTATTTCCCATGGAAGCTGTTCCTAAAGGTCAATATTCAATTCATTATAATAAATATTTTTAATCTAATCAATGCTATCGAGCATTTTTTTCACGAATGACATTTATTAAGGATTTCTAAAAACTAAGTAAATAAATTTTTTTTTATTGGAATTTTTTAAATTACGCATTAAAAATGATCTGATTTTACTCTACTTAGAATAATGGACGCATGAATTGTAAGTAAAAATTAAAAAAAAAAAGAAATGAAATAAAAAGTAAATAAAAATAAAACTTTGATCTTAGAAAGTTACTAACTGGTCGTTGCACTTTAAGAAATGATATTTCATTTTCAAAATACACTCTAATTACAAGGGTATAGAGAAAAGTAATAAAGGACTTAATTTGAGAAAAGTTTAAAAATTGTTTTAATTATGCATTAACTTTTAACGAAATGCATAGTATATATTATACAGTTAATATATACTATGTATTTCAATTAGTGTATAATTTTGTACTTTCCTTATTTATGTCAGGAAAATTAGATTAAATTTTATTATTCAGTAATTTCCTTCGCTTCTTCATAGAAGCATAAATAATATTAACTTTCTAAAGACTCACACATAAATGATGATTAATCATAGATAAACAAATTGACTTCTTTTAATCTTACAATCAATTATTTCTCTTAATGTATATACATTTAAATCTGCTTAAATTACTTCAATATTTTCATTCAAATAGTAGCTAAAAAATTATTATAATAGTTAAGATTAATGTATATATATTTTACAGTAATTCACATTATAGTTTCTAAAGATTTATGTATGCATAATATTAAAAAATATTTTAAATAGTTTTGTTCACATTATTAAATTTGATGCCATATGATCTAAAGTAATTTTTTTAATAATTATACTTAAAATAAGTAAGATTTTTACATTAATCATTTTATAAACATTATATGTTAAATCATATAACCTATATGAATTATAAATATGATGTAAAGTTGGATACTTAGATTAAAGTTATTTAAAAGAATTTAGAATACGACTGCAATTATTATCTTTGAAACTATAGTTTTGAATTTCAATTTTATGTTAATAATATGAAAATTGGAAATATTTATTACAATTTCGATATCAGTTATTCAAAGGATGATTAATTCAATAAATTTTTGTATGACCAATAATAGCACCCATTTTTCTTACCAAAGTGAATTATAAGCTATTTTTTGATTAAAAACATTTTTAAATTAAAAAATTTTGAAATGAAAGATTGGATGGAATAAAGTAATATTTATAAATAATTATATGTAAAATATTTTTAATTATAATTAAATTATTAAAATTAAATTATTAAAATTAAATGATTATGAATAATCTAAAAAAGTTACAAACATAGTTAAGGAATTACAGTATAATTTTTGAAAATTAATAATTAGAATTCCTAAAAAAATGTTATCATTAAAAACTCTATTTTGAATAACTTTAAAAAAATATTAATTAAAATGAGAAAAAATTAAACACCCAATGTACCATCTTTTCGTGAATCTTACGCGGTGAATTATATTGTGTCTGCAATACCTGAAATTTTAATTACATTTTTGTGCGAAACACTTGTACATTTTTTAATTAATTTAAACTTTTACGAGTAAAATTTTTTATGTACTACAAAAGTAAAATTTGCTTTTAATTGATATTGCTATTGGTTATAATTTTTAACCAATTAGTAAATTTTACTTAAGGATTAAAAAAGTGGATTATAGTTTTTGTACAGTGAAATGAACATTAAGAATAATTACTACAGGTATATACAGTGTAATTACAGCTACTAAAAAATTGTAAAGAATACCACTGCTGATATATAGTTTTAGAGTAATTTTCATTAAACTTGAATCAACAAACCGAAATTTAAATTCTTATTATTTTAAATCTATGATTAAAGTAAGCAACAACAGATTAAGAAAAATAAAAATCACTTATGAAACTTTAATGCTCTAATATTAATACTAATATTTAAAAAATGTATGAATTGGTATAAAATCGATTGCCTATTCATGCAAATCTCATGAATTGTTTAAATTTTAAATTATAAGTTTTAAAATAAAATACAAAATACAAAAAAAAAAAAACATTACAAAACTTTTGAATTTTAATCTGGTAAATTTATAAACTTAATTGCAATATAAGATTATTAAATTTTGTTGCAGTGTTTTATTATTATACGCATTAATAACATGTAGCGAAAAAAAGCGATAAAAAAAAAATTACCATTGAGAATCCTTATATTAAAAATATTCTATTATATATCTAAGACAATGCCGAGTAATAGAGTATTATAATGTTACTGTTCTAGCCTCGTATTGAATATCAATATGCATAGTGATAATAATTATTTACGTCAAGCTTAATTGACTTTAAATTATTTGTTTTATGTCAAAGTTATAAGGCGATTAAATTTAACTAGGCTATTATACAGTTTGTTTTTCTTACGGGCACCATTAGGAATTTAAAGCAGCTCTTTAAATGTCATACGAAACATTATCCGTCATTTATAATATTAAAAGTTTCTAAATTATACAAAAAAAAAAAAAAAAAAAAAAAAAAAAAAAAAAATCGTACGAGAAATATATTTTTACAACGAATATTAGCATTGAAAACGTGTAAATATCTGCCTATTGACAAAATTTCCATTCGTAAAAAAAGCAAAATCATTTTTGTACACGTAGGCAATAAAGGCAAATTCTTGCATAACGCAGGTATTTACTTTTTAAATCGGGAATACAAAGTGCACTAGTGGAAAGGGAAAAATTGCAAGATGGGAAGAATGAAGGAAAGGAAACCTACCCCGCGAAAGGCATTGGACGAGGAATAAAAAAGGATCAAAGCGATGGGTCGATTTAAATGTTGCAGAGGTAATTCGCGCCTATCGTATTTAGTCAATGATCGATCGGCTTCGCGAGGAGAGGCTTATTAAAACAAATTGAATTGTAGCTGGGAATCGTCACGATGGAGGTGGTCTAAGCTAAGCGCGAGTCATTACGAAAACAAGCGCAATTGATACACGGTTGAGGCTAATGAGGAAAGTCGAGGAGGTCGTTTAGCTAACGGGGGTAGCCGGGAGCACGGGAAAGATTCCAAATGGAAAAGGAAGGACGCCGAGCAAAGATAAGGGGAGGGTCAAGGCGACGCAGGCGAGGATGGGGGGAGGGGAACAAAGGGAAGCCTCGCCGGGGCTTGGCAAAGGTTAGGCGAAGCCCTAGCGGTAAAGGGCGAGGGCTAGGCGGGGGTTGCGCCCGAGGCGGGGCTCGGGTAGGAAAGATCGAGTACCTGAGGCTTGTCCCCGAGCAGTGGGCTCCGTCCTGGCCTCCCTCGGCTCTGGCTCGTGGACGCCCGGATCGGCGGCGGCGGCGGCGGTGGTGGTGCCCGCGAGGAGGCCCGAGAGCAGCAGCAGCAGCAGCGCTGCCCGTCCGCGGGGTCGCTGCTCGGCCTCGTCCTGCGGCGCGCAGCCGCGCGCGTCTGCGCCGACGGGGGGCGGCGCAGGCTCGCCCTCTCGGAAGCGCCGCGGGGCTCGGGGCGACGCTCGCGCGCCGAGCGCAGTCCGGACGGAGTCCTCGTCGCGTCAGCCTGGCTCCGAGCCCCCGGCTGAGAGGAGCCCCAGCTACGGAGCAGAGCCTACCCGCGGAGCGGAGGAGGATGAGCGGCGGCCCCGCGAGACCCGAGCCCCTCTGAGGCCGGCGAGCCCCGCGTCCTCGGTAAGCCACACAGACCCCTGGCCGATTTATCCCCGGCAGCCCCGGAGCCGGCCGATATCTGCTTTGGCCGCCGCAAACCACGATCGCCCGTTGCTGACCTCGGTCGTCGCCTTTGGAGGCTCTATTGGATTCCTCGGCCCTTGGCCGGCTCTTGGCTTCCCGGTCGGACGAGGCGCGCTCGAGCCTCGTTTCCCGCCCGTGCGCTTGACTTTTATCCCCAACCCCTGGTACGCGTTGAATAATAACGATAATATCATTAACACTGGCAATGGTTGCAATGATAAAGACACTGTCCCGCGTCGACTCTCGCTTGGATCTATCAATTTTTTTTTTTTTTTTTTTTTTTTTTACCTCCATTCTTGCGCCTTTAATCTTAAGATTAAGCCTTCGAAGATTTTAACGTACAGTGTACCTTTGTAAATAATGCACAACAGCTTTTGAAGATTAATCTATAAACAAGATGTATTTTCTGATGTACCTATGCTGGTAGGGAGTTTAAAGAGCTTAGGGGCTCTGAAACTACTTTGAATATAATTTACTACCTCTATACGACGGATTATAATGTTTTGACCGAACCGCAGGAGTTTTCAATGCCAATTATTTGGCTTTTCAATTAATGATATATATATATATATAGAAAGCATTTTAATCGAACAATTACTATTTCGTTCAATTCAATATATTTCCAATTAGTTTTAACTAAACTAAATTAAGAAAGCCATCGTTTATAGCACTTTTAATAATAAAATCATTTCTGCATGATTACATTTAATATAAATAGTAGAGTTTTAAGATTGTTAAATTTGTAAAAAATACTCAATTTTTTTTTTTGTATTCTTCACTTTTATTCGTTTACTCATTGTAACTTACAAATCATTTTTCTCTCGTGAGTTGCTTTTTAATAGTGTTGCATTCTTAAAAAAAACTCTATGTAAATTTATTATTAGAATTTATTGTAAATTAAAAGTAATAGCATCGAACCAAGAATAAATAGTCTGTAATTTTCAAATACCTAATTTATTTATTAATACGTATTTTCTAATTTATTATAACATTTGTATTTATATATTTTAATGCCACGAAATTGTGATTGATCAAAAAGTTTGTATTATAAATTATTTTAAAACTTGAACAACATTTTTAATTTTTATCATATTACAATTTTATTATTAGCCTTAATTTAAAAATTCCATTGATACGCTTCTGTTAAGTACAATAACGAATCTGCGAATTTGTACATTTAAATATAAGGATTTAAATACAAAAGGAGAAAAATTTTGAATTAATAAACTTTTTTTCTTATTTTTTATCAATATAATTAATTTTATTAATGTATATAGATGTCACTCTTATTTCTCAAATAAAGTTAAATTTCATTAGTTACTGCGTACACTTACCCACTTCTGAAATATAAATAATCATCGTGAATTGTTCGAAGAATAAAAGAAATAATCTGGCTAAACATAATATTCGAATACGGTATATTACAGTAAAATTTTTTTTTTTAACTTATTTATAAGGATGGATAAAGTATAAAATTTTATTTTTAAAGCGCTTTAAACATTTTTCTGATTTTTTCCTTGCTCTTTTTTTATTATAAAATTATTTACATAACATTTATTATAATTTTACTTTGATAAATTTGTATTTTTATGATTATTCAATTAAATTTATTAGTGTAATTTTAATAGTAAAATAATTACAAAATACAAACATCAAAATGAAAAACGAAGTTTAAATACTTATAGATTTATGATATATTTATCCTTATTCATATTTGTTTTAAGATAGTTAAATTATGTCGATTAATATTTTTAGGGTAAATATTAAATTTTAATTCCTAGTTCCGATTTTTGACTCTTAAGATAAATAATTAGTCTCTGTGTAATAAAATTAACTTACTCGACTGAAGCACAAATTTTTTTTTCTTTTTATACTTTCTATACAGTAAATGTCACGAAGACACTCTTTTGAACTAATTTCTAACATGAAATCCTCTTAATCGGCAACAATAGTAAATTTCTATTTATATATATGCAGTATAATATATTATTTGTAGGTGTAAAAAAACATCTACTATCATTCACAATTTTTTAAAACTGTTTAAAGTTATCAATTTTTTATTAATACTTAACTACATCATTTTCTACTTTAATATGTTAAAACTTAAAATAGATTAAAGGAAATCTATATTCTTCTACGTGAATTTTAAAAATTGTTTTAGCCACCACGAAACTTTTATGATGTGTATTATCATAACACGTATTAATACGTAGTTTGGTTGTTTCCCATATATTTTTCAAAAACATAGATTAGATACGTGATTAATACTTATACGCATGATAACTGTTCGGAAAATAAGTAATCCTTAAAAAAAAAGTACTTAAAAAATTCATTTTGAATTAATAGTCTAACTAAATGGTCAACAAAACAAAGTGACAAATACAAGTATTCCAAATTCTTTAATGACTAAATTTCATTGCCTTAATTATCACATATGCCTGCCAACACATACAAATGACATTCGGTCGATCAGCATTTCTGTAGATTTCATCCATTAAAATGTCACATACAACATTCGATTAAAGGGTTTCTTTTAATCTGTGCTAATTTTAAATTCCAAAGTTAAACAAACGAGTAGAAACAGATGGATACGGTAAGACGTTTTTTAAATCTTCTTTTTTTTTTTTTTATCGAGCTCGAAGGGTTCCATTGTTTATAAAATCCAAGGTTTGAGGTCACATTAATAGCGATAAGATACTTGAGATTTTTCGGTATAGTAAAAGATATGAAAAATTGTAACTTAAATTGTACTATTTTCATAAAAAATGTAATATTAAACAAGCCAGACTCTTTACTACCTGTACTTTATGTTCATTTCTATTATCTCCGCCTCAATATTTAAGGTAAATAAAATGCTCTAACATAAAAGTCGTATTTACTGGAATTATCATGGAGCACATGCACATTAAATTGTGCTCGTCACTTCATCTGCATATTCTTCAAGTCTCTATACCGGTATCGGGTTAGCGCTCGTACAGTAACATTTTAAATGCAAACGCGACTCGTATGTTTGCCTTTCATGAAACACGAGAAACAGAAAGGGAAAATTCCTTTCGCAGCCCGTGGGAGCTACTGATTGTGTTGAGGTCTGACGCAGACTAAGTCTCGCCAATACCAATTCAATAAAAATAAAATTTAAATTCAGCCAAGCATAATATTGATCTCTCTCTCTCTCTCTCTCTTTTTCTTGCGCGGATTATCAGCGATTGTATTATTTCAATTCCACCGAAAATTAATTTTTACTCAAACCAAAGTCAACGCATACGCAATTAATAAGCTCGAATATCTATGAGTAAAATTTACTCTTATATGATCAAGGAGAACATGCGGTTAGAAATTAGCGATAGTCTGGAAAAAAAAAGATTCCTTAATGTTTGCAAATTTATCGGTATTAAATACATTTTTAATATACGACATACCCAAGGTATTATTAATTTTATTTGAAGGTAAATTCATACGCGCATGCACATATGTAAAATATCTTTATAAAACTGTATATGCCTGACGTTATCAACATGCTAGAGTAATGATTATCGTTAAAATACACAACTAAATAATCTAATCATGGCATTCGACCGCTTCCTATGAAAATTATTTCAAAAAGTATTCGAACTGTGTCACGTAGGTGTAGCATGATATTATCTTTGTTAATAAAAAATGTTTAAATTAAGTATATAAAATTCTTTTTATATTTATAAATATATATATATATATATATGTATACATAAATAATAATAAAAATTAATAATTATAATAAATACAGGGATAATCAAAATGAAAAAATTGATTTTCTTATATATCAAGAAACTTTAAATCCGTTACATATTTATATTAGTAAAATGCATTAAGATTTATAATTGTCTTGATAACATTAGCTAAATAAATCTGTATAAAGATGAATAAAAAAAGAAGGTTTATTTTTACAATTAATTATATATAATAAATTTGGTTGTAAATCTACAAGATATATAAAGTATTGTTAATATTAGTAAAGTCTTGCTTGTATTTTTAATATTTGTTACTGTATAAATAGTATTTAATAATATTTTTAGGAATGAGATTATTGATATCATTTTCATACGAATTACTCTACAAACTTTAAAAATCGATTTTCAATAATCAATTTTCTAATATTTAAAATGTATTTAAATTAAAAGGTTATTTGTACATCCATTTTTATTTAAGTTTAATATTTATTGAATATATATATATATATTTTTTTTTTCGATATTATTTTAATTAATTATAATTCAATTTAAATTGACAAATTTTTAAAAATATTTTAACCTATTATTGATTAGATTATAATTATTTTTGAAATTCCAATAAATGGGGAATTCTCATAAATATGATATATTTTATATTTTCATTCTATCTTTGGATGTATTACAAAACTCTATTCTCTAGAAATATATTTTAATAAAAATTCTAATGACATTTGCTAACACTTAAAGTTCTTCATTTTAGATAGTGATGTGTTTATGTATAATTATGGTACTTCTCAATATCTTTTTAACCATACTATGTATTTGCCTGAGTAAACATTAGTCTATCATTCGTTAGATCAAGTGAATTTATGTCGGATTATCCACAACTTTATAACTGTTTAATGTATTATCGCAATTATAGATAATTTGGTTTTTTTTTTAACTCTACGTATTTTAAATGTAGTACTATTCGACTATATTGTTTTACTTTTTACTTGTTGAGAAATCCGAGTTATGAGTTATTAGCAATAAAAAAATAATCTAACAGGAAAATATACCGAGCAATAAATCACCAGAATATCCTTTTTAAGTTAAATAGTCATATTTGAATTCATTCTTACATAAATCAGAAGAAAAAAAAATTGAATTATGTATCCTTCTATGTGAAGTAATAATCGTTCTTCTTGGCTACTAGAGAGTCGTAAATAGATTATAATACGTAAAATATAGTTTACCAATAGAAATAAGTAAGTGTTTACATTATTTATAGGATAATTAATAATTCTTGTTCACCATAAAATTTCTAACAAAGCTTATATTGTTATAATGCTCTAAAATAACATTATATATATATATATATATATTATTATTATTATTATTAGGCTGCTAAAAGTTTTGAAACGTTATAGTTATTTTGTCGCTTATTAGATTATTCGATGAACTATTTCAACTTTTAATGCATGCTATAATTTGATCTCGAATTGTTTTGCGAAATTTTATACGTTCAGATAAATGATAAGCAGGTACATTTGCCAGTATAAATATAAGTGCAACGTATTAAAGAATTTCGATACTTGTAATTGTATAAAAAAAGCCTTGTGTAAAAAAAAAAAAAATCGAAAGAGCCCGCAAAGCTTTATTATTACAATTATGAGAGGAATGCATAAGGTCAGTCGTGGTATTATTTGAGGAACGAAATCTATAATTCAGCAATTACGCATGGTAAATAAATACGGTTAGCCTCGGTCTCAACAAGTTGACGATTACAATGGGTGTGTGCCATTGCATTAAATCCAGCCCAAAACTTGGCGAATTAACAGGTGTACAATAATTCGTCAAAGTTCTTTATCAAATATTTTTGTTTTCCAAGCCAATTATACAATGCAGGGATCGCGTTGCAGGAGTGAGTGACGTACTACGGAGCCGCAGAGATAAACAAACAAGCAAACAAACAAACGCAAATCAATAAAAGCGGGAGTTTAAATCAGAAGAGCGACGGGGCGAGGGAGATCGGAAGTAAAAGGCAAATAAAGCGAGGAGGATGCCAATTATATATATATATACATTTGAAGTCGGAAGTTGTTGGAAACTTTTCTTCTGGAAAAACTCGCTTAAAAGGGGGGGGGGATTCAAAGAGAGCACGTGGTACTGACGTAGTCTACCTACGGCCCTGCCTATTGACGTCCCGTAGGCGTGGCTATGCACATCTCTCTCTCTCGCTCTCTCTCTCTCTCTCTCCGTCACTCTTAGTCAAATAATCGCTGACTCCGTCAGCGGCTCCCTCGCCTCCGCGATGATGCACATAGGGGATATATTTACACGGGGCACACGCGCGAACTCCTCTCTCTCTCTCTCCCCCCGAGTCTCTCCTCTTCTCCTTAGCTCCCCTATCCCCCCCCTCCCCCGCCCCTCGCACGGCACGAGCCGGTCATATGGAAGCGGTGGTCCGTTGGCGTCGCGCGTATCCCCGTCTCGTTGGCCGAGAGTCGCGATGGGAAAAGGGCGCCGGGGAAGGGGAAGTGCGCAGCGCCAAAGGGAACGAGCCCGAGACGGAGACGCCGAATTGATAAAAACCGGAGCGACGTCGTCTCGCGGCTGCTCGCTCCACCCCCCCTGCCCCTGCCCCTGCCCCGTCGGTGCGCTGTCTGGCGCCGCTCCTCGAGCCGGGGAGATGCACGCGAAGGTAACCGACGCCCACGCGTCCGCGGAGAGCCGGGGGGAGCCGCGGGTCGCGGACGCCGGACTCCCCCGCGAGCCGGCTCGACGTAAGGTCGCACGCGCGGAGGCTCCCCTCGCACGGCGGAGGGAATCGGAGCCGCGAGCGCGTCGCCGGGCATCGCCCGCGAGATGGATTTTATTGCGCGGCTCGGCTACGCGTCCGCTGGCCGTGAGACGCCGCCCGTGCGATCCCGAGAGACCGGCTGAGAGAGAGAGAGAGAGGAAGCTGGGGGGGGGGAGAGAGGTAGAGGAAGAGAAGACGGACTCTTTGTATGAGAGTGCGCAAGAGACAGACGGACAGACGAACGGAGAGAGAGAGAGAGAGAGAGAAAGGAAGTTGTAACTCAGGTTTCTTCATTGATGTAAAGAGGAGATCGCAGCTTCTGTGACCCCGGCGAGCTCGACCCTCGCTCGCTCGCTCGACCCCTCCCTCCCTACCCAACCCTACCCTACCCTACCCTCCCTACCCAAATGCGAGCCTCACTCGCTCTCATTTTCGTCTCGGGCGTACGCGTGATTTTTCATCACCGCAAGCCTTTCAAGAGAGTCATTACGAGATACGAGATCCTCCTCCTTTTCAATTAGGCCCTCGGCTATTATTTACAGAGTTGATGCAGGACGAAGAACATTGCCTCCTTACTTCCTGCTGCTCTCGAGCGATAGCTTTGGGCTTATTTTCAGAAACGTAAATATTTAAACTTTCCAATGTTAAATGTCCAGCCGATTTCTCGAGCTATTAGCTTAAACCCCCCGAGTTCCCATACATTTTCCACAAATCGATGTCCCTTGTAAAATAACTTTCACGCATATAAAGTCGTTTACTTACACAAGTCATTACTTAATATTGAGATATCTCTATTTCTCATCCGTTCATTCGGATTTATTATACTATTGGATACGATTAATTTTAGTTGGATGAGCTTAATCGACAAGCCACTTTCAAACTACCTAACATAATTATACGGTAATGAAATTTATTATCCTGGTATATCTCTATCCTACGTTAATAAATTGAAATGAAATGAAATCAATGGCCTATGATAATTTATAAATTTATCGATAAATTTATGATAAAACTTAATATTATTAAAGTATAATTTTTTAGCTCTAGTTTATTTCGTGAATTAAAAAAAAAAAAAAAAAAAAAATTTAATATTTTATTATTCAGCAGTACGATAATCATTGCTGTCTGATTTGACTAGCATATTTTTTCTGATTTTTCACACTAGCAGCGAAATGAAATATTTTTATAACTTTCTTAATTAAAAACTGATAGGCTGATGGGTAGTACTTTAATTTTATACATAATTATATAATTTTGTATAATTATTATACTAATGATTATATTATATTATAATATAAAGCATTAAAAAAAAAACAAACAAAATAAGCTCGTTTTAGTTATTTTAGCTGTAAACTGTGATCGCGGTAATTGATAATTAATTATATTATTATGTATATTAACGAAAATTGTGTAAATTATTTAAAATAAGGCATTATATTAATTGTGAAATTATGAGAATATAATTTATGCGTTATAATTTATAGCCAGAATACTAGAATTTACTTTTACTCGCAATCTTTCAATGTTATTTGCGTTATTCAAACATTCAAGCGTTCAAACGCAGACATATTAGCTTTACAATTTATGCAGATATTTATATGAACATAAATTCGAACATATATTTTACTTTATGAACAAAGCTGCCAAACCGTTAACTCAAATATTCTCAAATTAAATCCTTAGAAACTGTACATTGGCATTATTAAGATCTAATAAGCCGTATTTATATCAGCCTCCTGGTAAGAACTCGTTTTCAAATGTGATTTATTTATGTTTATAATACAAAAATCATGGAGCTTCTCTTTGCAGAAAATTTCTATTATTATACTTATAAAATAGAAGGATATGCTCATTAAGATGTAGAGTGGAAGTATCATGATTAATGCGGCGTTAGATTTAATTAATGTAACGTAAGCAATTTTTAATTTTAGCCTTTGATATTAATAATTTTTAATGCCGCAATTATTTTGCCCTTAAACTTTCGATTGATGGCAACAGTTAAATACAAGGAAATATAAATACAAACATCCGCAATTGAGCCGAGAAAGTATTTCCAATGAAATATTAGTACTAAAAATGACGAAAATAATAATTTTTGATTATTTATGCGCGCGTAATCTTAATTTTATATTATGTACTTGGTTTAATTTAAATGTCGGATGATTTGTGGCTATTGCAGCAGAGACATAATAGCCACTTAGTTTAAAGCCATATTTCAAAATTATTGACTCTTATGAAGTCCGCGATAAATATACAAGCCATAGAGGAATAGCCGACGATTAATTTGTCAAATTTTTGTAAACACAAAAGTATTCTTAACGATAGCGATTGATGTAAGCTGCAGCGATTTCAGATCGATTTGGACTTCTTATAAAAACAAGCGATAACGACGCTGTAGCAAACGAGCTCCATTCGTCAAAAGCGGGAGTAAAAATTTACGCGCCTCGCAGAATAATACACGTTGAATTAACTCGTCGAGCGAAATTTACGAAATGCAGCGCGTGGACTTGTGGGCCCTATCGGTCGGATCTTCGAAGCGGAGACGCGGCCCGCGTCTCTCATAAGTCAAGAAGAAATCCCCTCGAGCTGCTCTCAATCCTCCCTTGGCTCGCGGGCCTGCGACGACCGGGAGAATCCCTGGGCAGGGGCTGGCCGGGGTAAGGACGGCGGCGGCGGCGGCGGCGGGGGGGAAGAATCGATTTTCACGCGATCGCCAGCTCTCGCACTCGAGGCCCGTCCCCGGATTAAACGACAGTCGAGCAGACGAGGACGCGCGGCCCTCGCGCCTCTTCGGATGCACGGCCCGAGATTCAATCGGCATCGCCGGGCCGGGCCCTTGCCCCCAGGCCAATAAACGATCACCGGACCTAGAGCCGATTTTCCGAGCGGGATCGGCGCTCGCTTAGCCCTCGCGACTCGGTCGCGCTTCTCCTCCTCTCCGTTCCATTTCGCTCCCTAGCTCCCGGCTTGTCCCTTGCACAATCGAGCTCGGCCTTCCCGAGTTCTGTGCGAACTCCAAGCGTTACGATTCTCAGCGCCAACGCAATCCCACGCAAGCGGAGTACCCGCGAGTGCCAATTCCGTAACCCTAGACTTCGCCAGCGGTGCGAACGCGCGCGGACGAGCGTATCGCGGCCGTGGAAAGAGCCGGGGAGAGATTTTTTTCTTCTTCTTCTTCTTCTTCTTTTTCCAAACGATTCTCGCGACTGAAATCAATGCCGAGATTCGTGCGATATGGAGCGAGCCCGCGCCTGTGCTTATCCCTGCGTGCGCGCGATCAACATAGGCTGCGAACACGACGCACCCGCGGATCGCCTCCATTGTTGCACGCGCGCGCCTTCGCTACTCTCCTCGCTTCGAACGCGCTTTCTTTTTACGCTCAGGAACCTCGATAGTCCCCTGCTCTTCGCAGGATGCACAATTAAGGGAAAACTGTTGTCTTTCCAGATGTCGGATAGGGGAGGGAGGAATTTTCGACAGGCGCGCACTCGTGGATTCTAGGTTTAGCCGCAGTACAATGAGTTGTAATGAAATATTTCCAAAAGACTCCATTATAACGAATATTAAGAGATGCGTTTTTTAAGTGCACACCACGTGATTATACAATGGATTTTACAATGCCCGATTATGCTCATTAACACTAATAACGCGAATCGTTCGCAAATTTTTTTTAACCAATATTGCAAATCTTTGCAAATTTTATAACGGCACAGCTGATTCAGCTCTCAATATGGATTTTTTCCTAATGTCCTATCCTTTAAATTGAAAAATTTTAAGGCTTCAAAAAATGTAATCAAAGCGTGAATACTGGGGAAAATAATCATTTTGAATGTTGATTGAATAGGGGGGGGGTGGAAACTAAATAATTGGCATGCTGTGAAGGATGTTGGCAATTTAAGCAAAAATAAACCTTATAAACAATGCGCTTTTAAAGTAAGAATAAAAGGCGATAATGACAGTTACCCTCGTTCTCACGATAAAACAATTGCTCGTGTCTGACTTGTTTCTCGTATCCTTTTTTCAGATCGTTTGCATTTGACTGCGTGAGCGAAGGCTTTGAACAGGTCCACTGTGAAAATGTCATCGGCTGGTATTCCCTTTCTGCTTATTACCGCCAACGTCGGGAGCATCTTCGAAGAGGTAACAATTACACTTTGTAAACAGAAATGCATTGATTGGCTAATCCAACGGCTCGGAACCAAACAAGTTGTCCTTTCGTTTCGCCCGATCTGTGCAAGAACGTTACCAATCGTTACCAAGGGTACTATCGAGTAGCATTTTAATCCTTAAATAAGCAAGTGATAAATAATATATATATATATTTACCGAATACTTCAAAGTTATTGTTGAGGTATTTTGCAATACCTCAATTCGATTAAGACTTGAATTTCGCTATGTCAATTTCGACGCTTTGAGAATGATATTTAACGATCGCTGTTGAGATTTTCTCCCTTACCCTCCTAACGCGGAATATAACGCGGGCCACGAACCAGTAGTCCTTCAAAGTAAGATGCAATTGCCGAGGACTACGCATACTTGCCATCTTTTCAAAAATTGTAAACCAAATAAGGCCAATAATGATAATATTTAATCGATTGCGCATAATGGAAAATATTTCGATGCCCATTTCGAATGATTCTTAACGTGCCGCTTTCACGGAAAGAATCACGACCTCGGTCAAATTATTCATCCTGTCGTTTTTCTACACGAAAATCACCGAGATTGCTTCATTTTTATTACCATAATTTAAACCCACGTCTCACTTGGTCCTCCGCATTTAAAAAAAAAAAGAAAAAGAAAAAGAAAAAGAAATCTTTTCTGGATACGTGATTCATCTAGTACGATCCGACTACGTTCAGGTCGAATCATTATTATAAATCAAGCGGGGACTTTTTATTTTGAAATTGTACGTGAATCAAAATTTCGGAAAACTGAACCTCATCTTCATCGGACATTATTCGTTAAAAAATGCTTGTCGCGCTTATCGTCGTATTTATAAGGTTTCGTGCCCAATCCCCGCCTGATCTTCTAATCTTCTCATTATGTATACAATCAATAAATTTTAAATACAAGGTTACTGATTTTCATCAACTTTTTATATACACTTTCTTCCGAATAACAGCAGCTCGAGGTATTTGATAGATCGAATCAAATATTATAGAAAAAAATAAAGAAGGCAGCATCATTGTGTCTGTAATCAATTGAAAATATGCTTTTTCGTTGTTTCCCTTAAATTTAACATACTAAGACATACGTAATGCGATGCTTTCCTGTGTATAATTGCGTACAGAAAATTCTAAATATAATCCTTTGTACTGATTTTAATACTTGGTTTTCATTTTTATAAATTTGTATATTTGTAAATTGTGCATTTGGTTTTTGAAATGAGATATTAATCTTTGATAAAATTTAAGGAATATTCCATCGAAATTATTATAAAATATAGTAAAGCGAATTACAACAAAAAAAAAAAAAAAAAAAATTATTTGTCATTTGACTTTTATGGTTTTAGCCTGATGTTATGCTAAAAATTTGGACCGAAGAGTTTTTATCGGTGAGTTAATATAAAAATACATTATAAGTTAGACTTAAAAAAAAAAAAGCATTAATAATATATGGTCGGAGCAAGCAGTAATTTATTAATGAAATGTGTCAATGTCATTCATCAGACGGTATCGCGACTGGATCCAAAATTCATTGCCTTACATTGCCAGGAAGTCGGAGGAAAAAATTATGCGGAAAGTATGAGGCACGTGGAAGATTTCGTGAGGTACGTTAAAAGTCATATATGTTATTGAATGCAACATAAGAATTGCCCGACTTCGGATTGCACACCATTAGAATAACGGCAGTGGCCATTCCTCTAAAGGATTGATTTTAAATTGCGCGCGAGCCAACGTCGCTTTGCCGATCCGTTTGTAAATCGGTGCAATCCCAGTGCAGAGCCGCGATCATTGGATGGTCAAGGGTAATGGGAATCGCAGACGTTGCCGATCGGCCGGAGCACAGTCGCGGAGTCTCCCCTCCAGGTCGCGCGACTAGAGCCAAGGCCGCTTGCACACAGGCCACCCCCTTTTTGGTCGCTCTCTCTCTCTCTCTCTGGGTGCCACCGCCCCCGCACCACCCCCCGCTCTAACGGCAATAAATAAACACGGGCGGGACGTCGGTTTCGAGCTCGGAAGAAGGCCAGTTGTCCATAAGTTGAAGCGATGCTGCGAAAGCAGCCGGACATCGCAATATCGCAATTCTTCTCTACGCGAGCCTTGGACCATCGAGTGGCGGAAAATAGCGCGCGAAAGCGATTCGCGGTCCGCCGCGTTTAAAGCGCTGCCATGCATCGATACGCGTTGCATCGCTAAAATTTTTGGCTTGTTATCTTGGCTCGACTGGGGTATTGGTTTTCTTTTCTTTTTTTTTTTTTTTTTAGACGAGCAATTTGCCCCCAGGAGCTGCGAGAGCTCTTCGAAATACACGCGCGATATCTACTTTAATTCCGAAAAGCTCGCCAAGCCTTCGAGCTCTTAATATATATACTTACTCTTAGAATCAATACAATTGAATTGGATTGGATGTACATCTTGCTCGCGAACGGCGATCCGGTTAACGAAATATTATTTCCAGTGACGTCAATGCCACAAACATCCCAATGTTCTCGGTAAATGAGCGAAAATAGTAATGTTCGCTGTTCTCGTATAATCCTGCTCTGTCTTTCTCCCTCCGTCTCGCTCGCTCACTTTCTCGCCAACTCTTTTCTCTCTATCTCCGTCTGCCCCTCTTTCATGCTTGTTCTCACCCAATCTTTTACGCAAATAAGCGCATTAGCGATTCGGACGTATTGCTTTGACTAATTTTCGTCACTCAGCATCTTCTGGTCACGTACATTTAGCCGCTCGGACTTGTCCCCATAAATTACATTCGTAACGTATCTGCATTATAATTTCGTTTTTGAATACAGGATGACTCAATTTAATACTGCCACGGTGTTCGGTAATTTATGAATTGGTAACTGAGAACTTATCTTTCAACGTGTTACGTTCCCTTCAAAGTCATATTATACCATTTAATAATTCATATGCACTGTAGCTTGCAATTTCTTATGTAATTTGGGAAAATAGCATAATCGCTCCAGTGATATCAGCAAATTTGAGAATTTCAAACCCGTCGTCATTAATTTTCAATTAAATGTACAAACTGTTTAAGTGAGCTCACCTTCAATATAGCAATAGCCTAATTAAAAATAAAAAAAAAAACTAAATTCTTTACATTTGCGCAACGATCAATTAATTATATTATTGATTATAATTTTATTAATTATACAACTTAGTAGATAAGAAAATCATAAAATATGTTGTAATTAAAATATTAATAAGCTTGAATCACCTTATTACAAATTATTTATGTGTTAATTGGGTATTTTTTTTCTTTTTAAATTAATACTCTCTTATGTGTGATTTTAAAGTAGCCATTTTTTTTACTAAATGTTATCAACCAGTTGAGTAGTATAAATATAAAAATGATATTGGCAATTTAATCATTAACTAATAATAGCACAATGACTTTTGGACTTACTAATATTATATATAGTCAGTTGTATTAATTTTAGTTGTAAAATTAAATATACAGTCCTTTGTCTTCTATAAAATTGTAGTAATTTTTAAAAAAGTAATTGTATAATTGTTTAAAATAAACTTTCGTTTATTTTCATTTTGGGATTTAACGAGATTCATGTTCTTAAAAATCATCGGAGGCTTTGAAAAATGTTTTACGATTTGCTAAAATTCAAATGGAAATTAATTTTGGAAATAAATATTATTTAAACAGTTATCAATTAATGGTATTTGGGAAACATATGTGTTTATAATAAAAGAATAAAAACATTTTCCAAATAGTTATTATGTTGGTATGTACGTCGAATCTGGTACTATTAGTTAAATATTGTTTTAGCTCAGTTATTATTCTATTTTTTTTTTTTTTTATTACTGACACGTCAATTACTGTTTTTTAAATATATAACGTCATTCACAAAATAAAATATATAATGGGAAATTTGATTGGATATAAAGGATAATTAGGACTTTATTTTTAGTTTCGCAAATGAATGAATTATTGTGGTTATTTATTCATAAAGTGTACGTAGATGGCTTACAGAGAATATGTATACCAAACATCATATCATCGATGTACTTATGTAATATAGAAATAGTTTCCTATAAATACAAAAATGTCAATAAACCGTTAATTAGATCCTTTGGCTAGTAAATTATCATTTAGTTTACCCGTTACTCCTGCCTACGGACAATGTAATTGCATTTGCTTAAAGTTCAAGTACTTTTCAATAAAAAATGTCCAAATCATTCATTATAATGGTAAATATAATTATATTGTTAATATCAGGTTACATCCATTTTGTGCAATAAAGTTATACTGAGATCGATAACCAGAAATGCATATTTCTTAATATTTATAAAACAAAGGTCACTTGCGGCAAATTGATTCGTGGCCGAGATTTTAATTTCAGGTACAAATAACTGGTTCATCGGTATCGAGTATTGCCGCAGAAAATAGATATTTTGTAGCATAGATAATTGAAATAATGATATTTTGATTAAATATTAACCGGTTGATTTATGTTATTGGATACGATAATTATACTGACAAGACGTTTTGATTACTGTTTATATTATGACATACAGTTATTCATTATGCCATACGGCTTATAAAATAAAAGCAGTGTTTTACAATTTTTGTACCGAGTTTCAATAATATCGCGTATGCGCTAGAAATCGAAAAGCAAACACTGATAAAAAACCAAAAAAAACAAAAAAAAAAAATTTCCTTCTTTAGAGCGAACATTGAGGAACCTTGGGTGAAAAAAAAAGATCGAAATTTGTAAATCGACCATTTGTAATATCAGTACGGAGCTCTGCTTAATCGGCAAGTTCCATATTCCAAAATCAATGAAGATCGTAAAAAGGTGGCAGGGGGAAACTTTGCGGCCTTGCGCACCTCGACGCCCGTACGATAATCGCCAACGGGAAAAGAAAGCACACCGTATGAATGTCACTTTGAGCGCCATCGAGTCGCCGAATCCATTGCCGGTAACTCGCGTCACTCGGAGGCGCTCGGCTCCTCGCCGGCGAAGCCACTGCCGGAAAAAATCCCGTAATCGGATGCCGCCCGAAATCGAGCGATCGCTCCTCTGGCTCCTGGACGGGGCTCGGGGCCGCCCGGGGGGTAGGTGGGGGGACGGGTACCCCAATCCACGAGGCGATAGGCCTCGAATCGATGGGGCGCAATCGATAGCCGCGCATCGAGCGCCGACTGCACTTGCGCCGGTCCTCGGGCCGAAACCTCGAGGGGCGCTCTGGGGCGGGGGCGGGGGGGGGGGCTCCGGGCATCGATCGCACCGCTGCACCCCGGTCGCCAAAGTCGATTCGTCCTGCCGGGGCAGGCACGTGCTTCGGGAATCAACGGCCGGGAGCTCCTAGTAAAACGCCTGGTAAAGACCCAGTAACGAGGGAGTTTCGCGGGGGAGGCAGGGGTTTTTTTTTGGCTTGTAGCGGCAGGGGGTCGGTACGAGGGAGAGAGGCAGGAGGATGAAAACGATTAAAATAGATGGAATGCCACGTGTGGCGCTACGACACTTGGGCAAACTGCGTTAAAGCATCTGACGACGGCACTGGTAGACGAAAGAAGGTTCGCGGATAAATAATTATTCAGCCGTAAAGACGTAATTACACAAATAGAATGAGACCAACGCGGTTGATGCGAAGTCATCGTGGACTTTCATAATATTGGCCGATCTCCGTTATACGTTTCCTTATTTACCATTCGATTTTATCGCTTAACGCGCTCATCGGAACTTTAACGCATGTCTCTTTATATAATACCGCTATAGACTGAAAGCACGTTATTGTTTATTCAACGTGTTTTGAAAGTGATAATGTTACAAACGTTACCTTCGCCAATCACTCCCAATTATCATTGTGCTGTGCTCATTATATATGATGTTCAATAATAAATGTTACTTTTTAAAAATTATAATAAGAGTTTTATTATAATTTAATAAAATTACAATAAATCCCTGAACGGTAAATACGTTGCAAGAACAAAAAAAAAATAGGATTTTTCACCTTTATATTTTTAAATTCATAAATAAATAGCAGGAGAATAAAGTATACACGTAGCTATTGAAGTTTTTTTTTTATACATAATAATCTACCATAAATTGTGGAATTTAAATTTTCAATTTTCAACTGGATATTAACTGAAAATCAACTTCGAACGTACAAAAGCGGTTTACAATTCCATTCACATGTGCTCCGTATTTTATTTGAAAGCAGTTTAATATTATATATCCGGATATAAGTTTTTTTTTATATACATATATACAATATCTACCATATTAGAATCAATATTGGAATTTTAATTTATGAGAAACAGTAATTAATGATAGATAATTGAATGAAAAATCATATGAATAAATTTTAAATATATTGTAATAAGGGCTGATCTAATTATTTAAAAATTAATTATTTGTAATTTCAGTGTAATACACTTAGTACAAATCTAATTACATAAACGAGTATAATAAAAAAAAAATTAGATTCACGAATAAAAATCTCTTTAGAAAACATTAGCAGAATTGAAACGCTTACAACATCAATAAGAATTATTAAAAACTTTTATAGTCTTAATATATAAAAGCCCAAATGTTGCTGATTAAATTTGTATGTATTTCGTAATTGTATTTTGTTTTGTTTTTTGTTAAGGTTAATCGTAGTTTTCATATTATTACTACATTTACTGAACCCAAATAAGATAGTTGGATTTGTTTTTAACGAAAAGTATAGATAATGTAATAATAATTCATTTTGTTCTATAATTACGAATTTTTTATTGATTTTCTTTTTAAAGAGACACATTATTAACATTCAAATAATGAGTTCAATACAAGATTTAATGTAGTGTAGTAGGATTAAAAATACTAAAAAGTAATATACTTTCATATTAACGATAATACTATAAATAAAATGAGTAATTTATTTTAATAATTTTACTTGGAACTGTAATTTTATTTCAGATTATTAATGTCCTCAGAAGAGTTGCGATTATTTGATAAAGTCAGAGTTTTTCTAGATGAAGACTTTTCTTCTGCTGAATGTTTCACGGTATGTTAATTTTTATATTAAATATTAAGTTAATTTTATTATGTTAATTTTATATTAAGTATACACTTTTTTCAAGATACTAATAATTAAAAATATATGACCGATGTACTATACTATTGGCCTATTCTATAATCATTTTATAATTGTATTTTTTTTCTTCAAATCGGTAGTTTTTTCACTCATTTAATTGTTATACACAATTTTTTATATGTTAAATTATTATTATCTTTATAATATAAATTCGTGCCTAAACGGAAAAAATCAAATTTTGATAAAATTATAAATTCTAAACAGAAAACAATTAAGCTATCATAATTTAAAATTAATGGTAGAGATATTCTAGAAATAATTAGCATATTTTTTAAATATGTAGTGTATATTTACAAAATAATAAATGATAAAATGTGACATTTTTTATTGTCGAATTTAAATGTTTTAGGCACTTGGAAACTTATATTTCGCGCATGAAACTTTAAAAGATGTGCTCATATGGGACTTTAAAGGTACATGAATTGCAATATTATTATCTACTTTAACTAATAATAAAAAAATTTTTCTTGAGAGAACGTTAATACATTAATAATTGTAATGTATGCTATTATATATTGTTCAAATATTTTATATAAATTCTGCATTACGAATCATCCAAATAAAATACCACAAATATTTGACATCACATTTGTAAAATATGAATGTAAGCTTTGTAGTTGAGATAATAAGTACATTATTTTATCGAGCTAAAAGTTCTATTTACTTTAAATGCTCTACCATCTTATTTTCATGAATTTTTTTATTATTTTTATATGTTATAATGCATTAATTATAATAAAAATAGATAATGCAATATATGAATTAATATAAGTACATAATTAATAGCGCATGTATAAAATATAGACTATTAATTAAAAAAATTGATCTAAAGAATATACAATGTTTTTTATTTACACAAAACAAAAATGATTAAATTGTATTAATTTTAGTGAATATATAATTTTGCGAGGAATTATAAATATTTATTTTATTCTACTCTAATAACTTTTTAGTGATCTATTTATTATTTTTTGTTTATTATACGTTATCAAAAAATATTAAAAAATAAATACAATAGTTTATTTTATTTATAAAATTCATAATGGAACCGGACATGAGCTTTGTTGTTAATCATTTTTTTCAACACAATCAAATATAAATATAATACAAGATCTGTAGAAAATTATATTATTTAAATATTTTATAAAAATTCAATCATAGATTAGTGAATTTAAATTTGTAAAATGCTTATATTTAATATTTGTTTTAAGTATAATCAATAAACAACGAAATTATTATTTACATTTTATTAAAATGCGTTTTCTTCGCTATTAAAAAAATCGCTTTGACGTAATATCGGCAGAAGTTTTATCTTGTTTTTTTTTTTTTTCAAACAGCTCTACACAATTTATATACTCTTTTTGATTGCATAAAAAAGCGAACGAGCTTCTCTTTTTACACAATCACGTTTCATTGTTTTTTATTTTTTTTTTAATTTTTTTTTTATAAAAATCCTCGATAGGGACTAACAATAATGTATTTAAGTAAATGTTAATTAATGCTTGCAGAGGAAACATTTATATCGGCAAGTGGTCAAGAAATACACTCGGGAAACATAGAAGCCGTGACGACGAAAGAAAAGTCTAAATTTCCCCAGGACTTCTTCCCCGAGTGCAAGTGGTCGAGGAAGGGATTTCTCAGGACGAGATGGAGCATCAGCGGCACAGTATTTGATCTCATAAACATTCATTTATTCCACGACGCCAGTAATTTCATCGCCATGGAAACGGTAAGTAGGGGGGCACTCAATTTTTTAATTTGCTCTGATAATTCCCCGAAACATTACGAGTGTTCGTTGCAATAGCCAAACTATGATAAATACGTAGAGATTTGCTTTAATCAAAATGAAGTTCTTACGCACGGAGTTAAACATCGGATCGAAAGATATTAAAAAACATACGAATCCGTGGGTAGTAATTGCAATATTAGCGGTGTTAATTTAACACGTTCTTGGATAATAAATTTCAAATACTTATACTTTTGGCATTTCAAATCAAATAAAAATCATTACCGAGTGCGAGCAATTTTAATAAATTGCACGTAAATATGTATTGCTAAAAAATAATAAGATACGTAATTTACTTCTACGGCATGGACTGCTTTATTAAAAAAAAAAAAAATAAAATGCTCTAGCGCATGTTTAAAGGTACAAATGAGCGTAAAATAAGAATGCAAGAGGCAGGATTATTCCTTGGAAGTAGCTAATAATCATGACAGGTTCTGAACGACGAACCGAACGGCGGCATTGCGACGGAAGTATCGCTCGGGGGAACGAGGAGCGGGAGGAGGGCGGGGCGGCGGCGGCGGGGGGGTGGGGGGGGTCGAATCCATCCATTAAAAGTACGCGAGCCATTGAAATAATAATCGCGAGCCGCAATTTTGCCCATGCCGAGGTGCCGCTGAAAGATGCGCGAGCGCAAAGTGCGCGCCTCTGCGGCAAAATAAAATGAGGTCCCGATGCAGGCTTATCTCGAGAGAGAGAGAGAGAGAGAGAGAGAGAGAGAGAGAGAGAAACACACGCCTTTTCTTTTTCAGTTTCCATCAGTATACAGTAAAACACGACGGCGAGCTTTGGAGCACACGTTAGACAGGTTTCACAACGACCATTATCCGAATGCCCCCTACTTCCTTTTCGGAGATTTTAATTTTAGAACGGACACGGCCGGTGTCATCAAGGTACACAAGCTCGAGCATTTAATACGCATCCGCATGATTTGATTGTAAACGCACACGGGATCCGCTCGCGTGCGCCACTTTCCATTAATACCTTAATGCGAACTACGTGGACGCGCCGTGCCCTGAAAAACAAATTTCACTCCGAGATCATTGCAATCGCATTTGTATATTGTCATCGTTATTTATTTTTATTCCTTTTTGTCATTATTGTTGACATTATTGTTATTATCATCGTTATCGTTATCATTATCATTATCATCATTATTATTATTATTATGAAAGACCTTAACGCAAAGCCCGAACGGTTATATTTCAGAACAAAATTACACTTATTTATGCATAATTGGGTTCAAAGTATATTAGAATTTCAATGTTACGTATTGCCGGCTTTTATTGCTCAAGGCTATTATTTCCGACTTCGACTTCGATTCTGCATTATCGCATTCTCCATCTAAAAGAAGCTATAATAATACAGTGATTATATTTAAAGTTCTCGTAGCTTGTTACATAATGCACTTCTTGTATATTTACTAGTTAATTTGCCGCGTTAAAGGTTAGAAAATTTTTGTTTCATTAATCAAGCAAAACTATACCATTTTGAAAAATATTAAAAAAAAAAAAAAAAAAAAAAAAAAAAAAAAAAATCCCCTTTCTATATAAATATAATTTTAATAATACTTATGCATTAATAAGAATAAAGATACGCCGAATGCGAGGCAAAAAATTTTTCAATATAAATAGAATAAATAAAATAAGTTTTTAAAAATACATAATCATAATGCAATCGTGCAATTAACTTGACGGTAACCATTAAGTGCTTTTAATTTCATGTGGAGACGATTCTTATTTTTAAATTTATTTTAGTTCAATTTGTAATAACATGTTAAACACGCATAAGTTTAATGCAGTTGCTTGAAAATAATGATTAAAAATTAAAATATATTATTCCTGCACGGCCAAGAAATATGAATCGAATGTTATTTAAGTAACACTGTAATGATAAAAAAAGAACGAAGGACGGCATTTGTTGTATTAAACATTTTTCGACAAATAAATTTACATCTAATGGAAGGAAGGAAATAAAAGCCTTAGTTCTAAAAATAACGATGCTGTATCGATCTTTAAGTACGGTACAATTATTCGCGAAAGAAGGAGTTAAATTAGCAAGCGTAACAATTATCTTGAATGTAGCTGTACGAAACTCAAGAGAAGTTAATAATATTCGTTTTGAAGCATTGACTCGGCTTAAAAATGTTAAACAGCCCTCGGTCGAGAAGTACGCGATTGTTCGCGTCGCAAATCTAAATGCAAATTGTGCAAAAGCTTCTTTTTTTTCCCCCCCTTGCACAATGAAACTCGAATAAAGAGTCGAAATGCGCATTTCCCTGCAGAAGGGAGAGCTCGCTTCCAATTAAGCGCTCGCTCAATTCTCCCCCTCTCACCGGTTACCGGATAAAATACAAAGGCGCACACGCGCGTGTGTTTTCCATTCGGCAGAAGTTAACGGCGGAGACGCGTGAGAGCAAACAGTCGAACAAGGGAAACGTCTCTAAGCTGCAATTCCGGAACGAGAGCGACGATCTGATTCTTACCCTCGGCAAGAAGGAATTCTCCCACCACGAGCACCAGCAGCTCTTCGTGGAAAACGGCGGCGAATGGGTAAGAGGCTGGAGCCGACTCTTAAGAGAATTGACACTCCTGTGGCCTGCGGTGCGATCGCTTTAAGCTTTAAGCGCCTTTTAGAGGGAGCGGGGGGGGGGGGGTTAGAGAAGGAGGAAAAACGAGAAGACGTTTTGACGGGAGAATGTTACGAGTTTTAGCATGAAAGACGCTTTATTTTGACAGGATAATGGACTCGGCGCTAATTGCTTTACGCATTATATTTATTGTCCACTTCTTTGCGTAAATAAGCTTTTCTTATAATAAACGCGAGAAGGAGCTTGTTTTCTTCTTCTTCTTCTTCTTTTTTTTTTTCATTATTAAAGGGAACAATAATAATATTCCCAAATTCTTAAAACCATTCGCGTCGACTTCCAATTCGGTTCTGTGAATCCCCTTGGGAAAGCGACCGAGGGAAAAGCTTCTCCGCCCGGACAATCGCCCGGATAATCATCGGTAAATTATATACTTACGGGGAGAGACCGAAATATTCGCTCGGCCGCAACGCCATCCGCATAATTCGATCGCCGCATTATTATTGATAATACCGTTCTATATATTCGGCTCGCCTACACAACGCATTTTACGATAGCCTTTATCCGACACTTGATATCCTTCAAATCTCCAAAGTACGCGCGCGCGCGCCCTCGGATCTATTATTACAGAGGACGAGGTAGAGGATAAAGATAAAGATGCTCGATCGATAATCGCAAAATATCAGAGGGAATCCTCGGGGTGGAAAGAGCGAGGCTCGAGCCCAATGTTATAATCTCGAGCGAGACCACGGCTCGATAATACGCGGTAAAATCGCGGGATCGCGTTAAGCGCGAGAACGAAGTCGCTCCGTGAAAATACTTGTCGGGTCGATTGGAAGAGAGCAGTTGGCTCCGCAGAATCGTTGCCCTCGATGGACATTCAAGGCACGCTTCTGAGCTCCGACGTAGAACGGACTCGTTAAAATAATAGTCAACCGTTGTTAACCTTTACGAGCTTTTAGCTTGTCTACCTAATACAAATGTTCCAGCTTACTTCATTGCTAAGGTTTGGCAGTACAATTGCCCCTCGACTGCACCAAACCAGCTTTCAATTTCGATATTTATCATCTCCGCTACTCGATTCGCGGGATCCTAGTATCGCGCGGTCGAACCTCGAGTCTCGGCCTATCCGCAAGCGATATCGACATTGCAATAACAGTGAAGAAAAAAAAAAAATAATAATACACTCCGTGGAACGTAACAAAAGTGGCGCATGGTCTCGCAGCTCGGCAATGGCATTTGGTAAAAATGTTCATCCGAGCTCCATTAGGCTTCAAAATATGGTCACTGGCAACTAAGCGCGAAGCAAAGAGACAGAAGGCAAAAAAAAAAAAAAAGGCAAAGGCAGCCGACGCGTTGGGAGAATCGGTTAAAACGTCTGCTCGTAAAGCCCTCGTAGTTGGTATCCGCTGCACTGTAAATTATTGGTAAATGGTATATTTGAGCGACTCGCTCCGCCTCTGCCCAATATCGTTAGCTGAGGGAGTACGACAAGGAGCTGAGGGACTTTGACGGGCGGCTGTTCGAGTTCCCGATACGATTCGTCCCGAGCTATCCATTCCAGGAGGACGTGACCGAGGGAACCAACTACATGCGGACCCGAGTCCCGGCCTGGTGCGACCGCGTGCTCCTCAGCCCATCGGCGAGATCGCTCATCAAGGACGTGAGTTCGTTCGTTAATTTTTGAGGCTATTGCGAGTGCGCCGTCGCCCCTCCGCATGACAATGACCGGGGCTTACTTTCGCAATCGGGCCGGAAGGGAATGCGCGATCCTGACCCACCGACGCCGACGACTCGGTGCTCCTTCCTCTCCGATTCATCCGGTCCTTGCCGACCTTTCGACAGTCGATTTAACGGCTAACGGTGGCGCGATTCCGTTTGCGCACTTTCGTTTTGATCCAACGGCCACTGGTTGATTATTTTACTCGATTCGTTAATGCCGTTGCGCGCGATAGAATTTATACTTATCATTGATTCCGCTTGGGTTATTTTTTTCTTTTTTCGTTTTTCTTTTTTTTTTTTTTTTCTCCTTCAACGCAATTGTGCCACTCTTTACTTTTGGCGAGGGGGAAACATTTATTCCTAACTTTCGATCTACGAGTACGAAGATCCTGCCTAACGATTCTTATATTCTTCTAATGGCATAAGATCGCGTGCCCGCAATTACATTGCAAGCTTATGGGGTCGCGCTGAAGTTTTTCATTCTTATTCTGCTAATCATTTTTCAATTAACGTCTCTCGTTAAGAATCAAGAATCCCTTTGTTTCCGGCAATTTTAACAAATATTTAATACGGCGAGCAATTGGAAGAAAAATATTTTTGATCCGTATTCTACGCTTGAGAATTGAAACCCACAATAATGCACGCAATGTTTCAATAATAACATTAAGCTACTTATTATAATGAATGTTTTATAAAAGTCATTGTATTATGGTTACATGGTCCAGATTTCATCGCCCAATGCCATTGAGTACGGCATCATTGGGAATTTAACTTGTATGGGCGATCACAAGGTATGTACCTGATGTCAATTTAAAATAAAAGTAGAAATAAGATACAATCGCAAAATGTAACTTAAATTTAATTAACATAAAATAAGGAATATAATGGTTGTGTTTTGAAAATCTACAAACGATATTCAAGCGAAATCTTTAAATAGCAGTACTACTTACGCAATAGCTGAAGTACTTCTTAATTTCTTTATCTTGTGATGATCTTATGATTCTTTATCTTAATTATTATGTGACTGCAGCCGGTTTTTCTGGAGTTTCGAATGCATATCTAAGTCGACATTGAGGTACCTATTTCTCTCTCTTTCTCTCTCTCTCTCTCTCTCTATCTCTCTCTATCTCTCTCTCTATTTATCTATCTATCTATCTAACTAACTATCTGTCTGTCTCTCTCTCTCTCTCTTTCTCTCTATACTTATAAAACCGTTTCCCTACTCTTGTTATAAAACCCTGTATTGTCGTATTGTTATTTTCGATTTAATTGTTTAATTTATGTACCTTACATGTACTTATATGCTGACAAAAATTATCCTGTATTGCATAAATATCTCATTTAACATAATATACATTTTGTTGTATCTTTGATCGTGTTTATAGTTCACGATTATCATTAGAAGCATTCCCCGGTAGATACATTATTATAACTGTACATATAAAGTATTCCAAAATTCAAAATAGCTAATTTTCTATTATTTTCCTATAATTAATTCATCAATCGATATTCGACCTGCCTGCTCAATTGTCGTACTAATTAAAGAGTCCATATGCATTTAATATTCCTCTGTTTCATTTATGTAAGGATTTCTCATTTGTATTCGATGTAGTTATCAGGACACAAATAATTGTGTTCTTAAAGTAATATTAGACAAAGAATTGTGCGAGGAAAATGATTTGAAATTAAAAATATTTTGTTCCATTTAAATTAAATATCGATTAACTATAAATGTATTCGAAGCGGCAAATTGTAAAACGTTTAATGGAGTTACAGTTTTAACTTAAAATATATTTACTCGAATCTTTTAAATTTCTTAACCCTCTCATAGTTTTCCATATAATTTCATTTTTGAGATATTGATGACGTTAAAAATAATAAATAGATAAAAAGTTATGCAATTATATTAAATCTGTTAACAAAACTATAATTTTTAATATATATATGATGATTTTCTTAAAAATATATTATATATCTTTTGGTAATTTTTAATAATTCTTTGAATTACAAACTATGCACTTTCGTTTACTCGTAATAAAGGATGTAGTTACATTGATTACCATTTCATCAAAGAAATCATCTATTTAGAACAAATATTCCGTAAGTTCTGTTATTGTTGAAATTTGCTTGCCTATTTATAAAGTTATTCTATCATAATTTTTTTTTTTTTCAATGAAAATTACATTTCTATCACAATATTTAAGGAGTAACGTGTTTTAAAAAATAGCTGATACGCACAAAAAATTAATATTTTTTTTATGTTACGTATGGTAGTGTAAAGAAATTAAATAAAGTTCAATGCCTTTTTACAAAGTTTCAATTTATTTTTCATACGTGCACACCTGAAACTGTTTAATTATACATTAACCATCAATAATTATACTTTAATTGATTGCTTGTTCATTATAATTAAATATAGATTAAAACAGAAACAAAATATTAACTAAATAGATAGATGATGGTTTTAAGGTTTTTTAAGTTTTGTAGGCAAAGTGTGTAGATACATACGTACATTTATATGTATTAATATATATATATATATATATTATAATGAAAATAATGAGAAAATGTATAATAAAGTAAAAAGCAAATATTGGATTGTTCGAGATTAAAAATTGTAACTTATATATTAATAGGAAACGGGTGCTGAATTATCGGTAAAAAAATCGTTGAGGACAAATTCATCGCAAAATAAGATAGAAGCAAATTAAATTAGAAATTCGGTTCACTGATTCGTGATGAGATAATAGATGTTTTTGCTAAAAGGTCGCGAAAATTCGAGACGAATAATAAATAATTTGACGCAATTGGTATTTTTGTTCCAAAAGACAAAAGCGTTAATATAGATTAGATCTGTCTCCGGTTTTACGCTACAAACGCTCCACCCGAATACAATCGAGACAATAAAATGACGAGTCGAGAGAAGGAAATGCCCGAGAGAAAAATGCATCGATCGAATGATAGCAGCAGTAACAATATGGAGCGTCGATCAAAATAACAAAGGGAGCAGCGGTAGCGGTAATAGCGATAGCAATAGCGGCATTAGGAGAACCCGATGGTAGCAGGGGGTAGCGGTAGACAGAAGACAGGTGGGAGGGGGGCATTTCCTCGGGAAGAGTGCAAAGGGGGTGGGGTTATAGGAGGAGCAAGGGAGGATACCAAGGGGTGGTTTAAGAAGGCCGAGGCAGGGGGTGGGAGGGGTGTCCGACAATTTGTCTATCCAGGCTTGTTTGATGTGTTTCCAGCCAGTCTACCTGAGGGCCGGTCTCGCCTCGGACGCAGGTATGATTAATTGCTGCAGCGCAGCGGACTCCGCGCTCTGCTTCCGCGTGCCAGAAAGCTACTCGGCTTCCGAGCGCCTGCCGCTCGCCGTATTATTGCCATCCCCGTTGCGATCCTCGCCCGCGGTCCTGCCTGGCTGCCGTAGTTGCGCACGCGCCGCGACAATCGAGCACTCCGCGTCGCACAATAACCTCCTCCTGCACGCAGCCCCCCTCAAGCATGAGCCCTACACCCCGGACAGCATGGACAGTCCGAGCCCCAACGCGATGGCCAACCCCGCGGAGGGCCTGGCCCCGGAGGCCGCGCTCCCCGAGTCGGGGCCCGGCCGGGGGGAGGCCCCCAGGGCCGGTCGGCTCGACAGCCGGGCGGTCTCGCCGGCCCTGCTGAAGTCGAGGCTCGAGCTCATAGCCGAGAGCGAGGGCCGGTGGGGGCCCCCGGGCTCGGGCAGCGACTCCGAGCCGGAGGAGGGCCCCGAGCCCTGGAGCCCGAGGCAGAGCCGCAGCAGCAGCGACGTCTCCTGGCAGCGCTCCCAGCTCCTGACCCGGGCCTGGCTCAGGGGCGAGAGCCACCAGGCCTACCGCTCCTTCTCCAGCAGCCTGAACCGGCGGCCCGAGGAGGAGGCGGCGGCGGCGGCCCCCGAGGAGCCCCGGGCCCTCGAGCTCGTCATACCCCGGATAGCCATCATCAACGCGAGCAATTTCGAGTCCGACGCGAGCTCGGTGCACCTCCACGAGCCCGAGCCCGGGCCGAGGAAGGGCCTCGGCCAGCAGCCCTCCTCCGACCAGTACCTCGACGCCCTCTACGCGAACACGCGCACCCGCAGCCTCAGCGAGGCCGGCTCCAGCCAGGGCAGGTCCGGCCTCGAGCACGGCGAGGAGGAGGAGGAGGAGGAGCCCGACGGCGAGCCCCTCACCGACCTCAAGCTCAGCCCCCCCGCGATCCTCGGGAGCGTCGAGCCTAGGCAGGACCTACCGACCGCCGCCTCCAAGGACAGCACCCGGAGCAACTCGATAAGGAGCCAGGAGGCGAACGTCAGCCTCAAGCTTAAGGCCTACAACAAAGTCACCGAGAGATGCAAGCGCAACATCGTCGAGAAGAAGGGCCGCTGCGAAAAGTGCTGCGCCATTTCCTGAGCCCCCGTCGGCGACGAGGGCCCGAGCTCGCGCGGCTCCCTCGACCGAGCTTTGGCTCCGCCCTTGCGATCCCTTGCTCTGCCCTCGATCGATGAGCTCCTTATCGTTTGCGAGGCTGCGCTCGCTGCGATCGAAGATGCGCGGAATACTTAGAGATCCGTGCGTAGGCTAGAGGCGGCCCTTATGCTAAAATCATTGTACAGACTTTGAATACAAGTACGTATATATATATATATATATATATATATATGCACGGGATACGTAAAAGAAGTTTCGATCGCTTTTTGCCCCTCGCGTAATGCTCATTATGCGTGTGCCGTTTTTTTTTTTTTTTTTTTTTTTTTTTTCTGTTGAGATCTAGCGATTTTAGCCGGTTATGCAAGACATCGGAGGCTAAATTAATTTATCAAAGCCTCACTAGAGTATAAAGCAAACGAGTGTGTCATAACGAATGATATTTATCAAATAACAAGTTTTACAACGAAAGTTAATGTTACTTTAGATTAGCCGGTCAATATTTTCATTTAATACAATCATTTTCAATGGTTGTTGCCTAGCCAATAAACCGTATAAAACTGTATCAGTTTTTTTTTTTTTTTTTTAAATAACTTCACCTCGACTAAAATCCATCACTGTACACTTAACATTGACATTGTAAGTCAGTTGCGGAATTGATTTCCATTGAATTGATCGAAGCATTGATATAAATATATACCGAAACATATCGATTTAAAGTATTTATATCCATATAATTAAAAGAATCGCTTATTTACATAATATAATCAATTGATCTTCCGATTTTCGTAAAAATGTTATATATATATATATTTTTATACAATTGTTACCTATTCAATAATAGTATATTTATGTATACATCGAAGATTAGAATGTTAGTTTTTCCAGAGTAGCTTCATAATCGTAGAGTGTAATTTCAAGATTTATACTCTAATTGCATCAAAGCATCGATACACACAATAATGTAATTTTTTAGCTTCTATTAATCATAAGATACACGAATTGTGATCTTAGGTTCCTGTACAAGTGGAATGATTATTCCACATTCAAAGTATTATACATTAGTGTATTCTCTAATAAGTTATTGAATGAATTACTTATAGTAAAATAGATATAGAAATGAGCCTAAAAAGTTAGTTGTGAATAATTTTATTAAGCTTATATACTTACAGAAATTAGGTTTCAACAAAAAAAAAAAAATTGTAAAAATGTTTGCTTTTTTAATTTATTAAAATCACAATCTCTTCTTCGATTGATTATTTTAAATTACTACAGCTGCTTGAAGAAGTAGCAGAGGAAAATCATTAATTCCCTCGTTATAAATTTGTTAACTTAATATATTTAATTAATGTAAGTTCATTTGATAAAAAATATTTTAAAAAAAAAAACATACGCACTTTCATCGTTTTATAAACTTGAACCATTTTTTTATTATTTTTGAAAATAATTACCAAAAAAATTTTTGCGTGTAAATTAAAATTAACTATGTCAGATTTTTACAGCATACTTTAATAACTTATACAACTTTATACTTTTATAACAAATTTATTTTTTAAAATTTAAATACAACCTTTACTTAAATTTTAAAAAAAAAATACCAGTCGAATCAATACGTAAAGGACTAAAATACATTTTTAAAATACAGCTTTAAGGAGTAAAATACTTTAAATTAAAATTTGAAATAAAAATTAATAATCAATTAGTAATTTTCAAACAAAAATTTAGATAAAAAATAAACATATGTATTTTTAACAAACATCGGTTAAAAATCCAATCATTATACGTAAACAATTGTCTGTGTTACTTAGATTATTCTGCCAAAGTTAAACAGTAAAGTGTTTAATGTACTATCAATGTTTATAATTGAATTTATATAATAAAACATAATGTAAATAAATGTTATTGTGTGCCAAGACTTAATTCAAATAAATCAAATTCTTATATTACGCAATTTAAAAAAAAACGGAATAAAGTTTAATTAAACGGATAATCTACCTCTTCAATGTAGAAAATAATTACTAGCAAAAGCATTTATCACTTGATTATATATGATTTTGCTGAAACTTGTTTAAGAAAATGTATCTTTTTATAATCAGATATTGTAAAAAAGTATACGATGCGAACTAAACCAATAATTATACAACTATTATTTAAGGCCAACTTTTATAAACGTTAAAAAAGGAATAATAGAATAGCAACGTCTTTTATTTAGCAAAGTTTGTTTATATTTTTTTTTTAAATTAAAAACCTATCGAACAATATCCATTATTGGAAGCAAAGCCATTGCTTAAAATAATAAAATAAAATAATAATAATAATATTATAATAGCTTCAAAATGCTTGGGAACTTTTATAAATTGCTTAAATTAAATGATTATTTACTTTTAAATAAATCATAATTTAATCAATTTTTGTAACAATAATTTTATGAAACCGTTGTTGCGAGTTTTATTATGTACGTGACCAAGATCCTCAATGATTGGAAATGTAATGTTCATAAATTGTTTTATCATTACTAAATATATTTATATATTGTATGACCGATAAGTTGTCTATGAGAAAAGCGATAAATTTCATTATTGCATCCGTAATGTAATACTTTTATACATTTAATATAAAAAATAATAACAGCGGACAATTAAGAAAGATACTGAAAGTCAAAATTATTTTAAATCATATATTAAGATCTACGTTATTGTACATAAAATATTTATGATTTATTTAAATTACGTTAAGCTTAAGACTTATATGAGCATTAGATCTACATTTATTGTAAAATAAATCTAAACAACATAATGTTTAGCGAATGTAAGTTCGGTTATAGATTATTAGCGTTGAAAGCATTTACGACTAAAATAACAATTTATGAGTTTACATATAAGATTTAATCTTACGATTTGAAGAAATTCATACATATTTAAATTTTTAGTAGGTAAAATTTGTAATTTACAATGTTTGAATCTAAAATGTATTCTATCCAATTTAAAAAAGCACAATTTCTTTTATAAATTTAATTATTACTGTTGTAAAGTATAATACATGTTATGATAGGATTTGATTTGATTATTCAATCTGATAATAAGATAAGGAAAGAAATATTGTTGACCGTAAAAATTACATATTATTATTAATATTAGTATGAATTTCACGTTATTGTCGTCAACTTCATTGCTTGTGCAAAACATATTATGAAAACAATAACTATAAAAAATTATTTAAGAGGCGATATTTCAGACAATAATGCTACGAGCATATTCTTAAGAGCTTTAATCAAAAAATCGACCAAGCATTTATCATATTTATTAAAAATTAGTTTGTAAAATACATAATTTTATGTATTAAAAGAAAATTAACTATTGTGCGATGGAACGAAATAATTTCGTGTACCGTATTATTAGATTTATCTTTTTGTCTAGATAGTGCGTAATACCGCCGATGTTATTTTAAATGTTACACTTTGAACGTAGTGGCCTTTGACTACCACATGTATAGATAGTCTTAAATGTAAAAGCGAAAGAACGAACACTGTAAATAATCCAGAGACACACGCACACGCCATCAAATCTAAGCATGCAGCACTCGTATAAAAATACGCGTGCATAAAACATTTAAATATAGAATTTACAATATACGTATGCAATCCATAGCTGTTTACAAATATAATTGCATTTTTTTTTTATATAAAAAACTGATTTATTTTTATTTCTTCATTATGTATCTTTGCATCCTTCCTCTAATTACCGATCTCTTGTATTCGATGTGAGATATACTTCTAAAATCAATGTTGTGGCACGCGATTTTTGCTTATTTTTATTTGAAAGCAATTTTTATCGGTACACTACACCCATTTATTAATCTAACTACTAACTATTGATTATATCCCAATTAATTGTACAATAATTTTACTGTTTTTTTTTTTTTTTGTATTTTTATTCCTGCTTATTTATAGTGATTTTGTTTTCAGTATTTGTATAGTATTTTTGTAAATATGTGTAACACATTTTGCTCGTATTTTATTTAATAACTTTTTTTATAATTATAACAATAAATAGCATGTTTTTAAAAACTTGATATTTAAGCATTTGTAATATATGTATAATAATAATCGTTTATGGGTTGCAGATTAAAGTACTTTATAAACTGTAAATTTAATAAATTTTTTTATAATTAAAAATTTTCACACGATTATAAGCACTTTATACGGATATTTTAATTATAATCATGTTGATAAATTCATTTTATTTTATATTTTTTTCTAAAATTGAAGCCGGCGTCATCTTTTGTAAATTAATATTGTTATGAATAACTGGAAATTTGCAAATTGAAATTTATATAGATATATACACACACATATATATATAGAACTATATTTTCAAAATAAATATTACTTCCAAATACGTAGATGTGTAAAAAAAAAAGTGATAGCTCATTTATTATTATAATGTGATATTTGGAATGTTGCATTGAAATTAGCAGCGGATTCTTTTTGTAAAAACTAATCGGTGTACGTAAGTTAAAGTGATTTCAATTTCTTTAATAGTTTTATGAAATATTGACTTCCCCGTGAAAATAATATTGTTGGATGCTACTTTCACATGTTTCTAAACGTTCATAATGTTAAAGAAAAATTTCACCATATATTTATATCTCTTTATTATTTTGTACGTTAAAAATATAACGTAGAGTTTAATGCGATCATAAGTTTCGGAGGAGTTTTAATTAATAAACTCAAAAATGTCTCGTACAATTCTTTTATTCATAGATGAGCGAAGGATGTGAATTATGATTACGACAATACAATTCAACTGAAAAATTTTTACTTTGCAAATGTTAATATAAGCGTCTCAATTAAGTATGGATTCTCTTGATAACACGGACGTGTAATTAATAAAAATTAAAAAATAATTAAAAATAGGATTCGCTGCAGCAGTCAATTTCAATGCAATATAATGCAAAAGGGAAAATTCGCGTTCGAGTTGAAAAAGAAAAAAAAAGAAAGAAAAAATCGAGGTATCGATCGGGCATAACTAATCCAATCATCGGGAAAAGACATTGTAAAATCGAATCTGAAAATTGAGTTTGCCGATATTCGTATAAAAAAAAAAAAAAAAAAACTGAGACCGATACGAAAGAGAGCTTCCAATTTAAAGTGCTCGACAGTAAACAATGAGTCGTATTTTTCTAGTTCAATAATACTTTAATTTGCCATGCCGATAATTACCTCTCGCTCGGCCGCAATCGTAAATTCGAGGAGCCGCGATGAAATTATCGGCGATGTCGCGAGAGAAGGCGCGGCGAGGGTCAGCGAGCGAGCGAGAGAGAGAGGGAGAGAGAGAGAGAGAAGGCGTTTTGACGCGAGGAGCAAATAACGAGGAGCGAAGATGAAAAGTGGCTTTTCTCGTTGTCGGACAATTGGCAGCCGATCCATGGGAGTCCGTGGCGTCGGTCGAGGAGAGACAGAGGACGATGAGATTCGCGGACTCGATGGCGAGGGCCGAGCTGCGCGACTCGCCGCCGGGCTCCGAGAACGGCAGCGTCACCCGCTACATACACATCAAGCATCCGGACTCGACGGTCAAGATCTTCCGGGAGACGACGGTCTGATGTGCCACCGGGCTGGGGGCTCCGAGGAGGGAGGGGGCCCTCCCCGGTCCTCGGCTCCGGCCAGCTGGACACCTCCGGTCGAGGAGGAGCTTCGCTGTGCGCCGACCGACCGACCGACCGATTGCGAGGCTCGACCGAGCGCCACTGCGGTCCAGTTTATTTTCGGCCCGTTGCTTTGGTGAATCTCGCGTGTTGCGTGCACCGCCCCCCCCCCTCCCGCAGGCACGCGTCCCCGTCGACTGCACGGAGAGCGAGGGACGTGTACATAACCGTATAATAAACATGCGTAGAGTTATAAGTACTCGCGATGGGGTCGATTTCATCCTTCCGATGAATTTCCATCTACCGCCCGCGTCGATCAATCTCAAGGGAATTTTTCTTCTAACCTGTTTGTCCCTCGCCCATCCTCGCTTTTACGGGGTATCGTTTGATAATTCAACATCCCATTCCGGGATCAGTTGCACGATCTCATTAAAAGTCCCCATTTGCCAAAGCTTTACAATTATTCTCGCGCGCACTGAGCGTCGTTGAGCGAAAGTCGTTCGTAATTGAAAGTTTCATCATTCAAATGATTTCTAACGAATTGCATTCCAAACTGTTATACTTTTGGCTTTGAAATTTACCTCAATCACGAGTAATAATAAACACTGTCGCGAACCTTAAAGACAAAAATTTTAAACGCTGAAAGACCTAGTCATCTAATTTCAAACAAAGATATATTTCTTACTAATTTAGCTGTACCCTTTTGCTTCTTTTTATTTCTTTTCTTTTTAATAATAGTGGAAATCTCGAGCTTATTCATAGACTAATTGTAAGTATGGATCATTGGCTTATCTTAAATATGGGTTTTCGTATATTTGTAAATTTGTTCAAATTATGTGCTCCCACGTTTATTATCCTTAATTAATACTGATAAACAAAATCATGGGTCTTATACATGTGTAATGATTTTATCGAGATCTTACGGAGAAGGATTTCCATATTTTTTAGTAAAGCATATACAATCAACAAATAAAACGTACTGCAAATTCTTCAAAATACTGCAAATCTAAGCTCTTCCTCTTATATTTCTCGAAATTAATAATAAATTTTAAATTGTCGATTACAACTGCATATACTACATTAAAATTTGCAAAATGACTGCAAGTCATCGAAATAAAAGATAAAATATTTTATATTGAATTCACATAATATTTACTTACTTGTGTATTAGCAGTTCATAAAATAAGTATATAGTTATTATTAATTATAATTTTTATCAATGTACTTTAGAAACAGGATAGCAATTTTATATTTAAAATAATAAAGGTGTGCATTAGTAAATCAATGCTATTAAAATAATTGAAATTGTAATTGTAGTTAATAATTGTCTACAAATTTTTATGCAATATATTATCAATAATACTCAATGTCCGTAAATAATTAATTGAGAATAATTTCTTAAAATATTCAACTTTCAAGCTAATTATATACTTAAACTTATTGTATACGTATACATAAAAATTTAGGCATTAAATCTTGCAAATAATATTATTTTTAACTTCATTAACGAATAGGAATTTATTTGTAATAATTTATATTGAAACATAATTTGAAACAATCTTGTACAAGCCTCAAGTATAATAATTGTATTTATATCGTAATCAAACTTTATTTATTTGTGTCTATTAAATTCGAATTTACAAAATATTATAAGTCCTTTTTAAATATTCATTATAAAAAAAAAAAATTGTGAACGATCATACTTATTTACGAATGAAATTTTAAAAAAACTTCAATAACAGCCCATAATATTAAGAGACAAATAAAAAAATATCTGTAGTATTCTGAAACTTTGTGTTTAATATAATACATTTAATGTAATATAAAACACATTTTCACATATACTAAAATAATATTTTACAAAAATACAAAAAAAATATTTTTCATTCTGAGTGCTTTTATAAGCTAGAAAATATTTCAGAAAAATCCAAAAGTGTACTGATTAATATAAAAAAATTTTTAAATTAAAAAAAAACCATATAATATAATATTTGACATGAAAATCATATTTATAAAATAATATTACAAAAACATATAATTATTGATGAGTTATCAGATAACTAAAAATCGTTAAAAACATTTTTTTTAATTTTAGTCAAATTTCAGTAAATAATAAATATTGTTGGCTTTGGACTAAATATTATCGAAATACTTTTTACTAAATATTCTGCAAGGGTAAGATATTCATTTTTTTTTTTTAAATTAATAAATTTTTGACACAAAATGATAAACTAAAGCCAAATCTTATACGAACTTAAGTAGTGTACGTGTAAACTTATAATAAATACAATTTATGTAATTACTAAAATTACTTACCTTAAAATCTTTACATATTCGCAGTTTATTGTCCTCGAGAGCATTGAAAACAATTTGAAAAAAAATTTGTATACACCAGTACAAATAACTATGTATAATTTTATCTACCAATATTTTATTTGATTTTAAAATTATATAAAATACAGTATTACTCCTATTTAAACTGTAGTATGAACATTCTTAAAATTAATATTATTCAATTTACTGATAATCCTACATTATTTACGTATTATGTAACTAAACTGTTTTTATTGATCGAATTTGGACTTTCTAAAATCTTTCTAAATTGAATAAAATTACTTTACAATACAAAAGTTAAAAAATATATACTAATGATTTTAAACGATAATTTTTAATTAATAATACCAAAACAATAATTCTTTCTAAATCCGCATGTTAAAAAGTCGCGTTTATTATGCTTTTTAATGAGAGACTCATGGCCAATTGTACAGAGTCGTTTTATGAAAATTCTTGTTGTAATCTTTTAAAGATATTTTCTGAAAAAACTTTTAGAATGGAATTTAATATTATTTGTCTTTAATGTTCAGTCAATCAATTACTTGAAACAGGTGTTACTAACATCATTTACAACGAGATAAAAACATTATGTAACATTAGTGTTGCTTTTTTGAGTTACTAGTAAAAAGAAAACTTCAATTTCAAATATTTATTAAATGACACGAGAAAAATTTTTTTGGACATAAACAATTAAAAATATAGACAATATAAATAATTTTTTATAGTAGTTATTTAATAAAATAGAATTATTCAAATCAACATTTACACCTTTTTATTTGAAATTATTATTAAAATACGTATGGTACATCAGCATTTTTGTACTTTTCAATATTTCTTCTATTAAAAGATTAAATTAAAATATTTTTTTTGTATTATAACTTTAAAATATTATTAAAAAATTTAATTGTTTCCATTGTTTTAAAAAACATCAATATGAAAAAATCATAATATAATAAATAATAATTAGAAGCTTTCATTTAATATATGTTTCTTATCAATAATAATTGAACTAGTATCTTAACATTTACAAAAAATTTATCGATATTTAATGGTAATGTATCAATAAAAAGTGCAAAAATATTATTGTACATTTTCAACTTATTGATGGACAAAAATGTAGCAACATTTAATTTCCGAAATATTGTCTTTCATAGATTTTTAATAATAATAGATAAAAATCTATAATATATTTCTTTTTAAATTATGTTCATTATTGCTTTATACATTTTGGAATGATTTTTATAATCAGAATATCTGTATATATATATATTCATAAAATTATTTTTTAATAAATACAGTGAATAATACACGAAACTTCTGCTATATTTTAAATATTTTTTTATACCAATCATCATACATATCTATCAAGAATATCTACTCTAACGTCAATATAATTAATTTTTTAGGATAAGTCTGTACAAAAAACTGTCAAAAAATTTAATTAGTTGAATCTAAGAATATCTGTCTTGATATTAATATTAATAATTAATTTCAATTATAAGCTACTATTTTAATCTATTTATTTGATACATTACCAAGCAAAGTCATTCCGTTTTAATTAAATTATAATGTACGTGCGTACCTTATACTAACGTTAAACAAAAAACAAAAAAAAAACATCTATAATGTGCAAAATGTTAAGAGTCACATTTGTAATTGAACAAATGATGGTTTTATCTAATTTTTATTATGGAAGTATGAATATTGAGAAATGGTATAATTTAATTATGATCGTATTGACGATGACAATGTATTGACATTTGTATACTTTATATATGTCGTCTTATATTTATAATAATGCGTGTTAGAAAAATATTCTACTTACATAAGAAATGAGTCTATATATAATAAGATAATTAGAAACTCGACTGATGAAAAGGCGTAAAATCATTTGAAAATATGGTTGTTTATCTTTCAAGGTATAGTTGAGCTTATCTATTGTTTATAATTGAGCGTAAATAAAAACCTTTATACATCGTACAAAAATTGTATGAAAACTTTCCATGTCCATAGATTTCAATGTTATTATTGATATTATATTCGTACTTTTTTATGCGTTTTAAGGTACTTAAACAGCGTGTTTGTATTTCAAGTGAATACAAAATCACATTTTGTTATAAAATTATTGGTAACCGAAATAACCAAGTAAGAAAGTTTTAAAGACTTGAAAAAGTAAAAAATTGTGATGTTTATGTATTATATAAATGTACTAGTCCATAGTATTGTAAGTATGAAATAAATTTATTTCTCTGCGAAAAAAGGTGTTTCTGCTTTTCTATAAATATACAATTCAATAAATAATATTTCAAATTTTTAAATCATAACTTTTTTTTAACGTAAGAACTATTATTTTGCAAAAAAAGAAGTAAATATAAATATTTTTGAACTTAAAATATTGATGAAAATCAAAGTTAGAAAAATACTAATTTAATTTAATAAAAAATTATAATAAATTTTAATAAAATCGTTACTATTCATTAACGTTATTAATAATATTTAATTTATAACTGTTGTATATTATTTTTAACATTGAATTAATTTTTGTACATGATAATCAACAAATTCTGCATCAATAAGTCCTACAATGATACTTTGGTAAGTATGATGTATATTCCACATATAATAGATAATAGATATAATAATAGATATAGTAAAGATATAATATAAAATTTATATATCTATTATTTTATCGTTGATTTTTATACATTTCATTTTAATTTCGATCGAAATTTCACTACATTTTAATAATGAATGGCAACATTTTGTCACATTAGAAATACGTTATGGCATTAATAATATTACAAATATGCTTCTTAATTATAAATTTATTTATATATATTTAAAAAAAGCAAGCTCAACCATAATTTCACATATAAATGGGAAATTTTCTTTCCTACAATTGACGAAAGTAGTTAGTATTTATATGTTTCTTAATCGCTAAAAAGTAAGATATACCATGGACTTCATTATTGATTTCTCTACATAATTTAAGATAAGAAAATATTTAAACTGTTATATTATACAGGAATAAACTCAATTCGAAATACAATGAATAATGATATGTACCCCTATTCTGGAGAATAATAAAAGTGTTTTTAAGTTAATTTAGTTGAGTTTAGATTATATTGAATATCAAATTTATAACAATTTTTTATAATTATTATTCAAGTTTAACATAAAGTTAGTATTTGTATATGAACTTTCATGTATTAAACAAAATTGTATTCAAATAATTATCAAATTAAATTTAATTCTATTAATAAATATCATACTATAATATATTAACAAACATTTTATAAAACAACTTTTTAGGCATAATCTTATATAACTCTTTATAAAGTTAGTGTATTATTACTTATGCTTGTGCGTTTAATTTTCTTAAATGGCCAATAGAATTAATTTATATTTAATTTGTAAGTTAATGGAAGAAGGCCTTCATTATATTTCCGTCGTACTTATTACATTAAAATGTAATATATTTCAAATAAAAATTTCTACTTACAAAGCAAACAAAAAAATAAGAGTCTAATACGAGAAGGGTAAAATTTTAAAATTGATATCAGGCATAAGAGTATAATCAAGTAATAGAATTGTGAGAAGCTTAAATGCTCTTGTGCTCTACATACGTTGATATTGTTTAAATTAATAATCTACTAAGTTAATCACTGGATCTGATTTATTGCACAAGTAAATTTATGTGCTCGGTTTTATAAGCTTGCGAGATTATGTAGAGAATTTTATTTAATTTGAATACTAATGAAGTATCATCTAGTCTATGAGAAAACCATTTTTTTTTAAAGATATGTGTTGTTATTCCTTACTATTAGATATTTATATTTACGTTCTTTTTATATTCTTTATATTAATAACATTTAACTTACATATAATAATAAATATATAAAAAAAAATTAAAAAGAAAACAATTAAAGCACAGTTTTCATGGAAAGAAAGATTTTAATTAATTTTACATTCTGATATGAAATTTTAAAAAAGCGATTTACATTCAATTCAAACAAATTCTTTTTAACGATAAAGAAAATTTATTTTTGTTCGGCTATTTATGTTACAATAAAATAGTTTAAAGTCAAATGAATATATGAATATTGAAATGACAATATGTGTTTATCGAATTCTAATTCTAATTCTAATCTCTTGGCTTAATATTACTACTTCTTTATTACAATCAAAAAAAGATTGTTTAAAAAATGCTAACTATTCCATTGTATTTCATGTATACATAATATTTTTGACACGAATTCATTAAAAGGTGCAAATATTATACGCTGACTTTATATCCCACATTTAGGGAACAGAATGTAATTAATATGCATTATTAAGCTTTTGCCATTAGAAGCTTCTGTACTGCAAATTTTATCTTCCGACAAGATACTGTGAAGAGTTGATTAAATAGCGTTTGTCGGTAAAATTCGTTAATAGCTGCAACTTGATAAACGAAGTTTGCTTTTTTTCATTAAATAAGTTAAAATACATTTATTTCATACGCCTTAATATTTTGCAAACTATTGACTGTTTTGAATAATCTTATTGCGCAACAAAATTTCAATATCAAAGTGTTCAAGCAATTTAATATTTCTACAAAGCTCAAGTTGTTAATCTAAATTTTCATCATTTATTTGAATATAAGTAAAAAAATATGTACACCGTTGCAAATAATCATGACAAAATTATTTCTTAATTTTATCGTTTAAATATTGACGTAAATGTAAATTCGATTCTCGCGTTAATTTCCCAATTTTTTAATTTCACTTTAAATGCACGCATACGATGTAATGTATGCGCATACATTAATTGTGATAGGTGGTAATTATCCAGAGACTCTTTCAGATACCTTAGGGGAAAAAAAAAAAAAAAAAAAAAAATACGAAGCACTTTGTAAAGCGAAACGATTGTAATCTTAATAGTTAATTTTAAGTAGGAAATAAGTAGAGCTTCGGCTCGTCAATGTGGCGGGAAAAGGCGCGCGTTCTCCCCTGCCAATTGAGGAGCGTCTTTCAAGGCCAATTTTATAAAATACAACGGATGAGGTTTCCGTCCCTGTCCCACGCGAAAGCGCTCAATTGTGCTTTCGATACGGCGCCGTGACTTTGCCATCGCCGGGTTAAGTGCACACAGCCGGGGAACTCTAGTCGACGGGACCATCGGTGGCAGTGGGCAAAGGCATTAGCCAACCGGGGGAGTCCCGAGCGCGGACACGCGATTCTCCCAAAGGTATAATTCTCTCCAAGGCCCTCGAGGAGTCATTATGCGCGTAACGCATAATTGCGCACGTGACGCCGCTCGCCTAATGAACGGAACGTCTTCTTTTCTTTTCTTTTCTCTTTTCAAGCTTGCGGACGTCCCCGCGTCAATGCGAAACATTGAAATTCTCGACGCGTCCTCTCTTAGCCTCGTTGATACGGGGAAGGCTGTGCGGGCAATTTTGCCAGAGGCTTCAAGATTTCGGGTTATACGCGTTAGCGTCGGTAATGTACACGCATATTTGGATAATAAATTTTATCGCCCATCGATCCAATTGGATATAACGAGAATAAAAAAAAAAAAAAAACAATTTTTATACCTTAAAAATTGTCACAAAATAGCGAAGTCATTGGTCCCTTGTCAGGGATGAAATTACAAAATAACTGACAAGATCGACTGAGTCGCTAACATTTGGACACTTTGTTTTTAAAGTTAAGACTGCAGGTGTAGAGCTTTTTGCATAAGATATTTTATTATCGATTTATCGAGGATATTTAGAACGAGGTGTATATTTAGAAAAGTTCCTTTTATCAAAATGCAATGATTTTTAATAAATAAAATGCTGCCATTTATATAGAAATTTACATTAGATTGTATGTATTTATGATTATAAATATATTTCACAATAATTTTTATAATAAACTTACTATATATATATATACGTTATATTACATTCAACAGTAAGTATATTTCATTCAAACCGGTCTATGCAAACATTTAAGCTTGTAGGCAATGTAAATATTACTTGGTAATCAGTACAATTTTTATGGATACCGGAGTTCTTTATTATTCGTAGAAAGAGAAGTTACAATTTAAGCGGAAAAAGTATTTTTACACAACGAATTTGATTTAATGTACTAGCAGTTTTGAAAATGTTTTTAACTGATAAATTAGATTTCTATTTGATAAAGTAAAGCAAGGATTTTTTTAAAAAAAATATATTGTCCTTGGTTACAATTTAATAATCCTTTTGCAATGAGTGATTGATAAGCACGATAAAATAATAATAAAGCAGCTACAGCGGGGTATAATTAATTTTTATCAAAAGTACGTACTTGCCTTAGGTGTAAATGAACTTTACCGCAAAGTAAACCAATTTAACCTTATGGTCGAGTCCACTATGGATTGGCGCTCCACGTGTTCTAGGAATTAATTCGATGATAATTACTTGAATTCTAATACAATGTTAATAGCAAAAGGATGACGCACACTTAAGATCCACCGATAAACGAATAACACTGAGCTCGAAGGAAAATTAACAGTAACAGTCGTAAATAAGAATTCTCTTGCTTTATGCCTTGGCTCGTAAAGATCGACTATGTAAATAAGAGACTGAAATTTTGTATTATTCCGAATAAATTCCTGTGTATTTTGCGGATTGCCGAGCGCAGAGCCATCAATTTAGAAATCCCGATGCAGAAGAATAAAGTGTCACAATAATGCTATGGAGCATCGATATCGGGAGGTCAATGGTCGAATGACGGAGTTTGATTTCCCGATAATCCAATGTCCGGTGCTCAAGGTCGAATCCAATCTCCAATACGATTCGGGGCCTTGCGAATAATCGCAAACGAATGTTTCCAGCTTAAATAACTTATTGAGATAGATTTTAAAAATGAATTCAGCCACACTTAAGCAAGGATTATATTCTTTATTTTTACAACAATAATTTCCCCCTGCGTATAAATGGGCGAGAAAAAAAAATAATCGTTAATTTAGTGTAGACAATTAAAAATGTATATAAAAAATAAAATAAAATAAACAAACAAATCGCGATAACAAGCATTTGAAATTAGTTTTAGGTTAAGTTTTACGAAGAGCATCTAAGTGTGTGTTAGAGTAACTATAATATTAATGATATAATACCTGTTAATTTATTTTCTCCTTTACACATTTATGGACTAAGCTATCCCGCAAGTAGTTAATTATAAACAAAATTGATGCTATGGCATTAATAAACATCTTTAATTCAAAAACTTTTATGGCAGTCGACTAGTTGTAGATATAATTTAAGGCTTTCGTTTATTTAATAATATGATCGTCGGAAGCTTTGAAGGTTGTAATTGCGGTAGAGCGATATTTTTGCTGAAGTAAATATTTATATACAATATAATGTACACAATTTTGTTCAAAGCAAATCTTTTTTAGTCGATAGAATAGTTTTTATGTCATCGGATCGAGTCTTAGATCCAATATATTATTATTAAAATTGATATTAAAACTTGTAAGTAATTTGTAAGATTATAAATTCTCTCTCTTTAATAATTTGTAATAATAAAAAGAGTATTTTCTTTCAAAAAAGTCTTGTTCTAATATATTTTGTATATCTACAATTCCATTTACTTCGCTAAACGTATAAACTGATATTATGACATTAACCATATATAATTTATTTACAAAATTAACATGAAAAACTACTATCATATATAAATAGGTAAGTTAAAATGCTATTACGATTTACAAATTCCCTATGACTATAAATTTTTTTTTATTATATTCACGATCAATATTATGATATAAATATTGTGCAAAATTAATAGTCAAATAAAATAATACATACTAGAAAATGACCAGAAATCAATATTTTGCAATTCCAAGGAATATTATTAATTTATAAGGCACTCATTGTCTTACCAGGATAAAAATAACTATTCAAGTTAAAAACGGACTTAAAAGTGTTTAAAATAATACAAGTAAAATACAGTTTTGCTTAATACAATAACTCTTATTTATTTGCGTTAATAATAAAGATGCATTTGAGTTAGTTTAGTCTATATTTTTATCATATCACATAGTTATACATCACACTTAAGTGACAAAAGCTATAAAATTTATTCAAGTGCTTATAGGTGTAAAAAAAAAACTTGATATAAAAGAAAAAAAATCTTCTTTTTCTAAAAATCTTCATTGATGATATATATATAAAATATATAATTTTTAAATTAAGGAGTATAAAACAATTTATTCCGCTTTTAACTTAAATGTTTACATTATAATAAAAAAAAAAATCTAAAATAATGTAATGTAAATAGATATTTTAACATTACCGGCGTATCTTATCACAGAGAATATATCATTTTTATACTGTGTAAATAAAATTCACATAGTCACAAAAAAGATGTGATTTTTGCTAGCAAAAATATTTAACTAAGCTTGCACAATTATTCTCACTTTCTGTAAATTATATCAAAAATATGAATAACTGGATAGACTTTTGTAATGATCAAAATATGAATTAAAACTAATAATATTGCAAATAAATTAAAAGCTGCCAATTATAAAACTCATTGTAATGCTTGATAATTATGATCTTGAATGATGTGGGTCACTGCCATCAATTTATCCAATACTACCGATTTATTGGAACTCATTTGAGTTTGCGTCACATTTAACAGTAAAACTTCTTTATCATTGCCCTTTATAACGTCATAATTTTCATTTTTTTGAACATTTTCTTCTAATTTTATAACTCTTAACATGTCCGAACAATCACTAGAATCTGATTTTAAACCATTCATAATTTTAATCGTAGTAACAGTATTCTTCAAGGTGCCTTTTTTATCTTCATTTTTGCCTATCTGTACAATTTTCTCCTGGTTCAACTTTAATTTCTTATGATTATTAGATTTGACAGTTTCGCTTAATTTTTGGTCAATACTGCTTTGAGATCCATCCTTCAAGGTGAGCTCGTCATTTGTAAGATTTGATTTTTTCCTTTTAGGTGCCTGCTCCACTGGAAAAAAAAAAAAAAAAAACCAATTCATCGATAAATGTCCGAACGCGCAACTTAGCTTAGGCTCGGTTCGAATCGATAATACAAGTCAAAAGCAAAAAAAATACTCTCCACGTAAAACGAAACAAACGATTTCTCAACTGCGCGCCCACTATATATATATATATATTAATTAGCTCGGGAGGAAAAAAAAATCCAGCGCATAAAGGCTCAATGGAAATGACCGATAAGGGCTCGGCAACTATTTACCTGGTGTCCTGTTAGCGTTCAGAGAACAAGTCTTACTGTGCTCCGTGTACTCGGCCTTCCGATGGAACTTCCTACCGCAGTCCGGACAGAGGGTAAACTTCATGGGATTGTTGGCCAGGTGTATCTGAAATTGCTTCTCGTTCTCGAAGCGTCTGTCGCAGACCGCGCAGACGAAGAACTCCTTGGAGCTCCTCCTCCTGACCGATCTGCTCCTGGCAATGCAGTCGAGGCCGAGCTTGGGCGGGGCTGGAGCCGGCTCGGGCCTGGGACCGGGCTCCCCGGGGCCCGACGCCTCCTCCAGGAGGCAGACTTCCGAGGCCCCGTCCTTATCGCCGGGTACGTAGCTCAATTTGTCGAGACCGGTCTCCGAGCGGTTCCTGGAGAGTCCGTGCTCCAGCATTAGGTGCCTCTTCATTTTGGTCTTGGTCACTTGGCGCTTGCAGAGGGCGCAAATGAGGAAGCCGTGCTCCCTCCTCATGTGGAGGTCGAGGCTGCCGCAGGCCTCGTAGGCCTCCGGGCACTGGGAGCACCGCCTCGGGGCTCCTGCGCTCTCCGGGTGCTTCATGTGCCTCAGGAGGGCCCGGAGCGACGGCTGCACGCAGTCGCAGACCTCGCAGCGCACCTCGCCGGCCTTGTGCTCGGCCTCCGCGTGCTTCTTCATCACGTACTTGTCGAGGAAGCCCCTCTCGCAGAGCCGGCAGAAGAAGCTCGGCTTGTTCTCGTGCCTGGCTATGTGGAGCCTGCAGTAGTCTATTGTGGAGAACCTCTTCGAGCAGTGGGTGCAGCGGAACTTGCCCCTCTTCGTTGGCCTCTTGCGCGGCCGCTTTCGGGGCCTCTGCCTCTTGGCCGCGGGGGGGGCCGCACCCTCCTGCTCCGGGCCCTCGGCCGGCGGCTCCAACGGACGGAGCTCCCCGGCACTCGGCGCGCGAACGACCTTGGCCCCCTCCGCCTCCTCCAGCTTGGAACCGTCCTCGTGGTGCGGCCTCTTGACCGTAGGCACGAACCGAGGCAGGGCCGAGGTATCGGCTACGACGCAAAACTTGGGAACCCCGTGAGTTTGATGGAGGAGCGACGGCTCGGACTTCAGCTCGACGATGGGCATCACTTTGAAGGGATAGGCTTCGTTGGCTACCAACCAGTTCCTCGTGCTCAGCTCGACCATGGATTCGGCGACGGTTTTCCCCGTTGGATCTGCAAAGTCAAGCAGTCGCTATGGGAAGGGCCGACACAGAAGGCGCGTTCTGCTTTTTAACTTTAAATTTGATAAGATGAATGCAAATTCAGTTGCATTTGATAAAAGCTTATTTCCATCCTACCTGGAATTTCCTTCGTCTCCTCCTCGGCTTTTAAATTCGTAACGACGTTGGGTAATAACGATGGCTTTTCGCTAATTTGCCGATGCTGCGCAGGGGCTGGACCTAATTTCGCTGCGTTCGAGGGTAATGAAGCAACATCTATGCATTGTTGATCTTCTGTTCTCGGCGTGTCCATAATATTAACAGTGCCTCCATTAAAGTGATCGGACAATTTGATTTGCTTTGATGGCGGCAAACTGCTTTTTTCACATGGCTTATTACCCATGCTATTCTGACATGACATTATTATGCTAGATATCATTTCACTTGTTAATTCTTTATCGGTGCTGGTACTTTGCATTTTCTTACATCCCAGAATACTTTTTAAACTTGAGTTATTATCAATGTTTACAATGCTATCATATTTCCTGTCGCTATTATTATTACTCTGGTTATTATTATTATTATTATTATTATTGTTATTGTTATTACTATTGTTATTATTATTATTGTTATTATTGTTATTATTATTAATATTAATATTAGGAGTAATGTTATTATTATTGCTGTTATTATTATTATTGTTGTTGTTATTATTATTATTATTATTATTATTACTGTTGTTGTTGTTGTTGTTGTTGTTGTTATTATTATTCTGGTTGCTGTCATTATTACTATTAATTTTATCGTTATTATTAATACTACTAGTATTGGGATTACTGTTAATAAGGGGAAAAATAGCCTTCGAATCATTAGGGTGAGGAGGCATTTTCGGTATAATAATGAGTTCATCATTTTTTGTTAAAGTTTCCATTGTACGATTAAAGCCCCATATTGGGTCAAGATAGTCAGAGCTCCGTTTTGCTCTTGCTGCCTCAAGTATTTGTAATTCCCTTTCTCGCATTCTGAACTTAAATATAGTAGATGGAGTGGCAGTATTATGCTGATAAGTCTGTTTTCTTCTACACTTTTTGTGATTTACCCGAGCTTTGCGTGTTTTAAAAGAAATTCCACAAATATCACACCTTATACATGTATCACAACGATATAAGTGAATCGATGCCTGGCGACAACAATCATGATCTATACTAAGTGCATCACATTTGTAATATTCACAGTGCTTTGTGACTAAAGCATCTACTTCGTCGTCTTCAATATTAATGGATATAAGTGGCTTTATTCCATCATCATCCTCATGTTCCTGTATAGTTACGTTACAGATTAAGCTTTCGCATGGCTCAAAGTGTCCACATTCTTTTCTCTTCCGTATTATAGGAACTAGTAAAATTTCAGACTTTCCATTGTTTTTTGACGGTAAGAGATTCTCTAATTCAGTTGTACCATTGCTGGGTAAACTAATGACCCGAATAGACATATCAGGTTTATTTGATAATTGATAATCTCCATTGATTAAATTGTTTTTATCTGTAGTTGATTGAGGTCTGACCATTCTAAAAGCCGTAGGTGAATTGTTGCGAGGGATAGCATGAATGACAATATTGGGCTGATTGAAGAGACGTCGGACAGGATCAGATTGCAGGACCTATAAAAAAAATATCATGATTTATAAATTTGTATATTGATTAAATTAAAAGTACTACTAAATGATAAAATAAACATTTCTTGCAATTAAATAAAAGCTTAAATTTTTCATTCTGTAATAAAAAAATTAATTAATTCGGAAAATTAATGATGGAAAAAAGTAAACAATTAAAAAAAAAAATAAAAATAAAATAAAAAAATAATGTCATACTAGTTGTTACTTTGGTTTTAATTAATTTAACACGACATAATGCAAATTATGGATCATATATATTACATTCTCATGGTATAAATGAGTACACTCTTTTTATAATATCTATTTTTAAAGGAATAATTATTAAAAATATTGAAAATTTGTGTAAAAAAATTTAAAAAAAAAACCGAAGAAAATTGTAGTGTTTAAAATTTAAAAAAAATAGTTGAGATTTTTTCTAAAAAAAGTTTCGGTAAACTATTCTATATTTTGTAACTGTATAAAGTATATTTATCAAATACTAATCATTGTATAGTTATGTGGCTTTGTCAAATAATCAATTGATTTAATGCATTATTAATTCTGAGGTAGTTATTATTGACGAAAGGTTCCAGGTCATTAATAATTTATAAAGAGGGAATATTAATAATTATAATTAATTATATTATTCAGCTGATTTATTTTTATTTATGAAAATGCAAATATTAAAACTTTGCATAAAGTTGGAGAAAAAAAAAATTTTTTTTGTTCGTTGTTTGTTTATCGTGTTGCAAAAAGGGCATAAACAATTTTTTTAAATTATAAATAAAGTACCTGAAGAATAGAAACGAAAAAGACAAAATATGACTGTAAATTACGTTATATGAAGTCAAGGATTACAATGTCGCCAATTTCATAACAGATACCAGACGAAAAATAATTTTTAAAAAATTTACAAAATTAATGTTCAATGTTTTTGTCATTTTTATAATAAATGATAACATAATTAGGATTGTTGAAGAAAAAATTAGTACATTAATCAGAGTATTTCGTCTAATTAAATAAAATAAATCCTCGGTTAACATGTTTTAAAAATTAAAGACCAGCTGGTGAAAGGAATTTTAACATGTAAAAATGTGTATAGGACGTGTGTAAAAAAAAATATTAAAAAAGAAAGAAAAAAAAAAAAAAAATACAAAATACAAAATACAGGTAGATAGGTGAATACCAAACAAGAATTACCAACAAATAATAGAAAATAGAGTGAATGATAAATTATTTTTAATACTTGATGTAAAAACTAACAGTTTCATTGATAAGAAGATATGCAAATAAATGATAAAATAAAATAAAAAATATCTCTGCTACATAAGAATTCGAATGGATTATTATATTTTTAATTTAATTATGTTTGAGGATGGTGTAGCTACTGATTAAATAATATACATCCATATATCCACAAGGAAAAACACGCGCATATATATATATATATATATATATGTACACATGTATGTATACATATACACATGCATATGTTTGTGCATAAGCATGTATGTAAGCACACGGGCAGTAAAGTATTTTTATAATGTATACTGGTAGTTTGCAACCAGTTGCATTCAATAGTTGAAAGTATGGAAAAAAGGAAGCGAGCTAAAAAAATGAAAAATTCAAAAAAAAGGCACCAGTTTTGCAGCGGTAGGTATGTTGGAAAAGGAAAGCTCGCAGAGGCGAAAATAAATTTAAAAATACGCACTTGTCGCGGAGGCATATTTTAAAATAGAAGCGAGTAATTTAGAAATACAAAGTCAGAGTCTGGTATTGAAAGCGCAATTACCTGACTGAGTGACGAGGAGTTGGACAACATTCGTGTGCCCTGCACGGGCAGACTCGTCGCGGAGGCCATTATTATATCTTGAACATTTAAATATGTTTAAAAGAGAACTTGGAGCGACGGCGAGGATGACGGCGGCGGCAGCGGCGGCGGTGGTAGCGGTGACGACGACGGCGACGGCCAAGGCGACGACGACGACGACGACGACGACGACGACGGCGACGACGACGACGACGACGACGACGACGACGACGACGACCGCGAGGACGACGACGACGGCGACGACGACGACGACGACGACGACGACGACGACGACGACGACGACGACGACGACGGCGAATGCAAAGGAGCCATGCAGGTGATAGTTGTGCGAGATATACGAAGTATTTTGTGATTACAGAAGGGGTCGGGGGGAGGTGTGGGGAGGAGGGGACACGGAGAGAGAGAGAGCGTGTGGGATCGGGCGGGAGAGGGAAAAAAGAGCCGTGCGTGCGTGAGTGCGTGCGTGCGTGCGCGAGGGTGGGGTGGTCGGAGGTGGACGAGCAGGAGCCGGCGGCGGCGGCGGAGGGGGCGGGGAGGAGCGGGGGGGGCGGGAGGAGGATCGGATCGGGCGAGAAGGAAGAGCGCGAAGAGGAAGGCGCGGAGGAGCCGCGGCGCGCGACCAATCGATCGGCCGAAGAGGTTAGGTCATTGCTACGCCGATGAGCCGGAGCCAAGCTCCGCTCGCTGTGGACTACTCGCTGTGCGGGGGCCGCGTAACTCCCGGTCGATGCTCGGGCTCCTCCGAGCCAGCACGAGAGCCGAGATATATCTGCCCTCGCTCGGCCCTTCCCCGATGTCCCTTCTTCCCGGGCCCCCGCACCCGCCCGAGCACTCCGCGGCCCTTTTGCGCAGGGCTCGACCCCGACACGGGGAGGGGCTGCTCGACGCGGCGCCTATAGGGTAGGCGGGCCGGGACGGGGGCGCCTCGTCCGGAGGTATCGCGAGACGCCCTTAAATGGTCGAGCGGTCCTCGAGGCGCCCGGGCGGAGCCCTCCTAAGGTCCGGCTCGACTCCCTCCTCGCCTCTCGCTACATCGGCCTCCCGGGAGTGGCCCGCGTCCGGCCGGGGTCCCTCGGGGCCCTCCGAGGAGTCTCCCTCGTAGTCCTCGCGTACCGACGCCCAAGCGGCCTCGAGGTTGTGTGCGTCGACGCGCCTCCATTTCCCTCTTCTTCCTCCTCCTCGGCGAGCTTCTCCCGCGTGTAATTTGCGCCCGTGTGCGTGCGAAGCACCAGTAGTTTTGCACCGGCGGGTGGTCGTCTCTCTCCTTTTTTCACTTCACTATGAATTTTCATCTTCCCTCCTCGTCCCACCTTAACTTCGCTCCTCCCCGGGCCGTGACTTCGCCGCGTCTCTCGCGCCTGCTCATTTGTCCAAGCCGCCGCCGCCGCCGCCGTGGCCGGCTCGCACGCACACGAGCGAGCCCGAGACCAAGGGTCGCTTCGTGGGGAGCGTCGGCCCCACGGCGACTACGCTCTCCTGTCCCTGTGTGCGTCCTCGGCGGCAGGCGGCGGCGGCGGCGGCGGCGGCGGTGGTGGTGGTATCGGTGGTATCGGCGCTGGTACTCGGGACGGCGGTGGTGGTGGTGGTGAGGCCGAGCTCGCGGTAGTGGCGGCGGCGGCGGCGGCGTCGGCGACGCTGGAGGTGGTCGCCGTCGTCGCGTCTGCGCCGGCGCTGGCTTTTCGACCTGGCCGGAGCCCGAGCCTCGGCGCTCGGCCTCCTCGACTAGTGCCCTCGCACCCACACAATCTCGCACGGACGCGAGAATCTCCCTCTCCTCTCGAGCCCGGCGGCGGGCCTCGCCGGCGATTTGCGCGTTTCCTCCTCGGCTCGGGTTACTTCCCCAAGGGACGCGCGAGCCTCCGCTCGACTCGCGGTACCGATGCTGCCCGCCCTCGCCCCCCAGCCCCGGCCCCGCTGCAAGGGACTCGCCGAGCGAGCGGTGCGCGCTCCCGGGGTCCGTCGCTATTTTTAGAGGCGCCCCTTGGCGCGCGCTTCCCCCGTTATCGTTCATCGCCGTCGAGGCCGTCGCTCTTATCGTCCTCGCTATCCGCCGCCTATTATCATTGTTATTATCGTTGAGAGGCGAGCCAAGGCCCTCTCGGATCGAGTCCTCGGGAGGAGCCGGCCCCTCGCTGCCGCCTCCTCCCTGATTCGGGCCCTCGACCGGCTCGACTGCCTGGGCTCGAGCCCGCGGGCCTCTAGCGGGAACCTCCGGCCCCGCGGGCCTTTTCCCATCGGTCCGCGCGGCGTCGGGCACGCGATCGCGAGTATCGGTACAGCGGGAGTATTCGGGCCCCCGTTGACGAGTCTCATTTTAAATTCTAATTTAATGACGGTCCTTGCCTCGGCCCGAGAGGGTTTTCTCGACCTGGCGCTCGGCGTCAAAGCATTCCATCCTCCGGCTCTGCGCGCTCCGTTTATCTCAATTTCGCGAGCCCGAGACGACGATCGTCGCGATCTTCCGAAATTCTTCGGACTCTCGGTGGAAGGAAGGACGCGACCCCGGTCTCACTCTCTCGGCCTCTATCCTCCTCCTCCTCCTCGTTGTCGCTGCCCGTTGCTTTTGCTGTTGCTGTTGCTGTTGCTCTTCCCCGTTCGCGACGATGAGCAAAAATGAAAATCGGTCCGGGTTAGAGCGATCGGCCGCTTCGAACCAACTCCGCGCGCTCGCGTGACCCGCGAACTCGTGGCCTCGGTGTCTTATTCGTTCGATTCGTTCAAATAGCCAGACACAGAGGCCCGCATCCGATAATCAAAGATCATCATCAAGCCTTGGTTGTTTCGCGTGTAGGCCGGGCAGGGGGTCAGGAGGTGGCGAGGGGAGGAGGAAGCGGCTCGCGAATCTCAAAGCCACGAGCTCTCTAGTGCGCAATTCTCGCAAGGAGTTATTCTATTGGAGGTTCTTAAATTGCAGGCTTACGGCCCGAGGAGCGGCTCGAAAACTTTCCGAGCTTCCCCGGGCATCGAGAGAGGAAGAAGGCCTGAAAACGCACGCACGCGCGTACGCTCGGCAAAAGTACCGATAAAGATAAAAGGAGAAAAAGGAGGAGGCACCGGTACCAGTTTGAGACAGTCCGCCTCTACGGCATTGCCGATACTCGCCTACCGTGTTCATATATATACACACACACATATATATATATATATGTATGTATGTATATGAAGAAGAAGAAGAAGAAACATTGTAAAGAAGCGGCCGATGCCGGAATCGGAATACGTCGCGAGATTTCGGCCACTGGTGCATTAGCCGAGCCGGGCGGTTGTATTATTTGCTCGTCTTAATAATTCAAGGCTCGGGCGCGTATCGGTCGAGTCGACCGGCGACCGGCCTCCCGAAGCACACGAAGCCAAGAGAGAGAGAGAGAGAGAGAGAGAAGCGTGGCCTGGGCTTCGAGTGTGCGTTGCAAAGCACTCGCGAGACGCGGTCGCCGAATGCAACTATAGTAACTTGTCGGAGAGCTCGAGTCGGCGTTATATGCAAATAGAGTGCGCCCATAGCCCAGACCAGTATTTATTTAAACGTCCTTTGCCAACGGCTGCCGAGCGAGGCGCTTAAAATTAAGCTCGTTGCTTTAAGGAATTAAACTGCCGCGTCTCTACCCGGACGTAGGGTGGCTCTTACCCAGCTGGCTCTGAAAATACCGCCTGAAGTTTTGTAAACTTTTTGACAATCGACATTCGTGCGTCGCGTTTCGCATTTCGTATAAAGCATCTCTACGGCGTTCCCCTTATTCTCGACACCTGCACCTTACCCCCTTTATCCGCGATCGATCAAAAATTGTTTTTGTTTAACCTTACCAAGCAAATTATCATTGGCTTATCGCACGGAACGTGATTTTAAAATCAAGCTACAAACAGTTTATTCTACTTTTAAAAAAAAACTCAGCAAGCCATTAAAAGAAAAAAAAAAGAAAAAAAAATTTTAAATCGAATTTGATTTGAAATGACTTCGTATAATTTAACTCTCTTTAAACTGATTGTATATGAAACGATTTTTTTACCTCCCCGGTAGCATTAATAATAAAACGCATGAAACAATAAATCTAGACTATATAAATTGCTATATAAAGTTGAAAAATGCATGCCGTAAATTTTTACTGCCTCTTATACAAATGATCCTATAATCTACTAAAACTACAACGTTTGGAATTTTTTTTTTTTTTTTTTTTTTTTTTTTTTTTTTTTTTTTTCCATTTTCGTATTAACTACAAATTTGTAAACGTCAATTCCATCGATTATATTCTAGGTGCTCGGCTTCATATTTTTAGTTTCTTATAAAGCTTTCATACAATCTACATCAAATTATCTTTACAGTAATATTTTATAGCTGAAACAGCTACGCCCCATGTGAACATTTTCTTTACCCTCTAGAATATTAACCAAACTATACAAGAGTTTAATCAATGCCATGGCGAAGTTGAAACTACGGCAACAACAACAAAATAAAGGATAATTATAAATGAATATATGAATAATTACTTATGATGTATTATGATTAATCGATTCGATGAGTGCACACTCGGGATATTTTTCTTCGCGCCATGAACGCAATGGCTTGTACTTAAAATCCTATGACAAAAAAAAAAAAAAAAAAATTCCACCCATGTATTCTAGCTACAATCATTATCGTATATGCTTTCAGAATAATTATGCAGATAAAATGGAATACCGAAGGGGTATGCAGTATGTTACTTTTAATAACATAATACGTAAAAACATTTTATGTAACATTTTAATAAATATATATATATATATATATACATTCACGCGTCTTACCGAATAAAAAATAATTTCTCACTTCGTCATTTATTAAAAATCCATTCATAATTTTCGTCCTTACATCATCGCACTTGGTCAATTGGCTGTTAATCTTAAATAATGCTACGTCGTTGCATAATTTTTAACAACAAATGAATGTCAAATTTAAAAGAGTCGATAAGATAAAATTGATACATCTTTAACAAAGCATCCTATTGCTATCGCAAAGATTGAGGTTCTTCCTTGCACCGTCGTTGAAATTATTTATTTACAAAATACGTAACGATGACTTTTGAATTGTGGACGAAGGAAAAAAGTTCCCTTGGTATTTCCCCTTCCGACCTACCCTCCCCTCCCCCCACTCTATTTCCCCAAAAAAAGGACACCACTAGTCACCACGGGTCGGGCTTACGCGGGGAATTATCATAAGTCAAGGTAGGCATTGCTATCGCCAATCAAGTTAATTAATAACGGGCAAATCCGCACGGAACAGCGAGTAGGACTCGGCTCGGGGCTCGTGCAAAACGCGAGGACGGTTGCACGACTCGCCGACAATTTTTTACCCGTTTACTCGTCACCGTGCTACCAAAATCTCCCGCCCAACGATAAGGAAGGGGGTTCCTCCTCGGCTAAAATGGCTGACTCGGTGAACACCGAGAGGGGCAGGCGCGCCTCGGTTCGAAGCCTCGAGAGCAACAAAGTAAAGAAGAGAAGCAAACCAAAAGCCAGAGAGAGAGAGAGAGACGAAGCCAACGAGGTTCGAGCTTCCTCGGCGGCGGCGGGGGGGGGGGAAGAGCTCGAGGGCAAGGTGCGCGTAGAGGAGTAGAGCAGTGAGCGAGGTCCGGTGAGGCCCATCTCGAGGGGCCCAGGGATTCGGAGGAGGCAGTTCGTTAGTAGCAGCATCGGATAAGAATTTAATCGCCCGTTTTAACGAGCGGTCGCTCCGAGCCCGATTAATCCAATAAGTCATCCATCATCCTCGGGGCGAGTCTTATCTCGATAGCGCGAGCCTTTTAGAAACGCGCGTCGCGGGGCCGCGCATACCGAGCCTTATTATTATCATCCTCATCATCATCATCATCCTTCTCGCTCGGCCTGCCCTCGGATGCAGGCTGCGGCGGGCGGGATCGAGATGAATCGCCATCGCCGGGGCCGCGTCTCTCCCAACCGGGGATCGGCAAGAGTTAAGGCGCTCCTAGGCTGCGGCCGCGGTCGGACTCGAGCGCGACCTTCGCCGATCCTCCTTCGGCTGCTCGAAGCCACGAGCGACGGCGTTAAGCGGTCGGCGCTCCTCGCGAGGTGCCGGCGAGTCCGGGATCGAGCTGCGCCCGTGGGTAGTCGGATCGTCGGCCTCTCCCTCGCGAGGCGCGTCTCTGCCGCCCGCCCCCGCGCGGACTCGCGACTTTTCGGCCCCTTCGGCCGAGCCCTCCCTTGGTCGGCCAAGGGCCCCCCGAGCCGTCGCTTCTCTCGTCGATGTCTCCGGCAGCCTCCAGCCGGGGCTGACTTATCCTCGCTCGTTACCGGTTCGATGCCTCCTGGGGACCCTCTATTGGCCTTCTCCTCGGTGCACCCAACCGGGCCTCGATCTCGCCCGCGTTCGGACAATGCGGCGAGCTTCGGGGGACTCGAGCCTTGATTGCGACGCGACTCCTCGGCGTGCCAAGGTCTCCTCGTTTCCAATACCCTCGTCCCTGTCGAATCGAAGACACTTTTCCGATGCGATGCAATAATATGAGTTGACGCGTCGAGCGATAAAAGTATTGTGCTCGAGGCCTCTCTTACCTTTTTTAACAACTTCTCGCGTGATCGGCACTTGCTCTTCCCCTCCTTCGAGCATAACGAAATGTTCCTTGAAAAGAATCTTATTTTTGACATTTTTTTTTTTTTTCTAATGATATATAACACCTATTTTTATGAATGCTGTTACACAATTAGGCTCTCGCTCCTCCTAATCAGTACGCGATAAATATACTTAACATTCACGAGCGTTTGCGCATTTCTCAAACTGTTTTAATGACAACAATACTTATGCCAACGCTATTAATATTACATTAAATACATTTTTTGATCGATTCATATCGGTCTATCAATATTTAGTATTATAAGAGCAACGTGAAACGCAAGTGTAAAAAAAGCGTAATAATGATGGAAGAATATTTTTCATACCAGATTTCCATATATAACTGAAAAACTGATTTAAATTTTAAAAGTTTAGTAAATCAATGGGATAAACTTATCGATTTTAATTAAAATTTAAAATTTTCATACTTTAAAATTCAAAATTGAAAGATTTACTCGTACCTCTGATAATAATTTAATTACTTTTTTTCTTTAATATTAAAATTATGCGCGACTCTTTATTAAAATTTATTAACAATTATTTTCCATTGAGAAAAAGAAATTGCCTTGTAAGAATAGAAAAACGATGATATAATTATAAATTAAATTATTGATCGAATAAAAAATAATCAATACGTATATAGTCATTAAAAGTAGCTCGAATCATCTAATATAATAATTCTAAATTAATACCTATAATTAATGAAAAATTGTATAGGAGTAAATCGTATGGAATGGTTAAACGATTGTTGGTAGTAAAGGAAAATTACGCATAAATTTTACATAAAAATCTTTATTTTATAATTTTTACATCAGTTTCAATAGTATTTCATATTAAAAATTTTTTCTCGTTCTATTCGTGTTAAATAGTTTAACTTGAATAGTACCGAGAAAAAAATATAACACTAATCACCATTTTTACATCATAACTAAAGATATATTCATCAGTTTTGTAAAAAAAAAAGTGTTATTAAAAGCATTTGGTACTATGCAAAATAACACGACGCTTTATACAAGCAAGTGAGTTAAATAAATTAGAAACTGTCCTAGAAGTGGCAGAGTAAAGTAAAAGAATTGACAAATTGCACATCTATTTTACTTTGGAAAAACTAATTTTTTCTGCAATGAAATTAAATATAAGAAATTCTAACGCGAAACATAATTTTTAATGTACTAATACTGAAATGTATTCTTATTATCATTAACAGCTGGGATTGCGTTTACAATTCAGCTTCATAAATTCAGTTTCGATTGCTACAGATTGACAATTGATAAATATCTTTAACGCGATATCAACATTTGAATAAAAGTGACATTTTTATGCGTATCATGAAATAGATAATATTATGCTTGCCAAATTTAGCCAAAAGATTAAACTTAAATAGGGCTGCTACGTGTACAATTGCTAACGGAAAAAAAAAAAAAAAAAATTTACAGGTAAAGATAATAAACTTTATGTATTACAAAATACACTATTTTTAATAGTAAATATTTTATACATAAAATTTTAATTACTTTTCGTAGAATTCTATTTGTTAAATTTTTAATTATAATCATATCTTAAGTTAGGATTAAAAATAATAATTTCATTTACTTCTTCCCCTTCTCGAATGGTGTGAATGTTTTTCTGATTGTCTTTGTGAATAATATAAAATGCTAGCATAAAACATAAGCAATCTATAATGGATCATGACATTTTATCTACTACATTCATGAGCGAAATTTGAAAAAAAAGTTTTGTCTAGTGCATATTCAATTTGCGGCATATGAATCCGTACACTTATTTTAATTAAAGTCAATTAGTAAACTAGACTTACAATCGAGACACACAATTAATTAACAATATTTAGATTTTATATTACAGTCATTAATACAAATATAAATGCTTGTAGCTTAACAGTCACAAATGTAAATGACAAAACTTTTCTTGCGTAGATTTTTCGTACGACGGGCTGCGGAATGAGGAAGAGTTGCGGCGTCCGGAGCGGGAGGGAGGGCGAGAGGTTGGGCAGGCGTGTGGGGGAAGGGGGTAGGGGTTGAAAAGGAGAAGGAGTAGGAGAGAATCGTAGGATCGAGTAATCGTTAATTTTATTCATCAATAATCATGCCAAAACTTTAACAGAAATGAGCAACATGAGTGCAATGTGTTACGCGTGAGTGTCTATATATAAACATATTTACATACATCAGTCAAATAAATATTTCGAGTTTCATCTTAAACATAATAGCGATATAAGTGGCGTTAAAGTCCCACGGAAAACAATACATACAGTCAATAGCGGCCGATATTTTTTTTCTTCCTCTCTATTTCATTGAAAAGTGGATCACGGATATGATATAATTGCGGAATAAATCACATATGCAATCGATTGGCAGCGCCGGTCTCTCTCTCTCTCTCTCTAGAAAGCCAAATCGAAAGAATTAACTTCCTTGACATTAATATAATAACTAAGGATATAATTGACGAGGAGGGTGGCGCTGCCCCTTAGACCGTATTCGCGCGATAACGGGAGCGAAGTCGAGCTTCCTGGCATTATATTCGGATATTAGATATTATTGATTTTTTTTTTTAAGATTTCGAGAGCGCGAGCGTGACTAAAAATTCTGATGTTCGTGCACGGCTCGAGTTTGATGTGATCTCGGATGTGCGAATTCGTCGACCCGTTTGTCAGATAAATTGAATGATGAAGTATACTTGATTGGAATATGCGAGTGTCATATGTGTATTATACGTGAACAGTAAGTAAGCGTGTACGTGTGTATGCTATGGATAAATCCGGAACAATAATATTTATATCACAGAATGTTTAGTTTTCTCGTTACTTAGCATAAAAATATCTCATCTTATCGCATTACTTTATGTAAATGTATCTGTGTGTGTAGATATTTATATGTATATATGTATATATATATTTATATATATATATATATATATATATACACATATATATTTGTATATATTATATGTGTTTATATTAATATGTATATACGTGTATATATGTATATATGTATGTATGTACATATATATGCATATATACATGTATTGTATTTTTTATTACAAAAAGCTTTGCCATTAGTGATTTTTCATCAAACAATGGTCAATATAAATATGATAATTCTTCTTATTTATTTTCGGAAAATACTGCGCGTCTATTATTATTATGTACATGCACCTTTAATTTTAGCCGCACAGTAACTCTGTTTATGTCGAGCAACATTAAAACTTATGTTGCGCCTTCAGTCGATTGAGCACCCAACGATCGAACGCTGCATTTGGTATTTGCAAATTTTGCTTTAAAATCAATTTTTAAGTGTCATACTTAGATTTGCCAAAGACTAGAATTTTCTTACGTTTTATCTTGAAAGTGATTCTATTACGTTGTAATCTGTGCGCGGTCGTGTGCCACAGACGACGGGAACGGATATCGCGATTGCAATCGAACGTTCTTTCAATTATTGCGTAGACAATTCGACCAAACGTCTACCCTATAAATCAAAAACCCCTCCTAAAAAAAAGATTGCTCCTTTATAAAAAGCTATGGGCCGTATAAAAGTACAAACTTTCTTTTAAAGGTGAGCTCAGACTCGAGCCGCTAATTTATGGTATAGACGGTTGAATTATTGGCAAAGTAAATATCGTAAATTAATTATTATATTATTTTGCATCGATAGAGGATAATAATCGTAGCGATTTCCCCCTTGTGCCTACGTTCCTTCGATTAAATTAATTACCACCGACCACATGCGTGGCTCCGTGGAAATCAGCCGCAGCAATCAATTTTCAAGTGGTTTCCGCAAAAGGATCACCTCTCCGCTCTGCTCCTCCGGCCGTGAAAATCAGTCCCCGGGAATAAAAAGAAAATGGGCCCTCGCGGTCGCGTCGCCACCTTGGGAGAACGACAACCGCGCGCGCGGGCCCAAATCGCAGCTGCCCTAATAAATAAGAATGGGCCCGCGCTTGTACATGCGCACTGTGCACAGAGGCGCTCTTGGCAGCGACCTTGGCATAACGGGTGCACGTCCGTGTGCGTAGGCGCGAGCACCGGCGCCAACTTATAGGGGCACGTGGCCAGGCATCGGACGAAGGAGGGCGCGGAGACCAGCAGCGGTGCAGAAGCGCTCGCGGCTCGATCGGTCGGAAGCTCCCAAGGGAAGGAGGGGGAGCAAGAGTAGGCTCTCGCTCGGCGGCTGCCTCCAAGGTCGGCGGCGGCGGTGGCCTTCGTCGGGAGCCTCTCTTCTCACTTCTTGGCGAGGGTCCCGGAGGTCTGGAGCTTCTTCCTGGCGAGGCCGGCGCTCCCGGCCTTCTCCGTCTGCTCGAACTTCTGCTGCAGCGAGGCGACGTTGCTCCTGGGTGTCGTCGGGGCTCCCTGCTGCTGCTGGGCGGGCCCGGGCTCGAGCTTGGCCGAGGAGCCCACCGGACTCCTGGCCAGTGGTCGAGGGCTCGGGCTCGTCTTGGCCGGGTGCCGCCCGGGGCTCGGGCCCTTGGGCCCGCCGGCCTTGGCCGGCGAGCCGAGGGGGGCGCCCTTCTGCCGGCCGAGGCTCGGCGTCCTCGTCGTCGGCTTGCCGGCCTCCCGGCCGAGGACGTCCGGCGACTCGCTGCCCTGGCCCCCGCCCGAGCCGCAGCTCGACACCACGTCCGGACTGTTGGGCTTGGCCTCCCTCTTGGGGGCTCCTGCCCGGCCCTTCCCGGCCTCGGCCGGACCACCCTTGGCCCCCGGGCTCTTGACCCGCGGGCTCTTGCTCGGGCTGTTGGAGTAGACGCCGACGGGGCTCGTCCGCTGTCCCGGGCCGTTGGCGTACCCGGCCCCCGGGGCCCGGGCCCCCTTCGCGGAGCCTAGGGTCCGCGTCGAGTAGATGGAGTCGAAGTTCCGGCTGGATATCTCGGAGACGATCTCCGAGAGGAGGCCCGCGGGGAGGCCGGCCTCTATGCTCTTGGGCACTTTGTACTCGCCGCTGTCGGGGATCGTCGTCGCCGTCGTCGTCGTCGTCGGGGTCGCGGTCGGAGGGCCGCGGCCCTGCGGCGCCTCCTCGATCACCGCGTAGATGTTGTCCGCGGAGGTCCGGCCGGCCTCCTCGACGATCTTGCCGAGGCTCGCCTCCGCGACGAGGTTCATGCAGTCGTCGTAGGTGTCCTCGGCCCTCGGGGCGGCCTCGAGCCCGGGGCCGGTCCCCCGGCCGCTCTTGAGCGGGGGCGGCACCGGGGGCGGCGAGCTCGGCCTCACGCTCGAGGGTACACTGGTGGGCCGCTGGGGCCCGCCGTGGGCCTGGCGCATGGAGCCGAAGCTCTGCAGGGCCGGCCGCTGGCGCACCTTGCCGTGGTCCCGCAGGGACTGGGCCCTGGCCAGGGCCGCCCTCCGCTCGGGCCCGCTGTCCGGCTCGGGCCGCACCGCGATCGCCCCCCCGAGTATCTCGATCTCCCTCTGGGGGATGGGCTCGGAGATCTCCAGGCCGCGCAGGGCCTCCCGGTCGATGGCCTTGGGGGCCCGGTGCCGGTGGTTGCGGGGCAGGGTGCGCGTGGCCGGGGACTCGGGCCCCTGGGCCCTGCCCGGCCCCGAGGCGTACAGCATCGAGGCTATTCGCGTGAGGGCCGCCGCGGGCGCGGACCTCTCCTGGGCCCTCTCCTTGGGCCGCTCCGGCCCGGCCCCGGGCCTCGGGCCCTGCTTCGGGGGGCTGGCCCCGGCCTCGGCCGGTACCTCGGGGGCCGGCCGGGTCGGGACCCGCGGCCCCGGCAGACCCTCGACCGAGGTGCAGGTCGTGGCCGCGAGGACGGGGCTACTGATGAGGGGTCGGCCGCTCCTGCCGACGTTGGGGGGCGGCAGGGCCGGGGGCCCGGCCTCGCGCCGGGGACTCCCCAGGCCCGAGGGGGACTCGGCGGTCCCCCAGGGCCGCTCCTCGGGCTTGGAGCCCGGGTGCGCGAGGGGCGCGATGCTGAAGCCCTTGAACTGGCCGAAGAAGTTGCTGCCGAAGCGCTCCTCCGAGCCTGTCTTGGGGAGGAGACTAGCGCGGGCGGGGTCCTGGTGGACGGCCGCGAGGCTAGAATCGAGGCCGTCTAAGCTGCGGGCCCCGGGGCCCGGGCACTCGATGGTCTTAACGCTCGAGAGCCGGCCGACGGCCTCGAGTCGCGGCCGCTGCTGCTGCTGCTGCTGCTGCTGCTGATTATGATGCTGATTATGATGCTGCTGCTGCTGTTGATGATGCTGGTGCTGGTGTTGCGGCTGGACCGGACCGCCGAAGCCGAAGCCCCGACTCAGCCTGGAATTATCAGAAAATGGGCTCTTTTTATTGTCAAGCGTTTGGATGGAGGCGAGAGAAGCGGATGAGAGTCTTTCGTTAGTTTTCGCCCGCGTGGCTCTGGCCCTTAGTCCGAGCTCGAGCTCTTGCCACGGGCATCGAAGAGAAGAATGAAGTCTACCTTAAGCGAAAGGTCTACGTCCACACAATCTTGTTAGTAGGTGTATACTGTGCCGTGCGCATTACGCGGCCTGACAAGTGCCAAGCGAAGGAGCTCAAGCCGTAAATATATATTTTATAACGTCTATGAATCGAAATTTCTACGGACAATACTTGGGAAAATACCCTTACGGTCATCTTTATTCCCATGACTTTACCACGTCGGGAAATTCTAGATAGAAATGCTGTTTCTCCTTCTAAGCACGTGCTTTTACTTTTGATTAATAGAGTTACTTTCCCCCCTCTACTTCTACCCGTCGACTTCCTATGTGTTACATGTATTATCGATACATCATGTGCTTACGTGCTTTATCGAGTGGACTTATCAAAATGAAAAAGCTGCGCAAACATTGAAAATCCATTCCATCCAACGTTACATTTTGCCGATGACTTTGTACGGTTTGTCTCTCCTCGCTCGGCAAGACTACGAATCGCGAAATTTAATACTTTGTAGCTTGCGTATCAATTAAGATTGGATCGGAAAAGAAAAAAAAATACTCCCGATGCTTGTTGATTTCAAATTGTGCCCGAAAGTGGAAACGTCGTGGAATGACATTTTTACACCTTAGCCGACTGAGGTGGGCGCTTATTCCAATAGCATGCATCGTTTTATTAAATGTACTATTCCTAGCGTGCAAAATGTATGTCACCATTACCGTAGATGTGCAGGGTGTTAAGAAGATGTTGAAATGTTAGTAGCAAACTACATTAGATAGGGGGGGGAGGAGTACGTAATTTATTACACAGGTTGAGAGAACGATACTAGAGGCTGGTTCATATTATGAAATTATGTTTTTATTGCGTATCTGGATAAAAAAAAAAAACAAAAAAAAAAACAAAAAAACAAAAAAGGAAAGACCCATTACAATTAAACATTCAGAGGCTTGATAATATTCACGTGTATAAATTTTTACGGGCAAATCAAGCACTGGCATATTTCCATTGCATTCGACGCAGCGTCTTATCGAAGGTTGTTACATTAGCTAGTGATAATTTGTTTCTCATACATTATACTCATGCACAATTTAAGAATAAGAGGCGCGTCTTATTAATATTGCCGTAGAAAAAGTTATAATAATAGTAAACGATTATATTACGGTAAAATTATGAAATAAGGATGGATAACGCCATTAAAGGGCATGGAATCATTTAATACTACTACGATATTGATAAGTCATGCAATATCAAATTTTGATTCCGTTCCACACATGTTATATAAATTATCTACTCATGCACTTAAAATTAATTCTTCATGCTATCGCATTATATAAACTAATATTCAGAATCGTCGCTTAATGTTCCATTGCTTAAATATTTCACGGACATCTAAATAAGTATTATTCGCTGTATATATATGTATATATATATATGTACATATAATAATAATACGTTTACGAAAATCTAGTATGCTGACATAACTATTTCACGAACACAGCTTATTTTATAAAATAATTTTGCCATTTTCAAATATGTTAAAACTCGCGATATAGCATTTTTTATTTCTATCGATATAACATTTATTTTTAACTTCGAAATAAAGTCTCTATTCATTTTTAAATTGGTATTCCAATTAACTGCAATAATGTCAGTATATTAAATTTATAACAACATTCTTTTTTTCTTTTCTTTTCTTTTTTTTTTTTTTTTTTTTTTTTTTGCTTTACTTTAAGTATTCGCTCCTCGTTAAGAAAAATGCCGTACAAGTAATTGTCACAGCGATGACTTAATTATCTTTTATATGAAATATACAAATACTTTTATTAATAACATTAGTTATTGGTTAATTCAGATCACAGATTCTGAGCACATTTGGCAATGTTATGTTAATCGACAATCCAAATACAACGTTATTTATGCATACAAACAAAAGTCGTATTTAAGAGTATTATTTTCTTTTTAATCGGTATCTTAACTTCTTTATGATATGGTGAAATAGCTTCAATTGTGCGGCTTGTGCTTGAAAGGTATAATTTAATTCAACAAGACTTTTTCTCATATCTCATGTACCCTGCTTAAAGTATCACTGAGAAGTCAGAAATGAAGTTATTGAGATTGTGGGTCACTTGCAATGATAACAATGGAATTCTTCTCCCACATTATTAAAAATGTACTTAGATATAACTTTTGTAAAATTGAAACTTTTTCTCGATTTTTGCTAGTATTATTTATTTATTTATTTATTTATTTTTTTTTATTTACCTTCTGTCAACGCGTAATAATAATAATTCAACAAGTAAATAAAGAAAATACGTTTCATATTTTCTTTGACATTATAAAATTCTTAGTTGCATTCTTTCATCGTTTCAGGAGTAAATAAAACTCGTGTGTACCAAGTATATTATTACATTAGTATAAGATAAAAAAATCCTGGTAAAAAGCGATGAATTACAATAACCATTAGAGCTTTTCTCATTTTAATTTGAATTAAAAAATTGATATTGATTTTTTTGAACAATTTTTGTACTACATATAACAGTTATAACAGTATCAGAGATTTATCTTAATGTATTTCCATGTTCATACCAAGCCGAAGAAGCCGAATGCTGGCACTTTTTTGCCGATGCAAAGTTTTAAGTAGATATATTATAATAACTGCATCTATTTGTCATTTTTACATTATAATGCTTTTTATAGGTACATATTTTCATAGGTTAAATCGAGATTATTTAGAAAGTTTGAAAGTTCAATATTTACACTTGCTAGAAATCATACGTTAAATGAGAACTTGGGTTGTTTGTATAATAGATAAGTGAGCAATGTTAAATTTGAGATAAATATTGAGATTGTTAATTTAAAAAACGTTTTTATGCGAATTACACATAACTATATAAAATGTGTTTGTATCTAAATATTATCATTAAATGCAGTTATTGTAGGTGCAAGAAAAAATTGCTTTATTTGATATAAAAATTCTTTCCGCTAAGCGACACAAAATCCAAAATTGATTAAGTGTAAAAAATAATTTACTTTTTCAGTAGTACATTGTTATCGTTATTATTATTTTATTATCGCTATAACTATTGTGAAATGTTATTTTTACGTTTGTTGGAAAGAAAAGTTTTATCGTTAAAAAATTCCCTACATGCGTGGCACCTTACGTAAAATTTAATATTGCACTTTACAAATACATTAAATTCTCGTCGCATATAATAAATGTATCGTTTAGAGACATTGTTGACATTTAAATCTCGCAAAATTAGTTTTTATCTACATATATTTACAAAATTTAATACGTTGGCAGTTGACTATATTTAATATTTATAAGCGACTTTATAAATTGTTTTAAAACATATTTCATCGTATATATTTGTATATTTGGTATGAAAGTTGGTAGCAACTTCAGTTTGGAATGTCGATCCTGTTGGGGTGACATTTCTTTGTCCTGATATTTGAACGAAGTACAGAGAGGGAGGGAGGGAGAGAGAGAGAGAGAGAGAGCGAGAGTTAAGTACAATATTAGCGAGCTTAAAAAACTTGACAAACGGTTCTAGTGAGCCTGCGAGTCTGTTACAGATTAATTAAAAATACAGCATTGCTCGCGAAGAGGACGAGTCAGCTCGGTAGGATAGGTAGCGTAAGCCTTGATTATAGGTTTAATGAAGCCAAAGTAAGAGAGAGAGAGAGAGAGGAGGTGGAAGCAGGTGGATCAAGTGGGAAGGAGCGACCGCCCGCGAGTCGACAGCTGATCGACGGGACGCGGGAGAAATGCCAGCGCAGCCTCCCCTCCTCCTCGGGAGGAGAGCCAGGAGTGCCCGAGCCCAAGGGGGCGGGAGCCTAGGAGGGGAGGCCGCGGGCCCGCTGGGCCGGGGGCGGCGGCGGGGGCTTCTTGTCGTAGAAGGGGGCCGGGGCCTTGGCCTGGGGGGGCGCGACGGGAGGAGGAGGAGGCGGAGGCGGAGGAGGAGGCGCGACCTCGGCGGAGGTGCTCGGGGGGCCCAACCCGAGGCCCTTGAGGCCCGTCGCCGCCTGGGCCCGCTGCAGCTGCTGTATGTGCTCGCTGAGCCGGATCCCCAGCTCGGTCCTCAGGTGGCCGGCGGGCGAGGGTAGGGCCGGCGGAGGCGGGGAGGCCGACCTACGGCGCTCGATCTCGCTGCTGGAGCTTATGGCCTCGGGGTTGGTCGTGGAGACGAGGTCGCGCTTGACTATGCGCACCTTCTCCCGGCCGAGGCCGCTCCCGAGGCGCTCGCTTATCGTGAAGGGCAGCCGGCGGCCGGCCTCCAGGAGATTCCTGTCGCGGCGCTGGCTCGAGGAGGAGGAGGAGGAGGACGCGGGAGTGTTGGTCGCGGGCTTGGGGCGGCCCGCGCCGAAGCAATCAACGCTGCATACGTACGTCGACATCGGTCCCGAGGAGGAGCTCGTCTTCTTCCACTGCTTGATGCCGCCGCCGCCGCCGGGGCCGCCGTTGTTCCGGGCGTACCAGACGCCGAAGGCGACGAGGCTCACCGTCGGCACGATCCCCAGGAAGATTATGTAGAGGCTCATTATGTACTCGCTCCGGGCTGGCCAACAAAAAAGCAGAGACTCGGTCAAGGACTGGTCGAGGCGGGCCCGAGGCCAGGGCTGGGGGGTTGGGGCAATACCGTTGGGGTCCTCCGCGGGTCCGCTGTCCTCGGATCCCCCGACTCCCGGCTGGGTGCAGTCCGGCGGCTGGAAGCCCCGGTGGCAGTGGCAGTGGCCAAGGCTGTTGCACACCCCGTTGCCCCCGCAATTGTTCGGGCAGGCTCGGCCCGAGGGGAAGGAGGTCCGCAGCTCGGCCACCGGTATGCACTTCTGGTTCACGCACATCTGCAGCGTGTGGGCATTTGTTTAGCGTTTACTCTTCCTCCCTTGCTTCGATTACTCCTTCGATAAATTCGTTTCTCCCATTATCAACAGCTAAGCTAGCCGCGCGTTGTCCTGCGACTCGAGGCGCGATGCCGCCGTCGGTCGTCCGGGCGTCTCCGGCGCAAAGGTACCCGAGAGGCCAGCGGTGACATCCGAGGCGCGGCTTCCACTCGAGAAAGGGCCGTTCGGGAAAATGCCTCCTTCTTTTAACGCGAGCGCGCACTTTTTAAGCGTCCAACCTATGCCCGCTAGTGTTCTTATTCTATCGCCTTTCTTTGTATTTTTTTCTTCTTTTTTTCTTTTTTTTTTTTTTTTTTTTTAGATTAAGCAGCACATTGTTTGTTACATTTGAAAGCCAAGTCTACGGCTATTGTCGAACGTATTCCCTACAACGCGAAAGCCCTCGTTCTATGTTTCAATCGTACTTTTCAATATCTAGTAATTTAAGTATTCGCGCGTGCTCAGTCCTTGATGTATATTGGAATGAAAAAAAGTTACCCTGCCGAATATATAAACCTATCCGTATAATATAAGGAACTACGAGTGTACTTTACCTTTCCTTGGGCGCATCGAGCACCGTCGGGAGCGAGTCCAGGATCGACCTGGTTGAGTCCCAAATCCACCATTGCCGATCGGCAAGCTATGATTTTTCCTTGGCTGTTCAAAAACGAGTGACTGAGTATCGCAACCGACTCCATTCCAAACTCCAGCCTTTCGTTTAAGTGCTTGCAATGAAGCATTCCGCACAGGATATTCCTTTAAACGAACAAAGCAAATTATTATCTAAGCTTGGATGAAAACACCACCTTCGCCTTTTACCCTCGGATCAATGATACGCAACGTAAATTTAATAACTTGCGCACAAATTCTACTCCATCCGACCAATGCGCTTACGTTTTGGGCATACGCGATTCTCGTAGCGCGATGCATCTAAGATATCGCGAAAGCTCGCGTTAAAGGTTTGTAGAAAAAGTACCGCACACCTTCGACTTGCAATGAAACAAGCCATAGAAATGCGGTAATCATGCTCTCAAAGATTTCATCGTTGCGGAATTTGTTAATTCCATTCTTCGTTCTTTTCGCGTCAAAGCCAGCCTCGTATTAAAATTTATCGACTCGGTACGAAAGTGTTTTCGCGTAAACGGCAGAGACATCGAGCAAATCGTGCTCGTAAAAAAAAAAAAAAAAAAAAAAAAAAAACAATACATAAATATAATCCGTGTAAAATTACGTACTCGCGCTAAGAGGGAACGGAAATGGGACCGAACGAGGCAGATGTGGACGATTGAAAAGTGGGATTAAATTATAAAGCCCTATCGAGGGCCCAAGGCGAGAGCCCGGTGCATTATTCCGCTCCTGGACGAGAGCCAGCAGCGGGGGGTTGAGCAACGCTTAGGCTGGCTTCGAAAGGTGGATGTCGCGGATACTGACTTGTCGTGGCACTTGACGTAGTTGTTGCCGGTCCTGTTGTAGCCGCAGTTGCCGGTCTTGGTGCCCTGGTCGTTCATCTCGTAGCAGAGGGAGTCGGAGGAGGAGCCCGTCGGTCCCCAGAGTAGCTTGCACTGGTCGTTGTGGGTCCTGCAGTTGCCCTGGTAGCAGTAGGCCTTGCCCATGCTGCAGCCCTCGCCGTCTATCTTGAAGACGTCGCTCGGGCAGTACTCGCTCTGGCCGGTGCAGTACTCCGGCAGGTCGCACTCCTGCTCGGCGCTCCGGCACTCGGTGCCCGCGAGCTTGGGCTTGCAGGTGCCGAGGTCGCAGCACTGGCCCGTGGCGCAGCTCGCGTTCCCGTGGAGCATGCAGCTAACGGCGTTGCAGCAGGGATTGTCGCAGTTCTCGGGCAGGCCGCAGTCGCACTGCTCGCCGGGCTCGACGAAGCCGTTGCCGCATATCGGGCTGTCGAAGAGCCGCTTGGGCTTGTTCCTCAGGCAGTAGTCCATCCCGTGCTCGAAGGCCAGGGCGAGGTACTCCAGGGAGCAGGAGGACCAGTGGGTCGGGCCCGAGGAGCCGCTCGACGGGGCCATTATGCACCTGCGACCGAACCCTGGATCTTAGCCACCGCTCGCTCCTACCCACCTGCCCTAAGCTCTCTCTCTCTCTCTCTCTCTCTCTCTCTCTCGAGGCCACACCCGAGGGAACAACTGCTGCTGCTGCTGCTGCTGCTCCCTCGCGTCGACCCTCTTCCCCTGAAAAACCCTCGTAAAGTGTCCCACACCTGCCGGAGGCACCTGCGATCGAGCGAGGAGCTGCCGGGCAACGGCGTCGAAGCGCGAAAGCTCTCCTTAATCCCGCGAGCTTAGCGAAGCCCTCCTCTCTCTCTCTCTCTCTCTCTCTCTTACCTCTCCTCCGGGCAGACGCACTCGCTCGAGTCGTGCTCCATGCCGAAGTTGTGCCCCATTTCGTGGGCCACGGTGGCCGCGACCAGGCCCACGACGTTCGAGTGATCGACGGACACGCCGCCGGAGAACTCGTAGGTGCAGATCGGACCCTTCAGGGCCTTTCCCACAACTCCGTCGTCGAATTGCATCTTCCTGTCGGGGGATCGGAAAGCCTGCGATTAGGAAGCCCTCGACTCTTCGGGAGGGGGGGGGGCGCTCGCAGATGGGGCCGGGAGGAGCCCCGCTCCCCACTGGCGGGGCCCCGCGTCGACTTTAATGCCCTGCGCGGGATAATAACATTCCGCGGGGACAGCCAGTTGATTGGCGACATCGTTAAAAACAATATTGTTGCTTTGATTTTACGTTCTAAGCGAATGGCGCGCGCGCGCTTGGTATCCGTAGGCTTTTATAGCCCATTAAATTATTTACATAACGATCCCCGCCGCTGTTATATAATTAGGCAGCCAAGCCTTGCTCGTAGCTTAATTATTTAATATTAACTGCAATTTACGGTTGGCGTTTATTTTATTAAACTTCTTTCTCCGCGGGCCTTAAATTTGCCCAGGATCGTGCGTAAAGCGAAGAAAAGGAACCGATCATTTTTAATCGATAAAACCACGCGCCATATTTACAAACATTACTTCCGTTGGATTTTATTTTAATATTTGATAAAAGCGATGAAACTATTATGATAACAGCGCTAAAAGCCGAGTTAGCCTTACCAGTTTTAATGAAATTAAACTTACAAGGCAAGACCTTAGGGGTCAAATATTTCGATTATTAAGTGCACACTTTAATTTATAGCATGATTATTATATCGCGGGCTATTCGCTACGCAAAGTTGGATTAATATTTTTAAATGAAATGGAAAATAATTTTCTATTTATTCTTTTCCTTCGGCTCTGCGAGATTAATTTGCAAGATTTAAGCCGCTCCTGTCGCATGATAATCTTTTCTCGAATATTTCTTAAGGACGTATCAAAGGGAACTTACGTGAGCAGTTGTGCATTATCGTTAGGAATCGATTTGACCAATCTTTCTTTACGGTACTGCAAAAAATTAGTCAACGTTTTGTCACCACTGTTCAAAAGATGTATTTCATCGGCGTCCGTCCACACTTCGACTCCGACTAAGGCGATAAAAATATTCAGCGGAGTGTAGAGCTGAAAACGAAAGCGAATACAATCGAGTAACTGTGTAGGATGTAAAGCGCGTTGCGACGACGACAAAAAAAAATTGCAAGAGCTTTTAATTCAAATGTGTTCTCCCCTTCGTAAGAGGAGGGAAAGAGGGAAAAAAAAAAGAAAAAAGAAAAAAGAATCACTTTCGCGCCCGCGCCTTTAAGAATAAAACAATGTACCAGTAATGCTTAACTGGGTAAAATGTTCGGCGCTATCAATGCGCAAAATCCACCGAGTATCAATGGCACAACGGATGTAGCCAAACTCCGATCTTACTAATACTTACGGCGTTGATGATGTTCGCGATGTCCTTGCAATGATGATGGACACGGGTGAGATTCTGATCCAAGGAGACGTACTCATTCTTGTCTATGACCAGGACGAGCTCGACGTACCGCGACTGCCTGTTGGCGTTGTAAGGACCTCGTATGGTTTCCGTGGCTCTCTTGTGCTGCAAGTACACACGGGCCGGTTATTTATTTTGCTTCTTTTTTTTCTTCCTCTCTCTCTCTATCTCTCTCTCTCCCCCCCTGTGAAAAAGGCCTTCCGCGTCGCGTTCCCGGGGACAAAACAAGATCACATTGCCGAGCCCAATGGTGAAGCCGCTGCGGCTGGGCGATTAAGGCGAATCCGTCTCCGGGATATTTGCGATGTATTATTTCAAGACTGATTGGCCGGGCTTTCATCGAGCCACGGCCAATGGCTATGGCAAATCATTGCAATCGCAATTGTCTCTTTTGTACGATTGAATTCCTCGTTATGGATACTTACTCTTGTAATTTTGTTCAGTTTATTTATAGATGAAAATTCATCGGCAATGTGATGCGGGGTCCCTTCGTAACCTGAAAGGATAAAAACAACATTTAATGCCGCTGGAGATGTCATAAGCCAACGGATTTAGACGTAAGGCCTAACGTAGTATGTAAATATTGAAGGTGCGATCATTACTCAATAAATAATAACGATACAAACGGTGTAATTTACTCAACGCATTGTGAATTACTTTTCTTATTGGTGGAACTACACACAAAGAAGAATTCAAGGAATAAGGCATTGAGAAGGAATTTATATTTTCTCATATACATTATGATTCTTAAGTAAGTACGTAGAATTATCATTTGCTAAAAATATGTGTTTCTACATAGATTATCTGAAAAATGCCATACATGGTTGTTTGTTAATGATCTTTTAAGTAGCGCACAGAAGTGAAAAATAAATATATTATAGTTTATTTAATATTAAATCAACTCGCTCGAATTATCATTATTTGAAGAATATGAATCAAGGCATTACGAACGTGCACGATTATTTATAAATTATATCTTATATCGTCTTTGTTGACGATAATTTTCTACATTTAATTTCTCTAACAGTCTATCGATAAGACAATCATTGATAATTTTTTTCGCACATTCTGTAAAGAACTTTGTACAATAATTTTAAAATAAAAATATTATGTTGTTTAAACCGTCTAATAAAAAAGCTTTCGTACCGACAGACTATTTTTACTTCAACACTGATTATAATAGATTAATAATTATTTCATTGGGTAATAATTTATTTCTCACCTGTAAGAATTGGTTTCGTGTTCATATTCGTTAAGAAATAAAATTTCAATTGGCAATTCAATCAATAAAACATAACGTTTCGACAGCTCCATTTCTATAAATATTATTGACTGTAAATAGTTTTAAAAATTAACGAAAAGATAATACGGGAACCAAATCGTAAAACAATTCAGCGCTAAAAATACTTTTCAGTTTTTCATTAGGAGCTCCGAGTCTCGAGCTTTGCTCAATGCTTGGGCAGCAAAAAGTTTTTCCGCAGAGCGAAAATTGCAGATTCAAGTAAGAAAAATATTTTATTCGAGAAAAAGGCGACTAAGAATGAAACAACTTGCTGGCAACCAGCTTTATTTATCTTTTCAAGACATTTGATCAGATTAACTCGATAAAGAAGCGATTAAGGACGAAAGCAAAGCCTCGCGAAGAAATTATCTTTTAATCATTAACTTAATGCACTATTGATGATGATGATGTGCTAGATTTGAATGAATTTAATTTTTTTTTTTTTTTTTTTTTTTTTTTTATACTTGATGCAGCATCGCGGGACGCATCATTTAAAATTGTCAATAAAAGCTATTTTTTAAAAATGACAGATATACACATTCCGCAACAATAAAAAGCAATAATTTCAACAATTCTCCTCGCAGTTTATTTCTTTGAAAAATTTGATATCTTTCCAATCGAACCGTTTCATCACTCGTATCAATCATACAATTTCCACGACGGTTATACAGTTCTCGTATCATTGTTGATAACTAAAGAAGAACCGAGGGAGGGGCAAAAAAAAAAAAAAATAAATAACGATTCGATAGCCAAGTAAATAACGGCGTTAACAGCCGTTAGAATGTTGATCGCAAGCTTCCTGTCGCGAGTGAGCCTTAAACGCCGAAGATTCAATGCCGTGAATGTTGATTTTTCAGAGCAGCGCAGGCGCTCCGAATGCGAGCCACGAGCCCAGAGGATACATCGAAAAACAAGCCTCGTAAAGGTGTACAAATAATGATTGGTGCAATCCAAAGATCGCATTCAAGGAGGCCGAGGAAAATAAAAAGGGTCTCTTACATCAACTTAATGATACGCCCGAACACATTCCTGTGAAAATTCAAAGCCCATTATTTTTACCTTTGCGCATAATAACGCCGAAAGGAGCAACGGCAGAGAGTTATAATATTGACTTTATTACACAACAGAATGGGGATGGGGCGAGAGCTAGGGAGCTAGGCGGGGACGGGGGAGAAGGAAGGAAAAAAGGACGACGAGCGAAGACCAAGGAACAAAGAAGCCGGAGCGTATAAAATAAAACTGGAGCTCGACGGAGGAAGAGGTAAGAGTCCTCGCGTAGCCGAGCGCACTCCCATCTGACCTGGCAGGCGATAAAACAGATTCAACGGATTTGCGATGGGCCGGGCACGCCTGTAAAATTTCATTCCGAGGAAGGTAGGGGAGCGCCGACCGCGGAGAGGAGGCACGCGTTGCTCGGTTTTGGTGGCGGCGAGCGCTTCTGTCTCTCCTCTCGACAATAACTTCCAATTAACGCCGGGGGCGCCTAGGCTCCGACGGCCGAGGCGTCGGCGGCGCCGAATCCCAGGAGCGGCACTTTCCGCTTTTTGCGTTGGGCTCGGCGGCGTAGCGGGGGGGGGGCAGAGAGAGAGAGAGAGAGAGAGATAAGCGCGGCCCGTTAAGGGAGAGCCGGAAGGCCCCGGCCGCAGTCGACGTCGGAAGCGGGGAGAGGACGCCCGGCGCCGTCGCGTCGGTCTTCGTTCTCCACCGGCCCGAGCGGGCCCTGCTGCCCTCCCTCTCCCTGTCTCTCTATCCCTGAGTCTCCTGCCGGGGCCCCGAGAGCCCCGAGGAAGGCCTCGCGGTCCGAGCCCTCGACTCCTCGCTTACCGGGCTCCGGGGGCTCCTCCGGGTGTCGCGCGAGGAGTTGCTCACCGCCTGCTTGTTTGCCCCTGCCCCACCCCCCACCGCCGTCCTGTTTCGCAGGACGGTTGCTGCCGAGGCGTCGCCGCGCGCTGGGATCGATCCTTATCCGGGGGACTCCAAAACCTCTGCTCCTCGGGCCTCGAGCAGAGACGCGTTTTCCTCGTGCCTCCCCCGCCACCGGACCTCCTCGGTCGCTCCTCGCAAAGCAACGTTCAAGCCAGGGCTCGATTATCGGTGCTCTGTGAAAATTCCACCCCGGATCGTCGCTCCCTATTGGGCCCTTGGCGATAGAAATACGTTTGCAGCCGGTCAAGGCGATAGAGCCCGCTTTAGCGCGGCTTTTTACATTTCTAACCAGAAATTCCGACTCGTTTGCGCACGGGCTTGCGAAGGAGTGGCTTTTTATTTTTACTTTCCTCCCGGCTCCGAGAATCGTGCGAGCTACCAACTGGAGCAATTCGTTGAAGGAGCCATGCAAAATTGCCGCTTCTGTGAACGCATAAATAAGTTAACAATTATTTGCCGACGAGCGCTAAAAGTAATCCGACGCTTTTACCTATAAAAAAAAATCCAACGGACTATGAGGAGTTTCTAAAAGTTTGCCATAAGTCCGCGGCATTAAAAGTTACGCTAAGTGATAATAAGCAATTGCAGTATCAGCTCTAAAAGATTTTAAATTAAAAGTAAGCAAATGTTGAACAAACATGAAAGTATACGTCGAGCCCTTCAATTTTCAAAAGCAAAAGGTGAATTCTCTCAATGCTCCTTTTCACTTCCAGATATTCAATGTATAACAACATCAAATTTCAAAGTCAATAAAATAAAGTTTATTTTCTTTCTTTCTTTTTTTTTTTTTCTTTCATTTTCGATACACCCAGAGTAACTCGACTTTTATTGATGGTTTAATATACGAAGATTACGAATCAAATGATAGCAACTTTATACAATATACATCCACTTATTGAAAAAGTATATGCAAATTTATTGTTACGTATCGCTCCTTGCGTCGTAAAAATTTATAACTATACTTATTATTTTATGGAACGATATGCTTGGCATATACTGACGGATAATTTTGTAACGCTAAAAAACAAGAACCTTTGATTTGGCATTTCACTATCATTTTGATTCAAACGCATAAGAAAAAAAATAATACATTTTAACGAGCTTTAAATTTATTTACCTCTTACTTTCGTTAAAAACATATTTTAAATATTTTCAAATTGCTTTCTATGCTATTCCATTCTTATTTTACAAGTTATATTATCTTCAATATTGGCTTCTATTTTTATATATATATATACATGTATATAAACCGAATAAACTTGGTTCGTCGTATATTACTAACTTTTGTACACTGTAATATTAAATATGAATAAAAGAATAAGTAATGTAACAAATTTAATACATCGTGTAGATATTCAGTCTATTTCTCAAATACAATAAGCATATTCTACATGGATTTTAATATTAATATATTTTATTTTTGACGCGAATATTCTATTACAATCATAATATAACAATGTATATGAACACATTGTTTCGTTTGTTTTACGTTTTCATTTATTTTTTAATTTTTTTAAAATATTTTTATTTTGTTACAATTTATCTTTCTAGGCTAACTCACTTCGTTCACGTCTGTTAAATTAAATCGAAAAAAAAATTTATGTAAAATATGAGAAGATCATTAAATAATACAACGATAAATAAATATTTAAAATGCTAATAAAAAATTATACTTTTTAAAGTCTATAATAATATATTTGATAAAACATTAATTTATTTAACAAATTACTGTAACAAAGTCATTTCATTGTTTAATTCCTTTATCATTTCTACTAAAAACGGCATTTCTTTAAACAATAAATATTTTCGTAGTTTTATTAATTTTTTAATTTATAGCTGCATACTTTACACATAACATTCTCGAATGTACATTTAATTTTCCTTTTGAACCCTGCAACCCGAATTCTGATAGCTTTGCTTGTAATATATATATATAAACCAAACAAAAGCCACATGTATATTTAATTCGGATGTTTGAAAAAGTTAATTTTGAATTTGGAAATATAAAATTAAAATTTCGAAATTTATACAATGCGTAATTCATATTGTATAATATAAATTTATTGTATGTACTTATAAATATTTATGCAGATGTAGTGTCATACCTTAAAACTGTCTTGGAATTTTTAAATAGAAACGAAGAAAAATTTATTAACCGTATCCGTACGTTCATTTTGAATTTGATCTAGAGAATTTGATTTTCCCTGAAAGTCGCTAATCAATGGTTTCAAAAGGTCTTTGATATTTATAAGTATAAAAATATATAGTTCTTGTATCGAATTTTATATCGAATCGTTGCAAGGAAAAGATTATTTCACTAGAATGCAGAATTTAAAATTTTTATTTTACGAAGCTCTAAAGCGTTTTATTGGAAAGCAATTTAAAAAAAAAAAAAAAAAAAAAATGTTAAATAGACGACAAACGAGAAGGGAAAATAAATTATGTACCCGAAACGAAAGCGGATACAGTTATTAACTCATCCGGGAGCAACATATGCTTCGACTCGCAAAAACCAAATAAGCGTATAAAGTTCTTTTTTCGCGGGGGCAAGTCCGTCAAGCTTAATCCATATTTGCGGAGATAAAAAGTCATCCCAACCTATAGAATGGGAATAGCCAGTGAAATCGCAGGAGTAAATTGCAAAGGACAGATCTCGCACAGATCAGGGCTTTGATTTCGAGAAAGGGAGGATAAGGAGGAGAGGACTCGAGGCACTGTAGGCGTTGGGCGGGGGGGGGTCACCGGAGGCACCCCACCGCCGGGTAAGCCGCCCTCGGCAAGGCGATACTCACCGCAGGTGCCGTTGGCCAGGAGGTCCGAGTGCTTGTAGATGTAGTGCTTGGCCTCGAGCGACTCCGCCTCGGGCTGCAGGTGGTGGAGGCTCTCGCCGTCGTAGATGACGCCCCTGAGGCCTCGGCAGGTCGAGAGGGCGGCCCAGGAGCCCGGGGCCCCTCGCAGGCTCCCTTGATAGTGGCACAACTCCTGCGAACAACCGAGGCGAATTCCCATAGAGTCGCTGCGTGACTTGCCCGTGGATCCCGCCCCGTTGGGGAGACCTCGAGCTGACGCGGGGCGTTTTTTTTTTTTTTTTTTTTTTACCCGACTTTACTTTAAGGGCCAGGCCACTGCCGTCGATGCTAGGCCGCCTTCTTGCCGACCCAATTGTCTATCATTGCTATCGTTATTATGGCAATGACAATCTTGTCGCGGACGTTGAATAAACAAATTTTCGCAGTCGCGTTTGCTTAGTCGCACGAGGGCAAATTAGCCTTTCCTATTTTAAATAAATTAAACTTCATTTAAAATGACACTCTTCCTAATTTATTATTTCAAACGAGACAGCTGTACTCGGATTAATTGTAATTTAAAAGGGGGGGGGAAAACTCCAAACGCGGAAGGAAAAAAAAAGACGGGGTTGTCATTTTAAACCGAATAAAATTATGAGAAAAAGTAAATTTTTACATATTTTAGAGGTGAATTTTTTCGCCTCGTATAAACTTGCGACTAATGATTTCACCGAGGCTGCTGTATTGAGTATTATGTCAGGGTACGATTAACGCTACTGAATTTATCATAAATATAAAAGTTAATAAAGATTCTTTAGCAAATTTATTTATTTACAACAATTACAATAAACTCATGCTTTCCCAAAATATTTATCTGTATTTTTACTCGCGTAATAATGCATTTTTAAAATATTTCTCTTGCTTCGTCAAATAGTTGCCACAAAGGAAATATATGCTTTGAATTAATAATTTTTGTGCTCATATAGTTTGTATAGCGCGAAGCCTTTGAAGGCATCATTAATGAATGTACATACTCACAAATAATGATAAAGTTATAATATACATTTACTTCAATGAAAAAATTCATACAAATAAAAATGACGCTGCTAAAAATTTATTATCAGCGTATTAAAGCCCGTTCAGTGTAATCGATCAATTAATATCCATAATACAGTGTATTAAATAATTAAGAAGTTTTGACAAACACTTTTTAAAAAGCTTCCACAATACACATCTTATTCTATAATACGATTTAAAATATAAGCGTAAATTCACTAATTGCGCCAATTAAATCGCAAAAAGTTAAATCACACCATACTTTTGAAAAATATGAAATTACGTAATAAGAAATTTATTAAAATACATTCTTATTATATTAAAAATCATTCGGTAGTAATATGCAATAAAAGAAACGCGTCACATTCAATACGATCAACTTATGTGTGGCCTATTTGTATATTGTATTTAATGAAATGATATGAGTCTCTCATACTTCTGATACAAATTAACAAAAAATCCCGCCAGTTTAAGAAGGCTGACCATAGGCAAAAAGAATTAATCATTCTGGCAAGCAATTACAAAGCAAACAACATTAGTGCTTGTTTTGAAGCTGCGTCTTTTTAGTTTTTTTTTTTTTTTTAGTTATATTTTATTCATCAACAAAATGTCGGTGTAGCGTGGGGAAACAGAATAATGCAGATTTAAATATGTAATTAATTGCGTATTAAAAAAAAAATAGGGTTGTATTATAATAATTTGGCTGGTTTTATCTCATTAAGAAAATTATATAATGTTAGGTAAATGATACATAAACAGAACTGAAACGCAAGAAGAATAATATGATAAAGATGAGCCTTCAGTTTTCATTTTCTTTCTTTCGCATTTTCTTGAATAATGCGTTGACTTTAATGAAGATGACGGTTTCTTATTATTTAGACTATATAATAACAGAAAAAAAGTTTATATTACACAGTAATAAGGTTTTTTTTCGAAATATGTATAAAATGAACTATATTAAACTATTTTAATTTATAAATTATACCTTACATACAGTAAATTATTGATAAATATTTCACTGAATTGCCATTATATTCCAGCTACATCATTATTTTTATTTTTGTAGGGTAAAATTATTTTGAACTCGGAATTATTCATGTAATAATAATTCCATTAATCTAAATAAAATGTTTGATATATAATTATACAAAAATATTATATTATTACAATAAATTTCGTAACTACAACTTTTTCCTTTTAAAGTTGTGTCGAGTGTACAACAAAATTCACACCGGGTATTATGATTCATTTGTAGTTTTATAAATATAAAAAAAAAAAATTTTTTTATCAATTATTATTGTAGGTTTTAAAAAACAATTGTAATTATAGTTTCGTTCGTATAAAAAGCCGAAAAATATTCTAATGTAAATATTGAAGTTCTTATTCGAAAAAAATTAATTTCTATCGTCGCTCCTAGGATATAATTATTATATTTATGTATTTCCAATGAAGTGATTGAAATCAGTGGAGCTCATGAGTATGCACATTCAGTTGAATAAGTAATTCATAGAAACATGAAAATCAATAGGGATTTTATAAGAGTATAAGAGTTATAATAAAGCACCGCAATGGAACATATAATTTAGCCGCGTTGTCCAACGTTGGAAAATGTCGCGCGACTGTCAAATCGCGTCAGTCGAGTCAGTCTTGTATTAAATTCCAATTTCCGTAAAAGTAACGAACGGCGTATACGGTTGTCGATTGTCGACGGGAGTGGAGAAATAACGACGAGGCCGAGTCGATTGGCGAGTCGAGTGGCGCTGTACCGAAATAATCGGCATGCGAAATTTCATTAGTACCGTCAAGATGTCGTTGACGTATATGCAATTTTTTTGCAATTATCTTGAGTGCGCGTGCATTCCGAGGCGAATGCAATTCCGGGACTTCTTGTCCGCCTCGAGGACCGCAGCGGCGATAGGTCGAGCGGCCGCCGCTGCACTTACAGATAAGCGGTACATTTGTTTCACCGTTTTTGTACTTGTGACGCCTGGCCTCCGAGGCTCGCCCCTCCCTCCTTCTTTACACGGCCCAAAGAGCTCAGTAGGAGCTTAGGCACACGGGCCATCCACGAGATAAGCCGGCGTTACGTGTCCCGCGGTGGACGTTGGCAGCGGCTTTTTGAAAAGTTCTCGTTTCCTATCCAATTATAATCTTTGTTTGTACGTCCTTGAATCGACGATCCTCCCAATGGCGAATCCGATGCGCGGGGATTTACGATGCCTTAGCCTCCTTTATACACGAGCGGCCGAGCAATTTTGTATTATCTTTGTGCGCTCGCGTATGCGAGCTTCAATTGTTTTCAAGTGCACGAGCTTTACGATATTGACGAGGCTCCTCGGCGCATTTTTAATAATCTCACCTGAGTTATCCTCTTGCGTGGCTTCGCTAACAACAATTATAATTAAATTAAATAAAACAAATTGTTGCGGACTGGGAGAACGAGATCAAAATTGCTCTTTATTCAAGAATTAAGGGCCTTTGCGAAAACCGACGCACAAATTGCAGCGCCGTCCCATCGAGTTTTGATTTTCCAATATTTTATACGGATTAAAAATCTTAACGTTACTCCTAGCTTCACAATGCATTTTCCCCGTTGTCAAATTTCGACAATAAATTTAATCCCCAATGTACAAATTAACAATCGTAATCGATAACTAACGATAATATAGGACTTCGGATTAAGTATCCGAGTGAAAAGTATATTATTTGTCTTTCAAGCATCAGAGATTCTTGGCACGGTTTTACTATTTTCTCTGCTTTCTAATATTTTAATTGTCATGCAGCTTGAAATGAGATACCGACCGATGGGATTAATTACCGTTATAAGTAAATACAAGCATTTCGATCTCTATTTTTATTTGTTTTATATTTAAAGAAAGAGAGAAAATGCCGAAGCTCACGGCAACTACTCTTGTGCGCCTATTGGCTAATCGGTCCTTTGGATGCGTTTGGATAATTAAATTCCAGCTATTTACCCTTATTTGAATTATATAACCCCGACGTCGTTATTAATCATAAATTACAGTAATGCGATGACACTTTGAATATCAGATTACGCAATAAAAAAGAAATATTAAGCGAAACTGCGACGTCAATTTTTTTCTTTTGTTTTTATATATATTTTTTTTTTGCACAAAAATTTGCACGCGCTTTATGAATGTCTCGGATAAAACCGCAAGTAACAAGATAATCTCGCACTTTTAAAAATTGAATTACGTCACGTAGTATAATATAATACAGTACTAGAGAACTAGCAATTAATAATGCCATAATTTATCGTACAACTTTTTATCATTATTATTCAATATGCTTTTAATGCTTAAAGGAAAATTATGAATCGCAGGTAAGGTTGTTTAATGGAAGCGGCAGTGGTCGAATTATAATTTCAAGCATCGATTCCTAAATCAACGGCATCTCCGTCATGATTTAACGCGAAAAGTGTAATTAATAGCCACTAATTAACTCGCAGCTCTCAGGAATTTCTCCCGAAGCCGTAATTTCAACTACATTTGCCTTTGCAGTAGTTAATCTCGGTGCATCGCCCGGGAAGGAATTATGCCATCCAATACTCGGAATATACGTGTGAAAATTTCGGGTTACAAGCGGCATCCATATATGCAAGTGCTGAGCGCACTTTAGGGAGTATAAAGTGCGGCGACTAAAATGCACATAGACATGTTGAACTAGTTTGCAACTATCCTCCACAATTTAACATTTACACGCTGATCTTATTTTCCGCGTGTGTCTACTAAATTCATGAATGCATAAACAAGAGATGAAATATGATAAGGGAGGCCGGCGGACATTGATATATAAGTACTCGTAATTAATAACGTATTTATGATGATTTAAAAATTAAACGAGTATGCAGCCGCTATAAATCATCGGCTAGTGTGGCAAATATTGCAAAAATCCACGGACAAACAGCCTTTCATAAGTAAGCTATAAATTGATTGAAAATTTTCTTCCACAATTGTCGCGAGGTGAAATTTATTTGCCCGCGGCCGAGAATAAATTTCGCAGCGCGTGAAAGCCAATGACTGGTAAGTGACGTTTCGGGGGATTCTTTTTTTTTTTTTTCTTCTTCTTTTCTTTTCTTTATTTCAGCCAATGGATCTAATAGACTCGAGGAATGCCTCTCCAAATCTATGTATAACAAGAGACGAAGCCGTAAACTTACCACTTTACCGGGGACTTGTGTCTTGAAGGCGCCCTGATGTTGGAATCTCTCTTTATAGCCGACAGGAATAAGATCTCGGTTCAATCGAAGATCGAGGATTCGATTGGCTCCATTCAATTCCAGACCCACGCTCAGGACCTCCGTGTGGTCGATATCCTGGAAACAATTTATAGAATGCATTGCTTACTTATTAATGCATTGTAAAAAACTTTATCGAGCTCGTGCTTACAATTTCCGCTTGCAATTACGTATTCTCGAATAGCTCGCAGTTAAGCGATGGATTTCTTTGGTAATTGCTCCCTTGGATAATACGTACTATTCTTAGTAATTTGGCGAATTTTACGAAGGAGCAAAAAAAAAAAACGCTCTTAAAAATTGAAGCTCGGAAGCGATCCCCGCGATGGACTGAGGGGGCCCCATCGGTAATTTAAGAATGCGAAAGCTCTCAAATCAAATTATAGCCGATGGAAATGCGATCTCTCGTCGACGGGGAAAAGCTATCTTGCGAAATCTCCGCCCAGCCATCGTCCGACGCCGCGCGGATACGGTTGGCTTTTAAAAGCGCCTATGCTCGAGCAGAGCGAGCGCCGCGTGCATCCTTCTTTAAAAATGCACAAGAATAGCGGGCGGGCGGGGTGGAGAGGAGGGTCGAGGAGCCGCGCCAATGAAATACCACGCGCATAAATCAGGAGCAGCATCTGGGTAATTACAAAGGTGGGGGTGGGTGGGGGAGGAGAATTAGACGAAGACGATCGTTAATCTCGGCTTTGGAGTCGAACAAATTTCAAATGCCAAGAAGTCCGCCCGGGTCCCGGCAAAGGGTGGCAGGGGCAGGGGCGGCGCGCGTCCGGCCGCGGCTCTTACCCACCCCTGGCTCGGCCCGTGACAATTAACAGGCGAGCCTGCGGCGGACAATTAAGAAGCATTACGAGGTCCGGGGCTCCGGTCCAAGGGCGGGAGGCGCTCCCGAGCAATTTCGCGCGCGGCGAGCCCAACCGACGGCTCGGCCGTCCTCCGCTGCTGGTCCTGGAGGCGCGCACCCTCCCTCCCCGCCCCAGCCCGATTAATTTAGCTGCTCCTGGGGGGGGGAGGAGCAGGGCTGGCGGCCGGGCACATTTAGCACGGGGGAGGCATCGAGGGAGCCGGGCCGAGGTGAGCACAGCGACGTCTTATGAATTTCATCGGCGACTCGGCTTCCTTGGGGGGAAGCCCCCCCCACCCACCCACCCCCGCCCTTCTCCCGCGGGCCCCGCCGCCCCTCGACCGAACCGCACCCAGGGGGGTGCGCCTCGCCAGCCTCGAAACCCTCGCGCGATCTCGTCCGCCGCAATAATGCATAATGCATGGGAGGCGCGCACCTTCCCTCTTTCCACGAAAATGAAAACGGGTTTCCCGGCCTCGTCGCCGTGTCCTCGAACTGGCTGTGCATGCGAATTGCCCGGAGCCGGTGGGACGATGAAATATATACGCGGCGACTCGGGTCTCCGGTCCCGGTCGCCCGGGAGCCTCGGCCAGGAGACGGGGGCCGGCGGTGGGGAAGGAGGAGGAGGAGGAGGAGGAGCAGCAGCGGGCGAGAGTCGCCCCGGGGCTCGGCGAGACATTAAACGCTCCCCGTGACTTCGTCGCTGCGTACAATTAGCGGATCCTTCCCTCTTCTGTCTTACTTTTTCGCGTGCGTCGTTTCTTCGGGTACGGCTAATTCCCGATTGCCGTCCATTGGTTCGGCCTTATCCCCGGAATCGGCGCTCCTACGTATCCGACCTTATCCTCGCCCATTAATATGCATTGCCCAACGAGGTGTAGTTCTCTTAACGCAAGATGCATATCTAACGCGTCCGGAGTCCGTAAATTCGGCTGGAGGTTTGAATGGAGGTCCGGCTCTTGAACGAAAGTTACAAGAAATAATATCGTACAAAATTATGGAGGGAGAAACGTGTGCGGCATTGGAAGCGAGCTACCAGTCCTTCGTTCGATTATTTTTTCCCAAATATTATTGCGGACTTGAGGCACGTGCGGGCCACTCTTGCTAACAATTCGACATTGCGCATTACAATTTAATTAATGGCAGTCGAGACTAATGTGCAACGATTCGATGAAATTTTTAAATTTTTAATGGAATGCGAGCTTAAAATCGATACACGAGGGGATGCACAATGAAGAAGAACTGCATTTAGTTGCTGAACTTTGAATTAAATGCCAATGCACGATGGTATTACAAAGGTACGGTAAAAATTTAGCTTAATTAAAGTGCTAAGCTATTACAATTTGCTACAACGCGATTAATTTGACAACTAGCTAAGATAAGTTCAACGACTTTAAAGTCTCGGGTAGGCAAAAATTAAAAACAGATGGCTGTAAATTACGAGAAATAAATAAGAAAAGAGTTTCAAAAAAAAAAAAAAAAAAAAAAAAACGATAAAAGAAAAGCACCAAATAAATGCGAGTCGGTATAAAGCGTACGTAATAGAAAATACGTAAATAATAGTGTGCATACTTCTGAGAAATAAAAAGAAAATTGGAGAAATAAAGTCTAAGGTCAGCGGAGTATGAAAACGAATATTTCGTCGGGGCGTAAGCGGAAACGAGAGCGATAGAATAAAATAGTCAAGGGGATGGTAAATGATGTTGCAAACATGGTACGGAAGTTGCATCTCCGAGTTCAGTTATACGATTTTGGGCGTAGGGACGCCGAGGAAGATGAAAAAGAAACAGGATAGTTAAGCTGAAGTATCGCGGAAGATTAGTAGCGTTACAGTTCTATTTTTCACATTCTAGATTAAAATAACCACTTTGGAAAATAAATATCCCATTCTTGGAAAAAAAAAGCTGTACCGCATTATCGAGTGAGCTTGGATAGTTTGCATGGAAGCCAAAAATTTGTGTATTTTCAATTATCGCATCATTAATCAAAGATAAAAATTTTTCTTTTTTTTTGAAATTTTTATTATCCTCGAGAGTACTTACTCCTATCGCGACTGATCGACTCATAAGGGCACGATAAAAATGCAGTTCTGTATTTAATAAAATTTACTTCATTCTGCATTTCACAAGCCGAAAAAACAGTTCGGTATCAAGTCCATATAAGAATTCCAGATTATGATAACTCCCTCGTAAAATTTAAGCGAGCATAAGTGGCACCAACTCTAACATTATAAATATGCATTATTCGGGGAGAAAATTTTTTATTCCACAAAGGACAGGATAACTTATAATCTGTACAAAGTGTACAATTCTCATTCGCGTTTATGAATTTAATTTCACGATATTTTTGCAATGTTAGCTTAGCTCCGTATTATCTTGGCTATATAATTTTGTAATATTTTTTAATCTTATTTAACGTACGAGTAATAAATTATTTAAAAAAATTGTTTTATAATCTGTTAAAATATTCCAGGCATTAATTTAATTCGTGATGTAAAATTAAACTCCAGTATTATTACTTAGTGTTTGATGTGCAGAAATTTAGAGTCTATACAATGTAAAATAGTTTGATTTAAAATTACTTGCTAAAATATCTTGATACGAAATATTTTAAACACTTGAAGAATTCTGAATTAAACTTAAAATAATCTGAAAAATTACACATTATTACAATTACAGAATGCATATCAATGATTAATTTGAAAAATTTCCACATTAATTTTAACGTTCCATTCATTCTACAGCTTTGCAAATATATATATTTATTAACAATTTACTTACTCTTCTCAGGCGAATGAGCGTTTAAAAAAATGGGCAATAAATTTGTGAGCATTGTTAAAACTATAATGATTAACTATTATAATTGGTAGTACTATGAATAAAGTTTTTTTTTTAAATAAATTAAATCCTCCCCGCGAAGTATATTATTGAGCGCGAATGCAGTATTGTCGTTCTAAAAAAAAAGAAAGCATTTGCAATTACGGCTAATTAGCGGAGTTGCTTGCGCCGTGCAGATAATAAGAGGCTCCTTAAACATCAGAGTATCGAGTCTTTCCTTTTAATTAAAGGGGAAGGGTCTCATGTTTCCCTCAAAACCATAACATGCAAAATCCTCGTGCGTAGATTTTAAAGCTGTCCAAAAAAAAAAAAAAAAATAAAAAAAAAAATCCTCGACACTTATCAAAGCGATGTTAGCTCAGCGCTGGACGTTTGCGTTAAAGCGCACAATCCTTAGGAACGCGGTTCGTTGCTCGAGCGCGCGACGCGAAACCTTGAACGATGGCCAAAGGAATAATCTCCCTCCTAATATGATACGCGTTGGCCGAAGGAACGAGCCTCGGCCGGGGGAGCTTAGGAGCGACCGGATGATAAATACCGGAGGATCGGTCGATGGCATCGGACACTCGATGCTCGAGATAATCGCGGTGGGCATCGCTCGCTCGTGGGCTCCAGGCGTCGGGAATGGGGGGGGGGCGGGCGGGGGGTGCGGGAGAAAGACACTCGAAGGACCGGGCTTCGATTTCCCGTCACCGGCTCCGCCCCCGATGGGCTCGAGCTTGATAAATCTCCATCGAGACCGCAAGTGCACTTCCGCGGCGAGGACGCGCTGCCGATTTCCTCCATGAAAGCCAATGCCGGGGAGCCTCGGCCGCCGCCCCCCCACGGACACTCGAGCGGGGGAGGCTTCGCCGTGGCCACTTCCAAGGGAAGAGGAGATTGATGAAGTGCCCCGATAAGCTCCTCCGCCGGCGAAAAGGCGTCCTTCGCGGCTTTTGATCGATGCTGCGGATCTTTGGTACGGAGTGAACTTTTTCCGAACGTGGAAATCAATGGAGGGGGGCTCCGCCGCGGAATCCCACCCGCCCTTTGTCAACTGCTCGAGGCAATACTTGACGAACGATAATAATTATAATTTGCGGGACCGATCAATAGCGGCGACGGGAAAAGTATTAAGGTCCCTTTCCGAACTCAATGGATTCCGTTCGCGTGCGTTCTTTTAGCCTCGCGCGAGATGCTGATGCATTGTGCAAAAGCGCCTTGCCGTCTAGAGTAATTATTTTCCCTTGGCGGCGGTTGATTTTAATGAAAAGCCAAAAACGAAACAAAAAAAAAAAAAAAAAAAAAAAAAAAAAAAAAAAAAAACCAAACAAACAAAGGAGCGCGGAACTATCGTTCGACAAAATACGGCACTAAAAACTCCTCTAGGAAAGCCATTCGGAAGAGATATAAGTGAAATTATCTAGAATGCCAAATATAACGTAGCCTTTATGTCACTCTGCACGAGAGCTTGACTTTCCCAGCCGAGAAAAATGATCCCTAATGGAATTTATATCTGGTCTCGCGCGGAAGAGACGAACTAGTCGCGTCATTCGTGGAAAACAATTGATTCGTCACTTCTGCTCGCGCAAATACATACGTAAAGAAATATTTGATGAAAATGAAATTGATGAATTGTAGCTTAGTCATACGTGTAATAATGCCTACGATGCAAAAATCATCAATTCAGAATAAAGCGACGCTTCTGCTCTCGCTCACTGACGCACCGAGAGATACTTCATAAATTACGATAACTCAAGTCGGCAACCCAACTTCGAACTTTCCGAACTTCTTGCAATAATTATTAGTATAATCATTTCCTTATCCTTTCGGAATTAGTTTGCACGCTTAAATTAGTTGAATTTTTAATAATTAACGTCAGATTTGAAAATTATTCATTAGTTTTACATAAGCTAATAATAATTTTCTCGGCTAAATATCGTTTTTATCCTCTCTAACCCTTATAAACACTCGGTACTCGGTAAACACTCGGAGGTAAACAATCTAATAAGAATGTAAATTTAATATCATAAATTTTAATAATATTTTAAATGAGTACTAGGTAGAAGGAAACAATTATTACTGTACTTTTGCATAATGATAATTTTTTTTCCTACGCATTAAAATTCTTGATACAAATACATATATAATATATACATATATATATATATATATATATGACAAAAGCATGCATTTCAGTTGCTTTACAGATATTTTTTGGCTTATAATTAAAGTTAATATATGTTTGACTTATGCGAATGTTTAAATAAAAAATGGAATTTCTGAGGTGCATACAAAATTGAGTCTTTTTATATTCGACAAAATCGAAAAACACTTTACTCCTCGTTTTCAAATGCAGGTCATTAATCATTTTAATATTTCCTTACACTGACTTAAACATTCGGAAAAATTATTTTTAAAAAAAGTCGCACATCTATAAATATTGCAAAACCGCTCACCAAGTACTTTAGGTAAATTTAAAAATTTAAAAAAAGATTTATTTAATATTCAGTTTAATCCATTATTTTAATGTATATTTTAAAGGCTGGCTATGAGGCAAGGGAATTAGAGATTCGTTGCAAGTATTATATAAAACCAGAGAAAAATACAATACTTGAACAACGTTAAATAAATTTAATAAAAATAGTTGGTACATACAATTATTATAAAATTTATTAAAATATGTACCTTATTGTATGAAAGGAAGCTTGACTTAGCTCACGAGTTAATTCGATTGTTTAAATTTTTTTAGCCTGGTAAAAGTACAAGATAATAATCGGTCGTTAATTTTATAATTGAATAAAATTTTTACGCAAACAGCTAAACCATCCATTAGATCGCACGAGGAAAAATGTTCCGGCAAGGCAAAACGATAACGTCCATCTGCGTTGAAAATGAACTTACATCGTAAAAGAATATGCCACTCCTCTGAAAATAATCTAGCGAGCTGCTTTATGAATTAGTTTTGAGGATACGCTTTTCTCCAAAATAACAACACAAATGGTTTATATTACGGCTACTGCAATTCGCGAGCGCTGTTCTCAATTTTAAAAATAGACTCTGCTCAATGGCCGTCGACAAAAGTAATAAGTGGAATGTATTTACAAAAGCGAACTATTATTCTAAATACAGGAGAGTAATTAGCACTGGGCAATAAATATTTAAGTTGAGCCGATTTTTAAAGCACTCGAACACGAGTGGTCGGAGAAATTCAAATTTGTGAATCGTAAGTGCTGCCTAATAGGATATACGATATTGCATTGATATTACGAACGCGGATGTATTGCTTTTATTATAATAGAGGCTCGAAGTTGTGGCTTTAATTTTATTTATTATTTTGGAACTTCTTTTCCACGTTTCAGCATTGAAATGCGAGCCTCTTTTTCATCTGCAAAATCCATGCAGAATAAAAAGTGATGAATATATATATATATATATATATATATATGTACATGTATATATGTATGTATATATATTAAGATTATCCAGGGTTTATCGAACTTTTTGCACACTGAATTTAAGGCACGTCACGCATCTTCGGTGATATGTTGTTTATTATAAATGAAATTATTATTCAGTCGAGTCGGAGTAGGGAGTAGCTTGGAAAAAAAAAATTAATGCATTTCGCAATATATTAATTTTTCTCCCGTATACTTTTCGTACGCAAGCATTTCGAACCACAATCAATCATTTTGCTTCTAGCGTCTAACCGCTGACTCAATCTCAAATTTACATGCGACCACGTTGAATAAATACGTCAACGCAACAATACTTAAGCGTGTACAAGTGCACGTGTATTAGGCTTACGAATGACGGAGGTGTACTCGTCTCATTCATTGTCTCTTTCGAATAGCCATTGTGAATCAACTCGGAAAAAATTGTATCGACGAAACGAGGAAAAGCGCTTGGGTAAATAGCAGGATGTGCGCAAACAACGAAAACGTGTTTAAAGTACGTTCGGTGAACAAATAGTGTAACGGTCATTCGTCGTGGCGATTTTTATGATTGCTTACACTGTACGAATTCGGAGAACGATACAAATTGACATTAACGAACGTAACGTTTATGCTCTCGAGATTATTACTTAATAACCGTGTTTTTATTCCAGTTGGCGAAAGAAGATCATATTGTTATCTATTTTTCATCGATATTCAAAATTTAACGAGGGCAGCGCGTAACGAAATGAAACACTGCTTTTTCTTTTTTTTTTTTTTTTTTTTTTTAGAATTACAATCAATCGTAAACATTTTGTCTAATTTAAATAAACCGAATGAATCATAAACAGGCCGAGTCGCGATAATAAAGCGCCCCCATATTCCCAGCGCAAAAGCAGTGCACCGAAATAATTCCCACCGCTCCGACCCGTTGTACATTAAATTTTAGAACATGTAAATAAATTTCTCCGGCTATTTTTCACGCAGCGATACAGAAAGGCCCTTTGGAGTGCACAGTTTTACAGGGCGCAACAATGGATTTCAATTTAATCTTTGGGATCCTGCTCTCACCGCCTTGGACACCGGCCTCTTATTTCATGCTCTGCCAGGAATTACCAGTGCGCAAGTGGAACCCGGGCGAAAAAAAGGTACTCGGTGCACTGCCGAGCTTATCGACCTCCGGGAGGAATTTATAAACTTGGGGTGTTGGGCAGTGAATGGGCACATGAGACAGAGAGAGAGAGAGAGAGAGAGAGGGAGAGGGAGAACAGTATAAGATAAGAAGAGGCATCTCTCGAAGAGGGAAAACCAGTCCAAAGTCCTATCCGTCGACGCAGTCGCCGAAGTGGATCGCTTAAAGCCGTACGGAATGTCCCGGAGGCTCTGCGAGCTTCTACGGCTACTTCCACTTTTGTCGCTCTCTCGACGAACGCGCAAAACTGACCCGCCCCCGTGATCCTCGTCGGTGCAGCGGGACTCCCTGCGCAGTCCAACCGCCTCTCACCCCCCCCCCCGGCCCGCCAACTGCCCAGCGGCGCAGCTGCTCCCCGGACAAAAGCGGCCTCTCGGCTTTTGTCCTCGCGCCTCCTCGAGCTTTGCGCAGCGCCCGGGGCACTCGCGCGACCGGCTCCCCGTTCCCCGGCCGCCGCCCGACCGCCTAACCCGGAACGAGGACGCACCGGCGGAGATGCGCCAGCCCGCGGTCCGGAGCGAGGCCGCGGGCTCTTCCTCTCGGTCCGCCCCGAGACGCTCGACCGTCGCGTCCCTTCCGGGCTGCGGCGTCGCTCCCCTCTCCGGACGATGCTCACGGTTCCACGGGCCGCGTCGCTCGCCACGGGGAAGCTGGCTCCTCGAGCGCCTGCCCGCCACCCTCTCTAGCTAAAGCTCGCCGGAAGCATGCGATTAGTGCGACGATCGGGAGTCGTCCGTCCATCGATCCGAGGGCACTCCTTTGGCTCGACGCAGAGGCGCGTCGCGATAAAGGCCCGGGCTAATTTTGGCCGAGCCCGTAGGTCCGCGGGGGCCGGGAGGAGGTAGGAAGGGGGGACGAGCCAGCATCGCTCGAGACAGCCAAAAATTTCGCACCCTCCGAGTGCCGACGAAATCCTCTCGCTCGGCGAAAATCCGCTCGCGCGCCCTCGTCCGCAACAATAAACACGTTGATTTGCACGTCGACCGAGTCGACTCGACGGCTCGAAGGCTTAAGTGTAAAATTAGATGGGGGGGGGGGGCCGCCTCCTCTCTGCCAATATTTGCTCTCTCCGCCCGAATGCTGCTGTTGACTCCGAGAGCCCGAACTCCGAGGCCGGACTACAAGTGTCGGGGTTAAACGAGTGCGGCCAGAGGCAAATTCAGCGACCGGCGGGCTTCGAGGATCCCGCGGGAGGATTCGAGTAGGCGTTGGGGCGCGCGGCACGCGCGGAAATCGTATGGCAAACGAGGGTCCGAAAGCGAGGGAGCCGGCGAAAAGCCGGCCAGCGGGACAACGAAGAGGCACGGCGGAGAGCCCGTTGACATTGGCCAGGATGGCTCGGAGGAGCTCGAGCGGAGGAGGAAGTCGCGCTATCGGCGAATTCCCGAGTAATTGCGAAAGCCGGCTTAAAGGCGAGCCCCGTTGACCGGCCGTGGGGTTTTTTTTTTCTCCCCCAGACCTTCGCCGACCTCCATTTTATCCCGCTAATCCCGAAGTCAATCGAGCCCGGGCCCGTAGTTAATGATTCCCACTCACTGGAGTAGGGACTTTTTTCTTTTCCTTCTTCCCAAGCCGCGATGATGACTGGCAACCAACGACTGGGGCCGCTTAAAAAGAACGCGAAGGAAACCGTCATCCATTGGATTTTTGAGACTCCGATGAGTTTTACAGGCGCTTCTAGAACTAATAATCAAATGTGACTCGTAAGTAAAATACCGAGCATCATTGTCAGTATTTCCTTTATCAAAGAGAATAATAAACTTCTGACGCGTCTTGTACTTCCTAAGAGGACTTTATTTATTTAAGATACTTTATTTATAAGACAAAGCGTCGTTATGTGCCCGTTACTTGTAATAAGCCGTTGAAGTCGCATTCGCGCTCATATTAAAGATCGATGAAAACATTGACGTCGCTCTCCTCGCATTAGACTGTGAAAGGGCTCGGCAAATGCCGCACAACTGCGAATAGTCGACTTTTAATACCTTTTTCCCGCACAATGACTGTTTGGCTGTCGCTGGTGCTCGACTGCTTTTCTCCTTATCGCCTTTTCCCACATTCGATAAACTTCAGCCGCGATATCGCTTGCGATCTCGACTTAAGAGCTTGTCGGTGCATAAATCGACACCTCGATGGCCGGCCGAATATCGATTGCCTCTCGCCCTTTGCGCTCTCCTCCCTTCGCATCCAATACAAGGAGAGTTTTGCAATAAAATTTTTTATAGCTCTCGCGCTACTTTGCATCGCGTACCCTCTCCTTTCGAATGCTTATTTAATTTCGTTAGCGGCGACGTCAATCGAATATAAAAGATCATTGTTTCGCTCTGCCGTGCGGATATTCAAGGGTTAATAAAAAGAGAGCCTTACGATTATTCTTCGGGAGGAGCGGGCATTTTTTTGTCTACTTTTGGTACGCTTGGTGACTCAAAGCCTTCCTCGTGTACGATATCGCTGAAGTTATATCGAAATTCTTAAAATTGTTTAACGGTGTTGTGGGTGGGTGGGGAAGTCTATACTAGGCACGTAAGCTTTGTATTACAAACAAAAAAAAACTTCAAACGATTTTTCTTTAAAAAAACTTCTCCTTTCGTTAGTTTTGCGATGAAACTTTCGAACGCGCGGATTGACTCGAAAAATTTACAAAATCGCAAGGCATACGTAGGATCAAGTTCGGGCGGTCAATTCTATCCGATGCCATCTTCTGTCCCAAAAAGTTTAAAGGTCGGAAATTTTTTCACCGAAATTTTCCGACTTTTTTCTCCCCTTACAAAGGAACTAATATTTAAGGGCGCATCAATTTTACGAAGCCTTTTTATGTACATTTTGACTACGCGACCGAATATCTCCGGAAGACTCGACTACAAAACGCACAAGTATAAAAAAAAAATTGATTGCAAAAAACGGCAAAGTAAAAAACTTCGGTCGAACATTTCAAAAGTAAGCAAATTTTTCACGTGCATAATTTTGACAATTTTTCCTTTTTAATAAGTGGCTTGCATATTTTTTCCCATTTGTGTAATTGAGAACGGAGTTAATTTTTTCCTTAAAAAAAAAAAAAAAAAAAAAAAAAAAAAAAAAAAAAAAGAAAGAAAGAAAGAAAGAGAGAAAGAAAAAAAAAGAAATCGCGTTCCTAAAGCACCCGAGTAATTAAACCCGGTGGAGCTTTGAGCGCGCAAGGGGATATAGTATCAATATTGACACTACAAAATGCTAGTGAGTTAATAATGAAGGCGATGTGTGTTAAGGCTGCAGCACTTTTACAAAAATTAGGAGCCGAGAACCCAAGAGAATTTATATATAGTATTAGGTATTCATGAGCGCATACTAACGAATGATTAAAGAACGACACCGAAAGGGGGGGGGATGGAGGAGATTAAATAAAAAAGAGCGCGTCACTGGCGTACGCAACGAAATTCGATGTGCGCTCTTAACATCGCACTGGTTAAGAGAGGGGGAGGGAGAGAGAGAGAGAGAGAGGAATTCTCCATCGTGCATTATTTGGCGCTCGCAAGACCGATTTACAAAGCTCGCGTGCACTCGACAACTGTGGGCTTCGCGGTAGGCCCGAGCCTAGGGCCCCTCGTACCAGGAAGGCCCCTTCCGATCGAGGGGATCGAGGGCCGGCCCAGCATCCGGGCGGGCTCCCGAGACCCGATGAGTCGACGTTTCGCGTCTCCGCCCGAGGGCGGCCCAAGGCCGGTTTTGCCGGGAGGAGACGACGCCGAATGCGGGGCTGCTCTAACTCCGAGCCTCTCGGGCCTCGTCGGGCTTGTTTTTCTTCGCGCGAGAATGACGGTGGCCGCCGGCCCTTCCCTCCTCCCGGGGCCGTCGTTGCTTTTCCGGGGATACCACTGCGCGGCCGGGGTGCATTATTATTGGTGCCGCGGGAGAGCGGAGGCCCTCGCTCAGGGCTGCGATATCGATTTTGAGGAGGGATCCGATGGACCTCGAGATACCGGCGATCGCATTCCCGGCTAATAAGCCAACTCCGCAGCGTGCCCGGGTATTTAACTCGCTCGAGATATCGCTCTTATCTGACCGTCTACTGCTCTGGAGCGAGTAATCCCACCCTCCCTTCTGTACCCCGCGCCGGGCCGGCAACCCATACCCCGTGCGAGATGTGATTTACGATTAAAATTAATTCTAGTAGCGGCAGGATTAGCATCGGCTCGAATCCACGAGCCCACTCTTCGAGCGGAGAGTCCTCCGAGCGTCGACTCGTTAAGATTTATAATTTTCCGATAATATTAGTACGGCGTTGAGTGCCGTTAAAGTAAATGCCCCTTACTCCCCCCCCCTCCCGTAAACCGTAATTAGAAGATCTTCTAATCGAGCACGAGACTCGGGCTCTAGATTTTTATCCGCTCTGTGCGGACGCGTCCTTCTACGATGACCGTCACCCCCCCCGGGCAATTATTGGCGCCGTTGGACCGATAAGCTTTTCGACCGATAGCGGGGGAGGAAGAATCGAGAACTGACGCGCGACGGAGGAGTGCCGAGAGAGCGTCTGTCTCTCGAGGTCGCCTTGGGCCGATCGGCCGGCGCGGGGACTTAAGCCCCTCGTAGCTCTCCCGGAGGCGAGGAGGCTCCTGGAAATTACGATCGTTGGAAGATTAGGAGGAGTCCTCTTGGGCCCCGAGCCGGCCTCTACCGGAGACCGCGCACCTTACCGAGGTGTTGTCCTTCCGGCTTGGGAGCCCCGGAGCTTAGCCGCGCACGCGCCTGCCCCTCGACCATTGCAAGACAACGAGAACGAAGACGATGCCCTTTCCGGTGGGGAAAGAAGAGGCGTCGACTCGTCTCGTGGGAGCGAGGATCGCTCCTGGGCGCGTTGGCCGCGTGTCGCTCGATCGAGCCACCGATTCTTGTACGGGGAATCGTCGGAGGCCGCAGGGGATCCGGGGGGCTCCGTTTTGTCCACCGCAGGACCTCGGTGTGGCCACCTAGGCTCGGCCGGAGGGAGAGGATCGTCGAAGGGCGCCTCCGAGGGGAGGCCGAGGTAAAATAAATCGCTGCGCGCGCATGCGCCAACGGCCTTGTACTCACGTTCTCTCGTGTCGTGGAGACCTGGCGCTTGCTCCTGCCGTGATAAACGCGCGGTCGCACGATCCTGTGCGCCCCGAACTCCGCCGATGGTCCTGCAAACAGAGATAAAGAATTCCTGCGTTAGTCTCGCGTTGCCGTGTAAGATACCAGTCGGGGAGGCGAAGGGGGCGCTCGCAGGTGTGGCCCCTCCTGCGCAGCGAGCTTCGCAAGAAAGGAGCCTTGCCTCTCTCGTTCCTTACCCCAGGCTTATCAATCCTTCCTCTGTAGCCATCCGTTAAATTTCTATTTTTCACGCGTACGCCCTCGCTCCCTCTCTCTTCGTTCTTTGCGTGCATTAGCTTCGCGCATCGTCTTGAAAGCTGTAATTATTCATTTTGGACCTCGGCTTCCCGAGGCTTTTCGCTTCGCGCTCTAAACCGATGGCATTTCTATCTAGTATCGGGGAATCGTTGAGCCGCGTGTCCGGCTTGCGAAATAATTAGCGTAATACAAAACCAATTTCACACTATTTAATGCACGTAGTTGAAAATTATAAGGACTTCTCGGGGAAAATTCCATTGAAATTTATTGAGACGAATGAGCCGCCTTTACTCGCGTTACAATTGTTACTAAATCTTCTCTCGTTTGGCCATTTATTATTGTGATTAATTATTGTTTACGTTGAAAGGAGCTCCGAATGCTCATTTAATTTGCTTAATTATATTTGAAATAAAATTAAGAACTATCGTATCGATAAACGACAAAGCATTTGGTCTATATTAAAGGCAATTTTTATTTTTATTCTAAAGTATTTTTTTAATAAATAAGCCGTGTCTTATAACGTCATTATTAAATGTATTGAGAAGACCCTTAATAGCATTATATATAAAAATCAAATTATATTTTGATTATGTTATATACATATATATATATATATATATATTGCGAATAATGTTATTTTTCAACTTGAAATACAATTTTCTTGCGCCTGTTTAATTAAACAAGGCATTTCTAGTTATCCTCGTTATATAATTTTATATCAAACTTTTAATATACGGACAGAAATAGTTGTATGTGAAGAAAAAGTTTTTCTCCATTAGGAAAAACACATTAAATTTTTATGCATTTAATAACGCAGGTTACTCGTCATACTGTGCGAATTTGACACAACGTTTAGCGTAAAAATACGCAAAGAGAAAAAGTTAATGAAGCTCTACAAATTTAACCCACTGTAATAAATTTTCCGTTTCTTTCAAATACGTGGATTTTAATACTGACATTAGACTGTTATGAAAAAAGGAGCTGGTAGTTCTGGCCAATCGGAACTTGTCAAAAATGAAAGAGCATCAAATGGAATGTCTCGGCACGTTCTTTAAAATAATAGACAGCACCATTGAAACACGTGTTAAAATTAGGATAGAATGTTTTTAATTTAATTTTGGGCAGTTCAGGTTACAAAGCGACTATTTTATTTATGAATTAATTAACAATTCTATTAAAATTTAAAAAAAAAGGATCACATATGTGAATCTTATTATTAACAAAGTAAGAGAAAATATGTACAAATAAATAAATATATATATATGTACAAAGTTGAATTCAATTTTTTTTTTAAACGAATTTGGAATACGCAAAACGTTTTAAAATACAAATACTCGGATTTGGATTCATACGTTTGCTTTCCCTTTAATTTATCAGTTTAACCACCTGTATTTTAAGTGCATTAAAATGCATGTGAATACAATTTAATTAACACGGGTTGATAAATCTTTTCTAATTTAAAAAAGGTCTGATTCACATACATATCTATTATTATATTACTATTATATTATATTACCCATTCATAATTGTTCTTTTTGTTTTGTTAATTTTATCCTATTATATTATTGTTTTTATCCTAGGGTACATTTTATTTAATTTAAAAGCTTCTTGGCACGAGCTTGAAAAAAATGCCATTTTAGACATATACAGAAGATATAATGTATATTCATAATATGATTAAAAATTTTTTTAAATTTTCTTTAAAAAATTATCTACTTTTCTTACTCCATTATGCGATCAAATATTTTATCAAAGTTGTATACAATTCCCCATTCAAACTACGCTTCCTCTTCTTTAATATGGTTCCATTATTATTTATAACAGATACTTATTATATTGGTTCCCATAATGAGAACCTTTTTTACATATACTAGACTGTATTCGTAAATATACAACTTTATAAATTATCGCCTTAAACTCAAAACTGCTAGAATCATACAGCCACCATAAACATTTGCTCGTTAGAAATTATTTCTTAATTCACGATCTCCGAGCCTGTTAAAACTAGACAATACAAGTATTCACGCGCTGGGCTTTTATTTTTCGTTACCCGGCAAATCTATTTATTTACTAATAATGAGGGATTCTTAATGTTTTTTACGATAAAAATTTCAGGCCATGCTCGCGTTTTATAGATGACTTCGATCTGCTCGTAATGCTTATAGTAATATCTACCACCGATCTCATTGATAATTTACTAATACTTAGTCGCATATCATAATAGTTTTTCATGTATGAGAATTGTATCCACCAGAAGTGGATACCACAACAAAGATGGCAATATTGTATCGAGTTCTGATAAATTTTTATCGAACAGATAAACTATTAAATTATCAACATAAACAAATATGTTTTTTATATCATAATGAACGACTGTACTGTACGAACGTGATAAACTGTTATAATTCTAAATAAAAATACAGCCATTTTTCTTATCCAGAATCAGGAAATCATAAATTTTAACAATTATACGCACAAATATTATTTTACAAATTTATTTGTGCGTTTTACTTTGAGAAGGAAGGGCAGTTAATTGTAACGAATCGGCTTAAACTTTTTGAGTTTTGAAATAAATCGTTGAAAATCGAATTACACGGATGCAATTCATTGATTGATTGAAATACTGATTGATGTCCAACGACTGATGTAGAATCGTCAAGTTTGAAAAATTGATACACGGTGAATATTCAATTTTAATTAAAACATCACAATAAATTTTTATTTTGCAATTTCTTAAAGAATCCGAAAACAAGCATCAATTCAGTTTTTTAGTCAACAATTTAAAAAATTTCATTCAATTTTAAGATAATAGAAATATTATGGAAAAAATTTCATAATGGCCTGAAGCAATGCTTCATAGTATTTTTATTACATTTTATTTAGAAATTTAATATAACAGCAGCTAATACAATAAAAGTATTAAATATCATAATGTTTATGGATACGAAATTTTGTGTCTTTTATATTTATGAGGTACTTGAAATGTGTTGCTTAATTTAATTACGCTTAACCCAAATTAGAAATTAGATATATCGAGGATAATTATATTATACTGATATTCTTAGCTAGTTTAGCTTTAATATAACTGAGAAAAAATTAATTAACATTTGTAAAAAACAAAAAAAAAAAAAAAAGAAAAGCTGTTTTGTAATTTTTTATTGTGTAAATCAGAATAATAATAATAATAATAATACGAACACGAAGTGCGTCAAATTTGAATAAGAATGCTGATAAAGGGGAATTTTAAAACATAAACTTTTTTTTGCCCGATGTTAAAAATTTTATTGCCGTTATTAGATGCGCCTGGGCGCCTCTAAAAATTGATTTTATAACAAATTGGAAAGTGTGTAACTGACAGTACAAAATGTTCGACGATGTGTAAGATCGCTCCCCGGTCTCGAAACCGTTTGGTTTTTAATCTAATTAATTTTCGAAAGTTTTAAATATAAAATAGTTTTAGTAGTGTTTAGCGGGTTAAGTTATGAATCTGCTGCTAAACCTTAAAATAACCTGCACTAGGATTAATTTCAAAATCAAAAGTTTTTCATCGATTTTTCTAAGCGATGGCGGATTTCGTGCCCTATGATTAATGAAAATGGTTGGCTAATATTTTATACATTCAACATAACTTTAATAACGAGAGCATAATTTATTGGCTGACATAAGGCTTCGTACTGCTGTGCTTATTACGGCGTAGGGAGATTGCGAAACTTTAAAGAAAACGTTATTTTCCAGTTACGGTGCAGTAGTAGTAAAGTGCATTTTACTTTCATCGGTGTATTTTTCCGAAAAATTATTATCCATGTTGAAATGTATCCCGCGGTATTTTCGACGGAAGCCGTTCAAATACATTTTGTCCCCTTAAAAGCGCACGCCCCTGACATATTCAATAACTAAATAATCATAGTCAACGTACGATAATTGAACTGTGTGAAAGCTGATTTATAAAATTAACATTAAAGTATAATGAGTTTGCACGAGGAATTCGATAAGCCTCGCGAGCTCTGTGTCGTGTCGTTTTTATTTTTTCTTTTTTTTCTCTTCTTCTTCTATTTTATCTGCCCATACACGAATAATGCAAATGCCGTTAGAAGTAGCGCTAGGTAATAATGATTTACCAGCCTAGTCTAGGGCGCCTCGAAAGTGGGCTTACAACGATTATTAAAAGCTCCATTCTAAATAAATAAATTTAAACTCAAAGCGAGCGTACTTTGGAAAATGCTAAATTTATATTCAGCTGCACGCACGGATTGATCAATGTGCCTCCCCCCACCCCACCCCGCCCCACCCCACCGCCGCCTCTGCCCTGATTAAAGCATCACATAAGAAGATTTGTTATTGTAAAATGATGATTTATATATTGGTTGGCGTCCCAGATAAGCATCCGCCAGTGGTTTTTTTTATTTCCCTTCCTTCTCGGTCGGCGAAACTTTCAGAAATGTTTATTCATGCGCATTCGCCCGAGCGCTCTGAATATTCATAATGCCGATATTACTATTAGCAAGAGGGAGAATTATTAATCTGCGCTCGAGTCCCCGCGAGTTTCCGATTTCTCTCCCGCGAATACACACCGGGCCGTGGATTAATACTTTTGCCCCCGATGCTTACAGCAGGGAAATTAGTTTAATGGAATCGATTCGCTCAGGAAAATCACCGATGCGCCCTGATTCGCGCCCGTCGGTCCGCGACCGTATTGCGCGTCCTCGGGAGTCTTCCTCGCTTTCGCCAGGGGCAGACGCGCGCGAGGTAGTCTGCTCGAGGAAGCGAGAGAAGAAAAAAAAGGAAGAAGAAAAAACCAGATGGAAAGAAAGGAGGAGGAGGAGGAGGAGGAGGAGGAAAAACGGAGAAGAAAACGGCCTGGTTGGCCCAACGGGATGGCAAAGGACGGAGAAAAAATTTGCGCCGGGGCGTCGTTCGGCAATTAAGCTCCGGCGTGGTGACGCGAGCCGCCGACCCCCGGGCGTCGTCGTTGCTACGCGGCACTAAATTGTGCGCTGGGCGAACATTCGCGGGAGCTTAGCGGTCGTGAGCCCCGGCGTTTCCCGACCCGTGGGAAAATCCCGGCGACCTCCGCGTCGCTCGCCCCCGATTGAATTAATTCACGGCTCGGATTTCGCCGACTTCCGAGCCTACCCCGCCCCCGCCGCGATCCTTTAACAGCCAAACTTTTCCATAGCCTCGGCGAGTCGCTTTCGTTATTCGGGGGGGGGGGGGGTTGCGCCTCGCGGCCCCTCGCCCTCGACACTCGATGCACAATTTCCCGGACGAATTGGGACGAAGGAATCGTAAAGTGCGCGTTACCGGTAGCCGAGAAATATCGGTTGCCGGCTTAGGCAGCTCCTGATTGGCTTGAGATGATCGGCAAATCGACACCGACGATACTTCCGCGCTACGCAAAAGCCGCCACCTCCTCCCCGGAATTGCGCGGCTGCGCTCGGCGGAAATTTTCCAAGTTCGGTGCACAACGCGGCGTGTAATTTTCCTTGCCGAGCTCGACAAAGTTAAGGTATTTTTAGCGGTGGTAAATCACGGACTCCTTATCGTTATTGTGGTTATTATCGTTATCGTGGTTGTTATTATTGTTGTTATTATTATTATTATTATTCATTAGAAAAATGACACTCTTTGTTAATTGCATTCGCCAGTCGAGAAGTGAAATGCGATTTACCTTCTCGGGCTGTATTATTAAGATGCCCGCGACGTTTCGCAAGTTGGCGGGCTTGTGTTTTTTAATATCCTCCTCGCTTCGTGATTCAATAATGTAAAATTTACTTGAAAACATTGTTACAACTGCTAGTTTTTTACGACGTTCATTAAGTATTCTTAAAATAGTACATAAAGCTAAATTGAGTTGTCACAAAGTTGACGTATAATTATATAATTTTTCATTCATTAAAATCGTGCCATAATCCTTACTAATCACCATGAAACAGCAGTAATTTTGTTTGCCCCTCAAATTTTATACGTAATGTAGAAAGCTCCCCTGCGCCCCTTGATTCTCAACAATATTCACAGCGACGTCTCTTGCCAGAATAATAGCGGATCTTTTACTGGGAAAACGAAGATTACTAGACTACATGGTACATACCCCCGGAGATTTTTAATGACAGAGAATTTTCCGAGCGCGTTCGAAGGTAACCCGAGCAAATCGATAATCCCACTACGGATGATTCATCCAGCCTATACTCCAACAATATATATATATATTCTATACTCGTCGTCGATGCAGTAGAAAAGAGAAGCAATCGCTTCCTCTAAACTCATCGTGTGAATAAGGTTTTATTAGTCACGTGTGCACATTGTAAACTACACTGCAATATTAGTTTTTTATTTTCCATTATGACGCCTTTCATTTGCTCACTCCTATCGAACAATATGCTATAGATTTGCTTCGGTAAAAAACTTATTTTTAAAATGCAAAAACTCAATTCAACCCTGACTAATATCAGTTTGTTAAAATTGTAATAAACATGTGTATGTCATGTGAAATGCACAAGATTCATTTTGTGCATTTCCATTTCCGATAACAATAAAAACAGTCGATAACTTACATATCAACCAAATAAAGCTTGAAGAATTACTTCTTTTGCATCGATACTCCTTCCAACGAACTTATGCCATCGGTCTCACTGAGAAAAGATCGCAGCAAATATACAAGATTCACAATTTTGATATAGTTAGAATTAAAACTATCTATGGAAATAAACCATTGATTCGGCGACGTTCGTTTGCTATTTATCAAATTTGAAGAAAAAAGCGTCGATGATCCACAGTAAATATTTAAAACTTATAAAGTAGAATGCTAATTTTCGTATTTTCATAGGACAAAATAATATATACACTTAATGGAAAAATAAACTTGGATAATCTCTATTTAAATTGACCGGAGTAAGTTTCTTTCTTCTTTTTTCACGTATCGTACTCAAATATACAAATATCGATATCCGAGCACATTTCTTATAATAGAAAATTTTTCTCATCTTAAAAATACATTGATCAAAATTAAAAAAAAAAAAAAAAACGTATGAGAAAAACATTGAGACCGAAAATGTAGTTTCTTATTAATGCTCGCAAGAATTCGAAATCCCTGTGGAAATTAAAAAAATCATTTTATTTTGTATTACGCGTGCGCGACGTAACGTATACATACGTATAATTATTATTGCTGTTTGATGCTGGCTCGTGCTATTTATCTTTATTATACGCCGTCTACAAGAAATAGTCAGTCTTTTAATAATATAGTCACGTTAATGCAAATTCCTTTATTGAAAAACTTTTATATCTTTTGGCAATTTATATTACAAGGCGACCGCGATGTATTTAAAGGAAAAAATTCTAATTTACTTACACTAAAAATACAATTCATATGCAATAAATTATTCAAACGGCGCATTGTATAAATTATCGATGAGTTATGTTCGGAATAGAGTATAGACAGGATTAATAGCTAAGGGAAAAAATTCGAATATTCAACTTGACATTGGTTGGTCGTGTTTGGAGAGCAAGAAATTTCAGCAATAAAAAAGAGCTTATCGCATTCATAAATTTAAGCATCCGATACAATTGTGGATTTCCATTAGCAAATCTCTCACGAGCAGAGCCTAAGACTTCCGTACTCCATCCGCTTCGAAATGAGTAATAATCAGCCGAACAATTAGAGTCCCCGATAAAACAAAATCTAGGATGATTGATTAAAAAGTTTGGAAAGTGCCATTAGCTTTAATTGCGCGACTCGCAAACTAAAATTTTAAGCAGCTTTTCACCTTGTAATTTGCATTAGTGCGCCCCCATATCTACGGGACGAATTTAAGCACTTTGATCCAGGAGAGATTTTACGCCCAGTCCCCGTGCGCAAGTGTATAAGCGGATTCCCCGCTGAGCTTGGAATTCGCAATTGGGAGAAGCTTCTCGATTGCCATTGATATAAAAAAAAAAACCCCCCCACAAGGTCCATTTTCGTTATCTCGAGGAGAATCCCAAAATCACGCGTGATGTGCCACGGCGCCGTTCTTTGATCAAGAAGTAGGATAATTATCCGCGTGCTCTCTCTCTCTCTCTCTTATAATGTCCCCCCTTCTTTCAAATGCGAATACTGGGAGTCAGATTCTTAAGCACTACCGCGCCGGCAGCTTGAGAGCTTAATACGGGTACAAATAGCTCGAGGTATTTGAGCATTCCTAATCTTTGTAGAACATATTTAAACGCGTTGTAAATTTACGTCCCTAATTTTATGTATGCAGGCACACTATATCGCATGCGTTCGATAGAAATTTCCATTCTGTTGATACTCGTTTTGCGAGAATATTATATTCGAATTTCGGGAATATACTAATTGCAATATAGAACGAAGTATTAACGTGAATTTAAACAATTTTAGCGAAATTTGAATTCCCTGCTAACAACGAATGTAAACTTACTAAGGTACTTAAAACTTTTCCGAGTGAAAATTCAATTAAAATTTTTATAGATAATAATACCGGAGATTCATGCGTTGCTTGAAGTCTTTAATGCTCCTCGATATTTGATTATTAATTGTTAATTATCTGCCCATAATATTAGACTCGTACGATCGAGAGCTTTGACATGACTTAATTTTGGAGTGCTATGTATATAATTAACTGCTATTGCGTGAGAACTGGAGTATACATACTATAATTTATACATATATACATATATACATATATACATATATATATATATAGAATAGTAATTTTATCAAAATTTAATTTTAGTAATGATTATTATTAATAAAATCAGAATTAAAGATAATCATTTGTGTTCGCGAGAGCAAGTTTTTGTCAGATTGGAAATAGTACGTTTAAAAAGATGTTTTTACGGTATTTCCTATTAAAGCATGTGGCATTACAATGTGCAAAAGACTACATTGAGAAACAATAAAGAATCAAGGTACCTTATTTCCTATTTACGTTCCGATCAATGCACGATTTGAATAAACATTAGCGTCCACTGTGAGCGAAGAAAACTCGCGCAGGTAATGACGTCTGCGCTTCACAACGGCGTAGTTTCCGGTGTACTTTGTCTTATTTATATACGCTCTTAACATCATTATTGAATAAGAAATAATAATTAATAGTCCTCGGCATTGTGCAGGAATACTCGCTCGTAAATGGAATTTATAACTCGTGGATGGAAATAAATACGCTATGACAAATATGGTTGCCTGTGCGTGTCAGTGTGTTTATATATCTGCAAATCAGCGCCGAGGAATATAAAGTAGAATTTTTGAGTAAGCATTTTTACGATACACGGCCGCCAAGATCATATTATTCAATTGCTTGTTAAACGGTCCAGTAGCATTAACGCGGTATAAGAATATAAAACTATAGCTATTTAATGCACATCGCTTGCATCTTGTGCCGTTGAATGCGAATGCAACTATCAACATTTTATGCGTACGCTTGTACCAGCGTGACCTTTGATCTTTAGAAAGTAAACGAACATTTTAACGCTTACTGCCGAATGTGCCCTGCTGCTGCTGCTGCTGCTGCCGCGCGTCTTCCGATTATTAGCGCGCAAAGATTTAAGAACAAAATACAAGCCTGCTCGGATAGAAAAATTAGTAAGCAATTCAAAAAAAAATATTATTGTAATTTGCTCCCAATGCTTTAAAACGTAAAAAAGAAAAGAAAAAAAATGGAATATAACCGTTATTCTTTTGTTCTACTTGCGGGGAAAAATGAAATTACTCACGATAAAGTATCACAAATGTGAATACGAGCTATGAGCGCAAACACCCATTAGTCATAGTCTATGACATAACGGATTTTTCTCGTCATTCTCTCGCGTCTCGCACTAAAAATGCAATGAAGAGAATTAATTTTAAGTACTCTCGTGGAAGCTTGGATTTAATTGTTCCAAGACATTGTATTTTTATGACTCACCGACTTTCCTACGAGCAGCTCCAATAATAGCTACTCAACAATTGCATTATCGGAGATCGATGATCATTGTTATTAATTTTATGATAAAATACAACTACATGGCTAATTTAGAATCCTCCGAGCGAGGGACTTCTGCCGCTCGCGCATAATACACACGCGCGCGCGCACACACCCTTTTGCCAAGATCCACCGCCAAGATGCGCGCTTTTAACTTTAATTATCGTCATTGTTTTATAAACGAAATACCATTTCCAAGAATGTTATTATAATTGATCGTTCATTATTCCCATCATTCCCATTAGACTCCATTTGACGCATTAGCTTTTAATGGCATCCCCGTACCTCAAACGCTCTCGCCTTTTCTTCAACTTAAAGCCCCATGAGTCAGCCTCGTCGATGCAAGGGGCATTAATACAGCGAACCTCATTTTAGGTATGCGACTAAAGTTAACAGTACCGCTGTAAGTAAGACGACGGCCAAGCCAGACTTTACGAATATCCGACGAGTTAAATGGCTCGGGCAGTTATTAAATTGAGAAGGAGTAACGGGAGGATGCCTTTATACTTCGATGAGGCATTTGCCGGCATCTTTTTTTTTTATAGGGCATTCGTTCGCGGAGCGCCGATGCTCTTTGGCTACGCGCGCATTCTAGTCCATGGGTTTTATGGCCATTCGATGGATCGATACAACTACTGCTCATTGATATTGAAACGGTCCTCTCGGCTCTCTGTGCTCTCGCGAGGCTACAATATTTGTAATTTGTATTGATGCGCGTGTTTTTTTGTTTTTTTTTTTTTTTTTTTTTGCGGGGGAGCATTTTTTCTTCCATAAAGTAAAAATGAAGGAGGGGGCAGAATTTCATCGCAGTAAATTATTCGGAAAATAATTTACCCGCGACACCGAGCGTGCCCAGGACTCAAAAGTTTCAAGGTAGTTAATTGTTTATTGAGTGCTGTGAAATTACTGGTAACGTACGGTAATTACGAAGCACCGCGTGACATTGTTTGACAAACAAGTATTGAAAAGTGAACCTAATAATCCATTGTGTTGCACGCAATAAATATTGCAATGCGTGTAAAATTCAATTCCTTTTTCCTTTCTCTTCTTTCTTTCTTGCAAATATTTATTCCTTTACAATAAGATAGAGTTACCATACTCGAGCTACGCTCCAACCACATCATCGAGCAGGAGCGTATAAATATTAATGAAACGCGTCGATCATTATTGAAGGCTCGCTTCCGAATAGAGGAAATACTGCAAAGTAAATATACGCTTATTACAAGGGCGGGCGGGGGGGGGGGAGTCTCTGACGCTCGGGGAGGAGCTCGCGAGAGGCTTTTAGCGTGCAATTGAACGCGATATTAAATGCGCAGAGGCCTATAAATGACGGCCTAAGCTTTCGCGTTGCCCGTAGTTGTTGGTCAGACCGGCGATCTTTATAATATCGCTCCCTCGAACTGCAGTTTAGAAGAGGAATAAATTTTGGTGGTTAAAAACGAGATTTACGGCCATGGTATATATGGCGACAAGGGATAAAGCTGGGCTATAGGGAGTTACCATTGACCGAAATAGGAACTTCCGAAGTAAGTACACGAGGAGGACTGAGTCGTTAAGGAATAATAATGATAAGCCAAGGAAATAACGGAAACCAACGGGAAAGAGGGCAGATATTAAATTCGTTGGTACACAATAGCGATACAATTTTTTTTTTTTTTTTGGCTCTTATTGCCATTTCTCACTTTTCCGATGTAATAAAAACCAAGAACAATAATGACGAAAACATCCGCCTCCAAGTTCGAAAAAATTGCACAAGCTGATATCGCAATTTAAAAATTCGCCTTAATTGACTTTTTTCTTTTTCGTTATTATTATTATTATTATTATTAATTGTAACAAAGATTGAAAGCTGTCCTCGATTAAAAGAGCCCCCTCGTCTCAAGCTCATAACAATTTCAAGCTCAGGGAAATTACGGAGGAATGTAACGCAGGTTTGGCCGTTTAATAGGCTTGGAACCACCTTAGGCGCGACTCGTGGTAAAATTTGTAGGCTTTATCATGCAAAAATATTTAATGCCAATGCAATGGACATTAGGTCGTAAAGATTATTGTAATTTAAAGGAGCGGGATTGTAATTTAAAGCGGGGAGAACGGCGAATGCGAAAGACACGATAATGGAAGGTAAAAAATAAAGGTAAAAGGATACGAGGGAAGCGAATCAGCCTCAATAAATTGCCGGCACTGAATAGACGAATCAAGAGATCGTCTCATCCGAGGCTTTTGCGTTCAGCTTTTGTCGACGGTTGGCTCCAAGCTCGTTAGCCAATTGAGCTTGATCATTGCCGTAAAGTTTCGCTGTGATGCGATCAGCGATGAAAGGGAGAAAGAAGGAAACGCCGATAAAAACATTCGACATGAACCAAGATCATAAACGCGAAAAATGGGATTGCGAGCGAGCGGGAATTTTCCTCAACTTTTTCAAGGTTGCGGGCTAAAGTTTTTTTTTTATCCGGGCATAAGAGTAGTGTTTGTTCGGATGATGCTGGCCTGCAGTTTTTCAAACGTCTGTTTCTCTCGTCCTTTTTAAGTGCGCATAGAGAGAGATTTTGATGCTCGATCGATGCCTAGGAATTTTCAACGGTTAGCGATCAATTTCTCCTGTCGATTGTCCAATATCTGTCAAATCTCTGTCAATTACTAATAATGTTTAAAAGCCGTGTGCAATTTATGAGATTTCTGTAAGAAATCCCAGCAAATGAAATTGAATATTTTAATATACGAAGCGCTTGTATATTATTAGCATTCGTATGATCTACATTGCAGTTAAAAGAAACCTTTTGGTGAAATAAATGATTTTATTTCTTACGAATTTATATACATATATATATATAAATAATTCTTTGTGATCATAATTTAACTGCGCCCATAATCTCTTGAACGAAAATCAAAATAAAAATGACGTTAAGGTGCCGGTAGATTTAGACGCTTTCGCAACAAAATGCGACGCTTATAAATTTAACTGAGCGTAATAAAATCTTATTGCAGCTTATAGTCAAAGTGTATCTCTGTTCGAGACCTACATAGCGATGTCGGGATATACTCATTTCTCTACGCAAGGTAATTTTGCTATAAATTTCGTTCGATAAATGCAAAATAATGCATTGATAAAGACGGGCATAAAGAAGCGACTGGCAGTTTTGAAAAATTACAAAACTTCTCTTTTGAAAGCTTCCCGGTTTTGAGACGAGCGCATAAATTGAAAAAAAAGAAAAAGAAAAGAAAAAAGAAGACGAGTTTATATATTTAACGGAGCAGGGGCGTGAATCATTCGACTGGTGCCAGGGAGTCTTGCTTTTTTCTAGAGGATTTGGCACAACGGAAAAGAATTTCTTACGGGCTGGCTCAATCTTATTCGTATACGCGTGTCGCTTGAAATAAATTTTATACAAAAACGCTATTGTCAATTACGCTGGTATTGATAACAGATGTTTCGACACCTCTCGAAAGTCACTTTTTGCTTCTTTCTCATGTGCCGGATGTGAAGGCTAAACGTTAAATGTATTTACACGCAGGCACATCGATAATTCATTCCTTAACGACCCATTGTATCTTCGTCAATATCAGCACACATTTTTGTGCTTATGTTTCTTTCAATTTTTTTCGTAAAGACGCTCGTGTAAAATTGTAAGGGAAGTGGACGATTTTTTTAATTACAAATTTTTTTTTACCACTTGCTACGTATTCCTCGACCTTCTAATTATGCAATTACAAAGATGCTCTCGTATAAGTTACTCGTATAAGTAAGTATTTGAAATCGTTTCATGGGCATATTTTAATTTAATCAATTAATCCGTATTTACGAAATGAATGTTCCGTTGTCCGGTTATTATGTACAATCGACGCTTACAAAAATGTACAGAGTTTGTATTACGTACTTATTTTTTATTTGCATTTTTCAAAAAATGAAGCCTCTGGCAAAGGAACTTTTCGCATACCCCAAAAAGCCGTAGCAGCTTGAAATATTTGAAAGAGATTTGTTATATATATATATGCGGTATGTATAATCCACTTGAACTTTGTGTACTCGATTAATATTGAAGTAGATTATACTAAAATTCACGAAGACTCCTTTTAATATCAAAACGACACACTCGGATCACTTTTGACAAATATTGTTTATTTTTCTATTTAATAGAAGCCCACTGCAGTGGGCGTATAATAGGCTATTACCGAATTAAATATAAGTAATAAAGAAGAGTAAGACCTTAAAAACACTCACACACCCTTATTCAAACATACATATATATATATATATATATATATATATATATATGTGTGTGCGTGTGTGTAATTAATATTTTTGAAAGTAATTTTGTTTCAAGTATTTATTATGGAATCGAAGTAATATAAAAAAAAAATCGTAGCTGAGGATTTTATCTAGAAAGACTAGTGTAGTGAGTCTTATTAAAGCAAAAAAGGAATTAAAGTTCAGATTTTACGGAAGAACGGTTATAAAATGATATAGTTAATGATTTCACGCAAACGCTGTACTTAAATAATAAAATGTCAGTTCTGGATAACTGAAGTATAATAAATTTATAATATTCAAAGCACGTAGTTAAAGTAAGTAAGTTTGTATTGAATAATAACCAACGCCAATGTACAACGTTCATACAAGTCAGTCATTCCATTTTCGAATACGTTTCGCAACGATAAAGGTCCAAAGTTAAAACGTGAACCAATATTAATAATAATAATAACAACAACGACGACGACAACTACAACGACGATAAGACTAATAATTAGACTAGCAATGGGAGTAAGATAGGAGAAACGGTATCAAAAATCGAGAGAGAAGAAAAAAAAAATATATAATAAAAAAAGGAACACGGGTTGAAAATTGGGTCGCCGCGTTTCGGGCGAGTGGTGACTTATCGAGCGCAGAGCCTCCTCGAGGCCCTCGAGCGTAAGATTCGCACGGGGGCAACGCGAAAGTCCAAAAGGGCCAATGGAACCGAGACAACGGGCGCCGATCCTGGCCTCGGTACCCCTGCGATGCCGTCGTCGGGCCCGATCTACAAAGGAGTTATCGCGTTATCGATAAGCTACGCCCGGGGCTCCTCCGGCCGCTAATCGATCCGCAGGCTCTAGGCTCGTCTTCGTTGTTTTTTTCATTTTTTTTTTTATTTTTGTTTTTTTTGTTTTTCACGGATGAATTATGGAACAAACGCATTTATGAATCGCAGCTTTAATTTAAAAAAAAAAAAAAAACCAAAAAAAAAACAAGAAATAAAAGTCCTTTCAACGGGAGTTAAAAGCTTTTTGAAAGTTTTTTTGAAAAATTACCGACTATTGATGCTGCATTATGCATTGGCAATTTTTACGAACTATTTCAATGTACTGTAAAAGTTTTTTTAGATGCAAACGCCTCGAGAGTACTTTTGTTTTTATGTTACTCGGAAAGTATTTTATTAACGCGCTTTGAATGGATTTTTCCGAAATAGTATCCTAAGTAAGTTAAAGCAATCCTTAAACAAAATTGAACGGTTTTATAAAAAATGTTTGAACTTTTGCCTTACGAGAGCTCATTGTTTTGCGTCAATGTCAATTTTAAACTTTAACGATGAAGGGTCACCGTCATTTTTGACGAACAATACCTTTTCGAGTCTTCTCGATCGCAATTTTATTAACGGCGAATAATATTTTATAATTATTTCAATCTTGCGCTTTTTTTCAACTAAGCGTCGACAAAACTTTCTCAGAAATCTATCCTTGCTTTTTTTATTGTTAAAACCGTTGCCAAATTTTAAGTTAATTAGAAATTTAAAAAAAAAGGTATCCGATGAAATTGTATTTAAATTATGCACTTTTCTTTGAGATTTTCTTATCAGCGCAAATATTAAACAACAGAGAAAACATGAAAACGTAAATTGTTTCAGTTAGTTACGAATGTATTTTTATTATATATTTAAACCGGGTAATGCTTATCTTCGAACATTAAGCTGTCAAAATTAAAATTTTAAATTTTCAACATGTTTCCTGAAAAATTTGGGTAACTGTTTCATAAAAAGTAAATGTAATCTTACAAAAATATCCGTAGCCATTGACTTAAAAATTTCCACAAATTACGCTACTATATAAAGAAGTTGAGAAAAATTTCAACGAATACAAATGAAAATAATTTCCTAGTACGAGAGAACGAATTTATAAAATACATACACGTTGAAATAATTTGTATGTTTATTCAATTTTTTATACTTACTTCTGAATAACCATATAATGCCTACTGTATTTGGATAAAAATATATTAAATTTAACTATAATTCGATCCTTCGAGATTCCGTTACTCGCATACATCTTATTTTTATCTATAAGGGTGCATAGCTTGTTGTTATTAATTCAATTATTTCTACATAAGAGAATCCATTCATACGTAAAATCAATATCGAGAATAGCGATGTATCCGAGCTTTTTCATAGTAATAAAATAAATGGAATAGCGCAAGAATTCAGAGTATTTGATAATTCAAAATTCATTTTAATAATAAGAATTATTTCAATATTATTTCATCCATCTAGGTGATTAAAAATTTAAATCTATTCTTCATAAATAATGTAATACTTCATAAGCACGATATATTTCAATTTTGATATAAAGTCAAGTCGGACGCCTCGTTAATTACTGTATCATGTAGTAATTCTTAGACGGTAATTTAAATCTCAGCACATTTTTTTTACTGCACGTTATGAATGACAGTTGGGATTGTAAAACACGAATATTAGCATATTTTATGATCCAAGAAAATCCACTATTGGTTTTCATATTGCCGCATTATGGATATGATTATCAATAATACTTCGTCAAAATCGTTTTTTCACTATTTAATCTTTACATTATTATGGTCGTTATTATGCTCACTTTATTGCTTTTCCTTGCCATCAAAAATACATTAACATGTATTTTTTGGCGTTTCCAAATAACTGGCATTAATAATTTAAATAATATTGTATCGCAACCTGCGGCAAATGTACGTAAATTCATTAAATTTAAATTAACAGAAAACTACGGCTGGTCTTAATCAAGAAGTTTTCGCCACTAAAAATTTAGAAATAATTACCATTCAAGTCAATAGCACTCATTCAATAATGATAGAATACCATGTTGTTCTATGGCTTCAATTAAAGCAAAGTTCGTTGTACGGTACGGTAATCGGGATTTATTATTTTATACATTAAATTAATATTTAAATGAAACTTTGAAAATAATTCCACTCTCTTTTAAAATAATTATATAAAGTAGATCTTCATTTAATCTACTGTATTAACTTTGCATAATTTAAATTTAAATACTCATTAAAATAAATAGAAAAACATTAATCAGAAAACCTTTTCTTTATTACAGTGAAATATTTTGATTTATTAACAAAGCCATTAAGTTCATATACTATACTGGTGTGAATATCCGATCATTTTCACACTTAATTATCCTATTTTTAGGTATTTCAACAGTAAAAATTCGTTAATATATCAAAAATGTGGTTATGATTTACGATTCCTTGTTACATTTAAAGAAGAATAAAAAAGTATTTTTCTAAAAATATCGACGAAAAATTACTTAAGATTTATATTGAAGTCCGGTAACTAAAATTGTCGATTGATTTAATGTATTTAGTTTCATTATAATTGGATAAAGTTGCAATGATGTACTTTTGCAAGCATAATGATGCCTTCATAAAAATAAAATTCTCGTGTATTGTATTTTTTTAAAAAAGCACCGCATGTTAAAATTTTAAATATCCCTGAACAAATAGTGCCTTACTTAGATATTTCTAAATTAACGATGGCAACCGACTTGAACTGATTATTTTAATCGATGGCTATGATTTAATAAATTAACCGATCAAAGCAACGAAGCTAGTTCTGATTTATAGGTTAATAATATGAATACCAATTAAACATCCGGCCACAATTTCTTTTAATTATATAATATTTATAAGAACAAAGCGATGAAGATAAATATATGTGTGTATATATATATAGATATATATTTATGCGCTTGTACATTATAAAATTACTTTAAGGCCAGGGACGGAACCAATTAGGAATTAATTGAAACGTAATACAGAATATTAAAGCTCTAGTATAATTATTCAGCTGTATGACATTCAGGTACCAAAGAAACCTATCACCGTGATGAACCAATGCATCGAAACTCGAATTTATCGAATCGACGATGCTCTCGCATCCAGTCCAGTACTCGCAGGGGCTCCGAACTGTAAAAGCCGACGATGCGGATTTCGAAGCCGTATTAGCGGATACTGTAATATTTTTAATGCCAGTACGAGGCAAAAGAGCGTTTGAGTCTCGCGTTCCTTGTAAAGGCATAAATTTTAAAATCCCAGCACTGCTTACCGTAATGCTTACGCAATGTCAATTACATTGCCACATTCTCGTTACGGGACAGGGAAGTGATGCATTTAGCCGGCGATCGATCCAATTCATTGTTCGGGCATAGATGATGAGGAGTCACCGACCTTAATAAAGCAGGGGACTGTTCTTTCAAGATTTGTGCAATTTTTTTTTTTTAAACTCGATACGGTGTTGAAGCTCCCGAAAGACACTGACTTAAGCGATAATATAACATTATGAAGAAAACAAAGTGTCAATAATCCAGAGATCGAATTTAAAACAAAATTTCAAGTCTTGCCGCGCTCGGTCTTATGCAAATAATCACAATTTTACAAAAGTCTTTGAGATTATATGAACTTAATCGAAGGTATGCGCGCAAATTTTCCATTCGACGGGAGGCAAACTGTGTAATGTTGTTGGAACTCGTGTATTCTTTTCTTTATCGCGTAACCGGAAAAATTTAATGACATGCAGCTTAGACCGCGTACAGTGAAAAATGTCTTTACTCGAGTCAAAACATTCTGGTTCTGACCCCCAGTCATTTTCTCCTCAATACACTTGAAATCGTACACGTATTATATGTAAGCGAATGCTCAAAATATTTGCTATTCGAGGAACTAAGGAGCGAGTGCAACGAGGCTCTTGAAACGTGACAATTCGTGGGTGTGGGGATTAGTGGTCGCTTTAAAATGTTCGTAAGTTGAAATTTTATATAAGCTTTTGCAAAGAAAATAAAATCCAAAGGTTTTTATATTATTTTTTTTTTTTTTTTTTTATAACGAGCGTCGATATGAATTATTTATTTTTACGAATTATGCAGTCGAAAAAATCTAATGCTTTAACATTATGAACAAACTAACCAAGAATAGACCAAAGCTCCGAATTAAAACTCGTATGCATCCATCAGAGTTAATACATTTTACTCTATGGTATTTGTTATCGCGTCGATGAAAATTATCACTCTCATGAGCATACGCATGAAGCACGTATTTGCGTGTGCATAAACATTAATGCGGAATATTCAAGGTGGCGAGAGGTTTTATTAAAACATAATTTAAATTCTCTCTCGCTCGAAATATTGACGGAAATTGAACAGAGTACGTTTTGTAAGTATCTTCGGAGTATCGGATTCAACGGGCCGGCTCAAGTTCGGTTACTCTCGAATTGACCTGGTTAATTGCCCTAACAAATGTTAAGTGGTGCAACTATTACAGAGACGACTGAGATAGAATAGCCAACATCGCTGAAAAAGTCGTGTGAATCGTATTATTTTTTTTTTTTTTTTTTTTTTTTTTTTTATCACTTGCGTTAACGGACAAATCCTTAACTATTTTAACAATGAAGGTTCTTTGTATTTCGAGCGAGACTCTCGTCATTCTCAATTCGTATAATTTAAGTTGATAGGAAAGCAAAACCATTTTCAGCTTCATCCCACTTAAAACCATAGCCCATCTTATCCATGAAGTACAGCGACATAATATTATCAACGCGAATATCGTTGCTTCGCGTTGAATTATATTTTCTGCCACTGACGTTCGATCTGCATTACTTAGCCTTACTCGAGGAGCAACATTTTTTTGAGAAAAATAAACACGTGACACATATAGCTTAATCGAAATCTTAATCGTTAGTCTAGTATCTGATCTAATTAAAATAATACCAAATTAGAAATACCATTTATACGAGTAATACAATTTCGTTTTGTAAAATTACAGGGCTTGAATCGAAGCTACTCGGATAGTATTTATTACCTATTTCGGAATTTTAATGCTTAGCGTATCCCAAAAGAACAATTTAACCTTAGTCGATACAAATTTTCTTAATATATTCCATTTCGACTCAATTTGTTTTCATCCCAATGTCATTTGAAATTTACCCTTTTACAAATTGCCCCCCCCCCCAATAAAATGCAATACTCCGTGGCATAAACTTAAAATCAAAATCCTAACCCCTCCACTACTAATATCGACTTCGATGCTATTTACTTATTTGCTTATTTATTTGCCTTTATTTACTATTATTTGCTTATTTAAAGGAATCGTTCCGAAAAATCAGAGGAACTTCCAACTGTTCTCAAACGATTTCCGTGGAGCCAAAGCTATTCGAGTAGAAGGGCTTTTGAAGAAAAAAAGAAAGGGTATGGCTATCTCGCTTGCGTAAGTAATTGTAAATTCAGGCCGTCCGACTCCAAGCCATCGCCAATTTCGCTTGAAATTAACGGTCGCTACGATTACTATGCACGATTTCAAGGGCGCAAAAAGCCCGAGCGCGAACGAGAGAAGCGACTGTTAGGAAAGACGGGCGTCCTCACTTTCCGCGTCGTCGTCGTTGACCTCATCGTTGTCGTCGTCGTCGTCGTCGTCGTCGTCGTCGTTGTCGTCGTCGTTGCCGTCGTCATAGTCGTAGTCGTTGTCGTTTACTACCTCTTACACAAGTCTCTTGTAATTCCATTGAGGGATAACGAACCGAGCGAGCGAAAGACTTCGCACGGGAGATAGAGATATAGAGACGGAGAGAGAGAGAGAGAGAGAGAGAGAGAGAGAGAGGAAGAGGAAGAGCGAAGCCCTTGGCCGCACCGATGAACATTACGATGAGAGACGAGCGTAAATTGTGGGGCGTAAACGAGGGGTAGATATTTCGAGGATATGAGAAAAGCGAATTTTTGATAAGCGACCGAATGACCCGAACGCCATAAACGATACGAATATTACATATATATATATATAGTCTGTAAATGTTCCTTTCGAAAAGCAGCACTGAATAATAGAAAAGGCCTTTTCCCAGGAGGAGCGAAGAATATTTTTATATAAAAGGGGCCATTCGTAATTTAAACGAGGCCTAAGACTTGTTAACGGAATAAATTTAGAGGAAAGCGAACCAGAGGCCCGAGGATAATGTGGTTATTTTTTGCCCAGCGGTAAAATCTCGGGCAAATTCAATTTCTGGTAAATGGATTTTCACTCGATTTGGACATTTAGGTGCTTTGCCACTCGTTGATAACTTTCGGAATTGACTACTGCCTTATAAGAATCGACCAGCTTATAATGTACGGCAACAAATTCTACGTAATTCAAAATACACGGCAGTATTCCTTTCAAGCGAATTATTCCAATCTTTTGGCCAAAATTGGCATATCATTGACATAAAGTTTCGATAACTCTTTGAAGTGCCTTTCCATAAGATACGTATGACTTTATCGCCATCATAATATCGACGGAAAATACTTTTTCCTTTTAGATTTATTTCCCAATATTTTTTTTTACTTTCTTATCGATCCTGGCATTTGATTGCACATGCGAATAAATAGTTAATTTCAAATACACGAATCTGCTTTTACGTTCATACGTAATTGCAGCAAAAATGGATAAATCTTCTCGTTACAATTCATTCATCCCCCATTGCATGTAATTTGTAAGGCTGGAGTCGTTATTTTAATTACTTTTTAATCCTGTTTTGGTGTTTGGTAGTTGTTACCAAGCATTGGAAAAATATTAAGTAGCTCGCATATTTTTCAATCAGCATTTAAATTATTGATGCAAAATTCAAATTTTTTAATTGCAAAGACAAGAATTTCAATTACGCGTAAAGATTACCGTATCGAACAGTGTTTTAAACTTTTCTATGCTAAAATCGACGATTAAAATCCAAGCGATGAAATAAATATATTTAAATCCATGTACTTCAATCAATTACATTACAATGTTTCCACATTTTACAAACAATAATTTCAAAATTATAACAACTGAATATTTAATAAATGGAATTATGCTTTCTTCATTCAGCTGCAGTTCGTAAATGTTTTCAATTATAAATCAGTATTACAATAACAACAATAAATATGGAAATATAAAATTTTAATAAACAATATCAAGCACTTACTATTATGTTGATATTTTTATTAATTCTCTGCCTATTGCTTTAAACCAAACAAACCACTTTATTAATTAAAATTCTATTACATCACGTCACTGTGCTGTTTTTTATTATTTCTCACTTATTTTAAATAGTATAAAAGCTATCAGTACTGCTTAAACCGCAATTTGAAATAATTATTTATCGGTGATTACGATACGCGAGGTCTATCCAAGCTCGTAGAATTCAAAATTATATTTACAATGAATTATACACTGAATTCGTGGATTAGCAAAATGTGTTCATATTAATTACAGCACTGCCTCTTTATACTTTGTTATCCTAAAAATTTGCATACAATGAAAAATTCATCTTGTAATCAAGTTTAGACTTCGCGTCGTAAATATTTAGTCCTTACTTGGTATCAGTCACAGTTTATTTAGTTCCACCGTGTCTATTTCAACAGTGCTCAAGAATCATTAGTATTTCTGATAGATGAACTACGAATCCGCTTAGCCTTAGTGTGTACAAAATGGTTCCGCGTGTATTAAGCGCGTTAGGCATTTTTTTTTGCAAAATAATTATTTTAAAAAGGACCGAAAATCAAGATTTTCAATGCAAACTCCTCGAGCCCTTAAATTCTACACAACAATGTGTATAAATTATATTGTCCCGATCAATGAAATAAATCAAATCTCTTTCAATATACATTTTTCTTTCATTGAGCGCGTAATTGTACTTAACGATAAAAGTATATATTTTATACAAAATCAAGCATTGTCCACGTCTACATTAGTTCGCTCGGCTTTAATGGACTTGGCATAATTTAATTGATTAAAAATTAACAAGTGAAATAGACAATTTTATATTCGAACCTCCAGACGCGATTGTCGGATAGACTATTAAAATCTAATCCATGATTATTTGCACGCATAATTTCCACATTGTCACTTTGGTAATGAAAATGGCTACAGGCTATTTGTAAGTAACATGATTATTTGCTTGAATTTTGTAAAAAAAAGAAAGAAAAAAAAAAAAAAAAAAAAAAAGAAGAAGAAGAAGAAAACAATTTATTTACTATTCCCTCCTTATCTGTAATAGAGGAGATACAGAGAGCAGAGAGTTGGAGGGCAGTTTTCCTGGCGAGGATCCGGTACGTTCGTCATATCTGCAGATTGCCTCGAAACCTGGATAACGTATCTTAGTCTCCTACCTACATACTCAAACATGTTTCCCAATGGAGAATCGACTTCCTTTATGATCTTGTACGAACGATACGTCTACATGCACAGGCGCGCTCGCGCGCACGTAGCACAACTAGAAAAAGTCAAAGTGTCGGTGCATCGGTCACGTCATTGTTTTTAGCCTTTTCCTTTTAGCCTTCCGCAGTTCCTTTTTCGTCACTCCCATCTTTCCTCTTACTCGCGTCATCCTTCGCTACGCCTACTTTTCATCTCCCCCCCCCCCGACAAATATCTTCCTTTAACGACATGATTTTTTTTTCTTTCTTTCTTTTTTTTCACACGAAAATGAAATAAAGCGTCATAAAAGGTAATTGGGTCGCATTATGATGGACGCCGCTGAATAAAAGTGCACGCAGCTAAAAGCTCCACTGGTACAATTTTCATCCTAGGCTTAATTAATGCGTTCGCTACTTTTCAACGCAGACTCGATTACCCGTCGATGATATGCAGCATTCTAATTTTTAAATGCTTTCAAATGCTAAATGTAAAAATTGATTTTTAAAAATGCTCAAGCAAGGAAAAGAAGCGTCTTTCTTCTAATCATAATAATAGCGGCATTATAACGATAGGGGCGACCTACTTGAAATGTTAACAATCGCTAATTAATGTAACATTTTCACTTTTATCTATCAATCGGTAATTGAAGAGGCATCTTACACGGTAGCGAACATTTATATAGTAAAGCGTCATTTTTAATCGAAAATATTATTTGCATCCATAATGCTTTTACTTGGCTCTTAAGTTCACGATATTATAAATAATGTCGTATGGATATTCTTTACAATCCAATTATCATACGGCGCTTCAAGGAATTATCAATATTAGGTAAGCATTTGAAAAAATCAAATTCACATCCCTTGGAAGGGAACTTTACATTCGCGCTTTGAATGATATCACCTTTTATAAATAAAAGGCACAATTTTAAACTTACATTAATGATTTGGTTGGCGTTAGAATACAACTTTGATAATTAAAATTTTATCACGGTGTAGGAGACGAGCTATTGAGGCGCTGCAAGAGAACATTTTAGATTAAATTGAAAACATAAGCACGATGTAGGATGCCTCAATTGGAAAGGTTAAACATACGGAGAAACGTCATATTTACTTAATGCAAGGTTTCAAACGTATTTTTTTTTTTTTTAATATATTTGCCTTGAATAAACTTACATTAAATTAAATTATACAGAGTTTCTAAATAATAAAGTGCTAAGTAAAATTTACTCTTTGGCTGGAAAGTACTCGGATAGCAATAAGAACACGCAGTCAGACGATATAATTTTTTATTTATGCTCTAGTCGAATTGCTCTCAGGTCACGTTGAAAGGAACATCATACCATTGGGGGTCGCTTCCCACCGATTCTCCCCATTTAGCATATGATTTTTGATAAAAGTAAAAACCGGCAAAACTTACAAGGTCTTCGCAAACGGCACATTTAAACGAGCTCTTGCAGTTTTTCATCCATGTAACGTAAGTTTTTTTCTTTCCTTTTTTTTTTTTTTTTTCGAGAAAACAATCCAGTCTAATGCTATTCCTTCAGTGCTGATTAGATAAAGAAAAATATATCGCTTTACAAGTTGCTCGGCTAATTATCGATATTGGTATTATAAAACATGCGAATAATAGGGCTAAAATCTTATACAATGCGTATGGGATGTCATTCATTTACCTTGGTGTACTCGTTTCAATCGTACGATTATCCGAAATTAAAGCAACGATTAGGAAACGTATCTTATTACCGATCAAGTTATGTAATTATGTAATTGTTCTTGAAAAAATTAAACCCTACCGCTTGTATCCTACTCGACTCCCCGACCCAGTGCCTCGTTATAAATGATTCAAAATGCTCCTTTTCGTGAATTGGCAACAGCCATAATCGCTTAAAACATTCGCTTTCGCGTCTGCTATATAAATTAGCCAAGTTTTGGACTAAGCAGAAGGGATGTGAAGTCCATTTTAAATATGAAAGTGAAAAATTTTCTCCCTTCAAGAAAGTTACGAAACTCAAAGTTACGCACTTAACTAATATCTGTTCTTTACGAGTAACCTCATACCTGTTGGCAAGGGACTGTTTGTTGCTTGAAAACAGACGTGAGCAAATGTCAAGGGTGTTCGCAAAGTTTTCCGCTCCTCGTATGCGCGGATGTGTTATCTTAGCTACTCTAATTATATTAATAAAAATAATAACAATAATGACGGCAATAACAATAATAAGCATGGGTAACTTTTTCAAAGTATCAGATATCTACTCTATTATATGATAGTATTCATGATGTTTTTCCTTGCTTTCGTAATATACAGATAAGCTTAGAATATTCCTATGTTTTATCACTTTTTTTTTTCTTTTTGAAAATAATAAGAGATAAAAAGAAGAAGAAAGTTCATTTTTGTTTTTTAACGAGCTTCTTTATTTTTATCGCGTGCCTTTATTTATTTGAAAACTTTGAAACATCAATTTGTAATGAGAATTCTTATGAAAAATAAGTCACACAGCTATATGTAAAAAGTTATTCATATCTTTATGGTATGGGCTATTATTTGTAATACAAAAACTCTTATAATGAGCAAATAATAAACAAACGTATTTTTTTTTTCGATTACAATTTATAATAAGAAATTTTTTATTGTTATTTTTATTGTTTGTTTATAATGCCTACATTATAAATAAGGTCTCCCACTGACCAGGAATAATAAAATGAACTTAATGAGTATATACTCATTCGAGCACAAGTTCTACAAGCATAGAGGGGAAAAAATATATATCGGGTAATGCTTAAGCCCAAACAACTTTATTTACTTAACAATTATTACTTACAATGTTTTGTATATAATTTACTTACTGATTTTTTACTCATACAGTGAGTAAGAACTATTTTTTTTTTTTTATTTTTTTTAACACAATTGATGTTTATACGTATACTTTAATTTAAATTGCGTATAACATTGCTTACGATATTTGAAAAGGAAATAAAATCAACTGTAAACATTTAATTGTAAAACATTGCTTGTGTATTAAATACTTTATACACTGTATGTTATATGGTACGTTGTATTTTATAAAAGCGCATAAAGAATTTTTTATGAAAATCGTAAACATCTTTATTAATCAATTGAGAAATCCTTTAGATATATTTAGAACGCTTTATTCATAAAATAATGGTAATATTATTCTTGTGCAAAATATTAGTTGGCGTGAAATGGAAATAATTCTTTGCATATAAATGGAATTCAAAATTACGAAAAAAAAAAAAAAAATTAAATCCTACGGTAATAAAACGATTCATGGTAAGAGTCATTTATTTGAAGTGTGATTATTTAATTTACATATCGTATAATGTTAAGATTAAACATTTTATAGATCATACGGGGGACATTTTAATGGAATATTAAATCTTTTTAATTTAATACAAAAAGCTCGTATGTAATGTAATCGATTGTATCGAGCGTCAATTAAATTATGATAAAACTTTTAACGATTTAGAATATAAATATGGCATGAGGCAAAAAAAAAAAAAAAAAAAGAAAAAAAAAATAATAATTTTACAATCTTAATCAATATTATAAAGAAAATCTTTCCCGGGCAGCCCAAGAAATTTGAATTTCGAACAAAGAATATTACAGCATTCTCGTCTCATGAAATTGCTAATTTTAAATATAAATTTAATTTTAAATGTAAAAAATAGCTCCAGTGATTGAATTCATCATCATCTCAAGCTGTGTACGAGGAATAATAATTAAGCAAAATCGATACGAATTAATATAGCTTAGTGGATTTGCGATAATGCTCTCAAGCCCAAGCCCGTATTATTAAATGCTAATCTAAATACTTACCTTTAGCGAAATTGAACGTGCCACGTACGGTGATACATTGCTCAAGATCCGATGCATCGCCGAGCGAATGTCTCGATATGTGGGGGAGCATCGGTAACGGGCGAGAGTCGGCGATTAAAATACGCGAAGCGTAGCGGGGGCGAGGGGCCGCGAGTAAACTTAGCGCTCCCGGCGGGTAACCTTCAATTTTTGCGCCTCTCCTCTAAGCGCGAGTGCGGGGGGGACAGAGAGAGAGAGAGAGAGAGAGAGAGAGCAGGCTGTTCAGGGAGAGAAAGGGTACGGGGCTCCGCGCTCCGAGCTCTATTCGCGCCCACCCTGGCGTCGACTCTTGCGACCCACGCACACCCCCACCCGCCCACGTATATTTAGCCCGAGCGGAGGTCTAAGGCCGCGCGCGCGGGGCGGGGGGCCGGGTCGTCTTCTCATCGGGGCGAGATTTTCAAGCGCGTCGTCGTCGCCCCGAGCCTCCGCGCGACGGGAGAGAGCAGCGGCAGCTCTGCCGCACCTCCGGAGCCCGCGCAACGACCTCTCGAGCGGAAGACCCGCCGAATCGATGGTCGCTCCTCGCCTCTGGGATTTACCCGTGAGGGCCGGGGTGGAACTAAGAGGAGGAGGAGCCCCCGCAAGAGCCATCGAGGCAGAGAGCTCGCGAGTCGCCTCTGCCCCCGGCGCTTGGCGGCTTGGACGAGAGCGTCCGCTCTTCCCCGCTGCGAGGGAGGGGAAAATCTACGCGAGGAATGACTTTGACGAGCCGATGCCCGACTAATAGGAGCCTCGGGCCCTCGGCGCCACGAGCAATCGCTGTTTTAATTTGCATTCGGCCGGTGCACCGGGAGACAACGCTCGCGATTGTAAAATCGGCTGGGATCCACGGCGAAGATCGTTGAATATCTCGCGTTGGTCGCGTGGACTCCAGGCCGACGAGAACAATACGGCAATTAACGAGCGGCTCTCGTAAATTCACTCGGCAAAATCGTTGTTTATCTGTCATTGTCCGGCCGAAGACGCGCAGCCGATGAAGAAGGTCGTCTCTTTTGGCATTCTTTTGTATACTCCGAAAAATCGCGGTCGAGCGCCGAGGTTTTAACGTTGAATTAACTGGTTGGCATCGGGGGGCAGTGGCTCGCTGGAAAAATTTTCCATCCCGCGGGGGCAAAAATATGCCCGGCCTCGCTCGCGAGCCATTGACAAGCTCATTGGAAAACTTGCGCGACGAGTGCCGAGTCCATAGCTGGAATTTAACCGGCTGGGAAATACAGATATCGGACTGCCGAGTAGAAACTCCCGGGTGATAAAGCGCCCCCGGTAACGAGGAGGACCAGGAACGACCGTGGGTAGAGCTCGCGGGAATAAGCGGCTGGCCGATGATTCATAAAAGTCCGATGGAAAATCATGGGCATGAATCGATAAGAGGGTGAGCGCTCGTCGCCCGGCTAAAATTGGCCCGTCGAATTGCCGCGGGGAGGCTTAAGCCGATGGAGGCTCTCTGGGCCCCCCCCCCCTAGAAGCCCCGTAAATTTCGTCGCGTCCGCGGATTCGAGGCCAGTGGCTAATCGGAGCTCGGGCTGGAGAAGGGCCGATAATCAGCTCGGGGGCTCTCGGTCGCGCGTGCCTGCCCACCGCCTGCCCACCCCGCCATCGATTTAGCTAAGAGCGAGAAGCGGAGGGTCGATGGATCGAGGATTGCCCTCGATACCCGTAGGTGTGCGCGCCCGTGGCGAGCTGCGATTCCTCCTGGCTGGTCGGCCTCCTCCGGTGCGTCGTCGCCGTGATAGCCGGCCGCCCGCGGTTGGGGGCTGGGGCGGGGGAGGCGAGACGCGATCGAATCATTCGCCCTGCCGCGGCGAGGTAGGCTGACCGGCAGAGCGGGGGGAGGGTGGAGGGCAGGCGACGCGGCGAAGCCTCGCGGTGGCGAGTCTCGGACTCGGGGCGAATGGCCCGCGTGGCATTTAGGCCCCTTCGGTTCGGTTCGCTTGTCCCTCTTTTTTCCCTCCCTTTTTTTCTCACCACCCTCGCCGGGGCTCCTCTTCTAGATGGGCGGCGGCGAGGGGGCGGGGGCGGCGGAGGCAAAAATACGCGCGCTATTTCAAGAGTCGAGGACTGCTGGCCCTCCACCCCCCGCCCCCGCCCCATTCCCGCTACTCCGATACCGAGCCTCTGCACTTACCAATCCGACGCCTTAATTACAATTGACGTTGTTTGACATTTATGGCTGATTGTCACGAGCCCGACATCGCTTTTGAAGCTAATAGCGAGCATCTCTGCGTTAGCTTATTTATACATCGACGTAAAAAACTAATATTTTTTACCATTAATGGAAAATAACGTCGCTACTCCCCTGTGCTAAAATAACCACGGCTTAATTTACGGTTCTTTGTATTATTATTATTATTATTATTATTATTAACGTTACTATTATTATTGCCACCATCATTGTTACTGGTTTTATTATTACTGTGTTGTTTCTATTATTATTATTATTATTATTGTTGTTATTGTTATTATTATTATTACGTTTATTAATATTATTTTGACTGTTTTTATTACTATTGCTTTACTGTGTACAGTATTTTATTGTATCATTCGTATTCTGCGTGCTTTGACGGTGGATTCGAGCACTCAATCTCCTGTGGCTAAATTGCGAGAAAAAAGCATTAGCGTCAAAACGCAAATATATCAATTTCCCAGCCATAAAGTTCAGATGTAATTGATATAAAGTGGGCAGTATTTATAATATAAAAATATAGAAAGGAGCCTTGCGTGCGAAAAGCTCCTTTAAACAAAATTACCTACATTCGGAATGAAAATTTAGCAAATGTTAAATGTAGCAGGTCATTTCATATAAACCATTACGAGTCAAAGGTTATTTTGCCTTTAATTGATCCTCTCAACGTCAGTGTTTGGACAAGAGACGAAAAAGAGAATCGCAGAAATCTGTCCGATACGATTACTTTCTCGACAATTGTTTACCCTTGATACAGCTTGACTTACTCGAAGTTTCTAAATAATCTCGGTACTTATTACTTACTAGCACTGCATTGAAAGTTGCAATATAATGACCGTCGCATCAATGCAACCGATGTCTTGTGCTCGACGCAAGATAATTTTATAACATTATTAGCTAAGAAGCCCGAGTGTGCCTGCGTTATAGTAATTTTAACGCTTGAAATTTTCAATTTTACCTTTCATCGGGCTTTATCGTAAAAAAGGGTTCTCCGTCTGCTGGCTGCACGCTCGAAAGTTTTCTCATTTATAAAAGTAACACAAACACGGAAACCGATTTGTGAAACTCAAAAGATGTATCTCTCTCTCTCTCTCTCTCTCTCGAACAGAGCAATCTCATGATTTGTTGACGTATTTAAAAAGAAAGAAAAAAACCCCACCTACTAGATTTGTTCGACATGTGTATTTATTGGACGATAGTGCATTATTCAAGCTGCGCGTACTTTGAAATTTATAGAAAACAAATTCTACCAGTGCTCCATGATAAGCTGCACGCGTCAACAAGTTTAAAGACGCTTTTTTAAAACTTACGAGGCACGCGTTATGCACCGGGTATCCCTTACGGATCCTTTGAGAGCAAAAATGTTGTTTACCGGTAATCGAATGCGCTTAATAGGATCGACCGCTTCAATTGCAAATGCATAAAAAGCTGCACCGGCACTATCGTACAAAAGTGACGCCTTTGGCAAAAAAAAAAAAAAAAAAATACCCAGACTTTCGTTGAGGCCGCTTAACAAGTTGGAGGGAGCTTAAAAATTTGACAATACGATACCAAATGATCATTGATTACGGCTATCTAGAAAGTTGGGAACTCCCCCGAAAGAAAATAAACCTCTTCGAGCAAAGTTTTTTATCACCGTAGCTTATGCTTTAGAGCACCTCGTTATAAAGAAAAACTCTTCCAAAGCAGGGACAAAAAGAAATTTTGTTTCGCGGGTGCATTATAAAGAATCGGCTAGCTTTTAACGAGACCGAGTGCGCCTTAAAAAGATCTGCCGCCCGCGGCATAAGTCTAATCTCTCCGCTAGCTGTGCGCCAAAGTGCGAAAATTGTTATGCGCTCTCGCGCGCTCGCTTTATTGCCTCGGTAATTTTGTCGTTGAAAACCCTCTCGGCTCCGGGCAACTCGCAAGATCCGAGATCCGTCCTCTAATTAAATCTGCACGCTTGGCCGCGAATCCTCGCGGACCGGCGTCGGATCTTACGACGACTCGAGCTCTTAGGGCTCGGAGAGCATCGGTCACAGAGCCGGTGGAAGAATTGCCCGGGGAGTCTAACTCTGGGGGGGGGGGCCGAAGCGGGACTGCGACGACGAGGTGAGCGGATTGGCCAGTCGTGGCGAAGCGACCGGGGGCGCCCCGGGGAAAACTGGACCGGCCCTCCTGGCTCGGGGAGCGCGGGGGATGGTGGGGGGAATGCCGAAGGCAACGCCCGAGTGATTTTGCGACGACGACCGCGGCTTTTCGAGAGAGAGAGAGAGAGAGAGAGAGAGAGAGAGAGAGAGACGAGGAAACGCGGAAACACTGTTTATAATGGTGCTCCCGGAACTTTTTAAGCCGAGCCTCGGCCGAGGACAAAAGCTCTCGGGCTCGGGCTCGAGCTTAAATGTCAAGGAGCTAAGCTGGCACGGATGGCGACCGCGGCAAAAAGACTCGTGTCGGCAACGATTGTTTATTGTCCGCCTTAATCGACTCGACATTAAATAGATGGTAAAATTAATGGGAGGACGAGGTCTGCTGAGAAGGGCGACGACAGGGCGACAAAACAAAAACAAAAATATATGTGAAAATAAATCAACAAAATGTGCTCGCTTTGAAAGGAGCTTTTAATTTTTCCTTATTCTAATATAAAAGTTTGACGTGTACCGAGCTCGAGATTACCTGGCGAATGTTGTTGGAAAAACATTGTAGAAACAACGAAAGCACCCTGTCGATTATTACACAAGCAAATATTGTCCAAAGAGCTACTACGTATTGTTCGAGTGCAAATTTTTTACGTTTATTGTAATAGGCGCGAGTGATCGAGGATCGTTCGTTTAACACTGATCGATTTTATCGGCTCGGCTTCAAAGAGTCCACGACACCCGTGACACTATACTTTGCTGTTAAATGAATACATAAAAAAAAAAAAAAAAAAAAAAAAAAAAAAAAAAATAGCAGAATACACCAATTTCAAAATAATCAGTAGGCAGAAGGAGGCGCGTTTAAAAGCCGATGACTTACGAGCGCGGAAAGCGCAGGGCTTCCAAAAATGTGAATTCCGAAGAGGAAAAGCGCCGAAAGCAGAGCACAGAGTTATTTTCGTGCGACGTTAAGAGCTTATCTTTATTTTGAACGAGAGCTCGAACGTCCTTGGCGTATTTCAATAAACCTCGTTGTTGCAATGAAAGAAGTCGAGTGCCATGCCCAGTAGTGTACATTTATTTTCCATCAACGTTTACCTTAAAATAAGAGGGTACACACTTTTTTTTTATATATATATATATGTGTATATATATAATGATAATTCTTCGGCCCGTCGTGAGGGATCGGTCGGCCCTAATACTCCCCCAATTGGGAGCTGTTGTATATATTGAGCTTCTTCAAGTCGACCAAGAAATTGCGAGGGGGCTTGTGATTGACTTTCATGTCGTCCTCCCACTCCCCGATCCGACTCATCACCGCCAATGTCCCCATGGCCGTCCTCTTGTCCTCCTCGGAATCGTCGCTGCTCTCGGTCGAGGGGATGCTCGGCTTCGGCGGGGCCTTGCCGCGATTCGAGTGCTTCAGGGCCCTCCTCTGGCTCTGGAGCTCGGCCGCGCTGGCGCTCGCGGACTTGTCGCTCGCCAAGTCCCCGAGCCCGTTGCCCCTGACTTCGGTCAGGTCGGTCGAGGTCTCGATGGCAGAGTCATTATCCTCGGTCTCGTCCTCGGAGGCTTTGCTGTTACAATTACATTCTTGAGGTATCGGCTGCATCTTGATACAATATTATCCGACAGTATGAGCATTGTACACTTTGCGTAATGCCTTTTGTTAAAGTATATATATATATATATATATATACATATATATATTCAATTATCAACGCGTGATTTTAATTGCTCAAGGCGTTATTTGCTCGACCATAACCCCGTGGACGTTATTATCATCCCTCCGATTATTGAAAGCTAATCCTTTTAATTGGCCCTTTGAATTTTAATCGATTCGTTTTATTAACGGCTACGATCGCATTGCGCCGAAGCCGCTTCAACGAAAACAAGGCCCGAATAAAAGTTACGGGGACAATAATTTTCAAACAGAGCAGTATTCTTTGAAAGCGCGCTTTTCTATTATCCGCAAAGTATTTTAAGTATTGATTCAAAATTATTAGAGCCATTATTCATCCAGTATTTATCGCTGATAAAAAGAGCTTCTCGGCTTATCAAACTAGAACCGTATTTTATGCTTTCACTTCCAACAACAGTACATAATATTGGAGATTAATTAAATATCATTACCAACCTGATGGGATAAAGCTATTTCGACTAATCTTCGCTCGATTCTTTTGGCAGTTATAAATATTTCTCGCAAATATTGACGTACGGATACTGATTCTGCACCATTGCACTGCACGAGAACAAGTACGGTCTATTTGTTAAAAATTAAGACCACCATTTATTAGGCAATTCATAATGTTGATTTTTTTTTTTTTTTTTGTAATATTGCTAAATTTTTTTATTGTGCTAAAATCCAGTAAAGGAATTAATAATTGTGCACGATAGTATGGAATGATTGTTAATTTACGTTTGCTTTTCTTTTTTTTTTTTTTATATCAAATGAATACGATGAAGCATATATTTATATGTAAAACGAATTCAAAAAAATTTTTTTTTACATTTTCAACGGCAAAACTAGCATGTAATGACTGACAAATATTAATCTGTGCTGCATTATTCATTATATAAAAAAACTCACATTACGTACACGTGGAATATACGATGGATCCTAATTTTTTAGCTATTAAAAAGATGACTATGACTCAAAAATAATCCGAAATAATTCAACAGAGTGAAAAACATTTTAATTAAAAATATGTGAGATGTTTATAATTTTTCTTTTTTTTTTTTTTTTTTTTTTTTTTTCTTTTCAAATACAATAAATTGTAATTTTATCCTTCAACTTTACATTTTCGGTTGACATATTATATCAGTGCCATTATTATTAAAAAAAAAAAATTAATTTTGCGATAGCTTATAAACTTTACGAACAAAATTCGATTGCGCAGAATTTTAAAAAATGAAAATGCGAAAGGTAGGAATCAATGCATTTATTGAAGATATAAACAATGATTACTCGTCAATACACCGTATGGCAGTTTTTTTAAAAAATTATCATCCAAAATGTACTTACGAGAACGAGTGCGTACGTTGCGATTTTCCTGAACCCTGTCATGTTTACAACGAATCAATGCGACTGAATTACAAAGGCTCGTCTGGGACTTAATATACCAGTTCAATTTATTACAGAACATTAAAATTTAATGAAAACATAGGATGAACTATTTCCTTTACGATATAAAATACAATTATTAATTGGTAAAGTGAAAAATAAAAATAAAGCAAACTTCGTTTACCGTAAGTTTAGGCCTAGTTTTATGATAATGTTTATTGTTTATATTTAACATAATTATATTTATTTTATAGCCATTTTTTAACAGATCATTAATTATATCGGCTCTATATTTATATTTACTTACACTTGCATTAAACAACAGCTCGATTCTTCGTAACTTGTTATTGATGCTAATAGTTCTTTTATAACATACTATTAAAAGTTAATCACTTTAAAAAGTTTATATACGACCTTTCAATTTTTATTATTTTTAATAATTAAATCTTGCAACGCTTTAATTATTCAAAACAAATAAACGGGCTGTCAAAAATGTATACAATTTTTGTAATTGCCTAAACGTTGTAAATTTCATCATCGTGTTAATTATATATATATATATATATATATATATATATATAACGATGAAAATGTGTTGAAAAATAAATAGAAATGTAACATTTTTCAACACTTATGTATAATTAAAAAATTGCAAGCGTAAAAAAAAATTGTTTTTTAAGTTGCGTCATAAAAAATGTACCACATTTTCAAAAAAAAAAAATATTTATCATGGAGACTACGGCAAATTATACTTTCATACATTTTGCATTTGGATTTTTGTGCTTTTTGATTTGCTTTTCTTTGCGAGTTGTAAATAAAAAGCATTGCAGTTCTTTCGAAGCAAAATAAATACCGTTGCAAATAAACCTCAAGCATTAATAATATAGTTTGCTGAAGCATTATTAATCTATTATTTTTAAATGAATTAAAATCCTTATTATAGGTCCTCGAAATTCTAGCCTTATCTGATTCTTATTTCAATTGTAATTAATTTTTATTAGTGTTTGCATCATATAAAATCAATATATAAAACGATATAAATTTACTCTTGCGCTATTTACATTGTTATATGATTTTTTTTATTTCCTCCAATTATCAAACTTATAAATATTTATTGTCGCGAATGAATGCAGTGTACGTATTACTCCATTAACAAAATATATTAATGTCTGCATACGATGAAAGCAAGCAGAGGCACACCGCAAATTAATATATCTGAAATATTCGTCCTGGACGAAACGACTGGGTGCGCTTGTGGTCATGCGTGGGTAAAAAAAAAAAAATAAATGTTATCAATACCAGTACAGTAATGGTTGAATCTCAGGGAGTTTCGCATTACGTATTTCGTAAGCGTATTAAAATTCCCGCTTAATAATATCGTAGCGAGTTTAATCTAGATCGCATGGCTTTGAAGGCTTCAAATAAATTTTGTTGAACTTGGATGTAATTCAATTACTCATCTTTCTGTCAACTCAATTTATCAATTTCTACGGGCAGGCCCGTGTGCGCTTGTGCTTGCACAGGTACTTGCGCGCACCTGCAGTTTATTTATAATATTAGCTAAATATAAGATTAGGGAGCACTCATATATTGCGTTACACTTTGACTTCCGAGCGCTTCAAGATAGTATCAAGTTTGTATTACGTACCCGGACCAATGACCTAAGGGCTGTTTTCAACCGGTCGGAGTTTGTTTGTCATAATGCCGTAACTTCTGCGGTAGCAATTTACACTCTTGGAAATCAAATAAAATTCCCGATCAAATATAATTTGGCTTTAATTTAGTTAAGCTGCTGGGGCATAAAAGCTGCGACCGTTAAAGCGAGTTATTAAGGGGCGGGGCAGCAGACCGACCAAAGTCAAGATAAAGCTCTAATTTAATTTATAAAATTTTTAACAATTAAAGCTCCCGCTCGGTCAAAAGAAACATCGCCTTTAAGTTTTATTGTTCCGTTAACCAAGGAATAAAATATATAAAAATAGCGATAGCGAATGGTACAGTGCGTACGCGTAACACTTAATCTGGGGAGTTTGTGTAAAATTTAGAAATTAAACCACAGTACACGAATAATTTTAGATAATGCGCGTAATTTATAATACAGCATAAAACCCCGGCTCGCTTACACTTTTTGCGGGATAATTTTTAACGAGGGCTACATCATTACCATTAAATCGACGGGGATAGGCATTCTTTAAAAAATGCATAAAAAAATCTCACCTAATTAAACCACGATGACGCTACCATAATAAACATCATTAATAACGCTTTGCGCGAGAGCTTCCCTGTCAAAGTAATGGCTAATCCGATCAAGCCAGACTATATAATTAACGTCGCTCAGCATTCTTCCTTTTCTCCTCCGCTAAATAAAGTGCCGGGGGCATGAAATGTACTGTGCATGAAATAAATGTTAAGCTGCGAGATAAGGATAAGTCACTCGCATCGGGAATTGTCAGGATTACGGCAAAATTGACACTCGTGAGCGTACAACTGCGGCGATACGCATCTAAACGAAAGGAAAATTATTCCTCCCATTGTTGGCTATTTAAAAAAAAAAAAAAACGAATATTGAGTCACTTGAGTGATGGATATTGATTGCGAGGGCTGTAAGTAAAACGACTAATTGAAGTAAAGTAATGCCATGGCGAAAATAATTTTCAATTACTACTGAATCATTTCACTCTCTCTCTCTCTCTCTCTCTATCTATCTATCTATCTTTCTTTCACCCTTTCACTCTACTTTTTTTCTTTTGTAAAGCAGGCATTTATATGTTAGCTCAGCAGAAATGCGGATAGAAGGAAGTCATTACTATAAAACTTTTACAATTTAAATTAAAATACTTTAACCTTTTTTTAAGGTTGCATAAAAACCCTAACAAAATCAATGCCCCATTCCGCATCCGTGGAAAATGGAAGCAATGTAGAAACACGCCGGCTATTTTCACGAGACATCAAGATCTCGAGCTTAATTTTATTCTTTATACTTTGTACCTGATTAGAAAGAAAACACTGATCGTTACGTATGTGCTTTGCTTTTAAGCCGTCACAACATCATTGCAAAGCACGTAAGATTTTTTGTTTTAATTACACAATGCGATGTTTCTACCACTTGCAGTGTAGGGGTATAAAAATAGCGTAGGCTGTGAGGTAACACCGAAAGAGCTCGAACGTTTTCACAGGCTATCTTTAAATTTTTCACTAAGAAATGTACTTCAATGCAAGGATCGTCATTAAGGTTAGGTAAGACATAATTAGAGCAGATCTGCACAAATATAAGAATTGCAGTTGTTTTACGTTATACTTGAATAATTAGAAAAATTGCCCTTTTTATTTTATATTTATTATACATTACTGATTTACTGCATTTAAGGTAATAAAGCCACATTTGTTCCTCATGATTCGATTATTGTTATTTACGATAATGTTTCATTTATTTTTATTATTATAAAAAGTTGGCCATAAAAACAGTCACACTTAGTAATGCAATTAAAATATGAATTATCGATCAGTGTAATAAAGTATAATTAAAAGAATAATAATACATCAAAAACTTGTTTCATAAGCTCAGCAATAAATATGATGTACAGAAGAGAGAGAGAGAGAGAGAGAAACAAGATTAATAATTGTAAATGAGAAAAAAATGGCTTTTGTACAAAGGCATCGCTGTAAAGCCAATTTGCAATTCGAAATATTGTAATGTAAGCGTTATATTGGCTCACAATTACCGTGTTTGACCTCCATTGCACAATTTTCAGATAAGTGTAGTTTACAAAAGTTGACTCGCTTATCGGTGGACTCGAGCACGACGCGCGAGCGAATTTGAATGCATCGCTTGTGATTAAGAATAATTATAAAAAAAAAGAAGAAGAAAAAAAGGCTCCTCAGCACTTTCTCAGTTAATTTCTCGAAAGGCCTTATTTCATTCCGAATTACCAACAATTACCATGCAACGTAAGGGAAATCCGCCAGGGAGATAAGGAGCAGCTCTACGAAGATCCAACCTATTTTTAGGGCATTCCCGGTCTAGTGTGCGTGCGTGCGTGTGCATACGACGTCTGTGGCACAAGCCGAGTCGAAGAGAAAAAGCAAACGAGCGTGACAGGGGGCGGATGGCGAACGAGGGCGCGGGGAATCGGCGGCGGGGGAGGAGAGAAGAAGGAGAGAGCGAGACAGGAGATATCGCGCACAGAGAGAGAGAGAGAGAGAGAGAGAGAGCAGCTCCTCCTGCTGTTCTTCTGCGCTCTGCGGTCTAGTGCCTCGCTAGAAGTTGAGTGAAGGAGCGAGAGGCCAACGGTGCCACCCTGCCATAACTCATTTGGATAAACACACCCTCGCCTCATCGACTCGTGCAGGGGCTCTCAACCCGGGGCGACCCTGCGGGCCGCGCTCGACCGGCCCTCCAACCCGCCGCCGCCACCTCGAGGCTCTCCAGGAGCCTCACCCCTCGTGCGCCGCCACTCCGGTCTCGCGCAGCGCCGCGGCCCGAAACTTCTTCTTCGTCATCGGGTAATTGATCGGAGCCGAGGAGCACAGGCCGCTACTCCGAGCGCCGTACCGAAACTCCGCCGACTGTCGAGCACTTTGGCATTTCACGGCTAAACGTCAAGATTATCAAAACTCTGCCGATTCCCGTGCTCGCCGCCGATGCTCGAGAGGTCGGATCGGATTTTCCCTCGGCTTCTTTTCTCTCGGGCCGACTTTCCTTCTCCTCCTTCTTCTTCTTCTTCTTCTTCTTTTTTTGCCCGCTCTTGGCTAAAAATTACAGCCTTTAAAAAGCTCTGCGAGTCTCGAGTGCCCTGAGCCAGAGACCACGAGTACACACAAGCTACAAAAATAATCCAAGATACGATAAGGCGCGGCGCGCGTATTCGATATTACCTCCGTTTTTACAATCCTCTCCCTTTGTTTGTTTATTTGCTCGAGGCCTCTTTGTTCCAGTCTGCCCTCTTCTTTCAAAGCGCCACGACTTTGCGCATAATCGACGATAGATTTTGTATTTACTTAAAGGGGAAAAGCCATTGTTAAATCTTTAATAAAAAGCTTGAAAGAGTCACCTAATTGACATAATAAATTACGTATAAAATCAAGGAAGACCTTATTTTCCCTTTCGTATACACCTATACGTTCGCATATTTAATTTAAATTTTTCAAAAGAAAGTCTCTTTACCGCCCCTGGAGTATTACCTTCGTTCTTATGTACCTCGTAGCTATCAATGGGAAAATTACCGCGTGTCGATTCAGGCTCGAGTGCGGAAGGACTTTTCTTTTTTTCCACAAAAGCCCATAATTATAAGGCGGACGCGAATTTTCGAAATTAATTAATATTAGTGACGATTTTGCCGACTTCAAAACTGACTCGGGAACTAACTGAACGGAAAATTTTTCAAAAATTTCAAGATACTAAAGCCTCTTAAACTTCAGCTTCGAAACTTTGAATGCTTAGCTGCAAAAGAAGGATCGCCGTAAAAAGGGCTTACAGAAAATCGAGTACGACTTTGTTGTACAGCTGTAAAACTAATCGTCATAAGTAGCAAAGGGACGTGAAAGGTATAAAAATAAAAGATCCGGCTCGCAGCGCGCAAGGGGAGAGAGAGAGAGAGAGAGAAATCGAAAAATTGAAAATTCAAGTTTGCCCGTCGTCGCTCGCGCCAATGGAGGCTTCCCCACTTTCCATCGTCGGGCACGTCGAACTTTCGCAGGTCCTCGGGTAAGCGGAAGCAGAGGAGAGAAAAAACTTTGGTCGGCTTTTAATCAGAGTCGGCCCCGACGTCGAGGCGTCTCAATATTTCCGGCAATCTATTTTCGAGGTTCCGCGCGACCATACGGGTCACGACAGCTCGAGAGTCGCAAGCCGGGATTTTATTGCCGGAGGAAAGAGTGGCCGGTCGCCGGGCCCCGTCCGGTACCGAGGCCGGACAAAAGCCCGCGTCGTAGGGGCCCCTCGGAGGGCCTCGGGCGCGTCCCGCACTCGAGACGCCTCGCCGACTGGTCCGGCACCCGGAAGCCCTCCCCGACGCCCGGTCCGCTCGACTGTCGGTCCTCTGCCTCTCATTGGCTCGCGGGGCTTATCCGATTCGACCGGATGCTCTCGGTAAGTCGGTCGTTGAGATCCAGGGGAGAGTCGGTGAAAAAAGCTCTGGCTTTAAGCGCCCTTTGAGCGCGAGCCCGTGGGCTCGGGGCAAGGATCACCTGGCGTCGGTTGCCCGTTTGCATCCAAGGCAAAAAAGCGACTCTCCGTCCTCGACGCAGTCGCTTCGTTATTAACGATTCTTCTATAGGAGGCTCACGTACCCGATGGATAACTCGAGCAAATTGCACGAACTTCTGTACAGAGGGCCGAAGGATAGACTGGCCGCACCCAGTGGAACTAACCGGTCGAGTCTCGCACTTCCGGTCATCGATATCACTTGCGGCCAATTCTCGGCTGGTAATGTTTTTCTCCTTGGCGAGGACACAGTTGGCTTCGTCCGAGCCCACGAGGAAAGCACGCACTCGAGTCTCAGCGGGCCAAGGACAGTCGCAGGTCAAGAGCCGCTTTTATTACGAGGACGCTCTCGGGCGAGGACACTTCGTTTCGGTTCGCTCGATTGCGGAGATCGTGGGCGTGGAGGTTAGAGCAGCCAAAGCAGCGCCGATGCTCCCTGATTATCGCCTCGGTGAGCCCCGGGCCTACCTGTCGGTGACGAATAAGCGAGCCATTGTCAGGAGCCTCGAAGCGCAAAACCTCGTGAGTTTTCCGCTGCGAATGTGTCGCCAAACTCTCCGATTATCCACGGCGCACAACGGCCCCCATTGTCGGGGCTGCTCTCTCGATCTATCCCCATGCCTCGCTCTCTCTCTCTCTCTCTCTCTCTCGCAACCTCTCGCTACCTCTCAGCGTGTCGGCTAGTAAAGTGCTTTAAAATACGACTCGCCGATTGCGCTCCCGTCGAGGCTTCCCTTAAAATTGCGAGAGAGAAGAAGGAGCCTCTTTCTTGTCTGCTTCCGCCCCTGCCGGCTCTTATGGAAGCCATAGCGCACCATCGGGGCTATTGACATTGCGGCCGCCGCCGGTCTTGCTAATCCACGTAGCCCTGGCTCGTGCATTATTATCCCGCGCCTTCTTGCCCGAGGGCCCGAGGAAAGGCCCCTCAGCCTCGCGCCGATCGCGGCTTCCCGCTTCGGCGACGCAGCGCCAGGGATTCTGCCGGAGGTGAGCCCGGCGAGCGACCGGACGCCAGTGGGCGGTGCGGGGGGGGGTCCGGAACGAGCCATCGCCGTGCGTAATTAATGGCCGGGACAACGAGTCGCCTCGTCGTTCGACAGGAGTCTTGTTTACCCTCGCACTCGGGATACTGCCACGAAGCCACGAAAGGCTGCCTAGATTCGTGTGGGGTATTTTTACTTCCGGCGCTATCTGCGAATGTATAAAAAAACAAAAAAAAAAAACAACAAAAAAAAACCTTTACAAGCCACTGATTTCCCGTTAAAGCTGCAGCTCGAGCGACGGATCTCTCTATAACGAAATCTACGGTCAGCCGCGTTAATAAAGTAAGAGGACTCCCCTGGAAAATATAAATAACTCCTGATTCGAGCTTCGATCGTAAATTTCGCACGGACGAGGAAGAATAAAGCAGCGGAGCTCTCGTTTTGCTGCTCGTCAAAATCGGGCTCGACGATAAAGGAGGAAGAGAAAAAGAAAAAAAAAAAGAAAAAAAAAAAGAAAAAAAAAAGTTAAAGAACGAAAGAAAAGCCCGTTATTGCAGCATCGCGTTTCGCGCGCTCCGTACGACTGTCATCGAATCACTGCGCGATCATCTTCAATTTCGCCTCGGTTACATTTCCAGGTCAACCAATGCGAGTATTCTGCGGGCCTGGGCTCCTTTTGTGCTCGTGACGCAATAGCACCTGGTTCCGGTTATAGTCATATTTTTAGATTTATCCCTGATAAAGGAGACGCGACGCGAAATTTCCGAACTTCTCCGACTTCCCGGATAAGCGTTGCATTTCGTACTCCTCAACTTATTGCAAATATTATACTTTAAGAGTACCTCCGATGCGTGCGAAATTTAAATTAAATTTAAATTGAGCAAAAAAATCATACACGATATGAATACACCGAGCATTTAACATCAGTATTCATTCTGGAGCTTCATTGAAAGCCAAGCTAATCTATCGATTATTTTTTCTGTTTTACCAGTACCTAGATTAAATCTATTCCATACATACATAAATACATTGTTTTTTAATTACATGAATATACCATGAAATGTATAGCTTTGTATAAATATTTATATTTCATCGCACTTTCCTTTCCGTAGCGCTCATTGATTTAGTTTTGTTAAAAATAAAATAAATCCTCCTGTAACACAATCTAATTTTATTATTTGCATACTGATTTACTATGCAGAATATCAAACAGCTCAAATAATTCAAGACGTTGAACATGTGGGTTAATTGACCCGAACCAAAATTATTAATTTATATCATCGATATTCGTTTTCACAGCAGTTTCATTGTACGTTAATTAAAATTATTTCGATATATTCGCAGCGCCGGATTCTTAAATAACAATACAATATTTTGGTCATTTCTAAAATTCACCGGTAAGTTTTATTTATACAAAAACTTGCGTAACTCATTCACGTTTTCTATGGAATTTTTCCAAACACCGAAGAAGCCAATGAAGTTTTTCACGTGTCAGAGGAAGTATGTTGAAAAATGAGCTCGTGTTCCAGTTTGATAAATCTTTTTAATAAATTCTGATAATCTTATGAAGTCATAATAATCGAAACTTGAATGTTCTCACTTTGCTTGGATTTATTTTTCTTGAAAATAAAAGATTATTCATTGAGTGAATTATGAAATCTTTCGAAAAATTAGAGATATTTTAACTTGATGCCCGATGCGATATTTCGAAAATAGAATACGTTTCGCTTTTAAAGGAAATTCGGTATTTTTAATAACCCTTTACTAGAAGAATTACGAACTATAATTAAAAACTTTAATCGTTTTCATAATCGTTGGCAAAAAATGAATACACAATCTACGGCTTTCTTTTTATGCGCGCGCGCGTGTGTGTTTATATATATATATAGAGTGAGTGAGAGAGAGAGAGAGAGAGAGAGAGTGCCCAAAATGTTACAATTACATAAAAATTATTTGTCCATTAAATTATCCGAAAAATGTTTAGTAATCCTAGCCTTTAGAAGAGGCAACAAATCAGCTCGGGAGCAAAAAAAAAACTGAAGCTAGAGGGTTTACGTACGGTGACTTGCAGCCTCGGCAGTCACGAGCTTATGAATAATACTTTTTAAAGTAATTGTTATAATTTTAAAACCGCGTACGGGGAGGCCTCTAATTTTCACGAGATGCTTGTTATTACCATGGCAGCTGATAGTGCTTTGAAAAGTAAGACAAAGCACAAAAAAGAAACGGGGAGCGGAGAGAGTAAGAAATCACAACGGGAAGGAGGTGAAGTTTTGAAAAGTGTCATTTGTAAGCTTATGACAACAAGCGTTTTATAAGAGACACTGACGATGACGTAATAAATACACACACGCACGCACGCGCACACACGCACACATATGGGTGTGTGTATATGTATATGTAATCGCCAAAGGAAGAGCGAGAAGTAGAGGGAGGAAGAAACGGTTTTTTATGCACACAGGTTTGTTAAAAATGCTTTATTTCGGAGTACATAAAACTCGGCGAGAGCGGCGCTTCTCGCGCGCGTCCATTCCGCTCGTTTCGCTCGTCCGCCGCGTTCGCAGGCGTCGGCTCGAGTTAAAACTGTGGCCCATTGTTGGGTCACCCGGGAATAGATTTGGATCTGGCTGCAGCGGGCGGCAAGAGCGACGACTTCCCAGTGACTCTCATGCTCCAAGGGCCGAGTCACGACGCGGCTGATTATTACAAAGAGAGGCTCGTTCCTCGGCCGGCCGGCTGTTCGGGGCCCCTACGCCCTCGCCCTCGCCCTCGCCCTCCCCCCCCCAGCTCCCACTCGCCGTTCTATTGCCTACAACAGCCACCGCCAGCACCAGCACCGCCGCTTTCGAATGCAGAATACGGGACAGCAGCAGCAGCAGCAGCAGCACGAGTCACTGGAGCGCGACGATTAATCTTGCTTTGTCTTATGGAAGTACGTGAGGCGCATTGCCAGTGTGATTTGGGAGCTGCGCCCCGGAGATGATCATACGTGGGCCGCAATTACCCGTGAAGTTACAAAAATGACGAGGCGCAGGAGCGAGCGGGGACCGGGGGAGGGGGCGGGCGGGACCGAGGGCTAGCTGGAAGCTAACTGAATATTCATGTACACATGTGCGTGGATAATGTGGGTTAATAGAGATTTATCTCTACTTCGCAGCCGCCGGATTGTAAATGATTAATTTCTACCTTTAGCGTCGGCTCGCGCTCCTCACGAAAATCGGGTCAGCCTCGAAGCCTTGCTTTTATCCTTTTATCGGGCGAGCCGGAGCCAGTATCGTAAGGCAACTTTTCCTTTTAGCTCGGCCGCACTTTTAGCCGGCCTCCCCGAGGCTAAAATTATTTTATGCCACGCTCCTAATTAGATCAGACGCCGAGAGGAGAGACCACCTTCCCATCCGTGGCACATTTTAAAGAGCCTGGCATTCGCGCGATGACATTGAAAATTTTCATCCCGCATTTTCGAAATAGCACCGACGGCAATTGACGTTTATCGAGCGCGTCTGTACATATATATATATATATATATATATATATATATATAATTCCCAAATAAGAAGTTCGCAACGGAGGCACTGCCAGTAGGTATCAACGATAGCAAACATCGTACTCCCGTTTTTCCAAGCACCGCTAGATGATAAAGTAAGCCTCGCACAATCGCCGGATGTAATTCAATAGTAATTCAACAATTTACATAATTGACGTAGATTGTCGTAGCGCAGCTTCCTACCCGCGGATCGCCAACTGCTGCCCGGTCGAACGCACGAATCGGAATAATACTTGATATGAGTATATCCCTCGTTCGCGAGCCTCATCTGTAACGGACGCTTATAAAGATATTCCGAACGAGCTCGTCGCTTCGGCTTGAAATTTTTCGCAACGAAGCGCTATTGGCTGATAAAGAATATTGGCTCGTGGCTGGCTGAATCGCGGCCGGGGCACAGGGACGAGGTAGAATTATATATATGTATATATATATATATATATATAAAAGCATTCCCCGGCCAGACCGGTATTTACATAATCAATATTTCTCTATGTTAAGTAATACTTCTTCGGGCGATTGCCGAGTAGTTTGCACAGCCGACGAAACATTGTTTTATGATTAATAAGTTTGTACATCGTAAGTTGAGTTTGCATTCGAAGTGCCTCACTTCTAAACATCCGACTGAGATGCAGGGCATAGTGCTCGGAGTTTCCCTTCTTAATAATCAACCTAAGATAAATTGACTGGAAAATTCCTTTCAACGCGACTTAGATTTATGGCGTTCTTAACTTTTCAAAAGCGAAGGACCGATCAAAAATAACGCCGCGAAAGAAAAATCATAACGGGCAATTCGACTTTATTAATACAAATTATAGAAGGCTAGTAGAGGTTTATGAAACTTTCTGCGCAAGCATAAAATACATAATGCCCTGGCTCTATAAATGTTTATGCGAGAAGAAAGGAACGCCAAAGTTGACAACAAAAAAAAAAAAAAAAAAAAAACCTGCGTTTCAGTCATGATCTGTCCCATAAACAGACGCGAGGCTTCCTTAACACGGCCATTAAAATTATAAGTATATATATCCGGTAAAAAAATGTGTGTAAGCCTTTTTTTTTAATTTAAAAAACAAAAAGCCAAGGGTTTTCGTAATTATAGCACTGAAATCGTCGTTTCTCGAGTATTTAAGCTCTTGAATATTAGAGTATTACGTAGTATTGTAGTGGAATTGCCGTATAAAAAGATGAAATAAAAAAAAAAAAAAAAACGGGAGACATTTCATACGCAGTAGTGTAGCTGCATAATATCTAAACATATTTACCTTTTTTTTTTTTATTTTGAACCTAAGCATGTATAAAACAACTTCATTTCGAAGACGTACGTTTGAACGAGATATAAATATGATGTCGAGTTTCGAAACTCCGTAGCACTTAATTTCCACGCCACACAAATATATTCAGTGTTCTCGAGGAATCGAATAGATGTCAATATTATTCTCGCGTCATCACCTTCCATCCGAAAGCGCTGCCCGATTCCGAAATCGAGGTGCGAAGAGGAGAAGCGTTTCTTAGAAACCTCACGGGTACGTTACTCTCCACCTGAGCGATGAAATTAACCTCGATCGGTAATCGATGCATCGGACGGAAGCTACCGAACACTCGAAGCCGTAGTCGGCGCTACTCTATCGCGCGTATCCGGGCTGCGACGTTTATTTTTTAAACGCGCAATACACGTCGTCGAGCGGTCCGAGCAATTTTGTCGGACACATGGCCATGGCGAATGCCCATACGAAAAATGTAGAAAAAGGATGCGAGGGATCAGGAAATGAAAGTCAGTCGTGCGTCGGTTTCTGCTTTTTTTCCCTTTTTTTTTTCTCTTTACCCTACGACCCTTCGCACTCGTAATGACTCAAATTCAACGGCTTCTTAGGCCATCTCGAGGAAAAAATCCAAGCCAATGGGAAAAATCATTAACAATTTTTTCTTCGAACGATGGCGGATGACACGTCAAATTATGAGCGTCTCTTAATTCTTAATAAATAGTTGACCGATGATTGATCGCTCATAAAACCGAAGAAATATCGAATACATTTTTTCAAAATTTTTAAGTAGTAATAATTCAGGAATACTATTTCCGCGTATAAATATATATATATATATATATATACGTATGTTGCTGAATTGGTTAATACTTCCTTTCTGGTTCTCAGTCGCGACACTGTTTTCTTTGAAGGAAACTTCTTTAGCTTTTCGAACTTTATGTTTCTTTTAAAATTAATAATAAAATACTGTTTAAGCTCTCCGCCGCTTGCATCGCTAAGTATAAATTATCCGCAGGCATACTTTTATGGAGGATATCTGGCTTTGGAAGGCGACTCTTTGCCATCACTTTTGAAATAATAATCGAATCCAAGAACAATAGGCCAAACAATAAATATCGACGGGTAATAATTTTCCGTAGTGTGATTTTAATAATAAATAGTCGCCCGTCGTCGTCCCTACTTAAGCGTGAAAAAAATCCAAGCAACCGATGCCGGAGGATCATACGTCGTTTATTTTGCGCAAGACTATAACCGACAGTCCAGTTGACACCGCACCGAAAGTGAACAAAACGCAAATGACTTTTGCTATTCTTTGCCGTGAAAGGATATTTATGAGGATTTTAATCATCTTCAAATTGTAGCGAAACGGGATAATTCCTAAAAACCAAGCTGACCTTGTATCACAATTGTTCGCGCTCCGAAAAAAAAACCGATGCTGCTTTACAATAAAAGCAGGAAGCCGAGATACGTTTGTATTTTGGGCTCGGCGCAAGAATCAAATACCAACACTACTTATTTACACACACTGGGATTAAGCGAGAGAGAGAGAGAGAGAGAGAGCTCTGTATATTTAAAGTGACTGCAAATTGTTTTCACGTCCCGCTTCGACGACAATGCGGGCGAGACTCCGAGCTACGGGTTGCCGGTGGGTTGAGGCTGGGGGGGGAGGGGGTTTTAGCCCGACTTTTTAAGGGTCGGGGCTTTGTGTTATGGACAAGAGGAAAGTTGTCAGGACCCACATTTAATGAGTGGTCTCTCGTTCGCGGGGATCAAATATCCCTGGCCACGTGATGCGCTTGACTCACCGCACTCCCTCCCGCCCCCCCCGGAGTCGCCGACGCCCCTAAAAACTTGCGACACGCTTATTTATTATTCGTCTATTAGGTGAAATTAGGCCTCGCCGCAGGAGACTGGCGGCAAGACGTGGGGGGGGGCAGCGGGGTATAATCGCTCAAACTCGGTCCCAACATTAACTCGCGTGATCTCGCGCTCGCTCGTCCGCTCTCGGGTCTGCGACCGTAATCCTGGCGATTCGAGCTCGCGCCCGACTATCGTACAAGCCTCTTCTGCGTACTCGGGACTCTTGTACCTTGGCTCGCTCCATCATCCGGAGCCGGTCTCTGTCTGCCTCCTTTGGCCCCGAGAGCTCGGGGATCGAGGATAGGCGGAGCAGTTTTCAAGCCGTCGATCGACAATCGTCACCTGTGATCTTTCTTCCTTGGACTCGGGCTTTAATCTCTATCTCTCTCTCTCTCTCTCCCGCTGTGGACGTTTACCCGGCCGAGTCGGTAGAAGTTGAAAATCAAGCTCCTTTTTCGCAACGGTCGTAGGGTTGACGGGCGTCGATGCCTTTTTATAATCAGCTTGGAGCTCGTAAGGCGGCTGCTGCCACTTAAGTTTTCATTCCAATGATAATAGAGAGGCTCGAAAAAGAAACGGATGATATCGCAGCATTTGAGCGCAGTGGCGAAAAATCACCGCTAAAAAATAATATTTCGCTTAGCGTGGGTTGCTCTCGCTTTAAAGAAAAGATCATCCATCGTGTGTCGTCATTCACTGTCGCTTTTTCAACTTAATAAAGCCGGACTTGAGGAGTGTGTTATTTTAGTCATCTTTGTATTACAATTTCCTTTTGAAATTATGCTGAGCCGACGTACTTGAGGTACGTGCAAAAGGTACTTATTAAACGTTACCTAAGCAAACCCTAATACAATAACTGGAATCGATGTGTAATCGGACTTTTACTATTATTAAACATCAATATTTTCGAATGGAATTTATACTCTTGCTACACCAAAGCTTTGCAATTTTCCTACTTTCCGCTCGAGCACTTCGTACGAATTTGTAACTCAAAAACAAGCTTTTACCTTATGAAATTGGAATCGATGTAATGTATTCTTAACAAAACAACAAAGCGTGTACCAGAAAGTTAATGCAATCTAAAACAATCGGTTTTTGTACTTTTTGTCTCTATTGTATTCATAAGAATTACGAAATTATAAGCTACACAAAATCAGCGCCTACCTTTCTTTAATGGTCGATAATGCGTAAATCATTAATTTGACTATTTTTTTTTTAACTAAATTCAATAAAATAACGTAACGATATTTATCATATTTGTACAAATGTCAAATAAGAGTATTTGAAAATGCTGCTAATTAAGTAAATCATTACTCAAATGTTATCGCATCATTGCGTTACATTACTTTGGAATAAATTATTTTATCATTTTCAAATTTGGCACTTCAACTAAATAATGAAACTTAAATAGTTGAATGAATTTAATGCGTTTAATAATTGAATTTTATAATTACAGTCACATCATTCTCTACAGTTGCTCGAAAACTGTATAACGCAAAAAAATACTTCGGGGCGCGTTTTTACAATTGAATGGCGTAGACTGAAATTGAAACCGAGTACCCGTCGAAAGTCAATATGTGCGAACTAAAAAGTAAGCGATTTATTAACCGAAATCGATAAGTTGCAATTAAATGCTCGATATCGCAATGGAGGAATTTTATTTATTAAAGGAGATGTGATTTCAGATAGCGAAACGAATTTGTAGTGATTCACGTGTGAACATAGTAAGTTATAGAAATGGCTTAACGGGAACGATTTACTCTATTTAATTAATGATCCAAATCTTGATATAGATTTCACATAATTATCGTAACATTTAATATCGATTCGTATCAATTCGATAATTGTGATTGCCATTTTAAATGGATGACTCGATAGCAGTATAGATTAAAATAATAAGTACTTTGACGTAGTTCGTTCGTGGTACCGAGCAAAGGAAAAATATGCGCCTGATTTTTCATTTGCGAAAGTAAAACAATCCATTATTCTCAAAGTTTTTTTTATATCGTAATAATATGCACACACACACACACACACACACGAGCCCACATATAAAATACATATGCACAATGTAAGTAAGCGGCAAAATGTATCTTTGAACTAGTGAAAATAATAAATCACATACAATGGGTGGCCGCTGCATAAATCGAAATATTAAAGACAGTAGGAAAGATATCAGGTTGCGGTAAAGTTCGGAGTATCGGCTCTGCATTGCTTGCCCTCGGAGTGCTCGAGCGCTTTAAAGCGAAGTAGTTTTCATGGTCGTTACTTCGAAAATAAATAGCAAGTCCACTACGTATCTAGTCGCGTATCACTGCGCCGGTACGAAATGTGGGGCAGAGGAGTCCTATTCACTGAAAATGAAATATATCAAAAGCGAAGCGTAATATTACAAGAGCGGGCGCGCGCACCAGTCAACGTTTCCATAACTCAACGTTCTCGTAAACTCAAAGGCTCGGTGGTGGTGGTGGTGGTGGTGGACTTTTGTGCTACGCGCGAGCCTCTTCGCTGATACGTAGGAGCCCCGGCAAGGCCCCCGAAACCGAAACCGAAGAATAAGAAGAAGAAGAAGAAGAGGAAGAGGATCGCGTAACCATCGCGAGAGAGAAATCTTACGCGGAGAAAAGGCTCCGGAGACAGAGAGAGAGAGAGAGAGACGTATAGATAGATAAATAGAGAGAGGGTAGGCAAAGGTCGCCCGTGGCAACAGCCGCTCTCCCGTATACGGACACTTCCAGATACATCTGTTGTTAGCGCCGATGCTGCGCACCAAAGACAAGCCCCTAGGCTCGGCTGGGCAACAACTGTTGCCAGTAAATGCGCGAGCAATAAATTCATGCCGGGCGGCCGAATCGCGGTACGAGCCCGTACCTTCCTTAGGGTAACGAGCTTAGAATAAGGCAGCCGTTGCGAATCATTGACGATAACCGGAGCCGGCTTAAAGTACACTTGCCGTTAAGGTTAAACTTGCCGTTAGACCTCGACGGGACTTTGGCTCTTGCGGCCGCCGACTCTCCTAACCAGCCCTGCCTCGTGTTAAGGGGAGCGCCGGACGGAGGCCCGGCCTACCGTCCCCCGAGCCGCTATTCCCTAGGTGGTGTGCGATCCTCCTCGGGGCTCGGGCTGCTGACCACCTCTGGCCGCCGCTATGGGGCCATCGCGCGCGCACTTTTGGCCCGGAGCCAGGGAGCGAGGCCCCCGACCGAAGGCGAAAGGCCAACAACCACTCGGGCGGAGTGACTCGCGCGCGCGGGAGTCTCCTCGTCCCGATTACGAGAGCAGCGGCGCCCCTCGGGGAGTCGACCGGGTGGAGGACTCTCGGCGGGGCTTTTCCGCCTAGCGCCTCTCTCTCTCCCCCCGGACGGAGCGGAGCCTGGCTTTATCGGCTGGCTCGCCACGCGGGCAAAAACCAACTCTTGGGGGGGGGGGGAGAGAGGATGAGTCCCCGCGAAGGAGCTCAATGGAAGCGGCGAGCCTCCGGAGAGGCCTCGCCCCCCCCCCCCCGGAGAAGGAAGGACGGCCCCTCGGGCGGAAAAGGGGACCCCGGGGCTGGGGCCGAGGGGCGAAAAAATTCCTCCGCTATCCTTGGAAAAATCTCTGCGTTTATAGCAGCTCGTGTGCCCCTACCTATGAGCGTATATAGGAGTCTGGCTTTGAAAAACGCCCGGGCTCTGCTTTAGTTCCTTTTATGGAGCAGCGGGTTGTAATCTGGGAAACTTTTTATCTGTGACTTTATGTGCTAAAGTTTTGCTTTCTTAATACTTTAATGGATTAGTAAGATGTCGCGATATCGAGCAATATTTTTCAAAAAACGACAAAATACGGCTCTTCTGATTTGGAAAATTAATTTGGATCCGTTTCCTTTACTTGTAACTATTATTTATACACGTTAAAGTTAATGCTCGCGCATTATTTAAATTCATTCGATATCAATCTTCTTTGAATTATTCTCAATTGTTTCGAATACCATTATTCTTTTTGTATACAAATACGTTTTTCTAAATAAAAAAAAAAAAAAAAAAAAAAAAACAGAGTGTGATAATTTCTTCGAGATGAAAAATAATTGCTTTCCGTTTCGTTTTTATTACATTTTTCAAGAGTTTAAAATTACAAATATCCATTTGTTGAGATGGCGGTGAACTAAATAGTCTCACACATGCGTTTAATTCGCAATATTTGAAATTTATTTATTTTCTCTATGATGAAGTTTTCTGATATTACGAGCAACGACAAATTTTATAAAATTAATTCGTATAAAAAAATCGATAAATAAAAAATGATTTTTACTCACACTATCGCTACTCATTTCATTTAATCTAATGAATTTCAGTGACATATTCAGTGATATATACATATGTATATATATATATATGTATGTATGTATGTAAGTATGTATGTATGTACGTATGCATTAACTGTTAACCGAATTTATTTACCACGATGTTGATCGTAAAACCAGAATTTAATGTTAATACGCATAATCCGATTATAGTCCTATATTATTGAATCTGACATTGTGTCGGAATTACGTATTGTAGGTGTTGTTAACACACATTGAGTTACAAACAAAATCATCACACAGGGAATAATATTTAATCGCACAAAAAAGAGAAATCAGTCAATTTAATCCTAAATTTAACGGCGCGTCAGTTCTCGCATAATTACGGCATTTGTAAGCATTTGTATAAAAAAAAAAAAAAAAAAAAAAGAAAGAACAAAAATAAGAATAAAAAAGTTGCACGAAAATTGAAATAGTTTTCATAAAAGGTAGCGAAGCCGTCGATTACTTATCTCTATGAATAAGTGATTAACGCGCGAAGTCAATTTAGTCGAGAGAATTAAAATGCATAGAGCAAAATCAATAGCCGAGTGTCGGTCCTCGTCGAGAGGAATGAGCATAAAAGGACAATTCGCGCGGACGGGATGGACGTCGGAGCTCTTGGTCGGATCTCGCTGAGCGAGGCCGAGGCTTTCGCAAATCCAAATTCGCCGATCCAGAGGCGCCGGGCTCGGCCGTTTCCTCTCCTCCTCTGCGCCGATCCCTCCACCCTCCACCCCCCGCCGCCTTCGGCGCCTCCTTCCTACACCAGTCAGCTCGCTGACTTCTGAGTCAGCGGAGCTCGCGCGCGCGCGCGCCATCGGGGCGAGGCGCGCCTCCCGTGAGAATCGCTTTTACGAAATTGCGCCTCGACGGTGTGGGCCCGGGCCCTGGCTCCCCCCGGCCCAGGCAGGGAAGCCAGACGGGGCGCGAGGAGGCGTTTTCGCGGCCCGGACGGGAGCCGAGGGAGCGGAAGTCGAGTCGCCCCCCGCCGCTCTATCGACTACCGAGGAGAGTCGTCCGGCATCCTTAAATCCCCGTTCGTCTGCGGGCATTTTTTCGAGTCCTTTTTTCTATCCCCCGTTAGCCACCGCCGCTTCTCTCTAGCTTTTCACGGGAATGGCTCGGCGAGCGCGATGCCCGCCCCCCTGTCGGGCTTCTAAGCTTCCGGGGCTCGGGGATGGCTCGTCGGTTGGCGTTTTGCCGCGACTCGCGACGCGGGACGGACTTTAGGAGAAAGCCGCGGAAAATCCCAGGGGAGGATAATGGATTGTTGCCGTGTGCCGCGCGAGTAACTCGGGACAGGCTCCGGGGCCGCCGCCCCGGAGTTGCAGAGCTCGCCGTCCGGGTAAATGTGAAATACCGAAAGTTCGCTCCTTAAGAGTGATTGATGTATAACTCCTTTCTCCCGGGGCCCTTGCCTCGCTAAGAGTGAAAACAAAACCGGGAGCGTAAATCTTCCCGCGCGCTACGTGCAAATTTTAAGGCGCGGAGGCAAAAATGTCTCCGGCCTTCCCCCCCCCCCCACTCCATTAAAATTACTCATCCTTCCTCCTACTAAACTAAATTCGTTAAATGCGTCACGCTTTACGCATACATTATACACCCGATACCGCAAAAGTGTCCTTCTACTTATACAATGCCGAGCGCACGAGAAATACCCAGAATGATAAGATACTTTGAAAATTACTGGCTTGCGTTCTCAAATGATTAGTCATTTTTCAATAAAAGCACTCGATACTTGCCGCTTAATGCCGAGAGCAGCTGAATTGGAAAGCCCGCGATGCCAACAGGGCGCAACAACTACGTCGAGTAGATTTATATATATATATATAAATAAAAAGCTTTCTATCTTTCAAACATTTTTATTTTCTCCCTTCTACACGGGATGTGCCGCTCCCCGGCTCGCCCCGTGCCACCACCCTTGCACTGCGAGGCCTGCACTCACATCTGTGTGCATTAGGCCATGAACAAAAGCCTTCTATTGCTCGAGACTATTAAATTTTCTTCTCGAAAAAACAACAACAACAGTGCTTACTCGAAGGCTTATACAAACCTTATAATTATATAAATGGCTTTTCCTCGAAATCATCTTTATAGGAATCAATTCTGCCAGCTCTAACTAGGGAACAAGTTTTTCTTTTTTTTTTCTGTTTTTTTTTTATACTACATTTTTAGAAGCCGTAAAAATGCGGTTAAATGAAAGTTTTTTTTTTTTGTATCAGCGTTAATAAAATTGGCCATCAAAAAACAGAGCTTAAGATGAACTTCCTTCCTATATTTTAAATTATTACTTGAAAATCATCAAAATCAACATTATCATTGAATGGCCAGGCATACGGAGAATAAATGCACAATTACATTCTTGATGAAGCTGCCACAGCATTCGTCATAATAATTAAATATCTTACACTCGGGGTAATAATTTTCATTGGGAGATAATTATAAAATTAGTAGCGTAAACATAATGTAATGGATTCCACGTAATTTCATTTATTCCGTACGATTGTTATTACACTCATCTTACGTACATACCATTAGAATTGTAGGAAAACTCGTATAATTTCTCCATAAGCTATATTAGACGCGTTAAATAATATATATATATATATATATATATATATATATTATAAAAAACGAAGTATAATGTCAGCCGTAAGAATTAAAACCAATTTCTTGTGCAGACAAGTGCAAACATTTTAATTTTATTCTCTAAAACAATGTTTTAATGTCAGGTGTATTTATAGTGGCATAAATAAAACATTCCATTCGAAATATAAACATTACTACTGCGAAAGCGAAATATGCATTTATTAGCCTTTTCACGCGTGGCTCGCTCTCGTTAATCGTATCTCGTATGAAAAAAATTCCCGCGCCCATTTCACCTCAATTATCCGTGCATTTGTACAAAGAGACAGCCATCGTAGTTCATGGCTAGAATTTACTCTTAAAGATTCACCACCCCGCATTTGATAAGGAAGAATTTTTCAGTCCCTCGGCTCCTTCGTGGGAGGCATTAATTTCGCGCTGACGCCTCGAGTCCCTCTCGTTCGGCCTGCAGCCGAGCGTTAATAAGATTTCCAAATTAAGGGCCGAGCGCGGATAAACGTCAGCGGATAACAAATCAAAGTATTAAGAGTCGATGGACGCAACGAGTCGCGCGGAAATTACCTGGCGCTTTGGAAACGGCCCCGCCGCCACGGGGACGACGCCGATAGCCGCCGCGAGATACGCAAATGCCAAAGTCGCGGGTTTTTTCCCTCCGCCTTGAACAAATAACGGAGGAAAGCGCGGGCCGAGTCGGCGAGGGGAATTGAGAAATCATCGTTACACGGCTTGTGCCCGCGTCGGCCGCTTTCTTTCGGCCCACGCATCCAAGTGTATTATTGCTTTCACTCGCTTAACATTACGAAGGCGTGCACTCGCGCGTTTTCACCCCAACTGCAATTGCTAAGCTGGAGGTTGAAGTTTTCTCAAAAATGATCGCAACTGAGTATTTAACAATGACAACCGATAGCCATCGCTCGGAATTCACAATCACGAATACGATACTTTTACGCGCGCCGAGGAATGCGCGCCTCTGCTTTTTGCCGAAGAGTCGAGATGCTTAGCCCGACGCATCGTTTTCGATTTTTTTTTTTTTTTTTTTTTTTTTTTTTTTCAAGCGTCTCGAGGTTCCGCGAAAGCCCACGTTATTTAGAGAGAGAGAGAGAGAGAGAGAGAGAGAGAATGGAGGCCCCGGCTTTGTATGCACCGACGCGCGCTCGCGCCCAAGGGTGTGGCGATTCCGCAATAAGGTTTCTAAGGTCGAATTTAAGCCTAGGCCGGGGCCTCTCCTCCATGCGAGTCGCGCCCCCGTCTTGCGGCCAGGCGGATAAAGTAGCTAACGAACACAGTGACAATTTCTTCTGGTGTATTATTAACCTCGAGGGCTTTGCAAAAACGCCGACTCGGCTGCGGTGGATGAAAACGTTGAGATTAGAAGTTGAGGAAGTGACCGAGGCTGTAATAAAAGTTCGGAACGGGAACTGGAACGAATTGCTTCGAGCGTTATAATATTTTAGCGACTTTTTCACCCAATGGATAAAAGGCATTTTTAATTGTCTTCGACGGATCAAAATCTAATGAGCCCTGCTCCCGACGATGGGAAAATCCTCCCCCGAGCATTGGTCTTGAGCATATTTATCGAGGGGACAATCTTTCGCGGATTGTTTTCCCTGTCTAAGCTTCATTTTTCATTCGAGACGCGTTGATAAATTTGTATAGCTGTATTTCTTTAGGTCCAATATTCAATAGCGCTCTCCAAGTGCAAGGCTTTGAAAAAGTATTTTGCTTTTGCGGCGGATTCTTTGCGCCATCTTTACGATACGATTTCCTATTTTTAGAATGAAACTTAAAAATAAATCCAACTATTCCTTAAAGAATAATGATCGACGCCGATGTACCGAATGAGTTGTTCTCGTCGTGCTTCGTTACTTCCTGCTCAAAATAAACATATCGGTCGAGACTTTTAATGATTTACGAAAGAAGTACGGCTCAAGTATTTGCTTACGCATTCGCGCTTCATTTTAATTTTTCCGGCATTCTGGATAATTAGTAAAATGTTAGATGTCACTGACTCGGTGTCGAATGGAGCAATTGAAATATGTTTTGACGTAATGCCACCGTAACCCTGTAGATAGTAATCATAATGTCCTAAGCTTACACTTTTAAACATAAAGGATTGAGATCAAAGAGATTTTTTCGAAGCACTTTGAGATTTCTTTGTTTGTTTATCATTGCGGGTTTTTTTTTTTTTTTTTTTTTCCTCTCATAATAATAGATGCATCGCGGCAAAGCTTACAAAAGAAAAATATTTTACAGTACGCTGCTTTCCGTTGATCGCTTTTAGTTTTCGAGCGACTTTGCCATTCGACTATATGCTTTCTCCGCTTGCGGCTATTATGTTATAATATTACGAATCTTATATCATATTTTCTTGGAAATGAGAATATGCATATTCTCTTCCTATCCAAGTCTCTTTTGCCATATACTTTATTGGTTTTTTTTTTTTTTTTTTTTAAATTCAAACGTCAATTTAAAAAAAGTGGTGTTGAGTACTTTAGCATCTTGTCGTAAAAAGAAATATCATCGATATATATTACAAATATAGTTTAAATATCGATTGGTATTGTTACTTATAACAGTTTTGTAATTAAATCAGCAAAGTCCTTTACATTTAAATTTATAAATAGATAAATAAGATTGTTTTAAATATTTTTACTTATTTATTAATGCACTAAGCTTATTAATAAAAGTCAGATTTCACTTACATATTATGCACATTAAACAAAGATTTCAAACATGGTGATATAAAAACTGTAGCCTCATTACATACCTGAAACAAAAACAGAAGAGTTTAATTAACCTCTGAATTAAATTAAAAAAAATAATAAAACAATTCTAATGATTATGCGTACAAATAAAGCACAGAAAACTTGAATATTTTTAACAAAAATAAATATAAATATATGTGTAGCCCATAAAAACACATAATATTTTATACCTTCTATAATTATCTCGTCGTTCATGACACATCAATTAAATGTATATTAATTAGTTTTAACCTTAACATAATCTACACGTGAAATATACTTCAATGTCAAATAAGTATTGCAAGGATACTTTTTTAAAATCCCATTAAATATAATACAATCATTACTGATGGGAAAAAATCTCAAACTAAAAAAATGGATTCGTGATATTACCAATTAATTAGTTTTATCGCAAACTTAATTATTAAGGTTATTATAAAAAAAAATTTTATTGTTTAAAAAATTTCAATATTCGTTTAAAAAAGAATGTCTATCGAATTAAAATTATTAATGCAATTTGAATACAAAGTATTAAAGTCACAAAATAACGCTTATAGAAGACTTTTTCAAAAAAATGCACGTCATGTGCACACGCGAAACACGTTTGCTTTGCCATATGTACAAAAAAAAAAAATTTATTCGAGCACTCAATTTTAATTCTTTAAGCTTCGATTCAATAACCATCCGTAACTTCATTTTAAGTAATAGAAATCCTTTTCTTTCTTCCATACTATTGAACATACAAATTTGCTATCTTTACACGCTACTTCGGTATAATGCTTTTCTTTTTTTGTAAAAAAAAAAAAAAAAAAAAAAAAGAAAGAAAGAAATGCATATGCTCGGGTGTATTGGCGTGGGCGAGAGCTCGTATCATTGAATGTATTAATGTCGTTTCGCATCGAAATATACTTCTCGCATTAACCATATTGAGAACGCTCTGCCATAAAAGCGACCTTTTCCCGCGCTTATTTATTGCCTCTTTGACATCTGATAATACATGTTTGTATGCATTACTGAAGCGCGTAACTAGAGAAAAATTCTCGCCAAAAGTAATCTAACTGTGTAATACACTTTTACGTGGAATTCGATATAAGCTCTTCTTTATTAGAGAAATATCGATGCACGTTTGGCAGTCGACTAGATTAAAGAACAGAGCATTAAAATTTTATTTACTTGACAATTCGTATCTTACGTCTCTTACGATTTTAACAACACTGTATTTTATTACAGAAAATATACAAGACTTTAAAACTTTCTATTACTATCATCATATTCACATATCCCATAAAAAGATGCTTGTAAGATATCATTTTTTTAAATTTATTTTATTTTACTTTTATTTACAATTGTTTTAAGTTTAAATAGTAAACATACTATTTCGGTTATCATATTAAATTTACAACTCAAAATATTAGGGCCTCCATTAGTTTATATCTTTATTATTACCATAATTTATGAACTATAATGTAAATAATATATTTTCAAAGCGCGTTTATTATGTTTATCGGCAAATAAAAATGAAATTGCTGCATTCGAATATTGATTATAAAATTTCATTTATCAATATATTTGTATAACAAATTGCAATTTTCACAAAAATTGTTGTTGTTAAATTTAATTTTTTTACTTTCAATAAAGTTGAAAATAATGGCAATCATCGTTATTTAATTACAAAGACCTCTTATGTAGTTTATTGACGAGCAAATTTTAGCCACCGTACGTATCACATTTAAAATTTATACTTCGCAAAAAGCTAACAAAAGCTCAAGTACATGTACATATTTTATCCTGATTTTAAATATGCTATGATTTTTGTTCGTAAATTTTTGAAAAAATCATTCAAAGCCAAATTCCCTTATTGCTCTATATTGCCAGGGCTATTTTTTCTCAAATTGAAACATAGGATTGCTTTGTCAATAATTATTTCCTAATAATGTTAGTGTTAATTTTATAAATCAAGCAATAATTAAATTTTGCTTGCTGTTATAAATTTCTTTTGAATAAAACCAACGAGTTCTTCTTAATTAGATAATACTTATATCAAATTATAACATTATACGCTAAACGAAAATCATTAGTATACATTTACCAATTATTTATTGATAAAAGTAGTTTACTTTTATTATGCACCATCTTAAAAACTTGCTAACTAGCTTAAAAACTATCTTTAAATTTTCAAAGTCTTCTGAAAGTATAAAAGGAAGAAAAGTCTTAAAGAAACAAAAATATGTAAGCAAGAGCAGTCCAAGGAAGTCTTTGTTAATTCCTTTAATCTTAATGTAGATCTTAGATTAAATGGGATTAAATTGCAACTGTTGACGAGAATCGGATGTGATCGTTAGTAGAGAAGTGAGTTCTGATTCTAAGCTCAAGCTCTTAAAATATCTTACCTATTAGTTCGCCACTCGTAAAGATGCATGAATTATTATGCATAATTGCATTCTTTTACCCGATTACCGAGATTCATATGTTTTCTAATCTATTAAGAAAATAAATCACGTTATCCGTATATCATATCTTATACAAACAATTTTATTACAGTTAAATAAACATGTAAAATATTGAATGGCAGAAGATAAGAAAATCAAAACTTCTTGATCAATTCCAAGAATAAAATACGAAACACAACGAGATATTGATGATGACTGATCATTCGGGTTAGATTTTGATACTCTAAAGGTTCGAGCTCAATAACCCAGAAACATTTAGCGAAGAATATTTTTAGAAGCTGACCCATGTTGAATTATCAAACAATATAATAATTGATCTTTCCACTTATGATCAATCAAGTTATTATTATATTCAAAATGGGACTGCTAAATCATAGAAGACATTAGTCACTGCTTAACGAATCGCGTATTTGAATCGCTTAAAAATGTAATTACCACGGCTGATCAGTAGGATAGTAAAAGAAAGCTACATTTATTAGAACACGTGATTCATTTTACTCAGGTGTTTCACCGCGATCGAATTACTTGGTAATTTAGCTCAACGGATTTGGTCGATGTATGCTCAGCGGAATTTAAGATTGTTTATAAATCAATACACCTTTTTGTACATGCTCACGGAATATACACGTATATTCGACCGCAAGAGCTTAAAAACCGAATTTCCGTTTTTTTTTTTTTTTTTTTTTTTTTTTTATCCGAGTGATAAAATCTACACGATCGTGTGTCTATTCGGTAAAAAATAGAACGCACTATTACGGTAGGTAAAATTTTTTATCGCGGGCAATTGACTGGCGTCGAATACAGCAAAGGTCATTAACTTAACAGCATGTAGAATGCTTGGATGAAAAAATTGTCCACGCGCGTCTCGAATCCGGAGAAGAGCCAAAGTATAAATGCCAATCGGAGCTAATGCGCACAGAGCAACGGCACATTGTTTTCTCAGGAGTCGAAAGTCCAATGCGCGTTGTAAAACGGTTCGCGTGCATGGAATTAAGGCGAGCGTTAATCGGCTAAAAACGTATACGGAGTCGTAAAGTTTTCCACCGAGATCCAGCGGGTTTCGGTATCAAACAGTCCGCATAAACTAAACAATGTCAAACGTTAACGGCGCAGGGCATGGACTCGATTGGTCGATCGGCTAGCTTCGTCGGAAATCCAATAACATTGTTCTAAGCCAAGCAGTGACGAGGCGTAATTTTGAAGTGATAGAATCGGTAAAAGCACTAGGGGGATCATTAATTAAAAGTAAAATTGAATGATTCGGGACTGGCAGCCGCGGATTACCGTAACCAAGTTGGCACGCTTCGTTCTCGATCCCTGTGATTCCCCATGGGAAAAAGGCGACAATATTTTGTTCAACGAACGAGAGAAGCCCAACGCTCTCGGGTCGCCATCGATCTTGAAAAACGGGACCAGCCGAGCCCTAGAATCCGAGGCAAAGCCGTCGTCGTCGCCTCGGCCCGCTCGGGGCTCGCATCAATAGGGGGAGGGGGGGGGCATTCGTTATCCGGACGCGGATCCTACCTTAGAGGCGAGCTCTCGAGCCCGAGTCGAGGCAGCATCCGTCAGGATTAAGATTGCGAGGACCGCGTAGGAGCTCCTTTGAAGCGAGAGCTCTTGCCAAAGGGCTCGGAGTGTATCGATCGCGGACTCCGAGCCGGGGAAATTAATCAGGGCCGCGAGTCCGGCTAAGCCGTATTTCCTCGGGCTTTGGGCGCTCCGAGCACTCGGACGACCCACACGGCGGTCCGATGAGAGCCCGCGAGTGTGCCCGGCTCTCTTTGTTCCCCGGATCCAGGCGACCTGTCCTCGAAATTAGCCGCGATTAACGTTGCCGCCGCCGCTGCCCGGCTGGGGGAGGATTCGCCTCCGAGGGCTCCATCGCTATTTGCTCACAGGGTCGGCGGATCGCCTCTGCGGCCGCGACTCTCCACTGTCTCGCTATTTCGTTTTGCCCCTTTTCCTCTTCTCTTTATGCCCTTTTCCTTACTTTTCCACGAGGTCGCAGAAGCGACGCGTGGCCCGATGTGCGTCGTGGCCCTGCCAGCGAGGGCGTAAGCCTCTTTACTCATTGCAGGCCGAATTCCGGTAAAACAATCAAGCCCATTTTTGCCCGGGGGGGTGGTGGTGGTGGCTTAGCCCGTCGGAGTCTGCGACGCAGCGGTGATCGCTGTTCTTTGACTTTTCTTTCGACGATTGACCTACCGACCAAGAGAAACGGGGAATACTTTGGCCTGGTAGCGAACGACGGCCAAAGTTCATTGAATTTGCCGAGTTACGCGAGTGTAATTGTGCCGGCTTCTCGTCGCCAAAGTAATAATAAGCTACGAAGCAGCGACCGTAATCGTAATGCAACTATTCCAAATTCAGCTCGGTGGCTACAACTATCGAGATAGGCGCGCATAGTTTTAATTGTTATTAGCCCAATAGGGCTTAATTAAGCCTCTCCCTTCGTGGGGCGTCAAATAGAAAAGTGACCGAAATCTTGAAAGCCGAAGCGCGTAAAATCCGAGTAAATGCCGAGTTCGACGACAGAATCCAAAGCTGATTCTACTCGAATTAACGCCTATCTCTCGATCGTCTTTCCTATTGAAAACGTATTTAAGAAAAGCAGAGAGCGCAACGCGATAAAAGTCGAAAGCCTTCGTAGAGCCGAGCCTGCACTTAGCGAAAAGAAGCAAACGAGCCTCGTCGTTAGTCGCAATTTTCGCGGGCAGACATGTTTAATGGATCGATGGCTTGGTTCGAAGGGCGGCCGCGGGTCGGAAGAGGCAGAGGAGCGCGGAAGGCTATAAAATAGTCCGATAATACGCGTAGCCGCACCTCGAACGATCCTAAAATTATCCCCCCGGCGATGGTAACGCCGGTCTGGTGGCGCGGAAGGCATCATCGCCGAGAATAAAGCAGGTCCCCTAAGAGGCCCTAATCCAAGGCGAAGCGGTCGGTCGTTGGGGGGGAGGTAAATAGAGCGGCATCCGAGCGCATTGACCAACCCGTTCATCAACGCGTAGGCTCGGCGGCGGCCGATGAGACGCGTACGCGATAAATAAATGCCCCGGGAGTCGTGGCAGCTCCTAATGAGAACACGAGCCCGAGCCATTGTTAATTTTTACATAAGAATTACACGCTACCTTTTCATACGCCACTACCGATGCGACATTCCACGAGAGTTCGGAATGCTCTATAATTTACATATATATATATATATGTGCGTGTGTGCTTTAAAAGTGTAGGCGCGTGTGTACAGGCGAGCGCGGAGAGGCGCACTTGAAACATCGATGCGCAAATCGCGGACTTTGGCTGCTCTTCCCATCGGAGTGCGCCCAAATACGACATTGACTCACGATTGTTATTGGGTCGGTAGCCCATTGTATTAACGCGGCCGATTATCAATCGACCGTGCCACGGAAAAAGGAGAGAGAGAGAGAGAGAGAGAGACCTTTCGCGCTGTCTAATGGAATGAAATTACCGAGGACGGATAAATGGGCTCGGCTTAAGTAGGGAGGATTTTATTTTCGTATTAGCCAGAGGGGCTCGTAAGATCGCGGAGGGGAAAAGTGTAGGCTTCGGAAAGAAGGAGCGATCCCTTGCAAAATGCTCGTATCCATAAATACTTGTACCTCGTCTCGCGTGTTTGATCATTCGTTAAATGCCCCGCAACGCTTTAATCTCTTTAATCTTACAGGCGGATAGACGCGAGTTGATAGATCAATCGTACTCGCGATAACATATGTGTCAACGTCTTAATGGGTCTTATTCGATTAACGCGATTTGCATCGGCATCGATGAGACTCGTAAGCCTTTGATCGAAACGTCCGCAAATTTGTACACCTTTAGCCGCTACTTTGTACTTCAAGCCTTAAAAACTGCATTTACCGAAAGAGCCTCGCACCGAAGCCTGCATTTATTCACTTCTTACGCTAATGCGAACTTTGGATTAAAATGATAATAGCAAATACCTGCTAAGCGTATTTAGTTTAACATATTTTACAGCGTCGAATACGCGAAATTGCCCTGCCTACTATTTTTCCCGGACTTCTGAAATGGAAGCTCGGACAATTTGCAAATTTCAGCGAGTTCGCTGAAATGTTGACAGATACACGGATCGCAGAACTAACGTTGATAAAACAAAATACAAGGACAGCAATTATAATATTATTTTAAGGAAACTCATGCCCATAAATAATAATTACCGAATGGATTTATGGCGCCTGATGCTTTTTTAACGAATAGATTAGCAGTAACAAAACGAGCGGACTAAATAGGCTAATGACTTTAACCGGTCGACGAATGGCGTTGGCGTATTAATAATATTTTGTATCACAATCCGTAATCGCGGAAATTGTTCATTTTCAGACCCTATCCGAAGCTCCGGAACGCTAACCGAAGGCGCTTAAAAAAAAAGTCCTCGACCGGTCGGGACTTTTAGCTCGCAGGTAGTCTGCACTCGTAGCGTCGAGCAGATTGACTATTCATCGTTTCGAAAATTGCATAATATCTCGCCCGGCCCACCCCCGTCAAAAAACGAATGAAACGAATAAAATGAAAAAAAAAAAAAAGAAAAAGAGAAAATCATAGAAAGCTGCTTTGGAGTATCGGGCTATAAGCATATTAAACCGGGGCCATAAATAAATTCCTCGGTGCGCGTGCATTTTCATTCGAGCGCTCGGGCTCGTGAAAAACAGTGCGATCGGATAAACTCCTTTGGCTCTCTTTGCCATTGAGGCGGCAGCCGGGGCGGATTTTCAAATGGGGAAACAATCCATCGCGAGTGCGTAAGGAACGTATTGGCTGCGTCGTCGGATACGCGACATACATACATAAATATATATATATATACACACACAATGCACATACGTAAGCGCGCATACGTAGGATGGAGTCGTCAGCTGCTCTGTTTTGAATACGGGAGAGAGAGGCAGCGTTGCCACGCGGTGGCTCCGAGGCAGTTGCCGTGTCAAAACATCGACGGGGTTGGGGCGACTCGGGCCGAGCTCTGCCGAGTGCCTCCTCGCCGATGCAGCCCGGCCGAGAGGAGAGCGCCCGCTGATAAGGAGATAGCCCCCCCCCCCGAAGGTACATTGGATTAGGCGACCGACCTCGCGCCTTTAGGCGCCCCCGGATTTATAAAAAAAAAAAAAAAAAAGAAAAACTACCGTTATCGATGCAAATAATGGACTGCCTGCCGGCAGTTATTGGCCTCGTCGACCTCGGCCACCTATCGAACGAAGATCGTTCGTTGCGTTGGCTCCGGCCCAGCACCGATCGAGCTGGATTCTTATTTTTCAATTGGTACTACTTGTTTTTTTTTTGTTTTTTTTTTTCCAATAGCCGCCGATGAAGTAAGTCGCACACTTGCGACACCGCAGCCCGTACACGCTCTAAGGTGACGACAATATTGAATTTCAATAGTCAGTTGATGTTTTTTTCAAACGCTTAGGCTTCCTCGGCTATGGGCTCGCTAACGAGATCGCGTGTTTGTTTAACAATCCAGAACAGTTTCCGGCACAATTTTAATAACGGAAAATTCCCGTAATCCCCGGCACATAATGCAACTTGTTGGCTAGCGACTACTACAAAGTTAAGCGTTAATATTTAGCTGCGCCTTGATAATATTTACCCGGCTCGTACACAAAAACATAGCCTATAAATAATTTGCAACATTATTAGCAACTTAATAATAAAGTTGTACCAGTACATTTTATTCGAGTTTTTGTTTTATTAAAAGTATATTTGCCAACCTAAGCTATGCTCGAGCCAGGGCAGCGTTGATACTTGAAATTCCAGGATAATAATTTTTGCTCCCTTTGCTTTATTATAAATTATTATTATTGTTATTATTATTATTATTATGAATTCGTTGACATCAATAATGAAAACAATACTTCTTTGCTTGTGTTCCGTTGACCGTTTGGCCCTCCGAGTTCGGTATTTTTTTCAAGTTCAAAATTTACATTTTTAACGATTGATTTTCAAAAATGTAGCCAAAATTCAAGGCAATCTAGTTTTTTTTTTTTATAATATAACGTGTAGCGCGTGCGACGAGCAAGTTAAAATAAAATATTTCGCGAATTGAAGGGAAATCTCGTTGAAAATTCAGCTCTTGCTCAAAATACAAAAATCCCCTTAGCTCATTGTTATCATCATTATTGACGTCGGTTTTATTGCCGTTGACATTATTACTGCGCTTATTATTAATATTAATATATTAAACTCGCTGTTCTTGCTGTTGTTATTATAATAATAATAATTATTATTATTATTATTATTATTATTATCGACGCTATTGTTATTGCAGGGGAGCATTATTAAGGCAAGAGCTCGTAGCATTGCTATTTCAATGGAGCGGCTCAAAAGAAAGTCTCTCGGTAAAACTTCCGTGGCCATTCAAGCGATTTCCTCCTGCGTACGTATCTTTTCTATTCTCGACGTGGATTCGCGATGCGCACCCTCGAACCGACGTGCCAATGTCGCCTTTTGTCGTCTCATCCTTCGAGCCGAGGTTCGAACGTGTCGCCTATTCAACGGGCGACTCCCATAGAAGAGGGAGGCCCAGCGCTCAATCTCTCTATCTCTCTTGCTCTTGGTCTTTCTTTCCCTCCCCCTTCCAGCAGCCACGTCCGACGGGCTCCTCTTCTTTATTCGAGGAGGATTTCGGCTTCTTATTTTTAGGCAGCTCGAGGCGGCGCGGCTCGGGGGTACGTGTTTGATTTTTCGCCGTGAGCCCTAGCCAAGATTAACTTAAATAGACATTGTCAAGGAAAGTTTTTGTCTCGCAATTATGCCGCCCCAGCCGCCGCCGGTTCACTGAATTATGTACCTTCAGGAGCTCTTCCGTTCGGCTTGACGTCTCTCCGGTTAATAGTGGAAAATTGAAAACTCGAAGAAGGAGCTACTAATGAGCGCTCACGATCGATTCTGCATACGAACTGGCCCCTGACAATAAGTCACCGACCGCAGGTAGATTACCGCCGATTTGGTCATTTGAGTGTATTATTCGACGGAATGGGGGGGAGGTGGGCGAGTGGGAAGGGAGGAGGGATGAAAGGAGCCAAGCCCGAAAGGCTAGGCCGTAAACCAAGGTCGAATCTAATTTAGCGGCGTTTTTTTTTTTTTCTTTTTCTTTCTTTCTTTTCATTCTGGCGTCAACCGTACATTTTAAAACGCGCTTTTGAGAAATTGCACGTTAATTGCACGTCAATTTTCAATAGATAATGCCTTTGCAATCGAATCACGTATTGCGCGATATGAAAAAAATATGACATTTCCCGTAATGACAAATAAAAGCCACAAAATGGCTTTGTACTTTAATTTTGCACTTCCCTAGCTTCCCTCCTTCCTTATACTAAGTAGCCTAATGTAGTCAACTTGAGTGTAATTGTTTCTTACTTACCTCAATAAACTTATGATCAACTTAATTTAATCAATTCCAAGTTTCAAACTAACAATTACAATGAGACCTTTACTAAACTTCTTTAACGTAATACAAATTATTATTTAAATAATAAAGGCATTAATCTGCTTGACACGTGTAGAAATATAGCAAATATACATTATATAATGGTTTTTTTCCTCTTTCATCGAACGAAAAATTGAATCGAATTTTTTAATAAATATTGTTTCATACGTGCTGTACGATTCATAATAAAAAACGAACATGCGACGAGTACAAATTTATTCCTTAACGTACTTTTTTTTACCGTGATTAATCAAATATTAGTGTTTACGTGTCTTTTTAATAAAATCTGCAATTATCTGTTTTTTGAAACGGCCTGGAAGCGACTCAATATTTAAACACAAAATATAAACAGGACGTAATATAAAACATAATCTTTCGTAAATTAATTAACAAAGCCCAAATATTGTATCCTCCGAAAATTAACGCTTTCCCGCTTACAATTGTCATAAAGAGGACAAATAAATAGCGCGTAAATAAACAATAAAAAATATAAAGTGCCTGTATTTGTCTCAAGTAATAACCGAATGAGCAAAAGTAGCGAAAAATATGTATTTATCACCAGTCCTTGAAAAGTTTTTTTCGTTAACACGATATAAATTAATTTAATAATACATCAATGATGAAGAAAAACACGAAGCAGCTCAATATTTTGACGACGAATTTCCCTTCGATTCGTGTAGTTTATTTCACTTTGTATCGCCACAGTGTAAGTCATTAAAATTACATTAATTAAAATAAAAAGTAACGCTGTTCGATCAATCATGACTTACATATCAATTTTGAATATTCAATGTCGTATGCCCGGGCTAAAGTTTACCCTTAAAAATAGATTAATCCTTTGATGTGGTAATGTAATAAAGGTAACAAACATTTATAGTTTTACTGCACATGAAGAAATTTTAAAACGAAATCCCTACTTTTTACACACAATTATAATTAAACTGCATTGACCTATAAGCAAATGCAATTAGAAATCAAGCGCTTATTTTTTTGCGCTAAAAGTACCGTTGATTATAAAGTAAAGAAAAACGAAAATTAGAAAAAACTATGTTTTATCCTTCAGTTGTTCTTTATTAACCTCGTGCAGGTACAGATAATTCTATTATACTGATCGTAAATTTAGATATTAAAATTAAACGAGGATTGCGATGCTTTCATTAAAGTAGTAAACCCAAATAACAAAATAAAAGCAGGGCTTCGACGGAACAGAACAAAGTTATTAAAACAACTCGTTCTTTCATTTTAATATTAATTTAATGAAAGCGTAAAACTAATTTCACTAATAATATCATCGCTATATGTGTTAAGTTACTGTGACGCGGAATATATCATGTAATGCTTAGTCAGTTTCTCGTTTATAAGACTAAATTGTAACATTTCGAATACGACACCGTGTAACAGATGCCTTAATCATACGTATGTCTGGGTGCATGCACGTACATACGCGAGCACACGCGAAAATATCTTAAGTAGAAAGTGTCTTTGCAGGTAGCTTTGAATAATAATTATAATTAAACTCGTCGTGAAATAAAAGGCAAATATATCCGACCGTATCAAAATAATCTCTTGCTCGCCGAATGATATAACATCGGAAATACAATCACTTTTATCTATATGCAATACTACACGTACATCTATATTAAGAAATTAATTGTCGTACGAAGTCAAGTGTTTCATTGCCGTTGGTGAAAGTTTTAACATACATATTCAAAACAGTTAATTTTATTGCTCAAGTCTTACCGCTTAAAATTATTATTAAATCATTGGACTACAAATTGTGACATATTTATATAGGATACTGTATTAGTTGTATATCATTATTTTTTTATGAACACGAGGCAAAACAATAATTCAATATATTAGTTATAAAAGACCGTAAAAGCCTATAAATATTCTTGTTGGAAACATGTTTATTATTGCTATTCCATTAACTTGATAAAAGTGAAAATTAATAATTTACACATAACGCGCGTATATATTTATTTGTTTCCGTGTAACAATATTATCGATTATTTTATCAAATTAGCAATAATTGAGGTTCTATTTTATTAACAAACTGACGTAAGCTAATGGACGTTTCACGCAATACACGTAAATGCTTGAGATACGATTCCAGGCCTTCGCGACAATTTAGCCTTATTTTTTATGAATTTCATTGTATTTTTCGAGCACGCGTGACATTTTTTTGAAACACCTCGTTGTAAGCGGTATTAACGCGATTATTAAAATCGAAACTCGTCTTGAAACTGTGCCTAATTGATAAGAGGAAGAATAAAGTGAGATTAATAGAGAGCGGAAGCCGTTATGATTTACGATTGTTCCCCGATGGCTTCCACATGCGCTCGTGGACAGCGTCTCCTCCTGTGAATTTATATTATTTTCATTCCTGTTGAAAAGGAGGGAAGGCATATCGCGAGCCGAATCTAGCATAAACAACACGAGACCCGGTCATACTTTGCATTACCGATAGAGCGCTTTGAATAAGAATTCGATAAAAAAAAAGTACTCCGAGCCGGGCTCTCGACGTATATTTCCTCCTCCTTATCTCTCCCCCGCCCCCCCGCCCCTCTGTTTTGGAAAAAAGTTTCGAGGAGTCCGGCCATTATTCCAGGGATAGGGGCAGGATTTAATATTCCCGAGAGTCCGCGTCTCCCTGATCTTCGCGCAGATTTATCGGCTGCAGCTGAGTCCGAGTGCGGCTTCTTAATGCGACATTTAAGAGCCGGGGGGGGGAGTGGGGGGGGCATTCAACGCGGCTCAGTCATAGCCGGAGCCGAGAGGCCGCGAGGCTCTTGGAGGAGGCGCGATTGCCGATACCGAAGCCCGCGCGGAGGCTCTGCCCGCGGTTAGCTGCTCGCCTTGGGAAACGACGCCGAAAAACCGCGCCGGCGGCTCTTTCGGCTAGTTGCACTTGTGAGCCAAAGGAACGGTGGACCACCGCCGGCGAGACCAAGGGAGAGCGAGAGAGAGAGAGAGAGAGAGCGAGGAGAGGCGCGAGGCAACGACGAGCCGAGGCTCCCGTGGCGGAGGCGCGCAATCCCCTCGAGGAGCGGCCCGCCCGCCCTTCCAACGTCGAACGGAGCATCTCGCCATTGTCGGGTGCCGCCGCCCCCCCCCTCTGGGAAGCACTCGGGAGTCCTCGAGGAGAGCCGAGCACGGAGTCGCCTCGCGGCCGCGATCCAGCCTCGTGGCGCCCAGATGCCCCCCGCCGGCTCTGCCCCCCCACCTCCTAAGCCGGGAGCCAGGAGGAGGCGCGGAAGAGGTCGTTGTCGCGGCGAGGAGCCTCCGTGGAAAAGGGAAGGAATCCGAGGCCGTTGTCTCTCGTCTCGGGCAGTTTACAGTTAGGGCGAGCGGGTAGAGGCCAGAGCCCTTCAAGCCCCGGGAGGAGGCTGCCGCGGGACGGTGTTCGCGCGCCTCCCTTTGGGGAGGGTCGCGGAAGGTTGGGAGGGATCGTCACGGGCTCTCTCCCCCCCCCCTATTCTCCACTCCGGAGACCTTTCGGCCAGTGCCGGAGCCGGCTCGATGTATCCGTCGATAGCTCGGCTGGCTGTCGATGGCTTCGTGGCCTAAGGGAACGGGGCCTTTCACTCGACCAAGCGGATTCATCGCCTAACACAGTCGCCTCGACTTTTGGTATCCGCGAGCGAGTGGCGCGACGCGCGGCCGAGGCTACCTTCCGCTCTACTCCCGTTCTCACGGGCAACCTTCCACCGCGAGGACTTTTCGAATTCCCGATAATTTCCAACGAGTCCACGAGCCCAGCGCCGTTAGAGATCCCTCTCTCTTTTATAAGCGGCCTGCCAACGACGGGCCAAGCGCATCGAGGAGGGCAGCCTGCCCAAAAAATGCCCGCTCGGATTGTTTACTCGAGCCCTCCGGTAATTTATGTGCCGGTCCGTCACCGAATTCCACCGTAAATTGCACCCCCGACGCAAGCCTCGGGGAAAAATACTCTGCCGATGATACGCGAGGCAGCGATAAATATCCCTTGTTTCCGAGAGCCCCGGCTCTATTATCTCCATTATAATAAAATGAGCGTTGAGCAAACAATTAAAGGCGGCTTCGGCGGGAGAGGAAAAGTACCGGTGCCCGCTCTCAAAGCCAAAGCGATAAATCGTCGATCCCCGTCTCGAGCCCAGGCTATTGGAATTTTCGCGATAGCTCTTGGGATAATTGCGCGAGCCGCGGAGGCGCACTCGAGGCGTCCGGTGTGACGTCACTCGGCACCGCGTGGCTGCTGCTATCGAGGCTCCGGGGTAAGCGAGGCCCCCCCCCCAAAAACGCCTTTGAAATCAGGAATCGACCCCGGCCTGCTTCGTCCCTTCCCCCCCCGACTTGGGCGAGCCTCCGGAGGAGCGATTCCTCCAGCGTCCGGACTCGAGGACGCCCCATCGAAGGGGGCCACTGCTGCCGAGTGGACTCGAGGTAACGCAAGGGAGGCTCGGCGAGGACTCGCGAGCCCCGAGGGCCGAAAAGCGGGATCCTCTAACGAATCCTCGGGCCCCGTTGGGGACTCTTGCGCCTTTCTCCGCGTTAGGCTCGAGCCGCGAGCCGAGCGCCTCCGTCGGGCCTAATGCCGGCGAGGAATTTCGCTCGAGGATGAGCCAACCGCCGCATTTCCGGCCCACGTACGCTCGCCTCGCTGCCCGGTATTCCGGGACTGGGGCCCGAAGCTTCTGATCCGGCGCGGATTCGTCCCCGTCCGGGGGCAGGGGGTGGGGTAGAGGGGGTTGGGTTGGGCCAATGAATCACTCGACGGTGCGTTCAGCTCCCGCTGAATTTAATTATCGCCATCGACGGCGTGCAATGCCGTGGACAACACCGCACCGGTCAACCGAAAACTCATCAAGTAACATTAAAGCCGAGGCTTCCGGCTCGTGGCTTTCCAATTGTTCCGTTTCGTTATGTCATAAATGCCTCCTCCTCCTACTCCTCCTCGGCGCTCTCTAAAATTCTGCTCTCTAAAGCAGCTCTACGTACACGGTTTATCTCGTTATTCTTTGCATTGGAGCCGCGCTACTTTTCCACTGTCGGCTGCGGATTTGAATGAGCTCGCTTCATTGGAAAAAGTGTCTATTCGTCCTCATTTTCTGCCCGCTTCGTTTCAAAATTCAAAATAGTTACAGCTAATCTCGTTTTAAAGCAGGATACGGAATTCTACACGTATATATATATACGTATATATATATATATATACGCTACCTTTACATGTATGATTAGGATTTTTATGATCCATTCTAAGTATGAAATACGTAGCAATTTTCAACATCGACATAACTGTACCGCCGTCGACGCGTAATTTACTTACTAATGGAAGATTTAATGAAATAAAATCTTTTACCAAGTACATTCGGTACGTCACGATTGAGACCGTGAGATTGTCATTATTATTGTTGAAATCCATCGAAACGATTGAACCAATAATACTATTTCAATCAATAATATAATTAAAACTTTCGTTTTAACTCCTATAATAACAATAATAGTTTTTTGTTTCATTGGAAAAGGCGAACTCGATACGAAATCCTTGCTAAAAAAAAAAAGTTTTGCTAAAAAAAAAGTTTCTACGAGAGACAAATTTCTATTTTAGAGAACAAGATACAAGCGCACAGAATGTAAAATTACTTTTTGTTAGAAAATAGAAATTTTTTCAATGCAAATTGTAAAATATTTACATTACAAACATTCTGTTGTACTTAATGCAGGTTCGATCATTTCTTTATTTGCTTATATAATGTAAATAAATAGATAGCCTATTATTAAAATACTAATATCTATTTTTAACTTTTGGATGTGTATAATAAGAGAAATCGCGCTTGTAGAACATTTTTTTTAATTATAACACTGTTGTTGCTTAATATTTTTTGCCGTTGCATTCGCTTACATGCATTTGATTAGTCCATATGTTTAAGATTTTTTCTTTCTGAAAAAAAAAAAAATAATTTTCGAATTTATACTTAATTCCCGGGATTGATGGCACTTTCATACATGCACAATTTTATTTTTAACGAATGGAATAAACTTTTAAATCTTTTGAAATCTTTGAAATTAAAAAAGTTCTTCAGCCGTTGGCTCACAAGAATGCGATGCAGTAGGCGCGATACAATTAAATGTAAGTCACATTTTAATTTTCGTCTCTTTGCAAAAAAGAAACGCAGACTCGTTGTAATAATATTCTCGGCAACGTAATGTTTCATAATTAATTATGATAACATTACCCACCTTCGGCTCTCGTATAAAAAAGCTTAAAATCATTCACGTAATTTGTGCTATAAACATTTTTTGTAGCGTCATAAAATATTAATAATAACAGGTGTTAGGCGTTGATACGCTTTTTTTTAGTCTATTACAGAATAGTTTGTACGGCTTACATCCGTTAGTTTTATAATCTTATGTACACACCTGAAATATCTAGTTCCAGTACACCGACGCCATCCGTACACCCATTCATACAATATTTTCTTGAATATAATTACTCTCCATTGAGAATATATCATTGCCACAGAGATGTCTTTTTAATAAGTGTATAAAGGAAAAAATGAGAAATTATTCCTCGACACATATACACACACACGCGCACACACACACACACACAGACACACATGCATTTATGTATGTAACGTATCTAGAATGTATAAATAATATGTGTATTGATATTATAAAGGCGCAACCACATCGTGGGATTTAAGATTCTACAAATGGCGACGATTGCATTTACTATGGACGAAGGACATTTTCAATAAAAATTATTTATAAATTTATCTATAATGTGTTGATTTTATTAAATGTAACTTCAATCCTTCGCACTGATGAGCTAAAAAAGAATAAAACTCATGATAAACACTGTTATGTGCTAAGGATTTAGTGACATTCGAAGATATGGAGGATAAACCAGAAATGGTTTTGTATTGCAATAAATATAAGCCGCGGTATAAATAATATTAAATATGCGAAGCACATTTGCAACGCATAATCGTACATAAATATATAACTATTAACTGTTGACACTGGTTTTATATTTTCAAGATCCATTGATAACAAAAGTAGCACAGTTGTAATAATGGAAGTAAATTAACATAAATTATAGTAATGATAAAACGGCGAAGAGCTAAATACAATTTTAAGATCAAATAAAAAAAAGATGAGTAATTATCCAATGGATACGAGAGTTACGAATACTTTTATCAAAGAAATTACTCGTGATTAACATTCTTTCAAAACAGCCGTAACCTAACCACACCAAAATCAGGATTAGTCTCTTTTGTTCTTGTAAAAATAAACGATCGACGCTCAAAAGAAATGATATATTAAATCGTGCTTAATGAGTTAGTGTGCGATGACTTAACAACATTATCGTGTTTTTCTCAGGATGATTAACGAGGAGGCCCGATGCAGCTGTTCTTTCAAAAACAAAAATTCACCCACTAATTCTCTCGCCTTTTAATAAAATAAAAGGCTTTGCAAGGAAATTGTCGAACCCTCGAGTTTCAAAGGAAAATTTGGAAGCCCGGAAAATCTCGAAAGATCTTAAAACTTATGCACTGAAATGTAGGGGAAGCCTTTGAGGGAAAATTTACCGCGAAGCATCTTAGCTGGCAAATGAAGCTAGGCTTATGAAATTTATAAATACGATGGCGAGAGTAGTTCTGTACTAGCGATTTGTAAGCCGAAAACGTATTTATAACTCATCGAGCATTTCGTACGTCGAACAGCTATTAAAAAATTGTTGGACGCTACATTAACGTTGTATGCGGTGCCGCTGGCGCACAAAAGCTTTCACCAAAAAGCAGAGAAGCCAAACAAACAAAATGAGAAACGAGGATTGTATAAAGAAGCTGTTAAGAGAGAGAGAGAGAGATAGAGGGAGAGAGGGAGATTGGGGGTGGTTGGTAGTGAGTGGGGGGGGGGGGAAGATAAGCGATTGCTCAAAAGTGATGGGCGATAAAGAGTCTGTCGTTGTCGCCTTTTACCCGCGTCGTCGCACGCCGTTAATTACGTTGGTTGACATGCCATTGAATGCCGAGCAGAGGCTTTGAGCCCGTACTGACAAACGCGCTTACACGTACCAATGCACATATCTACATTACGCATACATATGTATGTACGTATGTATTCATGTGCGCATGTATGTGCGCGCGCGCGCGCGTGTGTGCGTACGTATGTAGGCCGTGGGCGCCCGGAGGGGCGAGGCCGAAATCGAGGCAGCGGGAGGCGGAGGCGTGAAATCGATCGTCACATTGTCCCCCCGTTGCGCATTGGGTCGATTCCAGTGGGCGCGCGGGGGCCTCGCGCGTAAAATTCACTCGCCCCAGAAAGGGACTTTCACCGGGCTTTTCCGGACCCCTCGGGCTCCCGGCGCGCCAGAGAGCTCGGCCTTCGCCGAGCCGACGGCGGCGGGGCGGGGGCGCGCGCGACGCGGACGCGCACCGCTTCCGGCGAGCGCCCGGCTCTCGACGATATACGTTTCCTCGGGCTCCCTTTCCGTCCCCCCGAGCCTCCCGCCCCGCCCCCGCGCGCGCGCGAGCGGCTCGCGGATCGCGTTCGCGCCCACTGCCGTCCGTCCCGTGACGCTGATTATTGACGAGATATCGTCTCCGGGGCCGTTTAAATACACACGAGCTCGCCCGCCGCCCGATGGCCTTCGAGCCCGTCGCCCCGGCGACGAGTCCGTTATTATCCTTGGCGATGCGTATTTGCCTGGAAAATGTCAATTATCGATGGCTCCCCGTTTGCCTCGGCAGTCCGAGCTAAATATGCGATACGGCCGAGGGAAAAGGGGCCCGGCGGGGGGGGGGGCCCGGCCAGGCCTGTTGTGCTCATCTCTGCTGCGTCACCGACAAATATCGCACCGTTCGCCAATTGACGTAATTAATAGCACCAATTGTAATTTCGGATTGTGCGTGGAATTTTGGTTTCGACGTTGCCTCCTCTCGCCGATTCGGCTGCCAGCTCGCACTTTTTCCGACCTTCCTTCCCCTCCCCCCGATCCCTTGTCCTAACCGCGACTTTCGTGCAGCTCCGCTATCCTAATATCAAGGGTATCGATCTTCTAATACTCGGGCGAACAATAAATGTCGTGTAATTCCTACATTAAGAGGATATAAAGTACATCTCCGGAATACGAATCGAGGAGAAGTGTCACAACATTATCGCTATATTGCAAAAAAGTCTGGCTCTAAATTACGTTTCAGTTCAGAACCTTTGCGCTTTCTGTTCTTCGATTGTGCAAAATAACATTTACGTGTAGGTGTGCGCGTGTCGCTGAAACGGTATTATGTTTTGCACCAAAACCTAGATAAATTGTTAATTATTACAAAACCAGTGCACGAACGTAGTCGCAGTAATGAATTGATTTGCTGCAACAATAAATGAATCGATACTATGAATATATATATATATATATATTTAACAATTCGCTAGTATTTCTATGCAAGTCTCAATGCGCAATTATAGTCAAATTATTTTTATTTTTTTTTTATTCGAATGCTCCGTTGATAGGCAGGCACTTGGCTATTTCCACAAATAGTTAAAGAGCGGAATGAAGCCAGAGAGAGAGGAGAGAGAGAGAGAGAGAGAGAGAAAGAGAGAGAGAAAGGCGCATGGAAGTAAGATATTTTAAGACTCTTATTTATTGCACCTTGAACTTTATTATTTAACGCCGAGAGCTCGCAATGGCCCCAGATCCTAATCCGTTGCACATCACAAAGCTTTCAGTCGGTCTTGCCTTTTCAGAGGCGGCGATCTGGGCGATGCGGTCACTTAAGAAAAAAAATGTTGACTACTTGCAGACACATTTTTTATAAGCCCTAGCGAGGAAAACAATGGGGGAGAAATATTTGGCCTTATCTTGTGCATTACCCCGGTGACTTTTTGCCCTGCCACGAGGCGCATTTCATCAACGGCCACAAGGGAAGGACTTTTCGCCGTGTTAATGCAGTAAGAGCGTAAGAGGGACAGCTTTAAGGACAGATTTAAGAACAGATAAATAAAGAGATAGAGACAAAGATAAGAGGAAGAACGGAGAAGTTAGTTAGTCAGTGAGTGAGCGTATGCGAGAGAGAGAGAGAGAGAGAGAGACATGTAACTGGTAGTGAGACGGCCTTTGAAGAAATGTATAAGCGGGCGTGTGTTTACGTTGTAGCGGTGCGACCGAGGCATAAATTTCTACCGTAGCCCCTCGATCGAGGGCAAGAGTGTGTCCGTTACCTGCAGCTTATGGCAACCTCCCGCTCTGCCTCTCGCCGCCCCCTCCCTCCCGCCCTCGCCTCCCTGCAGCCCCGGAGTCGCGCTCGCCGCTCGTCGGCTGCCACGCACAGCGCCCCGCCCCCGCCCCTCTGCCAGGCTCCTGACGACGACCCAAGCAGCCCCGCACCGACCCCCGACGGCTCGCCCTAACCCCTGGCCGATACACGCCCGAGCCAAGCTGGAAGTGCACACTCTCTCTCTCTCTCTCTCTCTCTCTCTCTCTCTCTTTCTTCGCGTGCACGCTTTTGCAGCTATCGAGGGAGAAAGAGAAACGCCAAGCCTGCCGCTTGGTTGACAATGGACGTAAATTCTATGACGTTACGCGTTTCCTTTGTACCTTTTAATTGCGCTCCGTCTTTCTCTCTCTCTCTCTCTCTCTCTCTCTCTCTCTATTTCTTTCACTCGCTCTCGTTTCAGCATATTTTTTCTTCTATGCCCTACTCTACAAATGCGATGCGTGCGGAGTACAGAGGAGGCGAACAGAGATCGGACATTATTTACCTCTCGCTCTCTTTATGCTTTTCATGTAGGATGTATTTTCGACATGGATTTAAAAAAAAAAAAAGAAAAAAAAAAAGAAAGAAAAAAAGTAACAAAGAAGGGAAAGTAAATGTTACTTCAATACAATTGGTACAACTTTTTTCCCATTATCCATCATTTGTGATTTGAATTCGACAGAAAAAAAGAAAAAAAATTTATTATCGGAATGCCGGTCACAGATACATTGGTAAATTTTGTTTGCCCTTGAATTTTACTCTAAATACAAAAATCATTTATATTTATATTTGTGAGGTATAAATTTCCTTTCCGAGAAACGAAAGCTTTATTTATACCTCGATAATGTGAAATTGTAAATTAATTTCGACAGGCATTTCAATTACTTCTCAGCGATCGAGCATCTTTCTTTATAAAGAATGCCATCCTTCTTGAAGTGATTTCGCAATCGTTAATTCTCATTTCTTCTCCGCTGCATTAAAAATGAAACGTGCTAAATTTACGGCGACTGTGGAAAAGTTTGTGCATTTCGCATCAAGCGAATAAGTTACTTTTGCGATCCGTGTACGATGACGTTCGCGGTTACGCAGGTAAACCGGGCTTCGATCGGCCTTTCGTAAATTTTCCCGAGGGAGTGATGAATTTCCCTTGAATTCCTCCTAGAGATCGAAGAGAGCTTCAGGGATGGGCCGCGGAAATTTCAGCGGCCGTGAGACTGCGAGGGGAAAGCCCAGGTAAAGCGACGTACGAGCATCCGGCGTACATCGGCCGAATGTCCCTCCCGGCGGAAAATATCAATTGATCGCAATCGGCAGCTCTGTCTCTTTAAATAATCCCCTCTTTGATTAAATTCAACCAATTGGCGGTGCCAATTTCGCGCCAAGGTGCTCCGTCCGAGTAGCCCCTAGTAGACGTCCCTCGACCGCGGCCCGCATCGGGGCGCATAAAAAAACCCCTGCAAATTAAGCGGAAACCGTGCACCGGCGGCATCCGGCTGTCCCTCGGCTCTCTCTGGTCCATTGCCGAGCGCAACTTTTAACGAAGAGAGAGAGAGAGAGAGAGAGAGAGAACAAAAAGAAAAAGCCCACGACAAAGTGACGGGCGCCGAGATGATCCTTCGGTCTCGCTCGGGCGACTGCGAGCGCCGTTTCCCCGCTGATCGATTGCGCGCCAGTCTCCACACTTGGGCTCGCGTCCTTCCCGGAGGCTCGGCGGCGAGCCGCGAAGTTGGGCCGAAAACGTCCTCCGAGGACCGGAGCCGGGCACGGGGTTTCCGGGGCGGCGGCGGTGGAATCGCGTAATCACTTTACGGGTCAAGAGGCGCGAGGAGCGACAATTACGAAAAGTAACTCCGTTCGATGACTCCCCGCTTCTTTACGGGTGGCTGCACAAGCTTTTTTTTTTTTTTTTTGTTTACTCGATGGAAGCAACGGCAGCGAGGAAAATTGGAGCGAGCTTCCAATCTGGCTCGTCCTTCGGTTACTTTCGTCCCTCTCGTAGTTGCCAAGTGTCTCGCGTTGATTCTTTTTTTAACCCCATCGTGATGTTTTTTTCATTGCAAGATACAATGAGCGCATAATGAATGCAGTTTCATTCATCTATGGCGTCAGCGTTACTTATTATCATTTTACAAGCATTGTTTGCTCGACGTATTTTCTTTGGTACGCTCTTCTTTACCTCGTGTATAATGAGTAAATTTCTTCATATATACATATATATATATATAACAAAAAAAAGAAAAGATTTTAATTTCACCCAATACTTCCTTAATTAGGAGAGGTAAAGACGAGTGCATCTGCTTTGGTCTTCCACCTTCCGACTTTTCTTTCTAACTTTCGTTTTTATCGATTAATTTATAAGTATTATTTGTTATTCAAAAAGTTTTGACTCTTAGTTATGATTTCGTACGGTAAAAATATTATAATGACAATCGAGCATTGTTTAGCAGTACTAGTAGGAAGAAATTTTTTGCATCACTTAAACATGAGTTTTGCATTTGCAAATTTAATATAGGATGTACTTCCATATTTATATTCATAATTAGATTCGAAAAGAAGAAAAATATTGACAATGAAAGTTTAAATCAGCTTTGGCTCGGTAAATAATACACGCGATAAAGTTGTTGAATACCACGTATTATAATATATTGCGACTCGCACAACAAGAATTCATCAAATCATTTGACTCAACTGTGCATGAATCTAATCAAAAGTTCACGTACGAAATGTAAAATTTTTCAGACTCGTGACATTGTGAAATGTGCGCGTAAAAAGTATGCGATAACAGTTGCCGACGATAGCTTAATTATTTATAATTTAACGCTTTTTCCAAAGCGATCGATAAGTCAGACTGAAGTCAAACTTTAAAACGACCATTAATAGCTCTGGTTATAAACAAGGCAATTAACAAGTGAGCCGAGTCAAGCTCGACATTACCGATGTTACAAGGAAAAATGTGTCGCTGCGTATGGAATAAGTTGCTGCTCAGGTTGATCTTTAAGCGCTCAAGGCTTTCTTTTACTTTTTTATTTCTTTTTACAATGGTTTCACAATTACAAGAAATTGTAAGTGCAGATGCATCTCTCGGCTGACTTTGTACGCGCGACTGATAAAAGGCTTATCTTCGAGGCGTAATCAAAGAGGACGGCTGCTATTTTTATCTCGCAAGTACGATTTCAAATGAAATTAAAAGGATATCCTGACCGCTATATATATATATAATATAATATAATATAATATAATAAAAGTGCGCGTTCCGTTATTTTCGAGATTGCGTTATTGGCCCGAGACTCTCTCGGCGCGGCATTGGGAATTATAATCGCCTTAATTTTTCCCTCTCGAGTCGAATTTCGCTTTCTAACTCGGATAAGCCAAGAGCCGCTGGGCTGGGAAGAATAGGCGCGCTATTCCGGAAAAGCTCTCTCGGAGACGCTCCTTATTTTTTGTTTTTCCCTTTTCAATTAAAAGCATCGTTTAATTAAAGGGTCCACTGTCGGCGCGGGCCGAGGTCGGTAGCGGTGTTGGCGGTCAAAGTTGGGGGTCAAAGAAGATTCGTCGAAGATCAGACAAATCCGCAAGAGGCGCACAACCCAAGTCTTGCCGCGGAGAGGATGAAGTACAAGGAAGGCGAGCGAGAGCAGAGGCTCGAGTTTTTAAATGACGGGGGCGCGCAGCTCGTGAAACGTCGCGCTAAAGCCAAAGAATAAAAAGGGGGGAACAACGTGTATCGAGACTCAACGGCTCGATAAACAAACCGTAAATATGATTCATTATCGGTCGGAGCCTTTCGTCGAGTGCTCGAGCTGCCGAAAGCCTGTCGTGGGCGGTCGGGGGGGGGGCGAGCAGAGGTCCGGGGCCAGAACGGCGGGGGGGTCTCTTCTTCCGATGGACCGATCGGGACCGGGGAATCGGGAGGAGGCGTCGGGCGCGCGAGCCGCGACCGCAGTCGCCTCAGGAGTGCGGTAACGTCGGTAGAGCGGAGGAGCGGTGCCGAGCGCAACGTAGAAGGTAACGAGGCGCGCGTGGCAAAATCGCGTGGTTTGTGTGTGTGTGGGGGGGGGAGGGAGTGCGCGCACCACACGAGCGAGGCAGAGGGGCAGAGAGGGGCAGAGAGAGGGAGGGAGGGAGAGAGAGAGAGGCCGAAGCCGCGCTCGCGCATCGCCCGATTGGAAAGTATCGGCCGCGGCCGAGAAGCGGCCAACACACAACAAGTGCCGATCGGCGCGGCTCAGCTGCGTCGGGAAAACAAAGCGCGCCTGGCGCGAAAAAAATCGGCGTACGAGTGGCTCACCTTGGAGGCGCGACGAGAGGCTCGGCTTCGGGAGCTCGACGAGCAGGAGGAGCAGAAGCAGCAGCCCCAGAGCCGCCCGCCGGGCCGTCCTCCCGAGGGGCCCCATCGTCCTCCGGGAGGAGCTCCCCCCCCCCAGCAGGCCTCCTCGTATGGCCGTCCTCGGGCTCCGGCTGTGGCGGTCGCCCTCCGTCGCCGGCCTTGGCTCCTCTGCCCCCTCGGGCTCGCTCGGCTCTGACTCCGCCTCCGGGGTCCCCGCGGGGTCTCTCCTCTCTCAGGCCGGCGCGGAACTCATGCTCGGGGCGCGGGTGCGCCTCGGGGGCTGGCGGTGCGCGGGGGCGGGCTCCGAGCCGACGGAGGTTGGGTCGCGGCCGTGGGTCGAGGCCCGCGCGCACATGTAGTAGACACCGCGGCGGCAGCCCCGGTGGTCTCCGATATACGCGAGGCGTCCTTCTCCTGAGGCCGCGCGCACGCGCACACGTAGCCACACACACACCGCACGACGAGTCGTGCGAAACTGACTGACTGACGTCGCCCTGAGTGCGCGCCGCCGCCGGTGACGCTCGAGTTTGCCGCCGACGCCGCCGCCGCTGCCGCCGACGCCGCCGCCGCCGCCGCCGCGGGACCGTCGCTCGGCGCGGGTGGGGCGATGACCGGGGGGACGCCGCCGCGCCGCGCGGGACGGTGCGGGGGGCGGCCGACGGCGGCCTGACGAGGACGGGGCGCGGGCCGGGGCGGGGGGAGACGAGTCGCGGCGGAGGGTCGCCTAGCCGGAGGCGCTCCGGCTCCGATCGGCAGGAGACGAGCGCCGCCCGAGATCCGAGACTCGGTTTCGCGAGCCCGGCCAGGGATCGCCGAGGCCGCGGACCCAACGGTCGGCGTTAACCGGCGACTCCTCGAGCGGCGGCACCTGCCAGTCGGCGTATCCTTGCACCGGCGTCGTGGTCGGCCCTCGACATACTTCCCGACGACGCGGCCCCGGCACTCCTACTTTCCGCGAGTTCGCCGCGCGAGTCGCAGCCGATCGCTCGTTATTACCGGCGGCCACTGTTACCACCGAGTTTGCGAGCCTGGTTCCGTATCGTCGAGCGCGGCGGCCGCATTCCGCGGATTTTCAGAGGCCTTTTCCCGATAGGTGGAATCAGGGGGAAGGCGCTCAGCCGTCCGTGACTCACCTTATCCCTGTGTGGCGCTCGTTCGCTTTCCCCTGCCAAAGCCCTGGAGCAGCTGGCGATAACGACGAGGAGGACAACAACAACGTCGACGACGACGTAGACGACAACCGCCTTTGCTCGGATCGCTAATCGCGAGCCTAACCTACCTGGGCTGGGATAAATCCGGGCCCCGAGACGACTTTTCAATGGCTCGTTGAATCGAGGAGTCGGTCCGAGGACTCCTGCGGCCTCCAGCCTCCTCGCGCTCGATCCTCGATCCCTTCGCGGAATCCCTCCTTCTCGCTCAACTTATTCCTTCCTCGAAGGAACTTATTTATCCGGCGTCTCCCGTCGAAGCCGTTCTCTTAGCTTGGCCGGAGCCTCGCGGAGCCCAACAACTCCGACTCCGTTCCTACGCCCTTTGCCGGGAGTAAACAACGCTATTAACGCCCGGCGGTCGTAAAAATTCACTCGGCGTACTAGTGAAGGCGGAATCGGCCGCTCGTCCTACCTAACCGAGCGCTACTCCTCGAGTCGGGCTTCGAGTATGGAATAATTGTCGGCACCCGAAGGGGGCGGCCTTGATCAGGCCCGACGATGCGATCCGCGAAATGCTCTCCGAGCTTAGCTCGGTCCTTAAGTCGCAGCAGGGCCAGTCTCGGCCGCCGTTGAAGTCCGCGATTTGAACGCCCTGGGACTTGGGCCCTATTTTCGGCCCGTTAAAAAGCCACCGCGGCCCTAGAAGCTTTTGTAGAATTTTTGGCTCTCTCTCTCTCTCTCTCTCTCTGCCTGCATTTGAACCGTCGACCCGAATGATACGCACCAGCCGGCTTCGGAGGAAAAAAATGCCAAAGGCTTAAATCTTTCGTTCTCGCCCGTATCCGTTGCTCGTTCGTGAAATATAATTATTCGACGAGTTCTTTAATCAACTTTAGTCCGTGCTCTTATATGGGTAAATTACTCGTCTCGATTTTCTCGAGCTCCCATAAACCAAACGCCTCGACCAAAGCTCGATTATATGCCAAATCGCTGCCTATTCATTGTCGTGAAAAATATATCCGCTAGCAGTCCACACAATAACTATTTAAATGTAATGATAACTCATAAATCAATCTATTTCTATTGCCAATCAAATTTTCAGTACGCGTACTCTACACGAATATGATAACATAATTGGACTTGCCCGAGCAAATTACGTGTATAGAGCACACAAGCGCAAATCTTGCAGGCATAAATACAAAAACAGCAAAATTTTTATGACCCGTTTTTTCCCCCTACACCTTATTATTGCAGGCAATCGTAATTGACAGCGGTAATCGTCAAAACTGCAACACGCGCGCGCGCGCGTATGTACGCACACAGGCACACCCACGCAAAACAATTACTTTATTCCTAAATATTTGTGTTTACAGTAGTCTTATAATAAATCACGATACAATTGCACGTGTGCGTATTGCGTCTACGTGTGCTTATAAGTACGTTTAGATAAGGTTGTGTGTGTATATCCGTACGTGTTTCTGTAGGTGTACTCTTATATTCTGAAAAATTTGGGAAAATCGCTTCTTCTAATAGAAAAAACACAGTCATTACCATTAAATCAATTCTATTTTGTTTTGATCGACTTAACATTGTCTTTATTAAAGTTTTCAATACTGACGTCCGGTAATGCATTTCTCTTTTTTCAAAACTGTATTTTAATTTTTCATCTCATGTAGACCGATTCGAAACTTATAATCAATTTTTTTTATATTGGCCGTAGTAATTACTTTCTATCTGCAATCTAAATTTTCATAGATTGAAAATAAAGAATTTTTTATTCTAATATTATTATATTATTCTTATATCCGTATATTAGACGAAACGATACTTTTTCCTTTGTACGAAATCCCATTAATTGTCAATTTAGGAAAAAAAAAAAAAAAAAAAAAAAAAATTATGACTTATCGAACGAGTGAAATTCATTTAAACGAAATAATATATCACTACAAAGTCACCTATTACTGCGTTCTTATATTTATCCAGCTAATCCTAACTAATAATTTTCTAATGTTTTTTGGATTTTTTAATTAAGATTGCATTAAGATTTGAAATACTTTTAAAAAAGCGTATTTGCAATTATGTAAATTGCAATTATAACCCATGGCAAAGAGTCCGCAATTAAATATGTTTAGCAAGCTTTGGGTCAAGTCCGTTAATTTGAATTTTTTAATTAAGTTGTTTAATATTTAAAGATTTTTTGTACCTCCTTGGCTTAGCGATTTTCGCGAATGCTCTAGAAAATTCGAAAAATACTTTCCATCTTCGGATCATTTTGGATAAAAGCATTCTCACGGTATCGAACAAATGAATTTAGCATCAATCTAAGCTTATAATGTTTTTTAACGAGTGAAGTTAAAAGACCGTCGCAACCTAACTGTTCCAGTCAACAATATCGATCAAACATATTGTCAACTGTACGATGTGCCTCCAACCTTTAAGTATTTCACATTCGGATAGTGTATTAAACGTCATCGCTCATTTAAACAATGGATTCATCGAGTTGTGGCTTCGTTCAAGAAATAATCAAGGACTGCAGAGGGAGAAATATCAACGTGTCGGTGGAGTTCCTTTCATTTTTGGTTAGCATATTTTTCTAGAAGTAATACTTTGAAAGTCTTGTTTTTAGGTTGCTTTGTTTGGTTGGCGTTTTAAGGACGAGCCACAATAATAATAATAATAATAATAATAATAATAATATGCTCAATACCAATTATAATAATAATTGGTATTATATATCCGTATTACAATTTGAAATTAATTAAAAAATAATTTTGCCACACAGGCGCTTCTATTGAAAAGCTTTTCAACAAAACCATGAAATTAACGCAGAAAGAAAATGTTGTAATATATATATATATATATATATTGTGAGATATTTTTTTTTTTTTCAAGAAAATTGTGAATAAAAATGACGAGATAACGTGGACCACATTTGAATCGACGACTAGTATTTTAGACTTTACTGCATCGTGTATGGCTGTATACTACGTGGCACACTTTATATGATCCTTTTAATTTAGGTGTCCATCGTGTCGTTGAGCTTAACTTATCAATCAAACGCACACGAAGATACGAGGACCAATGAAAGGAGAATACATACAGCGGTAATAGAAAAATTGCTGGATCAATCTGGGCCGAGTCTTCGTACGCTGAAGTCTCAATTTTACTTCGGCAAGCACTACATGGACAGAGGTTAATTTTCGCATACTATTTTGTGATTTAATATTAAATCATACCGCAAATGCGATCCGTTAGGTGCGAGCTTTTGTTTTTCGAGTGCACTCGTCATGTGTTTTAATTTATATAACTGAAGGCAATGTTTACGTAATGCTCAATTTTACACACATATATATATATATATATTAATAATTGTATTTGACGTAGCATTTTTACATATATTTACATAAGGATAAATTTTTGAGTTAACTCATCGGGCAAAATTAAAAATGGCGAAAGCCTAAGCCAAGTGAAATGTTTTTAATGAAAAATTTACAGTATTCAAAAAAAAAAAACAATGTGCGATACTTTTAAGATAATTCGAATTTTAAATGTCGAGAGAGTCTTAGAATGTCTAAAAGCATAAGGATTATTACCTAATTATGTTTTGATTGTCTCAGTCGACGGGGATTTTAAAAATAACTTTTTAATACGATCCGACATTCTTTGCGATGTAAGTGAATTTGAAAGTTCATAATCTTGTGAATGATACAATTTCCTGAAAAACATTTATCAACGTATTTGCTTTGTAAAACGATAAATTGCAAGTATTAATAGAATTTTTTTTTAATCGCTATCTCTCGTTATCTGAAATATTGTTCGGTGATAGAAATATGTACGCACATAAGGGAAACGGCATAGTCGTACTTCCCGTATTAAAAATGCAAAAGTTGCCGTATTTTTAGTAATTTACAAGCACGCAAGACTTAAAATCATAATATTAGGATAAGAAGGTCTTTTTCAACGCTGAATTTAACGAAGAAAAAATAAAATAAAATAAAACGCTAAAGTACGAGCACATTATACCTATCAGATATTTCGCAAAAGTTGGCGAATAATCATTATTCCGAAACTTAAATCAAGATCAACAAACCCTCCAATTTACAGATAGCATTATTAAAAAGCATAGAGCACACCTCACGGGAAAAACTGCACCATTGGTGATAGAAATTTGCGAGATAGAGCAAGTTAATAATACAAAAGAAATTGAGGTACTGTATCAGAAAATGCTCGTCGTTATTACCATCATCAGTGGTTTGGGAAATCCAATACTTCCCGCAGTATTAAGGTAAATAAACGTTTTTAAAGGCTAATAATTTGTTCGCAGAAATATTTTGAGTCGTGTAATTAAATTAGCTCCGTCGTCTGGATTCGATCTTTAACCCGGGGAGGGGGGGGGAACATTCGTATTTTTGCCTGCCAATTTCATTTATTCAGATGTTTGATGATAAATTCCATTTCGCTTGGCATTGATTCGTTAAAATCATGCCCCTATCATCGGGGGTTTAACTTTGAAAATACATTTATTAATAAGCGCATTCTAAATCTTCATGCATATTCTAAATGTAAATATTAGATGAAATGTCAAATGGATATTAATTTCTCATTCAATTTTAACACGATGTACTTTTTAATTATAATTTATTTAAATTAAAGGTATGAATATCCATGGTGAAAAATTAAAGCCGTGAATTTTGCGAATGAAAATTTATCGGGGCGGTATTTTTTCATTAACCGAAGAGAAAATTAATAAAGCTATTCGAAATTGAGAGTATGTTTTATTATATTTCAAAAGACTCGTGGACTATTAATTTTATTCCACTATTAATTTTCGTTCGTTTATTTTGTTTCATTAAGAAACGTCGTGGCACTTATATTTTAAAGTGAAAGGTCGAGTTGGCTTTGTAAATTTATTATTTCGAGGAACTTTGAAGGAATAAAGTATTATACTTTTTACATGTAAAACTTTGGCTATCCTTCTCTCGGGCCGAGTTCACTTCTTATTTTAAAGTTTAGATATTAATAATAATAATAATAATAATAATAATAATAACGGTAACGAGAGGTAGGAGAAAGCTAATAAGAGGAATAAGAGATGCAGAGAAAACGAAAGCCATTTATCGAGCGATAGAGGCGTAGCTCGCCTATTCGTCTATATAAGTGATGCCTTGACCAGCTTCTCACTATCGAGGAAACTCCCTAACAAATTCCTCAAATAAGTTCTATTGTTGCGGAGCTTACGAAAACGGAATCCGGATTACCGCGCGATCTTGAAATATGGCCAAGAAGCCAAGGGTACCGCTTTTCGGGGTCTCGATTATCTCGAGAAAAACGGGAGCCGAGGAGCTACGAAGAAAAAAAAGCGCGGGCTTTACCATACGATCGACGAGTCTTTTGGCAGCGGGTCCATAAAAAAAAAAAAAAAGCGGCTTTCGGCATCCGTCGTTGCTCAGCCAAAGTTCCCGCGAATGAGCTTTGCCGGGCTTTCCGACTCATCGAGGAGTCCCGGGCTCGGAGGCTCCAGTAGCACCCGGAGCCCACACGATTAATGCCTCCTCCTGGTCCTATCGCAGGGAAGTCGCCATCGGACTGCAGAGCGTCCTCCAGCCTTCGGAGCTTCCGCGCTTCGTCGCATTGTCGCCGTGGGATAAGGAGGAGCAACTGCTGGAGCTCGTTCACATCGTCGCCGGCATTCGACTCTTCAACCGCGACTGCGGACGCGGCGGCCAGGACATCGACGACCGTAAGGATTGGCGATCCCTTTTGACGCGGGGGACTTTTGTCGGGGCAGGTCGGGCCTCGGGTGTCGCCTCTCTCCTTTCGCGGAAGGGCTCAACCGGATCGAGACGATGCTCCTCGGGCATGGCCGAGCCCCCGAGGCCGAGGGCATCCGATAAGGCGTCCGATAAGGGATCCGATTATTCGGCTGTCGGCCCGAGGTGGAATTTCGAGCCGTCGATCGGGCTTTGGAGATTTATGCGCGACCGGGATGCGAGAGGGCTCGCGGCTTCTATCTCCTGCCTACCTGTCTTTAATGCCCGGCTTTAATAAGATTTCATTGAATGTCGCATTGAATCGCTAACGAGCCTTTGTCTCGCGATTGAGATTTCGGGCAATGGCGCCACGCTCCATAAGCGTCGCGCGGTGAATATTTTATTATCGTTATAAACACGCTGTAAGGATTTTTTTTTTTCTTTTTCTTTTTTCTTGTCTCCACGCTTAATGCAAAAACTCACGGCTTGAGAAATACTACTTTTCATTTAAAGTTTATAATTACAGGTGGCTTTCGTGCTTCTCCTTTTATCTGCTCTTTAAATGAAATCGCCATTGTCGTTGCCTGATTATATAACAGTCTTTAGATCAACGTAATTACTTTAATTTCTTTAATTAAGACATCCTTCCATGTCAGAAAACGCCTTTTTTCAATATATATTATCTTAAGTCTCATTGCTTTCGCTTGGTAACAGATGTCGAGAAAACATTTCAATTCGCTTTTTCAAAATAACGATAGTTTTGGTAGATAAAAATATTACGTAAATTATATTTATATAAATCATTAGCAATATGAAGGAAAAATCTTTCAATGCGAATTCTTATCTTGAGAATGTTATTTTAATAAATTTACATTAAAGTTAATTCCTCGCTTTATATTCAAAATGATGGAGGGATAATTTTTCGACTTGAATAAAGTACTTAGTATATTTAGCCGGCCGAGTTGATCGGAAATGATAATTAATCATTATTAAATTCGACTGCAACGTAAGCTTGAATGAAGCCGTAGAACGACAGCCATCTCTGATAAAATAATTTAATTTCCATTTGGATACAGGCACGATAAAATCGCTAAAGCACAGCAAACATTTTACGTTCGAATAAGAAAATACGATATTGCGCCTGGCCATTCCTATTCTTCGCCTTTATTCGTTATAAAATTCGTAAATTAATCGCCCTTTTTTTGATCGGAATCGCACTTTTCAACAGCGAGTTGCGCATATTTAAACAAAAAAACAAACAAACAAACAAAAAAACAAACAAACAAAAAAAAACAACAATTACCCTCTCTGTCTAATAATGCATGTAAACATGTGTGTATGAAATGTGCGCGCCGCACAAAAGTGCCGGGCATTTTGCAGGTGAGCGTGATGAGGACTCACTCGTCGATCATTCAATTTCTGGAACTGCTCATGCAAAAAATATATAAACTCAGTGCGGCTACCGAGGCCGTCATATACAATCACGACACGGCCGAGGGTTACATTGATTTCAAAGACATTTTGTGGCTCGTTGAAACACTCCTTGGCAGTCGGCAGCTGGAAATTTACGTAAGGTAATCGCGGATGTTTAATTAGCGTTTATTTTAATAACTATTCTATGTAAAATGTTTGATCCTCGACAGGTAACCGTCGTCGTATTCTGTACTGATACTTTCAGTATTATTCTGTTAATATTATGCATGTTCATTGTTCGTTAAATAAAAACAAAAAAAAAGATGTATTATTCATCATTTATCCGAATATTAAAAGCCGTATAAATTCGTTTATTTTTCGATAGAACTTCACATCCATTGAATCATTTTAGTTATTAAGACTTCGTAGGATTATTTTTCATACAAGAATGAATATTAAAACCGATTTCTTTTTTTTTTTTCTTTTTTTTTTTATCGCAAACTCGCGTAACTCAATTACATTACTTAATCTTTTATTAAGTTTGCTCGCATTTGTCAGTCGTTAGACAAAAGCTTGATATTCCAATATTTAATAGCCGGAAAATGTAGTTGGGACAGCATTTGAATATTTTTTAGGCTAATTTTAAAGTAGGCGCTTTTTCACTACTTTGTAAATATTCAAGTCATGATATTGACAAACAAATATTTTACGATTTTAATTGTCTTGCGTCATTTTAATGCTTACAACTTTCTTGAATTAATAATTACAATATTTTTAGCAAGTTTTGTTTCTCAGTATTTTGCGCAAAACACAATTTGAATAATTTTACAATCCAGTTCTATTATTAAGTTATACAAAGTAATTAAAGTTTGGTATATATATTTTATACAATTATTGGGAGGAAAATGTATTAAACTTTTGCTACCCTAGTTTGCCGATGAGATTACCCTCACTTTTATCTCTAGGCAAAAGTTTTATAAAAAATTGTAACCATTTTTCTTGGCTCCTTCGCCCTTAGTCTTAATGTGTACGCATTACATATCTAAATTAACAAATCCCTTTACATTAACATATCCATGTTTGTGAGTATACTCATGCTCCAAGGCTACTATCTTAATTAGTTCGGTAAATAATTAGACAATAGACCGTGTGGGCGCTTGAAGCGATCAGAGTTTATTCTCATTTTAAGTATAGAATAAAATTTGTGGCCTTTATTGTAGAAAATTACTATCGGACCTTCTAGCATCTAAAGAAGCAATCAGCGGTTTGATATGCCGCTTTAGAAATGGGCTGAATCGCCTTCATGAAACTGTAAAGTATAGAACTGCTATACCGACCTCGCAAGTCTACGTATGAATATTTTTTTCATAATAAATTACATTGGTCTTTTTTTATTAAAATAAAATTCTAAATGTCATTCTAGCCTCAATTCAAAGACCTTACTGACATTTGGTTAAGGTTCCAGAACGAAATTATCGCTTTGAGCTACATTAATGATATGCTTTGGCAGTTACAGTGCTTTTATCCTAAGGTATTTAATTCAAATCATTCAACATAGCATGTAAGTATTGCTAAAAAAAAATGGTTGAGTACGAAGTCTAGATTTAAATTCAAATTACGATAAAGCTTAAAATCATTTTTTATTTTATTAAAATTTTATTAAAATTCGCTGGTAGAAGTAAAATAAGCAAATATTTTTTCCAGATTTCGGATACTCATCATCACGTTCTTCTGAGCCAACTGCTGAAGAAAGTTAAAATATTAAGCGACGCTGAACGAATGGCGAATTCTATGGGAAAACTAATAGGTTAGCTTACATTTACGAGAACATCCAGAAACAAAAATATTTTAAATATGTTTCTCGAACAGAAGAAGCTTTTATAATTCAATATTTTTTCTTTTTTTACGGTTTTTTTTTTTTTCAATGCTCATCTAAGTAGTAACTATTAGTTTCAATAACTGGAGAAGAGCTACAAGATGCGTCTTAAGTCAGTTCGAAATTGATAAGCGTTTTCTTAAAAAGTACCCACACATACGTAGCATACAAATAAATATACAATGACTGATTATTAACGAACATATTTTTTTTTTTTTTCACTTCAAAAACAGAGCACTCGCATGTTTCATAATTTCATATTTAACAGCTTAATAATTATGGTATTAATAAACCTTTTGATTCCAAAGTATATAACTAATAAAGCATACATAAAGCAGATGTTGTAAGCCATACATAATTGAGTTCTTTAAGCTGGTTTAATGTATAATTCAAGTTAAAAGCTCTTTGGGATAATTTTATTATTGCAAGAGGTTAAATATGAAGAAAATGTGTAACTAGTCTGAAAGAAGAATTGTTTTTCGCATTAATTTATAATTTGTTCAAATTGTTGAAACGACCAATTTGTAAAAGTAGTTAGACCCGCATAATAATCCGAGCGCTTCATTTTCAAAAATGAATTTCCATTCAAACGCATAGGGAGAAGCGTGAAGTACATGAATTTTCAGGCTGTAAATGAATATATTGCCTTGAGGCACATTGATATACATTTTAGGAATGGGTGACCGCTTATAACGGCCATTTTATTATTGTCCGTATATTGCACTGATATCATAAGTAGAGGCTACCCTTTTAACGTTAGCCCGTTTATTACGGATAAATAATTTAACCTACCTTCCAGTGGATTGTGGAGACTGTCATCTCGCCTATCCTAGTCCTAGTCAGAAAATCAATATCATGGATCTGCAAGTACGATGTACATTAATTAATGCATACAGTACCAATCGTTTCAGAGCTAGTTAAAAATGTAAAAGAGCAACGCCCATAATGTTACGAACTTTCAGCTTTTCGGTTTTTGCATTTGGAGTTTCGTCAGTGGTTTTGGCGCATTGATCCCAGGCAACCCAAACATCGGCGTAGTTGAATGGAAGGGCAAGGGGTACGCCTTTTCCTCCATTGAAGCCGCTCAACAATTCGGATTGGATCCAGACAGGTTTGCTACACGTCGAGCAAATAGTTGTAGTGCCTCCGTATACTTTTAGATACTCCCGACCCAGTCCGTGTAATAATTTATTGCATTTTTTTGCCCGATGCGCGGACGAAATTATTCAGGAGGGGGCCATTTTTTTTTTTTATCCTTATTTTACAGTATTCGTGATTTTTTAAATTACTATAATGAGCCGATAAAGCACAATCTGTAGCGATTGCTTTGCTTCACAGATGTTTCGAATGTGCGATTTTTCTTAAATCTAAAGCATCCTAGAATCAGTAGTGGATACCCGACGTAATTTTATGCTTTGAGCACAACGAGCGCATACTTATTCATAAATCTGTTCACAGATACATCGATACAGCTTTAAATATAATAAAAACATGCCAGGAGTTCATTCATTTCTTTCAACTGCATAAGGAAATCCAAATTATGAATTGCGAAACGAGGTGTGAATTATGAGCGATAAAACTAAAGCAATAGGAGAGTTTTTGTACTTTCTATACAAACAAATGTGTCTTTAATCTTTAACGCAGATTGGCGTCCGGAGATTGTTTACCTTTCAAAATTATTCAGCATCAAGGAGTACAGACTGAAACACACATTGTACCAACATTTATTGACAAGAACTATTCATCGAGTCTGTGGCAACATCGTCAAAGAGCTTTGCAATTAGTATGTTAATCAAAATATTATAATTAAATTACCCAATCTAAAAAAACGCATTAAGCGCGAAATCAACCATATTGACACTATGATACAATTGAAGAAAAAAAAATTAAGTAAATAATATCGTATTATTAAAATTAAATAGAACAATGGTATGCTATTAATGCCACATGCTTCTATTAAGCTTATTCTATATTAGCACAAAGCCTGGCTAGCGCGACGAGTATTGCAGCCGTTATTTCAACGGCTATAATTATTTCTAAAGCTACAAATCACTGCCAGATCCTTACAGATTATTTTCAATCATTAATAAACCAACTATTTAACAGGCCAATATTTGTCAACGTGTGACGCACAGCACACAGACAGTCAAGTCGCATTTCAGAACTGGTATTTGCTTACAAACGCTGCAGCCGAAGGAAAAAGAAGTTCAGACGAGAAGGGAAACCGGCATTAATACAAAAAAGTTGAACAAGTACATATTTGGCCTGAAAAACAAAGACGGCGATGTACAATTTATTGACTACTCTGTAGACAAATAGCAAAAGTATTGCAATGGCTGTGGCTTTCAGCGTTTAAAGAATAGAGAACATTTTTCGATATTGATTTTGTAAAAAAAGCATCTTCGCTATCAAATGTCATTGCTTTTGTTCTTTTGTATAGTTTTAATCAAGCTATGAATTGAGGAAGAATTATGAAAAAAAAAATTAACCTTCGCAGGTAAAAAAGCTATCGGTATTTCAATTTTATTAATCTGTTATTTAACTAAAACTCAAACTTGCGCAGCTTAACATTGACGCTTTTTAAGTTTTCCTTTTAGGCATTTTGACATTTTCAAACTACTCTAATTTTAATAGACGATATTTATTTAAATTAACTTTACGATTCACATTTAAGCTTAACATTATTTGAAGTATTATAAGTTTGTTAAAGTTATAGATATAATAGATGCATTATTCACTTCTAATTCGTTACCTCTTTTGATTCGATACTTTAATTAGGAACTCAAACGTCAAAGAGAAATTTTATCTCAAAAATAATTATAATGAATTTATCAACTTTTCATACTACTTAGGACGAATAAAATATTTTAAATATTATGACATGCGCGACTGCCTAGTTATGTGTGTTAAAGTAATTCCAGGAAATGAGATTATTCTGTAATTACGCATAATATAAAATTCATTTTAATGGACAGTTTAACGTTATATTAAATCTTTTTAATGAAGCCGAACTACAGTATTAGGTAACGTAGTAATTAAATACATGCTATTCTTTGACTTTTTAAAAGCAACATACATCAAATTCCTTTATGGCTGGATATAAATTATATAAATGCTGCTTCTCGATGAGGATATATAGAAAACACAACAAATCTTTTATAAATTTTATAAACTCAGTTTCTAAATTAATGGATTTTATTATAAATATACTTTCAAAACCTGAATTAATTTGTTAAAATTAATAAGATCATTTTCAGAAATATAATAAAGAAACATTATATTAAAATTTTTTATACAATTTGTAGTAATTCATCCAGTCTTTCGTTTTTTTTTAATTAATAATACGAGAAATTTATTAATCCTACTATTAAAAAGGTTATTTTTAATTATTTGTTTTATGGCTTCAAATTCTATTAAATCAAACAATGTATATATTTAATTTTAAAGCTCCTTTAATTTTATTAAATGGAATTTAATTAAGTTTGTAAGAAAATAATTAAAAACTCACTTTTACGGATGATATAAAATATATTGTATCCATAAGAAATAGAGGTTCTGTAGTCTAATTTTAATAAACGAAGGAAAAAACAGTTTTCTTCCAACATTATTAAAAAATTTTTTTTTAATTATGCGTTATCTATAAACATATATTGATATACATTTCTGTGATCGGTTAGAAAGAATAAATATATTGCATTAAAATCTTCCAATACTTCTATACTTACACCATTACTTAAAATAATTACAACTTCGCTGCACATTAATTTAGCATATTAATATCAATTCATTCTGTAAAAAGGGCTGAAAAAGGAAAGTGTAAAGGCGGTGAGTATATTTGTCATATTTCAAAAAATTAGCAACATTCAAAATGATTAAAATATAAATTAAAATAAATAGGTTATTTTTTAAAATATTAGTGAGAATAATCTTAGCCACATCAATGCTAATCTATGCCCTGATTTTCCTTAATATATTAAGAAGTTATTAAAATAATTTAATAATATGGAATCAATTAGGAAAACTAATTTTGATTGAAATTAAAATCAATGGCAAATGAATTTGATCAATGTGTATGCGATGGAAGAAAAAAAAGACATTTTTATTAATAATTAAAATAGTATTTTCATCTTTCGTCACTTTGAAAGCAGATCGATTATTTGATTTTACAAACTTCTCTCTCGAGGCTGATTTTGTTTCCATCTAATATTCGGTATATTTTTCTAAAAAAATCTTTCTTAATTATTTGATAACAGTACTTGGATCAAAAATAAATTTTTTATTTTGACCGTCACTCAATGAAACGATAATCTGATTTCTTGTAATAAAATTTAATACACATATACTTGGTTTAATTTATATACGAAAAAAAAAAAAAATCCTACATAAATACTAAAACATCTTTTGGAATCTACGTATAAAAATATATGCATCAAAATCTACGACTGAAAGTTCAAAAACAATTATTTTTATATTATAATTAATTTGCACTTTACATTTTTAAGAATATATAAATCATTTACGTCAAAAATTGAAGCAGAAAATTATTGGATTCAGTTATGAATCAAATCATTTATTCAAATAAATCTAATTTATAATATATGCTGCTTATTATAACGTCAATCAAACAAATTTAAATCTACCTTTGTTTACATATACAGATTATTTTTGTAAACGAATCATGAAAGTATAACGTGTTTAGTAATTATTATGCATCAGCAGTTATCTTTTGTACTTGCTCATATTTTATGCGATCATTTTTCTACGTCTGCGAACCATAGATAATATTCTGTGTTGAATTTATATTCGTGATTATAATACACATACACACCCACCCACCCACTTACACACGTGAGCGCGCGTATGGAATCGTTGTAAAGGCGAGAATAATAATAATAAGTAGAAGGTATTTTCGAATGTCTAATAACTGTATAATTGGTCGAATTTGCCGAATAATAATCGTAAAAAAAAAAAACTGAGCAAATCTTCAAAAAACCGCAGAGTGTAGAGACTACAGAAGTCTTCTTTGAAATAAGATACGTAATTGCGAACAGCTCGGAAGTTTTGTAGGTGTCGATTAAAGACGAGCCAAGGAAAATAAAAGTATAAAGCTCGCCTATGTAAGCAGGGCATTTCTACGCACCCGCGGACGGCCTCCGAGTGTAGAGCTAAAATTTGACTAATCTTCGTATTCACATGCAAATTCGCCGCATAAACATATCGGAAGGAGATTCCAAATCTCGTTGCATTTAAAACGTCAAATTTATTTTTTCGACCCACGCCCGTAAATGGGAGCCTCGCGATTAAACGGGGCCGGGCGGGGGCCTCCGGTGGGCGACGGGCATGGCAAAAGCCCCCTCCCCTTAGAAAGCTGATAAGGCACTTGCCTTGGAGTCGATGCCTCAATCAAGAGGCGCGAAATGCGCTTGGCAGGCTCAGCCGAGCGGTGGTAGGCAGCCGGGATCGATAGCTCGGAAGCCGCGGTCCTGCGGCGGCATCCGTCCACCGCAATGGAGGACTCCCGAGTGCCGAGCCAGCATCGACGTCCTCCTCGGCGGAGGCTCCCCGCTGCAGGCGGGGGAGACGAGAGAGGGACCCGGATGCTGCCGGGAGATTCTGTCCCTGGGATTCGATCGGGACCGCGAGCCACGGCTCCTTAGCTCCGTAACGTCGACGCGGGGCTTGATCCGGGCACTTTTTTAAGCGGGGCTCCATCTTCGCGTACCAGGCATCGATTTCTCGTGCCCCTGCCGCATTCAATCATTGGCTTAATATTGCCTTAAGAGGAGCCCCGCTTAAGTCTCCCAACCCTTCGACCGGGAATTGATTTATCCAGTCGCGTCCGTACGAGATCCTGCGATCGCTCAATTAATCGAGAGGCAATTTTTGATGAAATTTATAAAGTACGGTATTTCTCTATGTTGAAATAAATCTTTGTTTGTTACCTCCCATCGCGCTACTACAGGAGAATATTAAGTTTTTACTTGCTATTGTATAGATATATATATATATATATATATATATATATAATCCGATGTCCTGGTTCGATTGTACATCTGTACTCGTAATTTATCTATTTGAAGGATTGCCCTGCCTCGATTTGCATTAAACGTAAAAAATATACTACCTTCTTTTATACTTGCATATGATTTTACGTTTGAAATATGTCGAGCGCTGTACTAGACAATAACATTGCCCCGACTTTTAGGTTGGGTCCTTAATTGTAAAACACTTTACAAACGCACAAAACAAATTAAGCCGTCAAACGAGCTTCTAGAGCTTTGAGCGTAGTAAAATTTCTTTAAGGCAGTTGAAACTCACCCCGTCACTATGATGTTACCCTGCAAAATCTTTGCTGGGCCCATAATCCATTACGTGCGTTTTATTTAATTTTCTGCGAAAACTCATCTCCAGCTAAGGTTAGGAAAAATGCAATAAAAGTCAATACGATTAGCTTCAGGATATAGAGTAAGCACTCCTACAAATATCCTTTCGGCCGAGTCAAGACTGCCCCTCATAATGGAGAGATCAAAATACACGCGCAAAATATATCCGAATACAATAATACTCCAAAAGTCTAATAACAATTGACGAGCCAATCTATACTTTCAATAAACTAACTCCAAGCCAAAACAATAACGGCAGAATACTTGCAACATTAGCCTTCGGACTGGTATCGACACGACCCTACCCTTCCAAAGTATTACTTACTCAAATAAGAATTTTCCAGTCTGCGCAAACAAGCATAGCACGGAAACCAATCGAAGCTGAAATCTGCACGAGAAACAGGCCAATAGCCAAAAGCTAACAATGATCCAAACGTTCCGTTTTCAACGAAATAACCAAAGACAAAGGAGCTAATCTTATTTTTACCGAGGGCAGTAAATCAGGGGGCTCCTCAACAGTGGGTAGCTCTCGGAACCGCGAAAATGAGGAAAAATCCATCATAAGGCGCTTTCGATAAAAGGGCTTCCCTATTCGCAGCCCCGCCCCGTCAACGATGCCTCGGTCATCGCGCTCAAGGTTCGCTCATCTTCAACGAGTGCCTTAGCGCGTCAATGGCGCTGCAACGGCACTACTGTATAATATTAAAGTCGATCTCCGGCTGCGCGAAATCAAGAGCAAAGTATCCGTATTCTACGAAGAGGCATCGGAAGGAAGCGAAATACGCATCTTCTTTGGACTCCGGCTCGCGCGGGGCGTCGTTGGAGATAAAGGAGCCGAGCCACTCGCTTGGTAAGGCCGCCGGCTCTTCGTCTATCGACAGCATTAAAAGTCCGTTTACCGATTTTATCGAAGTATCGAAAGGAAAAAAGAGGGAAAGGAAAAAAGAAAAAAAGAGTTGGCGAGCATCGAGCTATTATTCGGTACTTTCCCAAGACCAAAATAAAGATGTTGAGCATTTTGGATATTACTGTGAAGGCTCCTCCGAGCCACGGTACCGAAAAATCAAATTACCACGGGAAATTATAAGGACCGTCGATAGGTGCTGGACATTGGAATCTTGCTTCCTCCTGGACTCGAGCTGACATCCAAGTCCTCGCTCTTAACTGCCATGGCGAGGATCGCACTGCAGACCATCCGACGCGAGAAGTACTCCTCGTGGGACAAAGAGCTAAAATTATTTGTCAAAGAAAAAGAACTGCCGGAATTAAAGGTCAACCTTTTCCAGGCCCATGCGCCACGCTAATGGCCAACCCTAAGGCCTATCATCTGCGAGGCTTTAGATTCTTAAAGCAGCTAAAGCCACGTATTTAATTGTAAAGCATTCCGATGCAAATAACTTCCTTACGAAAGTTCGAACGCTTAATAAATGAAGAAAAAAGAAGAAGAAAATACTAATGGCTCGTAGGCGGGATGCTTCGTATACTACGAGCGGGTCGACCAATCTGTAGTCACCTGGAGGTCGAAACCCGCACTATTTCCCGGCGCGAACACGGGCAATTTTAAAAGTCCTGAACGAAGTGCGTAAACACTTGGAGGAAAATTGCACGACCGCGAGAAATTTCTGCTTTTACCAATCCTCGAATCCGACAATTTTCTACTCTGCGTAATCACAGATTCAACGGAATATTTATTTATGATTAAAAATAAAGCTATTTTATATCATTCGGAAAATATATGAGCAATTGCTTCTAGCGTGACCAGGATATTGCATCAGAGTAAAAAGGGATTACGGAAGTGAATTTTTTTTTTTTTTTTTTTTTTGCATAAAGCACACTAGATGAGACAAAAATCAAATAATTTAGACAATGAATTTCTACTGACGTACGTTACAAAAAATCTTTTCATGATGTACGACACAGTACGACTGTAAACGGTCGAGTGAGAATTACTGCATGATAAATAATTCATTCGAGCAATTATTTTTAAGCGCTTAATAAAAATATCATTACGGACCGCAACAATGATTTTTAACGCGCAAGGATTCATAATTTTAATAATTAAACTGATACCAGATTTCGCCTTAAATAAAAATTAATTATCATTTAATAAATAGGACACGTGTATTTTTCTACGAACGGGACCAACAGACATGAGCAATTAGCATTTTTTTAATAAACAAACAAAAAGATTGTTAAACCAATCGCTAATTACTATTTTGTATTAATATTATGATTTTTCATATTGTTGTTGTTGGTTTGAAACATGCGCGTTTCGTTAAAGTAGTCGATTGTATACTTCATATAAATTATTATCTTAGTTATACCGCAATGTATAACTTTTCATTGCAAATAAAGTCCATTGAGCTTTTATTTTTTTTCGTATTAGGCTTAACTTGTACACAAGTTTTATAAGACTGAAATTATAGTCTTAATATGAGATATTTTTTATTTCGGTAAATTTTTCCTTTTACAAATCTAGAAAAATATTAAATATCTCATATTTTTCTTGTTTATTTATAATTATTATTTTGCGATGATCCTTGCTTCAAATTCCTCACCTCGTTCTAATCTATGACTTTTTCAGAAGAAAACACGGCACATTTTTATAACGAAAAATTTTCAACTTATTCGAAAAAATTGCATTAATGAATAGCCAATGAAAATTAACTTTAAAAAATACCAATAATGGTTGACGCGAAATATCAACAATTTGGAAGTTATCTATTGATTTACAATTCTATACTATTAATTTCAACAATGCCGTAGGTAAATCATCTGCAGTGTCGTATTGACATTCTGCAGTATCTGTATGGAAACCTTAATCAAATAATACCTTGAATAACTGGGATAATGTTAATTTGTGCTAAATAATACTAATTGTTAATGCTCATATTAATATTACGGATATTAATAAACAACGAATAAGCTTCGTATATTTAGATTATTTACTGCAGTTATTCACCTTGTTAGTATTTATTCTTGCTATGGTTAAAAAATTATAGAAATATTATTGCTCAACGGGCCAACGGTGTGACAACCGTGACAACGGTTGTGTTTGTCACAAAACTGAGCGAGAGTAAATTTATACTTCATTTTACAATTGTACAATATTTTTGAATAATCATATTAAATATTAAAAATGTTATGTAAGTATTAATTGCTAAGACTCTATTTAAAAAATTTTCCCTGGATTTATTAATTTCAAATAAATTATATTCACTTTTCAATATTTAACGACTGATTGTTTTTAGTTTGTGAGAAACAGTTATTTCAAGTGGTGGAAAATTAAAAAAATTACACACAGAGAATTGCAGTTACAATATAACTACCACTTCTTAATTATACTACTTATATTCTACTTATATATAACAAATTACAGCAAAAGATATTATACTGCATTATGTTTGTTATAGCGTAAGCTATTATTTAAAAATAATATAAGGCATAAAAAAAAGTATTGCAGATAAATGATTATTATTTAAATACTTTTTGTTTTGCATCTTAAAAATTCTTATAAACAGTTAACCCGATTGGAACCAGATTAATTAATTTTTCAATGCAAATTAGCTCGATTTCAACTAGAACATTATTTACAGTTGAGGATAAGGAAAAAGAAAGTGAAGACGGTATTAAAATAATAACTAACACTTGTTTATAATTCTTTTATAAAAAATTTCAAGCATTACTTTTCAATCAGACAGGTTCAAATACACAATTTATCATACGTCTTTTCTTTTTTTCAGTATTGTACTTATCGTTCCGTTCGCTATCATGAATTATCTTCTATAATGCTTTTATCAGATAACTATCGTGATTCTGGCCGATAATTTCTATTATTTAAAAATTTCAAATGCTATATTTAAAACGTGAATTGAAAATTTTCTTTCTACATAACGACATTGCGTACAATGCCGACTCACAATTGTCAGCATTATTTTTATTTCCTTTATTTGACTGTTCATTAAGAATTAATAGACTATTAAGCGTGTATGTAACACAGTTCTTATTTATTTTGTCCAGAATACAATACAGTGCAGATTTTACCCTAAATTTATTTTAATTTTTACACCAAAGGTATCTAAATTACGATTGGAATTATTAATTACACATTAATACAAGTAAACTTGGCTTAGCCATTAATGTTTGAATTGTCAATTTATAACTATTATACAGAAGAGGTACAGGATTATTGATTTAATATTTATCAATATCTACTTTCTGGCCTTTTCTTTCTCGAATAATTTGTTTTTCGGAAAACTTTTTATCTTCTTTTTTTTTTTTATTTATTTGCTTTCACTACAATCTAATTATTGAGCATAATTATAAATGAAAAAATATTATAACTTGGTACAAAATGACACAGTTAATAAGAATAAAAAAGAAACATAGCTTGATGTCTAATACATGTATATTTACATATACAGTTGCATAAATTTGCAATCGCAAAATAAAATAAACATAAGTCTAGAAAAAAAATCATTCATCACAATTAGAATCATAGAAAGAATTTTCTTATGGCTTTATAATCATTCTTAAAAGATAACACTATCTTCACAAGTTCACAAAATTTGAATACCAAAAGGTAATACAAAAAACTTCATTAAGTAGTCTTCCTAGTTAACAAATAGTAAAACTCATTTATCCTTTCTTCCATTATCATTTTTTAATAAATTGATAACATAAATTCTAGCGTTTCTATGGAAACCATTGGCAACATTGGAAAACGCGAAGAAATATATTAACGTATACAAATAAAAATAGGTACACTCGGTGTTTATAAAATGTATACGAAAATATGTATGTATTGTAAACTAAATTTGAAATTTCAGAATAAATGAAAATAAGAAGAACTTAAATAATATTTTACTGGTTTTTGAAAAAAGAATCCTACAAAATTATGAGAAATTTATTTAATATTTCTCGGTAACACGTATTTAAAATAATGACTGATTGCTGATAAATTAGTAAACGATTTTATAGGTTACTATATACTATTACTTAAAATTTTGATCGATACAATGCGTTTTAAACATTTACTCAAAAATTATCTATTCAGGTTGTTAAATAGTTAACGAATACAAATTAATTTCTAAAAAAAACTTCCCATGTTGAAATACATAATATTATAAATTCATAATATCAAGCTTATTATACTTTATTCGTAATCATTAGTTTTTTTAAGAATTATTATATTTTTGCAAATACTGAGAATTATATTCAATATTTGCATCGAATTTCTAGTAAATGATTAAATACATTTAAAGAAGTAAGATTTTACTTTAATAGAAGGTGAATCTGCGAATTCTCTATCGAGAAAAATAAAATGCCGCTATTTTATTTTATTTCAATTTTTTTTATTCCTGATCATATGATACTCATACTCATACAGATTAAGAATCTTTTTGGTTCCAGACAACCATAGCGACTGTAATTATGTTCGCTAATAACAAACATTTCCAACGTGCTGACTACATGTGCAATAATTTTTAATAAACTGACATTATTGTTTGAAAATTTTGAGTGTTTTATTTTAAGTGACTTAATAAACATATTAAGATTATAATGTTAGAACTTAAATTGTTTTCTTTGAAAAGAGGAAAGTAATAAATCAAAACTAAACTCCAATCATTGCCTTATTTTTAGGACATCATACTAGGGAGACTTCTTAAGATATAGTTACAAGCTCATTCAAGAGATATAAAAAGAATAAGTCCGCGATAACTGCCCTTTTTTTACAAATTTTAACGTTAAAAAAATTTATAAAAAAAAAAGTTTTCGCAGTAAAATGAAAGTTAAAAAATGATGCTTGGCAATTCATTAATGCCCAAGAAATCTGTGTCTTCTTACACGAGTAAAGCGAGAGTGAACTTGAAACGGAGCAGTTATTGCAACTTTACAATTATATGGGAGGTTAGTCTTTTACGTTAAAAAATTAAAATGTCGAATAATGCATATGGATGTTGGTTTATGTGTAGGTAGGTAGGTAGGTAGGTGGGTGGGTGGGTGGGTGGGCGGGTAGTCGTTGGTGGGTGTCTATGTGGGTGGGATGGAGGGTGGACGTGTGGCGTGTGTGCGTGCGCGTGTGGTGTGGGATGCGTGTGCCTGTTTTATGTTTGGGTGTGTATACACGGTATGTTTACGTGTACGCATTCTTTCTTAGCCCGCGAAGATGGAGGAGGCGCCGTTAATGCGCCACGAATTATATATATCACTTCTGAATGGACTCGATATCAGAGGAACAAATTAGTCTATAAAATGGTCTTTTAGGTACTTCAACATACCAAAGACCCTAAAGCGCTTCACGCCGATAACTTTCATGAGGTCGTCGTCGCAGATGGCGAATTGTTTATTCTTAGGGTCCTGAAAGAAAAAAAACAAAAACGAAAGAATCCATTAATGCGAGGCTCTTCTCGGCCTATTGTTATATTAATACTTTGATAACGCGCAGATAACGCTTTTTAAGCTTTACGACAAGCTTTAAAACAATGGATTGAAAATTGAGCATCATTCGTAGAGCGTTTCGAGGGACGCTCGTGGCGTCGGGAAACATTTTACGCTTTGACAGGCCGTAACCGAAGGCGATTATTCCCTTGGCCAAAGGGCATCGGGCGACCGAACGAACGCCGGGGCGCGCCGAGGTCTACGATGGGGTTGTTTGCAAGGGAGGAGGAAAAATGTTCGCGCGCGCAAAAAAAAAAAAGAAAGCAAAGAAGGGAGCAGTTGCCTCCCGATACGAGGGGCGATGATGGCTTACGTAAAGATTCCTCTCCTTGATGACGCTCCAAACTTTCTTGACGGCTTCGTGCCGGGTCATTTGTTTAGCGCCAACAATGGCCGCGAGGTCGGCCGAAAGCGTCTTGGCGCGCGTGTTACCGCCGCCCTTGCCCGCGCCCTTGGCGCCGCCTTTTTTACCTTTGGCACCTGACTTTTTGCTCTTGCCCCAATCAGAGTCCGAGTCACTGTTTGCACCCTTTCCTTTTTTACCCTTCTTGCCGGCTTTACCTGAAACAACAGCGGTTCTTTAGTCGTAGATTCGGATCTGGACAATTTGTTTAATATATATATATATTCGTCGCCTTCTTGATCCGAGCGTTGCACTTGGGATTCCCTGTAAAGGCCAAAATTATGTACTAATTTTGGATGTCCCGTAGATGCTAGCGCGCGCACACGCGCACACACGCACATACACACATATATATATATATATTCACATATGCGCGTGTGAGCCATCGAGTGAAAATTGAACCGTTCTTGTTACTTTTATAAGTCCTAGAATTAGAGTCACGCGTTCCCATTGTCAAGGCCGTAAGAGTGTTTTGGTAGCAAAATGAGCATTGATGAGCCAAAAAAAAAAAAAAAAAAAATTAATAGAAAATCAGCGATGAATATCTTCGTTTTCCATATTTATCGAATCCTCGCGAATCACGTGTATTCTTTCGGGTTGAAAGAAACATCCTGCAAAAGGTCCGCTTGGACGAATTCACTCAGGAGTGGGAACGTGGGCACAGCCGACCGGGGCGGAGCCCAGGGGGAAGAGGTAAAAAGTTGAAGAGGAGGAGGAGGAAGAACAAGAAGGAAGAAAGCAACGGAAGGATAAAGAAAAGGCAAAAAAGCAGTCGATGGGGAAGTTGTTTACCTTTCTTGCGCGAGGGCTTCGTCTTGTAGTCCTCGTCGCTGTCGTCGTCATCGCTGGCACTTTCCTCGTCGTCGGAAGATGCCTTTTTGCGCTTGGTTACCGGCTTCTTCGGAGGTGCGCGTTTGGCGGGTTTCTTTTCCTCCTCTTCTTCCTCTTCCTCGGAAGCTTCCTCCTCCTCCTCTACTCCGTCTTCCGACTCTTCGCTGGCGGCCTTCTTCTTCTTCTTGCCTCCATCTTGCTTATCTTGCAGGCACTCCATGACTAAGTCGTCGATTTCCTTCTTTCTGCAAGCGTTATTTGCCTTCGTTAAAAACCCTCTCTTACCCACATTCCAATATTCTTGTGCGTTCATACTATTTTGTTATTTTAACGCATGCCGTTGCGCGTAAATTGTAATTATTTTTCAATTCTAGCTGATAATTTAATATCAAGCTTATTCCCCGATTATTCCTTGATTAATTCAACCACAAGAATAGATATTCGTTACATAATATATATATACGGATTTATATGAATAAGTATTCACACGCGTATAAATATTCGTAATAAAAGTATTTCTATAAATATTGCGGGATATAATGCCGAGAGATTAAAATTACATTATTAAAGTTGGCTTTTATTTTTATCGAGCAGCCACCGATATTACATTATTCTTTTGACAATTGCAATGGAAATTTTCAAGGGCATTGACCGGTAATTTTATCTATTTATAATAAGAAGTCAATGCGAAGGCAAACTATTTCATCGCATGCCGTAGAGTCGGCGAATTAATTTTGCATTATTGATTTAGCGGTGAAAGAGTGTACGAATATTACTCGAATAACGAATTGGAGAAATTTTAAAACAGTTTTACACCATTTTTATGCCGCCGCCGTCGTTAAAGTTTGTTTACAGTGTAGTTATTAGGTAGATAAAATAATGTAGAAGGGGGAACGAGGTACAAATTTAAATTTGAAATCGTACACAGAGATCCCTTCGTTTTCTCTTGGACGCAATACAAGTCTCTCGTGCATCTTTATCTTATGTTTATGCATAAGTACTTGTCTTGTATCCATATACAGTTGACTGTTTAATAATTGTTTTTCATACAATAATTATTATTCCACGCGAATGATTCGCTATTGGGAATCATTATCGTTACTACTATTACGAAACTAATTTCGCTACTAGTTTTTGTAACGTTCGTTAAAAATAATAATAATAACAATAATAATAACCGTAATCGTACGATTCGAGGGGAATCGTCAATGAAGGAAGGAAAAAAAAAACGAGAGTTAAATTGATTCCTTATTACCTTTCCGTGAGATCGACGTCCAACTTCTCTTCCATTTGTTGTCTAACTTTTTTTGCCGACATTGATGTCAAGTCAGCATCTTTCAAAATAGCTGCAAGGGAAATAAATACGAAATTATAGTAATGATTCACACATTGTTCTAGAGAACGCTTAAGCGTTGGCTATTGGCAAGTAAAATGGCAGTTGATTTTTAGCGCTTGAACAAGATTCTAGTGCAGTTTACGCTCAAGGTACACCTTTCGAGGCGTAAAAAGGACTAAAGAGGCGTCACAGTACAAAAAGCGTGAAGCCGCTCGATTTAATGAATTTGCATTAAAAGTGCCTCGCAAACCATTGAGCCCAAGTGTTATTTTGTGCGTTAGCGCGTGTTAAGTTTCTCAATGATTTTGCCGAGTAATAGTTCGAATAAAAGAGTACTCTGGTGCTTTTTTTGCTCAACGAATACAGTGGCTTAGCCATTGTAGAAAAGATTCGTAATATTGGAGCAACGTTGTGAAACGCGGTGATACAATAATACAAAGCGAAGCTGCAGCTTTGCTCGCGCGACGTCGTATTATTTGTAAATCACTTATACATATATGTATATATATGTGCGTGTGCGCGGCGCGTGCAGTAGGGAGAATCGGGGAGCAAAGGAACAGCGTAGAATCGGCGAGGAAAATTGTCACTCGGTGACAGTTTGCCTCCCGCCATTGGACACGATAGAGAGAGAGAGAGAGAGAGAGAGAGAGAGAGAGAGAGAGAGAGAGCGGGCAAATCTCTTCCCCGTCCCGCTGGCCGCGAGCGTCCGACGCGCAGTACTCGGGGGCCCAGGAGAGGCGCGATTCGGTACCGAGAGACACGTCGAGGAGGAAGCGCGACAGCGGCTGGGGGGAGGAGGAGTGCGCGCGCCTCCATGTGCGGGCCAGGTGAGCGAGCCTCGCGACCATCGCCGGCCTCCGCTCGCTCTCGGGTGTAGGTCGACGGGCCTCGGCTACGGGGTTGGCACGGGGGTTGGCCAGGGAAAAGGGCGCGCAGATGTCGTTAGCCGAATCGCGACCCAGGGGTGGGAACGGCGAGCGGCGGCGGGAGGGAGAGGGGGGGCGCGCGGGTTCTAGGGGCCGAGGGCGCCCATCGCGGCTCGGCTCACCTTAACCTATAGCGTCGGTCGCGGGAGTCTTGCTCCTCAAGCCGCGTGTACATCGTGGCGCGCGCGCGCCTGATTTCGCCGACCCCACCAGAGCGGATCGATCCCCGTGCCCCTCGCGCGGCACCGGCTGGCCGAACATTCGGGCGGAGAGGGGCGGTGGGGCGGGGGAGAGGCGCAGCCGAGTATACTCTCCGTGCAGACATTCTGCACGGGATTGTCCATAGAGGGATTCGGTGCGCGAGCGCGAGTCTCACGCACCGAACTTCCCCAATTCGTTCCCCTCGGCCGACCTCGAACCTCGACGAGTCGGCGGCACAAGAGCAGCCCAACGCCGTAGAGCCAACGCAACAACAGCGCCGAGCGAGCGAAGCGTTGCACACGCGGCTTAACAATCGCCTCGATGCTTCTTCCTCTCCATTTTGGCCGCTCTCGGCAAGAGCCGTCGACGACTTCTTACGCGTAAGGCCTTCGCCGCGCGCGCGTCGCCCCCTTCCCCAGCCTCGAGCCCTAATCCCGAAATCAAGAGGACGCGAGATCAGAGGGGCGGCATTCCCCGCCTTAACCCCCCGTCCTCCTTTTGCTTCCCGTTCTATCTCTATCTCTCTCTCTCTCTATTTTGCTTAGTTCGATCGCCAACGAAACTCGGACACAATGGCTGTGGTGGCGGCGCACGAGGCGCGCGCGTAGCCGCCGCCTACTCCTTCCTTACCTGAAGCCAACGCCGCTCCGGCGAGTCTGAGCGACGGGCATCGATAAGGGTTGGCCCGGGCAGGGGCGAGGGCCGAGTCCACGGGGCAGGCCGTCGACTTACATCGCGCCCTTGCTTTGCCTTCCCCGCCGGCCGCCTCTCCTAGCCCCTCCCCGCGCTTTGCCGCCACCCCCCGGCCCCTGACCCCGACGAGTAACCACCCGGCGAGATGCGGCAGTTCTCGCACGCGGACGCACACGCACAAACCCCCCCCCACCCCACTACCACCACCGCTGGGGCGATAATAGGCCGCGCACGAGGCCCAGATCAGTCCATTTCCTCGCGGTATTAATGGGCCGAGCCATGATCGTCGTAGAGTCTGAGAGAGAGAGAGAGAGAGAGAGCAGATAATTTAGCAACGGGGGTGGGATGCCATGCTCCGGATGCGTCGCCCCGAGTCGGTGTTTGTAAATAACCAGATTCCCTCGGACAGGAGTCCGTTCACGCGTCCCCTCCCGGCGCTTCCACCGGACAAGAGCGGCTCCGTCGCGAGGAGGGAGCCCTCGGACACCCGCGGCACCGGGCGGGAGAGGGGGCGCCGTACGCGTGGAGGCACTCGATGCAAAGTTCGGCGTGGCGGCCGAGCCGGGGGGGGGACAGCAGTCAGAGGGAGAGAGAGAGAGAGAGAGAGAGAGAGAGGGCCCCGACCGATCGATAGGACACTGCGCGGTGCGCGATTACGGGACAAAGAGCGGGAAGGGGGACGTAGGTGGCGGTGCGAGAAATACGCGAGGCGAGAGCTCGACGCTCGAGTTCCTGCGGCGGCGGGACTCGTGCGTTCCCTGACTCCTGGTCGACGACGAAGCTTCTTAGAGAAGCGCGCGCGAAAGAGATAAAGAAAGAGAGAGAGAGAGAGAGAGAGGAGGGAAACACAGGGATAGAGAGAGAAAGAGAGAGAAAAAGAGAGTAGGCGTCCGGAGAGAAAGAGTAGTCCGGTGCAATGGCCGACGGGGCGGTTGGTGTCGAGACTCACCGGTGATCTCCTTGCGGAGCTCGTCCTTGCTGATATCGGCCATGTCTCCGGGAGTGCGCGCGTCGCTCGGCGGCAGCTCGGCTCGCGTGCTTCTGTGAGGACTCAAGAACTGGGGTCGGTCGCTCGCTCGCTCCGGACTCGGGAGCTGCTGCTGCTGCTGCTGCTGCTGCTGCTGCTGCGACGGCGGCGGCGGCGGTGGTGGCAGGCGGCGGCGGCGGCGATGCTCTCCGCGATGCTGCTCTCCTCGGGCTCGGTCGCAGCGAGAGCTATTGGTTACCGGCGGGGCGAGCGGGCGGCGATGGCGGCGGTCGTCGCGGTTCTGCTGGTGGGGGCTCGGTGGCTCGGCGGGGCTGGGGAGGCGGCGGCGGCGGGACGGGGAATGGCTGAAGAGCGCGGCCAAGGGGAGGGAGAGACCCGACGACGACTCCTCGCTTACTCGGACTCTGCTCTTGACTGCTCGCCGCTCAGCGTCCCGCTACCAACTGAGCCCCCCCGAGTTCGCGCCGGCCGACGGCGGCACCTCCGCAACGACTCGACGACCGACTCTCCGTGTTCGTCTCCTCCCGCGGCCGACGCCGCGGTCGCTCTCGCCCTCGGGACCACGTGTCCCACTGCCCCCCTCCCCCAGGGGCCGCTGGTCCGGCAGGTGCGCCCGGACGCATCCTGGTTTAGCCAACGGCGCCGGTGCTTCCCCCCTCCCCCGACCCCGGTCCATCTGCCCAAGCCACTCTCGTCCTTATACCGACCCGTCGACCTAACTACCTACCTACCTACCTACCTACCTACCTACCTTCCCGGTAAGTGATCGGCTTTTTGCGGTATTTGCAATTTCTAGGGCTCTCCGGCGCTTTAGGGCCACGCACGCCTCGACCTGCTCGCAACCAATCCTTATCTACGGGAACTGTTTGCCTCGCACCAGCGGAGCAGCGCGTTTGCCTCTCGCCTACTTCCGGGAGGCTCCCCGATCACTCGACCGACGACCTTTGCGATTTAGCTCCCCGCACCTCACCGACGGCTCCTTCCTCCTCTCATCCTGCCGGGAGTCGCGATCGTTGCGGCTCGGGCTCCTGACACCTCGGTCCACGCCCACCTGGGTGTCGCACCTCTCCTCCGTACCCCTGAATGCTCACCCGCGAATTCGTGGCGTACTCTCGGCGCCGCTGATTCCCTCCGCGTTCGCTTAATTATCCCGACTTCCACTCGAGCACACCGTAAATTCACTTTCCACTGCTACGGACGCGATATGCTTTTTTTTTTTTCTTTTTTTTTTAACGTCGCATCGAGTACCAAAATATTGTCACCGATGCCGAGTTGCGATCTCATTTCGTTGAAGCTTTATCTCAGTCTGTGATCTTACCCTGCGCGGCGGCCTTTTCAATTTTAGTATTATTTTATAGGAAAGCCGATGAGCCGATTCGCGGCACATTGACAAGTGGCTCTTTATGGCTCTACTGAAAATGACGAGGTACAAAGCACAAACTTTTATATCTCGTAAAACTCATTAATAAATATAATGATTTTTTATTTCCCCGTTCTCGGAACGTTTGCTCTTACAAAATCAATTCTCCGCTAGATAACGATTTTATTCGCCTACAAACATTATCAGCTTAACCAAATATCGTTCTTCCGTCTCACCTTTTTCGTACTAAATGCGAGCCATTACCTATAATGTTAAAAATATCATCGAGCCTCTGCAAAAATTAAAAAAAAAAAAAAAAAAAAAAAAAACCAATGATTCGGGATTATTTGATAAAATTGGCATTTACGCAAAACAATTCGCGCGTATAGAGATCATTAATCTCATCGATTTAAGTAAAAAACGCCGAGAATTCACAGTAAACCTCTCTCTCTCTCTCTCTCTCTCTCTCTCTGCTCCTTCATTTTGTAAATTAAATCTAATAAACCATTAGAATAACATTGATTTTTGGACTTTGATAGGCTGAATTAAAGTTTAACGAAATAACGTAACATTGTAGAGAGTACCAAGTTAGATGCAAATAAGAATGCGCTGCATCATGTCCCGTATCGCATTACCTGTTTTTCGCTTATGCCAAAAAATAGCTCCGTATGAACTTAAATGTCATACCTTTCGATTATTCATGGTAGGCTTAAGAGAGCTCTATTATTTAGAGCATATTATCCTATCAAATTTAATTATTACTGTAAATATATAATGATGTTATGCAATTTTTTTTTCCCCCATTTAAGCAAACTTACAAGTACATTAGATATTGTTTATTGTTTTCTTCGTAGGTTACTCGTTATTTATTTCGTGTGCTGTCAAATTAATATCTAATTGATTTGGCTATTTTAAGGCAGCTTACAACCCGAAATTAGCATTACAAATAAAAGAGTTAAGAGATAATGTAATTATTGCCAAACAGACAATGTCTCGCAACACTGGACTATTTAGTCGAAGGGCTAAAGCACAAATTCTATTGATGCATCCCATTGGAATACAGGCATCGTTTAATCGACATTAAGTTTCCCACATTACATTACAACAACGTTGCATATCTACGTATGTAAGTTCACGGTCATTACGATAACAAAACCCATTATCATATTTTATTATCAATTAACTTCATCCTTTGAGCATATTTTTGTACAACTTCAAGTATATTCGACGTTCGAAATCCTTTTCGATTGCTTAACATTAATTTAATATTAAAAAATATTTAATAATAATATCTGTCTGTGTATATACATACATATGTGTGTGTGTGTGTGTGTGTGTGTGTATGTGTGTTTAATTCACTGTTTGTTGATATTCTCGCAAATCGTGCAATACCTACGATTGCTTTTTCCAAAATCTAAGCCAAGGTGATCAAAAAAGCTGTTCGTCAAAACCAAAGCTATGAATCATTCTACAACCTTTCAATCATAAATCTTACGTCATTTTTTTTAAAAGTCTCATTGTACTTTTAATTTCCATAATAGCGTTTGATAAAAAAAAAAAATTTTATCTCTCCAGGATTTAAAAAAATTAAATACAATTCCAGGATCGTAGGGTACGTACATTTTTTACAGACTTCTCAGGTTCCATCATATGATATTGCATATAAAATTACACGCAGTCCGTGTAAAAATTATTTAAAAGTTGTATAGAGAAAAAGTTTAGGTATTTATACCTTGGTGTCCTTTTAAAAGCGAGTTGGCTGTATTGAATAGTTCCTCTGTATAAAAAATTTCATTAAATTAACGTAATCATATTCCGTATTTCGATACATATATTTGACCGGATCCGTGATTATTAATATATTATTAATTATTAATATATATTATATTTAATATAATAATCCTTGATATAAAATATCTAATAATTAGTACTATTTATTCAGTTAAAAAAAAAGAAGAAAATAATGCGTGTGTGTGGGTGTGCGTGGGTGTTTGTATACACATATATATTATGTTAGGTAACCCGAAGCATCAGAGAGTTGAATATTTAAGGAGTATTTGATCAAACGATAAAAATAGACTTGTCAATATTGTGAATACGATTTCTTCCGATTCTTTCCTTTCATTCAATCCCAAGCGCAATACTAATTCTTTAGAAGAGCAGTTAATCTCTGAAATTAAGATTCGTTTTAAATGATTTAATTGTCGAAGGTACGTGTTTATTTTAAATATTTTCTTCAAAATATACAAATAGCTTGGGAGAATATTGAGCCTTAAATAAAGGATTATATTGGTGCATTGATATTTTCAAGGAAAATTATCAACAGCCGGCTCCCATATGTATAAGCAGGTTATTAGAATAAAATTTCTAGTAATTATACTCTAGAGTTGGAGCTTCGTATTTATGATCGAGGCGGTCATTCTACATCATCAATAAATTGACAGAAGGATATAGGTTCTTATAATTCTCTTTGCGAAACAAATTAATTTACTTCTTCACTGCAGGAAGCTTAAACCCAATATATTTAAATTGTTTCGACTAAACTACGAGTTTAATAAGAATTGGAGTGATACGATTTGTAATCTTTTCTAGTATAATTAAACCACTTTAGACATATCTTATTAATGTATATACTGAAGACTAGTCAGAGGATCAGCGTTCGTAAATTCAATGTTTTCAATTGGTTGCGCATATTTACAATTGTATTTATAGAATTATAAAGCGATTTCGTTTACAGCGAATAAATATTTTATACCATTTTTGGAGAACATTGCTTTTTAAATTGACATTACTACTGACAAATATTAAAATTGTCCATACCTATACGGACTCATTATTTTTTTATATATAGCATGGTTATGTGAAATGTTCCTATATATATATATATATATATATATATATATATATATATATATATATAATTATTAGTAATAATTGATAGAAAGTTTTTTGAAATTTTGACTATTTTAATACACGACTTGTTTCTATTTCAATATAAATAAAGTATTTTCGCAGATTTTTTCGGACATACGCGTATTATAAATATTATTTTATTAAATAAGTAAATTCATAAACGTATTTGTTATTTAAATGTATTAATTCAATTAATATTATAATTTATGAATAATTGAATGTCCTAAAATTTCAATATTTAATCGATTTTGGTAGCATAGATTTAAATTCTAATATTAAAGAGTACTATAATAGTAGTCTAGTATTAAGTATATTAATCATGAAGATATAATAACTGTTTTAAAAATTATTTTACTAAGTTTAATAAAACTAGCAATAAATTTCTTTCTATTAATTAAAGTAACTGGTTATGTTATATTTCTTTAAAACCTCTAGTCAGAAATGTTTGAATGTTACATATTTATAATATAAAATTATTGACTAAAGTCATGTCACTTGACGATTTGTATTTTAAATACGAGTAAAGAAAACAAAATGCTGTTGAATTTTAAATAAATAAATGCATAGAAATCATATATTTTTATTATTAAAATCAAATTTTTTAAATATTTTTCACTTTTTTAAAATCTAAATATAATATGATTTTTTTTCTATTTAATAGTTGATGAGTAAATTTTGAATAAAGAATAATAAAGTAACTGTAAGTAAATAAAAATTGTAAGCCAATATACATATATCTCTTATTTCTTACATTTTTCGATTACACAGATTACACGTGGAGTAACAACATAAATTAATACTGAGTTACAACTTATTTAAAATTCAAAAAAAGAATTATATTTTTATAAATTAGCTAATAATAATTTCAATAAAAATGTATTTCCTAAAATGGATTGAATCAGTATAAATATATTAACATTGTAATACGACGTTACAATGAACATTAATTAATACGTTTTTTCGGCCTAATTAATTAAAACAAAAAGGAATTATCAATAAAATATTGTAATTAACTCTACAAATGAAATTATATACTTGATTATAATTTTAATACTTGTGCCCGTTATCTTTAATGATAATATATTGATTTGCTCGATGGAAAGCAGGATTTTACATTTTTATAAATAAATTATTAAATAATGTATTACAATTTTCATATATTACACAATAATTAAATGGAACACTAAAGTTAATGAGAATTTTTAACTTTTATGTTTATTTTATAGACGTGAAAACATTTATGTAAATAATGTATTATCGATGTTGAATAAACATTAAATAAATAAATATTAAGCATTAATTTATTGAATAAAAAAATTTCTATATTAAAATTATTGTAATTTTTGAAAAAATGTATTTTTTTTTATTAATTTTACGGAGAAAATGAACAAGGAGAGAGAAAGTGACCGAGGCGCAAACACTGTTATCTATGATATAATGTATGAAATGTTAATTGTTAAATATGTGTTTACTTAACGTCATGCTCTTTACAAATCAATATTATTGTCTTGTAAATAATAGTACACGTCATTTTTCTTAAAATTATGTTGACAATACTATTTAATTATATTAAATAATATTTGGTTACTAAAACATTCACAATATATGATTTTTCAGGCAAACAAATGCCTGCTTGATATTTAATTTTATCAAACAATAATTCAATGAAATAGTCTATCGTTTATATAACCTATATAACATTTGAATCCATATAATGTATTAATGTTAATAAATAAAACATGTATTGAAATAATCCTAAAAAAAAAAGATTCCTTTAAATAAAAGGCATTTTGAAGGATATTTTGTATTAAACTTTTGATTGTGCTACAATAATTGCATTAAAAGTTTACAAACATTATCAGTAGAACGTAGATAACAATATATAAATTACACGTTTTGAATTTTCGGTAAATAATTTTATTTCACATCCGGAACAATGATGGTGTAATATATTTTAATCTGTATTTCTAAGATTCTATAAATCCATACAATTTTATAGGTTAATTATTTATGGTATACTAGGAAATATTATCAGTGGTGAATTATTGAGTTATTCTTAAATTGTTTTGATTATTCAACTAGTGTAGATTAAAAACAAATTGCCGCATAATCAGGGATTCATAAAATTGTCTCAGCAAATAAATTTTTGCTTAAAGCCCTCGGCAAGCTATTAATAAATTACGATTGCTTATAATTGCTGAATTTTAATGAAAATATTATCCTGAGTGATAATAGAATGATGACAATAGCAGCAAAAGCAACAACGATCAGTACTACGCAGCAATAGTAATGACGTAGAATGAACGAAGGAATGAATGAAGTAGTTGCACTCCTCTAGCGAGGACGACGTCGAGGCTTGAATAATAATTTTTTAGCCGAAAAAAGGAAGAATAACGAAAAACAAAGATTATACCATCAACGTGCGAGCGCAGAAAGAATTACGCAAACTGATTGCCCGATGCATTACGCGTGTTAAGGCAATGTGACAATCGAATTTCATTAGGTAAGCTTCGGCTGTTACTAATCGATTGGCCGGGGAGTTTATACCTCGCGGAGATTGCAACGTTCGTCAATATATATTGCCGGCGGAAAAAGCGAGAAGGGGCCGAGGAATCGGGCCTAGGATTCTGCTGTTCCACGGTGGGATTCGAGATTTCGAAGCCAGGAGCGACCGGATGGAACTCGGCCGAGGTTAAGGCCGCCGACAGGTGCGACCGGGCCGATGCTCGCAAGCCCGTCATAGGCGTCGGTCGTTTCGAAAGGAAAGTCAGAGCCGCGGACGAAGACGAGGAGGAGGCTGGTGGCGTCGTAAGAACGTCGATTGAAGGCATCGGAGCGCGAAGCAACCAAGTTTACGCGAGGCGCCGTTGGGGACGATGGCCGGAGCCTCGCCGCGATCTTTACTCTCGCGTGGGCTCCGTCCCGAGCTCGCAGAGATTGTTAGGTTATGTTAGCGGTGGCTACGGCCCGAGCCGGCTCGGCGCGGGGAGGCTCCCCGGGCGTAGAATTTCGAGGGCTGGGCCTTAGCCCGACCCCGCGGGGTGGAGGCGCTCTCTACGGGGCCCGCTCGAGAAACTTTGGCTCCCGACTGTACGCGAGGCTCGCCTCGGTGAATCTCGCGCACCTCGTCGTCTGCCCGCGGAGTTCGCGCACTAATGGGCGCCTCCTTCGGCTCGGCTCTCGGCTGGAAGCTTGGCTCTTTCAACGCGAATAACTCGGCGAGAGGCCGACCGAGCGGCGATCAGCCCACGCCAAGTCTGCCCAACTTTTCTTCCCCCGCCCCCCCCCAATAGTGCCCCCGATCTAATCGCGCAATCGGAGAGACCGGCCCGACGACGACTCCCCCTGTCCTCCATCGCTCGCCGTCTCTCTCTCTCACCCTCTCGCCCCTCTTCACCCCCCGGTAGCGAGTCACGGGGCTGCTCCTTCCCTCGGCTCCCGCGCCCGCACTACGCACGTGCGACTACACCAGTGCTAGCGTGCACGTGGTTTGCCGCAGAGTCCGAGCGAATGTCACCGGATGCCCGGCTGACGTCGGTCCTCCAGTCGTCCTCGGAGCCGGACTCGACGAATAGACGCGATGAATGAGGGAAGCCACCGCGGTTCGGCCATAACCTATGCTCCTCGGCTCCTCGCCACTTCCCAGCGACGAGATCCTTCCATGGCCAGGGATAAAGGGGGGACAGAGAGAGAGAGAGAGAGAGAGCGAGCGAGCGAGAAGCTACCCGACGCTGCTGATTTTACTGATTTTGCGAGGGGAGCGGTGAACCCGAAAGAGCAAAAAAGACAGAGAGTGGGAACGAAGAAACAGAAACGTGGGAAAACCGAAGTCCCGCGGAGTAACGAACGACATGGCAACGGCGACCTCGACGTTGCTAATTACTTGGAGGATCCCCTGCGCACGTCTTTACGCGTCCTGTCGGAGGCTCGCACCGACTGCGCCGCCTTCCGATCTGTTCGCGCGATCCACAAAGCTTCCCAAGCGGGCACACGTCTGTACCGGCGTGGGCCCGGGCGACTTCCTCCTCCGGACGTTAGGAAGGAAGGAAGGAAGGAAGGAAGGAAGGAGGAAGCCAGGCCTCGAAGTAGCCGTTTCTCGATCGTGAACTTACGCTTCCCCTCCAGCGTCAAGCGAGGGTCGCAAACATCCGGCTACGTTGCTCCGGACCGAGGAATTTACGGCTCGTTCGCTTCCCCGGCCGGAGCAATTTTTTTTTCCCTTCGTTTTCAGTCGATTGCCTCGTGCGGGGCATCATCGGGAGTCGGTGGCCGTGCCCTTGCCAAGGTTAACGAGCAACGCAGGTGGAAAAAAGGCTCCGCGCAAGTAGCCGGGCTTCTTTAGTCATCAATTTGACTTACATTATAGACATGTTTTCGAATTCCGAATTCGCGTGCAAAACGCCATCTGGATAAGTTATTTAAAAGGCCGGTAATATGCCGGCGCACCGGTTGTCATTGGAAAATGTAGGGCCTCGATGGATCTTCGTCGAACTCGGATGATTCAACCGCACGCATGTGCGGAGAGAGAGAGAGAGAGAGGAGAGAGAGAGAGAGAGTGGGAGAGAAACGTACGTGTGCCGCCTTGCATTCGCATGCACGCTTGTACATGCGGGCGCATCGAGTCCTCTCGGCCTCTAATATCCCGTTTCGTTAGCAATTGACCAACCCCTCCTCGTTTTCCCGTTCGGACTTGTCCAGGTCGCGTAAGTACAGGAGAGCGCAGTAACTTCGCGTCGGCGTCGCGTTGAGAGGCTTTGTAACAAAGTACGGCTTACGCAATGCCTTACGCAATTGCCGGCAGGCGAGCCCCTCAACGTTGAATTGGCGGGGCGATTCCTCCCGCGAGCTCCCGTTCCCTACTGGCAGCCGGGATCGGGCGCGAGAGCGGCATCCCTTAGCCGAGGGCAAGCGCGGCTAGAGCCCGACCTCTCGCTCGGGTAAAGCGCGATCCCGGGGCCGGGCAGGACTCCTCCGGTCGTCGCCATTGCCCGCGTGTACCGAGAGGAGGAACGCGGCGCTTCGAGGGATGGCCGCGGCGGGGCGCCACCCGTACCCCGAATCGTCGGTATTCGCGCTCGGCAACGTGGGGATTCGCGTTACGGGCGGTCGCTTACGGGGGAGCCGCGACTACCCGCGGCGCCAACTGCGCGGCGCCTCTGCGAGGTGGCGGCCTTCGCTCCGCTCCCCGAGGCTCCTCGGCCGGACGGAAGCCGGCCGGTGGCGGTGGCCACGCTGGCGAGTGGCCCGACGCCGGAGGAGTCGCGCCCTCGCGGTCCTTGCCTCGTTCCCATTACGTTGCGCCCTGACCTCGTTTCGCGTGGTGCGCTCCAGTTAACGATACCGCGGAGACACGGCGCTGGCCAAGTTTAGCCCGGCCAAGCCGGGGCGCTGAGGAACGATGCCGTGTGTCCCCCCACCTGCCGCGGCCTCACTCCTGGCCCGCTGGCCCAAATTGCCGAAACTCGCGACGACCTCGGCGCGAGTTCCGTTGCACTGGACCCCCGGTGTGCTTCGCTTCCAGGCGCCTCTTCCTTTTTTTCCGCTCCCCCCGGGACTCGGAACTCTCCGCTCCCAACTTCGTTAAGCCAAGGAGTAGCCGAATGCTCAAGAGTCCGATCCCCATTGTTCGTCCACCTCGACGGGCTCCTCGGCATTTTTAAAACTCTGCGCGTCGTTTCGCGACTCGTGCTGGAAATTCCGGGGCTTAACGTGGAACAACGATTCTCATCGATTCGGACGCTCAAATTAATATCCTTCGAGAGTCAAGCACCCGCTCGAAGGGCTTAGAGAGAGAGAGAGAGAGAGAGAGAGATCTCGAAAAGATCTGACGCATCTCGATCTCGACTGCGAGCTAGAATTCCATTAATTTTAGGTTTTTTTTTCATCCGATATCTCTTGGTGTAATTTTACTTTACGTAAAGAGATAGATCGAGTGGGAGGGAAACAGACAGACAGACAACGAGAGATAAGAGAGAGGGAGAGAGAGAGAGAGAAATGAGAAAGAAACAGACATAGTAAAGTATAATAAAAGAATAAGAGAAAGAGAAAAAAAGGATAGATAAGAAATTTGAATTTTTTAATTTGAATAAATTCTTCCTTTAACAAAAGAAAATCTCTAATTTTAAATATCACCGACTTATTATTCGAACTTACTAATTATTTCAAAGTTTTATCAAAAGCTTTTATTTTAATTAATGAGTATCTTTGTAAAATAATTTTAATCGACATTATTAATGTTGAATTGATTTAAAAGCGTAAATATCTAGAGTGCAGATATTACATTAAGAGCACCGACGTCGTTGTCGGGTACAATGTATTGAAATAAATCGAGTGGCTTGAACTTCGAGTAATGCCCGTTTACTCTACCGACAAGATGAGAAATCGTGAAAAATTTTTAACGTACATATTTTTAATGTGCGTGCGAATCCGATTCTTCGACGAGTGGAGGTTGGAAAAACGACGATATCGAGAGTCGACCAGCTCGTAATAATCTTAGCTGTGTCGACATTCCCTGATAGAAATCATCGACATTCATCGGATAATAATACTTTGCTTATTATGATTAATGTAAGAATTGCCAGTGTCTGACTACAATTGCAGGATAAGCCTTCATTACAATTATTTGTATGCATAATTTTACTAAATGGATAGATTTGAATAAAATTCAAACTTGCATAAATAATTTAAGATAAGATTTCGAATGCGAATATAATATCGCTTTGAATTAAAATTCCTTTTTGTAGCTATATCATTTTATTGCTATTATGATTATTATTTCTGATGTTATTGCTGACACTGTTGTTGCTATGGTTGGTACCAATGATGCTGCGGCTAATTTATAAGAGCTTTAATTAAAAACTCAGCCGAAGATCTATGTAAATTTTAAAAAATCAATACTGAACATAATCGTCTCATACTACATTTATAATTTAAATAATGAAATTGCGACTCAATTGCGTAAAATGTACTTTATTTCATATTAAATTTGAATAAAAATATACAAAGACTCTTAAGTGTTGGTAATTTTTATTTAAAATAATGCATTCCGACAGTTTAAAAAAAAAAAGGAAAGTAAATAATCCATATGAATTTGTAATACATTAATAATATCATTATATTATTCATTTAATTTTCTGAATAATACAATTAATCAATACACTTTATTAGTTATTGATATGTACATATTTTTTTTTTTTTTTTAATTCTATTGTTGAAAATTCAACAAAGCAATATGAGTTCTTGTTTTGATGTTATTTATCTTTCAATAAAATTTGTATTTTTTCGGACATCATGTAGAAAGCAAAATCAGATTTATTTCTCGAATAGACACTATTTGAACACGTGTATTTGTATTTTATTTTCCATTGTTATATTATTTGCAACAATGTTATGAAGGATAAATTTAAAAAGCAATTTTTTTTAGTAATTGAAGATGTTACACGAAACTTGGTGTATACGTACTTATGTATGCATACATGCATACACACATAAGAATACATACATATTCGCATTATATACAAATATATAATATTTAGTCTGCAAAACTATTTTTACAAATGACCATCTTTACTGACTTGTAAAATCGGATATCACGAAGCACGAGCGGAAAAAATAAAAATTTGAGAGTAATTTAAGAAATCGATAATACGTTTGCCGTTTAATAACACCGTCGCAAATTTTGGGCAGAATCAATAGCCGTTACTTCCCACCCTTTAGCGCAATCCGGGCCGCGGGAAGCAATAAAAAGCGATTATTTAGCGAGTAAAGAAATACTTTTTCTTTTAATTACGAGTGGGCGCACGTGAATTCGAATGCAGTAGAACGCAACAAGAGCCGCGTCATAATAGCGAGGACGAACTTTAAATCCGATCGAGGCTTTCGCGAAAATTTCCCACGATCGAAGCAAGAAGGCGTTGGGTTGTATAGAAGAAAAATCGAAGTTGCGAAATGTTAAGCACCGCCACGGCCGATAATGAGTCGCGCTAGAATTGCCCAAGCGGAATATTATCGAGAGGCTCCGATCGTCGGGCTCCGCCGAAGCCGCCATCAACTGATAATTAAGCTTTCGTCCGGTGTGCTAAAATTGAAGCCAACGTCGCGACAAAGGCAGAGGCCGGCCGTGTACGCGAGAGCGAGGCATTATCAAAAAAAAAAAAAAGGCCGCGTAGTAGTCGTTGCCCTCGCGCGTATCGTCGATTCGCAGAGGCATTAAGGAGGAAGAGAAGGCGCGATGTAACATTCGCTCTCCGAATCGCGTCGTGTATTTTCGACGTTGTATCAGCAGAGGCGCTTCATCTCGCATTCAGTCCCTCATCACGTGTATGTGTCAAAATCAATATTTGGCGTCACTCTGTTATGATAACGTCGCGTCAACTGCCGCGCCACTGTAACATCGCTCTCTCTCTCTCTCTCTCTCTCTCTCTCTTTTTACCATCTCCCTGCCGCCATCGCCGCCTGCCCCTCGCTCGGTGCGCCGCGATTCCGCACAATAATGCCTATCTTTCCGACAAATGTCACGCCTGCGTTCATCCGCGAGCTTTCCTTCCTTTGCCCGCGCGCTTATTCCGATTACCGCCGATTCTACATCGTGCTCGAAGTAAACAAGGTGAAATTGTATTCGATTCCTTTGGTGATGCGATGCTACTTGGTAAAAAAGAAGAACTGATATTTTTGGTACCGACGGCGAATCTAGCGACTGTGCTGGATAATTTAATTGGAGAGACTAATATCGACCTCCTCTTGATTTTCACGGCGATCTCGCAACTCACTGCATCCACTTGGCTCATGGGTGATTTCATATTTCACGTGAATACCTCGGCAAGCTGAAACGTACTCTTAAATAATTTTAAATTACGCGTCCTCGATTACCAACTCAATTAATCGTTCTTCGTATTTTTATATTGTTTAGATAGAAATAATAATGTAATGCTTCATCAACGTCCTCTTAGCGCAAGTAATTTTTTAAAATAAAATTAGTATTGACTTATTCCATGTACGTCTATTTCGCGTGGGTATTCGATGTCATGTGATTGAGAAGCAAAAACTTGAATACCTTAATTTTACACAGCGTTATTGATTGACTACATATTGTAGTAATTTTTTTTTTTAATGAAAAAATTACTACTAGTTATGGGCCAAAAACAGAAAGTTAATGAGATTTTGCGCTACTGCAATTAATACGTAGAAGGACTGTGAATATCTAGTGTTAATATCTTTTCACCAACCTTTTTTAATTCATTTTTTTATTTAGTTATTTGTCAAAAATGTGTATGGTAAAATCCATATGGTAAATTTTCAGCTTATCGATGTTCAAACGAACATTTAGTATGTCCAATTGCAATAATTTTACAAACTTTCTTAGGTTACCAATGAAGCCACCTAATTTTAATTTAAAGTTTCTCGGAGATAATGTTAATTAATGCTTAGTATTAGTTAGCGTGTATTTTTATTTAACGGGTTCTTTCAGTTTTTAATTTTGCAAGTGATTCTAGTCGTTTATGTAATTAAAAAAGCCATTTCAATGCTCATAAATTATAAATTATCAATTCTAAAAAATTCTTTAGTATCTTTATCATTTGCATAATCACAGATTCTGAATTTTTATTAATGTTGATGGTTGTTTTACGATTGTAAAAAAGGTATATTTATATTATCTTCTATACGTATTCATATAAAATTTTTAAAATAAAAAAAATCTATTTTTTTTTTTAAACAACGCTTCTGTTGGAACATAAAGTCATAGTTATGGTGTTATTCGTGAATTCTTTACAATGATTAAATTCAAAATTAATTAGGTACATTATTTATCCACATCGGAGAATTAAATTTAATATTTCTATTAAACTAATGTGATGTCAAGCGGTTTTATAAAGATATTTGAAAAAACGTTTGAGCATTTAAAACAATAATTATTTAAAAATTATGTAAAACTTTAGACTATTTAGAAACCGAAGAAATTAAAATATCTTACGATATTTTTATTACAATGCTAGTAATAATTTAAAATTCATTGGGAACGGGCAGACTTTATAATACATGCGCAGGCATTTACAAAGATATTAGAAAGAATATTCGCCTCGAAAATGTAAGTTTCCCGCACGATTAATACTTTGAGCCTCCGGCTAATTATAAATTTTGCAGAGACCTATAGGATTTTGTCATTGGAATAGTGAGCGCAGGCTCGAGCAGGAGAAAAATCAGGATTGAAAAAAATATCGGGGAAAAATGTTTGATATTATTATGCCGGCGAAGGATAAATTACTTAACGGAGGAGAGAAAAGAACAGGAGGCGGCACAAAAGATGAGAAAGCATCGCCTTTTTCCGGGTCGTTGAACTCTCGGCCGCCTACCGGCGTCCCTAAACTTTTTATTCCTTTGTCTTTGTTCTTTATCCCATCATCCCCGCGACTCGCGGCAGCGGCAGCGGCCCAGCGGCGTTCCTCAAAATAAACATGTCCCGTGTCGCACTTGGCTTTACGATATTCCCGGCTCTTTTGTTATGTTTCGTCCGCTAACGAAAGGCTCGCGCCTCTGCCCGCGTCCCGCTGCCTAAGAGCCGCCGTATCGGCGATCGAGCGGCGCCGAAGGAGCTTTCGTCCTTCCGCCGCCGCCGCCGACGCCCGCCCGGTCCCGGGGCTCCTCTCCGACGCTCGAGCTTTTCGCGATTGCCCCTCGTCGAGGGGACGACTGTCTCGTTCGCGCGAGTGAAGCACTTTACCCTTTCCTTCCGGGACCGCCACACCCCCCCCCTCCCCCCGCCCGCGCCCTGGATTACGACGAGCGTCGTAAAGCGCGAGGAAGCCAGTCCTCTCCTCTTTGCTCCTTCGCTTCTCTCGAGTAATCTCCGGCCTCGCCTTGGCACATAAACAAACGCGTATTTTTTGCCGTAACAATAACTGTTTGGATTTCCTTTTTTTTTTTTTTTCGTACAGAGGAGCATCAAAATTTCGTCAGATTTATGATTGATTCGATGCCTCCCATCTCTCTCTCTCTCTCTCTCTCTCTCTCTCTCTCTCTCTCTCTCTTCATCGTCCAGAATTGCGCAGCTTCTTAATAAAATCAAAATCTTTTCAATTTAAACTTTCTTCTTGCTTATGTAATTCACTCTGCTGAAAAATAACCATCAGCCTTACTTTCTTCCTTAATGATTTCTTTTCGCGGGAAAATTTTCCTTCGGCAAAAATTTACGGCCAAAACTTTTGTAGAATTCTTCGCCATATACTTCGCTTAATTATATTTTACTTACAAAATAGCACCTACGTCTAAGACTTGCGTTTGAAATTTTTGCTTTAATTATTAGGAAAATTATGCTTGATACCGTTGGCAGCGTACCATCAATAAACTTCAACGCGTAAAGTATTATGGCAAATATATGGGTATTTTTTAAAAATTGGTAAATGTATTTCAGTTCGTGTATATGTTCATAAATAATTCAAGGTAAAAATCGATTTAAAATGTAATTTGTTTCGAAATTTGATACCAGCGATTAACCGAAAATTGGTACTAATAAAACATTACTTTAACTCTCACGCTTTGTATAATTTGTAGCAGTTAACAACATTATTTACACTACTGGTCATTATAAACTTTTTTTAATACCTACTCTTTTATTAGAATTCAGTGTTAAATTTGCCTTGGTACTTTTTTAGCCCAATATGTCATTATAATAGTTTACGGATATATAAATTGATATTAAATTTGTTTCATTTTTATCTTATACTACATTAATTTTTTATCTAATATCTTTTCGTTGAATTTTTTTAAACAAAGCTATTGATTTCAATACTTATATATCTCATTTATGAATTTGTCAACATAAATATTAACGAAATTTGAGTGTAGTTATCCTGAAACATATTGCATAACAATAATCGTATTGACCTAAATTCGACAATTTGTGTTTAAAAAATTATTCCATACATTCAAATAGAAAGAGAAAATGGAATATGCTTAAATAAAAAAAAAAAAAATATCTATATCTGTATTAGTTTTAGCGTATGTACACATTTGTATACGTTACATTCGGTTTATTGATTGATTAATAAACTTCGCATGATTTGCTAAAGCCTATAAAATTTTAAATAATACTGTGGTAGTTGGATTTTATTAATGCAGAAACTCTTGCGTTGTAAAATAAAACGATATTATAAATAAAACACATTAAGGATATTTAATGTAATCTTTTTTTTATTTACATATATTATTATTTTAGTGTCTATCATTATTATTATTATTATCATTGTTATAATTATTATTATCATTTGTTTTAATATTTGTTATAAGTTAACGAATCTTACGCAATGCATTTTCTTGTAACCATTAAGTTGTGTAATGAGTTATAAATCATAATAAAGGACATTGGAATTGAATATTTTACTAGGTTATAAATAATAAAAAGCTGAAAGTAATTTATGAGGTGTCATAATTACTAAGTACTGTATGCATTGAAAACTTTTTTATTAATTTGTTCATTAACGATTAAAAAAATTTTTAATCAGTATTTTAACAAGAAATAATTTTTTAGATAATACGTAAAAATTAGTGTTTCTTAATTCATTTAATTTTTATGGCTTTCACTTCGAACTTAAAATAACGAAATCTAAACTCATCACCAGATTAAAGAAATGTACAAAATCGTATTTGCGTACGGAAGTATGAAAAAATTTTCATTATCAACAGCCAACTCGATGAATTTAAAGTACTAGTATTGGAAAAATATTGCATTTAAATGCTGCGACGGCAGGCGCCGTCACTAACACGAGAGCCGGCGAGAGAAAGAGAGTTAGTACGTGGTTAGCGTATGCGTTTGATTAAATTTATGTCCGGCCGATGATTTTAATGTTGCGTAGATTTAATTTTCTTTCGCGAATGGCTTTACATACAGTGATTAGTGTAAGGTTTTTTTGTAAAGAAGACCGATAGAGAAACGCTGCAGTTACCGTTGCCATTAATTTTGGCCCAAGGAACGACCAGCGCGTCACGACTATTCAATAATCCACGTCAAATGTATCCTTTATATTTAAAGGTTTTATTTAAATATATTTAATGCAAAGTACACTGGCAAGTGTCTCGCCTAGCGGTCGACTCATGAGTATATCTGCTCCTTCTGCTAGTCTTGAGTTTTTTAAGAGCGACATCAAAGGGAGAGGGCGCAAGGAGGCACAACTATGAAGTCACACTGAGACAACATAGTACTCAAGAGAGAGGCTAAGAAAAGCCAGTCATTAAGCTCATAGTCCGGTGGAATTCGCAATTTTATTCCCATGTCTTATTAGAATTGTAATATAATAAATGTTACGTCCAGAGTTTTCAAAATACTATCTTAGCTTCGATACCTTAAAAAATACCTCCGAATGCGACGCATTAATTGAGCGTAAAATCCTAGTGCTCAATGATGTCGTTTCTTCTCTTTGTGCCTACACACTTGAGTGCAATAGCACGGGACGAAGCGACTGATCAAAGGGCACTGAAATATACTAAGTTTTGTATAATTAAAAATGCATTCCTAAACGCCGTTTTACGAACAATTGCGACGGTATTTTGAATTGTAAACACTTAAAAGGTTGATGTTTTGTAAAGGTTATGATATGCAAGGATTAATAAAGAAAATAAACACGAGTATATAACATTATAAGAGGTATTAAACAATTAATTGACTACAATTTGGGAAACAGGTCATTTAATTTTGAAACAACGAGAAATTATGTTATGATAATAATAAAAAATTTCCCGATATGTGATTTAATGAGTAGGATAAAAGTTTTAGAGATAATTAAGTAATAAAGCGAAGAAAACAAAAAATAATTTTTTTTTAATAAATAAAAAAAATGTATTTTACAATAAATGTCTAAATTCTTTGTTATACCCACGTGCATTTATGGTTCTTAATTTAAGTCCTTGATTAGGCAGTATCTACTGTTAAAACACCACTTTCAAACGGACAGTTCGACACAGAGTGATTTTGGAAATGATTTTTAGCACAACCTACCTCGGAAAATCTCTGATTCCTCCCCACTATTCTATTTAATTAGGGCAAAGAATTAGAGATTCGCTCTTGCTCGACAAGCATAGCAGAGGTATTTATTAAATAGTGGATTTGTTTCGTCGCGGAGCTACATTTTGCCCTTTAGAAATTTATTAATAATTTCACGAATATGATACAAAGCAAATATATAGCATCTGTATATTTGCTAAGTATTGATCTCGTTGCTGCAGGTAAATCCGTTTTAAAGGATCGAAACCAGCGGAATCGGAACAATTTGGTGTGAAATAACTATTTTATTCAACTTCCTCAGTGGAACTGACTCGGGTCTTGCAGATTTTCAATATTTAAAGGACTCGGCAGTACGTTATTCTTATCATGTTATTGCAAAGCCGAAAGCCCAGGCATAGGGGATTACTAAAGAGGGATCAAAACGCAGAAAAAACTAAGCGTCGATGCCTAAAATATCTACGCGTCGAGCATCGAGACAGGAACCATGTGCTATTTATCGTGTTACATTCGCTCGTGCAGCTAGGAAAATAATTTTACAGTATCTTAAAATGACCGATGACTAAAAGTATCGTTCTTTCCTTGCCTAATCTACGGTCCAACGGCCAATACAAAGCGGACATTCAAATACAAGCAACCCCTTTATCTTGGAAAATGGTATTTTTCCTGAGCACTTTTCCTGACACTTTACTTCGCGTAGACTAGATGCGACATACAATGCGGTCCCACGGCCAACGCAACGCGGACAATCAGCTACCAACAACCCTTTTCTCTCAGAAAATGCTACTTTTTTCAGAACAGGATTGATACAGAGCGCATAGATAACGATTGCGAGAAGGGGATTTCTCAATTTTCAAAGAAAAGGGTCCCTACGAATACCTGTAGAGCTTTATTACATCGGCTGTGGCTCTGAAATTCTAAGACTAATGATCAAGGAGATGCTCTGATAGTCCACGTGCCGTATCAGTAACGGCGTAAAAAAAAAAAAAAAACGAAAAAAATTTTCTAGTCCCATTCAACTTTCGATTCTGGATCTTCCGCAGTCTGTAACTGCCAAGACGCGCTTGTTTGTTGTACTCGTAGTTTTAGGTTTTTAGCCTGGCTACAATTGCGCCTAGCTCTTATCAGTATTTATTCTTGTACGCGCGCGATGTATTGGGATATTCGTTCCCCCCCCCCCGGTGTTTGACCAAGTATCGAACCCTACAGGTTACGCGCCGTCGGTTTATGTAGTGACAGAAACGCAGGCCTTAAACGTGCCGCACTTTAACCCCTTAAGTTTTGTTGCATTTTCTTGCTTCGAGCTTACTCTTCGTGCGCGTAGGCAAGGCCCTTCTCTTATCTACCTGTAGCTTTATCTAGTTCTTGCCGCGTTATTTATTAGGTTCGTTTAATAGGCATGACTTATGAGATATATACAATTTTAAAAAATCTAGCGAAACGGAAGATTAGAAAAAAGAAGAAAAAAAAATTTCTCGCAGGTCATCAGCACAACTTAAAAATCGGTGTCGTTCTAAAAAAAGTTAATTTATTATAATAATTCATCCAATGAAACTTAATCAATTTTTTAAAAATTATTTTAAATTATATTAATTTGTCAACTATGCAGCAGATAAGGAAATTCTGCTACAACGTGTAGAGAATCATCGGAGAAGATTTGCAAATTCTGTATCGTAAAGGGAGTTCTAGAAGTAAATTGTTTTAGGAAAAACAGCCAACAAAATGCCCAGTAAGCGAAAAGCTACTGAAGTCTTCTACTAAGGAGCGAGTGGGAAGAAAGTATTACCAATTCGCGCTCAGACTCACAAGCGAAGTACCCGAATATTTTGGAAGAATTGCTTTCGTGCAATAAAAGAATTATAATGACGACATACCATTTTTTGTCCTCAAAACTAACATAAAAAAAACCTTAAATTTATGTTAGGTACAGGCTTAGACGTGAGAGTAATAATATAAAGAATTTTTAAGACACCGTACAACGTCGATTCTAATAAAGATAATTTCACAACCGGAATCTTAGCAACCCTGTAAAATGTCTAGGAAAATGAAATCTTGACACATTTGGAGTTAACTATCCATTCACTTTTGTTAGTAACTACCTCGATATTGCCTATCTTGGGATTTTAGGATCTGACTTCTTTGCTAAGAACCATTTAAAAATCGATCTGAGAAATCAAGAACTTTGGATAAATGATCAAGTTTATAAATTGCTCAGTACAAATGCAAATGAAACGATACATAAAATAATTACCAATATAAGAAACAACGAACCCTATTTGTGTGTATGCACAGCGACTGCGCAACATTATTCTCGACTGAACAGAACCTCGACTCTTACGAGCTTACAATCATGATGATAATACCAATGTACTGCTGATGGTTTTGAATGATAGTTGATTTTTCTCTTTTGCCATTCATAAATGTCACACTCCCTTTTACAATAGGGGGCAAATTCATGATAGAAAGTTGCGCTTAAGTAAACCTAACAAAAGCGAACATTTTTTTTTATCAAAAATTAGCCAAATAAGCCAAACATTAAGCCATATTTTTCAAAGGTATAAAAAGCCATTTAATAAAAACACGAGGACCTACAGAAGTAAAAATTTTAGGAAGTGCAAACACCTTTATTGTTTATCTCTGAAGATTTTCTCATCGAGTTTAAAGGTGTGACGAATAGTACTGATCTCGCGGTACCGGCCCCCCCCCGCCCCCCGCCCGCGCGCGCCTCCGGCTGGTTCAGAAGGACACTCGAGGCAAGTCTATTGCCTCATGCGTCGAAACAATAACACCGGATCGCTCGCGGAAACGACCGCGGGTTGGGAGTGTAGGCCGAGGGGACGAGGCCGAGACCCGGACGCGCCGAGACCGCGCGAAAACGCCCCCCGGAGAGTGCGAAATTGGCGCGAGAGACTTCCCTCCGTGGCGGAAGGGCTGGATCGGGTCGATCCACCCACAGCCAGGTGCGCGTTACACCGCCGAGAAGCCCGGCAACGGAAAACTCGGTGCGCGGCGATCCTCCTGTAGTCCGTCCACGGCGAACAGCGTACGCCAAGAGCGAGCGGTTGGCCCACCGAGAGAAGGTAGAATAGGGGTCAGGCATAGGTAGCAAGGGGTATATGGAGCGGCGATATATGGTGTGTGGGTGTGTATGCGTGCGAGTGTTTATGATATTGCGAGGGTGTCGGCGCCGTAGATATATGCATTAGCGAGGCTTTTCCCCCTCTGCTACTAGGGGGTTTTTCACGCCACATGTAAACTGCGTGGGCCAATAAATGATTATTAACATGCCCAAATTGTGTCTCGATTATTTCGTACCCTATCCTCCGCTCTTTCACCTACTCGCAAAGTCGAGGCCTGAAATCGCCCGGACACGATACACTTTTTTACTTTTTTGGCGATTAAAACCATTTCAATATTGATAAACGATAAAAAATATCAAAGTCCTAATAATAGAAGATATATTAAAATTGATCCACGTGATGCCTATAAAACAGCATTTAGTTTTCTTATTGGGCATTATCAATCTAAAAGAATAACTTTTGGATTACGAAATGCACCTGCAACTTTCCAACGGTTGATGTACCAACTACTGTATGGAATGCAAAAATTAACGAAATATTTGTTTACATAGGTGTCCGATTATCTGCAGTAATTCTATGGATCAAAAAGAATAAACATTTAATTTAGTAATGAATAGGTAAAGAGAAGCAAACCTGATAGTACAAATGAATAAGTGTTGGTTTTTAAAGAATCAAGTTAAATATCTAGGTCATGTACTAAGTTAAAATGATTTGAGTCCCGATCCATCAAAGGTTGATGCTGTTCAAAATTTTCCTCGACCTAAGTCTATGAAGAAAATAAGAACATCTAAGGGCGAGCAGGTTATTATAGAATATTGATAAAAAACTTTGCACATACAAGCAAACCCCTAACATAATTACTACAGGACAATTTAGAATTTACAATGAACAAAGATATAGACAATTCCATTACGAAATTAAAATCCGCGATACGTAATCCACCGCTACTAAAATTTCCGAATGAGAATAAGCCCTTTAATAACACCTGCGATGACCTGGATTCGCTATAGGAGTGCTATCTTAAGTTGATACAGGTAAAGATTTAGCCATTCCTTATACTTCAAGAGTACTTACTTCGTGGACCTGAATTATCCTATGAAGTTTATGAAAAAGAAGCGTTAGCTCTAGTTCGCTCGGCGAAAACTTTAAGACCATGCATTTTCGGCAAAAAAATAAAATTTATACCAAAACCTTAATGGTAAAAATACCATTGACAATATTACGAGTTTAAACACTAGAAACAAACGACAGAGTTCTAAAATCAAGAATCAAACTTTCGGAATTTGATTATAAGATAATTATAAGATAAAGCAGGGATATTAAAGTTGACTGTAGACGCTCTATCACGAAACCCTATAACACCCTTAAAAGTTGTATCCCTGACACAAAATCAGGCAAAACTGCATTAAGAATCAATACAAAAAGGCTGAACTTAAAGAGTTTAAACCTCATTTTACGAACTACATTAACATCACCTATCGGAGATCAAAGGAGAATATGATTAGTGCGCGTGGGAATGTATATCGGCCGATTAAGCCATTTTAGTTTTTCCATCCATTTCCAGGAAAGGTTACCTACCAATACGACCGGCGTCGATGGCTTCCCTTGTTCCCTCCGTAGAGTGGAGTAATCGCGAAATTCACAGGCGATAGCGAGATTCGCGTCATCCCTAGCAAGTAAGTACATCTCGCTTTGCTGCCAAGTTCTAACGGAGGCCAAGGTATTTAGCAAAATTATTGCTTTTGTCGTTTTGTATTTATTCTTGTTCTCGCGCTCGAACTTCACGCCTATTACGCGCAACAGGCCTATTCGGCATTGTTGGGCCTTCGAAACAACTGCCGGCAAACTCAGCCGTTAAGTCCGAGTCCGAGCGCGCCCTTGTGGCCAGTGGGTGCCGTACGATCGAGTTAGTGTTTTTTTTCTCTCCCTCGACTTAATATTCATTGCGTAGGCTAGCTATTTTTATTTTATATGTAATTATTCAGCGAGCAAATTATATTCATATTATACGTAATTGTGTGCGCGTGTTTTTTTGGATATAAAAAAAGGCGAGAAAAGTTCCACTTTGTACCAGTGGAAAGTTAATAAATTGAAATTGAGCCTCGATGTTAATTTATTTTATTTCTTTCGTCTCCTCCCCTCTCAGCCCACTGCCGCCCAACCGCAAAACACTGGAGCCGGCGACGAGCTTTATACTAGTACTACTGTACCCGCCTCTTCTGCACCGCGGAGAAGCCGCCTGCGTTAGACTTTTATAAAAAAAAAAAAAACTTATTTGCATCTTTTGGCTCACCTAGGGTTGCCTTAATAGACCAAGGTTTTATCAGCACATGTGTCTGACTAAAAGGGTAGCAAAAAGGTTCAAAATAAAACAGATTCGAACCACTGCTTTTCAGCAGCAATCTAATTACTAATTAATAAATTATTATTAACTACCATTAGTAAAAGATTATCTAATTATTGGTAAATAATATTCTTAACGTATACCAAATAAAAAAGGAATCGAACTCCAAAGGTAAGCTGCTCGATGCCGTGCCGTGAAATTATAAAATAGAGTAGCTTAAATTTATGCGTTTGGGACATAATACTAATATACTTGGCGTGTCTGTTATAACTGCGCGCCAGCCCTTAACATTAGCGCCAGTTTGCTCGCCCTCTAGCGGTCGCCGTGCGAATGTTTGGCTCTAAAAAATTTTTTTTTTTTATTTTAGTTTATTTAAATTCAACACTATTATTTATATATGTTCTTCCTCTCGATTCAATATTTTGTTTCTTCGAGTCCTGTGCTTTATTCACGATCTTGTACATATTTGCTCTCTTCACTCGCTGCTTTCGCGTACAGACAGTCGCACAAGCTTCATAAAGTTTGTGGACTTTGCATTCTGGTTACCGCAGTCCGCAGCACCTTCGTAAAGTTGTCTCGTGTGGACCTTTCCCCTGGGCGTCCGCGGGTCCCTTAAACCCAATCGCATCTTTCCAGGTGCCGTACAGGGAGGAGGCTTTTTTCGCATTTTTTTAAATGTATTGAATTCACGTCATACAGTCGGCTATCCTCTTATTCGCTTATAACAAAACGAGTTCGTAATATTTCGTAAAGCTTGCTTTGTTCCTTACGGACTCTGTTTCGCAAAAAATCATTGGCGCAGTGTTCGTCTTACTTGTCCGCGCGCATCTCTGCGACTTGTCGCAGTTATGATTGTAAAAACAGTAACTCCCGTAATAACTGCAGGAACATTAAAGCCCGGAGGCAATGCGAAGACTCGATTTTTGTCAGTCCATCAAAAGTTCAAGACCAAAATTCTAGCCTTGTACAGCTCTAACTGGGATGAGGCTTACCGTGCCTCGAGACAAGGCCAATGGTCGAAAGAGTTAATTCATATTCGAGTCCGAAGGGAGCGCAAGAAACGTAAAAACGCTACAATGCAGCTGAATGTATGCGCATTGTATTAACATACAAGTAGCATAGAATCCTAAGACTTTCCGCGGTATAGCAGAAAAATGCTAGTGATTTTGTATTATTAAAGATTTCAATGTCAATAAAAATTTATAGATAGTATAATTCCCGGAAAAAAATTGATTTTTTGACAATAGCACAATGGAAAGTTAAATTACTCGTATGCAATGATTGGATGCCCCGATAGGTATCGTATACCATTAGTGGCTACGGTGCGACTTTGAATAACCGAGCTATATAAATAATTAAATAATTAATTTAATTGATAACTAAGTGAAAGCACACACACACACAAATACAAGAGGAAATAGACAAATAAATAAGTAAATAAGAAATAAGCGTCAAGTGCAGCTGAAAACTAAATCAAGTGTTGGAAGCATAAAAGAAAACTCATTAATTCAAGCCTAGGGAGATGGAGTGCAGAGGCGTCGCTTGAATTTTACGTCACACGTCTCCCTCTCGCGTCTATTTTCCGGCCTGTCAATGATCGCCCATTCTCCTTTCTTCTCATTATTTCCCTTTCTATCCTTTTATTGTCATTTTCTTTTTTTTCTTTTTTCCCCCTATCCATAACTTCAATTTCTTCTCTGTACGCTTCCTTCTCGGGATCGCCCTCCCTACCGAGCCCTGCCCTCCCTCCCTCCCGCCCCCCGCCGCTTTCGCGGCGCTTCGCGATTCACCTATCGCTCCGATCCTTATTCTTCCGTAAATAAAGAGTAGTCACATAACAAAATTTAACGTCTCTGAATTCCCCTTCTGAAAATATAAGAAATTGTTGTTCTTGGTCTTCTTTCTAAACAATTCTCAATGTGCCCTCGTATTTTTAGCTCTCTCTCTCTCTCTCTCTCTCTATCTCTCAAAATGACAAGCGCGATCATTAATTTCATAAACGTCGGGTGCTAAAAACAGCGCAAATGGCATCTACGGGGATCTAAGCTGAAAATGCGATTGCGCCCTCACTTGGATTTATTCTTTCCACTAGTTTTTTTCGGTCACTGCAATTATTTAAAAGAACAAGATGTTCTAAAAAATTGAGGCACGTGTCAATGCGGGATATGAATTATGAAGGGGCCGTTGCGGACTCGGGGGGAAAGGGATGGATAAAGTTATGACATCCACGTCGTAAACTCGGTAAGAAGAATCGGCCCTCGTCTTTTCACATAACGTTTTTTTTCCCATTTTTTTTTTCCATTCGCAGGAATATGTTTACGACTGACGGCTAGATATAAAACATATTCCGCAGAGTCGTCGAAGCGGAATTACGAAACAATATTTGTCGATTATAGGAAACAATGCTTTTACCGCATTTTTAAAAATTGTTATTTCCTAGAACGACCCGCGCCCTATGCTATGCTTGCCAACCCGATGGATTCTCGGTTTAACTTGGCCACCTGGTGATGGGGTAGTGAGTTGATTGGGAGGGGGGGGGCTCAGAGATAAAGTTCCCTCGCATTCCGAGACAATTTTGTAAGATGTCGGCAAAGTTCGGAACTCGCGCGCCAGGCACATACGACGCTAAAGAATGCCGAATGGCCCCCAGGGATCGGAAGTGCCGGTGGTGTCGAAGGGATCGCAGAGCCTCGACTCGAGGTCTTTTCTAAATCGCAGCGCGAATCCGGACAAAACGGAGCCCTGCGTAAGTCCGCTATCGCCGACGTCCGACGCCTGGCTCTTGCGTCCGGGTCGCACGAGCTCGTCGACGTCGTCCCTCCATCTCCCCCAGGGTCGGCGCTTCCGCAGGCCAGTCATACGAGACGGATGGGACGCCAAAGGCCGTTGATAAATTTCCACTAGTTGCCGATAAGCCGGGGGTTCGTAAGCCGAAGCGGCTCGTGATTCTCCTGGGCCGGCTCCTCGCTCGGCCGACCTTTTGCACGCGTTCGTTGGCTCCGGGCGGAGGCTCTGCCGGCTGGATAAACCTCCTCCCCGATCTTAGTAGCTGGATGGTAGTTGAAGCAGATCATAATGAAAGGCGAAATTCTAGCTGTTACGCGAGAGGCTTCAACCACCGAACATTTTACTCTAAAATTTGACCCGGCTGGCCTTTTTGTTGGCGATCTTTTTTCACGGGGGGGGGGCTAATTCGTTTGATGCTCGTTTATAAAAGAGCGCCGTCCGCGAACAAGCCGCCCGTTAAAAAATACAAGAAGAACTGGAACTTTTAAAATTAGATTTAATTTAAAATTTATATGACAATTTTTTCAGCCTGTATAGTGTGGGCTTGAACTTTTCGTTATATTTTACATTATATAGTTTGGTTTTTTTTTTTATATTTAGTTGTATTATTAATTCAGGTATTTACCTGAATTAAATCTTTAAATTGACCATTTTTTTCTAGTTAACTCGGTAAACATTTTTGTATTTTATTATCCTGCTTGCAATCTAAAAGACGGAACTACATCGTTACATGCCTACAGTATATAATTTTTTTTCTTTAAAACTTCATTATATAATTGCTTAAAAAAGTAGTTAAATATCTTTAGCTAAACTCATTATTTCCATTCAGCGCACTCACGCTTAGCTATTTCATAAACAGTTTACATTGACATCCATGTTAGTTACAAATAAATATCTTTACTTATACGTCAAAGTTTTCCAAAGAATAAGAAGTTCTTCTGGCTTGACACACGTGTAGTACACGTACGTAATGATTGATTAACCGCAAAAAGAAAATACTTTTGTTTTTCCATACTACTATGTTGCTGCTTTTGATATTTTGTTCATTTTAAAGATCACAATTGTGAAATTTTTAAAGCATTATTATTCTTAGGATATTTTACTTGTAATTCTATAAATAGCTGTCAGCATGTTAAAAAATTAACTTTCTATTCTTAATTTACAACAAAGATAAAACTAAAGTATTAGATAAATTTTAAGAAACAGAGAACGAATAAGTATTTTTGATAATAAATTTCAATCACTGAACTAAAATAAACATATAAATTATTTAAAAAAATTTTTTTGCTCGAATTACTATTAAGTTACGTGTAAATCAGATGCTTTGATAATTTAAGATCAAATATGTAATGTTTTGAAAAACTAATGGCTCCTCTCGTGAAATTTAGCAAGGTAGACATTAATGAGACTCTCTATCGTTGGTCCAGTAGCATATTAACAGAACAAAATTTGCAATAAATGCGTTTGATAGAATAAAGAAAAATCAAAGGTCGGCAATATAGAATCGATTAAGAACTAAGATTCGTGCTTTTAATTAATTAAAAAAAATTAAATAAAAAGAAATAAGAGAAATTAAATTATTAAATTAGAATATTTTATCTTCTCTCCCCCCTACTTTCCTTCAATATTATACGCTAAAAATGTAGACGAAGTTGAAAGCCGATCTTCTTAATCTTAATTCTGGAGGTAAAAGTTCACCGATAGAAAAATATCATTTGAGATTATCAATTTTTTTTCCTTAAATTTTAATTATGTAAATTTTATTTTGGATGCTAGAGAATGTAATAAGATTATATAATTTATTTGTTGTATAAAAAGCATTGAAATGGATCGATATCGATGAAAAGCATTAAATTATTAAATAATTTAATATTAAAAATTCTGAAGCTTCACAAGTTGTGAACATATTACAGTACATATGAAACAATGTTTTTGCCGAGTGTTTAGCATAATTTGAAGGTTTATTTGTAGGTAGTCACGCATGCATTTCTAACTCTAACATTATTAGCACATGAATCAATAACAAACCATTAACAAATGCGACCATTAGTAGCAATTGAAAAAAAAAAAAAATTGTAAAAACCCTTGGCCGGGGATTTGGCTAAATACTGTGGGACGTTCTACCGTAAGGCAGGTAACGTCGTAATAGCAGGAGGTGAACAGTCGATACGTGGATAGGCGAGTTTTTCAATAGCGATTCCACGAGAGATTCGTCAGTAACGGCGCGGCGCGATTCATCCAACAGGTGGCCCGTAGCCGAAAAACCATGTCGCAAAAAGCGAGCCTCGCACAGCCGCCGAGGGGCTGGCGGGTCGGGGGGGGGGGCGAGGCAGGAGGCGTCCCGTAGCAATATAGCTCGGGCTTGCTCCCGTGACACGTAATTCGGCGAAGCTGCGGGGCAGCATCCACCCCCGCAGCCAGCCCGAGGCCGCGCAACGTCGCTTGGCCCCTGCCCTCGCTCGGTGCCCTTCGGTCGCGGACGCGAGAGTATCTCCAGGCGGTGGATGGAGAGAGAGAGAGACTGAGAGAGAGGGGATCGAAGGGAAAGAGGACGCACGTGTGCTTAAGCGCACGCTTAAATGTACGCAGGCATAAGCGCGCAAGGGGGCGCGCGTATGCGTAGACTGTATCCAAACGCCGACAGGGGAAGTGGGGTGAGAGTAATTTTATACTTCTCGCCTTAATTTAGCCGCTTTTTTTAAACGCGGGAGTTCATTCGGTGCGTGTTTTTTTTTTTTTAAACGAGAAAGGAGGATTCAGGATGGGTAGCTCGTTTACGCTCGTGTTTGCACGGCAGTCCCTTCGTGATTCCAAAATTTTATTCAACATTTAAAAGATTTTTATTTAATACTTCCTCTCTTTTGAGCCGAAGCTCGCCCGTGTACGTTTAAATTCCATAATATTGTGCTCGTCGCAATTTATCGTGCAAACGTGATAAGGGCGCTTGAAAGTTATACTCATCGCGCAGATCACTTTATTAAACCTTATCATAATTTTCTAAGGAATTTTTTCCGCTGTATTTTTTTTCAAGAGAGGCATCAAATTTCATATCGTCAAATTAAAAAAGGTGTTTTTTTTGCAATAACGCACGCAGAAAAATACGTAATTGCAGTCATGTGCCTCGTGTTAATGATGTTTCCTCTCTGAGACCGCCATAAATTATTCCAAAGGTCAGAGCTGCACTGCCGTTTTCCATATTGGTTTTTATATTTTCATAGGCTTGCCAGCACTATTCAAAACGCTAGTAATAATTGAAAATAATTCTAAAACTCGTCATTAAAATCGCAGCTAAAATTAACTTTCTAATGCGGCGTATGTGCAATTTGTATTTGCTCATTTGAATTTCCTCGTCCTATTCATTTGTTAATCGACTTTTTGTATCAATTCCACTCTGTATTTATTAGTTATTGCGTTAAAAATCATCTCGAAGCAATTACCGTTAAAATTAGGGTAAATTTGATAGAATCACGGCTTTAAGCTTATGATGGACCGCCGCTAATAATAGGTAAAAGCATTCATTAATATCACACGTAATGCTGTATAATTGCCGTGGCCAACGAAGGCATTGGCTGTAACGAGAGAGCTAAAGAAAAAAAGAAGAAAAAAAAACAAAGAGATTAGCGCGAATCGACTAGCGTTCTCGGAAAAGGCGAAGGCAAAGCGGAGGGGGGGGGGAACTACAGGTGAAATAAAAGAGGGGAAAGTCGTGATCCTAGCCCTAGAGTAGAGGTCGGTGTATCTACGACGTTTCTATCGCTTGGTCTTTCCATTGCAACAGATGCCTGTTGCTACTCGGCTAAAAGCACCCTGGAAGCATTATACCCCCTTAGAAAATTCCTTTTCACTCCCTTCTTATACGCGTACCTACGTATGGCGCACACTTATGCGCGTACGTATACTTAAGCACACACGCCGCTCCACTCTATCCTTGCTTCTTCTGCCTTCCTCCCGACCTTTTTCCTCGTAGCCTCTTTATTGGATTCTTATTTTGCCACTATTTTTTGGACGACACAACCTTGTTTTCATCTGACAGTCATTCTACATTCAGCGTCTGTTACTTGTTCTTCGTTCGAAATTTACAAATTTTATATCGATACTTACAGTGCACTTCAAAAATAAATTATCATTTTTTAGCCCTTACGAATGCCCTTCTCTCATTCATCGAATCTAATCTGTTACCTCTGAATTATCGACAAATTAATTATTGACAATTATAATGCACTGGTATCTTACAGCTATGGGGAAAAATGTTTCTATTACTCATATAAATATACCCTACAATATCAACGCAATCGTTACGAACGTGCGAAGAACTGAACCTTTTACATAAAATTAATCACTTTCCAACACCAGAGTAATACAAAAATTGTTTGTAATTTTCTATGTTAATGAGAATTTTATCTATGTGCAAATTTAAAAAGCTTAGCTTCATTATTGAGAAGATTAATGATGAAGATTTAATGATGAAAATAATCCACATAACTTCTTACGTAGCGCAGAAAAAACAATATACGTTAAGCCGACTAGTTTTTTTAAATATGTTTTTACTTTGTAATCAAATATTATGAATTTGTGATTTAAAACATGATAATGCATTTTGCTGCAGTTATAAAAACAAGCAAAATTTTAATAACGATATTATAATAATTAAATTATAATAATGATGAATTATAGTGGCAAAAATATGTATCGAATAGAATAAAGTTTTTCAAGAAATAAAAACGTCAAATTATAATCGTAAGTAAGATACTTTTTCACACTTGTACAACACATCGAATAAGACTCAACTTCTAAAAGTTAGAACTAGCAAAATGACTTGAATTGCCCTCGGCTTATTCCTCCTCTGGTCTTGCCCCCCCCTCTCTCTATTTCCCTCTTTCGCTCTCTCTCTCTCTCTCTCTCTTTCTCTAATACCAATTGCCTGTCCTCGATTCGTATGATTCAATCTTTTTTCTTATTTCTTTTCTACTCTCTCCAGTAGATTATATCCTTTGCTTTTTTTCAAAGCGGTTCTCGGATCAAAAGTTTTGAATGGACTTTTCTGACCGCCGTATTGAACTAATCGTCAGGGCAATTGTCCAGTAATGGACACATAGAAAGACAGTATAATTGTAAGTCGATTGCTCCATTTGGGGCTAAAATATTCAATGGCTTCGAGAAATCGAATATTTGACAACCTAAGCACCTTAAGGGTACAAATATTGCGACGAACGTTTTGCGCTCTATCACTTTAAGAAGACGCTTCTGTTTTCCAATACATATTGCTACTGAGATATTTACAAACATTGACGTTTAAAACACTGTGAAAATGCTCCCGCAAAGAGAAAAGATTATAATTCGGGAAAAATAAGACGCGTCAAGAAGCTAAAGTCGAAGGAGGTAGTGCATAATGTTCTATTTGCCGCATATCGTTATTATTTTCCGTAGCTCCATATCCTCAGATTACTCTAAGAAACTGTGATAACATTTACTAGATATGGATTCCCAATAAAATGTTATAGTAGAGCAGAAAAAATTTGCTGTCGCCGAGGGAGGAGTTTGCTGTTAAAATACAGCGTAGCTACATACCGAAATCGTTTGGGTATCGGGTCGCTAATTTCGCGTCGTCAAGGCGACGTCGTGTGCTGTGTGAGCTGCGTTTCGAAGGCGTCGAATATGCGACGCAAATCTCCATCCCACCAATTCCTTCACACTCGCACACCCACGCAATCGTTCTCAACCCCCCGGCCCCTCCATCCATCTCTCTTACTCCGTCTCCTTCAACTTATGCTCGTCCGCGTTTGCTCCTTCTCCCTTTACGTCCCCGCGAAACTATTTGTACTTTGTTGTTTCCTTTTTTCAAACATAGACAGATAGTTAGAGAGAGAGAGAGAGAGAGAGAGATTACAAATGTTACGCCGCTATCTAGGAATTGCTCAAAGGAGAAATGAATATTTATAATATCGGAAGCTCAGGATGAATCGAAACGATCAAGTATTCGATAAAAGAAAGGGCCACCGTTATAATGACCTTTCTTTGGACACTATAAAGTTGCGAATAAGTCAATAGATCCAGGCCCTTTTTTGCTTTTTGTACATTTACCTTTTTTTATTTGCAAACGAGACTTTTTCTTTTGCAGCAAGTTCATTTAAAATTACTGCATGCTACGAAAAACAGTCTATTCTAAATTTTATTCAGAAAAATTATAATAATTCATCAACCTAGGCTTTGTACACTTAATATTACTTTAAAAAATCTTAAATTAATGACTAAGATTATGTTGTTTTTTATAATGTATCTATATATATATACATTGTTGAAACAAAGTACATTATCGCGAACATTATAGAAAAACTGTAAGATATAAAAATTTTAAGCAGAGATTAACTTATTACCATAAATAATCTCATTTAAGTAATATTTTGTTTGACTGTTAAAAAAATTGCAATTTAATTTCTTCCTGCTTTTTCGCAGTGGTGCTTAATATTATATAGTACCTTTAATAATAAGCATTTAGAATTCAACTTAATTTTGAAAAGCTTTTTTTATCTACTTTACATCTCATAACTAAGGTCTCATTTATAAAAAATCAAAAAATTCTGTGTGCTGCGTTAAAATTAATTATTAATTTGTGCTCGCGGAAAAATTGTTATTTAAGTAATGCAAAAAATTTTACAATTTATAATAAGTAGTAATAATTTTATACGATAACATTTTTTTCAGAAAAAAAAATGTCGGTGTGACGAACAAGAATTTAGATCTATTTATAATAATTCTAATTAAATTAAACTAAGAATGTTTGGAGGTATACGGTGTTTTTAATGCACGAAGGATGAATTTTTTCTTTACTTTGAATTTAATTTATTTACATCATTATACGTTAGTTCTACTCGGTATGGATTTTTCATCTTTTTAATGCGAGGCTCATTGACCAAAGATACATTATTAGTTCAAAGGCATATTTAGTAAACTGAAAAAAATTGTGCAAAGTAGAATAACTATTACAATAAGAAGGAAGATTATAATATGCTATAGTTAACAAATAAAAAAAAAAAAAAAAAAAAAGAAGAAAAAGAGAAGGCTCGAATTTAATTTTAAATTGTAATAAGGAAAAGAAAAAAAAATATTCGAACGTATAATTTGAGACGAGGCTGCTTATTACCAAAATTAATGGACGCGAGGTTTTCGAGAAGTTTGAAAGATTTTCAACAGGGCAGAGATGACAGAACGTCTCAGCAATAAGTATAAATAAAAGCTCAATTCTACGGGCAATGGAACTTTTATCAAATCTATATTAGAGCGGTCACATCTATTTTTCAACAGGTAAGTCGCTAGGGCAAAACTAGTAGTACGAAATTGGTTCGATATTGCAATTAGAACGAGCGGCTGGCGCCTGGAAGGCGGAAATAAAACGCGACCGACTCGCTATTAAAATTCATGGGACGCGGGGCTTTAGGCTGACGGGGCGATGAACGAGTGGGCGAGCTTAAGAGGGCGAGGGGCGGTCGGGGCTCGGGGCGGAAGGAAAAAAATTATCATTGTCAGGAATCTCGGGCGAGTTCCTTTGTCCGCTGCCTGGCCTTCTTCAAAAAGTACGGGAATCTCGTTCGACGGGACGGCAAGGCGATATCCGAGGCGAGCTGGAATTGAGCCCGTGAGGACGAGAGCGAGCGAGGGGGTAGAAAAAAAAATGGTGGCGGGGGGGGGGGACAGGGTGAGGCGCTCGCGTAATTAAGGACCAGAAAGACATCGATCGGATCCTATACAAGCGCGCGTCAAGTGAGAAAGGGTGGCGACACGCCACAGCAGAGAGAGAGAGAGGGAGGGAGAGAGAGAGATGAGAGCGAGCGTGGTGACGGAGGAGGAGGTCTGGGGGGGGGGGTTCGAAGGAAGGAGGTAGCAGTGGAAGGAGAAGAGGTGCGGGAGAGCACCACTACCGATATCTTATTTCGCTTCCTCTCCCGTTCCCCATTTACACGGCAATGAAGGGGCGGAAATAAACGAAGAGGTGCAGCAAGCCCTCCCCGCCGCCCTTGTCGCTCCAGCGCTCCCTCTCCCTCTCTCTCTCTCTCTCTCTCTCTCTGTCTCGCTGCTGGCCTCTCCTCGTCTCTCTCGGTCTCCAGGGTAGTAAGGGCAAGGTGCGCGCGAAGGCAAGGGGCCGCGCGAGAGAGGCAACGCCCATTTTTTGATAAGCTAGTTACCCGTCCCATCGTCGCGCTCGCCCTCCAGCCCCGAGATCAATAACTGCATAAAAATAAAGTGAGCCTCTTGCCCGTCGCAGCTACCTTTAACCCGCGTCGTATCTCTCCGCGGCAGCTGCCTACCTTCTCCACCTCCGCCGGTAGAGCCTTCGTCGTCGCTCCTGCCGCTGCCTTACGCACTCCCCTCCCGGCCCCCGGCATCCTCCCCCGCCGCCGACCTCCTCAGCCATCGTCATCTCCATTTCCCGTCGACCACCATCCGCTTTTTTTCCACGACCGCTTTTCCTTATGTGCGCAGAGGTGCGCACACCTGACTCCCACTACGCTTACGCGCTATTTTTCTCTCGCGGCCCAGCCGCCCCTCCCCCCAGCGACTCTTGCTCGCCCTCGCCACCCAACCCCATCGCTCCCCTTGGCCTCCCGGCCCTCCTCCCCGGCCCTTCGCGCGTTACGCACCATAAAATAACGGGAGCGCCCCCGCCGACCCACCGACGCCCTCGTCTTCGCCTCGCCCATCCCGAGCCTCGCTACCTTTTTAGCGCACCTTTTCCAGCGTACAACGGATCTCTCTTCCTCCTCCTCCTCCTCCTCTTCTTCTTCTTTTTCTTCCACCCCATTCCGCCGCCATCGGTTTTTTCCTCTCGCTCGCATCTTCGGCTCTTTTGTTCGGCTCCCCGCCCCCCGCCCCCGCCTGCGCTTACCCGCGCAGCCCTCATCTGCCGCTGCTGCTCGTTACTCTCTCTCTCTCACTCGTCCTATTCCATCCATCCACCACCGACTCCCCCGCGCACCTCGATGCCCCGTCCCGCCCCACCCAACGCGTCTCAGCACCAACAACTCGCTCTCGCTCCCTCCCTCGCCTTTCCGACGCGCACCTTCTTCGCCATTCTCCAATGAGATCCGGAGGTTATTGCCTGTATTTTCTTAAGGGATGAATTCCCCGCGGCATACGCTGCTGCTGCTGCTGCTGCTGCTGCGGCTTTCACCTCGCTACCCGTTCCTCGGCGAAAGGCCGAAGGTGACGGAGAGAAGTTGCGAGATGGATCGGAGATAATACAAGGGACCCAAGAATGGAAATAGGAAAGAGACGAGAGAATATTGTCGTCCTTGCATTCTCCTAAGACACCTAAAAGCAATTCCAAAGCCAGCCCTTATCACCTTTGCTTCATTTAAGTTAATGATTATCGATCACTGCGTACGGACGGTATATTTAAAAATGCATCTATATATCTAATGGCTATAAACTATCTTGCTCTTTGAAAAAAAAAAAATAAAAAAAAAATAGGATTTTCTTACTTTAGTTTTAGAGCGTGACAATTTATTTATTTCTTCTACAGTTTCAATTTTTCTTATTTAACATTGATGCGGAAGGGCAATTAATAATTTTTATCGATAGGCACGGCTATTATTATTATTATTATTATTATTTGTGTTTAAGATTCCTGGAAATATTTAAATGAATGATTTATTGTGCGATGGAGGTCTAAAATTTACTGCCTCTTTAAAATATCAATAGTTGTTTCATTATAATAAAACAAAAACATTTTCTACAATCATCGCTACTTTTTATATTTTATCATTAAAATAAGCCGATCAATGAATTGGAATTATCTACTACCGTTCAAAAACGCCCTACTGGATTACAAAAAGATGAACCAATTTAAATTTAACTTATGGTACTTCTTCTGAGCTATTTTATTATTTCAATAAATTTTATAATTAAAATTTTGTTAAAAACGTATGAAGCATAGAAGGAATCTGATGATAATAGACACTTGTGTATACTTTTAATAAATTAAAAAAAGTTGAATCAGATAGACGAGCGAGTAGTATAATAATATAATTCTATAAATTAACATTTTGGAAAATAGCGATGCGCGGAATTGATAAATAAATATTAAAAATACGGTGTGAATAGAGTGCGAAAATAATATTTTTGTAAAAGATTTATTGATTCTCATATTATTTTACCATGAATTATATTAATTTTATTACTATTTTTACAGTTAATATTTATTGTTATTTACAATATTATAAAAAATAATAAGTTGTCAACAATGTATGAGGCTACGTTTCTCCTCAATAAATTGAGTATAAGAATCATAAGCGATTACTTTAATACCTGTTCTGCTATAAATAACACTACAATTTGTATACAATTTGTTTTTACCTGAAGCATTAAAAGTTTTGATACTTATGCATTTTTAATTTAATATTAAATTTTACCTTTCTTGAAGCTGCTACGCTTTCGTTTTTAATAAACTCCTTCTATTAATTAAAAACAGAATTATTATACTTAAAAAACAATGTGATGTTTTTGTCGTTGACACTGAAAGATCATTGTCAAGTCAAGACGACCCTTGCTTTCTATTTTTTGTTATAATTTCTTGTCATAATCGAGTCACAATCACACATTAAGAAGTAAATATTTTTCCAGGCATATTAAATGCGTTTTACTTGTAATATAAATTTAATTAATATAGTCGTTAAAACATTCATTAATCGCTTCCTGTACATTTCTTATTCTATGTAACAAATGAGCAGGTAATATGAAATCTAATAAAATCGTAATTTTATAATTTTAATTTTTTTAATTGAAAAATATGGTGATTATTATGGAAGTTATAATAAAATGATTAGCAATGTGAACGAAATTGCAGGAGATTTTACAAAAGAACAACTTACATAATCAACTGACTTAACAATGATGCAACAATTTTTCGGATTGCAGTCTTTAGAAATTAGATTATTCAGTAAAAGCATTAGAACATATTTACAAAGTAAACAGTAATTTAGTAATAATAGCATCACATAAATTTGAAAAGGCAAAAATAAAAGAGACATAAGCGAGAGTAGGAATATATGCCTGAAAATGCTATATAGAATGGAAGATAGAAGGAGCAAGGAGAAAAATGTTGAGATGGATGGCTGATGAACATTGATCCTAAGGGCATTTGGTTTGTCGCTTTTATGGAAAATTGGAAGAGCAAAATATGGAGAGAGATGCAACGAGAGAGAGAGAGAGAGAGAGAGAGAGAGAGAGAGAGAGAGAAGAAATCATCATCATGAAAAATTTTAATTTGTTTTTTCTCCTTTATTGTTGCAGATATAAAAGCGTTGGAAGATGCTGAAATATTTCTTTGAAATTATGAATGAAAAGTAATAGAAATCTCAACAACGCATTTGAAATAGAGAATACGGTTCAATATTGCACGCATGAAAAAAAATTAGAAGACATTTTTTTAATATTAATATTTGCCATTTACTTATATAATAAGATAATAATAAGAGGCTAACAAACGTGACGTTCGATATTTTTTTTTGCTTTTTATTTCTTTTTCGTCATATTTATACATACGCTTCTGAGATTCGTGTTATTCTCAGTATATTTGGAAAATTCATTTTTAAACTAAAATCTATTTCTTTTTTTTTTGCCTTTAGAAAAAACTTGATCTCTCAATGTTTCAGCATTACTTAAAAGGTAAACTTTACTTTGTTATGTTATAACATGATATTTCTAACTTATGGCTTCTGTGTAGATATTTTATTAAAACTTTTACATTTCAAATAAACAATAGCTTTAGTGAGCTAAAAAATTATTCTTTAATGCTTTACATCCGATTCATTGAGTCAATAAGCAGAAATCTATTTCAATTTTTTGGGATTTCTATTCAGTATTTTTGTCTAAATTCGTTATTTTGTCTCGTACAGTATTCATTATTTTATTTTATTTTATTATTTATAATATTCAATCGGCATCAGATGTAATATAAAAATCTGCGAAACACAAGAGCCTAAAACTGGTTTAAGTTGCCAGTATTATAAAAATCTAATTTTTTAGTTATATTATACATTTTGTATTTGCACATATTTTAAGGGCCCATTATGGAATTCCCTTTTATAATTGGTTTTACGTTATATTCTTATTAATATATGGAACTGGTCAACTGAGAGCATATAGTTAATTTTGAACAACAAAATGTTCTCGCACTACATGAACTTCTTTTTAGTAGCATCAGGTTCGACTTCCTGTCCGCAAGAGCAGCGCTAATATTACGGTAACATTGACACGAAAGCTGGATAATAAGTAAAGCCGCAGCTTCGAGAACTACACGATTTAATCATCACAAAATCAGGCATGATTTATTTTTGCTTATTGTGTTGAATATACTGACGGATGATAATTAAAATCTCGTCACGACATTTTTAAATTAAAGGACGATGTAAAGTAAAGTACGGTTAAAAAATAAATAATAATTAAAAAAACTTTGAACAAAAAGCATAACTGCTAATATCTAAAATGTTTAATATCATAAATTATAACCGAAGTAAGGATTGCGATGATCTTATTATATCTCTTATATTGAGCACATTAAGAAAATGGCATTATATAAAATGCCTTCGTGTTTCTTTGTTTCATTTAAAAGCATTTAAAATTCGACTAATTATAATTTTATTCTTTACGTCGAAGTGTAGGAAATGAAATACGAAAGAAGTGAGTTACTCGTTATAAATTTATCATAAATAAGAGACAAAGGATAATGCAAGACTAAGTATTTTCAACACAAAGGTCTGAATAATTTACTTACATCTCACTCATAATTTGTACTGGTAACACAATATTATCATCCTTAAACCATCTCTTACTTATGAAATTACTATTTCTCTTGAACATTTTGTTTCTCATTAATTGATAAGTTGATAATAATGTGGACTAGAATGTGTATGAAGGAAAAGGATGAAATGCTCTTATATTAAAATTATAAAAAAGAGTTTTTATTAATTTACCAGTTTACTGTCAGTCATGTTAAATCCTGATTTAATCAACACTATTTATGATTTCCATGTACTTTCTTTGTAGATATCTTTCGAAATTTGCATATTTTTGTAATTTTTTTTCATCGAAATTTTAGAAACGCAATATAAAATGTAAAAAAGTTGAATTTATACATTTTTTAAACTTCATTATTTGAAAGTAATGCAGTTGAATGAAAGATTTTCTATGTACTAACTGAGAGCTATTATATTTTATCATAATCAAAATGTAATAAAAAGTAACCATAAATAAAATTTGCAAAACATTATATTTGATATTATAAACTCACAATTAGATTTAATTCAAGCATATAATGACATACATTAAAATAAATAATATAATATGACAAAAAATTACAAAGAAATGATTATTGGATTATTTATTATTATGTAACATAAAAAAATTTGTAAATTCAAAATATTAGAATAACAGAAGATAAGTACGTTTTTTTGTGTATACTATTTATCATTTAAATATAATTTACCAAATAAAAACAGAAAAAATAATCCTTTATAGTTCAAGTGGTCTTTTACGATCCTTGATTTTATTTACTTTTCTTTAAAGATTTCTTCCTCTCGTACATTTTCACAAAGTTTTATTTTATATATGTGCTTTTTCAGCACAACAGTATTTTACCACAACAATACAACCAAAAAGCTTAATAGTTTCTTTATAAATTTTCTCAATTATTTTAAAATTCTTATAAGATTGGTGAACAAAACAAATTTTTAAATTTAAAATTTTAATTTTTAAAAATGAAGCTTAAATCAACGTTATAATGATTAAGAAAGTTTCCATGCAATTTTTTCATTTTTAAATACTAAAACTCGAGAAAAAGGGCGCGAACGAGTGAGGTTTAACAGTTAATTGAAAAAGTGAAAAATTGATTTGTGTTTTTGGAAATATTAATTAGAAATAATGTAATTAAATTGAAAATGTGATGAAAATTATGGTCATTAATGGAAAAGCTTAAAATTAAATTAAAGTGTAAGGAAATCTAAATTTAAGTATAAATAACAGGAGCAATTGTGTTTATTGGGTTATAAAAGAAATTCATTCATAATAAATTTGTCTGATTGAAAAAAATGTTATTTAGCAGCGAGGAAGGATTTATTTAAGCTAAAATTATATTATGTTCGCCCAAAAGTGAATTTCTCAACGGAAAATTATTTATTAGTTATTTAATATGTGTGTTTATACATTCCATTTTTGATACCATTATCTTTTATACGGGTTCGTGCCTGGAGTGGAAAACCACAATTGCAAAACTTATGACTGAATGTGTCTGTAGAGTAATGAGACAAATAAAGCTATGCATGTGCTTGTAGATATGAAGCTCTTAATTAAATTAAAAGTATTCAGTCGTGAATAACGGTACTTTGTAGCCCTTGACACTCGATGAATTAGAGCTCAGAATCAGAAATACTGACTATTAACGATAAATGGCGTGGGTGGGTCTTTTAGTCATTAATATGAGCATTTTATTCAAATTTTTTTTTTGACTCTCAGACATTTTCTACTCAGGGAGAATAATATGTTTTACGCTTACGGTATTTCACAGATTTTAGAGGAGCGCAAGAAACTGACCGTATTAAAATGTAATGTATACCAGGCGTTCAAAGAACTAAAAAGATTTCACGTACGCATAAGCACATATTCACTGTATCCCATTTCTTTTGTGTAAGTATGAAAATTGAAATATCAATGTCATTATAAAACCGACAGGGTTTAGTGACAAATAATGAAAACGTTTTTATTATAAATTTCTTTTTTCAATCATATTACTTTGTTGAACAAAGCTATTGAATAACACTCAATTCTTAACTAACGAGTCAATCCATTATTCGGTCATTATCAGCAAAGCATAAAAAATATTTGCAAAAATTACGTAAAATAATTTTTAATTTGAATAAAATAAAGTACAAATATGCACGCGTGCGCGCACACTGATTTTATTGAAACGAATAATTAATATACGTTATTAATTTCATTAAATTTACTAAATTAAAAAAAAAAAACGAGAAAAAACATTGGTTTGACGATGATCCATGGGCCCTACGAATATTCACAGTCAATATGGAAATAAATATTATTGTCTATATCTATGTAGAGCAATGATTTTCTCTTAAAAGTATTCTAGAATATGCTACGATGTTTTATTTAGCCCGAATGAACGAACCACTTGGGCTATTTATCATTGACTAAGTATGATTATCAACAAACATCAACTTGTGGCTAACAATAAATTTAACCGAAACGAAAAGCTTCATATCTGCTTATCAACTGATTTTCTTCAAGGGCCACCGAAGCGCTAGTCAGGGATTTTAAATTATGGACGTATGAAGGGAGAACCAACAACAAGAATAGTGTGTACGCGCGAACGAATGTACGAGTATCATCGTGAGTTTGTAAGAGCGCGTAATATCAAAATTTCGTAATCTCGCGAAATTCGAGAACCGCCGAGGTACAACGCAAGAACGAAAATCATCAGGGCTCCAGCTGAATACATCGACAGAGAATAGGCAATGAAAAAAAGGGTTGAAAAATTAGCTTGTACCATACACATGTGCGTCTCTACTCTCGTATTACATGCCGCTGATCATTCGATCTCCCCTCGCCTCATTCTTCTCTCTTTCCTTCCCTCTATTTCTTCCCTTCAGTCATTGAAATGACTCGTGACTACTTTATGAAAGTCATTCCTGTAGGAGAGAGATGGTTAGATAGATAGATAGATAGATAGGCAGATAGATAGATGGAGAGGGAGAGAGAGAGAGAGAGAGTTGAAATCTTTGCCGCGGAGAGTAAACGAGACATCGTTAGACAAGCAATTTTGTGCGTAAGTGCGTGTGAGTGTGAGTTTGTGTGCATAGAGAGAGAGAGAGAGAGAGAGGATGGGTAGGGGAGATCGGAGTTGGCTCGAGCAATGGCTTATTCGAGCAAGTCGCGAGGCTCGAGGGTGGAAACGCCGAGCTAATCCCGAATGCACGAATAATACGTACGCGAACGCGCGGAGTCGGGGGGATCCGTCGAGAGCACGCGGAAAATTTGCGCGCTTGCGCGCACCGCCGCTTTTTTAACGGACTGGGCTGGTGAAAGGGCCGCATTGGATGAAGCGCACGAGTTGCGGATGGGATTTTTTTTGCACGCTAGGAGGACTGCGAGGACCGCGGGACAGGAGGGACGCCGGCGGAGCGCGCGGGGTCGGAAAAAGAGGGCGGAAGGACAGGGAGGAGGATTGCAAGGGGCTGGGGCAAAGGTATCCCTTTGCGTCCTTGCCTGCCGATTAGCGCTGAAGTGCAGAGATCTTACCTTTTCGATTACGCTAGTCTAGTGTTTGCCGTTTTGTTCGCGTGCACGTAGCGCGGAGCTTTGCTCCGAGGCGTCTTTCACGGATGGAGATTAGTTTGAGCCAATTTCACAATATCATTTTATTCCTATGAAATGCTATTTTAAAAATGTGGGCTCGTAATTTTGTTTGCCCGGGTAAAGGCGTCCAATTTACAAAGCGGAGCCGGAGGAGTCCGAGAGCGGTGGTTTAAAATTAGAGTCGCGAAAAAGCGGAGACGGCTTTCCGTTTGAGATGATTTTTAGGGCATTGTAACGGGACGTCCGCCGGTCTAAATGCATTTATCGGGGCTGGAGCGTAAGAAGGAAATGGAACCGTGGAGAGGAGGCGAGCCAAGTTTAAAGGCTGAACATGTTGGCGGGGAGGGGGGGGGCGCATGCAGGAAGGGGGAGGGGTAGGGAAGCTCGCGGGCGTTGCGTCTGCTCCTCGGGCTTTGGGGTTGGGTCTCAACGAGAGGAAAAAACGCGAGAGAGCTTGGATGACCGTCTTCCATTCGAGACATGAAATCGCGTAATAAGAGTTCTCCTCTAATGTGCTCAATGTAAGCGAGGTTTACGTAGAAAGTACCTTTTTTCACGAGTGTCTTGATTGCGCAAATGCACACTTCAAGGTTTTCAGAGATCATATAAAGGATTATCCCAATGGCCTTTGAAACAGCATTTTCCTTTTAAATTTAACCTAATTTGCTTTTGTTATACCAACTCGATTTCTGTGCGATGCTTCGGGCGTTACGTATAATTTAATGGCAATCCACGCATTCCTGTTTATTGAAGCGATAAATATTTAGCGGAGCATTTTTTCAACTATTGTGATATAGAAAAATTATCAGCGAAAATATCGTAAAATAGGGACATCGTCTAATGGTTATACCGATGAATTCAGTTTTCCTTTGTTTAAAATTTAATCTCGGTGTTGTAAATTTAATCTTGGTAATAAACGTACGATTTCAGTGTACGTATAGCCAATGGTTACGTGCGTATTATATACGATTTCATCTTATATGGTTAATAATTTATCACATTTTAATAAGTATAACAACGAAAATAATTTTACTTCATATTGTAAAATCTTTCTCGAATGTCGTTTTAAAATATCAGCTCTTGGTATAAATTCCTTTTCATAATTTCCGTTTCAGCCAATTTTAAACTTAACAGGTTGCTTATAAGAAGAAGAAAATTGAAAACCGCCAGCTGTTTACGAAACCGCAATACAATGTCACAGTATTTCGCAATAAGATCTCACTTATTATTACTATCTCCATAAATGTAGCAGCACATTTGGATCTTAATACATAAACTCAATTATTTGCCGAGATTTGCATGCAACTTTAGTATTGCATAAAATTCACGCAGGTTTATACAAAGTAGAAGAAGCGTAGGATATTACAGTAAGCGGAATGGAAGCCGTTTTCAGTCTCACTTTCCGCTTTTCTGACTCCCTTTTTTCGCTTTTTCGAAGCAACTCCAGCTTTAGAGTAAACTTCGCTTAGGAACCCTGCCCTCAGGATTTTTCGCTGACTCCTGAAGGGAAACAGGAGCAGCTTTCAATTACTCGACGAGCGTCGAAAGAGAGAAAAATGTCGGCAAGGCGCCAAAGCTGGCGAAAGCTCTTAACGAGAAAAACACTGCATTTTCTCGAAACTCAAACTCAGACAATTTTTTTACACTCCGTTTGATTGTGGTTCGTAACGTTTTTCATTTTTGTACCTTTTTCTACTGGTGGCTCACATGTGGTTTTTAAAATTGCGCTTTAAAGTGTAAGAGAGCTGAAGCTACCACATATGTAGATTATTTTATTAATTAAACGAAGAATTCTTGATTTTTTTTAAATTTTGCCTTATTTTGCAAAATTTGCATAGTTTGTTTTTAATAACGCAGAAGAAAAATTTGATTTAAACATGATTTACAACAGAACATTGTTATGCCGTAATATTAAACAAAATTATTTACAAATTCGTAAAATTATCATTAATGAATATGATATTACTTAATATCTGTGTAGATAGTATGAAAATAGTATACGGTATTGTGTTTTTTAATAATAAATTTTAAATAGGTATTGATCAGTAATCGTTGCTTTAAATTAGTTATATTCTCCGAATATTGTAATATTGTAAGGTTTAAATGATTATTATCCTATTTTGCAAGAAGTATTGATACATATTCAGACAATAACTATTTTTATACATATATAAAAAGTTTGACTAAAAATACAACTTTAACGTTTCCATATTGTGTTAAAACGATTTTCAATCATTAATAGGAAGAAATAAAAAATTGAAAATAATCATTTTAAATAAAATTTTAAATTGAAAATTCCAGGTTTAAAAATTTGTTTAATAACAATAATTTATTAAAATAAGTTGGTAAAAATTTATGTCAACCATAATGAATTACGTATTAAAAATAATACTTTTGGTGTAATTAATTACACAACTATTTTTAACATATTAAATTGCAAAGTTTAATCTTAGATTTGAATATTACTTTTTTTTATATAAACGTAGTTTTTACGAATTAATAATTACTACAAATAAGCTGGAAATTACAGATAGCAAAGTTTTAGTCAACGTTTAATAATTTTCATAAATACGCGCATGAAAATACCTTAATTAAAAATTAGATAATGGTTAAAATAGAAATAGTATATCATAGTAAAAAAGAAACATTATTTAAAAATTTTGTAATTCGTTCCGTATTTGTTTGTATTTGTCAATAAAATTTTGAAATATATTCAATATATTGATAGTATACTTTCGGTTTTATGTATCATTTATTTACATTTTCGGTTTATAGAGACAAAGTAATTCAATCGATAATTAAATTCTTATAGTATTGTTCGTAATAAATAATATAATAATGATACGTACATTAGCTTTGAAGAATTAGGCAATAGTGGAAATAATTATTAAATGTAAGATCCGGATATATTTCTAAAATTCAGGAATAGGAGGTTTTCAAGGAGTTTTTAAAAAACGTTTTCAATTTCTAATTAAATTTATAATAATTGGAATTAGAAATAATTATTCCAATTTTCATGCATTAGAATTCGATTTAACGACGTCTTAAAAGATAAATGAGATTATAAACATGTCAAACATGTTCTAACAGATGTTTTTTTCATGAAAACTTCATCGTTGTATAGACTGTAACTGGTTATCGAGTTAGAACTTCTGAATTTGGATTACTGTTTAGTAGTGTATGTCGATACTTTCACGGAACTGCCAAACCCTGCCAAAAACTTTAAAATTCCTGTTACAGGAGTTTACATACACTACGAAACAGGTGACTGCTTCCAAGAATTAGCTACAATACTTGGCAAAATATTACAAACTATCTACTATATTGTATTGGCTTCATTGATTGTCAATGAATTATTTTTATGCACTTAAAATACTGCAAAACCTCATGATGCTGAATATATTTATATAACTACACTATCCGAGTCCAATCTTTTTTTCTTTTTTATAAAATAAATTAAATAGAATTTTTAATGTAGCTATTAAACAAAGTTCCAAAAACTGTATTATCAGTAATTTATAAAGAATTATGTTGCGTTCCTGCAATTCGAGTTTTTGTTAAGCAGACCAAGAATATAGTTGTAACTTTATAAGAATCATTGATTTTTATTAAATTTATATACATATATATATATATACATAGTTTACGATTTTGACGATCGTTTTATTCATTTAATTATTTAATTAAAAAATCATTTTCTCAACAACTCAAGAAAAAATAATGAACTACACTAGTAAAGAGTAATAATGATTGAAAATGCGCTAATTACGTAACAATTTACTAAAAAAAATAGCGACTGTACGCGTAAGACGATTTTTGGTAGTCTGAGTTCAAATAATGAAGCGAAGTAAAATATAAGAAAAGCTGACAAACTGCCTCGCGCTTGAAATGTACATCTTCGCAACAACTCGTCTGACTTCCAACAAATATCTCAGTGAACATATATTTTAAGAAACTTCAAGTTGAGTTGACAAATTATATTGTTTCAAATTATGTCAGTTTGAAAAGATCTTTTAAAAATACGACTTTAAATGTACTGAAGTTTATAGCTCGTATTGTAAATCATATATATATGCCAACTAAAGTTAGCTTGTAAGGTACACAAATGGTACGATTATAAGCATTTGTTGCTTTTATACTATAGGAAGGATTATAATGTGTTTTATTTTATTAAGTAAGCGAATAAAATGAAAACCTTTGATTTGACTGATTTTTTAAAGATGAAATTACTACAGTGTACTAATTCCTACATGATATTTTAAAGTATAAGTTTCTTATTAAGAACGTGATAAAATAGAGCTACTGGAAATTACTGCAGTTGATCAATTGAAACTTTGTTTTGTTAAGTGCATCTTGGTTTTTAAGTTTCGATGGCATCATCACCAGAGATAACAAATCAGTTTTGTAAGCGATTGTACATTGATTGAAACAAACACCGAAGAGGGAAATTTTTAATTACAAAATATTTTACAGCTATCGAATTTTATTGATACTTAGATAAGAACCCTAAGCAAATAAAAATCTCATTCATTACGATTTATATTTTCACACAATTATATTGTAATGCGTCTCTAGGTATTTAAAAATCTTTCTTTCATGGATTTCTTTAGTTTATCTGACCTTTTGACCCTCGAGTCGGTTTTCGTGCTGTTGTTTATTTCGCTTCTTTGTTTTTCTTTACTTCCTATCGGGGATTGCTCGAGGTCGAAGCAAGGTTGTCACGGAAGGAGTACGAGGAGAGCTCGGGAAAATGAAAGAACTTTAACAATGTTTACCGACACTTCGTGTTTTTATTTACGGTTCGAAAACATAATTTTACCATTCGCCTCTATTCACTGCTCGCCGCTTTAAATTTTAAAAATTTGTACCCGAACCGACCCGAGGCTCAAACAATGACTTCCCGGCGAGTCTTCGAGTCTCTCCGCAATTGCTGCTTCCGTCATTAGCTTCGAGTCTTTTCACGGCTCTTCTTATCTACGCCGAGAAAAATACGGCGCAAATTATATGGGGGGTAATATCGTTAGGCGAACGGAGGTGCGAAGGGAATCGCAGTCTCCCGGAAGGCCCCCGGGGACCAGGAGCTCCTTCTCTCGTTGCTCTGCCGGCACTTCCTTCGGCCGCCGAGTCTCCGCGGCGCTGGAGAAGTTTGCCCTTTCGTACAAGCTGGGGGCCAAATTTTCCAGCACTCCTCTCCCGGGTGCACCGGCCCGGGAGGCTGGCCCTGGATAGCCGATTGTACCCGGGACCGATGAGGAGGCACCGGCCCGGGCCGTACCGCAGCAGGCGACGTGGATCTAGGGGGATTTTTCCGGAATTTTTCCCATCTAACGCACGACCGCACTTGCTCGAAATCCACGGAGGCTGTTCGCTACCGCCCGGGCTCGTTCTCCTGTGTACGACCTTGTTGCTTTGTTGGTGCCGACTAGCTTTGCCAGGAGGCGAGCTTTGGGATCGGCTACACCTCGAATCGCGATGCGAGCTTTGGCTTTATAATATAAAAATTATTTTGATGCCAATATTGTCATTACATTACAATGGACCTTTTTATTACGATCGATCGGTTTCACGATGGCAGTAATTATTACAAATGAAAGGTTCAATATGTTTGCCTAGCACGGCGATGGGAAATTTTATCGGACACCTGTGAAAGTCAGTTAGTTACTAAATTGCATGCATTCGTAATATTTTACGATACCTTGACGAGCAGCAACCCACCGCACCCCTCCTCACGCGGATCGCGAGATCATTGTTCATCTATTTTTTTTTATCTATTATACGCTTGTTACTCTTCTTTGCGCCTTTCTCTGCCTCTCTTTCCTTTTTCTATCAAGCGACCGGGACAGAGGGGCAAAGGGTATGACGGGCCGAGGGTTAAATCGCGGGCCCGCAAAATACGCGACGAGATCGGCCAGATGAGCGCCAAGTAGCCGCGGCCCTGGCCCTGCTAGCCTCGTTATCAAAACAACCAATGGGATGGGCACCAAATGGTCGCAACCTTTATGGAAATGCTAATCGCGAGACAGCTCCAAAATAAAATTGCCGGAGTACTCGGTACCGTAACGGTAATCCAACGAGAGATGCCTAAGGTTCTTTATCACAGCGGCTGGAACGTAAGCACGTTAGTGGACGGCCTGCGTCCTGGGCCGAAAACAGCGGACTCCGGGGAAACGAAGTCAACGGCGACCCGATAGGAGGAGTACGGCGCAGAGCAGCAGGTAAGAGCCTTCCCCTCCGGCACCACCTTTTCCCCCTTTGCTCTCTGGTTTGGCGAAGATCTGGAGGCCTTTTTCTCAACGCGACAATATTGAGGCCACCGCTGACTATAAGAACAATTAACACGCAACCCCGCCGTCTGGACCGCCAGATCCCAAGGTCTAAATTCGAACGCTCGAGGCCTTACGTAATTCGTCGGTTAAATAATTTACATTCATATTTGATTTCTTTTATGTCACCTATATTAATTACAACTCGCGCGCCGGATTATTCCGGTCTAAACTAGCATTAGTTAAGAATTATAATTATTTTTTTTTTAATAATAAAATCCCGCATCCCCCGCACCAACGCGACAGGAGGAAATATTAAATGATAATTATTTTTGTTTTTGTTTTTTTTTTTTCTTACTTAGTTCATATCTTTCGCCCAGTTACCCCTTTCCCATCGAAGCCTGGGGTAGCTGAGTCTCATCCCTGTGAACACCCCCTCCCGCCTGACGCTATCGTTTCGCAATACTAATAAAGAAATTGAACCCATTGTTTCTCATTTGAAACGACGACGAAACGTGTATATTTTGTAAATTTTACAATACGTAGAGTAAAATTGCAGTGATTATCAGACATATTACTATTTTTTAATTTGACTCTATATTTTATAAATATAAAAAAGGTAGGGCTTTTAAAAATTATCAATTTAACTAATGTACCTATTTATGTATGTGTGAAAATATAATTATGATTTTTTTTAGATGTTTTTTATATGCATCAATATAAATGAATAAATACTTAATATATATATGTGTATATATATATAAATATAATGTATTTATTTTACAGTCCATGAAAATTATAATTTCAATACCATTTAATGAATTGTAATGTATTTTTCAAAAATTATTCGAATAAAAAAATATTTGTTAATCTGTTCTCCGATGTGAATTTTTTATAATTTAAGTATTAAGTATTAATAATTTATGTATTGCGATCTAAAACTTATGATGACTACCGTGTAAAATTGAAAAATTGAACTTTCATTTTAAATAACTATTAGAAGTGCATTTTTAATTTTTTTTTTATCAAATCCATGATTGCATTGTAATAAAAATTTGTGTAAGTTTAAAAAGAGAATATGTTATTTAAGAAGAGAGTAATTAGAAGCCTTTCCAATGATTCTTGCCCTAAATTTCAAAGTTGATTAAGATATAGTATGTTGTCGCGTGACGGTAAAGACTTATTATCTTTTAAAAGCAGATATGCTGGTCCGTACATCCTGAACGTACCGATAATTGTAGGTTTATCGGATTTAACTATTTTTGTAAACTCAAATAATAGTAAAGAATACGAGAAATTTAAGCTGTAACTATTTTTCCAGTAATTATTTAAAAAAAAATTTTACAATTATTTTATAAATTGATGCAAAGTATTAAATATTAAAGATCTAAAAAATATCTTCGGCACTTATCAAACATTTTTAGTTCACGCGTAATCTTCATAAATATAAATCAAAACTATTTTAAATAATATATATATATATTTTGATAATTGTATTATACTTTTGAATAAAAATTTTTTTTACTTGTTTTATAGGTAACATCTATACTGCATATTTAGAAAGAAATCCTTTATATATTATACATTTTATATTTAATATTTATGTAATGTATTATACAAAATGTTATATGCTGATCAAGGTTAATCGTAGAAAAATTATTAAGAAGCCAGAACATTAAAGTGTGTACGAAAATATTATAGAATGCTTGTCGTGAATTATATTTTTATAAAATAATATTAATATATATATATATATATATATATAATAATTATGTAAAAAAATGTCTCAGGTATATGTTTGTTTCTATTATATTTAGAAAAAAGAGCTAAATTATTTTAAGGAGAAAATGTGAAATGTAGAATTTCGATTGGACTTATTTGAAAACAAATTCTGGGATATCTAAAGTAATCTAAAGTAGATGGGCAAGTCAGTTTGAGCAATATTCATAACGGGTTAAAATTTCCTGTAATAGAAGTTTTGCTTAATGTACCTGCACAGTCTCGTGATATGCTAATTTAGAGTAGCTGCTGTTGACATTACCGCTTCTGTACTTCTCTAACTTACTCCTATACACATCGTGTCTTTACAACTGCTTTTCATCCCTTATTCAATTTTTCTTTTTTATTCCTTTTGTATTTTCGTTCTCGTTGTTTACCAGTTAGCATTACGGTACTATTTACGTAACTTGCATGGATATGCAAACGTAAAAATATCAATGAGCTCTGCTTTATGAGCACTTTGTATTATTCTTGCTTTGATACGTATACATACTTCCGTACATTCTTCCAATCGTTTAATTAACGGTATTAATTTTTTTTTATTAAACAAACAAATATTAATCAATTTTTTAATTGAAAAAAAATCCAGATAAACGGAATTTTTTTTAATAAAAATTATCGAATAATAAATATTAATGAAGTACAAAAAATTTTTTCATCTGCACAATGTTTTCGTTAAAATTATAAGTATAATAAAAATCGTACTTAATTTATGTTCTAATATATTTACTTAGTTATTTAGTTTTTGCTAGATGTACACTCTGTTTTTATATTACAATAATCTACTTATTCAAACACAATAATTGTTTTCGTCATTGTTTATGAATGGCAGCTACGGATTTCATTATTCATTCGTATTTTTTTTTTCTTGGTTTCTTTATTAGTTTTCTAGTTTTTATTTATTAAATTACAATTATAATCCAATGATTTAAAATTTTACTATAAGGAGTAATATAAACAAATATAAATGATTTACCAAGAGTTGGAGAATCATTTTCTCTCTCATTTTATCTCTTAATACGTTTGCGTATTAAGTAAATATTACCAATACGAAAAATCTATGACTATTGTAAACTCCTAGTCTAACATTGTATGGAAAAGTTATAATATGAAAAAATATGAATTTGTGAAATGTACTTAACTGTTTATTAATAAAAATTCATCATACTGATTTCTGATTAGTAATCTTATTTTTTAATATAACGTTCTTCGCAATTTTACAAAATCAGAGTCTTACTTTGTAATTATAGTTGTATTCATTGTTTTTTTAAACCTTGCAATTGAATTTGTTAATTTCAGAATTTATCAGTAGATGTTTTCCTTTCATTAAATGAATCGGAATTTTAATAAGTAATCGCCCGTTAAATAAAAGTACATGGTTCTAGCGATACTTTTATCGTATATCAGTAACGAGAATTTAAATATGATAATTGAAATAATCTTAATAAAAAATAGAAGTACAATTGAACATTGAAAAAAACGTTTAAAATATAATACGCAACGAGCAGTAATGTGAAAAATCAATTAATATTCTCGATGTTGGCTATGAGCACATATTAAGCGACGTAAACACTGCTTAATAAATTCTTTGTCTATACCCATGTAAATCCAACCAATCCTAGCTCCTCATTATCGAAGAGTTTTTATATTCAGTTGAGCGCAAATCATTGTGCATTAAAAAAAAAATAGACATAATGAACAAACAAGGCGAAGTTTAATCGGGTAATACTTAAAAAAGAAAATGCACCTTCCGAGGCGATCATCATGTCATCGAATTGATAATTGTCAGTGCATGAAAATTGTTTTCCAGAAAAAATGACAAAATGTCGCTGGCATTCGATTACACGTGTGCTCGCGCTTATCTATGTGGCCGACAAGAAGAGAGAGAGAGAGAGAGAGAGAGAGAGAGAGAGGGAGTGAGAAAGAGCAGCGAAGCTAGTCATTATTAGCTATAATGAGAGAGCAAGAGAGAGAGAGAGAGAGGGGAAGTAAGAATACGCTCCTATCTGCCTGGTTTGATACTAAGTCAGGCAACGCTTTAGTTAATAAAACATCCTTAGGGGTGTAGACACTTTGCCGCGTAATGCAGCGTGATGTAGAGTAGCTCGTTGCATAGTCCTCCCCCCACCCCCACTCACTCTTTCTCTATCTATCTGCATTTCGAGCTGGCTCTCTCTCCCTCTCTGGCTCGCTCTTATCCTCTCGCTCAACACCTCCGTGCGCCAGCGCTACCTTTGGAAGCTCTATTTTTATCTTTAGTACGGCGAAAGCTGCGGACGCACGTGCACACGCTAGAAAAGCCCGAGCAGCATTCCGAGGAGGATGAATTCGTCCCCACCCCTATCCTCTCGTTGCAAGCCCGCCGTCGTCGGGTGTATCCTTGTGCCGCGGGCACAAAGGCTCACGCGCACTTGGCAGTGCGCGCGAAATCGGCGATGTTTGTTTTGGGGGATGGAGCGCCGGTGTGCGGCAAGGACGAAACAGGCTATCGCGACATTATGATACCTTGCAGCGGCATTAATTATCTAGGCTTAGGTTCGAGGAGACATTAAATGGATTCCTTACGGCATAATTAAGCTCGCTGATCACAGGAATTAGAATGTTTGTGCGACGTTAGATGATTGGATATCTACGCACGGGCTCACGCGATCCCGTGGCTTATCGCGCCAGTCCCGACTTGTCTTTACCTTTTAACGGCGATTTTTGTATTCGACCGTAAAATAGCTTCGAGTGATCCTCGGACATTAGCTTGAGATTTAATATATCGATTTCTTCTTGTTATCAACGCGTAGATAAGCATAGCTGAAGCCCGATCATCGGCCCTCGATATCGAAACACTGTGTAGATTACTCTTGTATTACTCAGTGCTTAACACGTACTATTTATATCGTGTTTTGCGATTAGCTGTTGTAAACTGGTCACTCCTTTGCATTTCATTAAATACTCTGTGCTCCTAATTGTAGCAATTATATGCATGATTACGGTAGATTACATTATATATTACGAATGCTTACTACTTACACATTTAATTAAATAAAGATTGCTATCGGACGCCAACTACTTTTACCAGCAATTTACAAATGTGTTTTTTTTTTTTTTTTTTTCAATCATATTAATTAAAAATTAATGTATTTCATTCATCTATGTATTTCCTAATCGAAAAACTCACTGTGAAATGAAAGTTCTATCATTCTGATGGAGTATTAACTTATTGGTAAAGCTCGAATTTATTGCACTCGAATGCATAGCTTATGTGCATAAAAAATCTCTAAGTCAGACGTCGGCTTATTAATTTTCTTTGAATGACGTCTGACTACTGTACAGTGTAGTTTTCTAAATCTATATTTATTGTAATTTTTAAGTTGTGTTAGCGGCAGTTAAATATCTAGGATAATTGGCATGTAAAATCTTTCAAAAAGTTTCCAATAGCCGTATAAAATAAAAAAGACACGTTGCAGGATGGACTGCTAATGATATTAAATAAAAGAACAATTAAAATTATTCAATTAAAAAAATTATTAATAACCGTATCGATATTTAGTATATGGAGACTGAGAGCTTTTCAATACTGAAAACGTCTATCCCAAACTTTCCAAAGATATTTAGATTTGTATTTTAAGCTGTAGTCCTTCCTACCCATATGGATTATAGAACCTTGGTATCGAGTTATAGATAAAACTGCCCATCAACAGGTGGCGCCTCTTCAACATACAGGCGTTTGCTCAACAGACGAATCAAAGCTTTCAATGTTCTCCCAAAAGTGGAACACTATCTTTCATCGGTGAGTACATTGACTCCTGTGCTGAATGCCAGCACTCGAGTATGAGCGAAATTTGATTTTTCGCGGCTTCAAATATTATTTTGTAGAGTTGTACAGACACATCTGTGATGGATTTTAATTATAAAAATTAATAATCGTTGAAAGTTCATACTTCTATTTTGTGCATATTTTGTATGTTCAGCGATTGCTTACAGGGAATTTTAAAATTGAACAGTGCAAAACTTTTCTTTATAACAAAAAAATGTATTAGCTTTTATGTACTGTATATATGATTTGAAAAAAATCCCGTCTTTACAGCATTTTTCCATACAATGCTGCGTATTTATAAATATTCAATATAATGAATAATAATTTCAGACGATCAACCCCATATACGCAAGGATAAATTTCCAAATAAATAAATATAAATGATATATTACCGAGTAAGAATGTTGAGTGAAGAAAAATTTAGCGAATCACTGGGGGATTTTTCATTTAGTGAAATGGAAATGGCGGTCGTATAATAAGACCAAAAATATTTTTGTACGAAATACCTTTCATCGACAATATGAATAGAATCTATCAATTGACAATTATTATATAAATCAATATATTGGTAAAAGTTCGAAAAGGCTCGTTTAGTATAAAATAATCCCACAAAGTTTGACGCTGAGCGAGTGATGGCGGATCGAAAATCCGAGAAGCCTCGAATTCCCGATGCGCATTCATCATTGAATCGTCAGGTATTTTTCAGCCTTGTTCCACCTCGCTGACTCCCTCCGCGTCTGTTACCCCCTCCCCCTCCCCAAGAAGCACCAAAGCCAGTAATAAACCGACAACTTCTTCAATATGACTCGGAGCCTCGGTCGTCGCGAGGGCCACGCGACTTCGGTAGCTCGGCCCGCGGCTGCGGGGAAGGGATCGGGCATCGAAGGCAGGGGCGGGGGTCGAGCTTCTCGAGGGCGCGATGGGAAGAGGGCAGATCGTTCCCTTAAATAATGAAGGGTAGTCCGGGTTGTGCGAGGTCGCGCCCGCGACGAGGGAAGGCGCAAAGAGATGCGCGCGAAGAAAGGGCGAGGAGCGATGCCTCGGAAGCCTGCTGTATGCGCGTGTGCGTGTGTGGCCGGGGGAGGGGGGGGGCCGAGCGAGCGTAGGCGTAGGCGGAGGCGGAGGGGCGCGTGCGTGAGCGCGAGGGTCAACGACTCGACCAGCCCCAGGGGTGGCTTCCCTTCGCCCGACGTCGCCCCCTGCCCGGCCCCTCCGCGCAGTAGCGCGGCGCTACTGCCTTGAGGCAGGTTACGGACTCGGACCCCCGGCATCGGTAAGCGGGCTCGCGTGTCCCTCGCCGCCGCCCCCCTTCCCCCCTGCCCCCCCGAGTACCGTCATCCTTCGATCGCAAGCTGCTCTCCCTCGGACTGGCTCGAGTCCGGAGCCCCGTCGACGAGAGCCACCCCCGACGCGTAGGAGCCTTCCTCGACTCTCGGCCACCGCCGAGAAGTCACCGGCCGAGAAATGAAGCATCGGTGGAGCGTCGACGGGGCGGACCGGAGCGGATCGGGCTATTCTGGATGAAAACGCGCGACGGAGCGCGAAATACTTAGGATTGCGAGTAGTCGAGACGGTAGTATTCCTGTTGGCTTTTGACGCGAAAGTGAAAGTGGGATGACTGGACCGTGGCCAAGTACGTTCGAGCACGTTCTCCAACTTACAATGCAATTAGATATTATCGATCCTTTGACTTGTCGTTATTATTTTTGCGGGATTAGTATTTGCCTCGTGCTTCGGCCGTCGCATTTGTTTACTTTGGATAAAGCGTGGAATTTTTTTACTTACTTTTGGCCAGAAATTCCATAACAAGCTCTCGCGAATTATAATACAAAACTATATTGTCAGGTAGCTAAACGAGTCCCTTGATGCGCATAAGTGGAAAGCTAACACTGTACACGAAGCACGTGCTGTATTGCATGGGTAACTGCATTTAACTACGTTGTGAACGATTACTATACTAAAATTTGGATACAAATTAAATCAAAACATCATTAACCTTATTTTAGCACATACTGTACACTTTTAATCTAGTTGAATTTAGTAATCTACCTTCTTCGTATGCGACCTTTTCAAACTAATTTTACTTTAATAATAGTTGCTTATAATACATCGATATTTAGCAATCCATTATACTTGCCCAGTTTTTTGCATAGTTTATTACATGCACTCCGATTCCTGCCTTTTACCTATAATGACAATGAAAATGAGTTTCATTTGGATAGAATCACGAATGAGGGACAACTTCGATGCATAATAATAATAATAATTTTTTAATTTTAATCGTAATTTTAAGCTATAAATAACGTTTCGTTATTTTTCTTTCGATTAATTACGAAACGATGCTTAACGTACGTTATGTATCGGCGTATAAATAGCAGAATAAATACTTTTGGCTCTGAAATAAGGCATAAAGCACGCATTATCGTAAACTAGGGTAATACAATGACAACCGGTCTTTACACAGTCGAGGTGGCGGTGGTGGTGGGTGGGGGGTGGTGGCAAAACAATGAGCCACCACTTACTTCGAAACTTAAAAGGAAAATGGTGGTCTGCTGATAAAATTGCGTAAAAGACATTCGTAGTTGCTCTATCGGGCTGATTTATGCAAATCTTCGGCTCGATTTTCCAAGTTGCTGGCAAATGTAATTTACAAACAGACATTTGTACAATGAATATTTGGAAATCAATATTTCAACGGGAGGCGCGGACGGAGGACTTTAAAGATACACCTTAGGATGCTTTATTCGAGGCGCGGATTATTTGAAACAGCCTTAGCACGCCAAATTCAATTTGCTTTACAGATTAAATGTAATACATTCGAGCTTGAGCATTGCTCGCTCCTAGGGTTGAGCTCGTGGCCTTTTAATGTCATGATTGGATAAAATCGAAAGTAAAACAAAATGGGAAAGCGCGTAAATGGAGTGTCGGAACAGAGAAAAGCCCCGGCAGCGCCAGGGAAATGGACAAAGGCGGGGAAACAGAAAAAGATGAAAGACGGCATTGCGTGTGCCCGCTCCTATGATATTTTCAATGCGACTGCATAAGTGATGATTCGAGCGATGCAAAAAGGACATGGTAAGGGTTGCGCGTAGCATTCAACCCGGGGTTCCGATCTATCCCCGTGACTGACTGAGCGAGTGATATTGATAAGAGGGACTGAAACTGAGAGCGAGGAGAGGGCTAGAATGAGAGAGATAGGGAGAGAGATAGAGAGAGATAGAGAGATAGCGTGGGCAAGGATAAGGGCGAGGGGGGAGGGAGGCCGGGAAATGGATACGCGAGGCAAATAAAAGAAGTGGAGCGGGTAGAGGAAAAAATGCAGAGTATTACCCGGCAAAGGATCTTGTTGGTATAACTCATTGGAAAAATTTACATTTCCATTTCTAGGGTGTATAACTCATTGATTCGAGCCCTGCGTGTGCGTGAATGCGCATCTACGGAAATGAATATTCTTGACTAGCGCTCGAGGTACTTGAGCATTAATCAAGAAAATCTTTTGCTTTTAAATACGGTAAATTGCGGGATTGGCTTTGCCTCCCTCTGCTTATTTGCTATAGTTTTGAATTGGGCTTAGGCAATAATGATCATGATGACGCTGGAAGAGATTCGTAATTTTTACCAGCTTTTTGTTTATTTATTTATGTATTTTGACGCGTTATCGATAGAAGTACAATTCCAAGCTTCGTATTGTCACTGCAAATACAAAGCAACGGAAGAATAGCACGAAGGGAGCCAAATGACGAAAAAGCTCTTCGCTCTTCGCGTCATTTTTATTATTTTAAGATACAAATTAAAATTCATTGCGACCTCTGATATTCAAAACCATTATCTACACATTTCATAAAGTTATATCAGCAAGGTATTCATACTGAGCATCAAGTATTAAAGTGTACATTTTATAACGATACTTTCGTGAATCAGGAGCATCGTTTCCATTATGTTTCGTAATGATTTTTATCGGTATTATAAAAAAAAACCGCTTTTATGAGTAAATTAATAGCCTTCATATTAATAAAATTGTAATATTTTTTCAAATTTTGTAATTAAGCAATACGCGTTGTAGAATTTAAGATAACTTATATGTTATCATACAAACAGTTTCCTAGAAAAATTGATACCGAGTAAATCAAATTTTTCAGAATGGTTTTCTTACATCTATCGTAATAAAAAACATGTATTTAAAACATATAATAAAAAAAAACAATAATTAATGTAATTAATTAATAAGTCGTTTTATTATCCTACTCCAATTATGTAATTATACAAGATTAAATGATAATCGTAATTCATGAATCAAAAAAATATTATACAAAAGTTATATTAGTTTTTCAATTTTATATTCAGGAAAGATTACGTATTAAAGAAATATTTTATCTGAAAGATATTCAGCTTCAATTTTATTATATTTTTAAAATCATTTCCTAATTCATCGTTTCTAATTCATCAAAAGGAATCGATAGACAGCTGCTTATTTGCATCATCTTGAGTATCATAAGCATATGTGCGTATACGTTACAGATTGGGAGAAACCAGTAATACAAAAATGAGATAGAAAGAGGAACCATAGAACTTACACCTTTGGAATTTTTAATTTTATTTCTATCGTCAATGCACTTATTTGATTGGTTAATGAAATATACCTTAGATCGTATTAATCACACTAACCTATTCTAAAATAAAAGTAATTTTATCATTGTTTCCTTTTTAGAATTGGTAATTAAATTTTTCTATTTCTTTTACACGATCAATTTTAGTTCTTAGCAAAAATTTTGCAAACGAAGACACATTGACACTGTCATTGAAAAGGAAGAGTTAAAGGATGTATATAGAATAAAATTGGTAAGTAAAATTTTACGTACACATTTCTAAATAAGAAGAGTGTACGGCTTGGTACATAATGTATTGCCCACTAGTTTTTAACATGCATCGCTTGTGAATTGATAGAGGTGTAATATACAAACATACCAATGGATTTAAACCCCCCCCCCCACACACACACAGCAACACACAAAATTGTTAATTGTATGCCAGGTTTTATCTACTTTGGTAAATAGTTTACCTTGCAAGACGTAACTTCACTAACTAATAATGCCGTGAATTATTGAGTCTCTATTTATCAGACTTAAACATTTCGCGCATAAAGTTCATAAATGTTTTCAAAGATAATAAACTTTTGTATTAACTGCTCCATATTTATGACTGGGTTGTCTATTAATTTAAATTTTCCTATTGAAAACGTACACTTTATAATCAATCTTTATAAGATGCAAGTACAATAATTTCTGATTGTTAAGAGCGTTTATGTAGTTAGATTTGTAAAATTATCTGTAAAAGAAAATACAGAAATAATTTTTAATTTTGGTCTTTTATTGAGTAATAAATACACAAAGTGTTAAAAATAATCATTCCGTTTTAACCGAAGTAACTTTTAAGTAACGTTACTTGAAGCAAGATAAAGATTGTTTTGAATATATTTTACAATATCAATCAATTACCTGTTTTTTATTAAGACGGGATTGAAATTATAAATTTTTCTTTCGAACGTAATCAAAGCCATTCAATTCGATGTTTTTTTTTTATTTTTGAAAATAAGAAGTCTTTGGTCAAACCTTGAGCGATGCAAAATTTCATTATGTTTGCGAAAAAATCAATTTCAAATTAACCAAACAAAATGCAAGTGTTGACAAAATGCATGCATCTAAAAACAAATCGAATATCCGCTCAAGGAACTGCGTTTGAAGGTTTATTTTGCGGGCGACTTCGGTGGAAAGCGCAAGGGACAGCGCCGAGAGCCAAAGGTAGAGAAACACGAGGTGGAGGAAAATTACGAATATAGGCGTTCTTTCGCTTATCAATTAAAGATTTTCCGAGATTGAGAACGATAATTCAAGCCGATTATGAGGGTTGGGGCACGACGTGAGTGAGCTCGAAGGAGATAAAATTACAAAGGGTGACAGTGTGGCGATGGTTCATCATAATCTTTTGGTATGTAAGGATTACAAGCACTTGGTAGAATTGCCGAAAGATAGATAGATAGAGAGAGAGAGAGATAAAGGCAGATAATAAGAGTGTGTGTGCGCGCGTAGAAAGAAGCCTTGAAGGATAGAAGTAAGGTAGAAGGTGGAGACGAGGCAGAAACAGAAAACTGAAAAACCAGAAAAACATTAAAAGCTTTCGTAGTATCTTTCCACAGAAGCGATTAATAATTGAATATAAGTTTCAAGTACCTTGTAATAATATTATAATCGATTTCATATGAATCTTAAATTCATGCAATTATCTTGCAGTGCATGTAACCACTTTTCTCATAGAGTAGTGATTATAAATTATTAGTCAGAGGACGATGGGGTACGGGTGGCACCTGTCAGTGCATCGCGTAAATACAAAATTTCATGCAACCCATTTGAATAAACTGATGCTACTGACGAACAAAACTCGCGCAATATTCTTAAGAAGTGAAATTGCTTTCTCAAAACGAGAAATGAAGGCTACTAAGGAAGTATGGGAAAATTACTAGTGTGTAATGATGATGAAAATTTGTTATGATTGTGTTAATTCTGAAAAAAAATTGAAGTATCATTAAGTGATATTAGTCGTTTTTATTAATCTCCAGTACAGAAAAGTTGGATACTTTTATACTGAAGTATATATTATAATTTAAGCTGGATTATATTAAAGAATGGTCTTTAGTGTTCAATTAATTTTGAAAACGAGAGTATATACTTTCAATGATTCTTTTACTTTTCTACTTTTTATCTTTTTCATAGACGTTTTAATGCTTTACAACTTATTAATGCTTATTGATTTTATAAATTCTGTGAATTCTTCACGAATTAATGCTTTCATCGATAATTTTAACTTATTTCGTCTTAATCATCGCAAATTAAATCTAACTCGTAAATGAAGCTGCGAGTTAACTAGTAACCCATAAAATTTGAAAAATACGATCGATATATGATTTTACATATTTACAAATTTAATGGAACAACTTTCCTAAGTTAGGATAAGAGACTGCTAATGAAAAGCTATAACACATTAACCTAAAATTATTATTTGTCTGTATACGAATAAAAATGTATTTGATTTGTTTAAAACGTACAGAATTACGATTTTTTGATTAGGTGTTTCATACAAGAGTAAACAAAGTAATTAAAAAAAATTTTTTAATTTGGCTTAACTAGTTGGATTCATTGCTCACCGTGAAAGCAGTTGTGTTTATTTAATTTATATATATATAACGAGTTAAATGCGCATTTGTGTATTATCATAAAATAGATTTTTCCGCACTACAGATTTTTGATACATAAAAGTCCTCTAGATTTTCTTCGTAACATAGAAGGTTCATCGGTATTTTGTTTCTAATATTAATAATCGTTTTTTTATAAAGTTCAGTAAGCACTTGTATTTTTTATAATTTCTTAAACTGAATGTATTATTCATTACGAATTATAAAGGAATACGTTTCTTGATGGAAGTATTGAATTATGTACTGGAACGTATCATAACTTACATAAAAGTTCAAGATGTGAAGTAATAACTGTATAGCGTATCAAATTATTACTTTCGCAAAAGTATGGAAAGCGATATAATTCGATGTATAACGCGATGATTGTGGCATCAACTCGGAAGCACACGTTAAAAAAATAAAACGTCAGTATGGTGAACATTAATTGGTTTAAACGCAGAAAAGTGTTAAGCAAGGACAACGTCGTAATAAAGTTTCAGTGAGCACAATATAAATAAGTACAAGCTAATTATCTGTTTTCATGATCAGAAGAAGGAATATTATGTGTCGAGACTGATGAAAATTTTAAGATACTCCATCAGCACCTTTCAATCGTTAAGTCGTCGTTTACGTGCCTACTTAGCAAGGGGGAGGAGCTATTTACAAATCCATATATATATATAATTTCACTTTTCTCAAGGCGTTCCAAATATAATGATTATTCACTAATATCGTCAGCGCATACGTAAAAAAGGGTTAACACATGCTCGTTCGTCGCTACACCGTCGCTACACGATTCAAGTATTTATTTTAAATTGGATAATCTTAAAGATTTTTTTTAATTTCTAAAAACTATTGTTATAAAGAAAAAAAAAAAATTTATACGCAGATAAAATTTGAATGCTAAAGTTTGGAGGCACATATTAAATCCAAGAAAGAAAGTGCAAAATGCGCCGTAAATTTGAAGGTTATTAGTACATTTACGTTTCTCGCATGCATAATCAAGACTATGTTTCACCGTAATATGAGATATAATGTAAATAAGGAATTTTTTTTATACGACGCGAGTAGTTGGGAGTACACATGTTTAAGTCAGCTTTATCTTCCATATCCCATTGTTTCATTTGATAGGCAAGGCACAGGTGACAAGTTGTAAAAAAGTCCGGCCAGCCACGATACTTTTATTCCAGACCATTAGCGCTCGAGCGTAAAATCTTTTACGTGTCAGACACGGCCAACGCAACGAAATCATTCGATAAGTCGGGTCTGCACGAAAGTGCGCGGTTAATCTTCGGCAAAGAAAAAAAAAAAGAAAAAAAGAACGAGTCTTCCTGGCCCGGTATTCCCGACTATTGTTCCCTCGGCTCTTCCATGATCGCGCCCCCGATGCCCGACGACGGCTCAGCGACCCACGGCAAGGAAACCGAGAAACACGTCGAAGGGCTGCTCGCGCGCGATAAATGGTGTCGCGATTATTTCTCCTTTGCGGGGCCCACGAGAGGCCGCAATTCAATATTGCGCGCATTCTAAAGTGATTCGCCTCTCGTGGAATAAAGCCAGCTGGATAAAATTTTTGGCCGACGAGGAGGCCGAGTGGCGATCTGTAATATCTGCGGCCTCTCGTTGCAGCCGAGGATGCGACTCGGCTCGCCTACTGATCCTGTAACTTGGCCTTTGCATTGGATTGATCGCGTTACGGTACTGCGGGAGGAGGTAAGGGGAGGGCCACAAGGAATGACAAATACGCCTGCGAATAGGCCACCGAAGTGGCATTCCTACATGGCGGTCCATTATTTTTCATAATATGCATCGATCTTAAGCTGTTTATTTTCAGTAGCATTAATTCCATTGAGCCTGTCGGTTTATCATTAAAATATTCCTATAAACATCCAGATAGATTAAGTTATTGCTTTTAATAATAAAACACTATATGCTACAATGATTTTGTTTACCATAAAATGTCCGCATTTTTAAATACCTTAGTTAAGTTTTATTTGCATTATCGATATAGATGATCTTAAGAGTTGGTACTTTAGATATTTTTTAATAAAAAAATCTTAACAATGGCTGAAAAATAACGCTGTTGTCAATATTGAAACGTAAAATATATTTCTAACAATATTGATGCATTAATAATATCTAATAAATCACAATAATTTTTAATAGTAAAACAATTGCATTTAAACAGACTCAATACTGTTACGATTTTATACCTTTGCTGTATGAAATTGAAAAAATTAAAATAATAAGCGAAATCATTATATTCTTGAGTAATAAATTTTATTCAATGTTTTATGAATGCCTCCTGTATTCATCACCTTTTACAAACGTTTTTTAGTATATAATATAATTAAAAGGTTACTAAAGGTATCCGTAAAAACAAATGTTTACTGAATTTATTGTAATATTCAATTAGAACAAAAATTGTAGTTTTTCCCTGAAAGCAAGTTTAAACTAAATTCATAAAAATAACAGAATTTAAAATAGTTTATTTACATACGAATTTCTTTAAAAGCTATAAAATGATGTTTCAATAATATTTGTTGTGTTAGCTATTTAGATAATTCAGAATATATATATTATTTTGAAAAGCTAGGCATTCTAATTGTATATTTTTATATTTATTAGTAGTTTTAAATGTTTAAATAAAAAATAATTAAACAACAGTGAGTACCAAAAAATAAGTACTAACTACAAAGAAAATAAAAAAATATTATTTCTTTCCAAAGGTACTTTAACAAATTTCAAATATATTTTTATTAATCAACAAATATCAATTACATACACCATTAGTATATATATATAGAAGACATATATAGAATATTGACGCGTACTTTTTGATGTTAACATTATATGTATTGTAATAAATTGTTTGACGAATTTTGCGTATTTCATTACGTTCTTCGATATATAATTATTAACGTTATTATTATGTTTATTATTCTTGTTGCCATGATTAATACAATTATTATAATTTTTATTGTATGGATTGGAATAATGGATAATGATTATAAACATTTAAAATTCTAAGTGTAATCATGGATTGTGTAAAAATATGATTTTTGTAAAAATTGATAGTATCACCTTGGAATATTGAATTCCAATGTAATATTGCAATGCCGTTGCATTTGTAATGTATGTGTCATTTAGTTATTAATCGAACAGTGGATGTTTACACAAATATGCATAAAATTATTATTGAAAGCTTAATGAATAACGCAACTCATTTAAAATACCTTATTATGTACGTTAGGCAAAAGTATTAACACAGATTAGAAATGTGCGAGAACAAATTAGCAGATTTAAGATCAGAATTACCGGTAATTCCTATTCAATAAAACAACACGAAAAGCTAACCGTATTGTCTCTGTTTCGTGCGCTGGATGAGTCTGCCCCTACTAATTAAAAACTTTTATATAAATTAAGCAATAACGAGAATTTGATTTTTTTCATACGTTACAAAAATGAGAAGAAGACGAAGAGGAAAGAGAAAGCGTGTATGTGCTACAGTGTAATTCGCATTGCTTCGGACATACTTTACGACGTAGCTCTTATCAAGCTTTTTGTGTTAAAAAATTGCTTCATAAGGAAAAAATAAGGCGTGCACAAACACACGCACGAACTGCAGATGTTGGTGGTTAGCTATTATCGCGTGATACGCGTTCGTTCGATCCTTTCGCCTTTCCTTCTAATTTCTTGCCCCCCCTCCTCCTATTTGATATAACTTAAATTTCTGAACGAAACAGGCCAATTAGTCTGACAAGGAGCCTGACTCCCGACATTTTTTCCTTTCAAGCGTAAGTCTTCGATTTTCGCGCCCTGCACAAAGAAGGGAACGACCGGCAGATTTTTCATGTCTGATAAAGGTGCGCCTCGTAAATTTAAGTGATAACATGGCTAGTTTTCTTTTTTACAGGGTTATAAAAACTTTCCTTCTCTTACTATTATACATGAAAATAACTTAAGGACTCTACTGATGAAATGCAAAAGACTGTGGTAAAGTTAAAAAAAGTCGCCCAATATTAGTGGCAGTAGAAACAATTGGTTTTTCATGCATTGCCATTCATTGTAGGGTTTCAAATAGAAGCTCAGCGCCAGCAAAAATTACGATGGCAAGTCTTTCAAATGAATAATTGAATTTAAAGTAATTTAAAGAGCGCTTACATTGGTATTGAAAGCATTGTAGTCCATCAAAGAAATAAAATAATGAGAATGGGGGGCGAGTTTCTTGTTTGTGACGTGGACTAATATCCAGTCACGTCCGCTTCAAAGGTTTAGCATTTGAAGCTCAATTTATATAACCGAAAGGAGAAAACACAGCATAATTATAAGGAGTAGCTATTATTTTAGTAAATAAAGCAGTAGAATACCAGAGTTGACCTCAATATTTATTTAACTCATATTAATAAGCTTAGATAGATGTTTATAATATCTAATTTGTGCAAAAGAAATTTAAATTTTAAACAAGAGGCATAATAAATCCAGATCACAATAAATATACAGCATTTGACTACTCGTTTAATTTCCCTGATTTTATATAATATTGAGGAACGTAATTTCATTTTTTATTAAAGCATAAAATTTCGGTAGGCGCGTCGTTCTAACCTCACCATATTTAAAATGTTTGATCGCCTATATTGTTTCTTTTATTGGTACATAATAATTTTGAATAATTTAAATTTATTTTTATAACTCCTTAACTTGTATAAAAGCCTACCATATGCATAGCAATGAGATATAAAATAAAAACTAGGGCATATTAGGTACAGATTTTTAATTTGAATACTTTATGGACAAAAAATTTAGCTTTTCCGCATTTGAAACCGTAGTATATAACTAGCATTAATTTAAGAAAAGATAAGAATAATACATTTACTTAATAATTATACTATTTTACTTTCTTTAAATTTCATCATTGTGTGCGTGTCTCTGTGGGTAATATGTATTCGGGCGGCACGCTAAAAAGCAATTTATGAATTTAAGAATTAATTACATTTTAGGATATTCTCGATCTGCAGACTTAAGTAATTGCAAATTAGCAAATAAGAGCCTAACGAGGGTGCAAGAATTCGAGTTTTATAACAGTCAAAGTATGTTTTTTTTTTTTTCATTTAATTGTGGAATTTCGTTCAATGGCTAACGACAAAATAGCCTAGTGGTGAATGTAGGACATTCACACCCCCTTAATATGATCTACCGTAGTGCGGTTATAGTTATCAGCATTTATGGATCGTAGTTGTCAGGTAAAAATGTGCAAACTTTTAGCCGAGCTTCACATAAACAATCGATTGAGATTGCATGCATAGTGGTATAAAAAGTTTCAAAACTACATTGACAGAATAAAGCATAACAAGATAAAAATCTGAAATTTTTGACATGAAAAAATATAAATTTAAAATGAAGCAATAAAATATATACTTTCATGAAGTGAAATGAATTTTATCATGCTATTAGATTTTTTTTACATATAATTAAATTAATTTTGTATTATTGCCACGAATTTATACTACAAAGTCGTCTGCCATATTAAATCTTTTAAATGTATTAATAAAACTAATAAATTATATCGTCTGTTTACTAAAAGTTATATTTTTGATAAGGAAAATAATTAAGTATAATCAATAATGTTTTATGAAAATTTATTTATGTGCTTACTTAGAGATTTCTGAAATATATGTTTGATCTAAATAAAATTTTGATATCATTTACGTATCATATTGGTGATGAAACTTAGCGAAAATTACAAAATAACATTATGTATTAATATACGTGAAATATAAAAATTATGCGAATAAAAAAATACGAAAAGAATTTATTTTAAATGAATATAAAACAAATTTTGGCTTTTTTTCATAATCTCGAATTGTCAATGTACGTATTGAGAAAGATAACAATTTCAAATTAATTAAAAAATTGCAATTTTTTAGGCAATAAAATTATTGTGAAATTTGTAAAAATAGAAAAACCATAAGCATTTGAAACAATTGCTCTTTATGAATAAACATTAATGTAAAAAAAAAATTTTTTTAAGTAAGATTAATCTAAAGAATAGTGTATAAAACTACAGAGAAATCGTGATCTTATATATTTATTAAGCCTTAATTCGTTCATTTGACATTTAAAGGCAGCAATAATTCTACGTCATCTCTTATTCATGAGTTCGTCAAGCAGAGAGAAAATGAAAATGATTACTTACAGCTGCTGTCGAGATCATTTCACGGAACGGCGGCTCTGACGATCTGCTTCGAGATTTCGAGCTCTCAATGCGTTATCTTTTATTGCTTTTAGCGACTAAGATGCGGCATGCAGCCGAATAGTCGATAATTTACCTCAAATGAATTATGTAAGTTAATTAGTTTTAAAACTTCATCAATTATAGTCTATCGAGTCGAATGAGAAATGGCTCGTGAAATTATATAATTCACATTCAAGGTAAAAATCATGCGCTATAAAAGATTTAACAGATGTTATTTCAATCGAGTACAAGCAGTACAATATTGGATTATTATTATACAGTATTTAACCTTATTCATATTTAAAATTTATCTTATAACTCTGATAAAAAAAAAAAAAAATTTTATAATAAAGTAATAAGTCACTTGTTCTGTAAAGTTTTTCTTATTCATTAATGCAAGACAAGTGGCTCGGTAAATATTTTCAGAAGCAGTTTATAATCTATATAACTATATAAGATAGTACTACTTGTATTGCATCTCTTCATACATGTTCTATTTATAATCACTATAATATTAAATTAAAGTAAAAAAGTACTTATGAATATTTATCTAGATACCTAAGTATCGATTTATTCAAAATAATAACTATTACTTTTTCAAAATAAAATTCTTAAGTTTTAATTTTTGAGCTTGAATTTTAAATTCAACAAATCATAAATACATATAGATTTATGAGCAACCCAATGGTTCATAACTTATTTCATACTTGAATAACACTTTGTGATAGGGAATTATTTTTGAGATTTAGATGGAGCACTTTTTTAACTATTATTATTCTCATTCGTTCAGGTTTTAATTTTGATCCGTAATTTATTATTTTTTGAAATATAATTAGATTATAATTGAAGATTTAAGAATCGTCTTTACTTTAGATCGGTAATAAATTCGTATGTAGTTGTATAAATAATTTCCTCGTGCATAATTTTTAAAATACCGATTAAATGTTTGATATGTTCAATTTTGATATTATTATAAAATTCAGGCCATCATTGAACATCATGCGAGTAAAATACATATATATGTTGTATATAACAACTTTGAGCCTGACTTTATGTTTTTTGAACAATCTAAATATTTCAAAAGATGACACAATGAACAGTAGTAATATAAGTGGTCATTGTGATTGTTAAGCGAAAAATAAATGATAAGCGCATAAGCTTTGTAAGAATAGGAATATGAGAAATATTCCGACTATTGCGTATGACAATAAATTGCCAAGCTTAAACGAAATTAGAAAGAAGGCATTCCTCGCAAATCGATGAATCGCAATTTCATGCGCACGCTCTTATTGAATAAGGGCCTTAACGGTCCAAGACATCCATTTCATTATTAGAATTCAATCAGGAGGCGCCCAACTAAGAACTTGTCGCGTTATTCAGCAGAAGGAGAGAAGGGAGCTCGACAAATATACCAATTCGTAGTTTCATCCCAGGGCAATCCTGGGGGCCAGCCGTTGCATGCCGGCCAGGCTTTCAAAGACTTACCTTAGAGGCCAGAAAATATGTGGTCTGAATAATTTAGCGTTGACTGGGCGCACCTATGAAAGCCAACGCAGCGGCAGAGTGTCCGAGGGAGAAAAAAGGGAGCTTCAGAACAGTCCTTCCCGACAATTTTACCTGGCACTCACGCGAATACCCACTCCGGTGCTCGATTCGGCCCGCGCTACATCTTAGGCTCATTTACATTTGCAATGCACACACTTCAATAATGGGCGGTAAATTAGTTACGTAAAGTGAAAGCGTCTTTTGAGTGAGCCGAACTTACTTTAAATGCTCGTCCTTATAAATTTGCTTTATCTCTTCCTTCGCTATATTTCACTCGCCCTTTACTCCCATTAACTATACTTCTAATCTCCCGGGGAATACTTTTTTTTTTTTTTTTTTATTTTTCACCATTAATGTACTTCTGCAGGCTTAGAAATCAAAAATTTAACGATATCGTTTACAAGTTTTAGTAATTTTTCATTAACCGTTCAAACACTTCGTACGACTTCTTTGAGATTTTTTTGTTTGAATTATTCCACGGCAACATCTTAGTACGAGCATTTTATAATATTAATTGTATTAATATTAATTTGATCGTTTCATGTTAAGGATAATTGTATGTTTTAGATGAAATTAGATGCAAAATTCAATTTTACAATGATTTTGTGTTAATGCAATTAAAAAATACTCACCTTTTGTTTGTAACAAAGGATGCTATTTAAATTGAATAAAAAAAGCTAAAGTGAAAAGTACAATCTATTGATTATCTTCGTCTATATAACATTTTTACTTTTTGATTACAAAAGATGCATTTTTAGAAGTACTTATATTGCATTATATTTATAATATTTATTCCTTATTGAAAATATTCATTTTTATTTATTTATAAGAATTCAAAAGAATGCAAAGGTACGACTTTAAAAGCTAAATTCAAGTTCAACTACTTATTAATTAAGTGTAATTATATTCATTTAGACATTCGTTATATTTTTTTTCACAAAGGCCACGATCTAACTATGCAGTTTTTATCGTTTTGTCCAATTATTATATATCTTATTTACTTCATTGCTGATTTGAACTCAAATCCACAACTCAATATAATTTATTTTCATGTTAAATTTAAAAAAAAATAAATCGACACATTACTTTTAAAGAGTTATCGGAACTGCACTAAAATCATTTTCCAGACGAATAAAATATAGATTATTAAAATAATTTAAATTCTATTTATTTTGAAAATGCCTTGATTTAAAAATTTCTTAGATAATTTATAATTATACACAGAAAATCTTAAGAAATTTTAGTTTGTTTGACAAACAATAAAAATTAACAATTATATAGATAATTTTTAACTTCACATATACAAATGAAAATTATAAATAATCTATTAAATAAGTATTATTTTTATTAAACTTATTTCTATAAATTACAAAATTAAAGTAATAATTCAATTTAATAAAAAATTTTGAATACATATTTAAAAGTGGATACCTACCTTCTTAAATATCTTATAATTCGATGCAACAATTTTATCAAGATTGATCTATAAACATAGTTCGATAAACTATGTGGTCGATGAGGATGAGGTTTACGAAAGCAAAACACGACAGGTTATGGAAGATCCTTATGATTTATTCTCAACCATTGTAATTTGTTTCGACTGTCTGTACAAAAATTGCTTGCATTAGTTTCACTAGAATAAATGTTGAAGCAAACAATAATTCACAATGAAATTTTTTTATAAAATTATTCTTCATATCAATAAAGATTATAAAAAATATAACTTCTTTTATATTTATTTATATAACTTTATTGAATTGAATAAAAACTCAATAAAAACCTTACGAAAAAAAATATATAAAGTATATTTCATAAAAGTTCTCTAATTTTTCAGAATTATAAATATTAATTTGAAATTGTTTTAACTTTTGAATTATGACATATAATACAAATTCTAAATATTATTAACTAATAATTTTTTTAAAATTATATTATTGTTATTGGTATCAAAAGCTTTTCTTAAATTTGAATTTTGAAATAAAAAATCATTTTACTATCAAAATAAAATCAAACTATTGACACAAAAATTAGTGTAAAATATTTTTTATCATTATGCTTTATAATTCTTTATAAAGATTTTATGGACAATGTCATTTTTTATGACATAAAAAAATATTCCTTATATGAAATGATATGAAAAAAGTATATTTACTTATAAATATATTTTTAAAGACAATTGAAGAAAAAAAAAATACTTTTTTAAATAGAAAATTTTTTTTTGAACTAGATAATTAATTTGCATAAAAAAACATAGTAATTAAAATTAAACAGTTTTAAATTTTAAAAATACGTAAAATGTGTTAATTATAGTAAATAATTTGATTTTATTTTGTTCTTAATTTTATATAATAAATAATATCGAATAATTGTTAAGGAATTTTGTGATGAATATTTGATTATATATTTAATCATAGTAAAAGTTCAAAATTTTTATCTATAATAAAAAAAGGATAGATATTTCATCTTTATGAATTTCAGCAATATAGAATAACCATGAAATTTTCGAATTGATTTATTCGAATCAAATAGCATAACGACAATTTTCTATCACATTTAAAAACATTTTCAACTTACCAGCAACGTATAAAGTCTATGCCTTTATTAAAAAGTTATGTTAAGAACAAAGGACTAAGTTTTGAAAAGTTTTAAGTTTTTATTTGAAACGCAAAGTGTACTTGCGCCATTTCAGTTCTTCTACGGAGAAATCAAAAATTTTAAGAATTACCATATAAACTGAACTACATTCTACTTGAATGCACTATAGTTATTACAAAAAATTTTTAGTAATAATTTTACTGTTTCGATTTAGTTATGATTGGGAGAATTGTTTTTGATATTAATAAAATTTACAGACAATTTGTATTTAATTTTTATATCAATAGTTAAATTAATAGTCAAGTAAAGTTTGTATAACGTAAAAAAGTAGTAATTTGTAAAAAAAATTGTCTTTTATAAATAACGAAGTTTTTTTTTGACTCAATAATGCTTAATAAGTAGAAAATTATTTACTAATGAAATTCATGTGCATTTTTTAAAGGAAAAATATGATAAACTTTTTCGCTTGAATTTTAATCAATTAATAGAATGTAAATTCACGATGAAATTAATAATCATTTAAAAATAAAAGGCCATTTCACAGATCATTAGACAAAACTAAATTAAAATAGTATAGCTTTAATGCTATAAAATTATATTAGTGTAAGAATCTGTTATCAACGAATTGTCAATCACGTAAGCAGTTTTAACACCTCTATGTCGTGCTTAGGCCGAGTACTGATTCTTTGGTAGTTGAAATGCTCTTTAGAGAAAAATATTTAACTATTCGAGGGCATCGAAAATCGGGTAGGCGAAATAAGTCATAGTTTTATATTTGTACCAAGGTTTTAAGTCGAGCTCGATATCGTTCTTTTATCAAATAGTAGCCCGTATAAAACAGATTGACGATATATTACGAGTAAGGAAAAGTTGTAGTAAATGTTTGTCCGTACTTTACTAAAAAACGCGCGCACGCTTTTGAGCTTTACTGCACTTTGTTCGCATCCTGATGGTACTTCCTCGCTTGGTAGGGCATTTTTCTACAGCGCGATACTTTTTAAAAACGTGTAAAGAATGTTAGGAAATGCTCTCATGAGTTTTATGTACTGTATAACAAACGACTTTTATTTTTTTATTTTTTTTCCTTAATGTTTGTACAACCCCTTTTTATAATGATTGACGAGCATCTACGATGCCTACATTATACCCTGATATCGTGTCAAGGATAATTCATTATATTGTTTTCCATTTCAAATATTATATCATCACTATAGTAATTGGATTATTTTGTAATAATTGAATGCCCACTCGACAATAATACAAGCAGTGTTTTGTACTATCGAAGTAGATTTTACGGTATAACTGAATTTCTAAAATAAAATGACTCTAAATTCAATTTTATATATAATTGTACAATCTATTGATTTTCAATTGCTCTATACACTTCATTTTTACGAAATGGTGAAAAAGTTCAAATACACTGTCAGAATATTGAGTTGCTTTTAAAAATTCTATTACTTAATCAAATTAATTATCAAATTTTTACTAGCAAGTGCAAGTGCAGTGAAGTATAAACTGTACGAGCCCGTGTGATATTTAGTACGATTACCGAGTTTCTGGTAAAAGGTACGAGCGAAGTAATATTTATAAGTAAACAGCAGCATTCGGAAACTTAATTTTTGTCACATTATTTTTATTTCCGCTTCGAATACAGTAATCTTCTTAATGCGTTGCCATAAAATGTTTTTATTTTTTTTTTTTTTTTTTTTTTTTTTTTTTTATAAATCATTTCACGAGGTCGTGCAACTTATTATCCCGGTGAAGATTCTCAGCTAAAATATCCACTCGAATAATATTGGCAATTATAAACTGGGCATCAGGATTAATTTACTTCTGAATAAAAATAATATTATCGGCTTTGTAAAAACTATTCGATATCTTTTTTTTTAAAAACAATCACGTCGACTTTCATTTGGGACGAGGAGCTAAAAGCAGGCAAGCTACAAGAGGCGGAGGATCAGCGAGCCAAGCGAATTTTCCTCTTGGATGGAATAGATTCTAACCGCGGCTCGGATTTTTCGCAGACCGGCAATGGATGTCTCCGGGGCCGGATGGGCCGCAAAATCATCGGACGCGACTCGCCCATTAAAAGCGACGCTCGGACGGGGGATCGCGAGGGCTCGGGCCGGGGCGAAAAATAAAAGCCGATCGTGAATTTCACCGAGGCTCCTTATTACATCGACCGCACGTTGCGCCACTGCTCGATCCCCCTTTTTCCCAGGTGGGACGATCGATCGATCGATTACCGGTCTAAGGGAACAAGAGTGCGACGCGGAGGCCCAAGGCTCCCGCTCCTGTGGGAAAGACATTCGCGCCCGTTGATTTATTTAGCCTCTGGCTCTGCCCTTCGGTTGAAAAACCTCCTTGGCCCCTCCGCCCCTGCGCTGCGTAACCGGCGAGGATCTTCGTCACCTTTGGTCGTGCTCAGCGGTGCCTCGCGTTGCCCCGAGACTTTGGCTATTCCACGGCCCTCCTGATATGCGGTGAGCGTATTATTACGGGTAGCGCTCTGCGCTAGTTTGATCGGAGATATTCGAACAATGGTTTTTGTGTGCCTTTTTAACGAGCGTGTGGCCGCTCGAGTGTGTGCTTAAGGCCGCGGATCGCGCGGACGCACTGCGGTCGAGTCCCGACACTCGCCAGCATTTACCCCCATTATAAGCCCTGAAAATTATTATTTTATAATAATTGTGGTTTTGTCGTATGGCCGTTGCAAAATGTTTTTATCGAGTTCCTAGAAAGCGTTACTTCGATATCAGCTCTTAAATTCAGTCCTCTCTCACGGCACCGTCGCAAGTTCGGCACAATGGCGCTCATTGTAGGGAATGCTCTTGCTGAATTTCACCGAGAGCCACGGCGACTCACGCCATTATAGGGTATCAAAATTATGTAAAAATCCTAATTCTAATTTACATAATTTACATAAGCGAATGCAAGTCGGCATTTGTTGACCCGAATTATCGGAGGGATCGCAGCCTGCAGTGCATTTTACTCGCGTTTGGATTTTTCGAGCACTCGAGGCCAATTAATTTTCCATTTGAATGACGTCTCGTGTGTTTTTGAAACTATAACAAACTAATTAAATGACCGAGGAGAATAAATAATTGAGACTAAATTGTAAGCCAAAATGTTTAAAATATCGGAAAAGATTTGTCAATTCGTGAAAGTCAAGTAGAATTACCGACCACAGATTAAATGGTTTGTTTCGTCAAAATAAATACATATCACCGTTACTTGACACATTACCAAATTCCCTTCTACAGTCACACTTTAGAGGCGAGCCACGATGAACTGATAGAGAATAATCCAACGCATTATTGCGAGCAATGATCAACAGTAAAGTTCCATTGTCCCAAAGGTTGAAATTAATAATTTAAAAAAATGACGACTGTAAAAGTCGTAACGAGGATCACAATAAAAATCCATTTGTATTTGTATTTCCTTGTAAACGGGAGGAATAAATGGAGATTTTTTCGCCATTTCGAACTATATAAAATCTCGTTTATTTTATTAAAAAAAAACAGGCTCTTGTAAAAAGTGCACCAGGGCAGCCCAACTGAATAAAATAGTCAGTCAGCTACATATTGTCCGACGGATTTGAATTTGAGCACGAACATGAGAACGCAGGAGGCTTCGGATCATGGCGATCGGACACGTTTTCGGATGCTGCACAAAATCAAACAAAGGCCAGTTTACTTTACCGCTGAAATTTTAAATAACGCTTTCGGGAAACATTACGGAAAAATACTTTTGTAAATGTGGAATTTAATTGGAAAGTCTTTTTTAACGTAATCACGACTGCCTGTGTATCGAATTAACTGGTGGCTGACGATCTTTGATTCGAAAATAGATGTTCTTGCAACCTTTCGCCTGATTCTCGCCGAGTCTGGTAGGAGGCTTGCCACGTTTTCACGTGAAGTATTTAACATATACAAGTACTCGACTTACAAATAAATATCCTAGATTTTCACCATTTATTTACGTTTTTGAAATTAAATAACTGTAAACTTTCTTCTACGATCGGCTATCGTCAAAAACATACTTTCCGGCATGATTTTTAGCTCATTGTTCGGAAGCATATTAATAATATTGTCACAGTCAATTTTAAATATTAAAAAAGGTCACGTTTTTCCGATATGGAAGGTCCGAAACAGTTTGTTTTAGAAAATTTTCCCAAAATTTATTACCTCTTGCATTTTTTTCGTTAGGTATTTTGAAATTTTTACTTGACTGTACACAAATTTGAGCTGTACGTCGAATTGAAAATTTTAAGTTTTGTAGCCAGAGATCTTGGCTTATCACAAATCTCAAGTAATATTAAATTTTAAAATAGTATAATTATACTCGCGGTACGCTATGTTCCAAATGATTTTCGAAACAGATATGATATTCAAAGTTGGTCAGAGTTATAAACGATTTTTCCGCAGAGAGATGTAAAAAGGTAAATCGCATAAAAGTTTTATAAGCAGAAAATATGAAAATCCATTATGCTGACGACAACATACGTGATATGACGTCCATAGCGACTACATTTCCAAATATTGAACCTCTTTATCAAGTTCCTCAAGTTCACAACCGTTATTTTGACGTTGGATTCAAGATACTCAAACTTTCGACTGCAGATTCTTGACACGAGGCGAGAAAAGTTTTTTCATGCTTTATCAAACGATACCTTGGTTTTAGCCGTTTAATTGATCAGTGCTTTCTCAGATTAAGTGGTTGCTCGGGACGACTCAAATGACGAAATAATAAAACACGAATTATTAAGTTAATTCGCTTGTTCTGAGATGGGAAGATAAGAGTTTTGTAAAATCTAATTAGGGAGCTCGAGGATAATACGAAAAAAGGGGCTTGGTCTTACCAGCTTTCTGAGACCTAGAAAAAAGTGAATCCACAGTAATATTATAGTCCAGACCAATGTTACGGAATGCTCGCGTGATACCAATGATAATTAATTTGTCTCTTTCGTTCGGACCAAGTAGACGAGCTCACTTCCAATTACTTGGCCATTTTCTGCTTTTTTTTTTTTGCATATGAGTATGCGATCGCGAAAATAAGAAAAATATCAAATTCATCATAAATCATCGGGCTGCTGGTTGGCTTTTTGAATATTGATTCTTTTTTAATTACTCGGAATCAGTTGTCGTAGCTCGAGTCATCATATTGATCGTAATTAATGTTTGTAAATTGCTGGATTACATTACGATTACGTTGATTGAGTTTTCCAGATTACGAGAATATTTCAAAGGCATCCGTTATGAATGGAGAAAATTGCAAAACTTACCTTAATCTTTCGCAAAAGCTGTTTTTCCTTTTAATATTTCAGAACGATATACGATAAATACATAATGATCTTACACGTGCATGGATAATAATCGTTTAAAGCCACATTGCTCTTCCTCTTATATTATTTATAACGAACTGTTCACTTTTAGTAACTTAAAAATTTTGAACTTTTAAACAGTATTTAATGTAGAGTGATGTTGACGCTATTACATTTAATTGAGGCAATTATGTGCAACATATGCATGTCTAAAGTATTACTTCATACATGGTCTAAGGTGTAGCATATGAATAATTAATGGTAATTATTCATAATTATTACCCATTATGTTTAAAATTACAATTTTATAATTTTTAAATTACTGATATTGCAAATATGAAATACCGCTTGCATACAAAATATGGATAATATTAACTGATGTAGGACAATTGAAACAAAGAAAGACGTACATTAATATATATATATATATATATATATATATATAACGTTCTGCAAGGTATAAATTTGAAAGATTGTTTTTGAATCTTATTGCAACGATTAATTTTTAATTAAATATTTATATTTAATTATGTAGCAAGTCAATCATAAACAGGACATGACGAAGTAAATGTTGACTCTACGCATTCGCTTAAAGTATCCTAGCAAAAGAATAAAATAAAAGACAAAGAACACAACAAAAAAAAAAAAAAAAATAAGAGAAAGTGGTTTTCAAGTAAGTAAAAACGTAGTTATACAGTATTTAACACTTATCGTGGAATAAGAAATCATGTTCGTGTAAGGTCTTTTTTGAGATGAGATATGCCGCAGTAAATTCAAATGTCCAAGCTGTTGTATTTGTTATTTATTTTCCAACTCTAACTAATGCAGTTATTACAAGATAATAATTACGGATAAGGAGTTAAATATAAATGATATATGATTAATTAGAACAAGATAAAATTAGTTCGACAAATCAAAGTTGTATGTTTTAATTTTAGTTAGTTGCATTCGATATCATTAATGAAACTAAAACTGTTATTTACATTGTATGATTAGAATCAAGTAAAAGTGGTAAGCTTTTGTTTTTCAATTAAAATTTAAAACGTATGTCGTTATAAAGGTAAAGCGCACTATTGTTTAAGAAAATGGTAAGTCGTTGATTATTCTAATTGGCGATTGGTGATTAAGTTTAAGTTTAAGGCTAATGTAATATTGGTTAGCCTTGATTGGTCGGCTAATGGCCTTACCGGGTTATTAATTATTGATAAGCCATAATGTGTTAGAGATTCCGATTTCGTAAGGAATCAAAGGAAAAATATAAATTTCGATTCTTTGGCTAGCTTTTGCTGGCCAGCCTCGAAATGGCTTTTCTCAGCTTCCACGAGGGCAGGAAGCTCTTGAGAGCTCCGTCTCTCGAGAGCTGGACTTTAAAGGCAATAGCTAAGGGGTTGCAGATGATGGATTGCCGCTGTGCAGTGTTGCGCGGCCATCCTCCCGATATCCAACCCCTTCGCCGCAGGGCTCGCGTCTACCAAATTTGCCGCAGCTTTCGGAGAAAGTGCATCGGCAGCAAATTGATTCGACCGGTGTTTAACGAAGAGCCATGAAGCTCGTGGAGGAAAGGAAGGAAGGAAGGAAGGAAGGAAGGAAGGAAGGAAGGAAGGAAGTAGACGAGCAAGTACGGAAGGAAGGAAGGAAGGAAGCTAGCGAGCGAGGAAGGAGGGACGCCGAGAGGAGGCTCGAGTTAAGGAGGGTCAGGGCCCGGCGCTATATTTTCAGGCCGGACAGTACTTCGAGCCAACGCAGGCGAATGTTTGGCTGCGAGGCGACGCTCGTGTGATACGAGCCGCGGTTGCTGCGCGTCCATGTGTGAGAGAGAGAGAGAGAGATGGAGCGAAAGAGAAAAAGTGCTGCAGGTCACTCACCGAATATGACTGAGCGCACTCGCACGCTTTCCTCTCTCGCCAAAAGGGGAGCCTTCGCTCTCTCTCTCTCTCTCTCTCTCTCCCTCTCTCTCTCCCGCGGCGTGCGTGTGCACTTGCGTCACACACACTCGCAGGAGCCTTCCCCGGGTGTGTTGGCGCAGGTTTGCGTGTCGCGACGTATTGGCTCGACACTCGCCTTACCCCGGGTGTGTCCTCCCGGCCTCCGCGGCAGTCCGGCCCTCGCGACCCGGTCGCCCCCCGAGTGCCACTGGCGCCGACCGATCTTTTATGCGCGCGTACACACACGCACGGCGCACTGGCGGAACTAATGGAATTTCGCCGTGGATGACAACTCGATCCCCCCCCGCCCGCCGGCCGAGGCTCGGACACCCGGCGATCGGATCGCCCGGGTGTCGCCACCGGCACGGAGGCTCGGCCGGGCCCCGACAGGTGGCGCCGCCAAACTCAACCGCGCACCTCCTCGACAGGGGATCCTCCTCGGCAGAGAGATCCATTCGGTGCTCTCGGATCGCGGATCGCGGCCCTCCGAATCCCCGAAGCGGCGCAGCAGTTGCAGGCCGCGCGAGTGACCTTCGACGAGAGGCGCATACCAGCATTTTACCAACCGACAGCCGCTTATCGACCGCCTCGATTCGAATATCCATTCGGGCTCTACCGGAGCGACACTCTCGAGTAGTCCTACTTGCGCGGAAGCTGTAATGTAGCGTAATACGCGGCGCGGCTCGAGGGCAACGAATGCCTCCGAGTGGCCGGCTATCCTGGAAAGCGATGCGATTCCCGTCGAAATTCCTTGCGAGGGGCGGCGGCGGGAGGGAGCGCCCGATCGCGCAGACCTTGGAAAATAAGCGAATACGAAGGCCGAGATCCCTCGGGGCATCTCTGAAATAAATGCCCAGGTGGATTCGAGACGAGGAAGCGAGCGAGCGAGCGAGTCGTTGAGCAGCGATCGAATGCTAATTCTTACAATTATTATCCCGGCAACCGGCAAGTCGATCCCTCCTCTTCAACGGCGCCTATGGAGAACCGCGACTCGACCATCGGCGCAGGTGCTGCCGATGGATTTCGGCAAGGAAGGGAGGAGGCTCGAGAAGAGGCCGGCCGAAGTCCCTGCCTCGCCTCTCCAAATTCTAAAAATGAAACAAACCACGTGCGAACGACACGCGTGGAAGGGAAGGCCGGTTCGACGGCGACGATGACCTTGCACCGGGAGTCCGAGGCGAGGCCCTCGGATTCCGCGTAATTAGCCTTTCCGGTAATTGTGACGCGCAGGCCAAGGTAACGCTTAAGCCGCGACACTCGTGCCTTCGGTCCCCCGATTACGGGGCCGGCCTTTGCCTCTCCCCCGCAAGGACGCCACCAATGGATCACCGATCGATGAGGCCCTTTCGATCTTCGCGACGGCGCCCAGTTACGACCGTCTTTCTCTCCTCCCCCCGCCCCCCTCGGCCGCTGCAGTTGACCATCCCCTCACCGATCGACACATCGAATTGTCCGCGCGACGCACATTCCTCGCCGTTTTCCTCGGCCACGGCCCCCAGATTTCAAAAACACCGCTCCTGCTCGTTTGCTTTTTTAAGAATGCAGCACCGGCAATCCGCGAGGTTTCTTTTCTCAAATTGTATCAATGGTGAATCTTAGACCGCAATCTATCTCTCTGATCGAGCTACCTCTGCTTACCCACCGGTTTATAACTACGCGGATAAAAAAGTAAAAGAATACGGCTATTTAATTTCACAGGTCCATGTTCTTGTATAAATTAATACAAAATTTACGCAAGGAATGGCGATTGGAAGATGTAGCGAATAAATTATCAAAATAAATTGCTTTTGGTATATACGACCGCGGGTCTATTTAAGCGAGTATTTGCAACCATCGTTTCAACTCCTTCGGGTGATGAAATTTTTAAAAATTCTTATGCTCACGGCTAGATAAGCCACGAACATCGTACATTCGGATATCTTGTTTATGATTTAATAATAATTGAACGATTAATGGCTCCCCGAACCTGATCAATTGCTAAGAATGTCTAGACTTTGGAAATAAAAGGCCTAGGCATCTATATATATTTAGAGACAAGAATATTCTTTATTAAACTCCCGTGAGTACTTGTGATGTAAAGCGTTTTCACATGTACATTTTGCCCCGATCGATAATAAGTCTAAATGTTTTTGAATTCCAAAGCGAGCGTCTATATAAATATCTCGAAAATGTGCTAGGGAATCGCAAGCACGTAATATATGCAACGTCTTATGCGTATTACAAGTCAAAAATATCTAAATACAAAGTCTTTCGTAATCGAAATGAGTCTTGAAATTAATCGTAGAAGACGCGCAAAACAATTTCGTCCTTACGATTAATTACGCAATTCACGTAGTTCTAAATCAAATTCATAAATTGCCTGAAATCATCGTAGCTGCGCCACTATCGGCGATACTTATGCAACAACGATCAGGCCCGTAGGAACTTGTCGCAGCTCCTGTTCTGGATTCTCGCGCTCGCCAGATTGAAGGAGAGGCTGATTGTTTCAGACTCGGCCGTAACACGCCCGAATTTTCCCCAACTGCCTGCCGAGAGATCCTGCGTTTTGCTCAGGCGGGCGAGCAGTAAGGAGGTGGGGGGAGGAGCTTGCGACTCCCTCGCATACCAATGTTATATCTCCGGGCGGGTAGACCGAGGCTCGGGGTCCACTCGACTCGTGAGCCGCTTCGAAAAATCCAGCGGCTCCTCGTTACAAAAGCAAGCTTGCGGAGAGGCGGGCAGGAGGTCGCCGAGGACGGGACGAGAGCTCGACAAAATAGATAGGCGAATCGATAAGCGATCGGGATCGAAGACAATGCCGGAGCCAAGGCGCTCGGGTGACGAGTCCCAGCAGAGAGCCACGATAAAAAAAAAAAAAAAAAAAAAAAAACCACCGAGCGTCAATGACCCTCGCCGAGGGCGCTTGGAACCCCGAGGACGTCCGAGCTTCCGACCCTCGGAGCTTCCTCCGTCGAGTCCGACTCGGCGCTCGAGGAACGGGAGAGGATCCGTCGGGGTTCCGTTGGGCGGCCACTCGGTAACGCTTATCAATTTCTGGATTAGTGTGGCTTCTCCACTGCCGTCGCCGACGCGCTCGCTCGTCGCCTCGTCCCATCGGGAGAGCCGCTCTCCCAGGCGGGACGCCGCCGCCGCATTCGTTATTTTCAATGAGCTCGACCGACCCGAGCCAACTGCTTTTCCGCGTTCGGCCGCTCAAAAGCACCTCTCGCGTGCGCCTTTTTTTTCTTTCTTTCTTTCTTTTTTTTTTTTAATAGGCCACGATTACGGTTAAAAAAAGAGCGTCGACCCTGTTAATTATAATCGGTTTACGGCCCGTTGCCGCGTGTATTTGCCTCGCGCATGCATCGAGTCAGAGATTCTTTCGGGAAGCGGGGATAATTTTTATACCGGCCGATCCTTCGACCAAGTAATCCTTGGCATCTGCGATGGCACTGGCAATTATCGATATGCGGCGCTAGTGCGCCCGGAATATTATTATTTAATAACACCGTAATTTATGCTACTTTATATAGGCATTAGAGCGCGTAAGATGAAGCGAAATAATTAATCGTCTTACTGCTCGGCCTAAGTCTAAAGTCGGCTCGATATTGAGTTTCGATTTTCCCCTCCTCCTTTCTTATGAAAATTTTTTTTTTGTTTTTCATTCCCCCAACCCCACCTTCACCCACCCCTTACCCCCTTGCATTGCGAAATAGCCAAGAGCACCGCGAACAAAAATCATTTACTCTTTATCTCAAAAGATTTATACGCCCATTACGCATTCCATGTCGTATTTAGCCAATTTTTATAATGCGCTCGCGATTTAAAATTGAATGCGCGCAGGCTATTATGCTTCGAGTGCCCACGTGCGTGCGAACGAGCGATTCAAAGTTGTAACAAATTTAATTAGGAATGATATAAGATAATTGGACTCCCTTGGCCCCCTAACCGTGCGCGGGTTGCGTTTGTCTTAAGCTCGTTGCCAAATTTAACACGAGCGACGGTGTATTGCGTTAAACGACCCCGCGGAAGTTCCCTGAAAACCATATTGAAGCCGGATTCATGAGAGAGTCCGGCAATAGGATAAGTGGACTCATAAATCAGGCGTCAAATCGATTGGAAAACATATAGTGTCCTGGAGGGTAAGTGACGCATGTGATACAAATACCCTGGTAGCAATTATCGAGAACAACCCGCGGTGGGCATACGAAGACCGAATATTTAATTAAGTACAACTTGATTTTTATCATTGCATAATTAGTCGAGCGCACGATTTCATCTCGACTGCGGCCACGAATTACCTCTGCATTGAAATTTTCGATGCTTTATATTCACGCGATCTCGACATTTAGCTAAAGTTTTACTGCAAAGGACGCTACCAATGGAATATCCATATAATTTAAAAGCAATCCTCACTTCGAAAAAGTTATTCTCTCACTTAGGCTTGACGAGGCAGGAACGTTTGTTAATTATTAAAACCCGAACGGCAACTGTACGAAATAACAGTTGGTTATTTAACTAGGTATGGAGCATTTTTTATTAGGAATTTTTAACTTTGCAATTCGGATTAAAAAAAGATATTTGGTATTTAAATTTTACTGTCTGGTAGATTGGCATTTTATAATAATGACTAGACAATGAGTTCTAATAATTGGTGATTGCAGGCATTGCATTTTTTAATGCGGTCTGAATGGGTAAATAATTCCACGTAACCCGTATGTAAGGCATATCGTAATACCCGATTGAACTCACAGTTAAGCATTTCAGGTGAAATATTTTCATAACTAACAGATATACTTGTAGCAAACGTAGCTCATTTTTCTCCTTATAATAGAATATCGTGATAGAAAAATAAGGAGATTAACGATATTGTAGTCGTATAAATCATAATTATTATAATTATTTGACCAAAATAGTTGACTACATTGTAAGGCTAAATAATTATAATTTTGAAATACGTATATGCAATTATTTATGCTTACGTACGTACGTGTGTGTGTGTGTGTGTGTGTGTGTGTGTGCAGTGTGCGTGTGTGTAACTTCTTGCACAAATAAGCCATATAGCTCTTGACTTATTCTATTTAAATCCTTTCACTGCATTCTGTGGGCTTAAAGTCCTCGAAATAGTTAGGTCACGAGTAAGAAAATTTAAAAGATGAAAACCCGTTCTAGGCAGATAAAAGATTAAATTGGCATTCAATTAATAATATCAAACATATGATTGATTTCGAATAATTGAATGACTAGAAGGGAATTACAGTTTTATTTTTTACTTCTTTCTCAATTAGATACACAATACCCGTTACTTCATAATTAACGACTAGTTTATGAAAACAGGCTAAGAATTGTTACTAGCAGTGTGACGCTAATACAATAAAATGTACATACATACGTAGAAGAATAATATTGATAACTAGTTTAGTACTATGCGGATTTAATTATTCTATGAGGTATAAACAATATAGTTTTTTTAATTGAAAATAACAATACGAACAATATTGGAAAAGAATTTGATTTAACACGAATGTCAATAAAATTTAATATTTTGTTAACATGCATTTTTAATTGTTAGTTTTAGATATGCATTAATAACCATATTAAATATAAGCAATACAGTTAAACAAAAATTTGAAAGGGTTTTTAATTAAGATGATAAAGAACCCAAATTTAATGTCATACCTTAATTACATTCTGTATTTTAAATTCTTATTTGAATATACAATTGTTTCGGAGATGTATAAATACGTACTCATGTGTATAATTTTAAATAATTATTAATTATATTTTAGCCAAAAATCAACACGTGTTAAGTTTAATTCAATGTTTTTTACTGTATACTGCAAAGGCTTTATTCTATGATTTTAGAATTTGAAAATATAATTAATTAATTCGTCACTACACATGTAATATAATATACTTATATGTAGTGACATACTAGTAAACGCAGCTTTTGTCGATATTTGTATTGCAGATAATTTTAGTGTGTCAATTCTCAATATTTGTTCTTTTCAATATCTGTTTCTTCTTTAAAAATGTAACTTTAAGAAATATGGTTTCGTTTCCCGTCCAAAGTAATCATACATTGAAAGCAATATAAATAATATAATTTAAATTGTCGATTTTCTGGTTATTTAGAGTTTTAAACTTGCAGCAATTTTTCTTAAACACATAATTATGCAATAATCTTTACGATAAATAATGACTTATTGTTTTTCGAAGCAGCTATTATTCAAGATTCAAAGGCTTACCGTGTGAAGTAATGAAGATCTTTTACGAGTCAAAATATACTACAATATAATAAATAAAATTGCCAGTAAAAAAAATGTAGGAAATCGTGGAAAATTGGCCAGCAGCCACAAGTGAGATGGTCCCCTCGCTTCATTGCAAAAAAAAGGGTTACCTTCTAATTGTACACTACGTCTATCACATGCACGTATTCGTAATTTTTACGAGCTTGCATTTGGGTATTTAGCGAGCATTCGCCATTTAACGGTGGCACACACGAGGGCGACATGATGCGCGGTGGGGCTCAGTACATGCGATAGGCTGTAAGACAGATATAAAAAGTGTATTGCAATCGCTCGTCGGATTCCCCTCGCGTTCTTTGACCCTGTGCCTAATATACGTGGCGAGTGAGCCAGAAAGAAGCGGAGAGCGAGGGAGAGAGCCAGAGGGAGCGGGGAAATGGCGGAGAAGGGGGATGAAAACTTACAAGCCACAAGCATCGCTCATATAAGTAATTGCGCGACGCGGGCCTTCGGGGGGGGCGGACGGAGGTGAATGATTTTCACGGGTGGGCGCGACTAATGACTACTTCTACCCTTCTAATCGACCGGAGATATTTGCCGGAGTCTAGGGATTGGTGCGATCAATTTTATTGACGCAAAACGTCGTTTCGCCGCAATATCGCAAGTCAGTGAGTTGTCTAATTTGATGTTTCAGATTGCTAACTTCGAGATCAGCGATCGCGTTAAAAGTATCCCACGACTTGCCAATTTTTATGTTACCAGCTTCTCTCCAAATTCTAGACGCGAAGACGCTTGGATTGTCATTCTTTCATAACATTAAAATGGATTATTATAATATTACAGAATAATTGTATTTTAAATACGTTTTATTGGAAATTTTACCCTACACCAAATTCACCTAATCCGCCTGTTGGCTAAACGAAACACTTCGACGATCGCGCATAACAGTAAGAATAAGTAATTAATTATTTATAAATCGTAAAAATAGAAAGTCGATGCAGTTGTACGAAGGATTTATTGTACATCCAACGACGTATGGAAGACCCCTGATAATGCATATTTAATATTGGACGATAAAGCGTTGCATGTCTGCTTTTCAAAAGGACATTTACGAAGCCGATATTTATAACAAAATCTAAGCAAACAGAGCAACCTCGAGCCAACGTATGATTCCTGCAGGCGCGCAATATGGACAGGTCGTGGGTACGATGTAGAGAGGCGCAGGTCGAAGGAGCGACAGGACAAAGCGACATTTGGCTTATCGATCGCGAATTCCACGGGACCGCGGGTCGTTATGCCAAGCACTTTAAAGACGAGTTCTGGACCTTAAAACTCGCGCCGCCTCATGTCGTAATCGTCGGTGATGGCAAAAGTACGTAATGCGAAAGGCTCGATGCTGCTCCAGTACCTCCGAGCATTTTAAATTAAAATTTATCACCGCTCGCTCCTCTTCCCGACGTACTCTTGTCCCGTATTGTTTTACGATTTCGTATTTATTGACATTGAGGGATGCTTAATGGGCGGGAGCAATATTTCTCTTGGCTTTCTATTTTCTTGGCAGTGCGGCTTCGGATGCCGTTGGCCAGGACCGTCAGGCGCCGTCGTCGACTAATAATTGTCTGTAGCGACGTACAAGAATTCATTCCATTAAAAAAAAATACATACACACGTATACACATATGCGCGCGCGCGTGTGCTGATATGATTGTGTGTGTATATACACACGTACATAATTCGGTGTGATAAAATGCAGTCGAATGTTTTTCTCCTTTACATTAAATGTTTGCCCGTTACTCATTATGTATGGTAATAAACTCTCTTTTGATACATGAAGTAATAATCTTATAATCTGCATCGTCAACTTGTAGCAGAAGTGTAGTTTAATAATGGCTCCGTTGCATACGAATAACCACAACATATAATTACGAATTTTAATTAAGTCAAACTAATCGGGAGTATCATGTTGAGAATTTTTCTTATTAAAGAGCAAAAATTTCTTAGCAGCATTAGCCAAGCAGTTGCAAGACAGGTTTAGACTCCTACCAAATAATTATCTCTCGCCCAGGATGTTAATATGCCGACGACCTCGGCGAAAGCATATATTCAAATATTTCATTAAGAAACTTAATAGAAAAGGCCGATAGTTTCCAAGGCTAACTCTCCGGTGCCCACCGATGTCCTCGCTCAACAGCTTCCGCTTGGGCGGAAGTGCGCATACGCCTCTGGACCTTCGGCAATTTTGGCCTACTCCGGTCGTGTCCGATTCGTGCGCTCTACGATCCACGGCGCCGCTCTTCTTTCCCTCTTTATCGGCTACTCGCGACTCCCCGCTAACTCGCTCGCTTACTGACTATTGCAAAACAACGGACACTCGGCGACAAATGCTTTGGCGAACTGCGGTTTCGCAGCTCGTATTATACGAAACTTCTAGTTCGACGGCACTTTCCTCGATATTGTTAAAACCCGAGGAGCATTGCGCAACCGGACATAATTTCTTGGAATGTTTGAGGCTGGGTGTTGGGGCTAATAATTTATTTTTCAACTTTATCGCCTAGACGAGATAGTATTTTACGTTTTATGCGTGCAAAATTTATCCTCGCGTAACGTACATTTAAATACGGCCGAAGAGCTTAATTAAAGTAAATATTACTCGAAGAATATCTTTGCCGTTTATAATTGCTCTATATGCCGGTCTTTGTTGAAACGTTTACTGCACATTAGAATTTTTTTTTTCCATTCGCGTGATTGCCTCTTTTTTGCGGGGCATTTTATCCTTGTGCGCATATTTTACAATTTAATAGCTCCATTGGTCAAAATCATCATGATAATCTTAAGAATTGGTCTAAATTAACTGGTTCAAGGAGTCGCATTAACGTAAATCTTAGAAAAGCGCGATATGTTTTTGAGACTGTTCAGTACATTAAACATGATTTAAAGAGGGACTGAAAAGTAAAATGTATATAATATTTATCGTGATACGATATGGAAATAATACTTGTTTTCCAATGATCAAGAAAATAACATTTCTTACTCATTAAAATTCGTAAGCTTAAAAATTTTGTGCCTTGTTTAAAGCAGCTGCTAAGGATTTTCATTAAATTAAAGTATCAATCGACAACTACTTTCCACATTCACGTGCCAAGATATTTGCTTCGTATATTTAAATTGTATCGGAGTTGGCTCAAATCACTTATCAATAAAAGTGTCTGCTCGTGCTTTTGTATACATTTCGCGCAATATTTATTCTCAGAGTAAGTACATTTATGATAGAGGGAGTGCGTTCGAGTATACTCATGACACAGTGATTTCACACAGAATCGGTATGTTCATAGTTCACTTAATATGCTCGGATACTCTCACAGTATAATAATTTTATTCAGGAAAAGTACAGTCAAGCTGGGGCAAATGTGTTCAGCTGCACTCGTGCAACGGTGAATGTATGCGTCATTAGTAGATTCATGGGTAAGCTAAGTAAGCTTACACGGCGATTGTGTTCGGCAATGGCACATTCTGGACGTCGAAACTCTCGTCGAATCTGTTAGTGCTTGAATCCTAAAACAGCTGCGGAGATTTATAGTTTTTGTATGGACAAATGAGAGGAGAGCCGTTTAAAAAGACTCGGTCGGGAGGCACATTTCTTCGGATTTTGTTATTTGGCTTTAACCGGTGACCTGCGGCGATCGCGTTGCTCAAGTTACTTGGCTACGAAGTAGATGATAGATAAGAATAGATAATGGTTAAATCAGAGCTGGCGATAAGAGAATGTAAAACATTGCGAGAAGCTTTTATCAATTGTAAAAGACTGATAGGTTATTTGGCAAATGAAAAAAAAAATAACGAAGAATCGTAACAAGTATCGAGATTAGGCGACTAAGCACACGCACAATACTCGCGAGCCATTGAATTTAAATACAATACTAATGGCGGAAAATATTTAATCATTATTTTTATTATTGCACATCTGATATTGGGCACGTGAAAAAAGGGATAGACGCAATGAGCCTGGCGACCCAACCCGTCGGACCGATAAAACAAATAAATAAATAAATAACAGAGGTGAGGAAGAAGAAGGAAAAAAGTGCAATTAATCACAAAGCGTCGGGTGATAGTGCACATTGATTCGTAAAATATGCCCGAAGCCGGGAAATAAATCCTAAATCAATTATCCGCCAAAATAATGACTGCCGAGCGTGTAAAGCGCGGCCACCGGGATATTTTCGCGTAGTCCGCGAGCGCGACGGCAAACGTCATGAATCAATTACGCAAATTTTCATTTCTTCTCAGACTTGACGACGAACACCTCGCACCGAGAAACAAAAACAAACTTAAACGAAGCGAGAAATAAAAAGGAAGGCGCGCGAGCTTTGCGAGGCTCGTAAAACCGTCGATGAAACCCCGCGTAAATCTCGAAAACGTCGCGCGTCCGCTCGCCAAGCCCGAGCCATTCGCTTTCAGGGGGCATCGACCAGTTGAGCGAATTGAAAGAGGAAAAAAAGCGAAACGAAAGAATAGCGGGAGCGAGCGGGACGCTCGGAGAGTGAGCGAGGGAGCAGTACTACGAGTGTGTGTGTGTGTGAGAGAGAGAGAGAGAGAGGAGACGACTGGTAACAGTGGAAGGGCGAGTGGAATTTTTTGGCCAGGCTGTACCTCGCCGAGGCGAGGGAGAGAGATGCGTAAGGAAGCAACGAGGACGGAGAACGCGCGCGTGTGCGTGAGAAAGAGGGAGAGAGAGAGAGAGAGAGAGAGAGAGAGCGAGAGAGCGAGAGAGCGATGGGGGGGGGTGGTGCAGCTCGAGAAACGCAGAGGAGATAAAGAAAAAAAAAAGAAGAATGGCCGAAGGAGGTAGAGCGAGAGAAGAAAGAATAATGTGTTTGTGTGCAATCAATATGTATTGTTGAAGCGTACTTTTTTCTTTTGCAATGGATCGGCAGTAGCGTGACGAGTGACATTCGTCATTTATCAACTTTTCAGAAGAATTTGCACTTTTGCGTCGAATCCCCGGAGCAACTCTGGCGCCAAATATTTTTAATTTGGCTCGAAGTACAATTCGGCACTCCGATTCGAAAATGCTGTATTGCAGGAGCGGGCCGAGGTTAAGGCGACAGCATCGTGCCTTTGGCACTGAATAAAAGAATCCGTCGCAGTTTCTTCGGCTTGTGCATTGGGGCCGGCCCTTTCTCGGGGCATCGAAATTAAGAGCGTTCCTTCCTTTGGCCTTTCAAAGCAAGGCTTTATTAAGACGAGCGAGGGCGGTAGGGCCTGCAGGAGAGGCGGCCACTAACTGAATTTCTTTTAATAAATTAAATTTTATTCAGGATGATAAAGGTGCCTTCGTTCGGAGCTCAGCGAGTCCGCCGTGAATTATTGCCCGAGAGAGAGGAAGCTTAAATTCTTTTAACAGCAGGCACGTAGCGGCTAATTTCACTTTGAAAAATGTTATCAAAATTATTTTGAGCTTAGAGCTGCGCGTCTGCTTTGAGTGCATAGATGGCGCGTCGAGTACGGGCGACGACAGAGAAAGTAAAGTATGCTCCGAAAGAGGAAAAACAAATGGATGATTGGAGCTTTATAAGGCCGAGAAGTAAAATTGTTAATAATTTCGTGGCGAATGGAGGGACCGAGCAAATGGGAATAAGGAGACGTGCGCTCGCCGACCAGGCAATCAGCACTGGAATTGGCAAGGGGGAGGCGCGGGGCACGAAAAAGCAAAAGGAAACGTTAAAATGTTCCCTCCGCAAGCCAATTCTCCAAGCGAGCGCTTAAATAATTGGAGCGTCGGGCAGAGAGACAAAGCCTTGCCCTCGTCGAGAGGGAGAGAGAGAGAGAGAGAGAGAGAGAGAGTGAGAGGAGGAGGAGGAAGGTTGCCCAAAAACAAAAAATATATTTGAAAAGCATACGTAGGTGTGCGTGCGTGCGTGCGTGCGTGCATCGAGAGCGCGAGAGACGGGAGGGCGAGGAGCGCGGAGCCTGGCGGCGGAGGCGGAGGCGGGAGACGCAGGACGGTAATTGTTCCGGGCGACGCGTAGTAGGAGTTGGGCGCAGTGAGGAAGGTTAGGGCCCCCGGACGTCGGTTTCGCCGGTGTCGTTGACATCGAGCGCGTCACCAGCGCAGGCCTCTCGGGATATTTGGGGTAGGTCGTGCCGCGGATGGCTGCCGCCGAGAAGTAGGAGGACTGCGATTCGGCGTGAGAGGGACTCGGCCCGAGGGGCGCGGGGAGCGGCAGGAGGACGACGACGAGCACGGAGAGGAGGAGGCGCCGGCGGGGGGGGGGGCGGGGTAGAGATAGAACGAGAGACAATGGGAAAGTTTCGTCGGACGTCGCCTCGGCACAATGACACTCGTTTCGCTTCGCTTGTCACGCCGCTTTTTTCGGCCGACGATGTAACACTCGGCCTTGAATTACTTTTTTTTATACGCACGCGGGAACGACGTCGAGCCTTCCTCTTTACCTCGCGCGCTTTATTCTATCAGCGGTATATCTGGTACTTGCTTTTCCAACGATTTTCCGGGGAGGGGGGAGAGAAAGTTCGGATGGAGCTCGCGACTCGACCCATCGAATAACGATGGCCGTCGACGCCCCCCGAATAATATATTTTTCATATCATTGATTCCTCGTTTCTGCCATTTTCGCTCCAGTACTAAAGCTATAATGCACTTCCTACGATATTATTAGCGGTATCTAGAAAAATATGGCTTGTACTATCGAAGCTTTTCTTAAGCTACCCATAGCTCTGATTTAACAATAAAATCTTACGCATGCATGTATTTAAAATTTTAATACTTCTACGAAAAATCTCATCCCTCATTAAAGCATTGTGTTATCAGTTTCATAACAGAAGCTTTATAAAATTTTGCTCTTTATTAGAAGAGCGTATTGCATTACACCAGAAATTATACATCATTATTATTAATACCTGCGTTGTGTAAAGAACTTTCTTAGATAAACTTGGATACATTTTAACGTAAACTTTTGTTCAATAAATAGAATTAACATAACAATGAGATTAATTAATTATATGCTAATATGTATAAAAGAAATAACCTTCCTACTATTTGAGCATTAACTGGTGTACAGTGTTTATTAAAACACATTATGGTCAAATAGTTGAAAATTGCCTTACATTGTGATTAAATTTATTGATAGATAATAATTTCCAATTTGAATATTTATTATGCGTACTTAAATTGCCAAAATCTTTACGTAATATATTCACTTATCCTTTATTTGTTCATTTAATATAGCTTATACTTAATTTTTATTACATAATATTAATTATTGCGGATTAATCTTATGTAAAAATGTAATTTTCTTGTATGAAAATCGCAGTTTTACAATACTCAAGAAAAGCTATATAATAATAATTAATTGAAAGAAATGTACGAATTAAAACTGGTAAAACGATTTTCAGAATAAGGAACAGCTTCATCAATTTTTCATTACAGTAGACGAATAAGTACTATCAAAAGTACTGTTGCAATTAAGCCCAGGCTTAGATTGCACGAAACGTGGATGCACATGGAAATGCCATAAAAAAATATTAAACTTTTTTAAACCAATCCGAAACTAATAATTTTTCCAACAGCGGAAATGACAATGATCTATCAACAAAACATCGGGTACGTACAACAATTCTCTGTTTCGATTTGATAACTGTACACGGAAAAGAAATACTCGTACAATTTTTCCCGCACGCGTATTCGAGAAAGCGATTGTTAACCCACGTCAGAATGAAACAACTACTGTGCCCCATTTCCCTTGTCCCTTTCATGCTCTCCCACTCTCCCCTGATCGCCTTCCCTCTTTCTCTCTTTATATATATATATATATATGTATATATACATATACACACACATATATAACAATCTTCCTATCTCTTCTTACTTGTCCAACACAGATGTAATAAGATAAAACAAAGTTGGCTCTGCTTTTTTTTCATTGCGCGACGATCGAAGTATAATCACGCTTCGACGTGTGGCTAGCGCGAGTTAAAATCGACTTCGCCGAAAGCTTATCGCTCTGCGAAATTTAGTCTACATGCGTACTTAATGCAATATAGACACTCATACATTGACAGACGGTGTTTCTCGGCTTTTTGTAGGTCATCCTGGCGAATAATGAATCTGACTCGCTGCGCGCATGTAGAATTTACATTTCATTGATTCATCTCTCTCTCTCTCTCTCTCTCTCTCTCTCTCTCTCGATATCACTTCCCCTTCTACTTTTGCACACTTTGTCGTAAATGTAGTTTTTGTCTCTATGACTGGTGCACACCAGATAACCAGCGATAACAAATATTTCAACATTTTTCGAACGGCAAGTGACTTCGAAATCACATTTTTTATCATATTCTGTTCATTTTCGATAAGATTGCAGGTTTGAATAAATATAAACTGATCATTGGTTATTCTAATAATAAATTCTAATTTTTAGGTATGGTTGGGAATGAAACTTTAATTGGTAAGAAAAATCGGTTGAATCTTTGTATTTTCCAAATATACTATTTTAACAATGGATTTACAATACGGACTAAACAAATATATCTCAAATACTAAGCCAAAAGTGAATAAAAACGAATAATAACGACAACTGGATGACATACTATTATTTAATATACTTCTGCTTAAGAAATGTTTCTTTAATAACAATATTTTATTAATAATATATTTCTGTATTTTCTTTTAAATTTATTTCTTCGGTATATGCCGAATCACTCAAATCATTAATGCACTGCCTTACATTAGTTTTGAAAAAAATTATTACAGACAATGGATACGTAATGATAATAAATGTAAACACAAGTAATAACAATAATATTTGAAAAGAAAAAGTTTCTTTTAAACACTGCCAATCAAAATGAAATAAAACATTTTAAATGAATGATTTATAAATAAGGTTTGAAACTTCTTAGTCCTATGATTTCTTTTGATACGACTGTATAATAATTTTTTTCGCAATTCTCCTTACAATAATCTTTCGTTTACTACTTATCTTATATTGTATATACTGCTATTTAACAATTAGATTTTGATAAACAATTATTGCTGATCTATATTCTAATTCTTATTTTTTTTACATAAAATAAATGTGGCTTACTCTACCCATATAACGCTGTATTTACAAGCTGTTTTCTTATTATATTTTTGAATATTGTGACAGATGATTTTCTTTCTGTATTTATTAAGATTGAAGACGATTATATTTTGTTGAAATTTACTAAAACTTTCCATAGTTTTTAGATTGAACTATACGAATTTCTTTAATTATTAAGTACTTTAGTTAGTATTTTATCAAGTACAGAGTTTGTTTATCTTATTATTTATAATTATTTTTACTTTTAGGGTTGTCACTCTTCACTTTGTTTTATTAAGTACTTCTGAATTCGCTTCACCTTTTAATTTACCGAATTTAAAAAAAAAAAAAATGAAACTTTCACATCATAATAATGATTCAAATGTTTAATTTTATAAATTATTAGTTTTATAATACTCAGAGTTTGCGGAAATAAATGATAAATTCAAAGTAAATGTTGTAAACCAATTTAATTAAAGTATATTTTAATTAAATGTCCAATTAGTTGAAAATGCACATTAAAAATTGAGCTTTAAAAATATTACAACAAATAAAATTAGATAATAAATATAAATGAAGGGATAAAAAAGTACACGTTGTAATAACAAATTTTATTGGGAAAATCGGTTTTGTACCTAAGTTTGTGTTCTATAGTTCTGAAAGCTTGAAATATTAAAAATTTATAAAAGATCTAACATATGCTTATAAGAACTTGTATTAATATGCAACACCATTTTAAAGTAATTACTATTGATTTAAAATACACGCGTTACATAGTTTCTCTTCAAGTTTTCTTCAATGTCCGACAAGCCGTAATTAAAATTTGAAACTCTTAGTAATTTAAAACTTTCTGTATTTTAAAACCGCGTTATGAAAATTGAATTAAAAAAGGTGGAAAAAATTTTTAAAACATATTAAACAGTTCCCCTTCGGCACGGGAACGCAATATACGTAACCCTACATTGATGTATACATATGTAAGCAAAGGCAAGCGCGTGGGTGGATGTGCATGCGTGTACAGGATGGAGTGAGAGAAATAAGTGAACTTCTCAAAGTAGGGTTCGGATTCTCAATGACGTATAATGGTTGCGCGTGCCAACTTGCTTCAAATATCGATTTTTCTTTCGCAGCCCAACCTACGTGCACACATACACTCATGCGTACTGGAAAAGAGTGCGACCAGCGAGAGAGCGACAGACAAACGAAGAGAAAGTAAAAGAGAGACCGAGCTACGGACGTAGAAACGGGGTATGCTATTGCATTTTTGAATTTAGCTTCAAGATGCCACTTTACTATAAGTGATTTCCTGACGAGGTATTAGGTTGCGAGTACGACAGGATTAGCCAATCCCGCCAATAAAATATATTACATAGTACATTACCACTCAGACTCATTAAAATGTTTTTCCTTTCTGCATGCCGGCCTGCATGTGTTACGTTATACGACTCATCGAGTGGAAACGTGGAAGCTTTATTCAATGTTAATAAGGCGATTTTTTTTTATTCTTGAGTTTATTCTTGACATTGGAAGAGTCTTGGGTACACATGCATGAATATGTGGGCGTAATAGACAAAATATACAGGAGACATTTTTCTACACGTGGAAAACTTCTTCCAAACAAATACTCTTTCAAGTTTAGCCGACGACAACTTCAAACTATTGTTACGCCTGATCCTAAGGGTCTCCTCTTCATTGCGATGTTGCTAGCATTTATCTGTATCTATAACACTAGGGACTTTTCTATTTATCTATCGCGATACTTTCTATAAAATTCTCGCAACACCTCCCATTTAATTGCTTCTAAATATTATTCTCTCATAAATAATAATAATACAAATGATATTTATCTAAATAATAAATTCAAAACGATCGATTCAATGATTATTTACAAAATTGTAACACATAAACCAGAAAAATAAAAGTACATAAAAGTTATTTGATATAACTTCGTAGACCTTTTATCAACCAATGACTTATGTTTCACAATGAAACTGGCAAATTTCATCGGCAATTCGGTCTTTTTTTTATGTATTATGTAGTAAAAATATAAAAAGTATGAATATAAAAGGTACATAGAATAGTTTCAAAACAACAGCGATTCCCCAATAATAATTACATTAATATTTTTCTTTGCCAAATACATGCACTTCGTAACTAGAATTCAAATAAAAAAATCGACGTTTTGGTTTTAAACCTCAAGTATTTCCAATTTCGTATGAAATACAATTTATCTACTCTATTTCAACTTTATTACTTTATCGAACTATAATATTTTGCAATCATTCTCTTATATTAGTGTTCTATAAAGTGCACTTATTCTCACAAATACAAAACTACTTACATAAACATATTTTTTTATAATAGAACATATGCTTCGATAAACATTTTTATTCAATGTTAATTGTTCTATTTTATAAAATTAATTTTCATTAATTTCTTCTTAATTAACCAAACATTTTTTGCTTATTTTATTTCTTTTCAGTCCATACTAGACATTTACTCGTTGGCGACATCTTTACTTACTCTAATTACTAGAAATCCAATGTTGTCTATCATATTTACCTAATGTTAATTGAAAATCTTCCCTCATATTCGATTAATCGATAATAATTTAATGTGTACTAAATAAAACATGATCCATATGTCATATGCATATTAAAATAGTACAGTCTACATTATATGAAAAATTAGATACTTTGTGTATAAAGATTTAAAATAATTATTATATGGTTCATATTTGTAATTAATGATTTTTAATAAGTATCTTATCAATGTACCTATTAATTTAATTTCTAACTATTATACTCTCCTCATAGTAATGTTGTATTCTATTATATATTTTTTATTACTAACTGAACTCCAATAATTCCAATATTGCTCAGATTAATTTTCAGAAGACAATTGAAGATTTTTACTGTACAGCTTATCGCTCGGTGGCATCTCAAAGATAATCAATATTATATTATATTTATTATTATACTATTACTTTTGCTTTACAGATAGTTTAGAGGTGTCTCATTCTACATTTACGAAAAATATTATTTAATAGTAGAACGAATAATTGAAATTATAATTAACGTCGCAATCAATATTGAAGTAAATTACTCTAAATTATATCGGCGATGTATTATGGTTACCATTTAAAAAACCTAAATTAAAACAACTTCCCCAAGCTTTTAATGGATTAAATTTATAGTTTTACAAGTTTACGTTGAGAAATTTTGTACGTGACAAATTTATTTTAACCTATATTTTTTTAAAAGAGATTAATAATTTGTTAATAAAATTTTAATAAGTCCTAATAATTTCGTCGAGTATTATTAAACAATTTAAAATAAATGTAATAAATTAATGATTAAAAGTTATATCTTGAAAAAGACTATTCATTTAATAGTAAAATAAGAGATTCAGGATATAAGTATAGCAAAGCGAGCTTTATTGCAACAGACTCAAGCTCATAAATTTTCTTAGAAAAGAAAGATCGTTTTATTGATTTAAGTTGTAATTTAAATTTCAAATATTGTAGGAAAGTAATTTAAGTACCATTTTAAGTTAATAAAATTATTAAAGATACTTTGAATGAAGAAGTTGTCGATCCGCTCGATATTTTGTAACCTGCTCTACCATTTGTTATGTTAGTTGTTTAGATTTAAATCGTGCGAGACGTCCTTTTGTTTTAGAATAATTTTTAAAAGTTTAATTATACGTTTGAAAATCAACAATCTACGCTATATTCACTAATTAAGCCCTCTTGTCGTACTGAAAAAAATAGGCCGAACTCAGGGAAAAAGCTAAAGTCTCCTAACAAGCACAAGCTTACCTACTAATTAGGATAGTATTTATGTTTTATGCAAAAATATTTACTTAAAAATTTTTAGATTTTCAGCAATGTAAAACATTTAGGCGGTACTTTGCACAACACAGGAGCTTGATCTTATGTATAAAAATTTTCGTTCTAGATCGGAAAACGATTAGATTGTCGAGTATGAGCAGTAAAGTAAACGGAAAATCGAATCTTTCGGTAGAAGGGCGATAAAAGGGAAAGGGACGCCGATTGCTCCTTTGCTCATTTAGATAAGTATGTTGCGCCTTAGGCAAGGAGATGCATAAGTGGAGATTAGTCACGAGGCTTGACAAAGTCCCGCGAGTCTTGTTGGTGTTCAGACAGGAGCCCAATAGATTTGGAGTGTAAACAATTGTGTATCCTGAACGAATAACGTAATTTCTAGCTCAATCCCTTAGTGCTTCATAGCAAGAATTAATTAACTAATTTGTTGATAAAAAAAAATTCTAACGATAGGACTATTTTGTGATCGCGTGCTGATTAAGAACATTAATTGTAAAATAAGACAGACTTATGGATAAATATTTCTGTCAATTAATTCAACTATTAGGTATTTATATTTAAACTTTAAATTATCGCTTTTTGGAATTTGGATTTTCACTTAATATCTCAATTGATTGGATCAATTCCGTGGATTTGAAATAACGTTCACATGAAGTTGAACGTATTTGGTGAGCTAGAAAAGCAATTATATAAATCCGTATAATTTGGTAAATCTCGCCTGACATATTCAAATGTGATTTAGTATTGACTGCAATGACATACCACTTTAAAAATAATTAATGCATACGAATTAAAACTTGTTTATAAATTAAATTACTGTTAACAACAAAGTCCAGTTTTATTCAATTACTGTAATTCATTCGCTAAAAATGTGCAATATGGTTTTATATTATATTTCGACATCCTTAATGTATTGGAATCTAGTTATAATTGTATCTTTTTTCTTTTACGAAATTTAAAAAACACGTGCAGAAGATTGAAAATTAACATTTCCAAGAGACTTATTTGACTATGCATTTATAGATTGATTTTATTCACAGGAGAATATTAATTTATAACTGTAACTTTAAAAGGGAAATTTTTTTATTGATATATTTTACGGACATATTTTTTAATAAATAATTCGGAATTCAATTTATGAATTTGAAGAATGATAATTTACCTAATTTTATTTTCTCTTAGCTAACAAAGTTTCCTATCTTAAATCTTTATACATTTGTAAGTGAGAAATTTTAAATTGATAGGACCTTCTATGGCTAATATTTATTTTTATCTAGAGGCTTTATAGCTTTTTGAAATAACTTTTAATTAATCAGTTGGCTAACGGTTGCAAAAAAAATTTTAATTAAAAATATTTAAATCTTAAATTATTTAATCACATAGTATTAAATATATTTTGAAATAAATGAAACCTTAATTTTTAATTTCAAAAGCTCGTTCAAAATTTTTTTATTTTTATTAGTCTACATATCGAAATACACTGATGTGTATAATTATTAAACTTGTATTTATTTGAAAAATAACCAATCCTGGATGTGAAAATTAAAAAAAATCCAATTAGACCAAGATTGTGGTATTCAGTCAAGAAATTTTTTTATATTGATTTCATGTATTAAGTGTATTACAGGCTTTAGTTACTTTACGGTTTGAATATACAATTATATAGCTATTCAAAATAGAGCGACATTCCTTGTTTCTATGCTTTGAATATGCTTTTTAACTTGGGGAAAAAATTATTTCTTTTTGAAGCATCACAGACATTATCGCATTCCTATAAATCGCATCGTTTTACAAAGTTGAACTACCGTATGCCTGAATTTTTACCAAGTTGTTTTTGAAACAGTGCAACATATGGATTTCATGTCGTAGCTAGAGTTAGAATAAAAAGAACGTTAAAGTAAAGTTTACTCGTCGGGTAAAAGATTGACAAGTGCCGACGGGTTTTACTCGAGTTACAGAAAAACAAAATGCTGTTCTTATCGAGTAATGCTACACTACCTTATGCCACAAGTGCATCCTTCGGCCGCAAGAATTGTTGCAGAGGTTGTACAAGTCGTAAAATTAAATCCTATCTATACGTTGACTTAATAAGAAATTAACACACCTGCAATAGATGGGATCGTTAGGAAGGGAATGGCTGTGTTAGGTGCCGATTAAACAAAACAAAAAAAAAAAAAAAAAAAAAAAAAAAAGGCTAAGGGCTGCTTTCGAGAACAAGTTCGTGTGCCTCGCATTATCGCAATCCGCGCACTCAGTTATGCGCCATAGGGTCACGTACGGAAACGCGCGCGATTATTAAAATTCGCAAATGCGCGCACGCAAGATTGTAATTGGTTCCTTTCGGAGCCGCTCTAAAAGGAGTGGAGTGGGGTCTAGTGGTTCTTTAGCGATCGCAAAAACAAGATAAAAGTCCCTGGCGCTCAATATTGTCAAAGGGGGAATATAGTGCGGAAGCGCTCGGAAGATTCGAGTCCTTCTCGGCGTGACCTTAAGGCCATAACCGTAGTATAGCGCATTCATGGGGTGCGCCGAGCTACCCTTAATTGGTTCACGAGAAAGAAAGAGGAGAGAAATTATATAGTCTACAATTGCAGGGCCGAATGCCGAGTAAGCACTTGCTCGCAGTGAACGCCAAGAACCGATCGCTTTTTTCTGTTCCGCCTCTTTCGTTTTCTTGCACTTTTTCTTTTTATTAATACATGCTTAGCTTTTTTTATCATTGGCTACGTACTCAGAGCAATTGTTAATTTATCTATTAAAACCCGATATGCCCCATCGTTTTTATTAATGTTTTTTTCTTCATCGTAACGTTTCCTTTATTGAATTAGATGCATTATCGCTATCAACGTTCTGAACGCGATTTCTTTCTTACGAGCTCGGAATTCTAGCAGAGATGCTTACTTTTAAAAAGAGAACTATCCATTTTGCTTTTAAAAATTTTTCCCCCCTAATTACTAAAATTATTCTTTCAAATTTTAAAATGTTTGTCGACCATTTAAAAATGACTTCTTTCCTTGTTCATGCTTCCATCAATTTACAACGATCCATAATTAGCATTGTTGTTTTATTCGCAACAGTAAAATGTTTTTTTTTCTGAATTTTGATAGGAATACAATCGAATATCTAGCTATGAGGTAGGCAAAAAATATTTGGCTTCGATTAGTTTAATTATAACGCTAATCTGAGATCTACGCACTGACCAAATTTAGAAACATTTTTACTCTCTTTAAGTTGAATATATTTTAAAATAGTTTCTCTTTATTATTATAGTTCTGAATCAAGAATATAAAAGTTTTGAAAAAAATATACGATATAGTGGTTATTAGTGACTTACGGTCAAATGCATTTTGTACCCTATTTTATTCAGTTAACTAGGAATCGTTTATTGCAGTGAGTTAGGATTAAAACAATTAATTAATTAGAGTTTTTAACGTACCTTGGATATGAAACGATATTCTAATACTTCGACTCGCTAATCGATAAGTTTAAAATATAATGATCCAGAGATACACATTATTATTTTTTTCATCCTTACCTTCGTATTTATTGTGCTGGAATGCTCAATATTTGTACGAGAGTATCAATATTTACGTACACATAAATACATGTAGTTCTAGCAATTACAGAACGTTAAAAATGAATAAAAATCTAAATAAGCAATCGGAAACGCTTGTATTCTTTTGCTTATAAAGCTAAAAACAACGATTTCAGTCGAGCTTATCTTATGCAACCATTCGTACGATAACGAGTGTTTCGAAGAGATAGGCTATTAATAAAAACATTCATTAGACAGGTAAAGTGGCGAAATGCAATTATACTAACTTTAAATACAGAGATGAAGAAACGCATATTTTTGTCCGAGCGGCGTAAAATAAATGCTATGCCGTAAAAGCGAAATTCATACAATATAAAAGAGCTAAATGAGAGATAGGCCAGGGTAACCACGAGTTTAAAGCAAGGGGGTTATGACCTGGCGGACAGGTTGTTGAAAAGGGAAGAAACCCTATGGGAACAAAGACTTTGTGGGGGCCGGCTATTCGAGTACACGAGAAGACTCATTATCGTTAAATATATTTTGGTATGGGAGGCAATTTTTAATTATGAATAAATTGCTTGCGATACCTAACACAGCGGGTGCATATTTTTTAATCGAAGTCCGAAGCAAGGATTTTCTAGCAAGGAGGCCAGTGCGGTACAGATGCAATTAATAATTCACCCATACTTTTTTTAAATTAAGTATTCTCCACTTGAAATCGTTGCATTTAAAAAGGCAATCTAACGACACAAGCGCGCACAAAGTTAAAGCAGCAAAACTTTATTCTCGGTAGCTGACAGGTCAAAAAAAAAAAAAAAAAATAAAAAAAATATTCACAAAGCGCACGAACCGATGCCGTCGTCACGGGCATCGAGAAAAAGTTTCGAAAGAGCAGCTAAAGACTGATAAAAAGATCACGGACGGCTCGCACCTCCGAGCGAAGCAAAACGTATCCGAAATTCGCTCTCGGGGCTTAATTTCACGACGGGGTGCGCGACCCCGAGCTCGTGAGTCAAGATCAAAGGGGGCTGCCATTATTAATTCACACCATTGTCCTTGAGTGCTGGTTCTCGAGGATGGGGCGCTGGCGGGATAGGGGAGGGGCGGGGGTGGGGGGGGGGCTGGAGCCGCAGACCGATGGCGCGCAGCCCGACGGTGACGAAGGAGAGGCCGCATATCTGGAATTCGGCGACGTTCCGTAGCTCGACATCCGCGGGACTCTGGCTAACGTCCAGATGAGCGAGCCCCACGCATGGCCCTGAACCCTGTTTCAGAATGGAGGCTGCCGCCGCCTCCGCGAGCCGTCTCCACGATTTATGGGCTTTGGCGCTCCCGACCCGCTCCGCACCTCCGCCCCCCCCCGCCCTTCCCGCTGCGGGCCCTCTCACGTCGCGGGCTCTTACGTAATCGTCGCGTTCTATCGTCGCTCTGCGCCTCTTAAGCCCGTCCTCCCGCGTGCGCGCACACACGTGTACACGCTTGTGTGGATAATACGGTCGCATCGCCGGGGGTGTGACTTCCGATCTCTGATTAGTCGAGATTGCGCGGTCCCGGTGATCGACGGTCGGACGGCGCGCGCCTCGTTTTCACGGCGTCCGGATGCTTCCGCGGGAAGGCCACCGAGGTGGTCGACTGCGTAATCTCTGATCGATCGCGAACGTATCCTGCAGGCGTTGGTCTTCGCTCTTCGCGAATCCTACTTGGTAAGGATCGGATGAAGGAGCTCGAGGGACTCCCGGGGATGTGGCAGCTACTCGCGATTCCTTGGGTGTATTAATTAAACGATGAACAATCGTTGCTTTTAAATGCACGATTTGGGTCCAATGGTAAATAGCGGTTGATATTGCGATATAGTTGGCGAAATCTCTCGTGGCTGCTTATGCAGTTACTCGAAAGTAGCCGTACTAACTTATTCCAGTAGTTATTTGTCTTGTGTAGCGATTACTTACTCGTAAACAGTCATCATGACAGGGGTTAGTGTGAAATCTTGCTATTAGGTGATACATGTCAAGATATCGCAATCTTATATCGGACTAGCAATTCGGTGTCTGCGAGTACGCTTGTAAAAATAACGGAACACGCTGAAATAGCTAGATAAATAAATGCCAAACCGGTACTCGATGCCGGTAGTCGTAAGTACGTTATTAGATACTATTTAAATATTGACCACTATTAATCACCGAGGAGCGCTAACATTGCCCAACAAATTTGTCAATTGTGAGCCTCTTAAAGAGTCCAAAGCGCATAGCGAGTCGGTTTGCCATTTCCCTAACCGACCCTGCCCCCGGCCCTGGCCCCGTGCCCGCGCGGCCATCAATCTTCGTCCTAATTAAAAATGCTCCTTCCCATAAAAATGCTGGAAGGCGATGCTCGGAGTCGCGGAGCAGAGCAAACAACCGTACAAGAAATTAAGTCCCTCATAAACACGCCATTCTACGGAGCTACGCATCAAACAAAATTACAAGATACTACAAAACTACATACTAAACTCGTTTCTTATAATGATTTTAAAAAAACGCGAAAAGTGTGAGACGGGGAGGAAATGAAAAAAACGCGAAGAACTCAACTCGACAATCTCGAAATCTCGAGTGCAGGCGAGGCTAATTATGCTCGAAGCGAGTACCGATTGTTGGCGAAAAGGAAAAATTTTTCCCTCCTTCAAAAGCGTTTTAATTAACGCACGGGGCGCGCACGTCGCATTGCACGTGACCCAGTTGCCGAGGAGGCTGCCGTCGTCGACGCACCGACGCCCGTATACACGCGAGGAGGAATGCGAGAGGACGTCTCCCCGAGGAGGGGCACCGCGACGCCGGAGACTCCCCGGCCCTCCTCCTGCTGCTGCTCCCTCCGGCCACGCCGACCCCTCGACCTCAAACCATCGGAGCGGCTTCCCTCTGTGGTGCCTTGCCTCCCTCTTCGTCGCGCGCTATCGTGAACTTGCCGGATGTGTTGAGGGAGGGGGAGGGGGGCGCGCGCGAAACCTTGAGATTCGATAACCTAAGATGAGCTTTAACGGGTTAAAATAGCCTTTTAGGGCTACTCTGGGAATCGTGCACGCTTTGTTACCATTCGGAGCAGAAACCTAATTAATTTGCGATAAAGTACGTCCTCCTTCGAGGAAAATATCGCTCAAATTTATGTACAAGATGCAGCTTTGCAAATAAACACAAGTTAATTACTCCAAAGTACTAAAGCTGTTTAGCCGCTTTTTCCTTTTCTGAGAAAAATTTTTGTTGTTGTAGTTTGAATACTAAGTAAATTGTTCGTTTAAGTTTTGTTACGATACTTTACAAACTTGATGTTACTTTTTGGCAGGATAATATACACGCATATACACGTACATGTTTATTCATATTCCCGCGCACACAGTGAGTAAATTTTTGTCGATGTTAACATTTTTTTTTAAATCGATTTTCTTGGCTACATTCTAAATTTAAGCTATTTCATGTTTCACTTAATACGAACATAATCTGTTCTTTCAGAGTTTGCATCTTAATTCTCGAAGATTTATCAATGTTGCAAATTCAATAGTTGCCGCCCCGTATAATCTTATTATTAATTAAAGTAACTGCAATTTAATCAATAGCATTTGAATAATTATAGAAATGCAGATTTTTTTAATTAAGACTTTTTTTACATATTTCCTTTTCTCTTTAATCACCAATTAATGGTATCTTCTTTACAAAATCAATCTCAGTTCGGTATTTGGAATACTTATTTCCACGAGGTTGTCTTTTGAAGAATCATAGAAAAAAGCTACATACGTGGGTTACCAAATGCCCTGTAAAAAAAGGAATGCCTACGAACCGTGAAATTGATTGGCCATAAAAACGTTAGATTTCTAAAGAGTCGAAACGTTTATTCAACAACTGACAGATGTTTTGTGCCTTTAAAATATTCTGGAAAATAAACTAAATGTTTTTTGATGTCGCTTAAACGAGTACCCTGAATTTGACTGCCTGAATTTGAAAGGGTTCGGAAGACCTGATAATGCGAATGGAAATAAGACAATAAAGAAGAAGAAGAAGAAGAAGAAGAAGTGGAAGAGACAGTCGAAGGAGGGACAATGATAAGCGATATTTACATTGTAATGGCCAACGCATTGCAAGCTCCGCACGCGCGGAAAGACCAGAAGCCGGCTTAGGGGGAAAATTTAACCGTGTCGCGGAGCGCGTGTCGAGTAGAGAAGTCCATCGAACTGATAGCAACTAGTGTAACAGTGACAACGTCGCCGCTATCGATCGACGTGAGCGCGAGCGGCCAGAAGTGCCGGTGCACGCAAGGATGGACACGAGAGCCACCGCCGATCCGCGCACCTTTTGAAAGAGACTCCAAAGGTCGTGTAGCTAAGGCCGGGGGAAGCGGCGAGGGGCTGATTGGCGACGGCGATAAAGGGGGGTGGCAGCGGGGTGGCTGCTGCTGCTGCTGCTGCTGCCCTGGGACGGAGAGGGTCCGAGAGGAGGAGCGGACTCCGAAGAGGCCGGCGGGGCGGGGTGCGCGGGGCAGGCGAGTAAAACTGCCCGCGTACGTACGGCGAGGCTTACGTGCGCGAACGGAGGATTCAGCGCCTCGGGCGGCTGCGGCTACGTTTGCCGCGCGCTAGGACGAATAAAAAAGCCGGCGTCGGCGGCCTGCGGACGGAAGAGGAGATACGCGCGAAAAGGGAAATCAAGGAGCAGCAGTCGTCCGGTCGATAGCTGCGGTAAAAGGAAGGATTCGGCGCTCCGCTGGCCGAGGGGGCGGGTTGCCGCGGAGGAGAGAGGGTCGGGGGGGAGAAATAGATAGAAGGCAGGTGCTGCCCGGAGCAAAAGTTGTCTACGATTTTTTCCCCCCGTGGGCGGGATTTTGAAACCTGTTTGAGTGACTTTGAAATCTAGTGGGGGGCGGGGGGAGGAGAGCGGAGGCAGACCGGGGACTAGGATACGTTTCGAGGAGGGGCGCCGCCAGAGTCCAGTGGGAGGGGAGCCAACATTGAAATCGTTTAGGGCAGAATAGGCGCAGGAACGGCGCGCTCGGGACGGAGCGATGGGGAGCGAGGAGTACAAAAAAGGAAGCACGAGCTCGCATGCTTTTTTCGAGTTGTTACTATTTCCAGCTGCAATTTCCTTTAACAAACGGCCAATGACTTATAATACTCGTCGCTTATGTTATTGTTGCGTAATTATTTGACTGGGGAATAACCAGGAGATAAACTGTATATTATATTTCACTGCCGATGGACATTTATCTACGGAGTCCTTTGTTTCTGAGTCCTTGAATTATTAAGTACTTAATTAAGAGCGTATTAGAATGTTAAATTTATAATTAAAAAGTCAAGTTCTAACTATGAAAGATGGTATTTGGAATGCCATCTACAAGAATTGTGGCAGTCGGTCTATGTCAATACTGCATAAGGTTTTTCATTTTGTATTACTAGTAAATAGTAATTTTCTCTTATCTGACGGTTACAAGATACATTAATACTTCATTATAAACAATTTAGAATGAGTAACCCATATTCATATTTTACCTGAAGATATGTTTGCTTCTAGGCATATTTTAACAATTGCAAGAATTAAAGGTATTTTTAATACACTCTTTAAAAAAACAACTCCATGAACACGAAATTAATAAAAAATTAATCGCCCCAGCAGCAGATTTTAATAAAAACGAACCATAATTTTTAAGTATACGTAATGTTTTATCATATATTATCATAAGGAGAAACCTCTAGTTATAATCGAATATTAATAAATGCAAAACTTTTTCAATACCAAAAAATTAAAAACACATAACAACTGATCTTTTTCATCTCTTAAAAGAGTGATTTCAAGAACCAGAGAAATATGTTTTTATTGCAGCTATATCATAACATTAAAATGAACGAAACTAATTGAAATAATCAATCGATCACTGACAATTGTTTTGTATAATTTTAATGCGATGTTACATTTTATTATATTAAAGTAGAAGCTAAAAATTAATTAAGGACAGATTTTAAATCGTGACCTCAATTGCAATTTTATGCTAAGAATTTATTGATCTTTTCGATTGAAACGAAATGATATAATCAATTCGTATTCTGTTAAATGTGATAGACTAATATACTTATATATGGTTGTTTACTATTGAAATATTGACTATTAATATAATACCATAACTATTTTAGTAATCTGTTTAAGCGAAATAAAATAAAAAATGAAAAATTATAATTCGAAAAGTTAATATTAATAACGCATTTGATAAGAGAACGCGTAAATTATGATCAATTATGTTTACAATAGTTATTCGGTAAAAAATTGGTTACGTGTATAGTAAAACAATTGATATAAACGTAAATGTACAATGGGTATAAATAAAGTAATTGAAGAATTTGTAAATGTGATAATATGTTACGTTCTACATAATGTAAAGGAAAAAGGTACAGCAAAATGAAATTATAAAAATACAATGGAGCTGTTTTAATACACGTTAAAGATAAACTTAAAATTAAATAAGACTCAACTAATGTTTTTACAGAAAGCTGTAAAAAAGCAACGAAATAGATGATAAACATGTACTATAAATAAAGAATTATAACGTTAAAAAAAATTTGAAGCATTATTTTTCTAATCCTATCATTAAATGATAATAGGAATGATGGAAGGAGGAAAAGTGAAATGGAATGATTACTAATACCTTATAATGCTACGTGTATATGTCAATATACAAATTTAAACAACTACATATGGTAAAGTAGAAGCCTTAAATTTAGACTTGAAATATTTGTTTTGTAATTTACAAGTTTTGTAATAATTGTATAATTACTTAATAATTCAGTGATTTGAAAATAATATTTAAATATGAATATATATATATATGAATAATATGAATTGTCTACATATTTTAGCATTTGAAACAATAGAACCTTCGGCAAATATAACGGTAATGCGAATATACTGATATATGTATTATAAATGCATTTAAGAGTAAACTGTAATATATACATAAAAAAAATTCACTTACATAATGCAAGAGCGAATGTGAAAAGTTACACTCGAAGCATCACAATAAACGAATCGCTTAACTTCATGCAATCGGCAGTTTTTGTATTCCACGAATTTTCAGTATTTAAACAGCGCATCTACTTAAAACGGATTCGATCTTGCTTCAAGCGGTGCACTAAAAAATGTACGAACTCCGAAGCCTTTAATATTTTACGTTTTAGCAAAACTTTTCACACATATCGACAAACACGCGTTTGAATTTTTCGCAATGACAGAACTGTTAAACGCGTAAGAGAAATGTGTTCGAATGTTGCACGAATTGTAGTGAAAATGCTTCGGCCGTCATCTTGGTGCAGTTTAAAAATGCTTTGAGAACACAGGAGTGCACGATGATGTATTGACGGTAGACTGACCGTTGGATCGGGGAGAGGATCAAAATTTTGGAATTTTTTAAGCTGTCGACGCGACGTCAGATGTCGGACCAATTCAGTACAGTTCCATCGCGATAACTAACGGTCATTTGAAATCGTATTTCTTTCGAGCGCGCGCACAAAGCGGGAAAGACATTCTTTCGCGATTCAAAGTACGAAGCGGCTGGCACAAAATTCAGATCGCTGTTTAAAAGAGAGAAATAAATTTATCCGCGTTGTTGATTCGCGCTAGATGCCTTCCTTCGGGGGATTGACAATCGATTAAAAAGTTGCAAAAGGTAAAGCAGGGAGCGCGAACGAGAATCGAATGGAAGGCCGTTTGAGACGGTATTGGTGCTATTTATCGACGGTTCGTTTGTTTCGCCGCTTAGTCCTGTACAATGAATAACGCTAAAGGTCGTACTTGATAAATAAGCGCGTTTGCCGGCTACGCGTAGAAAAGAAGGTGGAGTGCAGTGAAATGGTTAAAGTTCAATTTTCATAAGCTTCGAGGAGCGAGCGATGGCAGTGGGGATGACGTCACTGAAAATACCTCGCCGTCCTCTGCATGTGCTGCTGTCGGGGTAAGGCTATTGCACTCTACCATGCATTATGTATTACGAACGAGCGTGTAAGGCAGGGTCCTGCCTTACCGCCACTAGCCAACGACAGCCCAATAATTTAGGGCGCGAGAGCATTCGAGTCACCGATAGGACTGACGGAAAAGCCCCAACGCTTTTGGCGTAGATCGGTATCGGTATTCGACGAGCGGCTTCATAACCTCCCAACCGTCGAGCTTATTGTAAAGACCCTCTCCCCCCCCCCCCCCCCAATGGAAAGTATGAAAAGTACGCGCCCAAAGTATCGAATCCGTTCTTCGGAATTAGATTAAAGTTTTCTCGTTCGGGGTTTTTATATTCAATTTTCTTAGTGGAGAAACTTTTTAAATGGCAAAAAATCAGCGAACACTTGTTGGAGCGAGCGAGCTCTCTTCGTCTCGACTTTGCTCCTACAGTGTAAATTATGCATCGCGGAGCCGAACACGAGCAATTAATTTGGTAAGGAGGCCTCAAAGCCGTCGGTAAATTTGTTTTTCCAGAGTTCGCAGCGGCCGCTCGATCCGGCCCGTGAGGTCGTCCATCGCGCCTCAACGAAAATCTCCCCCGTGAAATCGCCGGCGGCAGTCCAACGCACCCCATTGCAATAACCTGCAAAATAATATCGTAAAAAGCCCGCGGAGTCGAGCCGGGCGGCTATCGCTTACACGACCATTTTCCACGCGGCAAATGGTATTTATCAAACTAAGTAGCGACGTAACGAACGAGGAGGCGATGGCGCGCGTAGGGCGAAGACGGAGGAGCCTCGGGAAAACTCGAAATAATTGACCGGAGCATCGACAGCGGTGCCGCCCAGGTTATAATTTGCTCTCTATCTCTCTCTCTCTCTCTCTCTCCGTTTTTACCCTTCCCTTCCGTCTTTGTTTTTGTTATTGTTATTTCGTTGTATTTTGTTTTGCTTTGTGGGAACGGAGTACGCGCCGCGTCGGGGCCATCGAGAGAAAGGGAAAACCAATGAATGGCCCGTCGCGAGGAAGCAGCGGGCATAAAGAGACGCGAGACTCGCAAAAAGCAGTCGGCCCTCTTCCGCTTATTCCTCGCGGCCCTCTGGCCGGCCCCGACGAGAACCCCTCCCCGTCTTTCTCACGTTCTCGGGCGTTTTACCGGTGCCTCGTATGCGTGCGCGTACGCGAGCAGCAGCCGCGCTCTCTCTCTCTCTCTCTCTCTCCTCCCCCGGCTCCATGTGCCGAGTTTGCCGGCGGTTTCGCGTTCCTCGCCTACCGACCGACGATTTCTGCGCCGCACGCGGGGGGGGGGGAAGTAAATAAACTCCGTGGCTCTGAATTTTGGAGGAGCGTCGACAAGGAGAGACGCAACGCTTTCGAACCGCTTCCCATTTGACCACCGACTCTCTTATTTTCCTCCGGTACTTTTGCCTTCACCATGTCTTCTCTCGTTTACTGCGTTTGGGCCCTTCCGCCATTTTCCCCAACTAGCGCATCTTGCCCTTTCTTACCGATTGTGCCGAAATCCGTCTTTTCTCTGCTGACATTGGCAGCCCAATTCCAGCATTCCCATTTTTTATCATCTTATTATTTCACCTTTCTGACTTCATCGAACTCATAATGACCCCTCGACGTTCAATTTTAAGACGTGCTGAATTTTTAAATCTCTTGCCTCACCCTGTACGGCTTTCTCTCTTTTTCATTTATACATTCAGCGTTATTGTTGGCATTTCACGAAACGTCCAACTGAATCATCTTAAAACATTGATTGATGCCAACTTTATTCGTCTGCTGCTTGAAGAAGTTATCAAAGCTTTAGTTCGCGTAAAGAGTCCCGAAAAAACGAGAGCGTTTCCTGGTCTGTACCTGAAATATTGATCGGCCCCATATATATATATATACGGCTCTGTTTCTTTTAATTCCCTCTCCTTTTAATGAACGTTTAAATTTTTTTAAGTTTAATTTAATTTGTTGAGGCAAGGAGACGATCGGTTTCTGGACACTCGGGACATGAAAGTTCACAAATATTTTTCTGATATGTCTTTGAGACATCTTCATTATATTTGGTGGATATCTTTGATTTTTAACAAGGGTAATTTTATTTCCCAATTAAAGAATAGGAAACGAGTCAAGTAATATTATTTAATGAATAACAAATATCTAAATTTTTTTAGAACTATATACAATTTATTAAATTTGAATTGATAATTAATAAGACTTTTTGAAACAATGTTGGTTAGAAGAATATATGCTTAACTCTTATTTATATAATTTACGAATAGTGAAAAATAGAAAATTTATAAATTATCATGAAATTGAAAAAAAAAAATTATTAAATTTAATTGTCGATATGATTATGTATTAATTATCTTAATTTGAAACTATTCTAAATCTTATTTTTCAAGTAGAGGTTACGTGTATTAAAATACCGCAGAAGATGTTTTATCTATTCAATTTAAACAACATGTATCACAAATGAATATATATATATATATATATATTTTTTTTTAATATTACGTTTCATTACAATGGATAGTGTAGCAACGATATGAAGAGATAAGATGAAGGTCTTAACGATGCAACGAACGATTGGAATCGAATTTCTGGATCGGAACCTGTTATTCTTGGCAACTTATATTATCTGCGTCGTAGTTTTTTTTTAATCAGAAATTGTTGTACATTACAAGTTGCACTGACCATCACATTATTCGTTATTCATTTCTTATAATATTAATTGCATTTATTAATAATTTGAAAGAACCGTTATAGCTATTGTTATAGTTTAACATTGATAACAAATTCTTTGCAGCACGTAATAGCATGTAATTCAGAATGATCTTAATTATATTCCGAATTAACAGCTAACTTAATCCGTAGATTTTTAAGGCAACCAGTCTTTTATTTTTTGTATTCTCTTACCGCTGATATGCATGTGCATACACACGTTATTAAAATTTATTTATAAGTTTTGGGTAACCTTCGAACAAATGAGTTATAAATGTCTGTCAAGTATAACCTAAAAAATCAGATGCGATTCTTGAATTACCGATCAAGGTCGCCACGTTGTACAAGTTGTTTTGATCACTTTTATTAATATTATAAGCCCCTTATAGAGTACCTTATAAGAGCACCAATGCATTATTAATTTTACAAATACCTTGAATAAAATAATAATTAATTAGAATTTTTGCTCGTCGAAATGTTAAGAGACAGATTGTATTGAAATTTTGACGTTTAAAATAACAATTTTGAAAGGAAATGAGCTGTCCGAGATCAAATTCGGTATTGGTCGATCCGACATCCTGCATGTGAATCTTGAAAGCGCTTTTTCGCGTCACGGTGCTCGATCACAGATTGCAACGAGATATTCGGTTATGACAAGGTCAACGTAATCGACGATTCAAAAGCCGAACTTTCACTTTCCAAAGTGCCTTCGCTTAAACATATCCCGGCAGGCGCGTTAAGAGTTCAAGGACAAAGAATTGTCCGTCGAAAAATGCACATCGCACATGCAGCGGTCGGAGGGGGGGCGGCGGCGGGGGTGGGGGGCAAGTGCCCGAAAAGCGAGGGCTCTTGCGTAGGCGAGCTGCGGGCGAGAGAAGCTCGGGACTTTTGAGTTTTAATCCACGTGCATGGCTCGGGCTTCGTACACAGGGCGGATAATCCGCTTAGCCGGAGCCGTGCGTTCGTCGCTTGCGTTTCCCGTCCAAAGGTGAGTCCGAGCACGTAAGCGCACCTGCGAGTCGCGCGAATAAAAAAGTTGCCGCAGGTCGCCGCAGATTCTCCCAGACGCGGCGTCCAAGGACGTCAAAAACTGAGCCAGCCGAGGCCCAATTAATGCGAGGAACGCGATAATATTTCGCCCCGGCGATACGCGCGACCGATAATGGCCCGGGGAGCGAGGGGTCCGCGCGATCCCTGGAATTACGCCTTCATTGCGGGAATGAAATTACGGGATGCGTGACGGGCGCAATTGATTCTTATCGATACCCGGCGACTGCCGGCTCTCCTCCTCGGCTTCTTTTGTTCGGGACTATTTTTAGCCGGCGGCAGTTGCGCTAAACTTGTCCTTACGCTTGATAAGTGAGCTTATTCACGGGGAGAAATTTTTAGTCTGGCCTCGTGGCCGCTGCGGAAATGCTGATTAACTGTTTACGCGACTTTTATTCCTCGCCGGCGGCCGAATATTTAGTTCACTTAGTAATGAATTAGTCGCACGCGAATTGTATTTTACAGCCTGCTTGCGAATTTATTTCCAAAAAGCACGATTTATTTATTCCAGGCCAACGTCCAATGGCCTATGATGCATGTATGATCTGAAGGGTAAGGCGCGAGAATGAGTTCAAATCTGGTAAATGCCAGCGAGACACGACACATTTTTTCATGTAAATATTTTTACTTTCCTCAAACATATTGCCGATTGCTTTAAGCTTGTATCTTAGATTCTCTGACTCCCATATATTCGCGTTGCTTGTACTGTCTTTATCAAGGACGCCCCCTGGTTAATTCTTCGGATGAAAGAGCGATTACCCAAAATTTAGCCCCATTGATTTTACGTACACGTTTATAAGGGGAAAACAAACTTCGACTACAATAAACATGGAAATGGTTCATTTAGCGGACGACCTGTTTAGCTTTTATGAAAAAGGTTCCTACTCCCGTGCTACGACGAAGATTACTAAAGCCTGATAAAAGTGTATGTAAGAGTCCTTGAGAATTTTTGTGCACGCGAATGCACTTTAAATTCAACGCTTACGTTCTCTTTTTTGAAAAACGCTCGACAAATATACATAACTAATAATACACGCATGCAACGTAAACATAGTCACACATATTTCTGAATGTACACACTGCATACTATAGGACATACATTTGGAATGAGATATTTTTAAATGTTTCGTAAAATTAGAAGTAAAACACTTATTTATAATTTATTCAGCACTCGACAAATTGCGGTTTCGTATTATTTTCGCATCCCAAAAATAAAAATTAATAACAATATCCAACGTGGCTACTTTGATAACTAATTATTATATCCAAGATCTTGTATATAATTTTGTCATTCGCATTAAATTGACACAATTCTATCGAATCGATTGAAAGTGAAGTACAGTAAGTAATGAGTTAATTGAAAATTTTATAGATAAAAATAGGCAGAGAGAGAGAGAGAGAGAGAGAGAGAGAGAGAGAGAGAGCGATTGACAGGGAGAGAAAAGGGTAATGAAAATTCAAATTAATGTAAAGCAGAAAGATCAATATAAAATTATAAATACTTTTTTTTACAATTCTTCGACAAATATTTTTTGTAATTACTAATTGGACTAAAATGAGTAACACTCAACAAAAAACGAATTTATAAATTCTTCTTATAAATAATTCAAGATTATTAAGCTAATTTAAAATTGAAATTCATGCAATGTAGCAGGATAAACGTTTAAAGGAGAAATAAGAGGCGCCAGGTTTGAAAAGTCTATTTGTCTTACGCTAACTAAAGTATTTTGCTATTTAAATATATTTAAAGACTCGATAGAGTCTGCCTGGAATGCTCAGTATTATTGTCGAGTATCGAAAACCGCTGTCCAGTATCCACTGTCGGGAAATAGCTCGAAAAAGGGCCAGCCCCTAGTGAAATTAAGGACCCTCGGCGCCTTATTGGCCTCGCGTCTTATACGGGAAGTTCGGCCACCGATCGGAGGGCCATACGCGCATCGGCCACTTATCGAACGGCTTCGCGTATTCTGCCGCATCCGCGTCGATGGTCCTCGCGTTCGGTCCTATTTATAAAAGTGCCTGTGCAAGTGCGACCTTGGTCGCGATGCTGGTTTCGGAAGGGGGTGGGTAGTACGGCGAGGCAACGAGGTGGAGGAACTGCGACGACCGAGACGAGAACGAAGGGGAGACGGAAACTGCTCGGGAGAAGGCGCAGCGGACAGGACCGCCGATCTTTTCCCGCAAATCTGAATTACCACGTTTCAGGGATACGTTGCTACGTCAGCGGAACTTCGAGGTCGTGCATGTGAACTTTCACGTTCGGCGGAATATGCAATACCGTCAATTGGTCCGAGTTTCATCTCTCTATAAAAAAACACGAAGTCTCTCTGTGTTTATTGCTTGCTTGCGGGCGTGCACGTGTAAGGGTGAGAGAGAGAGAGAGAGAGTAAATGATGGTTTCCACCACTATCGCTTAAAATAATGTCTCGCTCTTTTTAAAGTGACAGCAAAAGCGTCCGGGTGGTTATTATATCGAGCTGGAATTCCATGCAGAGCGACATTTTTAAGTTACGAGTACTTGGACGTAAGCGTTTGAATAATTATACAAGTTCGTTTTTGATAATGCAGTAATTTCTTGAGTAACTAATTGCGTATACGACACTATGAATGACATATATTATTTGAAAGGATGACATACTTTTTGACGACGGTCTTATTAAAATTTTGCAGCTTTAAATGCGGCCCCGTATTCAAAATTTTACAAAATCGATGACGAGACTCGCATAACCGATATAGCAAGTATACTTATTCTCGTGTTTATTGAATACCATTTTAGAGCTGGTTGCCACATCGCATTTAACATTGTAACTTTTATGCATAGAAATATCATTTTTAAGAAAAGAAAAAGCAATCTTACAAGCGCACACGTTCAATTTAATTTGTATAATTTCCCACTTGAGTTTTATCTAAAATTCCTCTAAAAAAAGTCAGGAATTTGAAAAATGTCACACAAAGTGCATTCTGTTAAAATTATGTGCAGCTGTTTGATATAAAACGTTGAAACTTTCTCTTTGAATTACCTTCAATTTTATATAATTTTTGTGACAGTTTAAAAAATTCTATATTATTTTTGTTGACGCAACAATTTCATAAATAAGTTGGCAATAGAGTATAAATGTATTAGCATGAATTTGTAAGGGCATATATATATATAAATTAATATTTGCGAATGAAAAAATGGTCCCATTACTCATTTATTTCGATTTATTAAACGAAATTTAAACTTTTTTTTTTACCATAGCTAAGATGATTTTATTTTATAATACTTATATTATCGCTACCCCACAGTTATGTCTAGGCTGCCACTAAACCAACGGATGTTGTGTATTACCATTTGATATTGTATGAAAATAATCCTTCCAATAATTGTTATTAGCTATTAAGAAGCATCGTTAAAATCTTTGGCTTATTTTTTAAAAACTGATTCGATTCATTCAGGATATCTTAGGTAAAAAGAATTTAAGCTTACCAGTCAACTAATAATGAAATTCTGAAGAAACATACGCCCATCAGGCTACTTAACAGCTAACAACGCATGTTGTAATCCTACAAATTAAAATACACAGCTTTTTTTTTTTAATAATTTCGAAATTTTTGCTTTTCTTTTTCCGTATATTACACATGTAGTACCGATATCATTTTGCTACTTAATATTTTTATTACTTTGAATATTCCGTGATACTACACCAAGTGAAGCCGAAGCTTTTCGCTCGAATGAATTTCTTTGAAAATGATGCGAACACACGTAATTACTTCTGAATTACATTTAAGAGTCATACGAAATTGTAATGATATCCATTAAAATTGTTTGAACTGATTAAATAAAATATGTAGTTGTAAATTAAAAAATTACATTAATTTGAGTGATTAGCAATCGAAATATTGTTACAAATTTATTATTTACTAGGAATGCCTGTTTTGCAGAAGCGTTAAAAATGATGGTTTGGCAAGACAGAAATAAATGAAGTGCATTAAATTCCTTAGCTCATTTATCGTTGTCAACTACCATTTTTAATAATGTGAAGCACAATATATTTTGACCAACGCCCAAGAAAATCAAAAGAGGGTGTTAAAAAACGGACTGTAAAAGTAGTCAATTACTCTTAAAGATGTTGTGAAAACAATTGTGCATATTATCGAAGCTGAAAAGTAAATTTATACGTTTAATTTTCTTACTTTTGACGAAGTTGTTGTTAAATTTGACTCTGAGAAATTGTCGTCAATTGCTGGAGCAATTACTAACTCACTGTCAACTTACTAATTAAGATAAGTGTATTGTACGTATTAATATATGCAGAGTGGAGTAGCTTATAGGAAAGATAATATGGTAAAACATATATTTTATTCTTTGACTGTATTTTTTAATAAAATTGCTAGACTTCAAAAATAAGCGTTTGAATATTTTATAAAATTAAGAAAGATCGAATGAAATTATTTCTGTCTGTAGGAGTTAAAAAAAAAACGGGTTTTTCCAATAATTATTTTTAAAGTCAATAAAATCAATTAGTTAGTATAATAATGCACATGAGATTTAGATTAAAAAATGCTTATTCACATTTATTTTATTTATATGCTTTTTAAAATTACTTGTAAAGATAAAACATTTTTATAAACACATTATTTTCAACATAATAAATTACAATGTCGATTGATTCAAAAATATATGTTTTAAATATTATTATCCAAGTTTATGAGTAATGAGAATTTTCAAATAAAATTTTCAAATAAAAAAGTCTGCAGGAAACTTTATAATTTTAATGAATAATAACTGTAACTTAAAGTCAGTAAATTACGTGACAGTGCAAGACGAAGGAAATATTTTGTACAATAAAATGTACAAATTTCGTAAAGCTTGTAGTGTAGAAATAGTATCAAATAAGTTGTTCAAGAGCATTATCATTTTTATACGATTTGAGATTGTTTTTTAAAAATGTAGCGACAAACCACTCGAAGTCGAGACATCTTATGCGAAAAAAGTCTTCCGAAAAATCGATGAATTACGTTAATAACATCAGAATAGAAAGCACTTGTCTTTAACTCGTGCCGATTTTAATCAAACTTGGCGAGCCGGTACTTTTGGCATTTCAATTCATCAAACGGATTCCAATCACCCGAAGATCCTGAAAGTAAAGCGATGCAAAGGAGAAAGGGAGAAAAAGCTGTGCGCGTAAAATTCCGCCAATCAAGTAAAATAATGAAGGGGCGGCTGGATCGCTCGAGGGCTTAACGGGCCGGGGGCGGGGGCGGGGGCGGAAGGAAGAGCCGGGGGAAGGGTTGGCGGTGGCTCGAAAGAGCACGAGAATCGCGAGCTTTTTCATTCGCGGACCTACAATCGAAGACAGAGAGACAGGGTCGAAAGAAAAAGAGCGGGGCGGAAACCTCGCCCGAACGATAGGTAATCGATACAAAAGTCCACAAGGGTTGGGCCGTCGACTTACCTCCCCTCCCTGACCCCGCCGTCAAATCCCACCGTCAAATCCCGCTCCGTAGCCGCGAGCTTGCGTCAGTCAGGGCACGCAAAGCTTTCCCATATGGTGCGTATACCCCTGACCGCTACGCGGGGGCCTAGGAAGAGCCACCCGGGGTCGGAGAAGTCGTAGGTCAGACGCGTAGCTCGGCCTCGGGCCACCGCTTGCGTTTCTATTTCGCAGCTGAGGCCTCCTTCGCGAAGGATGATCAATTTGTTGTGCAATTCAATGATCGCGTCGATCGCCTCTTCGGTTTACTTTAATGGCTGAACGACAGTATTAGAGCTGTCGATAATGTCGACTTCGAATTATTATTTTCCGAGGATGGCATTCTAAATTGAATATATCAGCAAGGGTCGATGAAATCCATGAATTATGGAGTACAAAATTATGAGAAAATTTTATAAATGAATATATCTTTCTCCAGTTCTCCATGAATACGCGTGACATGTAAATTGCAATTTTCCATTGAAACTTTGATCCAAATTTTCAAAAATTAAAAATAAGTGAAATTCTGATGACAATAATTGTTTATAAAAATCTTTTATTCGTGCCCCAGTTTTCACGCTTGCTTTTTACAAATGAAACTCATTTTAATATATATATATATATATATTAATTTTGCTACAGAACTTTTACATACGCTCGACTGATCATTAAGTAAACATATAAAAAAATGACAATACAAAATATGTACTATAAACATGGATTTTTATTAACAAATATAAACAAGAAGTCGGCATTTTTTGAATATTAAAAATTTCAAGCTACTGTTAATATTTGATTTTAAAAAATTTAATTTATTTTTTATTTGTTTCACTTAACTGAATTCATATCGAGAATAAAAGTTTTTTATTTCGTTATTAGTCAGAAGCTTTTTTGCCTAAAGTCGTATTCAATTTTGCTTCCTTTTTTGTATATTTGGACGTTAACAGGAATACCATTTATTAAGAAATTAATATTGTAATTCCGAATTGGAGGAATTGAATATTCACACACAAAAAACATCAATTTTCTGCATCTGCTTAAAACAACGTGAATAATGTACAAAATTTTTACTCAAAAAGCACTGAGTATAAATTATGGCGAAAAAATCGACAATACTACTATAAATACTTATAGTAATTGACTTTGCGACAAGTTGTGAAAAATATATTTGACTTGTAAGAAAATATAAACTACATCATATTTCAATAAAATGCGAAATTGTTGTTGATATATAGGGTACATAAGCTGAGCCCAAACAAAGGTAAGTTTGAAATTCGCATTTGTCACATCGTCGAATGCTATAATAGTCTTTTATACAGGAGAATATATATGTGCCATCTGAGGTTGCGTATTGCATCGCACGATTTACCATGGGAGAGTTGTTGGCCCTTGGGAAAAGAGGAGAAAAATTAAAGTACATGAAAAAGATGGAACGTCGTAGAAAGATGAGGAAAACGAAGATAAATGTAAATTATGGGATAAGAATAAAGTCGCAGCAAGTAAGACGAACGAAAGGATTGAACAAGGAAGGCGAAACGATGGACTCTAGATGATGATAAAGATATTATTTCCAAATGAAGAATTTATTTGTATATAAGTTGTAGAAAAGATGATGATTTATTAATTATCAATTTACGGTTAATATCAATTATCTTATGTAGTTTTAGTAAAAATAAATAGATATGGAAAATTCTTTAAAATCATATATTTATGAGATGAAACAAAAGTATTGGATGTTGATTGAACAATCAAATTTGTAATTATTTGTAATAATTACATATTTAATCATTTTCGTTCTAGAGATATACAGGCATATGGGTTAATTCAAGTTATACAAAATAATATAAAATTTTTTTAATTTGATACAAATTCAATGAAATATATATTTTATTTGAAAATTTTTTTAACATATATATGTAATTTAATTAAAAGATTAATTAAGTTGATCACATGACGCACGTATGTACTAAATTCGTTGAAAATGAGTAGCTTTATTTTCTTTTTATTGACCGTGGACCAAGTGGGTACTCTAAAACGAAACTTACGACATTCTTAAAAAAATGTTCATTACTTGTGATATTTAATAAAAATAAAGTTCATATAATAATGTTAAGATTCACTGTCGTATAATCTTATACCCTTTTCTTTTTAATTAAATAATACTAATTAAAAAATCTTTCAACAATCCACTAAAAATGAATAGTAAATCAACTTCCTAGAAAATAAATTTTTACCGTACCTGTATCGTAAATGAAGAGATATTTTTTATGGAATTACTTTTTTTTTAAAGTTAATCCTATTGATTTTTGAAAAAAAATGTCTTATTTTAATATAAATAAAACCATAAAGAGAATGATGTAGTGATCATAAAATATATCGTACTCATTTTTCAGATACTAACAAATTGACAATACAAAAGAGTTGTGTGAAGTAATAAACAGTTTTTTAGTTTTTTAACATTAAATATTAGAATTTCAGAAAAATCATAATAGAAAGCTTTCATATTTAAATTTTCTAATTTAACAGTAATTCGTAATGATGTATAAATTACAAGTCAATTAGTCTGAAACATATTGCTTATGTGTTAATTGGACCAATGATTTAATAGCATTTTCAAAATATTTTAATTATAAATTTCTAATAATATTAAGGCTAAATATACAAATTATAAATTTAATACATTTTTAGGACTTTTATTTAACAAAATTGAACGATACAAACATTCCCGAAGTATCAATTATTTGGACAAGTATAATGATCAGAATGAAAAACGTCTTTTATGAAATTACCTAAGGGGTTTATTTTATGAAAATTTTTGTAATTAAAGATACAGAGAAAATGATTTAGTGCCGAAACAAGGGCAAGGACATATAAAAAAAAAAAAAAAAAAAAAAAAAAAAATACATATAAAAATAATTGTAAAATAAAGCTAATTACTTTGAGCATCACTGAATTGGGAGGATAGATGATTAGAAAGACGCTTATACGCTTTACTAAAAAGATGAGCGTAATATCATAGAATTGGTGATAAAGTTCAGGTCGATTGCGTCACCTATAAGTAAGCGAATTCTTGATCGTATACCAGAGGTGGAAGGAACTTTCTCGCAATCGCTCGGCTCGACAATGGCCAGCGGGGAAGTTGGGTGCAATATTTTTTGACGAAGTGCGTCCCTTTAATTATAGACGGTCATATCGGGCTGGGAGGAGGAAAAAAGATAAGCGCGAGTCTAGAGCGAGAGGCGAAACCTATAGGTGTACGCGAGGGTGATTCCATGGTTGAGTCTCCGGCTCGTGTGCCGTTCCCTTCCCACCGACTCCTCCGCCGTCCCGAACCACCCCACCACCCACGATCCCCATCGGCGCCGTACACATAAAATAAGGGTACCCCTTTTTAATGGCCAATACTACTCAATGGAATACGAAGCCACTCACTCAGCCGATCTCTCTCTCTCTCTCCCTTCACCTCCCCCCTTTGCTCTCTCATGGGAGCTTCGCACACTCCTAAGCGCTCCGTCGAAACCGAGCGCCCTCGGGAGCAAACAGAGGGACAGGAGCTGAACCGGCTCTTATTTGTCGTTCTTTTGTCTTTCTCCTCTCGCTCTACCTACGCTTCCGTAAAAAGTGCGCAGCGATTCATCGGGAAAGATCCGTCGCGGTCGTAGGCCGCTGCGCGACTCGCGACTCGATCCGGGGGTCACGCTCCCGGTGCGTTTTTTACATCGATCAATGATGCACTTGCATCGCTCGCACTGGGCGAGGGGGATCCTTTACGGCTCCTCGAGATCTGCGATACTCGTCTAGGAGGAGATATTAATCGGCGCGCTCCTTCTCTTCCGCTACTCGACGCTTCCTCGAGACTCGTTATTACCGGGAAGCGAATGAGAATAGGTGCCGGCGTCTTGACAATACTCGGATGCCGAGGCCACGAGAAATTATGACCAGGGCGAGGAGGTTGTATAACTCGGCCATTGTAGGCTTCTCATTAATCCGCGGGTCATCTTTGAGAATGCATGAGTCGATGAATGAGAGGCGGCCCACGGTGACTCGAACGTTTCATGATAATAAGCTTACGACAATTTCTTTGAACCATAATCAGGGGATATTCAAACCCTTCGGCGTACAATCGATAATGCGATTCCTCCCCCCGACGTTGATCTCCAATCGGGCGTCCAAATTTAAAATATGCCATTGTTGCCTGACGCATGCCTCTATTAACAGGGTTTCGTAATATTACGCGTGAAAAAGGAACATTTCATTAAGCTGTAATTGATAAAAAAAAAAGGATGCCTGTGACGGCCTTTGCAGAGTGTACGATAAGCATAAGATCTTCGATAAATCTAAAGCTGCAGTGGATGCCAAAAAGCTATTACGATCTATAAGATTCGATAAAAATAGTTGCAGCACGAATAACATGAAAACAAGGAAAAGAACTCGGCGGTCGAGAATGATGGTAAGAAAGAGAGAGAGAGAGAGAGAGAGATGTAGGACAATAGAGAGGAGAATGAAAGAAAGAAGGAATAAACGAAGGAAGGGAATGAGAAGAGGTAAAAAAGTCTTCTCCACAATTGGAACTCTGAAATTGTCGACCAAAAGGAAAACCGCGCAAACTGTAATGACTACACAAGCCCATTGGCAAAACTCGAATCCGGCACGAAGAAAAGCGAGGAGTAGAACCGCAGGAAATCGGCACAACGTGATCAATAATGGGTACGTGCCAGAACCGAAGCACCACAAGGCATTGGCGAGTGGCGAAGACGGGGCAAAGCCCCCGAAGAGCGAGAGAGAGCGAGAGAGAGAGAGAGAGAGAGAGAGAGAGAAGAGAGCGAGTGAGAGTGAGAGGGGCGGGGGGGGGGGGGAGCTCGAGAGGGAAAAAGAGAACGCGTCGGAATATAAAAAGAGCGTCCGCAGCGGGAGGGGAGAAACAAAAATGGGAGCAGCGCGGCGAAGGAAGAGGAGCGGGCAAAGGAAACATCGTTAAGGGCAGCGGCGGCAAAAGGAGATAAAAAGCCCGTCGGGGTGCGAGGACGAGGACGAGGACGAGGACGGCGCGGGGGGGAGGGAGGGTGGCGCGCCGAGCTCGGAGGGGTTGGCGGGAGGACGAAGAGGAGCAAGGAGGCGGCGAGGGGCCCGGGAGGCAGGGAGGGGGACGCAGAGGCAGCGATATTTTTCAGGACGGGATATTTAACGCGCGCGCTGCCGAGGTCGGTGACCCCCCGGGAGCGGGGCGAAGGGGTCGAAGGAGGAGGCGAGCTGCCGGCCGAAGACGAGAGGGCGCGGGGCCCCGGCTCGAGCATTGGTCGACGAATTCCCCCCCGGGGCCGCGATTGGCCGGGCCCTGGACCTGCATCAACCTCGCACGCACACTCTCCGGCCGCCCGGACCTCGGGCACGCACGTCGCTCTTGCGCACGCCAGGCACGTACCCTACGCGAGTGCGTGAGTCCGTGCGTGAGTCCGTGCGTGCGCGCGCTCCCGCTTTTTCTCCCGACCTCTTCTCCTCCCCCTCCCTTCCCGGCCCGGCGGCACAGCCGCTCGCGCGCTCTCTCTCTCTCTCTCTCTCTCTCTCTCTCTCGTTCTCTCACTCTCTATTTCCTTTATCTCTATCTCTAGCTCGGTCTTTCTTTCTTTCGTTCGCGCGCTTCATCGGCGCACCGGACGAAGGGGAGCGAGACTTCGCAGAATCGCGCCTCCTCGCGCTACTCGATGATCGTTTTAGTGGCCCGGCAGCGGCGGATCTTCCCCGGGATTTTCACGTAGCCGCGCGAGCCGAGCCGCGTATCCTGCTCTGACTAACGTCGAGCTCGTCTCCCATTGGGACCCCGACACTGGGTTAATGCAAAGACTCGAGACGCGACGCGATTCAGGTTAATGTTCCACAAAGCGCATCGGAGCTTCCCATCCCGGTCGCTGCGCAACGTGACTCTTTTTACAGTCGGCCGCGAGGCGAAATTCCAAGCGAGCTCATTACTGGCCGGCTCGAGCCCCGCTATAATGGCGTCGCAAAAGCAGAGTTAGGACGCGTCATCCTCAGCCCGGGACAGGGACTTCCCCGTAAGCCCATCGTCCTCGGGAGATTGGCGTCTCTTCTAACTGCGATGGCCAAAGCCGAGCATCGCGGCTTCCTTTCCCCGACACGCGCTCCCATTGGAAACCGTGACAACGGTGGGAACGCGCAGCCTTCCTTTTGGGCCCTCGGTGGTGGGGCGTGGCTGATTAGAAATGTCACGGGTTCCTGCCGCGTCCGATGAATTTTGTTGCTCCGCTCGAGTGAAAAGACGTCGAATCGAGAGCTCCTCTCTCTCTCTCTCTCTCTCTCTTTTTGCACTCCCGACCACTACATCCACTTGCTCTTCGACATCCCTTTTTCCTCTCGTCCCCTCCGCCGAGCTGCCAGTCTCGTGCTTTTCCGAGGACGGGATTTCATTTAACGGAGCGATACCGAGGCTTGCCGGGCTCAAGACTCGCTTCGTAACTTCAGGCGAAAATTGCAAAACACTCGTCCGTAATTGAAACGGGGACGCGGGATGTCCGCCGTTTTCGCATATTCCGTCGTGCGCATCCTCTTCGTGTCATTTGGCTCAGTCAACCAACATATATATATATATATATATATATATTTACTACTACTTTCGAACGTAGCTTCTGCAATAGCTAAGATTTCCGATCTTCGTGACCAAAATTGGTCGTAGCGCAGCTCGCAGATCCGCGCGTCTGGGCGAAGCCGTAATATCTGTAGAAATGCCTCCGCGAGGTAATCCGCGACATAATTTTCCATTGGCGATAGGACGCTTTTCGAGTACCGAATAGGCACAGCCTCGGAAGACGAGGCAGCCCCGGCACTGATGGGCTCGCAGGAGTCACGTCAAGAACCGCAAGTGCTCGACTTGGCGCGCAACCGGAGCCGCCCGCCGGGGAATCAACAGGTAAATTCGCGGAACCGGGGGCGCACCAGTCGCGTCCCGCAGAGCCGTCAGGGCGTCAGGGAGAGCTATTCGAAATCCAAAGGACAGGAGCGAGGCTCTCGCCCCCCGTCCCGGGACGGAGTCGCGCTCGCGAACCCGTGCGCACATGCGCCGCTCGACAGGGGATCTAGGCTACGGGTGTCGCGACCTTACTCCTCCTCCCCCCTCCCCCCGAGCTCAGGAGTCCCCTAGCCAACACCCTCGACCTCGTTCTCCCCGGTCGCTCCCACGTCCGCGGTGTCCCGGCCCCTGGAGCTCTCGGGCGCCGTTCTCGGAGGGACTTTCGGCGGCCGAGGGAGCGGAGTCCCGGGATGGATTGGCTTGCGGCGCCTTCCCAGGATGCCGATCCCGAGCCCTGCCGCGATATCGGGATACGGCTCGCGCCTGGCCTTGAAGCTGCCTGCCCAACTGTAAGGGGACGCGGCACTTGGCCGGCGTATCTTTATCGGATCGGAGCCTCCGAGTGGGTAGATCGCGGCTCCTTCCAAGTGCTCCTCCGACTTATTTAATTGAAATGCTGCAGCCGGAGTGTCATCGTAAATAAAACTCACGGACGGAGGCCACCGAGTGCTCGCGAGAGCATTAGAGAAAAAAAGCCTTCGAGCACAGGATGCGCGGGAGCTGTTGGTTTTGTTCGGGCTTGACGCAAAATAAATACTTTTTAAGGCACGACTGCTTTTTAATTTAATAGGTACAATTTACCCAGCCAATCATAATTGATTTAACTTGCAATTTACGACTTATCGAGATATTAAAATTATATAAATATTAGGTGGGGAAAATTTTAACCATCGATCGGTCACTTGGCTTTACTTGACTCTTAATCTTCTTGACACAACATAATAATTTATAAAAATTTTCTTTACCATAAGTTTGTAGTATCACCTTTATAGCGTGTATTATTCTGCAAATTCGGATATTCGCAATTTTATCTCAATTAACTATTTTTATAACAAGGATGCAGTTTGTATTCCTTCTTAAATAAATGCAAATGCAAATATTCAAATTAAACTTTATATGCAAAATACTGTTTTGACAAATGAAATTAATTAAAATCATGCGACTCGTCATAACGTATTTTGAAAATGTCCTCTGACTCAACCGTATTCCGTTCAATATTTACATATCCATAAAAGAGTATTTATTTTTCCTTATTTCGAAGCCTTTTAATATTGCTGTTGTGCCATTCTTCTGTACAAAAGGGTTATTGATTTACACATGCAATGTATATTAACATAGCACATGCGCTCTTACATTTATTTAATAATTGCTACATGACAATTACTTAAAATTATCGAAAACAGTTTTAAATTCATTAATGAAGCACGTATAAAATACATCAGGTTCTTAAAAATGATTATTGGAAAGACATTTAACAAATGTATAAACAGTTAAATCATTAACGATTTGAAAGAGCTCACTTCCAAATGTACAAGCTAATGGGAATCAACTGGAATAAAATACTGTTACAATTACACGAATAGGTCTAGTTCAATCAGATGCTGTCACATTATTTTCCTGCATTGCAAACAAAAAAAAAGTGGATAGGAGAATAACGAGTTATAAAAACGTGTTCTTTATGCTTATGAGGATTTTCACCCGATTTAGCCATACTGTATATCATCTGAGCAGAATTTCTTTCCCATCGCCAATAAGAAGCATTTGGAAATGTGTATTTTCGAGACAAAATAGCCAGACATATAAGCACACGCAGACCTTTAGGTAATTTGATGAAAAAACGACATTAACCTGAATAGAAAAAATTCAAATTCTTGTGAACATGAAATCATTTTTCGACCATAATTATCATTTTAGTTAAACTAGTTTAGGTATCAACTTGCTTTCAATGTCCTTTTTTTTTTTTTTTTTTTTTTTTTTTTTAAATTTATATCATGCAAATCTAGTTTAATGTGCGTAAAAAAATGACTTTAGCAAATTGAGTCCAAGTTATTTATTCGAATGTTATGCTGCGCTGGAGGTTTCGAGTTTTTTGACAGCATCATTTAAATGAAAAACGAAAATAATTAAGCGCGTATATTTCCTTTCAAAATAAATCAAAAGTTAATCTGACATTACATGACGCGTATACGTATCAATTTAATATTAAATGAATAAACAAATAATATTTACTTTTTTATAATTACTTCTCCCGCGTACTATATAACTTACGAATGATAAATCATGTACCCTGCAGCGGATTTACATAAGGCTTTCTTCAAATACATTCAGTAGACGTGCGAACGTGTGCACACACAGGATATCTTCGAATCCTTCTTTTGCTCTCTGCATTTCTCTTCATTCATTCTCGCACTTTTGTATTCAAAGTTGGCCAAACTTCCTTTGCCAAAGATCTATCGCGCAAAGTTTCATCGGCTTCCTCTTTTTTCATCAATTTTGATTGAATAGAAATGAGACAAGATATAGACATCTTTTGTTGTCGTAACAGATATAGCATATATCGGTATACTTCATAATACGTATATCGATTAATTCAGTGTAACATTGATACATTTTTCTTTGTAATTTGTGAGACATTAATTTCATTAAATGTAATAAATAATCTTTTTTCTTCATAATATATATATGTACATAATTTCAAAGCAGTTAAGTTTTATGATAACAAAGCAAACCTGTAAGGGAAATGCAAAAAAAATAATTAACATTAAATTGTTATTCGATATTATAATTCCTTTTGGATTCTCTCGCACAACTAAATAATGCCGTGCTAAGAATTTTTAAAAACAGAACTTATTACTTCTTTACTTTTGTGAAAAATAATAATAATAATAATAATAGGTTCTTAATTTTCAACGAGTTTGTCAAAGAAAGTTTTATGAAGCATGCCTTTAAGCAATTTCATCGTAATCGTAATGGCTCATAGTTACAAATAATATCCAGCGGGAAATTGTACAACCGGAAAAACTTAACCGACTCAAAGAGTCAGGGGAGGGAAAGAAAGGAAAGATGCTCGACAGTAGGGAGCGGGGGGAAGGGGAAGCAGTCGGGATTCACGAGTCCGATTTCTATACTACCGATTGCGTAGCTGCTCGCTTTTGTGAGTGTGTGTTCGCGAGCGCGCCGATGACAGGAAGCAATTTATTGGCTCAAAGAGAGCCCAAAGTAGGATATATCGGGGCAGCTGCGAGAGCGGTTATCGAATGAGACTCGATTATTTTAAGTTTTTCGCAAGAGCAAGGCTACGATTTTTCCCTCTGTCCTCTTTGCACTTGAGGGCGTAAGCCGGTTCGCGCATAACTCGATTATTTAGTTATTGGATTATAGGAATTCTCGAGGGCTTAAAAATCAAGGATTACAAAACTCCGCTATTCAGAACTAATTTCTACAGAGATGCATTACTAAACGTATCCAATGTTTGATTAGCTACGGCGAAGATATCTAAAGAATATTACCAAAGCGAAAAAAAAGTCAATTAGATTTCCTCGAGCTGTACAAGCAATGCCGGCTTTATATGTTGACTAAGTAAAATTCACATCGAGCTTTTTTTACAGTTCGATAAATCAAAAAAACATGCTCGGGAGGGTTAAAAATCACTGCGCTTCGCTAATGAATCGAAATATTTCAACAGTGTTTCGAATGCTTTTCCGCCCGAGACAGCTTCATTAAATCGAATGTGCATTATGAAATTCGTTGATTTGTAATACGTGCTAATACTTAACATACGGCGCAAACGCCTTCACTTCCATTAAAATAAGATTTTTATTTATGGATTCTTACGTGCACATACTCCCATATATTCGCTCGATATATCGGCGATGTTAACTTTTCAACCACGACCGAAATTAGAAGAAATATTATCCCTTGCACGAATCACATGCAGTGCTCGCAGCCGAAACGAAAACATTTACAAGCCGTATCGAGCTCATCATCAGTTACAACGAAATGCAGCCTCAATCTTTCCTCTCGCCTACTTTTTCCCAGAGATCTCAGGGACGCGAACCAATCGCGCTTTATGTCTCGTCGCGGACGCGTACTTAATTACGAGGAAAATGGAGCTGCCTTCGATCAACCGTTTACGATCGCGAGTAATCGTTCAACGGAAATAATCCAGTGGCCTCGCGCTCGGGCTCAAACTTACCCACTGTCGCGTCCGGATTCATCTCGCGAGTCTCTTCCGCGCGACGACGAGCCGATGGAATCGCCGGCTTCCGATGGCTGCTCGTCTGGCGGTCCCTCGCTGGCCCGGGAAATTAAGGGCGGGGCAGGGGGGGGGGAGAGTACCGCGATTCAGCTGACATTGACCGGACAGACGAGTGCGATTTTCGGGAGGGCGGGCGGACGGAATCGGCCGAGGGCGACTTCCAAGTCCCCGTGACGGGCCCAGAGACGAGGTGCCTCATTAACGGGCCTTGCCGAGCTCACCGTAAATCCGTATTCCACGATTTTACGGCCCGGTGTGCGCACTCGTTATTATCATATTTACTGCGCGTATTACTTGTGTTATTACCGGCGTTGTTGCCATTACCTTATTATTAGGCAGCTCGCGCATGCCGGCACCGTTCATTTATTAATAATTAGATAGCCAAATGAAGTTACGATTTGCTAAAGTTCTCATTTGTCAGGCCCTTGCTGTCCGAGATGTAGTATGCTATACGAAAATGCGAGCCGTGTTAAAATAATAGCTTGTTTAAATATTTTATGAGCGCCGATCGTGCAAAGTTATGTAAAAAGCCTACGATAAACGAGAATTTCGGATAACTTAAGCAGCTTCTTTTCCCTGAAAATAATACGGTAAAGTTTATTATAATCTTCTTTGCTGGTTACGAAAATGCCTTGACTGTGTAAATGCATTATAATGATACACGGATTTTATTAAAATCTTTGCAGAACACAAAAATTACACTGCGAGTCTTAAATGAGAAAAGGAAAAAGTAAAATAATTTACGACAATAATTTACGCTCTTATTTATTAATACAGTTTTAAAAGTTCTGTATCTAACGTCTTGTTACCCATGCGTTCACTAGATTTATAAAAATTGGTATCGCGCACTTACCTATATTATGCAAATAACGAGCTGTGGTTGAAAAAAGTTGTTCTCTGAAAACGCGGTTACTCGCAGTATAGTATATATAAATTTATATAAGAAAACCTGATCGATCAAGGGAATACATTCGACGACTATATTTTTGTGATGTCACATGATTGCCCCGTAATCAGGAGCGGATGTAAAGATTTAACAAGCGTATTATCGTCACTTTGGTGCTTTAGGGGCTTTAACAAGTTTTTCCCTTCATCTTCTCCTCGTTCTCGGTATAAACTAAGAAATACTGGCGGCTATCAACGTACGACCCTTTTACTTATTTCTAACTATCAAAGACCAATTCCAATCGATTCAATTGCATCCAATTGCTATTCAAGAAAATGATTCAGGTAGTGACAATGTAACCCTAATTTTATATTGACGTCCATGTTAGCTTATTAAATTTATCTTTTAAATAAATACTGCTTGTCCTAAAGTATATTGTCCTTTGCGTAATATAAAATTGAATATTTTTTTAAAGAAATGCATTTATCCAAACTTCTTTTTTCGCGTGTCATCGTATAAAGCTTCTATGTAATCGAAGAATTCGAATAAAAATTTAAAAAAAATACCTTATAAAAATAAATTATATATATATTCTTTATTGGTAAAATGAAAATTATTGAATTTAGCATGATATAATATACTCCGGAATATTATATTGGAGTTATTACTCCACTTCTAATATATTTTACGTTTTATATAAAATAATATTGAAGCACCACAAATAATATGTACAAAACATTTTTAATAAGTAAGAATTTTTTTAAAAAGAGCGATATTTAAAAAACAATGAAAAAAAAAATCGAATATCTTTATTAATTAATATGGACACTTAAATTAAAAATAATTAATTTGTTTAAGTTATTTCAATAAATAACTGATTTATTTGTACTTATTAAGGTATCCCGTAATTCAATTTCATAATAAATAAAATATGTAAATATATCATAATTTATAATTAAAAAGCAATAATACTTATGTACAATAATATTAAAACTAGTAAAAAGAAAAAAATGTTTCATACAAAACAAGGACTACCGCCTTCGTTTGAACTGTTTTTCAATTTAAAACATATGTCTATTATTATTCCTTTTTAAAATGCATAATCTTCTTTGACAGTTTATTTAAATTTCATTCATTTTAATTCCGAGATTTTTATATTTAACTTTATTAATCTTTAAAAACTTAATTTAGCAGATAATTAAATAATTACGACTTCGACATAACTAGCATTAACATTAATAACATTAATTATATATAAATATTTTAATTTTAATTTCGATTTATGTGAATCTTAATATGCAGTATTTATATGATAGATATTTCAATTATATTAATGTTGTTGTTTTTATATTTCTATACTAATGTAATTATGCTAGAAAATGAATTCATCGGAAAACTATAGATTAGTATGTATATGCTTGAAGATAACAAGAGGCATATATTTTAGGATTACGTAGTATAAGTGCTTTAAGGACCTTTTTTTGTTTGTCAGTGCATGTAATTCAATTTATAAGGAAATCTGTTTATCTAATTTTGTGAATATTATTATTTGCCGAATTAAGGAGGAAGAAGGGGACGATAAATTGAAACGAGTACAAAAAGTTTGACACACATTCGAATGCCTCGGGTAATTCAATGACGATCTAGTATATTACTGGAAGTTATGACCGACAAATAATTGAATTTAAAACGACGAAGTGAAAGTGTTACGTGTGCTCAATATTGCTCGATGTTCTCATCGCTCGACGAATTTAATAAGCGGATACTCGTGCGGTAAGTCGAGGGCATCGGAGCATCAGGAGCTAGACGAGTATGCATGTCTAAATTTTTCTGTCAAAAGTTCCAGTACTTCACGACTCTTGAGTGATTCTGTGGAACAAGCCTGTCTATGCTTGGAAAATTTTAAGTATATTAAGCTCGTTATAACGTCACATTGAAAAATTCCATTTTTACTCAAAATTTTTTTTGATTCTTATATTTTTACTATTGATACATTTTACAATATCGCTTTAGTCATGTTTGTACTTGATCGTGCAATAATTTTTATTTCGAGTCATGATTTCAAAATAGTTGTCGGCTGTTTTAATATATTAAATATGTATCGCTTGTGTGGTGGTGAAATTGAATTTTATTAAATTAATTTTCAATTCAACGTTATGTGTCGAATTAGTTGTATAGATATTTTGTTACATCGAACCGCTTAAATTGCAATTATAAAAATCTGAAAATAGCTTTATTGAATAGCTTTATTGGTAATAGTTTAGCGAATGCGCAATCATTGATATTTTATTTACAACATGAATGAACAATAATACAATTATTAATTAATAATTTTTACAGTTAATACATTTTTTATAATGAATTTTTAATCGTTACTACTTTTTTCAATTGTGAAACACGAAATACTGATTATTAATACTTAATAATTAAATACATTTAAAATTGTCAAAATTGAATTATGTGCAATCCATAAATAACGAAATAAGTCTTAAATTAAAAATGTATAAACACTTTATAATTATGTATAATTTAAAAACAAATAATATAAAAACATTAATGTATAAATAATATGTTATTTTTACTTTATTCAGTATACTATCTCATAAATTTATGAAACACTATTTAGTACTTTTCCGTGTTTAACATATTATATAAAAATTGGGATTGTTCAATTTAAGAAATAATTTGATTATAATCTACAAAGTTTGAAGAACATTTTTATGCTTTTACACATATATTTATCATTTCAAAAAATAAAATTTTTTAACCTGTTTAAACCGTTTAAATATATATACGGATGTTTTTTTTTATTATTATTCTGTAGCTTTTTATATTTTCAGAATGTAAATTTACAAAATGTTTCAATGAATTACATTACAACTATTATCTATTAAAATTATTCATAAATTCACTTATTGTTTTATCTCCTCTCTCATTTATTCGGTATTTTCAACATATCAATTTCTAATAGTAACGTAGAATGATATTCTTTTAATATCTTTGACCATTGATGCTTTTATTTACTCTCATTACATATTGAATGCTTTTTCCTTATTTTCGATTTTTTTGATATTTCGATTAAAGTCTGCAGTTCCTGCTTTCTCCATCTCGCAGTAAATATTTCCATAATATTCATACATGACTTCTGGTATATACTAGTCTTACAGATAGTTATTACAGACCCAATAGTTTTACCTTTTCTACGTATTATAAACGTTTTGTTATTATTTCCCCAAATATTTTCTCTTGCGATTCTCTTTCATTCCTTACCTAATATGTTTATACTTCTCATTCATTCTATTGGATCTCTCTAAATTAATCTTTTAATAATCCATTGATTGTGTTCCTTTCTTCCGTTGTTTTTTTTTATTTGCCTTCATCTCTTCATTTATATATCGTCAACGTACAATTTGTTCCTAAATTATTTTGTTTAAAATTTTTATTTTCATTTACGATCTCCTCTAGCATGACTTAAAGTGAAAAAGTAAAGAAAGAGAGAGTGAATAAAGATATGAAGGATGAAATAAATGTAAATGGAATGTAAGGAAAATTTAAATGGGAAAACAAAAAAAAAATTATTCAATGAACAAATAAGAAATTTTGTAGGTGGGAGATACAAGGTAAACATAAAAAAAGGCATAGAGTATAGTGAGAGAAAGATATATATAGGTAAATTAAAAATTAATTTCAAGAAAATTATATAAAAAATTGATTTGAAAATGATTTAGAATTCAAGCGGTAGAGTGGAAAAAAAGAAGTAATTGTAAGGATATATTTATCACGTTACAGTACAAATATAGAAGTAAGTTCTAATAGAAGAAAAAAATTTGTTTAAAGAAAATATGGAGCAAATATGGACGTGTAGGAGTTTGAAACATATATTGCTAAAGATTTATGTATAGAAACATTACGTAATTTAAGAGAAATACAATAGCAGGAATTCTTTCCGAAAAGAGAAAATAATATATATAATTCTTGTGATACAAGTCCTTAAAATATCGGGTATAGAATATTAAAGGAAAATCGAAATACAAGCAAGATGTAAAATTAATTAAGGAGAAATTCGGTGAATGGAAAAATAAAATTTTTTAAAAATATAAAAATAGTGCGTAAAATTGGAGACATTATCCCAAAATTATCTAGTCATGATTAAGATAAAAAGCAGAAATTATCTACAAGCCATTGGAAAGGGCCATCGAATAAATGAAAATAACAAGAATTTTGCAAGATAATGGAACAAGAAGAAAAATGGACCGGGATGAGAAAGCCAATGGTAATAGAAATGATTAAGAAAATGTGTAAGGACGCGATATCAGAATATATAAAAACTATTTGATATGAATCTATATACGAAAACTATATGAAAAAGTAGGTAGATAATTTACAAGGTACAGGTGTGTGGATTAAATTAAAATACGAGAGTATTGGAAAAATGTAGATGTACGATATGTAATAAGGAACACTAAACTATTATGAATGTAATAATAAAATAATAGGTAACATCATAAAAAAAAATTTTTGAATATAAGTAGCGAATGAAATTCTAAATTTTGGGTAGTAAAATGTTATATGTTATAATACTTCGTTATATTTTTCAAAAGTATCTTAAAAGAAACATTGCACATAAAAACCACTTACGCAATTAAAAGTTTATTGTGTGGCTATAAATGTGTCCTGAAATTTAAGTAAATAAAAGAAAAACTTCGTAGCCTAGTTTGAATAAACTACAATTCCGAAGTTTGACTTCCTAATCTCTGTCTTCATTGTGAGCGTGCCTGCTTATCAATTGAATTTCTCGCTACATTAGCGGTGTTGGCCAACTTGAGGGACATTTAAAGTGATCTTTTGGGCATTCTAAAGGATATCCGTACTCGGACTGATAGCAAAGAACAATTGCGGAAGTCTATCCAAAAGTCGGCGCACTAATGGTGCAAAGCGTGGGAGACTCAAAAGCTGTAAGGTACTTCTCTACTGTGTGTAGGATGAAAAACGAGGTGTCGTCTTGATATCGATCTGCGATTCCTTCTCTCATCTCCCTTACTTCATCCAGCCAGAACTTTGCACAAACACTTCTGTGCATCGAATGTAATTCACTGTATGAATTTATGTAAAAATTCGAGAAGTTGAAAAACGTGCCATCGAAACTGTAATCTTGAAAAACTGCAATATCGATTAAAATTACTTATAAAGTTATAAATATAATTAAAAAAAAAATCATATTACTTAAACTTGAGATTACTTTATATTAATAGCAGAAATCGTAAATAAATTCTAACATCAACTTCTCATAAAAATATTTAAAATTCAATTATAGCCTTTTCGTTGCCATTTTATTTAGAATTTAATTCATACGTATAATCATTAACAGTTTCACTTAATTAAAATGCAATATAAAAATTGATATACGTTTGTATAGTTTATGAAGCGACCAACGTAACCAACTTTTGCAGTTCGAACATAAATTAAAATTTATGTAGATATAATTAGATTCTGCTTGGACTTTTTCTGTGCATACATAAAATAGGTGTACATAAAAAATAATTATTTCTTAAGTATATTGAATTACATATGCGTTAAGACATTAACATCAATTTTTTACGACAAAAGTAAGATTTATTTAGACTCTACTGTAAAACAATTGTTATTTTCTATAGAATAAATGAAAATTTGTAGCTGTATATCATTAGAATTCTACGATACCAAGAAATATATATTTGCATATTTTTTTATTTCACATATTATAGAATGTTTCATAATTTTTATTCCATAAGTTATGAATTAAGAAAATAAATTATATTTTAAGTGCGGAAAAGACCATAGTTGTTAATGCTTATTTATGCCTTTTATTTCATTATCTTCCTTTCAAAATTAAAATATAATGTCTGACCATTAAGATTTAGTCATAATTCAGGTTTAAGCGGTGACAAGTATTTAACACTCAATTAAGTAAATACTTTTTAGACTTATAATATTTTAATCATTGATAATTAATTTAAATTAAATAAGAAGAACTTTGGAAATATTGTATTCCTTTCGGTACAAATTGTTTTAATTGAAATACAAATAATCGTATATAATATTATTCAATTAAATAATAAAATAATTTTTAAAATCGTATAAAAACAAAAATGTTTACACAATAAAAAACACTAAATTTAGGTAAAAAAAATTTTCATTTAAGTATTTTACTTTTGGTCCAATACTTTTAATTTGTGCATGGTTATAAAATAACACAGATTTAAATACAAAATTATCTTCGGTAATTAATGATTAATTGATCAAATGCATTAACTAGAAGGAAGTAATACTACAGAATAAAAATAATATAGTATTTACCCAAATGATCATCAAATTAAATTTTCGAAATCATTGTATTTTAAAAAATAATTTAGTATCTTTAAAAATAAAAAAAAACATTTATTAAAACGTGAAAAACTAATAATAAATTAAAAATGATTTTTATTTTTCCTAGATAAACGAACTTACATTGAACTGAATTGATTTATTCGAGTCAACGACTTCAGCTGAAACTCTGATAGATCATTGACCCACTTGAATCGAATTTTGTTTACACCCAGTAATAATAACGATATATTAGCTCAACAAATTTTTAGAATTTATATGATTAATTGTTGTAATTAAATTAATTTTAAGTAATTCACACAGAATTGTTTATTACTTAAGCGTAAATTATCGGACATTAATTATAAAACGTTTTACGCAATGAAAATTATTTTAACTATACACTTGTACTTAGAGTCGAGCAGTAATAAAGATATAAAATATATAAATTAAATTAGTTTTTGCAACTGTTCGTGTTCATATTTTCTTAACGTATATTTACTTTAGTATAAACAAATATATTTTACGATTGCTAAAAATAAATATAAATATAAGAACTTTAAAATATTTATATCTTATTTTGATGGTTGACAAAACTTAAATATTTGTTTAAAAAAAATCTACTTAGTAATAGCAGTAAACATTATTTGTCATGCTCTATTATTCATTTCAATTTTAGCCCAAAAGATCTGCTGCTAATTATTATTTGACTCAAAGTCGCAGTAAAAATGTAATGAAAATGAAAATTCAATACATTCGAAGTACGTGCACTGATACGCGTAACTACTTATGTAGGAACTGGTAATTACAAATTTAATAGCTTCTTATATAGATCATATAATTTTAATGTAGAAATCCACAGCGAAGTAAATTTTACGAAGTCAAGCTCTAAAGTGAACAATTTAAAAAAAAAAGATTTTGACAGCTCAAAATGCGTAACTAGCCAAGGAGTCGTAAATAGAGAATGAATTTCCAAAATAAAATGTATTAGTCCTCGAGTACAAAATCAAGACCCGAATGTACGTAGTCCTAATCAGTGGCTCGAACGTAAGCAGTATAGAGCGTAAAGTGCCGGATTAGATGTAGCTTAGAGGCTCACGCCACTAAAATAGGAAATGTAGCTCATCTCCGAAATAGAAGCGATGTAAAAAGATATAGAGTCTGAATTGGAGGTGATGAAAATTCTGTAACCTTAAAATTCAATTTCCTAAGTGATCGACTGAAAAGGAGGCCAAACTCGAACTTTGCCTGTCTGCGATTCACGACCGAATCGAGCCGGTTCTGGGTGAAACGCGAGAATACGTTAGGCTTTATCGCCCAACCGTGGCGTTCTATCGCTCTTGCGTAAGCGAATTTAACGCACATAACATCGATTTCTTCGAAAGTGAGAAATGCTAAATTACGATTATTCGAGCACACCAATCGCACTAATGATAAGAATGATATTTATCACGATCCTTTGTTTGGAATTGTTATGCGTGGCGCTTAATTGCGAATTTGACTTTTATTTTTACCTCATTATTCGTATCGAAAAATTATCTTCATTCGAGTGAGTATATTTATCGTTGAAAGGCCATGTGGGTCTAATGCAGTTTGGTTGAAAAGACGTTTCCCGCGACTGGGACCGGAACAGGCCTTTTTACCGAAGCCCAGCCGAATTTCAACAAAGCGAGGGCCTTTATTTTACCTACGCCCAGAGCCGACACAAGCAATTTGAAGAAAAGCAGCTTTGCAGACTAAGAGAGCTTTTCGATAAGAATATCAGAAGCTGGGATCGAACGTAGTAACGCATTCGACCAAGTGTTCGAAACACCCACGGAAACCGATATGAGCTTCCTTCCCGGCCCTTATAGCCAAGGATCTCTCGCTTCCCGCGAGACTCTCCCTTCCGTGTGCGATTCGACCTGTTGAACTCGTAATTGTGACTGGGCTTTTTTTCATCCCTTCTTTTATCGGGCCTCCTATCGCAATGAGTTTCCTCTCCCCGCCACGAGGGGGGCCCCCCTCCGCTTGTATATTTCCTCTTTGACGGAGGTGAATAAATCTTGCTTGGCTATCGCTCCAAGAGGGTCTCGGCTTTACGAGCTTCGGATAGCGCGCCGGCGAATGCCGACATCGAGGCCCACTTGTCGTATAAATATTTGTAGTTATTCGTATAGGGTTCCTGTTATTCTTGGGCATTGGACATTGAACTCCTTCGGCACCTTTCGATTCTCTTATACTGCGAGTCCGGCTAAATAATGCCTGCCCGAGAAGATTCGACATTGCCGGCTTGGAAATCTTTTTCATTAAGGGCTTACGTTTCAACGGCGGTAAAGCAGTCGAACTGTAAAATAAAAAATGCATAACCAGTAAAATAATACGAACCCTAAAGACGTTACGGGCCGAGCGTATGTAGCTACCAGCCATTTCGAAACGTCGTTATCTATTTTTTTTTTTTTTTTTTTTCTTTTTTTCATAAAGCATGATCGAGTGCGACCCATTCCCATTCATAAAGGCTTGGTTAAAAAGAAAAAGAAAAAAGAAAAAGTCGAGTAATCAGTTTATGGAGCAGCAACAAAAACGAGGAGCAACTGGCCAAAGTAAGCAATTCGCCGCCTCTAAATTAACACTCGTGCGGTGTCGGAGTCCTCGCTCAATGGAGCACTTTTCCGTTCCGGCTCGTGAAATGAGGTGTTGAAAGCCGCTCAGCGCCAGGCGCGCAATCCCCGAAAAGCCGGAAAACGGGCGGCAGGCGCGCTTGAAGGGAAATTGAAGAGAAACGCCGCCTCCAAGCCGGAATTAAACTCTTTTCTCTCTCTCTCCCTCCCTCCCTCCCTCCCTCACCTTTGTCGCTCTATCTCGCTCGCTCTCTAATTTTTACCCATCTCGCATCTCCTCGTTTTTTCTCGCCTTACAACACTGCCTACAATAATGGGAATTTTGTAGAAATTTTGTTAAATCGATAACTGTTCTCAATTTTTTTTACGTCTCGGAAATAAAGGAGAACTTTTCTCTGCGTATCCGCCCCTGAAATTCGAACTATCTTTTAAATAAATTTTTTCTTATAACTGAGAAAAATGTTTACAAGCATAGCATTAAATCGTTAAATACATTATACATTAAATGTGCTCATTTCAAATTTTATCTACGTAATGTAGGACACTTTCATATAAAATAGAGAATTTCAAAAATACGCAGCATCTCTATACATGCATCGTCTCTTTTTATCATAGCTTGCATTCGTATATTAATATGGCAATGCATATGTGTATTTATGTGTATATGTATTTGCATTTTTTTGCCAAATAATAACTGAATATCTCGTACAGCTTCAACAAATTTATTGACAAGTACTTTTCCTCGTATCTACCTATACCTCGAACTATTCGTTTTTATCTTTTTACTGTTCATCGAGAAATTCCTCCTCTATCTATTTTTTTATTTATTTATTTTTTTTTTTATTTTAAAGTAGGGGAATTGTGAAGCGATGTTTCTGGATGAGAGTCGAATGTGTAGCCTAGGAAGACGAGAGAAACCAAAAGCACAGCGATCAAAGAAACGAGGAACCGGAAGCGTTATATAAAAAGTATGATAGATAGATAAAAGTGTGTAAGACCGCGCGTGCGTGTGTGCGATATAAAAGAAAGAGCGAGAGAGAAAGAATTAGATGAAGATAGATGGCGCAGAGGCAAGAAGAGCAAAGCCTTGCTTGCGCTTTACCCAACTTTTGTAATTAAATCTGGAGCCGACTCGAAAAATTGACAACTCGTGGCGCTTCCTTCTACTTTTTCTCTTGGTCTTTTTCATTTTTATCATGAGCTTGTTCCTTTTGCCGCTCATTTGGTACCTTCCTGTTCACTTGTCGCCTTCATCTTGTCCCTTTTTCTTTTTCATTAGTTACTGCTCCATTTTATTTTTCGATTTTGTAATTTTTAAATCCTTTTTACCTGGAGACTTCAATTTGTTTTGCACTCGTCTTGTGACAGTCTACTATTGAAGAGCTTAAGTAAAAGAATATCACATTGCCCGGCATATTTTATTAATTTCTGAATAAGCCTATTATCAAAGCTTACAACATGCGAGAATATAATTTTATTATGGATTAAGGTATACAAATTTTAGTTATAACAGATGATGTTTAGAAAAAACAACCGTAGTATGATTTACATAGAGCACCGTACGTAGATAATAACAATGTTATTGCTATGTATAAAAATCAATTTGAAAGAAAAGGGAAAAATAAAGTTTGCCCAAAACTTTTAAAGCAATGAGCAGCTTATAAAACGAGAAGGGAGCGAGACATATTTTATGATAAATCATGCTCATTAAACATTTTTCTCATTACATTTGCGTTACTTGCAAGGACAATCGCGACTGGGAGGCAAAGTGAAATTAATAATTTAAAAATATTATGCAGGTGCAGGAGTATACAAAGCAGCCCTCCAATTTGCTCAACTTAAATATCGTGAAAGGAAATTTTTCTGAATCCAGAAAACTGGGCATTAAAAATAGGCTTGCTAGTAAAAAAAAAAAAAAAAATCCCGCAATTACTCTAGAAAAATATTCTTATAAGGTCGTAGCATTTCCTAGCTCTCAAATAAAACGTAATTAGCGCGAAGGAGATTGAAGATTAAAAAGTCGATGATACATAAGGGGAAGACACGCGGTGGAGGTGGAGGAGGAGGAGGAGGAGGAGGAGGACAGATTATTAGGTGCACTTTGTGGAGCGGCTAGTAATGCATCCGACTGGGGGCTTTTTTCTCGAGCTCAGCAGCTGAGCCATTCGCTCCGCTTCTCGGCGTGTGCGTGCGTGCGTGCGTGCTGCGCGTGTGCGCGTGTGCGCGTGCCCGTCAGTGCCTACATGCGTGAGTGCGCGAGTGCGTGAGTGCGTGCCAGCGAGTCCAAACAAACCGCGTGCGATCGGTGCATTGGACTTTGGATTATGCTCCGCAATGAAAATATTTTATCGGCACTTTTGTTTTTCAAATCAGCTCTCCCTCCCGAGCTCCCTCCCAGCTCCACCAATACTACCACCCCATCCTCTCTCTATCTCTCTCTCTCTCTCTCTCTCTCTCTCCCTACCTCTGGTGCTCTCTCCTGCCCCCGTGGCGCGAGTTCTTTGAATCAGCTCTGATGTAACAGCTTCGCAGAACTTTCATCGCCATTTTTTTCTTCTAGATTATACTATGTACGCCACTCGTTGTATTGCCCCGCGTGTAAATTTATGCAAATAACAATTTTTGAAGCCGTACTCTATGAAAAGCGCGAGATGTGGTTTTTCTCTCCGTCTCAACCTTTCAATGCAGCATTCATCTTGCTTTACCCGCGAAGAAGTTGTAATTGAAGAAGGAAATTAGAAATGTTACAGGCTATTCAATTACCGTAGATAGGTTTACGAGTAAAAAGTTTGTTATTCCCTTGCTTTTTGTTAATATAAACTCCAGCATTTTTCAATTGCTAAAAAAGATTTTTCACGGCGTGGGAAAAAATAAAGTGCACTTGGGATAATAGAAATTCAAGCCGTCGTTCCATTTCCACAATTATTTCATTACTGCAATTTCGTGTAGTTTGAATAAGGCCCTTTTACCTTAGTAATGGATTTTAAAAACGAATCGATCAATGGGCAAGCATATTTTTAATTTGCCTAACGAATAAATTCACCCCAAGTGTGCCCATTCGCGATGCAAAAACAAAAAGGGAGGTAAAGAGCCCAAAATATTAAGGATAACTCATTTTAAAGTTTTATAATTAATAAGGAAAACCGCATTTAACGGAATTGGCAGTATAGCATTGCCATCCCGGTAGTTTTATCTCTAATTTATAAAGTAGCGGACAATCGCGAATTCGCAGGGGGAGGCCGAAGGAAAGCACGCATTTTTACATTGACAAAGTACCAGCTCGGAAATAATGCTCGCATTCTCCGCTCGGAAGGCAAACATATTCCCAGCGATGCACTTGGGCAAAAACTTTGGGGCCGCTCGAAAGCGAAACGAAACACGGCGCCGAGCGGCGGAGGAGAGGCAGGAGGCGAATAAGTGGCCGACGATGACGGAGCGGGGAAAAGGAAGGACGGATGAATGTGAGTCTATGAGCCGAGGAAGGAAAAGCAAGCAAAACACGCGATCGAGCAAAACGAATCGAATGAGCTGGGCTCGAGCAAGGGCCGAATTACACTAGCCTAGATATTATCGAGAGCGATCATTGTGTGCGCGTATCGAAGGAAATAAGATGGTAATTTGCACCAAAATCACGTGCCCCCACCCCTCCTCTCTCTCTCTTAATTTTATGCCGAAATAGCATGTCGGCGCCGTGACCCTAAAAACAATCATCCCTGCCTTAGCGACTACGTTGGGAAAGCCTCGAACGCACTCGATAGTTTGCGCATTGGCTGTCCTCGTAAATAAAAGTCAAATTACAATGTACAGTTGCATCACATGCCGATGAGCTCGATAATTTTACTTCGCAATATTACAATCGATATTCGCGTAAGAGTTTCGCCTTTCTGCAGTGCAAACTACGTCCTATACAAAATTTTTTTTAGTTACCAAAATGTTGATGCGCCAAAGCCGCAATTAAGTATTACGCTAAAGAGTACGATTTTATTTGCCTTGGACGAGATGCTATCGCTTAATTAAATTCTTATACCATCTGTGTAATATTACCCACGGACTCAATGAGAAAGTACGTAACGCCAAGAATAAAATTAAGATTAAGATGCGATTGTTACGTACTGATGAGTTCGCGTAAAAACTTGTCGGTAAGATAACTATTCACATTACCGTATCGAACAGCATTTTATCAAAACTTTGTAAATAAGAAAGAAACAAAGTAAGGCAATGCTATGAAGATCGTAGGAATCAATGCCTATACAATTAGAGCTCAATAACGAATGATATAAGTGCATCGGACTATTTCTAATCGCACACGCCACACACACGCACCCACGCGCACTAAAAAATGTTTAAATGCATCATAATTATGGCTTCCTTTGCATCACACTTGAATGAATTTGCACAACTTGGTTAGTTATTCGAATTCTTTAAAATCAAGAGCATTGAAAAATAGAGTAAAAAGTGATTCTTGGAATAGGAGCCGTATTTAATTATAGGAATTGCTTATAGAAACAAAACAAAATAGGACATATATATATATATATATATATACGATATAAATCAACAAATATTGAATGTGAGATCAAGATTTAATCAGAGTTGGTAAAAACAATTTCTTAAATAAACGACGTAGAATTGTGCATAAGTTCGCATTAAAATCACTCGTTGCCGTTAGCAGATGTCATTTAATTACGTAGGAAAGAAACAAAATTATTAGTCGATTCATCATAGCTTGCACTGGATAATAGGTATGCATTCTAAAAGGAAATTCATACTTTTTTAAAGCTTTTGTCATGAGCGAAATTCGCATATTCTATTCGTTACAGGGGGAAAATAATTGGCAATTGTTGGGCACGCAGTGAATATTGAGTGCCCATATAAAGCTCAATAATAATAGTCTTTTGTCTGAATTTATCAGCGATTACGCAAAAAAAAGGCGGCTCAAGGAAACGCCGGGCGGAGCAGCGATTCTATTTTAGGAGAACGAAGGCGCGCATCGAGGGGCGGAAGGGCCGGGGTAGAGGCCAGGCCTCAAGACCAAAGCCCATCTAGTGCTGAATTTCGCATTTCCCGTGCGTCGCGCAAAAAACGTAGCTGAAGCACTGGACAGGTGGAGGAGCCGAGTCCGGGCACGGGCGGGATCGTACCGTCGACTTTGGCCAAGGCGAAGTCGTCCCCTCGAGTGTCACACGTCAAAAGTTGAAAGGTGCCGTGGGGCGGCGGGGGCGGGGGGCGCAGAGCGAGCGGCATCGGAGCCGCGGCTCTTGGCGCTCGAGTGCCAGTGTGGTCCGGGCCTAAAGTGCGCGCCGCTCGCGAAAAGAAAGAGAGCGAAAGGAAAAGAGGGTCCCGTCTCTCACTACCACCAGCGGCGGCTCCCCTCGGGTGCACGCACACGGACGCGGGTGGACTCTCTCTCTCTCTCTCTCTCTCTCTCAGGCCGAGCTTCGGCTGTTTTCATGGCCGTCATTTAGTAGGTTCGTTCACCCCTCGGAGGTGGGCCGCTTGACGGTGGCGCGGCGCGAGGCGGTGAGCCGGGCGATGGGACGGGATGGGTTTGAGAACGGCCGGGCGGCGGGCGGGTGGAGCGATGAGAAGGCGGAGGAGGAGGAGGCGGCGGGGGCCGGTGAGGGGGGGGGCGACAGTCGTCGGCAGCGGCGGGGGCAACGGCTCCTCCGCGGAGGAGAGGCGGTCGGTCGGCAGTCACCTAGGCTGGAAGGGTGGCGCGGAAAGGGGGGGGGGAGGAGGAGGAGGAGGAGGACGGGCGCGACACGTACTCAGCGAGGCCTGGTGTGCGTGAGCTCGGCGGACACACCAGCACCACCACCCACCAATACCACTAACCGAGGCTGGATTGCCGGTGAGGTCGCCGCTACCACTGACTGCCCTCAGGACGCTCGAGTTTCTCATCCCGCCGCCCGCAAGGATAGCCGAGCCTCCCGCGAGATCAGCTTTCCTCAATCTCGCCGAGCTCTGGCGTAGCCTCCTTCTCGCCTATTAGAGCCTCTAGTCTTTGGGGACCCGCTCGAGAGGGGCCCACATTGGGCGTGTCTTAGACCTCCTTCCCTCCTATCTACCTGCGGTCCTACTTCCATCAGCTCTCGAGCTCGAATCCCCGCCGCTGAGCCGATGATTGATGATGCTCCTCGATACCTTTGACCCGACGGGGAATACCGAATTGGCCACCATATTGCTATTTTGCCAGCGCCATTATCTTCTAACTCAAAACGTGTTATCGTATTGTTAGCCATAATGGTGCGAATTATATGCCGGAAAGCGCACGCCTGCAATTATTGTAATAATCTATAGCCAATGTATGAAATTAAAGCTCGGCACTGCTGTAACTTCGTCCCAATTAAAGCAATGGTAACAACAATCGCAAGGTCCGCCTTATTCACGAGCGATCGAACCAATTTTATCTTTAAGCTTCCTTTGTGTACGAAGACACCGGGGAAGCTGTAAGAGTTACTTTTTTTTTTAATTTGGAGCACCATCCGTATAATGGGCTAAAGTGAAAGAAAAGGCAAAAACATCGATGGAAAAGCCGAGAGTCGAGGATACGCGAATGAAGGTAATTTTATGGCGCGAAGTGGATTAAGCCGAAAGAAACACGGGGAGCCGCCGATAGGAGGTAATTGGCAATGACATTGATTTTTAGCCGGAGAATAAAATTGTAGGCGTGAAAAACATTTTCTCCGAGGCGCGCAACGGCGCATAATGAGAACGAGCGAGTGCGTATCGCGGAGAGATAGGAGCTTGATAACTGCCAAGTAAGAATGGCTCATGAATGAAAGGCGAGTGCGGGGAGGGAAAGGATGCCGGAGGAGAGAGAGAGAGAGAGAGAGAGGAAACATTAATCGATTGGTTTGGTGTGTCGAGCGAGCGAGCGAGCGAGCGAGGACAATTATCGCACTTAATATCACGTGCTTTGTCGAGGCTCGGCAGCAATTGTTATCCGTCTTGCAAAATCAATAGGCGAACAATCGGCACCACGTGTGGGGCGATGACAGCGGAGCACGGCCAGGCCCGAGGAGGAGGAGGAGGAGGAGGAGGATGGGAAGGTGAAAAAATGCCGCCACCGTCGGCAGACTGCCGAGAGAAAAAACGCCCGTGCGAGAAGGAGAGCGCGAGCCAGGGGCTCGGCAAGTTGCGAGGGTTAGGGCCGAGTCGGTCGGGAGGGGCTACGGGGACAGCGAAGAAAGAGTTGAGGCAGGTCTGGGTTCCGGCGAGGGTGAATGCGTGACGGCTCCTCTACGCGCGCGCGCGCGCTCCACTCTCTCTCTCTCTCTCGCTCGCTCGTTCACTCCGCGAGGGCTTTAGCGGAGCCGTGCGCGTGTGCGCACTCTAGAGGCGAATGTGCGTGCGAGCACCGCCGCCGCTGACGGCCAAGCAAGAGGAGGAGGAGGAGGAGGAGGCAAGCCCGACGCATTATGCGCGCCGTACCTCGAAGCACAGCGACCGCCTAAATTTAGGCATAGCCAGTCGGCCGGAAGCGAGCTGCGCTCGTGTTGGTGCGCAACACGACAATGAGCCCAAGGAATCGCCGTGTATCCTCTTCCTTCGCATCCGCCCGTCGTCCTTTCCCGACTCTTTTCATTGCGTTCTCGCTTTTCGTGCCGGCTGCGCTAGCAGGCTTTTTATTCCGTCTCGCGAGATTTATGTCGGTGACTCGATCGCACTCTATGCGTTCCGAGACATTGGCTAAATTCGATTCTTCAATGTTGATTTTCATGCTTCGGATACATCGGTTATTGATACGCGAAATCGCACCGGCCGTGTGTTAGCCCGCTTTTGGTACCTCGGCTCGATCGTCCAACCCATTGTCGAACGCTCCTTCCGCTTAATAATACTTAAAAATTAGCCTGCCTGTCTAATTTGCCTTTCAGTAAATTTCACGCTGTAAGAAAGCTTAGTTGAGAATTTATTGGTGGCCAAGGACTGGACTCGGAGCAAGTTGAAGGCTATTATTATGCCTCGAAAGGAGCTTTGAACACCGGACAAAGTCGCATTGTCAACAAATTTCAAGAAATGTCATGATATCAATCCGAACTTTCTGTAAGCCTGGTTTTCTCCATTGCATAAGTAACTTTTGAAACATTTTATTTTTCATTGTAATGGCTCGTTTCGTGCCTGCCAGAATCATTATAACTTTTCAAATGGTGAGTTAAGTTTTTAGTTGGCAGCGACGAAACTAAATCATTTTCGTCATCGAACTCGAAACAAAGGCAAAATCATTTGTGTAGAAACTAGAAGGGGTTCAATGGGTTTCGTGGAACCGAAGCGGCAAACTCGCTTCAAGCGTTTTTCCTCTTCTTCAACTTCGCCTATGCGTTGCCCCATGGTATATTGACCTCTCCTCACATGCATAGGCTCATACTTTTTCGAGGTCGGGTGTAGCCTCTTGTTTTATTATTAATTCGTAGCATTTTACTAACCCTAATTTATTCCAATCGATATTAAATTGTGGTAAGTTTTAGTGGCCGCCATATTAAATGCTTTTCACTCATTTGACTCATTTAACTTAACTTTTTGGTATTTTATTTTAATATTACTTATAATTTTATTATTGCGACATCGGTGCTATTATTATTTCTGTTATCGCCACTAGTGTTAGTACTGCTACTATCGTCACGGTTATTATTGTTGTTGTTGTCAACACAACTAACCACTCTTCGGGACGTTTCAACCTCATAATCGATATTACCGTACGCTTCAATCGAAAAATAACATTTATTCGCAGTTTTGCATCCAAATAACAATCTCTCTGTAAAATGAACGGCATCGTACCCAATTCAATCATTCGCGATCGATGAATGGATGTTGAAATTTTGAAGTAAATACTATAATTATGAAAACTGTTGAGCGGTTTGCGCACGCATGAAACAAATCATGCCTTATATATAAAGAGCATCTGGGGCAAGGCGTGGATTTTACTGTTGGAGAAAGGCAGATTTTTCAAATCGAGTGAAAACTTCTAAAATAAGAGACCCTGCGCCATTCTTTTACGAGAGATAAAGGGACTCTGGGGACTCGGGAGAGAAAAGCAGAATAATTTAAAAATTCCATGAATAATTCTTGCTAATACACTTTGCGAGAGTCATATATAAACGTCATTAGGACTCTAATTATTGAACAAAGTCTTGTGATCCTCGAAATAATTCGAAGGAGTATCTTTTGACAATCGAGAGCCACTCGTGCTTTAAAAATAATCGCCGGATTTGTAGGTCCGCCTCCCCCTCCTCCTCCCCGCCCCCCCCTTAACCAAGGGCCCTTAGCCCAAGTCCACCGTCATTCTTCAGGTTAATCTAAAGTGTTGCTGAAAAGCTCCGGTTCAAGAGGTCGGCAGGGGGGACGATGGTGTCAGGGATGGAAGAGGGACGATATTCGGCCTCGACGCCAACCAACAAAATCCTGCTAAAATTCATCGAGCCCGCGTTCGCGTTGAAAAAGGCTCGCGACTCCCGGGTAAAGCAGCGCCACCAGAAGGAGCTTATAAAGTCCGTCCCCACCTCGGGGGACAAGGTGGAAAAAGAAAATTGCCTCCCGAAAGGGAGAAAGCCGACGTGCTGCAAGACGGGAGCGAAGGAAGCTCGTGGCTGAGATGGGGAATGATGGGGAGCGACGGGGAGCCATGGGGAGCCATGGGGTGTAATGGGGTGAAATGGGGGTGTAATGGGGTGAGATGGGGGAGTAAGTGAAATAGAGAGAGAGAGAGAGAGCAGACCTCGAAAAAAAATCGTTAGTAGGTGTTGTGCGTTAACGAACGGCGGGCTCGGGGCTTGCGCGGTTCGACGTCGGCCCTGGCCCATCCACTTTCATATTACGTGCGAAAGACGCCACGACGATGGCGCTGGGGGCGGGGGCCACTGCGCATGTAACACTTACTTGCGCTTTAAGCCAGATGTTCGGGGGCTGCGTGCGCGCATCGCATTAGCCGTAAGGGCGTTTCACTCGGAATCGCGGACGGGCATCGGGCGTCGTGCGGGTGACGAAAAAACTCACGCGATCCCGGACTCCTTCATCCTCGTATCCTGGGCTCTCGGATTAGGAGCTCCCGACTCCCGGTCGCTCCGGCAACGGGCGAGCCACGCCGAAATTGCAAAGTTTTTCGCGGACTCGGACACGGACGGACGGCGCACAGCCAATTACCGAAGCCGGAGCTATTACTCAACGGCCACTGGCCTAGGCTTTTATCAGATTCCCATTACGATAATGCAGTCGGATGTATTTTCAGCACATCTCTCCGGAGTCATTCTCCTTCGTTCTCCGTGATAAAGGCTCCTCGTGCGTCCACGAAAAGCCTAATCTCCCCGACGGGCGTGAATTGGCAAATTGAATTTCGCGATGCAAAAGCCTGATAACGTTAACAGGGTCGATTGGATTATGAAGAGAAATCTTATGGAAATCGCAAAAATAATTTATACTCGAACTAGCTCCAGCCTCCTTACTTAAATACTCCCATTCATCTCTGTGCATTAGTTATGTATTAATAAAAGTGGTTCAAGCATACCCGAGGTGAAGCCGTTCCGATAAGAACGACTTGAACTGGTATTTGCGCATAATCTAAAAGATATATCTACTTACGCTGCATAAAGGATATGCACACGTATGTATGTATGTGTGCGCTGAGCGCGCGCGGCTGTGGCATGTCTACTGCATTAAATTCAATTGGCGATTCATGTTTCTGGACAGATTGTATTGTTAGCTAGCGCAAATAAAAAACATTTTGTACACTTTTTTTCCCAACGATCGCCTCCCACGTTTACTTTTCTTACATCTGTCGTTGGTTATTTTCAGCCGCACTACCTTTCAATGAATGTTAACAATATTCAGAGGTTTTTAAAATCCAGAAGAAGATCTACGTGTCTGCCTTTAATCTTACATTGCATTAGTTTCACTAGATAGTTTCACTCGGATGTTTATATCCCTATCTGTATAAATATTTGTACGCGTAAGCCTGGAGTTTATGAAGTACTTTTTTGCAATTACTGTCATTACTCTGTTTATGCTCGTATTCGATCTTCCATTTGGTGATTGCATATTACTCAACAGGCAAATGTTTCATCTCCATTTTAAATACGGTGTCCACAAAAAAAAAAAAAAAAAAAAAAACGTACGCAAATTTTCGGCCTTAAAAAAGCAGTTGCAACAATAAAAACGAAACCTTAACCTCTCCTCTATCTAGACAATTTTTACATCGTTGTAAACATAATTATCGCATTGTGTGCAAACAACTACCGCTATCATAATATTTACCATAGCCAATCAAGGCAGGTGAGAGGGCTTAGACAAGCGGTAATTATAAGCATATGCATTCGTTCTCCTTAATTGGCAAGGCCTAAAATATCATGGTAGGCGTTTACGTTCATCTTTCGCCACCGCTACGTCGATGTAGAATCGGCCTACTGCGACACGCATTGCAAGTCACTTATTGCGAGAGCAGTTTATGTAAATACCGCTGCAAATTTGGATAGCGTCGTCTCTGCCGATGATTAATAGACCTCGAGTAGCTCTAATCTGTTTCCCATGGATACGCTCGAAGGGCGGATCAAACTTTCTTAATCCTATGGTTCTTTATTTTATATTATGGCTACTGTTATGAGCATATACAAATTTAAGTTATTACGCCAGCTTCGTTGTATTAACACCGGTCAAATGCCAAATTATGCCAGCTGTCAATTACTAAGAATGCAATTACCATGATGCCCATCCTGGAATATCTTTATCTATCGTGCCTTTAATAGCAAGTTTCGATCCAAGACTGGGAAATGTATTCATGATTTTTTTTTTTTTTTTTCATTCTTATTAAGAATCTTTGAAGATTAACTTGTACAAAGTACTCTTTATACTTCTTATTTTAATATTAACATTATTACTTTGCCCAGGAACTTATACACATGCTTATTCATGCCAAGACTAATTTCAGTTACTTACAGAATAATCATCACTTGAATGCGAGAATCAACCTTTATCCGAATTATCTTGAAAGTTTCGACTCTACTAACAATAGATTGATTGTTCTATTTGTCATAATAAATAATTTCCCTTATGATTATTCGTTTGCAGAATTATTATAGCGGTTCACGATAAGAGACAAATTCAATTTGAAAAAAAATGACCCCATTTAGAATATTTAGTTCAACACGCTATTGTACGTTTAAATTTTATTTATTACACGCAATGGCGTTGATTATTATAAAAATACGGTAAATAGATAACCTACATTGCCTAAAATTATAAAATTTTAATTGGACGAACGTTGGACCGAACCATTTAAATTATTGCCGAAAACTATCTGTCTGTTAAAAAATATCGTCAGTTCGGAAAGTACGAGCACTTTTCCCATAAGGACAAGGATTTTACCATGCACTTTTTCCCATTTTCCTCATCAATGTTCGAACCCATTTAATCTGCTTTGCCTTTACCTTTTTCACTGTGTGCCTTCCTGCGATTTTTTATTACGCTCAATTTTCCCCTACTTTTTCTTTTTATTCGGTAGTTTCGAAAAATAGTCATGTCACCCGCTTTTCTCACTTTTCTCTTTACTTCGCCATCAAAAGCACTCGAAAAATTTTTATATAGAAATTACTAAACGGTTTTTCGGGTATAAATCGGGTGCAAGGAAGTGAGAAGGAGTGCCTGGGAAGGGAGAGGGGAAATATAAAGGAAACGAAGCGCAGCTTTCGATCGCACAAAAAGCAAGAAAATAGCTGCGGGCCATTCGCGGAAAAGTGGCCACTTTCCTCTCGCCTTACTCCTGCTATCCCTTCGTCGGTCTCTTTCACTCTCTCTCTCTCTCCTACTCCTGCTCTTGCCTTCGTATAGTCACCAAGACACTCTGTCACACGTACACATAGTTTCAAAGAAAGTCGCCCGCTCCATTCGAAGTCGACCTCATATAACGCTTATTTCTGGAGGGCGTTTTAGCTGCTACGGTGACGACGCGTTGGGCCACAGGAATTTTCATGTCGAGATGTAATGGGACGACTTCGGGTTCAACCATCACGATAAGAGTAAAAGCGGCGCGCTCGAATCCAAATTGACTGGCGTTATGTGCTTTAGCCGCAGTGCCGCCTCTTCTTCTTTTCTTTCCGATGCTTCTATTAGGATCCGAACCGTAATTCCTACGGTCGATACCGTTTATAGATTTATGACTCGAATGTGCAACTATGTGTAGCAGCTTCGGCGATTATTATTTTATTTCCGAGACACTCGAAATTCGCCACACTTCTCATCTCTGTATTTTCTATCTTTATGAGAAAAATTCTTGGTTCATTTACTTTAGTCGGCTATTATATGGTCAAAAACTGCGTTTTATACTTCACTTTGCTTCAATCAATATAAGAATTATTACTTTGGGGAATGAACGTTTTTGTACGTGCAATTTCATTATTTTTTACTTGACATAAGAAACATTCTCACCTTATTTTTAAAAATTACGTTAGTACGAAAATATGATCAACTATTTATTGCATTGAATTATTTTAAACAAACAAATAATTATAATTAAATTAATAAGTAAAATAATCATAACTTAATGAACTGCGAAGGAAATATAGGTAATATTTAACGGTAAAATAGAGAAATAGAGTTAGAAAGAAAAAAGTTTCATTAAATTACAAAAATTTATGCAATCCACACGTATCACTGCTTTAATTTGACTCTTTAAAATATTTATTCGAAAATTGAAATGTACAGTTGTCATCCGGAATTCATTAGCTATTTTAAAAATGCATTCAATTTAGAATATGTATTTCCTAAGTATCTGATTATTGATTTTGAATAAATTTATAATCTATAAAACGATATATATTCATACATTCTTAATAATAAACAGAATTTTCTCTGATAATCAGTATTATAAATATATTATAGCGAATAAAACTTTTTTATCCTATTCCATATATCTTTAGCAAAAATTCGACAGAATTTACAAAGCCAGTTTGAAAATGTTCGATTAAACAACATATTTTTAATGCAGTATCAATGTATTTTACGTTATGTTAAGCAATTATTTGTAATGAATGTTTATAAAGAAGTTTTGAATTGATTAATGTATCATTTTAAATTCCGTTGCTGCGTAGGTCAGCAGAACAATTTAGCATTTCCGGTATTAACTCATCGACTTAAACGCTAATACCAGTGACTATGTACTTTCAACTACTATTTAATAAATTTACATATTGATATGGAATTATCTACAAGAATTAACTTCAATTATTTATTTGTATTTAGTAATAGATATTTTGTCATTATTAGTAAAAGAAATACGATTTTTCGAATTTTTATAAAAATATTTATTTCTATTATTTAATCAAAGTAAAATTATCACCATGTAGGAAAATATTAATGTGTAAATATTTTCACCATTGAGTTTTCTACTATAATTTCATGACACTTGTTTCTTCTCCGTTCTTGTTCTATATCTATCCTAACCTTATTTACGTGATATAATTATTCTGACATTACTAGGGCAAACATTGCGTTTCCTTACCTTCTGATTATATAATTTCTTATGTTTACATTATGTAAAAATCAAATATTTTGCTGCCCATTTCGGAGTCAAGTACTCTGACTTTACTACTGCTTTATTGTACAAGAATGCGTTTGTGGAAATAATAATGTTCATTCTAATGTTTATATAAACTCATAATAAATTCGATGAGAAAAGTTGATAGTTAAGAATAGTAATGAGCAACTTTTATTGATTATTATATTATCGTATTTGATAACATTTTGTTAAAAAGTTATTATATAAACATCATTTTAATTCAATACTGTCATATGAATTATAAAATTGAAGTTTTGGACTTAGTTTGGGGTTTGTAGGTTCCTATTTTTAAATTACTGTAATTTTTAAACAACTATTTTCGTACTCTTTTTTTTTGTCAAATGCTTTAATCATATTGCTTAAAACGTATTGATAAGCAATTGCTATTTACTTTATGATCAATAAAATTGCAGGCACATAGCCACAGTGTTAAACTGTAAGGATTTTAGTAAATTGGTAACCAAGTATGTAAAAATTGTAAAAATATATTATGAAAAATTGTAAGTTTATTGAATTTACCTTTGCAGATGTTAAATTGGGCTCATAATACCTCTTTAGGCTTCTATGATGTTACAGAAGCCTAGTTAAAATGCCCTACCTCGATCCACAGTTTGTAATCCAAGTTTCATTAAATAGTAATGAGTAAAAGTGTAAAATATGCGCAATAATTTATTAAAACAATTTCAAGAAAAAACAATCCGGAGAAGCGATGGAAACAAAATTTCCCGCTACGATAACAGTGTACGATAAAAAAGCCACTAAACCACGTAATATCATTCTACGAAAATTTCCTTTTCATACCTCCCTAAAAAAGGGCATAAAAGTGCGTGTTAGTGTGGCGGCGATGGTCTTGCAGTGGCAGTGGGTGGAAGCCAAGGGGGGGAGGCGGAGGGTCTGCGGGTGGCAGTAAGCACGGGACGGGGCGAGAGACGCGTCGAGCGCAGAAGGGCAAAATCCGAGATTCGCAGAACGCGCGAAGCCCTGCAACGACTCGAAGGAGGGAGGGAGGGTAGGGGAGGTTGTGTGGCGAGGGCTGGCTTGCGGCGAAATGGGTCGTAATGCGTGGGAGGTACGCATAACCTTAAAAACAAGGGAGGCGAGCACCACGGGAGCAAACCAAGACTCTCGAGCTTCACCGTTGCGAGATAACCGAGTGGGGCAGAGACGAAATCGCGCAGTGCGGCAGCGATTGGAAGTAAAATTGAGAAAGGAAATAAAAACTACGGGCGGACGATGGGCCGCGGGTAACGGGAGCGAAGCGGGATAACATCGGGAGGGTGAGAGGATAGTATGGGGAGAACGTTAAGAATAGGGAGTAAAAGTGCGAGAGGCGATAAAAGAGGCAGAGAACGATGATGAGGGGGCCGGGGGGGGATGTTGACGTGTAAAAATAAGGAAGGAGAAAGAAAAAAGGCCGCGAGCTGCAATGGAGATCTAGCGAGGAAAGAGGCAGAGAGCAAACAGGTTGGAAATAGACGGAACGGGAGATAGACACTGGAGGGCCAAGGAAGATCGAAAAAAGAAAGATTGTCATTGCAGGCATGACGGGAAGTAAAAAATAAGGATGCACGCTGTGCGCGGCTGCGAGAGAGCCCAGAGGGAAAGAGACGGAGCGAGAGGGGCGGTCAGGTGGTGCAAGCTCGATGGAAAGTATAAATAAGAAGGACGAGCGAGGGAGGGAGTTAGAGCGAGGGGGGGGGGGTTGGTGGTGGGAGAGAGGAGAGAGGGATGGGCTTGCTGGGCCTCGGCATCGTAAACGAAACGACGACGGCGCAAGGCTGACGACATTTGGAACAGATAATGGAGTAATGGGCAAAGAGAGAATGAGACAGGGTGCGAGGAATAGACGGGGAGCGCGAGCGAGCGAGCGAGCGAGTTGCGTTGCGGGGGTGAACGAACGGAGAGTCGCTCGGGTTGGGTGGGTTGCTATCACATCAGCTATCGATCTTATAACGCCGCTGTGTGGCCTCGCGTCGCGCACCACCACAACGACGTGTCTTTTTCACTATCTCTCTATCTTCTACTTCTTCTTCTTCTTCTTCTTCTTCCTCCTCACCCTCTGAACTCTGTCTTTCATACTCACTGCATACGTGTATTTATATGACTGGCTAATGTTTGGCGAGGTGAGCTTCGACGTTTATTTCTCTATAGTTGTTCGAAAAAATTTAACACAATTGGTACCGACGTCTTGCAAGTTTTTTCATTGTCATGACGCCAAGTTTACCTTTCTTATCTCTGCATTTTTACTTTCGCCGATGATTGTATTGCACCGATTATTTGATATCGACCGATTGTAATTCCACTACAATGTGTTTTGTTTCTTTTTGCCCCTTTCTATTCACTCGGCACGGACGCTGTACCTTCAAAGACTTCATACAATGCTTTACTTTAGCTGCTGACGCGAGATGCGTCCCCGTGGATAAGACGAACGAAGAAAATTGTCAGTCAATGGCGTACGAATTAACTTGCGATTAAGAACTACGTTTTTGCAATGATCTGCTTATACATAGTACATAGAGTATTTTTAAATGCTAGCGATCGCAGCTTCATTTTTATTTTAACATTATTTATTTACATTAATAATAATTGAATAATTAATGATAATTTTTTTAAGACAAAATAGCTTTTTTTTTTTTTTTTTTTTTTTTTTTTTAATATAAATAAAGATTCCAATTAAAAATTATTTTACATGTAATTTTATGTATTTTCTATGCCATGGATTGCTGATTTCCTGAATGTGTACAATCAAATTAAATGACGTGCGAATTGAGCTTAATGTTTTTTCAATTAATTTACGATTGAAGGTTTTTATAATGTTTCGTAACAATTGGCTGCATTAAGAATTGCCTTTTTTTAATATTTAATATTATCTTGAGTTATAAAATTTGATGATGAAAAATTGCTTTATTGTTTATAATACGGTTGTTACAGCAAGTTTTAGAATTGTACTTCATCAACTACTTTGAAGATAGTATATACAATATTTTTGTTATGGCACATTTTCTTTTTACACTCCTGACCTCTTTCTCCAACATCAAACTTACCAACCTGGTATCGCAAGTGCACGTACATTATATCCATATTTATATATTTATTATAGTTTTATTACTGTATATTATTTTACAAATTTTATAATTATTATATTTCGAATGAATGTACATATCTCATTACACCCTTGCTTTAATGTGTGAAGATAAGAAAACATAATTAAATTCATTCAATTGTTGATAATATTATGAAGATATTAATTCTATTTATTATCGTACTGTATTTTGATGAATTGTCATCAATCTCGTTATCACTAATATATTTGTATTGTTGTCATTACAAATGTACTACTTTTTTCTTTTTTATTTATTCAATTATTCCATTACAATAATAGCCACATTTTACAATAATACACTAAACATTGATGTTGTATATAAAAATAATATAGCACGTATCTATCATTCATTCCACTAATTGTGTTTGAACATTGAAACTGTTGGTTCACTTCAACGTTGTATTATTAGTACTGTAGACTCGAGTTTACAACATGACTTAGATTTAATACAAATAAAATATAATTAAGTATAGTTTTTGGCTAAGTTGGATATTAAGTATTGGTAACCAATTTGATTAAATACATCATTTTGATGAGAATCGCGATGTAATAGTTGAGTATCCGATAATTCTTTAAAAACGGAAAATAATTGAAAACTATATTGACTTATAAGGAGTTAAATATTTATAACTCATTATTACTTTAAGCTAGCAATGATAGAATAATTCATGAGAATATCCGAAATGAAGTACAGTTAAGTCAATCCAAAGGGAAAGGATTTCGGGCAAAGGGGATAAAGTTGGAGATAAAGTTGAAGATAAAGTTGGAGATAAAGTTGGAGATAAACTTGGATAAAGTGCGCGGGGCGATGAAGGGGTGGATGGAGGGGCTTTTATTTTGAAGGAGGTATGAGTTTCCGAAGACTTCGAGACGAAATAACTAATAATTGTAATGCAATTACAAGGTCGAGTGTGAAGTAATACTGGAGGCGAAGCGCAAGATGTGTATCACTGGTTCCGAGACGCGCGCATTAAGATGTAATAATAAGGATTGAAGCGAGCTCAACAGTTGTATACGGGAAGGGAAATTCTTATAATTTAAAGTGTAATGAATAATAAATGTAAGTCAGAGCGAGCGCAGGATCGGAGGGGTTAAAAAGTGAATTCCCCGGCAGGGGAGGAAGGCGGCGGCGCGCGCTCATACAACCATTTATCCTGGCTCGCACATCTAATGAGAATAGCACCGCGGCGCTGTTATGATGATTTCGCAGGCAGTTACCGCGTACACGCCTCGTCGGCAATTTAAGCAAAAGGAAGCGAGCGTCATTTTTTCCGATTCCCAAGATCCGAGGGGTCGATAAAGCAACGAGTGCGCAAACGGGACGGGCGGAGAGAAAAGCCCAGGAATGAGTTTCAACTAGTTCGCGGAACGCGAAATTGACGGGGGCACGCGTGGCGGCAAGGGCTGGGCCGGGGCCGGGGGGCGGGGGGGGTCATCGCGAGAGCAGAGAGGAAGAGGGCCCGCAGGCCGGCAAGTGCGCGCCAGGTGTCCGCGACGAGGAGCCGCGAGCCGGGGCTCGGAGGGGAGGGGCCGTCATCTCGGGCCGGTGAGCGCGGAGTGCCCCGATCGAGCACCGCTGCCGGTAGTCCCCGCCGCTACCGGGGGACGCATGACTACCTCGGCAAAGTGCCGGTCTTCGTCGTTTCGCGAGGGCCGCTCTGCTCTCCATTAAAAGCCGACTCTGCGGCAGGCTGCGGTCGCTCCCTCGCGACTCTCCGTCCGCGGACGGCTGTTGAACCCAAGGCCGAGAAAAATGCCAACCGACCGAGGCCCGGGCCTCCGTCTTTTCTCCCTCCTCTCCCCGTCCGCCCCGTCCTGCCTGCCCGCCTGCTCGACCAGAGCTCGCCGGCCAGGCGATCGTGTTCGGGCCCTTCGCCGGTCCAGAGGCTCTCTTCTGCCCTCGAGGCTCGCTTTCGGATGCTCGAGATCGATGACGCGACGGCCGAGGGAAACGCTGCTGCTCGCCTTCTCGAATCTCCTGGGCGAATTTCCTCGGCGAATTTACCGGCCTCGAGTTCCACTCGCTTGCAAAGCCTCGGCCTCCTGGGGACGACTGCACCACCCTTTGGCATCAGCCCCCGTGTATTTACGGAGCTCCGTGGAATACGACGTTTTTGGCCGAGGTGGTTTTTAACTCTAAAACGACAGTTTCGATTTCGAGGGCAAAAGCGGAATTAGTACCCGGTTAAATATAAGATCAGCTTTTCAAAGCACTCCTACCATTTCTTATCTTCCGTAACCGTGTAATTTAGTTGTAACCCAACTATGTAATTATTTTGTAAAAGTACCTGCGCTGGATGTCGCTCCTTTTTTACACTTATTGATTGACTTATAATAATATTTGTGCAATCGTCTTTTAATGGCTATATAATTAATGGGAACCAATCAATGCGCTGAAATCACTGAGGACTCGAGAAAAAATTTTCAATTTATGCTGGAGAGTAGTACTCGAAATTTAATCAAAAGTAAATTGTTCTTTATCATTTTGAAGAAAAACACTTCTGCGAAGCAAAATCATTCTTAATGTTTATATAGTTTATATAAACTATTGTCTATATACGATAGCTTATATCTGCATTATGGGATTTAACGAGGGTTCAAAAATGTAACCTTATTTGTAAAGAAATCTATAGTAACGCATTAATTAATCCTTAAAGCTTCTTCGGTAAATAAGATGTTTTCCCGTCAAATTATTAATACACCTTATCATAACTTTCCACAACTGGTAGTCCAAAAATAAATCCACTATTTAAATTTTGAACTTATTTGTGTTAATAGAGTATTTTTAAGTTGCTCGAGTCTTATTGATATGTATGCCATCTTTCTTATCACGGTTATAATTGTATTTTCGAATTTCTACCACGAAGCCCATTCGATTTGATTACTCTTGTAACAAGCAGAAGAAAAGAAGAGATGTCAATTATGCGATAAAGAAGTGCAAGTTATACAGCACACGTGAATGGAATGCGAAGGTATCGAAATAACAGAGATAAAACTGAATTATTTGCTGAATAACAAAAGAGACTAGCAAGAAGTTTTAAGAAAATGATTCTTAAGGCTAACTGTGAGATTCCCGTGAAAAATACTTATGAAAATATATACGTTACACTTTTCATTATTATTTTACTCGAGCTGCTATTTCTTAACGTTAGTAAACACATAGGCATATGTATGTACATTGTATGTTTTTTCTTGGAAAATTATTAAAACGAGAGTAAATAATAAAATTGTCCGACATAATTCCATGGCCTTGTATCGCGGTATTTTATATTAATACATCAATGTAGATACGTACTACACGGTAGGCACGAAAATTGCTGCTCAAAATTGCAGATAGTTTATGAAATTACAAAAACGCGTACTCGATTGATATTCGTAAAGTACGATTCGATGCTTCTTTAAACTCTTGGCTTTTCAATGAATCCAGTCTGCGTGGGGGCGCAAAGCTAAAAAAGCACAGGATGACGGACCGCGTTAACTTTTCATAAGCGGCGTCTCATCGAAGATCCCTTATCGAGCGCGATGAATGATAACGCGCCTCGGAATTGAAATTTATACATCTGATTATTTAAGCGCGAGGCGGACACCTCGTTGAGGAGGCAGGGCAATTCGTGCGATGAATTGAATTTCCTCTTATTCGTTAAGTGCGCGGCCGACGTTGTCCCGTTGTCCGGAGCACAATTGGACGAGTCCCTTCGTCGCCGGCTAGGCGAAGGGCCGAATCGACGAAAGCGGAGCCGACCGGGGCACCTGTCGAGCAGAGCACCACCGGCGAGCACCCCCTCCTCCAGGGCCCCGTAGCTCTCGCCGCATGCGGGCATCGACGGGACGACGTGTCGGGGTCTACGACGACAGGTGGAGAACGCGGAGCCGAGCCACCGCGGACATGTACCGTTCGTCCCCGCGCTAATCTTGTCGAGGTCCTTGCGCTTGTCTCGAGTGCATCCTCGAGCTCGCAGCAGCTGACGCGCGAGGATGCCGCGGAATAGTCGGCGGGGCTCGTGTCCTCCGGATCTCGTGATAAGTAAGCATTTCGTCTCGGCAGCGCGGATACCGGCTCCTGGCCATGGATCTTCAGCCGTCCGGTCGTGCCTTAATGTCGGCCGGCGGCGGATCTTATCCTCCCGCTTATCGCTGGCTCTGCTTTGCGTCGACGACTTACAGGCCGAGTGGCCCGCCCCCCCCCCTTTTCGATGCCGGTGGCCCGCGGATTCGGCCGCACGGGAAACGGCTCTTCGACTCAGGCCAGAAGAATTTTCTTCGTCGCCCGACACGCGGAAGAGGATATTCGATTGGGGAAATTAGCGCGCGCCCGGTTCCCAGCCAAAATGGGTGTGACAGTGCTTTCAAATCAGCTTCATCTTAACAGCGCGAGCGCGAAAAATTATTCGCTCCAGCTCGTAATTGCCTTTACAGTTATATTTCGAAAGTTTTCAATAAACGCGGCTCTTCTTATCGATCGATCTCTAGATACTCCGCGCCTTACATTAAGTATTCTAGGCTTATGTTTCATCACTGGTATTATGATGCATACAACATTAGATGCAAACCAAGTGTTTTTACAATGTTATAGGAAATAAATTTTATTGCATGACTTATAGAAATTCTTCAATTGAACCAACTGACCTGCTTTGAATTTACATATATCTTAAGTTCAATTTGTTTTGCAGGAATTATGTATTAGCTCTTGCTTTAATGAATTTGTATGAAGAACACAGTTACAAAAATACGGCTTAAAACTAATATTACTTACGTATAGAACATTATACAAAGTGTTATAAATTTTTATAGTTATGTGTTAAACATTGAAATACCAGTTGATGATTAAATATCCTGATAGGATATACTCAATTTCGAAGCAATGTATGCTTACTTGATTTTGAGAATATGTGAAGGAAATTAAAAATAAATTATTACTTACAATACAGAACTTTAATGATTTGAATTGCGTAAATACTCGTTATTAATGTATAATAATTACACTCAAAGTAAGCTCTGGTAAATATGTTTTTTCGCTAAAAAAACACGATCTAATTTAATCTGATAGTGAAACGTATAAATAAATAATGATAAAGTTCAAATTTTTTTATTTTATATGATTTATCTTAGTGCGAGAATATTCATTGGTTTGTATTATAGTACAGGACCGAAAAACGAAATATTTCTGAATTTTTTATACTTTACTGAATCATTATTTTTTATAAAAATCTCATCTAAAATAAGTTAAATAAAATTAAAAAAATGTCAGTGGAATTTAAAAATGACTTCTTGGGTCGATGGCCGAGTTATATGTGTATTTCTTCTGAACAAGTTTAAATACAAGTCTTTATTTTTAATTATCTTGTAGTAAAAAAACTTCGTTTTTAAGGAAAACAAATTATTTCAGTTTACGCCTTCAATTCTTTACAATCATTTATGTTTATACGTAATATTAAAAAAAAATCTATCAATTAAGATTTAGAGTTTTTATTTAGAAAACATGTCAAATTATAAAATAGTAGATAGACTGAGCTTCGACAAATTTCGATACCGAAAGGAAATATATGTATAAAACACATTTAAAATTGTAGATCTTAATTATATATGGAAAGCATATTTCAAAATTATCACTGAATCATTTATTCCAGGCTGATAAATTTAATTAAAAAATATCTATTGACTGTTAATGATACTTATAGTATCTAAATGATGTTTATAGTATCTAAATGATACTTATAGTATCTAAAATAATCAGTATTTACATCGTCGAAAGTAAAACTTTTTGTTAGATTTACAAGTTGTCGAACACGTACGAATAGTTTTAAACAGTAAATGCGTAGTTCCCATAATTACATTTACGATCAATTGCATTCGATCAGAAAATACTTTTTCTTTGAAAAATTTTGTATCATCTTTTAGCTAATTAAAAACATTATTTTTCAAAAAACAATCTTTCAAAAAATTTATAATCCGAAGTAATAATGTATTTATTATTAAAACACACCATGATTTTGTAAGCTATCACTACTTGATTATCAGTAAACTTTTTAAGAAAGGTTAATATTAATCAAATATAATATACATTTTTAATTATGTAGCACATAAATGAAAATATATATAAATTAAAAGCATAGACTATTTTTAATTCAATTTTTATATATTTCAATTCAAATTATATTAAATTTAAATCCCATTCCATATTTCACGATTTTTTAAATGGTACTTAATAAATAGTAACTTATTAATCAGTTACAAGTTATTTTAAATTTACATAAAAACTTGATATAAATTAATGATCGAAATTCTTTCTTTTGATAATTATTTTTTATATCGAACAATAATAATTTATCAATTGGTTACAATAATTTAAAATTTATTTTAAAGCTTGATATGAATTAATCATCAAACATTCTTTTAATAATTATTTTATGTAGTAATTTACGTTTTTTACGACTCCATTTTAGGCAAAAATTCTATTTATGTATCAGAAAAAAGTAACCATCGTTTAATGTCTATTTAGTTATATAAATATTAAATTTAAGAATATTTTATATGCTTCTAGATAAATTATATTAATTATATTATATGTATTAATATATTATATTAAGTATATTATTATAAATTATATTAAGTATATTTAGTATATGACACTTCCTGTAATTATAAATTTACACTATTTTATCTTCAAATCACTTCAATCGAAACTATAATGTCAATATATATATATATATATATATATATATATATCAAATTGTAGAACTATTTGATACTAAATATTTCTCTCAATATCACAAAATATCAAACTACATGAAATGTTTTAATATTTTATTCTCATTGAAGTCAAAGTATTGATTATCATAAAAATTCTGAGTATGAAATTAAAATATAAAAATATCTTATTCAATTACTTCTGACATCGTAAAGAAGTGAAGATTTGTTATAACGAAAATTTTGATTATTTAATATAATTACTGATGTCTTTATATTTTTTACATCAGGCTTATAATACACATGTGATAATAAAATAACTAAATTCATAATATTTGAAATGAATCCAATTTCCATCTCTCAAGAACGTCATTATCTTGATACTTCCACTAGGTGAAATATATTGGAGTTTTTAATAATTTACAATATTTCCGTACTCAATTATTAATACTTTTTCTTATAACGAAATATCTCCAATTTTCGCGAAGTCACTGTTACATCAACCTAGACATACATATAAAATTAATGCATCGACACAAGTCATCGAATCTCATTCGATAAAATGCCAATTATATTTAAAACTTTAATAACAACTTCCGGAGCCAGCCCTTTGAAGAATATACTTGTGCGGCCGAGACGAAGACTTGCTGATGGATAATAATATGTCGAATAATTGATGAACTTAGATTTTGGCCCCTCGGCGTATCGCGCGATACTACAGCAGCCGTCGAATTATAACTTTACATTTTCTGCGATGGTTTATTCTGGTTCTCTGTCGGGCCCCACTTAACTACTCGTGTTATAATATAATTTTTAAATAATTGAAAGACAGGACTCTATTCCTCTAGCTTATATTACGTGATTTCAAGACGTGTGGTTTTCATTTTTCGTTTTGAATACGTCAATACTTCAATTCGTACTCGCACTGGTTGGTTCTAATTTTCATAAAAAGTGATTTTACAGATTTATACATGTTAATACATTTATCTTTAATATAATTTTTTCACAATATAAAAATAGATATTTCATTTCGATCGAGTTGTTATCTTTAATCAAATTAGATAATGTAGTGATATAATTAACAACACTTTTTAACTTGCTAAAACTGGTAAAAAATTATTATTTTTACTTGTTATTCTGATTGAAAATTTTTAATTTCTTATTTACTAAATTGAGATTTTAATTTAATATTCCTAAGCTTCGATATAATATAGAAATAGAAAAAAACTTTCAATATCATGCGTACAAATAAAAGATATTTTTTGTTATATAGCATGAATATTTAATACTTATTTGATGGATAGTTGATGTGAATGTTAATTTATTCTAATATAGTTATAATTAAAAAATGTAAATCAGAGTCCATTGTTACATTGTTCGATAAATAATAAATGAATTTTTAACTAGATCTAAAATAATTATTATCAAGTTTTGAAATTATGTTCGTGGAATTGAATTCACGATATGTGACCGATACTGATTTAATTTTAAATCGCATATTATAGAACTATAATCATGTTTAGGTCACGATATTAAAACTCATACCGAAATAAGTGCCTGTGGCCTCAAAGTTCATTAGTCAAAATATTAATTTCATTGCTGAAAGCATCAGAGACAAAACATTAGCTTGTTTTTCCGATTTAACCAGAAAACGACAATATATTTTGTCACGACCGTTATAATGCAACATTAATTAAATCATTCCGATATCACTAGTACTTTGTACAAACTCATTGTGTAATGAACCATCGGTTTACTCGACATCTGCATAACATAATCATAATGCATGTAAATTTACTATGTTTACTTCAAAAATGATATTGCAGTATTACAATAATAATCGTTCCTCGCCCATTAGGTTATACTTGCAATTTTTCATTACGTGGAAGTCGTTGACAAAAGAAAGAACTGTTTCTTGACAATTAATATCGAAAAATACGTGATTTCTTCGTATTAAAAATAAATTGTTTCAACAATATTGTGAAAGACCTGTACGCTATACTTCAATATTATATATTCAACGTCGTATTGAATTATTCAATGAAATTTTATTATTTTAGTTGATGCAACACCATCTAACCTACTTTAAAAAACATAATCTCTGTCTTTGAAGGAGGTATAACTAACCTTAGATAAAATATTATTATTTTCCAGTTAAAAATAGTTATTCCGGATTTTTTAAAACTATATTATAGATCACAAAATACAGATTAAATATTAAAATTATAAATGCCAAATAAGTGATACCTATGCGTCAGAAAAAATTGTGTATAATATTATTTTACGTTGAAAAAAAAATCACTTTTCAATTTTCAAAAGTTATAAAAAAAAAAAAAAAATAATATATAAAAAAAATTCAAATTTGCAAGTGTAAAAATTTTCAAGATTACACGTACGGGGTATAATGTGTATATTATTACGTGATATTCCAGCACGAATAAAATAATATAAAGTTGAATAATTATCGTAGAATCATTTTTAAATATGTATTTTATGCATAATAAAGTAATAAGTATGTGAGTGAAGATAAGAGGGGGGCAGTTATAATGTATACAATTTCAAAATGATAAAATTTAATATTCACATGACCATTAATTTATTTCTAAGAATTTTACAATAAAAGATATTCATTACGTAAGGATGTCAATTTATCTAGACGTGTTAATTTTTAAAAATCTATAAATTGTTGTTGTTATACTAACTTAAAATACGGACCTCGTAGGCATTTATTTAAAATAGCTGCGTGGCCGTTAAACAAAATTGTCTTGCAAATTATTGATATTCCAATCAATTTCCTATTATTAAGAGCATGAAAATATAATATTTAACTTTTAGCAAAAGGCGTTTAGAATGTATAAATTTAAAATGTCATGCTTGATTACAGATTGTCGCGGCTTGAGAGTACCATGGCCCGAGGTAAGTAAATAAATAAAAAAGGATTCTTAGAAATTATTCTGTCTCGAGAATCAGCTGGTGCTTACTCTTTAAAAAAATCTGCTGAAGGATGAGTAATTATTCGTTGTGGATTACATTAGAAAATAGGTGCCTTGAGTAAAAAGTGAAAATTATCTGTTATTAGAATATTCAGATTGGAAAGAGAAGAAGAAAGTAATAAAAGCGAGAATAGAAAAAGTAAAAAAACCACTATATTTCAAAAATTCACTTAACTTGTAAAACTTGTAGAGGCCAGGAAAATCTTTCAAAAGCGAGGCATCATTATATGTCAGTATTCAAACGTTACGTCGTTACTTTGAAATAGGCTCTATGGTGAGCCAAGATTATTTTTTATTTTTTTTTTTTTTTTTTATTATTTTTCTTCTTTGTCAGATCGACTTTTATTTCTCCATTTGAGAAAAATAAAATAAAGACAAAAAGATATAAAGCTACCGCTAAGGTATATTCCAAGTCAAACGGTGTCATTTTCATCTTCGTCCACCTTCGAGCGCCTCTACGCCTCACGTCCATCCATCCATTTGCCGGACCCAAGCTCTGTAGTTATAACAAGATGCGGCATGTTCGCTCATCGGAAGTAGTCAACGATCGAAGAAAAGAAGAAAAAAAACCCACTTGGCTTCTCCCCGCCTCGCCCTTTAAATATAGGCTGTAGCGCCTCTGGCGCGGTGGCCAAAGGATTGGAACTCCACGACAGCTACTCTCCGTGAAATTTTCGCGTGCATCGCAAGTGCGCCTAGGCGGCCGGGAATAAAAAGCGAGCCCGGCAGAATCAGGGAACGGCGACGACGATGACGACGGTGAAATAAGGCCGAGTATTCGCGTCCAGATGCGTTCCTAGGAGCGGTCGACTGTTGTGTCTCTCCGTCCTCCTTGGCCGATGGCAATACTCGAGCATGGCTTTCCCTCCGATTTTCGGACTGTGCTACCGATATTTTTTGAGTCGCTAGGAAAAGAGGAAATTCTGCGCCTAGTCGACTTCGTAGGAAGGAGATTTCCAAATTACCGAGTCCATCAGTATTCGTAGAGTTTAATCAAATTTATACGCCATCTTGGTAATGAGCAATTAAAGAAATGCAGCGCCGTGTAAATCTATAATCGTCGTGATGAATTCTCACTGCTTCGATCACGTGTGATTCCGCACCCGTTTCTAGTTTTCTTTTCGAGCCGCGTGCTAATAAAGCATTCTTTTTCTAAAATTTTAATAAGGCATATCGACATTCTTGATTCGGGATCTATCCCCTAAAGATGCTCTTGAAATTGCATATCTCAAAAAATATAATAAAGCTAAAAATTAATTTAATCACTGAATGGCCGGAAAATCTCCTCGATATAAATGACCCGTCCTTGTCCCTCGCATCAATAGCTTATTTTCTTTTTTTACAAAGTTAGCCAAGCTTTTTCAATGTAAATTAATCGCACTAAAATATTTCTATTAAAATTACCATTTACTTTTATTACAATAATGAAAGATTCGTTTGAAACGAAGAGCAAGAAGATAGCCTTCGTCTAATGTAGATCATTCCATTGATTGAAGTACGAAATTTGTAAGTCATCTGATACTCATATGAAGCGACGCGACCGATGAAAGATTTCAGATAACATTCATAAAATTTGTGAGACTATTATTGTACTTCATAAGCGACGTTCGTATAAGTACAGTGTATATTTTCAGGAGAGATTTTTCATCTTGATGATCGACAACATCCTTCGAGAAATTCCTTTATCATATTATCCATGCTCCTCGTGTCAGATCCACATTAATGTTTCTCACTCTGATGTTTTTCAATGCTCATTAATATTGACTGCTCAAATTAATTTTGTTTTATACTTCGACTTCCTTCTTTACCTTTCGGTCATCTTAGTATGAAAAAACCTCGAAACATTTATAACTGATGCTGCTAGCTACTAAATTTTTATTTGCCACATAATTTCAAACTCGATTCTATATTAAATGTTGTATTTTAACTAAAAAGACGCGAATGGTGCTATAAATCGTGTTTTTGCTGTTATGCTTCTATCGCATGTTGATCAACATGTATGACGAATGATATTATGTAGCTCGTTTTAAATAATGTGCACAATAACTACTTTTCCTTCCGAATTGAAAGTTAAATCTAAGTCCCCAGACTTCTCCCTATGATAAGTTGTAAGTTGGCATTGAAAAGTTATAATTGCATATTCATTGGAGATTAAATTCTTTAAATTTCGAAACACAATTCATCGCTAAGATCTCGATCCTGGAATATGAAACTCCAACTACTACTAGACTACGGCAATAATTCTACAATTTCATCTGAAAACTGATCTGTAATGCTGTTTTGACTTTTTAAATATTACTTTCATTCTTTTGATTTATTGCCTAGGGATTTTTTAGGGAATTACGCTTGATATAGTACTGGACGTTGAAAGCTTTAACACAGCTTCGAAAAATTTCATGTTTTTTTTTTTGAAAAATCTTTTTATAGTAATTTAAAGAAATTAAACGCAACTGTAAGTCTTTCTGTATTTGGTTATGTGATTCAGCGTGAACCAATAATGTAGATTTTTCTTTTTTTGAATCGAAATATTTCCGCTACTAGGCATGTTATTACGTAATTGTATATCCTTATTTAAACTATTACGGAAAGTGTGTCATATTTTCATAAAAAATTAAATAATAAAACAAATTTTTGAAAGACTACATTTTTATCGGCTTCTTCATATCTTCTAACGTAGAAGGGAAGCTTTTAAGATAAATATATTAATGAAGGAGAAATTATTGAATGGAAAGTACAAAATTTTGAATTTTAATTTAAAGGCTTTGACAATAAGTGTGTATTAAATGTAGTAATTGTGGATGACAAACAATACTGTTAATTATGTTGAAACAATTAAATTTAGTGGAAGAAATTAATCTTTTCGATAAAGAGTTTGCGTTAAAAAATACTGCTTAAAAAACAGTTGACAGTATCAAATTTATGTATTTGTATTTTTGATCTACTATGAAGCTTTGAAAGTGATTTAAATTAATTTTTTCCTCTTGTCACAAAGGTAACATTTACTGAATGTTTAATGAATAACGAAAAATCGTTATTAAAATACATCAAAAAACGCGAATAAGGCTATACAATTAGCCATTGCATAAATAGCCATCCACTTTGTGCATTAATTTTTAGATGATCACGATACTTAGTAATTCTAGAAGATACATATCAATCAATTAATTAATCTTTCGTATCGAGTGCAAAGTGTCGAATTTGAAATTCATAGCTTAAAGCGATTCAAATTATAATAATTGTATAAATAAATTCCTTCTGACATCAAAAGTATCCGATACCTTTTTTTAAAGAATGGCATTAAAAAATATGCTTTAATGGACTTATTTTCTAAAAGTGGAAGGCTCGCCCTTCCCTGGAAAAGCGGAAAAAGTCGAGATCTCTTAGCAGCGCCGGGCTAAAGGATTATGGAGTCCATTAGAGAAGCGTCTGAATCGCAGGAGCGATTCTAAGCGACGAAAACGGACATGTAAAAAGAAGCAGTAAGCGGACGTACGAGAGTCGAGGTTGTCGGAGGCCGTTATTAAAAGAGATGTTAATGCAGCTAATATGGGATACTCGGGGAGGTGCTTGCTGAGCCATCGAAAAGGTAAAAAAAAGGTAAAGTCGGCCCATTTTGAGCGCAAGTCGAAAAGCGGGTTGTTGAGTTTCTCTCGAGTGCTGGCAAAAAAGGCCACGGGGATGTTCATCCCGTCTCCCCTGCCGCCCTTCGTCAGAGCCCACCGCATCTTTGGCCAGCACAGGTGTACCGAGGCCATAAACGTAAGTAAGCTGCTCTCCTCTTGTCCCTCCTGCCCCGGTTGGCGCGTGAACCCCGTTGACCCTGGGTAAGAGCCCCGAGGTATTCCGATCGATCTGCCCCGTCGTGTGAGATGGCGACAGCGTCGGAGACTCTTGCACGATTGTCGAATTCCTTAAACTGTCATAACAAGCCCCAGCCAGTGCTTTTCCCCTTCGAGGGAATTGCGCGGCGTTGAGTTGGGGCGATACTACGGCACGGCGGGTGGGTGGGGAGGGGGCTGAGATCCGAGGCGTTCGGCTCAAATCTTAAAACAAATGGGCTTTGATGCGAAGTGCCGCGCGGCACAAATGATAAGGACTGCTGTTCGCGAGGCCCCGATTCAATTGATTTACCCTCCCTTAATCCTCCTCAAAATTATTCGACGACGCACGGCGCTCTTTGATAAGCCCTCGCGCTTCCTTCTGTTGCCCTAAGGGTGTAAAAAAACTTTTCTCTGATTTTTCATCTCGTGCTCTTCATCGGATAGTATAAATAATGAGAAAGCACCTCCGAACCAGGGAGTCTGATAATTTGCATTCGCAATTTTCAATTTTTATTTCGTTTGTTAATGAGTTTATTGTCATTCGCATATAAGAGAAAGTATCTTTGCGAAGCCATATTTTGATCTACTCGCTTGAGAGGAAAACTACAATTATTAATCTATTAGGCTCTATTTAATTTCAATAGTCCGAGAGAAGATTGCGTTAATTTGAAATTCCATTACTATTAATGGCTATTCCGAGGTAGAGAGAGTATAGGGGCCTGTGCGCAGCAGCTGGCAAGAAATTATCTAAAGGAGGGTGAAGCGGTTAAAAGAGGGGAAGGAGAAAAAACGGAGAAGAGGAGCGTCGTGGAATGATCAACGTGGAAGGAGGACCGAGCTTTAAGACTCAGTCTAAGGGAAAATTTTTAGTAAACGTGGAAAGCCAACTATGGCGATCGGGTGGCTGGGCGACGAAGGCTTACAAAGGCGAGGAGCCGAATGTGCTTTGGAAGCTCCATTGCGCAGGCGAGTCACGAGATAGACACTCGCATGGGCAATATGGATGCCCGTTGGATGTAGGATAAGCCCAAAAGAGGCGGCCGCACTCTGTAATGGGTGGAAAGCAGTGCCGAGCCGAGTGATGAGCCGCTACTTGTACTCCAGGTCAGGCAGTCTAATGGTGCAATGACCGCCGCCACCTAGTGCACGAAGTACAAATTAACCGCAAGAGCTCGACAGCCTGCCGGTATCGGGACATCGGGCGAGAAATCAGGGAAGGAGCGGCCGAGAGATGCGGTCAGTGGGATCAGCTGGGGTGAGTCCCTGAAGTAGCGAAGTGGAGATTCATTGGACGTTGGGAGAGGATGTGCGTGGGCTCAGCCGAGGAATTACATGGGCGCTAAGCTTCCACCGGTTCTGGCTCACCTGGATGAGGAAATATAGAGAGCCGTCCAAGGAAAGTACAGGTGGGAGTACCACCGACGTCGGATACGTGAAGGCACACCGGGGTATTTGGGAGGCGAAGAAACTGAGCTAAGGATGAAGACACAAGGGAAGTTTCCGAATACGGAATCAATGAGGGCTCTGATCGCTTCGGAATAATCTGTTATGGAAACTCTGACCTTGGCAGTAGCTAAACATGCCCGAGAGAGATTCTTGGAGCTGTGAGTAACGTTGAAGGTGCAATAAAGGAAGCATCGGAGCTCGTAGGAGATGAGGAACCTGAGCTGCTGAGCACAGGGAGGTACCTTGCGAAGGGGAGTGTTGTCTTTTCCGCGACACACGAGCCATCATCAGAGCGAGGAGCAATTGTCCTGGAGATTAACAACTCCCAGGCAATTGAAGCATAAATGATGTTCCTTAACTTAGAGAGCACGAGAGAGTGGCTTTTGCCACCTCGCGGTTAGTTGGGAAAACGAACTTGGGCTGCGTAGGGTGTCGCGCGAGATTCGATCGAACAATGGCACTGTAGATATATTATGAGCAGTCGTTTTCTTTTTAAGAGTAATTGGTATCTTGATAATTCACCAACTTAAGAATTAAATTAAAAAATGTTTTAAATTTAATTATAACGAAGCATTTTACCATTAGCAAGGTATTATAAAACACACTTTAAAATAATATGTTACTGTATAGATTATGCTTATATAATACGTGTTGTAATGTAAAATAATATACTTTTGGTAATCACGATGATTTTTAAAACAAAATATCAAGTTCGATAAATGTGTATTTATAAGTATTGAATTACTCATCTATTTTATCATTTAAATAAGCGCACGTAAAACTTGTTAATTATCGAAATTTACGATCTCGGCCCTAGAAAACTGAATTTTTATTAAAAAGTAAAGAACGAAAATATGTGTGCGTTCGGAATATTGTGTACAAAGCTACTTTTGGAAATTATTCATGTTTCAATGTTACGTAGTTGATAACAATTTGAACAAGCAGTTGAAATAGATAACGTAACTTATTTAAAAGGTGCTAAATCTGGAAATTAAGTAATTTTAGATTCTATGATAGTACTACGCCTATTATATTTAACAACTTTATTTAGTACAATGATAAAAGTAAAAAAAATCAGCCAAACACATAATTGGAGCGAATCAACAAATTGCTCATGACATGGGCGTGAGAAATAGCTTCAATACCAATGGCGTAATATTTTCGGCAGTAATTCTTACCCAATGGCATTCGCAATATTTAATTGCACGTGCAATGTAAGAGATAACACGCGAGAAATGTATCTAAAATCAGTAATGAAGGAATATTTGGCGATGCCGAATGGGACGTTGGATAATTCAGTACGTGTGCAAAGATTGGAACGTAAATATTGGGAGAGTTATATAGTATGAAGAAGGCGACTCGAGTCCGTAACGGTTGAAATTCGCAAAGTTAGCAACGAGGCTCGAAGAATTTCGTAGCTGCATCGGTCGTCGGACGTTTCTCCCGAGGGCCGTCGCTTGCCGCAATGGCCAGAGGCAGGGACGAAAAATGAGAGGAGCAGAAGCGGAGATGGAGCGAGAGTCCGCTCCGCGAAGGCAAAAGAGGAGGGCCCGGGGGGGGGGGAGGGAGCGAGCGAGAAGGAAAGAGTCACGCCTTTTGGCCGTGCTCGAGCAGGCAAGATCGTCGATTTGCACGGCCAGCGAACCTCGATGAAATTGCAGCAAGGAGTCGGCCTTGAAAATTCGGTGAGGGCGCGGCGACGAGTCCGGGGCTCGGTGTTCCGGCGCACCTCATCTCGCTTTCTTTCCGGGCTGCTGCTCCCTTTCCTCCTTTGTCCGACGGCACTCACTTTCACTGCCCGGACGCCGAGGACGCCGGATGAAAGTGAACGGGCGCGGGGAAAGGATCGCGCGCTCCTCTTCTTTTTGCGCGCGGGAGGCAGCCGCCATTTATTTTTGCCCCGGCGCGCGAGATGTGGGTCGTCTTTGCTAACTGCGCTTCCACCTTCGAGTCGCTTTATCCTCCGGGATAGCGCGACTCCTATTGGAGTCGAGCTCGCCGACTTCGTTGCCAGGGTCCGGAGGAGGTCGGGTAGCCGATTTCGCCAGGTCCGTCGAGGAGCTGCTGCAGCGACGCGACTCCCCGAGACCTCGATCGCGGACAGAGAGAGAGAGAGCGAGAGAGACTGAGGTGTCTCCGCGTGGGCGTCTCGAGCTGCCGAATTCGCGGATATCGACGGTCGGGGCAACGCCCAGGGACTCTTCGGTTCCCGGGAATAGCCGCGCTCTCGGGCGTCGCTCATTTTGTCACGCGGCTCGGTGATTCAGCCAGTCTCGCTCCCCCGTGGCTAGCGGAGGTGCTCTCGGTCTGCCTTAACCCTCGGCTCGTTCTCCCGGTTCTCCGGTGCCTCCGGCATGCGTATTTTTGCCTCGTCCCTCGTGGCTGACTTTTTCCCCGGCTCCTTGTCCCTCTGCCTTCTTCAGCCTCGCTTATTTATCCTTTCGGTGGGCCGTCCGGTCGCTCCGCGGCCTCTCTTTGTCCCAGGGCCCGTTGGCGCGCGAGTTCTCTGGACCGGCGGTCGGTCGTCCGGCTCCCCCTGCCGCAGCTCTACTCCGGGGGATCGGGCCCTGCCTCCCAAGCCTTTCGGCCTGGTATGCACTGACCTACCGGCGACCGACCAACCTCCGACCGCGGCTCTCTCGGCCCACCTGCCGGAATGGTACACCCCCCTCGCTCTTTTAGCCTTTGGCGAACGCGGCGAGCTTAGACCGCGGCACGAGCCGACAACTTTATACGCGCAAAAATTATAAGCCTCGCGCCCGGGATGCTTATCTACTTTATGAGCTTGGCTTACAATGTAGCGGGAATTATGCAGGTGAGTATCTTGTTAGTTCCGGGGGACTTTATGCGATGCGTGCGCGCTTAAATTTGATCGAGCCTCGCCATGCATGGCGGCTTTGGGCTCGAGCTCCGGCATTCGCCAACCAAATGGCCTCCGCTCGTGCTGCTCCCGTGATATTCAGATTATCTAAAATACGCATCGGGACTTCAGCTCTCGGGGACTGCATTCCTTACCGCGGGTGAATTTCAACTTTAGCCATGCTTATTAACTCTTTGGCTCCCTGGAATTTTGATTGGGAGTACGAGCGACAACTGCTTTCGACGACCGGCCGACCTAAGCATTATTGTACGGAGCCCACGCATTATATAATAAACAGCGTGCAAATAACGAATCGCTTCAGCTGAATGAATAAAATTGCGAATACTGTTGCACCATTTTAATTGCATTCTTTCGCATTCCCTGATAACCTTCGCACACTCTCGCAGTTTCGCCCGGCCTCCCATGTGCCATGCTTTAAAAGCAAAACTCGATCAAATTCAAAATTCACAGTATTATCGAGTCGCGTATGGAGCCATACTATTTCCTCTACTTTTCTACAATGAATTATTACCATTATACTTACTTACTTTTGCTACGTATTCTAGCGATTCTAGAAGCGCGATAGAGGCAGAATTTAGATAAAGCGATAAAGCATCGATTGTTTTTTTTTTTTTTTGCTTTTAACGCAACCATTCGCGTGTACTTAAATAACAATGAAATTGTCAAATACTCAATGTGCTTACAGCTAGTACATTATTAAAATATATATCGCAATTTTAAACATTAAAATTGCGCCTATAAAGCACTTTTCCATTAAATTTCTCCGACTTCTATTCTACTTCTCTTTTTTTTTTTGTTTTTTGACAATTTGACTATATAATTAATAAATAAGTCACGTTATAATAAATTATTTTATTCGTTCGTTAAAACAAAATTTTACGAGAATTCCCATCGAGTGCTCGGATGGTCAGTTTTATTTCTCAATAGAGCATTAACTAATAGATATTGACTTTTTGGTTCATAAATCCGAGCTTCGAATAACTATACCCAGAATTCAATATTGGGAGAAATAAGGAATTCAGTGATCGTGAGAAAATATCGAAAGCTAGCAATAGCCGGTTTTGAAAATATAAATTTTGATACATGAATAGACCCGAATGGGTGCATTTATAATACTGCTCGTATTATGCAAGTTTATATGCATATTGTTGACAAGACCTTTTCGTTACACATAAAAAATTTATTGCTGTGCATCCTATAATATTTATTTTCCAGCCAAAACAATGGAGTGAATCATCTGGGGAGGGCCTCTGTCGAAAGGTCTTACAGTCGTAAACACTTTTTAAAAATCATATCGAGAGCCATTATTAAGAATTGTTATCGTCGTAAATAAAATTTAAATACTATTGGTAGCCATGATTTTCGAGCACGCATGAAAATGAAGAGAAAAGTTCGATGGGTCAAGTATTTTTTCTGCCTCCTGAGCGACCTTCGCAAACGTAGCGCTTAATACGAATTTGCGATAATCTTTATATTAAGCGTGCGAATCGATTTTCCAAAGGGAGAGCCGACGTTTTATAAATAATTCTCTAATTGGCAATTTTTTACAACTCCTTTGTCGTGCCAATCTAAAAGTGTCATCGATCATTCTAACAAAGAAAGGGCGTCCTGCGAACGGCAAAGGAAGAGAACGATAAAGAGATATAGTTTATTATTTCTCCTTTTTCCGGGGCTCATAAGTATCGGTGAATAGTCGGAGGATCGGATTCGAGGCGAGATTATCGCGGCGATCGCCGAAACGAATGTCGAGAGCTGCGAGTAACTTAGAGTAGCATGGGAAGGTCGTCGGGCGCGATGAGTAAAAAGGTCACTCCTTTGCTGTCTCCCTTCCTCAGTCCTGGAGCCCTAAGACCCTAGCAAAACTGCAACGCCGTATTCTCGTAAAATTGAGCCGCGTATTCTTATCTTGTTACTGCGTGCATTATTATTACGGAGAGGGAGGGAGAGAGAGAGAGAGAGACAGGGGACGGGTATGAAAAAAATCCACGCGAGGCCTTTTTGCGCAAGAGTAACCGCATCACACATAAATTCTAATCGGCTCTATTGCAATTATAAAACCGGTGCCCGAGCCGAGAGCGCTGCAAAAGTGACGGGGGCAGGCCACACGGCGAGTTATCGGGGCTGAGTACCGGGCGATGATGGCGAGAGACGGTGCGATTAGGTCTGGGAAAAAGGCGCAGTCAGGCCCGAAAGCCGATACAAAGTAAGCGATCGTCAAAAGCTGTTCCCTCTCCTTCCTCGACGCCCCAGCCCCTTCCTCCGCTCAGTCTCTCTCTCTCTCTCTCTCTTTCGCCGACTCGTCCCTTCCCGCCCGCTCGCTACATGGCTGGATTCTCGTGTTTCCTGGTGACGCTTCCGCGGCCGTAGCTCCCTCTCGAAAAGTGCATCGGTGCTCCAGGCAGCGACAGCTGCCTCCATCCCATCCACGCCTGCAGCCATCCGTTCGCTTTGGCCGAGCCCGGGACACTACACGCGGGGCCCCTCTTGTTTAATTGTTTCTTCAAAGCCAAGACGAAGCGTCATACGATATGCCTGGCTCTCGCTGCGTCCCGCTGCGTCATTTTTCTCATCGAAACTCCGGCATTTCGCGAGGGCCCTTAGAAAAGGGCCGACGTCGAATAGGCGCGAACTTTTATCTGGTCCGCAAAAGGACTCGATAGCCTCTTGACATTTTTTACCGTTAGTGTCGTTGCTGCTGCTGCTGCTGCTGCTGGGATGCCGTTGTTGCAACGGCTCTCGCCGGAGCGTGTGAAAGACTTAATGCCCGGCGCGCGTGGAAAACGAAATCTATCCGCTTATTAAGGATAGCCTGTCGCTCAACCCACCGGACTCGTACGATTTCCAAGTTATCGGAGCATCGTTGAGCTCGCGAAATATCTTGCGATTCGTCATTGCAGCACCTCCGTAGCGTCTAAACTCCGAGCCCTCCTTCAATTTCCGATGAATATTTTCGTTAAATCGGCGAGCCGATAATGCCGTGATTGTCACGTTCCACTTGAACTGTGAGCGATGTTCGCTCGCCTTTGACACAGCGACTTTGGCTTGCAGTTTGATAATCATGCGGCCAATTGTTTCAAATTCGAAGCTAATCGCAACTGACAAAAGTGCACGCCCCGACATTATTATTTACAAGAGCCCCATTTTATCAATCGCTGGTGCGACTAACTAGACTCGGCAGGAAATGCCACATCGCAGCGGTTTTTATGAATCCGTTGGCTCAATTCTCGCATCGAGCTATGATAAATCGTACTAAAAAAAAAAACATCGCCGTCGTAAGATCATCCATCATCCGCATCTTATTACGATCCGACGAGCACAATGAATGCGCGTGCAACATTGTACTGGCCTGGGCCGGCGTACGTTACACGCACTCACACGCGACTACGCGGAGAGCCCAAAGTGATAATAGACGATTGTGCTGCGGTAGGCGCGCGCATGCGCCTAAACCTCGAGGCATGACTATATAGTGCCGGCTTGTTTGGAAAAACAAAAATCACGCATGCGCGAACCGAGTTGTGCGAATCGTTCGAAAGAGGCTCCATTGAAAAATAACGAGCGCACAGTTCGCTTCTGTCATTTAATAAGAGGCGTATTGTTTCTACTGCGAGCTCGTTTTACGGAGACGCGCAGGCAATGCCAAAAGGTGGCGACCATCTCCCTGGTAGCGCTCGAGGCGCCGCCGATTCGGCCCCAGGATCAGCGGATTGGAACGACGGCACTGGGACAGATGCGGTACTCGCGACGAAAGCCACGTAGAGGACGACTCAATCTGTCCCCTAGGAAATAAAAGCTCCCGATGCATCGGGGGAATCGGGAAATCAGCTCGTGTGCGCGAGATGGCCGATAAGCGGCGCCGCTCTTTTCCGCCGGAACCCGAGAATCGAGGGAGCTGCGAATTGGGTTGAGCGCTCTCGGCTCTGATAAGGATTGCAGGTGGCCGACGGGGCCGATCGATCAGCGATTACGCGACACCCCGGGCTCGGATAAATCACGCGTGCAAAATCGCCGGGGCACGAGTCGTTTCGAGCGGCTTAATGGCCGCTTATCGGGTTGGCATTCATCGACCGCTGCCCTTTAAACGAGCCCCATTTGTCATCCGCGGATGCTACTACTTTATTTACGAGCGCCATCCTTGTCCCCGGTGCCCGGGGCTTATTTCCGGACCCTAGCCGATAACCTCTTCCCTTCCTACCTGGCGAACGGCTGGCCGAGACGACGCTCCAGCTTCCTAAGGCTTAGGAAATGCCTCGGCGGTCCCTTGGAGTCGATTCGGTTTTGGGATCGCATTTGGAGTTGTCTTCTCACGGGATGCCAACGCGATGATTGGAATCGTAAGTTTAACGGATAAGCGAGGCTAAATCATGAATAATCTCTGGGCGCGTGTACCTATTAGCCCAAGACAAGTGGAATGCAATATACGTTATTACGTAAGCAACTCTTATTATATAAATCAATGGCTACAACATTTTAAGCTGCAAATTATTAATAATAATTGTCGGAAAATCTTTGTGCGCGCCTCGCGGCACTCGGTTAATATATTTACATCTAATTTTTAGACGGCAATAAACCATTCGAATCGTGCTTACTGTGTTTATGTGAAACAATCTTTGTGTAAGGTAAGCGCCGTGTAATATGATTTAAAACTATTAAATCTTTAGGAATGGCTGCTTTAATGCTCATTCTTTAAATAAAATTGATATAAAATACACTTGCAGGGGGGAATTTCGCGAACATGAGTAATTGGCTATTACTCAATAATTACCTATCTGCACGCTGTCTCTTCTAAAATCTTTGAGTCGCTTTGAAATGTGTACGTCTGCAATTTCTTATTAATTATTGAAAACTGACTTGGTCGCTCGTACAAAAGTCCGAAGTGCGCGCGATCACAATCGTCGTAAAATATTTCTCATTGGGTATGCCTCATGAGGCCGCATATTTACTTGATAAATCAAGCGAGCGTCCTGCTCAGCAGCATTGACATCTTTATAAATGCCTAATTAAGTCGAGTCAAATGGCTCTTGAGTATGATAAAAAGAGATCCGTCAAATAGAGGATCGAGCGCGAATCGTTCAAAGTTCGCGGATTCAGAATAATTGAGCATCGGTGCTCCGTTCGCGTACGCCCTTGCAAAAACTGACTGGCCGTCGTCGTTGCGTCGCCAAGCAAAGAAGTCGAGCGCACGGAATAAAGGTACTGACCGCTTTTTGATTTCCCAGAAGGGGGTTTTTAAACGAAGCCGACCGTCGTCCTTTCTCAGCTCCAGAAATGCAGACTCGCGAAAAAGCTGAACAAACGATGAAAGCGATAAAGAGTCGGAGAGCGAGGGAGAGCGAGAGAGCGAGGGAGAGAGAGAGTGAGAGAGGGGGATAGGTCGATCAAGTGTGCGTGCTTGTGTGTGTGTGCTTGTGATTGGGTTGGCGGGTAAGGGGGGGGGGTCGTTCAAGCCGAACAGGGACCGGCGGGGAAGTAGAACGAGAAGAAGAAAAGTCGAGAGAAGACGACAACGGCGAGAGCCCGCGTCGGTGGCGGGAGCAACAGCAGGAACTCGAGAGGAAGAGGAGTAGGAGGAAGAAGAGGAAAGAGAAAGACGACGAAGAGGAACAAGAAGTAGCGGTGGTGGTGGTGGCGGCGGTGGTACTACAGCGGCGAGGTGGTGGTAGTGAAGGAGGAGAGCAAGTACGAGGCGATCGGTTAGAGAGAACGAGGGAAAAAGGAGAAGGATGAACGACGAAAGCGGAGCGGCGAAAGGAGAGAGAGTACGATCGGGCCCCTGAGGCCCGCGCGTCAGGCGGAATTACTCTTGGGTTCTGGTTCGGCTAGCTCTCCTTTTCTCCCCCCGCCCCCCGCCCCGGCCCCTCAAGCTCCCTCGTCCTCCACCGCCTTTTCTTCGTCTTCCTCTTGGGTTCGGCAAAGTCGACGTCGAGTCGCTCGCGCGCTTTCGTTGGCAATCGTGTGTTCGGCGCGTGAAGGTCGGGATCAATGGCCGTAGGACCCCAGAAACGTTGAGGCGCCGCGCGGTGGGGGACGCGGGACGACGACTCTTTCTCGGCGGCGGCGGCGGCCAGGCAGTGCGGGGCGGGGCGGGGGACGGCCTCTCCGAACTTGGGTACCAAAAGAGGAGAAATTGAGTTGAGTCCCGACTCGCCGAGGCCTGGGTCCCAGGCGCCCGCCGGCACCAGCAGTTCTGCGGTCGGTTAGCGGGCCCGCCGGGCGGGGCGGGGGTTGGGGGAGGGCGGGGAGGAGCAAAGGGACGCGTGAAATGACTTCGCGTCCTGACGAGGGGGCGGGGTGGCATCTTGGGGCGGACGGGAGGTCGGCCGAGTGAGGGAGGGGGCGGGGGACGAATGGCTTTAAGCCCGGTTTACAATAGGCCGCGCCGAGGCGGCCATCGGTGTCAGGCCGCTTTTTCGTTAGTCTAAAATAGAAAATGGCTCTAGGCGACTCGACGGCAGGATGGACGCCCTAATGTAGCTACGGCTATCCTCGCTTGATGGTTCCGTCGTCTCCTTCCTGGATGCACTGTAACAATCTCGACCTTTTTCTACCTTTTTTTTATCTCGACTACATTAATCCATGAGCCAACTTTATATTCAACGACTAGTTTTACCCTTTAACATTTCACGTTGATCAATACAGCATAACTAAGGATTCTTATTTTCATTCGATTGCATTGTATCAATAAAATTCTCAGCTTCGTAAGAACTGCTTTCGCCTTACTGGGAACAATTATAAATACAGCCTCGACACTGATCTATTAATTCTACATATGAAAAATGTTTAATCGCACTTTCAGCTTAATAAACTAACTTTTCTTATCCCTGAAAGCCTGAATTTGGAATTAAAAGTAAAGAGAAATATTTATTAAGGATTTCTTAATTTCCATGTATTTATAATTGATAATGTAAAAGGCTTTTAATCGCGCGGTTGTCAGTTCATCGAATAGCTTACAGAGTTATTTGAAAATGATTAATAGATATTTATTAATTACAGTCTAAATTGAAGGGAGGATTTTAAATGTTTCCCTGCCATTATTGAAATTTTTAGTTATGCGAATAATAAATTTCAGTCGCAACGCTCGCAAAGAACATTGAAAACAACTGTAAAAAAAAACTGAAAAATTCTTCAATTCAAAAGAGGGAGAAACCACTTAGTTTTCTACCCGAAAATTCCGTTCCCTTTATTTTCTCCGTGTGCAGTGGAACCTCGAGTTCCCAGATGGCGCGTATACGTGCAGACTACAAGTTCTCTCCTCATCCGGTGTGTTTCTGAATCGCGTTTCTTTTTCGCTCCGACGATGCTTTATTATCCGCTCGTGATTCTAGCCGTATAGGACGATTTTTCGTTTCCGCGAGTGCACGGGCTCTTTTTCCTCTCGGCCTCCAGGAAATGATGAATTATAGGTGGCTGTTTGTACGTTTCTTCTATTTTTTTTCTGACATTTTTTGTTCCTCGCCCGTTCATTTTTCAGAGCGCGATAGAAGTTACTATTGTAATTCCGTTGCGATAAAAAGTTTACGGAAACGAATGAATGCATTACCTAACTAGTAATGATGGCTTAATTCATAAAGTGCATGTGCTTTTGAATTACCATTTAAGCATTAAGGCTTGTGTTAAGCCTGCTGTATTTAATATTTTAATGCTTTTATAACTATAAATATTTTGTTGATCTTAAAATTTCAAAAACAATATTCTTAATTTACTCGAAAAGAATTAGAAGACACTTTTTAATCTTTATGTAGAATTTGTTTTAAATTTTAATCACAATTTATGCACTGCATCCATAATCGTTCGGTAATTATTTTGATCGATTTAATAAGAAGCCAGAAATTCGCATGGATAACAAAAAACTTTTTCAACGGTACTATACGAATACTTTAAGCAAGGCAATAAATAGAGTGAAATTTGTTTATTTATTAAGACTTTCCAAAGGTAAAATTGAATATCGGTTTCAAAATTTGACTGTTGATGCATAATAAAAAACTTTCTCATATTTAATGTAAACATCCTGATCTACGTAAAACGGTGAAAAAAAACCCCGAAAACATGGCTTCAATCGTTAACTCAGCAAATATCTAAGATTTTGCCCGTAAAAAATTATAAACACAACCCACCGAATATATATAGGCAGCTGCTGCTGCGCCATCATCAAAATAGCGAATGAACGCATAAAAACACTGCCATTGAATTGTTAAACTTTTTATATTCAACTGTAAGCAGTAATTTTGTTTATCAAATAATGGTGGGTAAATTTCAATGAGAAAGAAATTGCTTTTTATGTGGCGTGTACTATACTCAAGTTTTGATTACACATCTGTTTCATAAATTATTTTAGAGAGAAAAAATCATATTTCAAACAAGCCAAGCTTGTTAGAAAATGATATACTGCTCTCTATATGAAAATTATATTAAGTACCCGATCATTATGCTACATATAAAACATAAAATCATTCCCATACAGATTTTTGATATATCAATTAATTTAATACTTAATATTGAAATTAAAATATTGAATAAATAATAAACAAATTAGCAAGTTAAATTACCACATGGTAGGAAAAATTTGTGCATTTTATATCAAACAATTTTATCATTCAATATCCAGTGCTATTACAATGATAAAACATCTCGCGATAAATATGAATGTCAATTTTTACAACAAGAATATTTTGTAATTTAAGAATAAAAACTTACACAGCTTATATCATACGATTATCCTTTTAATAAAATAGACAGAAAAAGGTTAAAAAACGAAATTAGTTATGGATTTACCTTATAATCGATAAAAGATATTATATTATAATTGATAATTGAAAAATAACTTTGAGCACTTGTATTAATATTTTAATACAGTTAATTTTATTAATAATAGTATAATTAAATTAGTGTCATAAATTTTATAACTTATGAATCACAAAACTACTTCGATAATGCGTTGATTTATAAATGTCAAAACGAAGCTTGAAGTAACTTGATTATTTTCAAATGAATTCTTAACAAGTTTGGTTTGGTTAAAAAAAAAATACATTACAAATGTTTTCATCGGCAGTATAGTTTTGGAATAGAGGAATAGAGCCATCGTTGGTGTAGCATTTATTCGTCCGTCGTCAAAATCTATATGTGCTCACAAAGAGAATTAATTTAAAGTGAGCTGTGGGGCTTTTATCGACACACCCTTAAAGAAATATTATAAATCTAATATGCCGTGGGTGGAGAATGAATTCGCGAAAATATAAAGCAGTCGGTCTTGTTCGCTTTTGAAATGGTATGGTCTTTTTTGCCGCTGCTGCTGGGAGGCAAGACGCGATAGGGGAAAAAAATAAAGGCAAAGCGAGTTCGGCTGTCGTAACGAAGTATTATTTTCCAGCCGAATGCAATACGAAGAAGAGCAGCGCGGGGAAGAAAAAAAGTGAGAAGAGCGAGTCTTGGAGCGTCAGTTTATGCACGCTGTAAATGAAGAGAAGCGGGAATAGGCAGTGGGAGTCTCGTGGTGAATGCTCGGGCCGGTGTGTGCGTGCGTGGATATGTGTGCGTGTGTGAGCGCGCGCGCGCGCGCGTGTTTAAAATTGAGAGAGAGAGAGAGAGAGAGAGAGAGAGAAAAGGAGGTGGAGAGAGTGACAAAGGCAGGGCAGGGCGTACGAGAGAAGAAGCGTTGCCGGTCACTGAATTGAGTGACGTAAACATCGAGGATCGAGGCTCGGGGGAAGAGAGACGTCAGTGACGAGCGGAGAATACAAAGCGCGCGCTGGCGATGGACCCGCGAGAGGATGGTGCCGGGGGGAGTCCAACGGCTTCGAAATATCTTCGGGAGGAGGGGACGAGAGAGAGAGAGAGAGAGAGAGATAGGTAGAGATCGAGGGGGCATTCGAAAGGGAAAGCGAGAGGGCGGAAGATCGAGCGCGAGAGGGAGGGAGCGGAGGCAGGTTGGGTTAGGTCAGTAGGGGCTGCTAAGCACGTGCTCCTGGCTTAGTCGGAGGGTAGGTCGTGGTTGGCGCGGGGAGGCCCGACGAGGAGCGGACCCCGAGTGGCCCTCGACGCACGCACGTACCGTGGCGTCCTAATTCCGTCCGGCCCTGATCTTACCCACTTCTCGGCCTGTGTGCTCGCCTTCTTATTTTTCGCTTCGTGTCCTCCAGCCTGTCGGCCACGGAGGAGACGAGGGTGGTAGTGCGGCGGCAGCCAGTCGGCTCGTAAGGAGGGGGGAGAGGGGGGGCGCGCGCGATCCTTACTCGATTTCTTTGGCCATCCACCGCGCGGTAGCCCCTCGCCGCCCCACCCCCCTGTCCCTCGTATCCTCGTCCTTCTCATATTTTTCGAACGCCCCGACGCTCAATGGCGGCCTTTCTTTCGGTCGGCTCCACGTTACTCCTTCCTTATGGGCGCGTCTTCTGCGATCGCCTCTGCAGACCCTGATTTTTATCGTTTCCTTTTTTTTTTTTTTTTTTTGAGGTGCATTCAAAGTCGCCCGATTATTGTTCCACTCGGATACGAGTAAACTGTAAGTAGGTACTGTTGTTAAAAAAATTAATAAGCGCGATTGCGCGAACGTCGATGTTGACAGAGTCGTCGTTGTCGTCGACGAGTGCCCTCCCTCCTCCACCTCCACCTCCACCTCACCGCCCCCCCCCGTAGCGGCAAACCGTACTCATCGCAATTTATTCGAAAATATTGTTACAAAATGTTTTCTTGCGAATTGAAATTCCAGTCTTTCTACTTTAATTTTATTTGTCCCAAAGTCATTTGATATCATACAAGCAACTCTTTTATAAACAATATTATCAGATAAATTAAGCGAGTTGAGACCCAGAAGCCCAAGCTTCTAGGGTAACCTAGTTATTCTCTTTGCTGCCTCTTGTTTAACTGAAAATGAAAGCGAAGAATTAAGTATCACTTAAAAGTTAATATGTGCATTATCTCCCCCCTTCTCAACAACGTTCTCTATAAACTCCCTCTCCCCTTCTCTCTATCTCTCTCTCTTCTCAAACTTGAGACTCGATACGAAGCAGGCTGAATCAAATTAATGAATCGCTGGAATTTTTTATCGACAAATGAATAAATCAACAAGCGAATGATAGACGATAAAATATTACATACGTCTGAGTAGTTCCGTGTGCGTTCGACAGGTAGAATAAAGAAATAAGGTGTGACGTGTCATGTCATGTAAATCATTGTGCGTTAACCTTTTCCTCAGCTTTTTGATGCCGAGTCTTTAGGTCGGGCCGGGAACCCGGCGACTCTTTGACCGGAATTGAACCCAACGCACACTACAAAACACATATTAGCCGAGCTTTATAGATATACATAATAGAAAGCGCATTTAAGAGTAAAAAAGCTCTTTTGAGTGGCAATTATAAAAACGGCGCGCATTTGCGCGTACTCACGCTAAATAAGCAGCAGCAGCAGCAGCAGCAGCAGCGGCGGCGGCTCACTGGTGGGAGCGGCGAGATTTTTTTTTAACAAATAAGATTTATTGGCTCTTAATGAATGCTGCACGTCGAGGGGGCATTTCAAGGAGCGGCACGTAAAATGCATGTCTTGGAGAGCATTGGATTTTAGGAGGAACGAAAGCGTTCGTTATTGTTTCGTTACGTTGATTGCTGAATGTTTGCTCAGAAACAACATGAGTACCGATGTCGTGCGTGAGGCAATCAATATTTCTAATGATAAACGCCTCGATAAGTACTTTACTGCTTTTCGTGTTTTACTTTACAAAACTATTCAACAGCCTCTACGTATATGCATACGTGTGTATGTACGTATGTACGGGTGTATGTGTGTACATATATATATACACATATATATATATATATATATATATATATGTGCATAGCAGATAGGCGTCTTTGTAGTGTATCCGTATGTAGCGAGCGTTTAAAAGTATACGGGCACAGATATTTGCGAAGGAGAATCGCTTATCTCGCTCACGGTTGCAATTAAATTTCAAAGCTACAAACTACAATTTTTACACGGGCATTCGAAAGTGTTCAGTCGTACAGTAATGCGAAGGCGCGCGCTACACGAGTAGAGTGTGACTTTTGTATTTACAACATTCAAGTGCCTGGTTATTTAATGTCAAGCAATCATTGGCCACTCGATCCATAAACCAATTCACACCCGCGAGACTTAATTTCACCCTTTTGCTTTCGAAAAAATTGCCTCGCTTTTTTTCGTAGCCAGACCGGCGCTCGGACAACTTGCGCCAATACCAACTGATGGATCGTCGCGTGATACGTAGGCTCGCTCAACGGAAATAAGCCAATGTTTACGTTTGCACAGGAGCTACAGACCGCTCGGGGGCCAATAAAACGTCTCGTACATAAAAATAAAAATAATAAGAGCGACGCTATCGGCGCTAGGGACCAGCGCCACGAAAGTCGAGCGCGCGTCCTTGAGTCCTAGAGCGGCGTAGGCGGCGTATCCGCGAAAAGTGGCCACGAAGAAGAAAGCAAAAACCAGTCCTGAGCGACCTGTGAGAGAGCCATTCGAGAGAGGCCAGGGTCAAGGGAGTCAAGGGTGGTGAGATCGACGCCCGGAACGATTTAATACGTCACATCGCACCGATGACGAGGACCGCACGCAGACCTGGTCAAGATGGCCGAACGGCGGGGGCCCCCGGAGGTCGGCCCTGTGCCGATCGGGGCCCACTCGGCCGACGCTAAGACTCGCCTGGAGACGATTCGGATGACTCGCGGCTCTTATGACCGAATCGATGCGCGTACCGAGAGCGTTGGATCCGGGTCGAGGAAGACATTCTCGGCGTCATCGCGAACGCACGCTGTAACTCCACGTTGTTCCTCACGAGACGATCACGAGCATGACGTCATCGCATACCGAGCGGGCATTTTTATGTACGCCTCACTTACACGATTTGCGGATAACATAATCAACGGAGGAGATACCAACAGCGAGCTCTTTAATTGTATTTGACGTAAGGATTCTAGATAAAAAATGTATATACGACTCTCGTCATTACTAGGACGTATTATTGAAGGAGAACTCGCTTAAATATTAATGATACCGTGCAAAATGAAATTTTTGTTTGTTAAAAAGCAATATATCTTTGGTGCTATTTCGCAATAATGTAATTTCAAAAGGACTCTATAATTGGAATTTCAAAACACTTGCCACAGCTCTATGGCAAGGAGTTTCTAGCAGTGATAAATTTTATTTTCTTTCATTAGGATAAACGCGTGCCAAGTATTTAAGAATCCTAATTTTCTAATAATCAATTGCTGCTCTTTGTGCAAATTGTGAACAAACGATCCGACGAAGCGAAATCCTTACATTGACCATTTGATTTTTAACGGCAATTTTCTATTTTTTTTTTTTTTTTTTTTTTTTTATATATTTTCTTTTCATCGCGACACGTGCTTGGCTTAATTTCTAAATAAAAAATATATACAAATTATAGAACACGACTATTAAGAGAGACACGTGAAACATCAACGAAGTACTTTCGATTAGCGTTCACACAAATATTACTAATATATTGTAACCATTGTAAGTTTTTCCCTCTAAGCAGCTGCTGATTAAAGTATTAGCAATCCTCGAGTTTAACTATTTATTAAGCGAGTGATAAAGATGGAGCATTTAGCTCGTTGAACTGTGAAGAAAGATATAATTTTAAAATGAGTCGCAATTCTCGAACGTTGCCATTTTACAATATAATTAATGTGTAATAAATATAAATTATGAAAATCAAGTCTCGCATTTGCAGCATTAAAATAATTAAAAGAGGCATCATTTCAGCATCAGAAATTAATATTACTTCAACGTAACTCAATTTAATGTTTTCATCGAAGGTCGTATAATTATTTGTATTCTTATACAAATAAATGAAAATTGGAATATTGTGAATCTTAATATGGCTCATTTACAAGGTGAGGAGGAACGTTATTAATGATTATTAAATTCTAATAAATGTACATATCCACATTTAAGATGTAAAAAAAGGTTAAACACGTCTCTGTAATTAGATGTTCTTCGGTTAATAGAATTATGACTGCGAATAAAGTATGAATCGATTTTATAGCGTTATCTTAATCAACTTATTACGGCACCATTTGCCACCGCACAAACAGTGCAATACGAGGCCACAACAGTTACATAGTCACAAGTATGAAGTAACAACGTCATTTATCATTCTTTTACGACAAGGGAAGAACACTCAAATTCTTTGGCTCAGCTCATATTTGCGTGTACGCTTAGCTACTTCCACAGAAGTATCGAGGCCGATTAAACGCTCGTCACTAAACGCGCGTCAACATTTTGCAATAGATAACCATTGAAATATTGCAGCACGAGAATTGTGAAAAGCGCAGAGCTTTTCCGACACTTGGGGCGAAATTTTTAAAGCATCGAATACATTGATAATTGATATCCGTCGTGCACCAAGATGAGAGGATTATATAGATTAATTTGATAGTATTCGTCGGGACAATGCTTTATCTCCGACATTATTTTTCGAAGCTTTACGAGGAGGAGAGGGAGCCTTTGGCTGGTCGGATATTTCTTCTCAATCAGAGGCAAAAGTTTCATTCCAGGGGCCGAGCTAAAAGTGGAAAAGAGCGAAGATTCGAGGAGGAGGCAGGGACTCGGCTTTATCCGAGGCAATTACAAAAGTGAAGTTTAAAACGCAGTTTGGAATTTTTTCCGGGGCTACGGAAAGGGTACGCGCGCCTAAGCTTCGATATATCAACTATTTGATTGGATCGCGGCCGCGGCGCATGGAGAATTAGAAAGAATGAAATTTGCCCCGCGCTCGCGAAAACGCGCCCAGTTAACGACCTCGGCTCGGGCCGCTAGAAAAACCCCCGGCTATTTTTCCCTTAGGCGTAGTAGCGCCGCGGCCGAGGAGGCTGGCGGGGAGGCGGGTTGTGCGTGCACGGAGTCGGCAAAGCGACCGCAAATGAAAAGCCCTTTGGAGCGAGCGGCCGGCAGATCGCGGAATCCGCGGCAATGAGGGGACGGCTTTGGCGGTCATCAATGAATTATAGGTGCGCGGCCGCACTCGGCTAGCGACAAGTAATTACAGTAAATAATCCACCTGTGCAAAGACATCGTAAATTCCAGCTAGAGCAGCGGACAATGAGCGGCGGTCCAAAGCCGGGGCTGAAGTACGGGCACGCACGCAGAGTGACGGCGAGCCGCGAATCGAACGCGGAGTCACAGTTGGCCGGTAGCCGGTTCGACGGGTGCATCGTTCAGCTGTAAGACAACTACCATCGAGTGAGAGATAGCTAGATAGATAGAGAAAGACAGAGAGAGAGAGAGGGTAAAAATGAACGCCGGTGTGCGCGCACACACACGGACGCACACACCCCACGTGCTGGACATTACGTGCTGCTCGCTCAAGTAATCTTGCCCCCCCCCGCTTCCTCGTGTTCACGTGCTTTCTCTTCAACTCTCTCTCTCTCACCATTTTTGCTCCTAGTTTCTTAACTACTTTTTCTCTTATTTTCGCACAGCAGACTAGTAGAGGACGGAGAAAAAGGTGCCCGGAGAAATAAGGAATGGTAGTTGATGGACAAGCGCCCTAAGAGAATAAACGCTTGACAAGAAGTTATATATATATATATATATTATAGAGAGAGTGAGAGAGAGAGAGATTAAAACGAAGAGAACGAAAGAAGGTATGATCGAAGAGTGTTCGAAGTGAAATCTGGTACGAACCTAAATGTGTGAAAAGGTTACGTCAGCTCAGAGCAGCTCTGCTGGGTATAGCCGATGATGCCTTTCTTTTTACTTGCGCTTTCTTTGAAAATTTCTCTCCTAAAGCACCTGTTTTATACAATCGACAACTTGAATTTAAAGCACAGTATGAAATTTAGGGCTTCTAGATATTCGGATTTCGTAAAATATAGTCGAGACATTCGTTATTAAACTAAGAAGTTAATTATTAATTGTATAATTAAATCAAGGAGTCGCTACGATAGCCAAGCGAAGCTTCTAATATCGGCGAACGCGAGTAGGAGAGTAGAACGAAAGCGAATAAAAATAACGCCTTTTCTTTATTGGAAAGGGAAATGGTGGCGTGCGCGAGAAGAGAATAAACCCGATAAGCACATGCGCCGATCGAAATCTTAAGGCATAAAGAGGAAGGCTGCATGGTAGGACGGCAGGTGCCAGGTGCAAGGTTGCATTCTCCGTGCATATAAATGCAAAAGCCACTCGCTGTCCTTAGGCCGGCTTTTCGTCACCGGTCTCCTCCACCCTCCTCCCTGCGGATGTCCCATTTTGGAGGTCGGCCAAGTACGTAGAGGCTTTTGTGGAGGTTAAGGTGTAGGCCGCTCGGCCCTCCCCACGTGTCACGTATCGTAAATACGAGTGTGAATTCCTCTCGTTTTTCGCATTTTTTTACTGCGCGTCGAGATCCTTCGTCTCTCCCCTGCCGATTCAGTCGATCGAATCGCTATAATAAAAGTAAATGCGGTATTATTGTAGGCATTGAAAAGCAACAATTGCTTTTAAAATTATTTACTAATATTTTTCAATGCCTCTTTAACACTTCAGATCAATGTGTATTTGTTTTACGAAGATTTTAATGAGGTGTCGTTCATACAACCGTTTACCACACTCTATGTAAACAGTTTTTATGTACAAAAGATAAACCAGTATAGCGAATAATGATTATGCGTTCCAGTTTACATTGCCGATGATTTAATATAGATAACGATTTTGTCTTTTGCATTTAAATTTTGATAAAATAAATTCCTAATTATGAGATTTACTCACAACAATGCAATATAAATTATAGTAGCATAGTTTATTATTTAAAAATGTACCGCCGTTATAACGATCTCGAAGGCAGCGTATAAGGTGCCGCAGTATTGATTAGCAACTCGACGACGAAGCAGGTAATAAGATTGTATTAAGAGTAAGAACGATATAGGTATAAGAGATTTATTTTGGCAACATGCGAATCCCTAGAAATGACGAATCGAAGATTGGCAGAAATTTTTTGAGGAGTTCACGTACACAGAAGTTACATTAGCAGTTTAGTATAGGTAGCGATATTCGATGCCGGGGTTCATTAATCGCTTCACGTGCGGAGATTAGCAATGAAAAGACTTTATAGTGAGTAATTGACGGGATCTGTTCGACTCGGGGCTTCCAGATAAATGGATAGGCTTAAATCGCAAATGTTTCAAGCATATCCAGACCTTTCTATTTCTCGAGTCTTAAGAGTAGGCGTGTAGGGAAAGAGATATATATACAGATAGATAGAGAGAATGAAAAAGACAAAGAGAGAGAGAGAGAGAGAGAGAGAACGAGAATTCTTGAGGCCGAACGGCCACCATTGGCTCCGATGCGCTTAAAAAAGTGGGAGAGTAGGGGGGGGGGATAAAAAATAAGCTGCCTGCCCGGGGAGAAAACGTCGGTGGCAAAGTCGGGCAAATAATGGTGGGCCTGGTCTTTATAATGGAGCATCAGCCGTACCTGACCTTCACGGCGAAACGACGCGCCGTCCTTGAAAAGTCCAAAATTATCCGTGGCAATTGGAGGGTTCGCGAGTGTGGCACAAAGCCAAGCGTGGTCGCTCGAATTCCCCTGTAAATTCGTAGAAAATAACAGAAAATAACACCATGCGCGATAAAAAAGCAGCATCAGCAGCGGCAAAAAAATCAACATCAACATCAAGAAGAGAAACAATTGTAACAATAGCAAGAGGACGAGGGAGCACTGGTTAGCCCGGGTGGCGAGGGGTATGGGCCGTAAAATGGGCAAGATTACACTCGGCCGGCAGGGCCGTAAAAATAGCGTTCGAGCAAAGTGGCCAGGCCTCTCGGTCACGCGGGAGTTAAAACCCGAAAACGGCGTCCGCAGGAATTACGCTCGAGGGAGCCGCGCGCGGCCAACTCCATCTTGAGGTAGCTCGGCGCGTCCGGCCGTGACCTATCGCAACCAGATTCCAGCCGGTCCGAAAGCCCCACCTCCGGCGGCACCCACCCGGACCCCGACCCTCGCAACCTTCCCATCGCCGGGACTGCTGCTCCTCCCCGCGACTCCCGGACACGCGTACGAACGAGAGCCTCCGTGCCCCAACCCCCCCCAAATGCCGGGCCTCGCCGGACTTTGGGCGAGCGCGGCGTTGCCGGCGGCAGCGGGGCGAAGGCGGCGGCGGGGGGGGGGAGGCTCCATTAAGCCTCCGAATGACGTCGGCGCCCGATTATCGCTGCTGCCGCGCGGCCAATGAGTACCGAGGCCAAGGCTCCCCGGCGATACGCCGCCAAAAATTATACCGGCGGACTCTAACCGGACGCGCGGCTCTCGTCGAAAACCCTTCCACCGCTGGCCGTTAAATTATTTAACGACTGCAGGTGACTGCGCCTCGATCTCTCTCTCTCTCTCTCTCTCTCTCTCTCTCTCCTCGGCCGGTGGCGCATTTCGAATTCCGTGCAGCGATTATTGATCGTTTGCTATTGATTGTCCGCGTACACGGCCACCGATTTCGAATGGCTAATTCAGGCAAGTGCCTACCCTGGAGTGTAATATTGCCGTACACTGTATTGCCCGGAGAGCGAGCCGGGGCTGTTTCACTCGCTTGAAATATCGCGACAAGTGTACCGAGTGTAAGACATCGTGATCGTTGCATCGAAGGATGCGATGACCACGTGGACTGCAATGAGCGCCCACGGGGAAAAAAATTATAAAATAAGTTAGGGCTGTGTGGCCGGTGGCGGCGGTTGGCGGTGGTTGGGGGGTGGGTGGCAGGGAGAGCCGAGTATAAGGAAGGAAAGAAAGAGAAATGATAAATATTGATCGTAAGCTAAAGGAAGTCTGCGAGTTAAAGGCCAATGAAAATGGGATCGAAAACTGGTATTGAAATGGATAAGCTTTATGATAACGCAATAAAAGAGGCAGACTTTATGAGCCGATAAAGGAATGATGAATTTCGAGTTCTTATGCATTTATATAAGCGTATGAGTGCCCACGCGTGTAGGTGTGCACACGTATGTCACGTTAAAGTACGAAACTAAAACAATTGGAGCGTCGGTAGAGTGAAAGTGGAAAAGAAAGAGAGAGAGAGATAAATATATATATATATATATAGAGATAGAGATAGATAGAGAGAGAGATAGAGAGAGAAAGAGAGAGAGAGAGACGATACTGCAGATCGCTAAGGAAAATCTCCATTTTGAGTTATGCGCATGGAGCGGCTGACTCGGGACTTGAAAAGCCGTCGCGCGCACAAAAGGAAGGAAAGCGGAGTACGGAGAATCGCAAAAAGGAGAAAGGGATACGCGGATGACACCACGAGGGACGGCGTATGCACACATTGGGTCTGCCCAAAGAGAATACACAAGAGTCGTCGTCGTCGTCGTCGTCGTCGTCAGCTGGTTGGCGGGGGGTGGTCGAGCGCCCACCGGGAGGAGGAGGAGGAGGAAGAAGTCGACGCAGCGGAAGGGGAGCGGTGCCGGGCAAAAGAGAGGCATCACCGCGCGAGCCTTGGAGATGAGAAGCCGTGTGGACGTTGCCATGGGCGAGCGAGGGCAGGATTGGGGGGGGGGGGGGAGGAAGGGATATCTCGGCTCGAGGAGCCGGATCGAGGGAGGACGAGGCGACGGACGGAGGAAGCTTTCGGCGGAGGGTCAGCCGGTCTCCGGGCCCCGTGACCGTGTGCGTGAGAGATCGCGAGCTCAGGGCCCGAGGTAGGCAGACGCGGATAATCGGCCGCAGCCATCTTTGTGCATAGGGCAGAACAGGGCGGCCGTAAGGGCCTCGACGAGGCTCGAGGGAGCGACGTCCTGGTCGGCCCGGAAATCGGCATTCCACGCTCGGCTGCGGCCGTGGGGCTCAGTCTCGAAAAGCCGGCGCCGTGAGTCGGGAGCCGAGGCACCGGGTGGGGGCCGAGAGAGCCGAGCACATTTTCGCTGGCCTTGACGCAACGGCGGAGGGCGATGCACCTCTCTCTCGCTGCTCTCCTTCTCTCTCCCTCTCTCCCTCTCTCTCTCTCTCTCTCTCTCTCTCTCTCTCTCTCTCAGTGCTCTGTGGCGAACGCGTTGCGAAAACCGGGACCCTCGTCGCCGGCTCCGTACGTACGGAGCTACGCTCGGGTTCGGGGACTTCGGGGGCCGGCGGTGGCAGTGGCGGAGGCAGCGCTGGCGGTGGCTGCGAAGGCCGGGGGAGGCAGGGAGCGACTTTAATCGCACACCAGTGCAATTCGGATGCCGAGCGCAGGAACGAGCGCCGCCAAACTGCCCGCGGTGCGAGGAACGACAGCCGCGGCCGGGGAGGGGACGATGAAGGGGCGCGGGGGGGAGGGTCCGCGCGTTTCTCCGCACGTACGAGCGCGCGTGTGTGGTGGCGACAGTATCACTCGACCCGATGACGAGGAGGATGACGACGAGTACGTGGACGGTGGTGGTGATGGTGGCTCCTTTGTGCGCTTTTTTAGCGCGGCCGAGCCCGGAGAGGGGAGGAAGACGGCCGAGGAATGTTTTGCGGCGGTGGGTCGCCGCGATTTTCGAGGATTCGAGCGGCTCCCCTCCCGCGCTATTTGGTCGCGCTCGTCCTCTTCAACCTCGTCGACGGTCGCGACCTGCTCAACATCCGAGCACCCCGTCGGACTGTTCAGCGGGTGCCGGAATGGGGGGGGGGCGCGCAGTACTTCCCGCTAATCGCTCGGTTCGCGAAGGCTGCGACCAAGCGCGCAATTAATGGTCCCCGAGCCGCGTTTGCGTAATTAGCCAAGGGCGCTGAGACGAGAGGACGGAATCGACGGAGGCTCTCCCCAGTGGTCGGTGCTAATAGCGCGAGGCCGACTGGCCGGATATCGGGATCAATTGCAGCCGCGGGAGACGCGCGACCGGACGGGCCTCTTCCTCTCGGGAGTAATATCTCCCTTAAGCAGCGACTCCTCGCGCGCGCGCATCGCCACCGTCGCCGTCGCACACATGTTTTCAGTCACGCACGTACATCGGCTCGCCGAGCGCATTCTCGCGCGCGATTCGTGGTGTAAGTGCCCGCGTACCGGTCCAACGCCCCTTCGGGCCCCGGCCCCCCCCCCCGCCCCGACGTGCCAATCCGCTCCACGGCTCACGGGGACCCGGTCCAAACCCTCCCGACACTGACCTCACCCAACTGCCTCCTCCTCTTTCCCCGCCGCTGCCGCCGCCTCCTCCTCTCGCTCTCTACTTCACTTCGACGTCGTCGATGGTGGCTGGCCCCTTCCCCGACGCCGTGGGCCTCAGACTTCCCGGGCTGGCGTCGCTTCCCCTCTATTCGGTACACTGCCGGCCAAAAGCCAGCCCAAGAATTCGCCCGTGGTTCTCTTGCCGAGTGGAGGCTCGCGCCGCATCGGCCACCGCTGCTACCGCCGCCCCGGCCACGTTCCTCGCCCCAACGATCGCCCGATTCTCTCTCTCTCTCTCTCTCTCTCTCTGCCGCGGTCCCGCGGGGGGGAGGGGAGGAAGAGGAGGTGGAGCGCGGCGGAGAAGAGCCAAGGCGATGCGCCTCTTCCGAGAGACGCGTAACAGGTGTGAGGAGGCTCCTCTCTCTCTCTCTCTCTCTCCCCCCCCCCCCCTTCTCTTCCCGGCCCCTCGTCCTTGTCTACATCCAATCCGCACACGCGCGCGCGCGCGAGCACCTACAAATCTCAAGCTTACGCACCGACGCACCTACACGCCTCGGATCGGGCCTGTGTAGGCATCCCATTCGCTACTCGACATCCGCGCGATCCTCTGCCTCTCCTCGTTTCCCTCCTCCTCCCGGGCCCCCTCGTCTTCCCCCGTGCCCACGTGCACCGGTCACTCACTCGTTCTCACAACTCACACGCACGCGCGCACACTTATGGACCTAGGCTCTCTCTCGCTCTCTCTCTCTCTCCCTCTCGCTGTCTTTTTGCGCTCCAGGAGCTTGTACGTGTATGTACGCGCGCCTGCATTTTAAACGTAACCGCCGACTTTCCAATGCTAATTTCGAAAAGCACATTCGGAATATCGAACTCCAACTGCCAATACTTGGAATGAAGAACACTGCGAGCTGTATGCCATTAAACCAGTCGAAACTGCACGATTATTTTCATTCCTTACCATACTAAGCCTTCGGCATTGGGCTATTGTACTTCTCGCACTTTGACAACTTTAATTATATTTGCAAACAGTTCTGCGTATGCAATTTTAATTTTAGCCCATTTCTTACAAGACTTACTTTCCTTTCCTCGGGCTCATTATCCTTCGGCTCTTCTCCATCCCCAGTTATACCATCAATCTCTATGCTTCACAATACCGCACTCTCGGTAATGTACGACCTCCTCGTACTTCGCGATAGTTTCACGCTAAAATCGAATGAAGATCAGCTTCGACGCGCATAATTGCAAAGTGTATTTAACTTTTTGTATTTTCCTCTAGTCAAAAAAGCTCCGTATTAAAACATTTCTTGCAATTATATTTAATTATTTACAAATAACTCTTTTATGCTTCTTTACCTCTCTTTTACTTTACAGGCAAAGTCCATACTGTTATTATTTAATCGTGCGGATATAAATAAAAATATACAGATTTTAAGTTGGCATCAAATACAATAACAATTAAAAACTATGGTTTTAAACCGGAGCCTCAATACCCATGGATTTTGTTTTGTCATTAGCCCGTATAAAAGAAAAAAAGAGTAAATATTCAAGGGCGAACAGACGCGTCCTTTTTTAATCCTAATATAATTATTCGTACTGCAAGCGTAGTGTTAAATAAGCGGTCAAAAAGTTGAAAAATGTCAAAATAAGATTACTACGCATTTCTCGAGTACGATCTTACCCCGGGGCTGGGATTGCGTCGATAAATAATCAAGCTGGACATCGATCCGAATGTCTCAACTTAACATCTTCTTCGCTCAGCATAACCGAGTGATCTTTTATTACCGGACGACCTAGAGGAAGCCACAGCCGTATCAGGATAAAAAAAAGGCTCCTCTCAAATCTCGGCTCATCTACTATCGAGCACAAAGGAGCAGAGGGGGTCCGTTAAAACTCCTTACTCCGGATCAAAATTATCCTGCGAAGCAATGCCCATCATCAATCTTAGCGTTATTATCCGAGGGCAAAAAGGGTCCGGGTGGACACAAGCTTCGAAGGGTAAGAGCGCGGAGAAGCCTCGATTTTTCCGCTCGCCTAATTAATGATCGAAAACGAAAAAGGAAGGCACTGGGTGCATTGTCCCGACCGAGGGGAAGCAACGCGGGGCAGGGGCTTACGATTCGGCCGTGAGCTTATGGTCGCGGGACGGGAGAACTGCTCCTGGCTGGGAAGCAAAATCTTACCCGCGGGAACCGCGGACGAGGTGATCAGCGGTTCTGGTGCCGTCGAGCGGCGATCGTTAAAAGCGCCGCGGTAATAGATGACAGCCGAGTTACGTGGCTCGGAGTCCGTGGCTAATTGCGGACAACTTTTCCAGAATAAAGGGGGCCCCTGTCCCCTCGTTAGTCGATTTATTCAGTGCGCGCATCCGCGCATTTTCGTCGTCGGTCGTCTCGAGCTCTCGTTGGCAACCGCGCGTTACGCGCCCTCTGCCCCTCCCTCGACGCCGTACAGTCGACGCCATCCCCTCGCCACTTTTATGATTTAGGAGAAATTGATTGATATACGCGGCGGTCGAGCCAAAGCTACCCGCGACTCGATACGGCCGCGCTTTGTGGGCGGGCTATTATTTAAGCTTCGCCGGTGTACTTTAACATTTTGAGTAATCAGAATTTCTTTTTTTATTTTCACCCCGATCCCAGATGGAGATCTCTTGCAATAACACGAGGAATGCTGCATTAAGTGTACGTAATGAAGTATTGATTTTATCGGTCTTTATTGCTCGTTGCGATTCGTGTACATGCATAAATGTGTGCGTGTGTAAGTGCGTAATTAATACGAATCGAAACTTGTACCCGATTATACCTCGGCTCGAAATGCTCTCCTTACTTTGTTCTCAATGTATTGAGTGGAAGAAAAAAAGGAGCCCGTGGAATGGGGAGGGATACTTACTTTACATCCTAATGGCGTACAGAGGGGAGGGAAATTCTTATGTTTCTTCTCACTTTGCATTAAGCCGAGCTTAGACTCAGTGGACCTTAACGTAACTGCTAAAGGTCCTGGAATGCTGGGAAAAATGAATAATGCTGCGTTCGATGAAATGGACTTCGAAGCTCTTTACGCTATATACTGCATATTGTTATACCTGTACTATAATAAATTACTGAAAAACTTAGCTCTCAACACATTGTTACGGCTCGTACGCAGCTTCCCGTCGTTGACAAAGTTCTTTTATTTGGATTTATTCTTTTATTTGCATTATACTTTCTGCCGGGTTTTTTTTTATGATTAATAATTGCGAGGACGACATGATGCAGATTTAACATAAATAGATTAAAATGAGGAAAGCTGTCGGCTTATTATGAGCGCAACGTCCTTACGTATAAATATTCGAACTGGCTTTCGGCCAAAAAATCTTGTAAAAGTGGCGTTAGTCAATTTTTTATTCCCTTCTGCGTATCTTTATTTATTTACATCGGGAGGAGTAATTACTATTATTATTGTTGTTATTGTCGTCGTCCTCGTTGCTACTACTAATACTACTACTACTACTATTATTATTATTATTATTATTATTATTATTATTATTATTATTTTTACTACTGTCATTATTAAGAGAAGACAGCACCTTGATTATAAAGAAAACAAATGAAACGAGAGAGGCTTTATGATAAACGCTTTGCTCGCCTCTCGAGCGGACTGTAAAATGCTCGAACGTCTCGTAGGGGGAAGGAGGCAGAGTCGCTCATAAGTTCGGTTCTCACGTCGTTACTACCTTTACGGCCCGCATAATGTCGGAGGCACCGATTTCGTCAGAGTCCTCTGTGCGAGCAGCGATTTTCGCAACCGACTCTCGCGGCCCCTCATCCCCGTTTCCTCTCGGAGACAAGAGATGCTCTAGGAATGGCGAGGAGGACGGAAACTCGCGCGAACGCTCGCGTCCCGATTAAAAAGACCGGCTCCTGACCGCCTACACGGTTCGTTAACGCCGGCCGTTCGAGTTTACGGCCTTTGCTGTTTCGCCAAACACGAAGAGCGAGAGCGAGAGAGAGAGAGAGAGAGAGACAGCGAGAGCGAGAGAGAGAGATAGAGAGAGAGAGAGGCCGCATCGGTAATCTCCAAAGGCGTGGGTGCCGGCGTCGCTGCAACTACTCCGCGTTATGCAACTTAGCGAGGAGCCGGATTTTAGTGGGTCGTATTGTTACGCCAGCGACGAGGAGGCCTCGGATGATCGGCCTCGTCTCCTCGGCCGTTCGGTCACCTGCTCGTCCGCGCCCGGGGACCTCGCGACCTGCTACCGGCGGCTCCTCGCAGCTCGCCCCATCGCTCCCGATGCCACTCTGCCCCGGAAGCCAGAGAACACCCACGGCCCATCGCTGCGATTAAGTTACAGCTCACCGCAAATAATAAGGATCAATAATCGTTAATCTCCTTCCACGTCATTGTGCTCTGCGCGCGCGCGCGCGCTACGCATATCGTCACGCTTGCAATAAGATTTTTAATCAATTTCCGTTGAATGCTTGCGATACCCAACTTCTTTTTTGCCTCGCTTTTTTCAATCGGCAGTTTCGCCGTCCCTACTGTTATTTTATATTTTCAACAAATTTCAAAACTCCGGGATCGATGTGGGCGCGTAAAAACACGACTCTCCTGCATAAGCATATACTTGTATTGATCAATCCACGATATTGAGAGAAATAGACAATGTCGCTTGAGGTATTTTGCAATTTCCTCTTTAATGCACTTGGGCACGTTTAATTATCGTTATATTTAGAAATAAAGCAAACCGTGGCTAAACTATCCCCTTTTCTGTACCACCATTCTAAATATTATATGCAAATAGATGTATTTAAGGCTATCTTAACGCTTTATCTAAGTATCTACAAGCATTAAACGCAAGAATTACTATTTGCCTTGACTGATCGATACGGTACCCTTTCAATAGCTTGAGCAGTGCGAGAGAAGCTTATTATATTAATTATGAGAAACTGTGCTAAAAAAATTTATGATTATACGGTGATGATGATATGTGCACAATGATAATTACATTATCGACAATTATGCGTAAATAAAAACAAGCGAGCCGATCCTTACAGTTTATTTATTAAAAAGAAATATACACACATAATTTTACTTAGTGTTGTGCATTGGATCTCAATAGGTGCATTAATTCTAAAAATAAATCCTTTCGTTATTCTAGATGGTGAAAGTCTTAGATAAATATCTTTTTTTTCATCAATTTCCTATAGATCTAGTAAGCTAAACAAGGACAAGTTTGCATACATAAGTTTCTGCAAGCATTCGTGTCGTGCAATTATTTTTATAAAATAGATTTGTAATCTGTTAATTAATTAGATGTATGTGGAAATGGTTGCAGATGTTTAGATTTTTATAAATATCTTGTACGGAAATGACGTCAAAAAAGTAGGACAAGAAGTGTAACAGAATACGGTTTACATGGTTGATTACTAATGCTTGCTATTAACAAATACAATAAATAAAGATATAATGATATCTTGAGCTTTTCCAACAATTTTCATAGGTTTATGCGTTCTCCTCGACATTCGATTATTGATTAATATTACTTCCTTCGTTCTAGGAAATTAAAATTATTTTAAAAGATATGTAATTTCATAATTCCCTTCGTGATTTTCTTTAATGAGTCAATATATTTGGCAAAAGTTACTATTGCATCTTATTGGAGATAACGATTTTTTCAAATATAAATAATAATTGAGCAAAGAAGGAAAATTTTTATTTTTTTTTAATTTTTTCCAAAATTTTTTTAAACTCGTCATTGTTAAAATCAAAATTGTTATTTGACATTTATTAATTACCATATATTTACTTGTAATAGTTACGAATCATAGGTAAAATTAAAGAGAAAAATATTTTTCAAGTAAAAGTTTTTAAGTTTTTCAAAATTTTACATGACTTCATAAATAGTGCAAATGAAATTTTTTTTTAAAAAACTTTAAGTGAAATAAAAAATTTTTTCTAAAGTTAGTGCAGATTGTGTTCGTTACAATTTTGTGGATTTCTCTACTTACATTGAAGTCGAGAACTCAAACTCAACTAAGATTTTCAAATAGCTCGAAGCTTTTTTTTAAAGCGCATATAATTTTGCATATATTACGAATTGCTTTCGGTTATAAAATACAATAAGAGTTTCAGAAGCTTATAACGATCATTATTCAAAATGTTGGAGAATAATATAATTTATCAATAATTGCTTATTAAAAATAACATGCAAGGATATATATATACGAGTGGAGAAGTGTTGGTTGAATGTTAAAGAATGCATACAGTAATTTCTAAATTTCGTGCATTAATTAAGAATCGGAAGACCAAATGTTAATAAAAATTTCGCTCGATAAGCGTCAATGATAAAGAGGAACTCATTCTGCATTGCTTGAGCGGCTCAAATAGAGATGGTTAAATAGATAGATAGATTGATAGATAGAATGATATATATATATATATATAGAGAGAGAGAGAGAGAGAGGGAACGGTGGCTCATAGAAAGATGAGGGCGAAGGGAGAGACAAAGAAGAAAGTGTCGCAGCCCGTACGTATAATTTTTCTTTTCCGTTCGGTTAAATAAATCGTAAAAGGAGAGTCGAATCGACCGCACGGCACGAAACTATAGCGGTACTGTTTTTAAGTACACTAAAAGCTCCCCATTTTGATTACTCGGGCGCATGAGCGCACCAACACGCGGGGCCCTCGATGCCCGGGGCGCACACGCGTGCTCACACCTACACGGGCCTCCTCGTCCGCCCGCATTCGGATAAGACGAGGCTCCGCTCCGAGCTCGCCTCGAGTCCTCCTCTGTCACCCGCGCCGCCTCCGGTCCGGGCGCACGGACTCGTGCCCGCGACCGAGGAGTCCCCGAAAGTCGGGCGTGCCCCACTTAGGAGCCTCCGCGGAGCCGGGCGCATCCTGGGGCAAGTCGGGAATAAAGCCGCCGGGCCTCGGGGCGGGGTGGGGCCCGGGGGGGGGCGGCCCAGAGCGAAGAGTGCCATCGGCGGGTGGCGAGTCGCAGCCGTCGGCGCGCGCGAGAGAAATGAAATTAAGGAGAGAGACCGGGAAAGGGCAAGGACCCTAGTCCTCCTGGTCGTCGCCGTTGGCCTGCGCTGAATCGGACCGACGCCGCCGTCGCCTATTCCGTAACTGGCGCAGTAGGTGCGCGATTCTTGGGCGCGCGTCTGGCCGCGCGATGCGGCAAATAAATAATTTTCCCCGATGCCTCGTCGCGCACCGAAGGCCTTGATGCGTTCCGGAGGCGGCCCTCGCCGGCCCTTCCCGCCGCCGGCCCCCCTCCAACCCGGGGCTCGCCGCCGGGACAGCCAAACAACGGCGCCCCCTCCTCTCGCCGCCTCTGATAAATGTTACGTTGGCTTACGGACGCGGAGCCGTCCAGTGGCGTCGACCGGCGGGGATCCGGGCGTTTCGGGGCAGGAGTCGCGGCGGCGCCCGTTTCAGCGGATTCGCGCGGGTCCCCGCTTCCCGCCGATCCTAGGCCGCGTCATTTGATAGATGCCTGCGGTTGATAAGGAATTGTTGAACTCGAAGCCAGCGATGCGCGCACGACAGCTTTTTATGCGGCCTCGCTGCCGCCGCCGCCGCGAACACGAGCTCGGCACTCGGCGATCCATCGTCTCTTGAATTATTATCCCAACTCTCTCGGTCTTCTTAACTCGCGCTCCCTCGGCTTTGAATTTGGGAAATGTTTCTTCCTTTTTTCCGCCCACCGCCTCCCTCCTCCTTATCCGCCCACTCTACTCTTCTACTTTTTTTCTTTTTTATTTTTTTCCCCCATTCGGCGTACCGGACTCGGTAACGGCACTGCGCCTCGGCGAGGCTCGCTTTCGAGCCCTCGAATTTCGCCGCACCATCTTTGACGCGCTGATATTTTCTATCCCGTCCGAGCCCGATAAATTTATCCCGCAAATTTCTCGCTCGCAGTCGCCGAAAGAACGTAGAGAAAGCGCGAGAACTTTTTCTCTTCGGACGATAACGCAGTCAACAACAACAACAACAATAATAAATTATTAACGAAAGCAAATGAAGTACAATGGTAAATGATAACTAAGAGATATTATTTCTGCTAATAAACTCATTCAAGTATAATTACGAGTCTTTCAATTTCGATACTCGTTTGCACTTGGTATTAACTAGTTATTGTTGATAAGTGCAGTGACGTAATTTAAACAGTACATAATCGGCACTTGAAGGATTGAAATAACATACTTAACTTTTTCAATGCCTCATTTAGATATGGATGTTGTAGACGTTTCATGCTCTTGCTAATGTATGCAGACGCAGTAATATAATTTGTATACAATTTTACATATCTATCGATGGTATGGCTAAGCTTCCAAGCCTTTTTTCTCGCGCGTAAAAAACTATATTGCCACTGTTAAATATATTTAAAGCGTAAGCATAGCATTTATCAAAAAGTCTCAAAAATATACATTTACATTATGCAATTACATTTCGTAAAATTTTATCCCTTTTTATTACAGTACGAACCTTTTGTGTTTTATTTTTCATTTAAAGAAGCATTGCACTACTACATGAGATGGCGAAAATGGACTCTTTTGAGAGAGTATACTTTGAATAACTTGGTGAGACTTGATATAGAGTAGATTCGATGTCAATATACGCGCGCGTAAAACCGCAACCAACGCGCAAATTCTCATGTACTACATTTTTCTATCGTACAGGCAGTTGTAAGATATTGTATTCTATTATGCAAGGCTTCAGCTTACCTCTATTATTTTAGTATAATTTTAATAAATTATATAACAATAAAACTCCATAAAAAATACAATAATTTTCGCCTCTATGCTTTTTAATAAGTTGATTCTTATGAGAGATTATTTACATAAGCATTACAGGCTCGCGTTATTTTCAATTTTTTCATTTTCAAATAGTATGAAATTATACAACTGTGAGTACGGAAGTGTGTCGTTTCAACTCAGCTCATGAGCTGCACCACAACAGTATACCGAACTTGTTTATTTTTTTCTTACAGCTCATGTTATCTGCGAAAATGATTTACTTTTATTAATTATAACTGAAAAATAGTTTAAGTTGGGTGAAAATGAAAAGCAATGAGTCTCTTATTAAACGTATTTATTATTAAATATCGTTAGAAAAGATATTATCACGTAGCTTATGTTCTTTGTAGCTTAAGATATAACATAATTTAAAAACAAAATATTCCACAACTCATTTACTATTCTCTATTTATAATCAAGTACATCATTTTTTTAAACCCGATGAAGTTCGCTCATTGACACTAACTTAGGATATAGTGTTTTAAAAAAGTCTACGACTTTTAAATATAAAATGATTTGGCAATAAAAATGAACATTACTACAAACAAGAAATATTTCATTTAATTACTATTATCTAAGTTACTTACGACATAAGAGTTGTTAATGATTTTTTAAATTTTGTTAGGACTTTAGTGTCTACAATTCGAATTCTAAAATCGGATTTTAATTTTTCCCATCATATGAATTTCTCCAAAGCTGTACTTTAATAAAAAATTAAATATTATATGCGCATGAGTATTTTATAGAATTATAATTTTTATTAAAATATATTGTGTGCATCGGCTGTAATTATATTCTTATGTATTTAAATTAATTCAAATTTAAAAATTATATCTCAAATTATCTCTAAAGTGATTCTTATCTTAAACATAATATATATATATATATATATATAATACATTTACATATATATACAAATATATAAAATTTAAAAATTTTTTCAAAGTATTCACTAGTTTCTTACGGTCCATATATGAATAGATTTAACACGAAACATATTATTTGTTGGCTAAAGAATCCCTTCCTTTTACTTTTAATTGATATTTCAATAATCTTATCTTACACGTAATCTTTACCGTTAATTCCTTTAATTTTTTATTAAGTTTTATTCAAATGGGTAATTATTCGAGTTTAATACTCTCATTAATAAAGTTAACTAAAGTTGGGATACAATTGAGCACAGTAGTTTTCTCACGTACTTTTTAATGATGGAATATAGAATTGCTTTGAGTATTACTAATTTTTCTAATTGTATACTAGTCAAATTAGATTATTCTATAAGTATCTATTATAATCTATTATGCACATATATAATTTTTTTTTTTTAAATTTGAGCTACGCATCGATCACTCAGTCTAGATAATTAAAAATAATTGTATAAAATGCTCTGAAAATTATGTTTAATACAACCTAATTGACGTTATGACTTTGAAACTTTTTTTTTCAAATAACGCTCACACATCACATTTTTAGAATATATAATCTGCACTCGGTGGTAACTTTATTATGATTAATTAATGGAATTGGAACATAAATTAATGGGATGGCGGTAGAACATTCTTTGAATATCTTTTCGTCTAATAGTTCCGTTTGAGCATTGCAATATTTTCTTCATATAAATCACAACATAATGAGCCCTGCTAAGCCACAATGTGGTACACAGTACGCATAAGCGGAGAACCCATGCGTAAAATTCGATCGACAGATACGCAAAGTAGAGCTTCATCCAATAGCAGCTTGAAGTTCACTATCCGAATTAGCGAGTGCACGCTTAAAGAATAACTCTTTCATTTCGGTAGGAGTAATCTTTAATAAAGTGTTGAAATTTCGTTTTCAATTATGGCGATTACTTGACTTAATGTACTGGAAAAGTAATATCTATGCTTTGAAAATAGATTTAATTATAAATTAGTTTATCAAATGCCGTTCTCGATGTAAATTATGATTTATAAGAATTTATTGATTCCAATGCGTACAGGTCTTACAATTTTCATTTATTTTGACAAGTACTTTCGTCAATATAATTTTCGGAGCCATTATATATTTCAGCTTGACTTTCATGTTTGCTGACTGTTATTAGCTATGAATAATTTTCTTTCAAAAACAAAATTGTTAAAATGTAAATGATGAAATAAATAATATTGAAATAAAGGATGTGTTACATGCGACTTCAGAAAGGAATTGCTATTTGTGCATCTTGTCAGATGTTCGAAACAAATACAGCATAAAAATATTAGAAAGCTAGAAATTTCCTTAAAAAAGGGAGAAAGTTTTTGATGGGAACTTTCCGAACGGCACGTTTAAGATTAAAGATTCAATGTCCGTCGAATAAATGTTGTATTGATTTTTGTAAGAATATTGAATTGTATGCTTATGGATCGTATAACATTATCGATTCTCTATCTGTAAATCATCAGACACGAATAAAAAATAAGAATTATATGGAAGCTAGATTAAAAACTAAAATATGAAATAAAAAAATTACGAGGGCAAATATGTATTTCTATTTTGAAAAAGATAATACATTTTAAAGAATTTAATTGTATAATAAACATTCGGATAATTATTGAAATTGCATCGTTGATATTTTTTTCAAAAATTTTTGTGACATTTAAAAAAGATATTAATATTATAATTCTTTGTATAAACACTTAAATTAAATATTTTTTATTAATCGTATAGTTTTAATTAAATATTTTTAATTAAATTATATTTTTAATTATTAATTTTTTTTAATATATTTTTAATATATTAAATATATTTAATATTTAATATATTTAAAATATTTTTAATTTTTAATTAAATTTATGTATTTATTGAAAATTATAGTAAACTGTTTTCAAACACATGCGATGACAAATATTTTATTTGGCATTTTATATACTCTCAAACTGCAGAATTAGATTCTAGAGATTTAGACTCCAGAGAGAATTAGACACTAGAGTATTACAATGAAAAATGCAGTGGCACGATACAATAGTAATTAACAAATGTATTTGCGCTCCTATAATTTAAAATAAAGTAATGGCCTAAAACTTTTTCGCAGCTGATTGTGACTCACACTCCAAATTGATACATTTCAACGTAGCTCTTTCGAGATAAGCAGCCATTGCTACTTTTGCGACCGAGGAGTATTGAAATTCGTTCAGATTCGCAGCTTCTTGGCAACGTACGGATGGGTATGCGCACCTTAGAGGAGCGGATACGGAAGAATGGCAACAGGTAAACGGGCCCGCGTTGTGTGCTTTTGGTCCAGGGTCCTCGTCAAAATCGTCGGCCAAACTTGTGGCCCCGCGTCCTGGCGATGTCCCTCGCGAACGTGCGACGCCTCTCATTAAGGTCAAGTTGAAAATCGTTTCACGGACTCGCTCGGCCTCTCAACCATTAACCGACTGGCCGAGTGCGCGAGTCGCTTGACGTCATCGCGATAACAGGCAATTCCGAGTTCATTGTCCTTGGGCACGCGCTTTCCTCTTCCCTTGTAGCCGGTGGCCGTGTGTCCGCCTCCTCCTGTTCCTTCTCTTCCTCCCGTCTCGTCGCCCGCCCCCGCTCCACCCCCCCGACCCATCCCTCGGTATTTCCCCCCCGCCGCCCCCCGCCCCGGCGCAGTCCCACCCGTCGGAGCCACCCGCCAAGCCGTCGCCGACGCCGTCGGCTGCACCGCTTGCCCGTCTCCGGCTCTTTTCCCCGGATCGGGAACCTCGACGCCGAGACGCCGCGGAAATGCCTTGACTCCCTCCCTCCCACCCTCCCTCCCTCGCTCGGGCAAATCGCCCGGGAGATCGACTCCGGTGGCTCCTTTTGCCGGTGCCCGTGACCGGCTCCTGTCCCTACCCCATCGCAATGCTTTTACTTCCCGATTTGCCTGCGACTTTGACTTCGCAGTCGAACGCCGTCGCTTCCTGCCCCGGAGCGTCGTCCGGATGATCGGCTCGAGAGCCTCGCCGCTCTCCCTCAGCCCTCGAGAGATGCTTCTTCAACAAAAGGGTTCGACGATTTTGGATGCTGCCGTAATCGAGACGAGCCACTTTAGCACCACTGCGACTTGATTTCTGGCTCGTGTCGCTTTACTTCGTTATTGCAATTTGTGCTATTTTTTAGAAACGAGGCTCGATCATTACCAGCCATAACTGAGATTTTCTAATTGCGTGAAAATTCTGTAACGTTGCAATTTTTATTTTATCCCGTAAATTTACTCGTACTATCGCTTCTTACTCCAACGTCGTGCATTCTTTTAGGATTTGCCTTCAAATATCAAGAGGCTGTTAGTTCTGTATTTTTTACATTAAATGTAATTTAAATAATTTTTTATCGTATTTTTTTAACTATATACTTCAACCACTTCAATCAATGTGATTTAATTACCCTTAAATGACAGAATAGAGATATCTCCATTTGTTTCTTAAGCATTATGTTCCTGAAAACGTTTATGTCCATTAACTATTTTCAAATACATTTTTTTCTATTCAGTCAAGTGTATAATATATAAATATCCAACGATTCGTCTTCATTTTTTTTTATTAAATTTGTAATTATAATTTTTATCAGATATAAATTTTGCAAGTCCCGTCTCTGATTATGTACGCGCTGTGTCAATACCATAGATATTTAAGCAAAGCAGTCGCCAGAACGTCTCATTAGAGAATTTCAACTGGACATCTTCCATCCGAAATAGTTAGTTTCCTTTTAGCATTTTCCCGTTAATTTTATTTCATTCCTTGATGCTATGGTTGCATATTTTCGTTCGTGATTTCCCGGTAAATCTAGATCGTCAACATGCATAGACAGCTAAATAATGCCTTTTAAAGCTGCCCCTGAACTACTACTTGCATGAACCTAATAATATATCGCGAAATTTGATTGAAAGGAGGAATAGTTGCTCAGTGGCTTGCTTTATCCAAGCGTGGATCCCGAACTATTTCGATAAATTATTTCCTACTTCTACTGCACGTCGACCAGTATTAAAACGGTTTTTTATCAATTTAAATAACTCTTTTTGGCACTTCAAACTAACTGCAACTTTATACATTTATTTTAATAGAATCGTATAGTTTTATGAAGTCCACAAATAGTCGTCATACTACTGCACAAGACTTCCGTTTCTTTTCTAATAGCTCACTAACTATCAACGCTCGATCGCCTATCAACTTACTGTGTCGATTCCCATATTGATAATTTCGAATATCTTCTGCAATAGGATTTGAGCTCGGTTACTAAAGCTCGAGATAAAAGTTTGTAATGGCTAGAAGCTAGATGAACATAATAATTATTGTTGTATATTTCATACTTCTTTTATATGATTAAAATTATAATTAATCAATTTACAAGTTCTTTCAGTAATTTTTTAAATTCCGTACATATTACAGATGGACTCTTAAATTTTAAAAAACACTTTACTTCATAGAATAATTATCATCTTATTGAATAATAAATAAATAATAGATAGAAGCTGTAATCAGCTGTATTTTATTAATTATCTAAATAATATAATTTTTCAAAGACAAGTTGTTTAAAACGTTTCCACTTTTGGATTCTATTATTTTGTTATAAAATTTTATTGGTACATACAGTAATAAATATTGTTTTAACTAAATAATATTTTAATAATTCCTTTGAAAGTAAAATTATATCATTTAAAACTATTGTTTTGCGATTGCAAAAATGTTTCTACTCGTATTAATTCAAAACATATTTTGTGTTTTTTCTTTATTTCAAAACATTATCTTAAATGAAATGATTACATCTTAACCCTTACTTCTTTTTTTTTCCTATTGTTTTATACAAATATATTGTCGCACGTGTTATCCAGTATTTCGAATTAATTAGAAATTCAAACCTCTATTAATCCTTAAACCATATTAATCTAGCTTGTAATATAATACATAAAGAAGTTAATACATAAAGAATAATAATAGTAATTTTGTATAAAGTTTAAACTACGTTATTATCGATTAAAAAATAATCTATTAATTATGTACAATTTTATTAACATATAATATCTAATTTTGCCCACACGTATAATTAAATACTAATAATTAAATTATTACAAGTAAGACGTACATTATTTTTATATTGTTTTTTATGTTTAAATTACATAAACTATATTATTCAAGATAGCACGATATATTAACGTCATTATTAAAAGTTCTAATTCTTCTATTATGTATTAAAATAAAATAGTATCTGTAATTATTTAAATGCTATTTCATATTTTTCTTATAATATTTTGCAAGGATTATCAAAAATAAAAACTATTTCTTAATAATTTATTTTAAGAAATAAAAAAGATAACAATCTACTCATAGTACACAGAATAATTGTTAAGCATATCGTTATTTTCTATTTATTATAAGATTATATCTTGATCGTGATTTTGATAACATGCTCTTATGTTAAGAAGATTACGATTATATTACGATTATGTCCATCAATTAAACTTATAACGTTTCAAAATGCACTATTTAAGTGAAGAACATTCTTTGTAGTTTCTTAAATATTTTTTTTAATTTATCAATGTAAAATATTTATATCTGTACCTAGTTTTCATTTTCTTATTCTGGATAGCGATCGAATCACTGTAAATTGATTTATTTATTCAAAGTTGCAATAGGAACCCTTTGAGATACCTCAGTATCTCTGTCAATTATATAATTAATTAAAATATATAAGGCAGTTCAATTTATATTTATTTAGGTCTAAATTTTGCATTTCAAACTGAAATAATATTCGAGTTAATGTTAAAAATAATTGTATAAATGTAAAAAATAATATTTTTTTTATTTCTGTATTACTACTAATAATAATTTTGTTTTAATGAATTCCAACAATTTTTTTAAACAGTCTTAAAATCTATTTCAATGAATTAAAGTTAATAATAGCTGTTTTTCAAAGTTAGCAATGGATTTATTCAAATTCATTATTAAACTTATTTGTAAATACATTTTTAAAAAAGTTAAAGTTTTCTCAATTTTAGAATTTTGGTTTTGTAATAAATTGATTTAATTTTTTGGTAATAATATTATTTATGAAACTTGTTAAATTTGTAATATATTTAAATAAATAAATTACATACTTTTTTTGAAGAAGAAAATTTATAATTAAATAAACTTTATAAAGTATTGTTGAATTTATATTATTTGATTAGAATGAACAAGTAATATAATTTAATTATCTTAACTATTTTTATACAAAATAAAAACAATAACTTCAAAATAAAATTTGTGTACTATTGGATAACATAACATAAAATAATCATGTCAGTTTTAGAACAAGTTCCATGTTATTTTACGATTCGAAGCTACTACATTTTTATAAATACTTTTTTCTTAAGTATTTAAATCAGGTACATAAAATTTATGCATTCGTTACAAAATTTAGCAATTACTTATTGTATTTATCGAAATAAAGCAATCATAATTATCGTTCGATCTAAAGAATATTTTACCCAAAATTTGAGGCTATCCTATTTTTAAATAATATAAAATATTAAAAGAAGTATAACAAAGTTGCCGTTTTTTCACTCTTTTATTATTAAACAATGAATAAGGAATGTTTCATTTAATTATTGATGAATTCTCTTCTTCTTCCAATCATTATCTAATTGTAAATTAAAAAAAAATTAGCTCATATTCACACGAGGATACAAGATTTAGTATACGTTATTTAACAATTATAAAACTATTGCAATTATACATGGTAATTTAACCGACTAAATAACAATTTTATTGTGTAGAAAGAAATAATTGTATCGTTTTCTTAATTTAATTTCAGTTCTTTGTATACCTTCATCTACGTGATTTACAGAAATTACTTTATAACTCATACAACATTAAATTGTACGCTTATACACAATAGTTAATAGCCTTTGAAGATCTCAAGATATATATATATATATATATACATACATATATATATACTGAAACATTTTTGATCAATCTGATTTAATATTCTCGTAATAATTACATTTTTCTTGTATGGTAATATTCCAACAATTATTCATCATCATTTCGTTATAATTTTCTATTTTACACTTCACGTACCGGTTCATACTTCAAATTCAGTAGTTTTATTTAAAAAAGTTAATTTGAACTAATTTCTACATCTTTATTAAAAAAAAGCACAGTTATAATAATATCTGTTCACTACGTATTAATAATTCAAAATGCTAATAAACAATAATTATATATCAATGCAGCGAAAGTAATTGAATTATTCTTGTGAAACTGATACTATCATTCGTTGTTTCATAAATGGTTTCGAATGAAACTTGATTGATCTTTGCCAACGTGATTTAACCTGTAGAATAAACTATATTAGTTGATGTTCCAACTTATATTGCGTTGTCATGTAATTAACGAAAGCCATCTAGGCAACAAAGTACAACATTTTTTGTTGATTACGAATCTCTTTTCTCCTGACTTTTTAATGTTTAATTGTTGTATTGATTATAAAGTACAATACGTTAATTTTATGTACTAGTTACGATTAATTGAGTAAAGCAAATCGGTTTATTAACAATATTTCAACATTTGATTGGTTGATGTATATTTTTCTCTATAATAAATGTTTCATTTATACTCAAATAGATATGTAGGTGTTAGAAGTTTTGAACACCTATTAATAAAAAATACATAAATATTAATTTATTTAATATTTAAAACATTAATTCTAAAATTTTTTCTTCTTAAAACAGTTGCTTAAGATTGATTGCATAGATTCTCTATATTCTTAAACATTTTTATTTAAAAAATTTTTTACATAGTAGTTTAGTAATTATTTTACTTTGCATTCTTTACTAGAAGATATGTCTATAATATAGAGCTTATCATTAATATCTCTAATATCTAAAATGAAATCTGTAATTGATGTTTAAAATTATTCAGCAGTTTTTCATTTACACGTAACAGATGCACAGTCCGTCAAATTTAAAGATGAATCAGTTATGTCGATGTGATACGTACAAAAAATCATTTTATTAAATTTTTGAAAAAAATTATAGTAAAAATCAGGTATGGGAGTACAAATTTTATTAGGAGATTGTTTCAGTTAAGTTAATTAAGAACAAAATTTTTTAAAAGAGGTTTAGAAGAATAAAGTTTTGCAGAAAAAGTATTATAAAGCTTTCATAATAATCGATTGTATAATTTGTAGCCTTTACAATATGTGCAGTTAATTTTGTACAATTGTAATTAAAACATAATAAATATGAGATCTATTTCGAATTATTAATTTACTACATAAGTATATTATATTAAGTCTAGCAATATAAGTAGCAATCGTTAAAATCTTTAGTTCGGATTATTTCACAAAATCTCTTGAAATTCGTATATCATGTTTGATATATGTATATCGATTATAAATATGACAAATAATTCGTAATAATCGTAAGTAAGAATTCAAACTTGCGGATAATTAGCAAAAGCTTTGAGAAACGAATGTTTCTAGTATTCCGTATTTGAGTAATTGAATAGTATTTTAGATTGCAGAAATTGAACGTGAGCGCACGCGCACACAAAATGACAAGTAAGCAAATAAAATACGAATTACGTGGAAGGGGGGGGGGAGCGGGGCGTGGAGTAAGGGAGGTACTGAAATTAAAAACCTTTCAAATCATGCATTATTAAAATCAAAACAGTGTTCGAGCGCGCGCGCATCAGAATTTAAAATAAGCTGCGGCAACAACGACCGCATATATGCGAAAAGAGGAAGAAGAAGAAGAAGAAGAAGAAGAAGGAGAAGAAAAAAGAGAATCGTCAGAAGAATTCTCGTCACACGCCTCGAGTAACTACGAACATACGGATACGATATCGCGCAACGAAACCTTCTTATTACGCTAACCAGGAAACCCGGCATATGTGTGTACATATAGCCGAGGGATAATTTTGCGAGCGCGCGATTCGAATAATTTTTCTTCTTTAAAGCATCGAGAATCAACTCTAAGCTGTATGGTAGGCAATTTAAAAAGAAAAGTATAGCAAAGCACGCAGTAATTACGCGTTAACAGATTAAATAGGTCAGAGAGAGAGAGTGAGGGAGAGAGAGAGAGAGAGAGAGAGGGAGAGGGATGCGTCGCGGGCAGAGGAGTCTATATTAACGCTTTAAGCGTACACATGCACAACGCCGGCAATTATCCAGATAACGCACTTTGGAAGCAGTGGAAGCAGGTGCACGAGTGCATTGATAGAGCAGAGACGAAGGATACGAGGGAGGGTAGAGGGAAGGCAGATACGGACTGTAACTGAGCATACATGGGAGAGTGCCTAGGCTCGCGCTTATTATTAATTCATTATTCACCGGCCTTTTCCGACTAATATGAATCCCGTCCCCCGGCGGATTGCCGGTGCGCCGACGTCTATTCTTCCCGCTCTCTATCTTGCCCGGCCGATCTTTGCTACTATTCCGAGTGTGTGCGTGATGTTGCGATGAGAGGCGGTTCGGTAATGCTAATGCACGGGCGCTTTTAACAGTTGTGCAATCGTCCTACGTGCATGCCCGTAACTGTGGGTATGGCCGCGCAATTGGCGAATCTGCTTCGCAGTAATAAGCAGGCAAAAGCTTTTCGGAGCGATCTGAATTCTGGCCTCCCGTTGCGACGCGCTTAGCCGTTTCTAGCCTGCGCCGATAGCAAGCCCGAGTCAATAATGAATTTATAGTTATTCCGATCAGCGGGATGTATTTTCTGTCTGTCTGTCTCTCTATCTCACTCTCTCTCTATCTCTATCTATCTATTAATCTTTCTCTATCTTTCTCTTCCCCTCCATGACGATGTGAGATAAAACCGAATTATGAAGTTCATAAATTGTAAAATGAGAATGGATACAAAAAGTTTGAGATCTATAGTCGCCTTTCGTTCGAAAGTTGAAAACTGAATAAAGACGAGAAGATACTGTTCACTTTACTATTAAGCACGAATAAGACTGATATTACGTTATGGAGAATTAATTCCCTGGTTAAAGTTATCAAAATTCTAAGAAACAATGGTAAGCGTAATTTATGTACATGCTCCGGACGCCGATAACAATTTTTCAATCTTGTACCATTCTAATTTATTTATATATAAATTGTAACATTTGATGCCGAGATGAATAGCGTCTGCATTGACAAGAGTGAGAGTTTCTTAATGCGTTAGACCTCGCGTGCATACAGGAACAAAAGAGTTACGTGTAATTAATTTTATATTAAAAACAATGCATCGAGAAACATAAATATTGGTTTAGTTTTATTGCAGTGCTGAAACTGCATATCGGATTTTTCCAATATTTATTTCCTTTTCTTCGCGTTGCTTTATTACCCGAACAACAGTAAGAACATAAATATTAAGAGATTTACTTTTCAGGAAATTTTATTTATAGCGGCCTCGAGGAACACTATTAAAAATTACATGGAAATATCAATTACATCATAAAAATAATGTTATAATGCATTGATTAGTTTAATTGCTTTTCCGATTAATAAATATTGTCAAGTTTGTGAATTTAAATATTGCAGACGTTGAAAACAAAACATGGCATTTGGTTGGAAACGAAATGCAAATTCTATCGAAAACCTTGTAAACATTTTTTACGCTTTTTTATTCCATCAATTGTGCACAGGTTAAAAATATTTCGACTTGATTCTCATTAAATTATGTTAAACGAGCAAAACGTTCGAAGCCTTAAAATAATACGTTTAGAGCTGACATCCTTTGAATTGCTAACCAAAATAACTTAAAAAGCATTTTTCAATCGAAACTCTCTATTCTTAACGAGCATTTTGAATAAGCTTATGATTCGAGTATTATAATCGGAACGAGTGAATTATAGTTTTAAGTATGAGATGAACACAATTGATTGTTATTAAATAAAGGCATTTAGTCGGAATTCCATGAAAAATAAAAGTATCGATATTTTCAAAAGAGATCCGAACACACATTTTAAATTTCTTTTCTTATGACAAAGAGACGGAATAATCATTTGTAAATAGTTGTTATTCTTTCCACTGCGATTATCTTTATCTCTTCCTGTATTTGCGTTATTGCGTATTTAGTTTTATGATTAAGCAAGGAGAAAACGAACGGTCGGACGGCAAATGAATTATAATGACTTTCACATTTTTGGAATGGATGTTGTCGAGATGTATAGTTATGAAACAATGAAGTACGAATGCGTAAGTTATCCTTCATTTCGTTGGGTAAATGGTGTTGGACGACCTATTTAAGCGAGCTAGTCAAGAGTAAGGAATTAAAAAGACAAGAAAAAAGGAAAATATTCGAATGATATATTTTGCACAACTTATATTGTTTAGTAAGTAATCAGAGAACAGGGACGTAAGATTATTGCGCTCGCGTAGATCAGCTTTCCGTTGTGAAAGCGAGCCCCATAAATATCCCTTCGTATCCTTCAAAGTAAGCTCAACGAGGTTGAGCTGATAATCGAGACCGAGGAAGAGAAATGCACCTACGATGGCTGCGAGGACCGAAAATTTGCGTGGCTGCTCCCTTCCCGGTTCAACAATCGCGTGTACGCGGCTCCGACGAACGGATCTGGCAGCCCCCCGAGTTCTTCCCCCCCCCCCCCGAAAATCATCCCGGTGCAACCAATACTTACGAGGCCAATCTCGGCCCTGGCATCGGGGTGCGCCTCGACGGCTCGGGTAAACCTCGTGACCCGCGTTTCGACTGTAATAAAGGAGCGGCTTCGAGGGGTTGAGAGTAGTACCGTCCGATTATTGGCCGAGTCGCGGCCGAAGGAGAGAAGGGCGCATCGAAGTCCTCGGTGCCGAAGTCCCTCGCCTACCCGGAACTTTCGAGGCGACGAAAGCTTGTACGGCGCCGTTGGCGCACCCACGCGCGCGATCCCCCGGGCTCCCGTCCGACTCGAGCCGCTGCCTTAGACCACTATCCTTTCGCTGGATCTCCGTTCCTAGCCAAGGAAAAGCCTGGCCGGCTTTCGCCTCTCCTCGCTCTGTCTCGGGTGTGCATTGTTTCGAGGTCTCCCACTCGATGCCACCCGACGTTGGACACCGTCAGTCTCCGTCGAGGCTCTAATACGCGGCCACTTGGTCGCGCTCCCCCTCCCCCAGAGCTTTCGCCCGGCGCCGGTGGAATTTTTCGACCCGGGAGTCGACCCAACCGCGCGACACGCGGATAACTGTATTAGGGGTAGTGTTTAGTTGTACTTTAGGGCTGAGCGCAGTTGGGATCGATAGGAGTTGCGCGAGATACCTAGTAATTGATATTGAACGCAGGCTTTTTGAATTATTTCTTTGATGTATTCGAACTTCGCTTCGCGTGTCCTTTTGTCGTTCCACCGCTCTTGATTAATTTGAGTTTAGGAGGGCTCATCGATTTGCCGGGGGTTACGTTTGCGAATTTTGTCCTCCAGCTTTAGCTCAAATATTATATTATAACTCATTTATTTTATAAGCGGTCAGCTTCAAAATTATAGTCAAACAATCATATTATTATTATTATTATTATTATTATTATTATTATTATTATTATTATTATTATTATTATTATCAGCAGAGTTTGGCATATGAAACAGTAATTGACAGTAATATTTCATATTTAAAAGCATAGCTTTCGTTGTCCCGATAAATTTAACGCAAGCTTCTTATATCGTAAACGCTTTTAGAAATTTTTCGACAAAGTATAAATTTTAATCGTTACGCAAATTTTATTTTATCTGGCATTTAAAAATTCTAAGAGTTTTATCATAAGTTTTCTATTTCACATACAGTTGTAGAAACATTTAAGAACTCATTGTCTTCTAATGAAATTTTAATGCTGCTGAATGAAAATGCTTTTAATAGAAAGAAAAAAACCAAGAGGCTCGCGTTTGTTGTTACGTAGTAAATATTACATAAAAATGTAGTTTACTTTCTGCATAGAATTTATAATTTTGTTTGATTTTTATGTTTCAGCGAGTAGGAGTAAAAAGAATGGGCATAACTTTAGCCAAAAAAGGTAGGAGAATTGATTATATTTATAAAAATAATGTTAATTACAATAAGTAGCTTAAAGTAGGTAAGGAGAAAAGCTAGAAATAGCGCGGAGGGGAAAAAAGACAGAGGGAAAAAAAGCTCGAGGGAAAAGAAGCAGAAAATATAACTTCCACTCAATTTCTTTAGCAATGCAAGCATACGACTTGCGAATAAAATGCGACATTTGATAATACTTCACAAAAGAGGTAAGTACGGATGCACGTGCGTCATATCGATTTGTAGAAGATGTAAGCACGTTGAAGGGCTACAGGTTGATATAATGGAAAGTACTCGAATGAATTTGGAGTCGAATGCATGGTTTTTAAGGTAGAATTCAATTATAATAGTAACGTTTTGAAATAAAAAGTGGTGATTTACAAGGTGATTTTTAAAAAATTTTACATTATTCATAGGTAGCGCGATTTGTTCGAAGTTTCCAGGTGTTTTACACGGAAATCATTCAGATCCTTACTTATTTATACATACCAATATTTTCGTATTATTTTATTTACTAAAGAAAATACAGGTTTCGTGCCCGCAATTATTTCGAAGTATATACACCAGTAAGAAGCAAAGAAAATCAATAAAGAAAAAAAATTATCATAAACAAGTTCAGAAAGTTTTTATAGTAATAGACTCATTTTTTTAATATTGAACGTAAACTCTCTTTTTATTAAATGGATTAAAAAACAAGAATGTCTTATAGACCAAAAGTCTTATTTAATGCGACACTTTCGTAATAATAATTAAATGTTAGATTAAATATAAAGAATACAATGTTCTCATAAATGTTATACTATACAAAGGTATTCATCACAAATTCAAAATTTATCACGAGCAGTTTAGTGTAACTCGTACAGGATTAATTGAGATTCTGTCTAGTTTTAAAAAAAAAATTTAAATGTATTATTGTAGATTTTTTAAATTATTGACGAAATACGGTAAGTTATGACAAAGATTGGTACTAAATTACCAAATCAGAATAAATATACATTGTCCATAATTTAATTATGAAATATATCTTATCCAGAAATTTATTTATGTCTTGATCTTTGATAAGTACACGAAGGTAATCTTTAATTAAGTGTCCGGAGCCCATTTGTTCCGATAAGATTAGCTTTTTCACTTAGAAACTTCTTAGGTACAATATTTTGATACTATAAGAGGCGCTTCGGAATCAATGTTGGATTCCTTTTAAAAGTATTGTTGGAAAGAGAATATCATTCTTAACTTTACCAAATAGAATTCACAGTAGCTTTTAGAAACAAACTATACATAAGATTCGGATATTTTTATCTGCTCGGAATATGTCACTACTGTGAAAAATAGTAAAAGCTTTTTAAAAATTATGTTAACAAAGTTTTTTCCTCATTAGGAAGAATAAAATAGAAAGAACATTACGTGTTGTGAAAACTTTTTCTATATCAAATTACGTCCGTAGTGACCGAGATTCGAAATGGCTTTTGGCTAAACCTGAGCGAAATTCTAAACGCTTTTAAAAATCCGTTTCCAAAGTATACGAGTACACGCTGCAATCCATCAGCCATTAAAATATAAAGCTAAAGAATCGTTAAAAAATATAAAGTCAAAAGCTGCAGTATATCTTCAGTATTCAGCTACAGCTTCGAGTCACGGAAGACTAATTCTGTCGAACTGTGAAGTATTTAACGATAACGATTGCGAATACATCTTGGAGGAAAGGTCATTGGATCATTGATTTGTAATAAAGTCCGGCAATCCTGCAAGGCTCGGTATTCTCTCGTTAATCAAAGTATCCTGCAAGGCTCTCCTATCCAGCTTAAGTCCAGGAGGCTCATCGGGAGTGCGATTTCGGGGCTGGGGGAGAGGAGGCACAATTCCGCATAATTCTTAATTGCCACGAGCATCGGCAGAAGGTGGCGACTCTCGGCCCTCGTAACTCGGCCTCCCCTCGCGCTTCAGCTCGCGCGCACGCACATCGCCGGTGGCGAGGAGCGGATTTCGGCTCGGCGGTTCCCCAGTCCTGGTGGGGGGAATTCGGGCGCCGAAAACCGGCGCGTACGTGACCGTCGCCGGTGGTGGGGATATCGGGGAGGTGGCGGCCGAAGGTGGGTAGGGATGAATGTAGGCCACGAGGTCCGGGCCACGAGGTCACTATACCATTCGGTTGAGCCGAAAAAAGCAGCGGGCGAAGGTCGGGGCCGATGTACCGACCCGCCCCCCGCCGCCGCCGCCGCCGACGAGCAGACGACGCCGCGACTTGGAGTCAAGGCCGAGCAGCCGGCTTTTCCCTTTTTTTGCCTTCTTTTTTTTTCGCCCGAGCGCATCACCGGCGTACGCGGGGCTGATCTCGGCTCGCGGTTCCTTTGCCCTTACCTCGGGCCCCACCTGCCGACCCATCGCTCGGATCCATCGGCCGGTTTCTGGGAATTCTCTCGGCCCGAGTGCACCTCTTAGCCTCTTGGTTAACGTTGCTCAGCCCCTGAGTATGAATTTCTGTACGACTCTGGCCTTGATCGGCACCCTATAACCAATTATTGCTTTTATGCAGCTTGTGTCGTTAAGGTCCAACTGCGATCGCTTTTCAAATGTAAGCGCGCGCACCCACGGGCTGATCTCGAATAAGAGGAAACTGGATTCTTTAAGACAAAGTGGCCGTTTCGTATAAATCATCCTCAACGTTTCACTTTGTCTGCCGTGCGCATAATACGTGCCAGTGAGTATCGCATTTTGCTGAAAGTAACGAGGCTGCGTTTGTTACTCCCATTCATCTCGATTGGCAACAAAGATAAATTTTACATATAATCATCGTTTACTTTACTATCTACTCAAGTTCGTCAAATTACTTCCTTCTCTTACTTAAAGAATGCATGACGCAGGGCACTTACAGATATCGAAGTATTTATGGAACCGTGAAATATACATTATCATTTTATGATAAACAATTTATCATCGGATATTACATTTTCATACGGCAGATGATTGTTTTTTAAAGCTCATATATATTAAAAATTCTCAATTTTTACAACTTACGTATAATTTTTAATTGTTTACCTTATCAGCCATCCTGAGCAAAATAGTTTTTATCTTATTTATTAAGCTTGGTCAGATTTATGTACAACAATAGCTTTTCTTAATTAACATTTATATTTATATTCGAGTTCTTTGCGATGTTTTTATGCGATGCCCATTTTTTGTAACAGATTTGAAATACTGTTTTAATAATTGCCATTACAGATATTATACATTATATTCAATGAGATCATTTTATATAATGATGTTTTATACTTGTCTAAAAATTTAGATTCAATGAAATTTAACACTTGTTATTATTTTTACACCTAAATATTTAAAATTTAATTTTCTTTAGCTTTTATAATGTTTATTATTAATTGTACGACGCGCATTACATGTTTTCATTTTTAACAAATGCTTTTAAATGCTTTTGCTTCGCAATATTTACTACGTAACTCCTATCAATTACTAATCATAAACGTCGGCTTTTTATGATTAATCATTAATCTTATTTTTATCCTTGATTCTATTAAAAGTTCAATTTTTCGCATTATAAATTTTTTTAGATAGAACCATTATGTTCTGTGACTTGAACGTAACAATTATAATGGAATAAAAATTATGTTATGATATGTAAAATATTGTTTTATATACTGATTTGTACAAATTTTGAAATATTGTGTAATGAATAAATAAAACCTGAAAATGTGTTCGTTGTGGCAATAGCATAATTTCAATTTCTAACAATCATAATAAGTTGTCTTGTTTTTCATAGATATTATTCCATTTATAATTTGTTGCTTGATTGCACATTACGACCATTAATTTATGTTTTCTGATATTGTGAAAATTGATTTTTTTTATATTATATTTATGCTCACGTTATTATACAAATATTTTTATTACCATTTTTGAGGAAAATTAGGCTGTTAATCTCACTATCGTTAAATATTTTATTTATGCGTTTTTATTTATATTTTATTTTTACGTTATCATAGTTTTTGTGAAATATATTGTTTAATTTTCTATTTATTCAAATACACGTTTATGAAAATTAATCTATGGCGTCTCGTTTTCATTTATCAAAATTTTGTGATAATAATATTAAATCTTTTTTAGTTTAAAATCTGAAACAAACATTATAAAAAATATCTATTAATGTAACGTGTTTCCTTTATTAAATTTAAATACACTATCAAAAAACAGTTTTTCATGAATAAAATGCTTTTCACTCCAATATAGATTATTAATTAGCAGACTTATAAAAAATATATACATATTGATATTTTTGATACATTTATAATGTATATTTAAAGTTTTTAGTTTTTTGTGAAGAATTCAAATTATACATAATTTTTGTTGTACTGTTAGGTCGATAAAAACGTTATGTTTTATCAACGATTTTATCCATTTGATGTTTGGAAACTTGTTGATGTTTTACTTGATATTCAAGATTAAAATTTTTTCCAGTTTTTGAAACAAACTTTAGTTTATTTATGGGATTTATTTCTAAAAATAAATTTTTAAAACAATATAAAATAATATAATCTGATTCTATAAATAGACGCGTGTGTAATTTGCATTTGCATTTTTATTAAGAAACAATTTGAATTTTATTAGTATTAAATCGAAATTGGAAATATTTTGGAAGTATTTTGGAAAAATTATGCTTTTTTCAAATTAATTTAAACCAGCTTCAAAGCATTTATATAATTTTTCAGTATGTTTATTTAAATAAAACTAGAAATATTTTTTTTAATAAATTTTTTTTTTATCAATATATAAGGTTATAAATTGTAAATCTTTTTTTCTCAATTATTTTAATAATAATTTATTTCATAACTATATGTGATTTTAAACTATAAATCTGTAGTATAAATATTATTACAACTTAGAGGACCGTGCATAAATTATCGCCAATCAATTGTTTGTGGGATATTTATTTGCGGCCTAAGCCACCTTCCGATTTTATTATTGCACGCGAAAAAAGTTTTGCGCTCCAAAATTAATAGGTGAATTCGTATTTACGTGCACCAACGTACCAAATCGCATAGGAGGATCTGCATACGTAATAACAAAGTGAGGAGAAAAGATGTCGCTGACGGTTGAGTAGCGCATGCATTACAAGTATTCGTGACCCGGAAACGCAAAGCCACTCGCGAAAAAGGAAACGATACGGAGGCCGGGTTCCCAACTTCCGCCGAAAATACAGCCAATGCTTCTCTCGCCGCGGCTCTCCTTAATCAATTGTAATTAGAGCGAGCGCTCGATCCCGTTGGCGCACAAGTGCCCGCAGGGATCAATGGCCGCCGCACTCGACCAGTGACAACGAAATTTCGCTGTGCAAACAAGAGCCGAGTGCGGAGGTGCCTCGAAGCGGGCTTCCGGCGGCCGAGGGGTCGGGAAATCGGCTCCGCGGGCTTTGCCTCTCGCGCGTCCTCGGCTTCATTACGGGCAGGCCTTAATCTCCATTTCTGATCTCCTCCAATGATGACCGATTGTTTATCCCGATCCACGCGGATCTTTCTCTCTTCTTCTTCTCCTTGTTGATGCGAGCTCGTTGTTGAATCGATAGACACGAGAGTCTAGGGCTATGCCGAGCTTTAAATATTTATTTTAGCACTGGATGTCCCATCGAGACCTTAACATCTTTTGATTGATCAAGACTTTTAATTATACCCAGAGTCACATTTCTCATCACAGTTCTATCTAACATAAATCCCTTACAAGTTTCGATTGTCGTTATTGACTCGGTACATGGTTGATGCGTTGTCTCTTGCATTCTTATATGCCCCACGGTATATAATTACTTTAAGATTATAATTTATAATTTTAAATTATTACAAACATTTAACGAGGCTTCTTTCTTTTCTTTTTTCTTTTTTTAACGAATTATGCTCGTTAACATAATATTGCAAGAAAAGCGAATTTTTATTTCTACGCTGTGATTCAAGTGTAATGAGATTAAAATGCGTTCTAAAATTATTTAGATGCACACTGCTTAAATTATTCTTGGTAGAAACTCGTATTTACACTATAAACGACAGCTGGAGATTTTTTAAATTACCATTTTTATAAAAAAATTTTGTGTCAACATCAACCGTTGAAGTGTAATTTATCTTCATTTGTTTTTATTTATAATAGAAAACTATTTTTATATAAGTTTGTAATTTAAAATACAATCTCGTTATATTTGAGACATTGGCTTTTCATAGCCGCATTCCGAAAACTTAATTTAGAAAACTTTATAATCTCAATATTGATGGAACTTGTTAATTTTAAATTATACAAATTCCTTCGTGTTACATAAGTATATTACAAAAACACAATTTTTAATACGAACAAGAAAAGTTAATAACTAAAATGACTCATTCGGAAATCATAATAACTTTTAAAACTTCGACGTATCGAGTACAGAATTTTATACGTGTATTAGAAAAGTAATTTTAAAGTTTAAATTTTATACTTTTTATAAAATATTTTAAAGGCTTACAGGGAGCTATTTTTTCTTAAAATATATTTTGAGTGACGTTTTTGCATTTCAAAAAAAAACTTTTTGCAAAGATTTATTTACGCGTGCGCACACATAACGATGTATATATATATATATACATTAACAGAAATTAGTTCATCGTAAAAGTTTAAATGTTGCCTTTGAAGAACTTTTCGATAAGACTTTGTATAAAATTATTAAAACTCAAATAGTTTTGGTGACCTACTACATCATCAGAATTTGCAACATAAATATTTATCTATACAATTGCTACTTTGCTATCGTAAACTGAAATCCTTTGTGCTATCATTATATAGTTTTTTATCGGCATGTTGTTAATAATAAAATACTTTCTAAATGTTATAAAATGATAATTAAGAATCATAACTAAAACGAAAATAAATTATCGATCCAAATTATTTACAGAAATGGAATTTTCAGCTCTAAGTTCTTTGTAAGAGCGACTTTATTACAACTAAGCTGCCGTTTTTTTTTTATATATAAATATTGATTTCTAGGAAACCTGAATCATAACCGTATTCAATGAATTTGTTGTCCAACGGCCCTATCCTGCAGTATTTTGCATATCATTCATCAAAGAGATGCATTAGATGTAGATATATTTGATATACAGGTTAACAATAAAACAGCTAATTTCGTTAAAAGCAGGTTCCAATCACGACCGAAATCACAACACAAAAGAGAAAAAAATAGAAAAATCTTGTGCTAAATTAATGTCAATAAAGGGCTTTTATCAATTCTTCGCCGGATACGGGTTTATAAGCTCCCGGGTTCTTTTATACACGGACAACTACTGCAGCCACTTTTACCTTCTTTTTGTCTCCCGCTGTCTGTCTCTCTCACTCTCTCATTCCATCAATGCCTCTCCTTTTCTTTTTTTTTACTATAGTGTCACTTGCTAACCTTCTTAAATATTCGTACGATACGTTTATAATTATACTATACAAACGTAAAGAAACTATCTCCGGTTATTATTTTGGTGCTTTGTCTTCTATACCTTGAATCGATCGTGGAAGTTTTATAATTTTGACCTCATTTTAGCTCATCGCTATCGCGTCGTACAAACAGCGATAAATCGGTCTCTTTTATCACTTGTGAAGAAATATAAAGAGGCAGAGAGAGTGAGAGAGAGAGAGCCCGTCCGACTGTGTGTCCGTGTAACCCGTGGTCATGTGTGCTATCATGAAACTATATTTTTTCAGACCAGTTCAGTGCATTTTTGCAACAGACTTGTACCTTGTTGAAAAAAATGGATCAACTTCACAGTAGTTTTTGATATGTTTTTTCCTTATTGATTATTGCACTTTATACGTGATGTACTAAGTGATACAATTATCAATGGCTAGATATGTTTTTAAATTATTAATGCTTTATATAACGTTAATACGATTATTTACTTCCGTGATAATTTTTTTTAGTTTTCCTAGTTATACCTTAATTTTTTTCAAACCAATGTTTGATTACTTAAAGAAAAAAGTCGACAAAAGTAGGAAACAACTGTTTTTCAGTATTTTAAAATAATTATGATTTCATTTTTCTTTGATTGGGCTTACAGAATTGAGATAAAATCCCATGTCAACAAGAAAGAATGCAGTGTATAACGAATGATTTCAGTCCTCAAATAATGTCCACTTAAAAATAAACAATTAGTAATAATAAAAAAATTTATAAATAATGAATAATACTAATTTAAGATTTAATTGAGCTTTAATAATTCAACTTTAACTTATGAATAATCGTACAATATTTCAACCTATGAATAAATACAAATACTTATTTATATTAATTAAAAAAAAAAATATCTGCCAATGCTTAGTGAATTATAATAGAATTGGTGAAATTTTTAATCATTTTCATACGAATATCAATAAACATATGCATTATTGTTAAAATGAAATAAATTTAACTTACTTTTTTAAAAATGTATCAAAAAGTTCTAATTCTATTTTACAATACCGGTGAAGATGTTTTTATTTTTTTTAATTTATCTTATTTTTGAACGATGCTCATCTTTACTGAATTGATCTTGTATTTTCATGGTTTTATAAAACAGTTTTTTTTAAAAGCAGTAAAACTCCTTATAAAAAATTTGTCGCGTTTATTATTAAAATTGGTTTAGAACATACAAAGTTGGATATACTTATTATTAGAACATTAGGCACTGTATATAAAATGTAAAAAAAAATTATGTGAGAAAGAAATTAATAAAATTTATAATTATGTGTATAATTGCAGTTGCTTATTATAATCAATTTTTCGTAGAAATATAAACCATAAATTAAAAAGAATTCAAATTAATTAATATCAGATAAAAAAAATTTTTTTTTACAATCTCTCATGGTCTCATCGACAATTTATTTTGAAAAAATAAAATCACAGTATCACAGTTACTTTCGCTAGCCAGAAGATGTGAGCCACGGGTTTAATAGATTGAAAAGCAGCGTCAAAGGATAATCATTGCACTCGTAAGCAACGTGTCATCAACATTATCTTCGCCACATGCGCTTTTCTCAGCGAGACATGTGAAAAATTCGAAAAAGAAACACAATGAAAAGTGAGCTAGATTGCAATAACAATGTACGTAATGGATAGCAAGAAGTAAGCGTGTATATTGGAGTAGAACACAAGAGAGAAAGAGAAAGAGAGAGAGATGTGCGAACAGCACAGGACAGATATGCGAAGATGAATATGAAAGGAGCCTGATAAACGATTTCTCAAAGTGACAGCAATAGTTTGACTCCGTTATTTAAGATAGTAATTTTAATAATGGCAAGTAAAATTAAGAATTACCGAGAAAAATTTGTTCGATTTGACTGTTAATTGTTTATGCAATCGATGAGCAAAAATTTTCAATAATCAGAAGTTTTTTACTGCAGTTTTACAAGCTACCTTTGAACCCAATTAAACAAGAAAAGTGTGACAATTGTTTTTATAATAGATAAGAGGATCCGTATATAATACTTGAACAAAAATCAGCTCATAATATCATACTTTTAATATTTTATGATAAAGCCTGAAATTTTTTTTTACCTATTGAAGTTTTCTTTTTCTTATAAACAGTGTACACTTAAATATGTATATAGTGCTGATATATATTTTTAACTATTCTTAAGTAGAATAAAAAATTAACATTGTACTATTGAAATTGGATAAATATTTAAATTATTAAATTATTATAAATAACTTTTTTATTGAAATTAAGTAATTTAAATGTTTTATAAATTTGCAATATTACAAAATAGTATAAATTACATTATAAAATGTATTGAAATATATTTGCAGTATTATTAGGTAAATAATAAATACTCAAACAATATTTCAATTTTTTAAAATAGTTGTTTTTATGACACTCCAATAAAAGAAGTAGATTATAATTAATCATTTGGAAAACCTTGGAAATGTATTAACAGTATAATAAATCTAGGATATTTAAAAAAATTTTTTTTTAATTTAGAATTGATAAATATATTACTAAACACTTTAAACAATATTTTAATATTATAAAACATTATATAATAAAATTTTTAAACATGATTAACTACTTCACTCAGTTTAATTACCAAACATAAAGCAATCAGTATTTAATTTATATATAGAATAATAATCAGTCGAAGTAATCGTCAAAATAAATGGTTTCATGTATAAATTAAAATAAGTTTCTATGATGAAAATTCCCTTATATTACAAGTCATATGTAAAGTATGGATGACTTGTGAATAAGTAGCTTTTAGAAAGAAGAGTACCAATGAAAAAAGCTTAAAAGGTTTTGGTTAACGCGATTATTTTATTTTTCGAGCGTTGAAGAAGTGATTTCACGCATTATTTGAAGTAATTCGTCAAAATGAACAAACTATTCGCTTAAGTTTCACGTGCATTTTATTCACAACTATCAAATTAATACAGATAACTTAATAAAAAAACAAAGTAAAAAGGCTTATTATCTTTAGTTTTATGAACTAAAAGAATACGAAGAGAAGCATCTTGATAAGCTAGTCTAAAAATTACAAAAGCCTATCTTTAATCTATCTAATGTTTCCCAGAACGTTTTTCACCAGGCCTTGTTTTGTACTCGCAATGCGATATTAAAAGAAAGAGAAAATTCGAGCAAAGTAGTCATTGGCTGGCCTAATCTGGCGAAATTTCCACAAAGCAATAAAAAAAATTGCTTTCACGCAGAATTGAAAAAACGGTATACACGAAACGAGTAAGACAAACATCATCATCGACCTGCAAAGGAAGCGACGCGCGCACAAAAAAAAGAGAAAGAGAATAATGATCGCCTACGAGACACAGTCATCGAATGCCCGACCTAGCCGGAAGTGCAGAGAATCGTCAGCGAGGGTCGTTCGTCGTTCCTCGTTTTTTTTTTCACCGTGCGTACAATGAGCTGCTAAGAGCGAGAGGGATAAACATATAGATTGGCGTAGAGCGAGCGAGAGCGAACGCGCGGAGCGGCGGAGGGCAGAGAGGGTTGGGGGGGGGGGAGAGCGGGAGAGAAAGAACGAATCGTACGAAGAAAAATGTCAAAATTGCATGCGAACAAAACGGCGTCCTCGCAGGAAGGCTCGCGGCGTCATCGTCGCACTGCCTGTACTTGGCGCTCAACAAGAGAAGGAGATATATCACGATGAAGAGTGAGCTACTGAGCGCCCGCGTGCGCGCTTGTGTGTGTGTGAGAAAACGGGAGAGAGAGAGAGAGAGAGAGAGAGAGAGAGTGAATGCACATGGAACGCCAGATGGTGTATGCGCTCCATGCGATGCAACAGCGCGAACGAACCTGGTAATTGTCTTTGTGTGTGCGTTCGAAAATAACCCCGCGCTCGCCGGGAAGAGACGACTAAGGGAGAGTGTGTGTGTTTCTGGGTGAATGTGTGTCTGTAGTTCTGCGTATATGCGAGAGAGAGAGAGAGAGAGAGAGAGAGAGAGAAAACGCACGATTGCCGAATGAGCCATACGAAAAGAAATAGGGGAAGAAAAAATAAGCCAGAGAAAGAGAGAGAGAGAGAGAACGAGTAAGAGTGAAGAGGTTTCTAGGTGGAAATAGTATTATTGGTCGAACGATTTGGCATCTGTAGAGTAGGCTAATATAAGTTAGCTGTTTTCAGAAATATGGAAAATTTAATTATGAATAATTATTTGATCGATATTTTTAAAAATAATTCACATTCTTACTGTTTCTTATTTTATTAAATGTAGATAATGCATTCCGGTGTTTGTTAATTTATGTTAGATAAAAAAATCACGTATAAAATTATATATTTATTTCTAGTTTACAAAGACCTATTGTCCAACCTTGAATATATTATTCTTATTTAATTTGAAGTCATCAGTTACGTTAAGTTAAGTATGGTCAAGTTCTTTTGATTTAAATGTATTTAAATGTAATTGGATAATAAGAGTTTCATCAAACATGTCAACGCTATCAAATGCATGTAATAGTCTTGTAAAATTTATAGATAAATTTCAGGTCTTTAATATTAGACTTATTTTTGCTGTTTCGTAAAAGCGTAAAGAATTAAGTATTTTAATTTTCATTAAAATATTGGATTTTAAAATTCATGCAATATAAAATATTCTACATTTACTGCTTAGTTTTATTTGGCTTTAGTTTCGAGTATTTTTACATCAAAAGTTAAAAATACGAAAATCCTACTGTGTATTAATTTTTATTTTCGCATTTTTATTATAATATTGTATATGTAAACGCATCTTAATGATTTAATTGAGAACTATATAAAAAAAAGATTTTTATTTGTTACAGTATTATTTAAGCATCTTACATAATATTTTTCAGCATTATTTATTTAAATATAAACAATGTTTTACTGTCAAAAGATTAAATGATAACGTAAAATAATAAGTCGTAGAAGAGAATGTAAAAAACAAAAATAAGAAACAATTATTTTCGTTGAAGAAACATGATGAAAACGGATGCTTTAATGTGAAAGAACGTGAATTACATAAACAAAGTGCAATTTTTGTAACCACTTAAAATTATAAAACTTGTTTGAACTTGACGAAGTGGATTTTAGATTGCAACAGTACTTGCCTAAGATGTATTGGTAATGTCGAATCCTTACTTTTGAGCCGAATGTATTGATCAATGATGTAATTATTATTAATATAATATTATGTAAATATTTACATAATTAGAGTATTGGATGTAAATAAACGTGAAAATGGAAATCATTAATATCCATTGTGTATAATTAAAATAATTTATGGCTTTAAAATAAGAAAATTGAAATTAAACTTTTAGAACATGACAAAAATCTTGTGCTTACATTAAATACTTTATCGAAGGTACATAAATAAAGTAATAATTTTTTTAAAGGTCATTAATCGATACTATAGGCTTAATTGCATTATTAACTAATAGTTAAAAGTATTAAGTGCCGTAATAAAATACTACAGTTGGTTAGATATTTTCTATGAAAGCAACTCACTAGTTGAAGGATGGCTAAAATGGCAATTTTAATTTCTATTAATGTGATAAAAAAATTATGGTAAATAAATAGAAAGACGAAGCTCGTCCGACAGTTTTCTTTAATGATGTGTTTACCGTAGATGGAGTCGAGGTTATTCGGCTTGAAATGAGATCGGATTATGTTATTTAAACACAGAATTAAAGAATATTAAATGCCTATTGCGAATCGTATGTGTCCGTGATGACGGTTCAACCTTCAACAGCAGTCTAGGATGTTTGAATAAGGAGACTTGAGTTTGAACTATTCAAATCTACATGGCCTAAGGATTTAGTTACTTTCGAATATGGCCTTTACACATCTACTGCATACATTTTCATGCTTGAATTTTTAATTATTATAAATTTTTGTTTAATAAACATTGAACTTTTAAATTAAATATGAATTGTTTCACAATATTATATTATGATTGGAACAATGATTATGTAAAATACCATACAGAGCTGTAATTCTGTAGCCAACGGCATTTCGTGTTCAAGAAGAATCGATTAACCCCTACTAATCACATTAAAACAGCTAGGTAACTTTAAAATTGCTTCAAGTTTAGAGGTTTCAAAGTTCAAAAAGTTCATACCTTAGCGGACTAATAGTTTTTAAGTTAACATATTACGAAACAATTTTAAGGAAATCTTAAAATTCAGAAAAAGAGCAAAGTTGGGAAAAGAAAATTACGGAAATTAAAATTACAGAAGCAAAATATCGAAATTTAATGCGAATAAAGACATAAAAAACGAACATATCATCGAGCGAAATATTGAAGCTCAAAATTAATTTATTTGAAATACAATCGCATATATAATTTATAGTCTGTACCGAGAACGTAATAAATATATTTATGATATGTACAGAAAATTAAAAAATTTGACTTTTTTTATAATAAGTTTTACGGTCATAAAATACAATTTCAACTTAAAAAATATATTGCCCAATTCATTAAAAGTATAATCAAGTTACTTACTTTCTATTATGGATTTTATAACATTAATATTGTGATATATTTCCAATTTGAAGGATTTTTTTTAAAGCTTAGAAGTTTTTAAACTAGTTAAAATTATTTTTCGAATTTTTAGTTTAAAAATTCTACTTTGGTAAAAATTAAAATATTTTAAGGAAAATCTAATTAAACCTGAAACGATACGATAAATCCGACTTAAAGATTGAATATGAATTGAAACGTGCTTTAAAAAAAAAGGCCTCTTTTAAAAAGAAGTCGTACAATCTTTATAAAAAGTAAGTTATCGTGAATTGGATTAAAATTATTCAACTAAAATTCAAGTAACGCTGATTTATATTTTGGTTGACCAAAAAATCCAAATTTTTTTAATCATTATATAAATTTAGATTTCGTATAAACTGAGGTAATGAATGAACAAATACAAAAGTTCCGTTTTATAAAGCCCAATCACTGTTTACTTGAATGTATTTTTGAAAGATTAATGAGTTCGAATGATTTAATGTGTGAAATTGTATTGCTGATAGGTGCATATATATGTACCCGGTTAAAAAAGTATAAAATACATCCATCTTTATTAATGTGTCTATGTGTATTATTTTGATTCTTTATGTTATATCATCCAATTCAGCAAACATATTCACATTTACATAAATAAACATCTATTTAATGAGTCCGTACATGAATAGCAACATATGCTTCCTCTGCATTTAGAAATTCAAATGCAAAAATTGCCCATTTCTTTTATTATCCTATATATATATATACTAATTAAGTTTGATCTCAAAATGTATAAATACATGATAAGTTTTTAACAGATTATCATCTAATCGTATTTAAGTAATACTAGAATATCCATCTGTAAATATAAATGAACAATCTGAATACATAGTATAAAATATTCAGGTTGCTAAGAACAATTATAACATTAATTTATATCTGGATATTATGATTACTTAATTTATTTACAATTATTAGTATATCTAGATTATACGACAATATTACTTGATATGATTTAAATCTAGTTTTTACATAATGTTGATTGAGCAAAATTCTTTAAAGCATATTAGCTTGTTTATTAAAATATATTATATTCGCGGAATAAATACAAGCTTTCATTTTTAGAGGACTAATATTAAATCTATGGAATACAAAAAAATTTCCTATAAAATTGATAATTTTTTTTTTTCGTTGTTTAAGCTATTTTAAGCAGCAAATGTATTAAATGGTTTTCAGAAATTGACTATTAAAAATTTTATGTTAATATGAATAATCAATTGCATACTATAATAATAGTAAATAAGAAAACAATATGACGAATCTAGGATTAAACTAGGATGTAATGATCGAGTATATATGTATGATAGAACGTACAAAGTATATGATATATTGGATGGCTTCATGTTAATTAAATAACCGAATGTTGTATGAAATGATCTTATATATATATATCTATATATGATAAAATAGGTTATAAATATGAGGCTTATACAAAAATAAGTTTGAATTACAACTGATGAATTAAACTGATTATATATATATATATTAATATTCAAGTCTTGAGTTGTAACCTTTAATGCAACGTAATGATCTTTAGTTTAGGACATCGTGGACTTTCCATTTTTCTTGCTTCCCTTTCGCTTTTTTTAAATATCTATACAATCTCCTCCTCCCTGCTTGTATTTCTTCCCCTTTCAGATAAACTTCTGACGATTGCAGAGTCTCATAGATAGTATGTACGTACACACTGTGTACATATTACATACAGGTTCTTCGCTATACAAGCCGGTGAATGGAAACGTGAATGGAGCCGAGGATATAGGAGAATGAAAGTAAGAGGTGTTCGCGTTCTCTCTCTCTCTCTCCCACTGCATCTGACTATCTATCTTTTCTGTCCGTTTATCTGTGTTACTCGTAAAGTTTATTCCTAGTCGAGAAGTTAAGAAGATGTATATAGTTAAAAAGAGCAAGTGAAAGAGAGAGTGAAATACGGACAAAATCCACATATTCCTTCGTAAAAATTGTCATTAACTGGAGAAAATAAAAAAGGAATGTTCACTGCTCACGTGCTTCTTTCTCATTCTCCTTACCGACACGGCCTATTCTCTCTCTTTTCGTGCGGTCGAGAGAAGGAATCAATTACTTTGCGTCTGTTTTACTAGCAGTGTGTTTGCTGAATTATGACTATTGCGCAGCTTTGACATTTGAGCAATACTCCCATTAGAGAAACAGCGTTGTGTTGGGCCGCGACTATTAGGGTTCGGGCATTGGCGGGGGAGGGAGGGGGGGGGGTAAAATCCAAAGACCCAAGATACAAGAAGAGAAAAACAGAAGATATAGGGAGGGAAAGAGAGAATCAAAGTGTGAGAAATGAGAGAGGGGAACACGAAGCTATTATTTCCTATATCATTGGTCCATTGTGAAAGAAATCGTCTTGTGTGTTTAAGTTTATACTGAGGTTAATGTTAATTCTTTTACATATAACGATTTGAGTGAGAGCTTATGCATACAGGTATACAAATAAAACATTACGGTAGGAAAATAATGACGTAAATGTTTGGAGAGACAATAGTATAGATGTTTCTAATAGTATGTATTGTTTATTTAATCATTCCATTATAGCGTATATTTAATAATTAGATTTAGTTAAACCTGAGCGTTCTTTTTACGATTAGTTTATTCTAAAGTTAAAGTAGAAGAAGAGGTTCGTCGTAATTGATAAGTTTTCTACAACTATGTATCGGAATATGTTATTATGGTGTTTTAGAATAAAAATTCTATCAATGGCGATTGTTACAATTATTAATAATTGCTTATAAATGCGGAAAAATATAATATAATTAAAGTAATATTTAAGCATAATCTAAAATTACTTGTTTCAATCTTATCAACACGATAAAGATAACAATGTAAAAATAAAACTTGAAATTTCATTCGCATTATTATTGAAACATTGAGATATTCAGAGATTGTCTGTTTGTTAAAATTTGTGTAGTCTTAAAACACTATCTGGATTTTGTTTTCCTTCATTTGCCAGTTATTATCTCAATAAGAATATTGATCAGATTATTTTTATGCTACATTAACGATTAATATTAGTCTTAATAAAATTTTGACTTAAAAAAGCTTTCGATGAATTTTAAAATACTTGTACATGGATGTAGATAAGTTATCTATAAGCTAAACTAAGAATTGTTTTTCAATAAAAATATTTTTACTATTTTTTTTTGCACAATACCTTTTATTCTAATTATAAATATGCTATAAACATTTTTGTTTTAAAATTTGACGAACAATAAAAATATGCTTTTATTAGAAAAAGGATTGAGTAATTATAATGATGCTGCTAATAAGTTTTAATTCAAAAGTTCGTTTTATTTTTAAATCATTCGTTTTTTAGATAACAATTATTTTTTAGATAACACTTATTAGTTGATTGCATGAAACGTTCAGTAAAAGTAAATTACAAAAATGAAGTACAATTGGTTAGAAATTTTAACAGGATGTTTATACGTATATCAAATAGTTTGTAGAAAATAAATAAACTCTTATAAAAGAATTAACGAAATAATAATCTAAAAAAAAAATATTTTGATGGCCTTTGATAGTTATGGATTATTATTAGGCTACTGTACACATGTTACAGCGAGTATAAACATTAAGTGTTTAGATTCAATGATCATTAACGAATGCAAACAATGTTTGCACATTTAACTTTTGTACAATCTTATAAGAGAAAAAAGTTTTGGAATATAAATGTGCATGATTAGTATACTGGATGATGAAAAGGGTTAAGTAGATATTAAAAGTCGTATTAATAAAAATCATATAAGTGAATATAAATAAAACAGGTACTAAGCACAAATTTAATTAGTTGATCTTTTGTCATTAAATGTGCAATGTCTTCTCTCTGGCTAAGCATAGAAACGAAAGTCATTATCATTAAATAGTGTTACATCGAAAACCTGCTTAAGAAAAGTAATAATGCTTCCACAACAGCCACTTAGTTACTGAAATCAGGTTCTCCCACTCCGTTCGTGTGTTCACGAGAATAAAGATCTTAACCTCAAAAAAAGTTTTTATGTAAAGCGACTTACAATGCAAGCCATGTGATATCCAATTATATATTGTATCGCGAACGAGCATTTATCAATATTATTCTGACATTGTAACTTTCATAATTTACCATTTTATAACATAAACGAAGACGTTTTTACTCCACTGTTAGTGGTTACTTTCAGTTTTCCCCATTAACCTTCTATGATTCAAGTTTCTACTTCCACTTTAAAGACTCGCTGTGTTATTGGTTACCAAACGTGATCGATTAATAAAAAGTCGGAGTCCTCTTATAGTGTTAAGGCTTGAGTAATGGGAAATTGCGCTCTTTCGCGACAAGAAAATAAACAAAAAATTAAAAGTGTCCTGGCTTTTGATATACTTAAACGATGTAAATCAATGGCAAGAGGAGTCGCAAATTATTTTTCGAAGCACTATTATACAAATATATTGCCAATCAAAAAGTCGCCGATGTATAAGTCGCGGAAGGAGTGATTTCAAAATAATTGACTTCCAAATGAAAAGCAGAAAATTCAATTAGAAGGTATTTGCTACAATAGCATTTTTAGAAATAGGTAAATAATATTTTAAAAGAGTACGAGATATTTTTTAAGCCAAGCAATGCGCAGGCAAGGATCGATTCCGATTCGCAGTTTTCCGGCATAAGAGTTGAACATTGACAAGCCTTTCGGTAATCGTCGTTCGTTTCGGCCTTCAGCGAGCTTGAGAACGAGATTTTCAAAAGTGACCCAGTGCGACCCGCGCGACTCTCGTGGCTCCGAGCTACTTTAGAGATCGCGAAAGGTTCCATCGACCCATCCGACTGTCCCGGTCGGGCATCGGGGGGAATACGTCGGGCGGGGGACGGGGCGAGTCAGCTCGGGGCCGCTTTCCATTTTCTAAGGCAGGGAAACGCGCGGCTCGCGTTGCAGCGAGGCACACCAAAGAGGAGTCCGGGGATCCTGGAAAGACGCGGCTCAGGATCTCGAGCGAGCCGCAAGATCCGCTTTTCGCGAGGCCCACGCTCGAGCCCGCGGAGGCGGCCGCGAGACACCGAGACGCGGACTCTCGTGATCCTGGCCCGAGCCTCTCTCTCTCTCTCTCCTGCTGCCCCCCCCCACCCACTTCCCCGGGCCGAGCACCGGCTTACTCGGGGGACGGACATAAGGTGCACTCGCGCGGCGGGAATTACAAAAGTCGGAGCGAGCGTGGGCGCCGGTGTACGGGGTCCCGGAGGACCGGAGCGAGGGCCCGACCCACGTGCGCGCGAGCCGCCGACCTCTATTATGCAGGAGGCCTGCTCCTCGCCTTTTCAACGGGCGAGCGACGGCGCCACGTCCTCGCTCGCTCCTCGCTCGCTTATTTATGAGCCGAGTGACGGGAGACTTCCTGCTCCGGCCCTTGATCGACAGCTTTCCTTAATTTAGCCGGGGGATCGGTAGACGTCGACTTCGTTCCCAGTGCCGCGGGTGCGGGGTGAGCTCGAGCCGAGGGCCAGAGGCCCCGACCGTGTCGGCTCCTCGTTATTCACCCTCTCGGAGCCTTCCTCGCGCGCTCGAAGGCCGCGGAAACGCGCAGCCCTCGGGAATCCGGAAGCCCGGCGAGCCTCGGAACTGGGAGATTCTCGAGTGGAGGAGCTCAGGACCTCGGACGTGTGGCCAGGCCGCGCCTGGGTACTCGGGCCCTCGACTCGGGGGCCTTTTTTCTATAAGCGGCTCACTCTCGGGGATTTATCGCCAGTTTGAGACAATTGATCGGCCTCGGTATGGGAACCCGAGGACTGCGAGACTATGCCGGTGCTGTTTAATGTGGGAGAAGCTATAACGGGCTCGCGGTAATGAAGGGAGAAACCCCTTCGAACGTGTAGACACCCAGGAGCTGATGGATATCGTTTTGTGCAGCTTGAAGCGATATGAGTCTCCGCATCGGACATTTGCATTTCAAAGAGCAACTCCCTCCTCGGAATTTGATTCGCTGCAGCCACTCCGTTCTGCTGTTTTTTCTATTCTGTGTCTACCAATAATTGTACCGTCTTAATACTCCTTATTAACGTTTCCCTCTCCCCACCCCCCCTCTGTCCCGACGCCATTCTAGGACAGCCCTATTCCAACTTTTTTTTGCTCTCTCTCTTTACCTTTTCCGGGAGGAGGAATTAATAAAGCTGCGGAAAAAATATTAATTTTTCAAAATTGGCAATTATCTTGTGTGGGTTTCCACGAATGTACGCCAACGACTTGATTATAATAGACCCTGCGGGTATACGAGTACTTGCACCACGTATAATTTACTGTATTCAACTTCGTTTAATAAATGCCGGGCGGTCCTTACTAAAATTTAGAATTGTCTCTGCGACGTTGCGCTTTTATTTTTAACTATTCACACTCTGTCAATAGATACCTAATGCAATCGAGGAATATAAATACACCTCGGAAGCGACAATTTTATTTTTTAATATAACTCGATTGTTTAGAGTTTCATTTGGTTGCATTTTTAAATATTCATGTTTTCCTTGCAGTGCGAAGACACGACACTTTTACTATAAAAATAATCATTTGAAACTTGACGGAGTCCAATTTTTCAAAATTTATGCAAAATTCGTTCGCAGATCATTTGAAAATGTTTAAACATTCTATTGTTTCGTAAAAAGTATACAAACACACGCGCGCGCACGCGCATAAAGAGCCTTATTACTCACTTAAGACTCACTTTCATTTAGCTTTATTCAGTCGTATTATATTCTGCTTATTCCCAATCTCGAAGTATCATTGTGGGAATGGAATCCATTGTTATTAAAAGAAAAATCATTGTACATCGGTGCATTCGAAGCTGCCGCATTAATTCACCAAATTCATCGAAGGTAATATTTATAAACGCTTGCTTGGCGCACTGTTCAGTAAGTGAAAAGCAAAGCGTTCAAGTAGTAAATGATATAAGGAAGAAAGGACACGAATGCGAAGTAACACGCAACAATAAACTTCTGGTTTCAATAATAGTCGATTCGTGTAACTCTATATTTTCCAGTACGTGGCCTGTGTGTAAGATCCATGGTTTCCCTATTACTTAGTGAATGTCTTGGCTAAGGTACACATTTGTAATTGACATGTTTATTACCATATAGCTTGCGAGAGAATTTTCGTAAAATTTGTATTGCACACATACGTTCCTTGGCTGCATGCGCCTACAGCCCCGAGCATTGCGAGCCAAGTAAATCCAAAGGCGAGCGCAGGGGATCTACTTAAGGGATCGATTGCCAACGGCAGGACCAAGTCAGGGAAGAGGGACGGGGAGACCCTTCCGAATCGATCGCTTCGACTCAGTTCCGGTCATCGGTTGCCATTTCTCCTCGAGCGACGAGCCAAGCATCGGCAGTGCGAATCGCGGCGCGGCCGGAAACGGCTCGTAATATCAGTCACGTAGCGGCGTGGGTACCGGGGGGGGGGCGGGGCGGCGGGGCCGAGGCGGCGGCGGAGGGGCCAGAGGAGAGAGGAGAGAAATTGGAGCCTTGAACCGAGTATCCGATCATTTATGAGCAGGAGCCCGAGTTGACACCCACGCACTTCTCCATTCATGCGTGGCACAATACGCGCGGAGGCTCGATCGCCTGACCAAATAAACGGCTCGCATAAATATTCCGATCGATCTATATTGCCGGTGCGCGGGCAAAGCGAGAGGCCCCGGTATCGGGCGCCAACGCACCCTCGCCTTGGTCCCACGATTGCTGCTGGCCTTGGGCCGTGAAAGGCCCGCGGAAATCTTGCGCGCACCTCCATTTTGCTTGTCCAGGCCGTCCGGGTGTTGGCGGCGGATCGACTGCAGCTTCCCCTCCGAGTGCGCAATTCCGGAGGTCCGACCAAGGACGCAGACGAGAGCTGGTCCGGGTCTCCGAAGATTCCGCAACTCGAGAGTCGACCCTTCGTTAGCTGCACGGGCATTTTAGGAATGGAGCTTCGCTCGACGCGAATCTCTTGATCATTGATTAAGCCGGTCTAATGCATTCGTGCGAATTATTATAGACTTTTCTGAAGAGCGAGCAAAACGGATAATCAAACTTTCCACTTCGAGTGAAGGAGAATTATGAGGCGGAATTTCTCCGGTGAAGATTATCTTCAATGTTATAATTTATCGAGGGAGCAACTCCTTAACTTACTTATTTTAATATTGTTTAATCGTGTGTTTTCATGGAAATTGGATTTTTTAATACAATTATAACCCTGTGCCTCGAATATTACCGAAAATTCCAGTCACGATGCGCGAGTAAGCATTCATCGATTTTCAAGAGTAAATTTTCCTTAATTTTATACTTGTATGTATGTACAAAAAAGATATCTTAAATAAATAAGTGTATGAAAAAAGATCATTTAAATCAATTGTTAAATACTTATTGCAAAACCTCCTTTTGTTAATTTTTTACAATTTATTTTTCAAATGAAAAAACCATTCCGTTTCAATGAAAAGTTTTTATAATTTAGCTAAATAATATTAGCTAAATAAAATTGCTTTTATTAAAATATCTAAACAAAGTTATTAGCGTCAAAGTTCACTGTATTTTAAATCGCAGATTGACGAAAAATAGCAATGAGATTTTACTAAGTAAACACTGTATTATGTATTTTAAAACCGCTTTATTTACAAATAACTTTTAACACATAATATATAATAATGATCTTTTTTTTTGTAAAATCTATGATAAAGATAAGAACGTATCCCCTTTATTAGAAAGTCTGTTATTTATAACAATAAATAACTGAATAAGCATTACTATATTTAATGTTATTGTTAAAATTTTGCTTATATTTTTTGAGTATAATGTATTACATAAAATAAAGTTAATATTAAAAATTTTAATATTGTGTATGCTGAGATGAAATATAAAGATACTGTCGGTTTAGAATAAAAGTAAGAATGGTTTCAAATTAAAACGTATTTTGTAGTAGGTTGAGAGTTAGCATTCATTACAATAATTTACAAGATATATCTTATATAGTATTTTAAGAGTAATTATATACTTAGGAATTTAAATTTTTATTTAAAATTAAGCTTCGAACATTGTTTTAATACTTCTCACTGCATTTTTGATTTATACTATTTTATAAGAATAATGCACACAATGCAGAAAAACAACTTTTTAAAATGTCAATTTTTACACTTTATTACTTGTTTTTCGATGCAGAATGGCCTTCGTTTTAGAAATGAAGCGCTAGGATTTTTATTTAGTACCATTAGATAATCTGAAAATTCTTGTTAAACTCTTGCAAAACACTGTTTCATATTAAAAATCCGAAGCGTCATCGTATTTATTCAATAATGCAATCTTAATCTATTAGCTTTTATTGAATATTTTTTTCTTATCCTACGAGATCAATTTTCTATTTCGCTTTAACATCAAACTTAAATATAATTTTTTTACAGCGAACCGCTTTGCATAAATTTATTTACTGTTCTGTAATGTTATAAAGGCAGAACGTAGTAGAAATTGTGTCTAAATGAACAATTATAGATACATTGTTTCAATATTTGATATTGGCAGATTCAGATGTAAATAAATGTATAAGAATACATAACTGTATTTAAGTACGATTTATCATAAGCAATAACTTGTATTACTTTTTTCAAATCTTGAAATTTCATAACACAAATAACATAAAAAAGCAAAACTACCACATATTTTAGCTTAAAAAGTTTTTTTTTTACTTTATTTTTTTTTTAAGATAAATATCAGAAACTTTAAACAGCAGTTAAATCAATCAAAAAAGTCTTAAAAATCGATATATTTTGATAAGTAAAGTTAGTGGATGTAAATTAATCTTATTACATTTGGATTTAAAGAAAAACACTTAGTATTTTATTCTGATGAAATTTATTTTTTAAAATTGAAGATTTCGATCGCAAACGAAGAATGAATTATTATATCGTAATAACTGACTAGAACTACTAGTCACGTGGATACCGAGGAATGCAAGAATTAATTTCATTCTGTAAAGACATTTACCGTCCCATATAAAAATATTCAGTTCCCTACGCTTTTTCTGATGCCATTGCATAATACAAAATTTAATATTTGATCTCATTTTCTCAACGAGCCGTTCTTCAAAATTGCATAAAAAACTTGATTTAACTATTTGTCCCAATAAACACAGCTTTAACTTTAATATCTAAGAAAATTTTATTCGACTTACTCAAAAACATACATTGAAAAATGCTTGATATAAAATTACATAAATTGCATTGGCTATAAATTTTCATAAATGTTTATTATTTTTATTAATTTATTTATTAACATATTTTTTTCACTAGTCGGATCGACATATTCTGATTTTCTATGCATAAGAAGCCAATAAAATATCGCGTTATTTATAAAATATAACGTTAGTTTTTTGTACTTTAATTATTTAACGACTGCTTAACGTACTTAATAATTTGTTCATTTTTAATTTGATTATTCACACTGCACTTTGCATGAACCATTTAATATTTTAAAATAATGAAGATTATGTTTTCTGTTATTACATGTAATTTAAAAAAAACATTTAGGAACTTTGAAAATTAATTTAGAGGATATAATTTTCTTTTTATGTACTTTTCTAATGAAAATTTTTTGCATTATTAGTAAGATTACTCCATTCTTTCGTTAATTAATTAGAAAATATCTTGTAAAATTCAAATTTACTTGTAACATATTTTAAAAATATCTCATTTATATAAAATGAACTACACGTCCCATGAATTTTCATGTGTAATTTATTTAAATTTATATTATTTATCTCATTAATTTTTTCCTTGTGAAAAGATTCTTTTGACCGCACAATACTCGTCTAATATGAAGATTCAATATTTTAAATTGCTAATCTATGGGAAGAAAAAAACTTTTGCGGTGTCAATAAGATGTTAAGTGAATTAAAAAATTTAATTAAAACGTAGAAATTTTAAAGCACACGTTGATAAGTATTAACGCAGCAAAATTTTATTAAAAGGTTACATGTGAACATAAAATAAAATTTTTACTATATTTTATAATTATACGTTATATTCAGGGACTTGTAACTCGTTTCAACTAAAATAGTTCAAAAATATTCTCGAAACGTTTAAATTTCGTAGTTGCGATAATGCTAATTATAATTTAATGAGTATTATAGGCAAACCACTTAAAACTAACATAGCAGTCAATATCCGATTACTAATAATGCAATCTATTATATTAGCTAATAATTATAAAGCCGGTTGATCATTTATCGTATAAATTCTTCCTCGTTAAAAAGAGAATTTACAAAAAAGTAGGCGCTCGTTGGTTGGATTTCAATATATCTGAGCTAATAAAGTGTAACAAGAGCCGATACAGTATTGGGCTATAAAATTGACTTTGTCTCACGTGCTTTTCCTACTATCAACGTAAGCGACACTTGCGAAACATCGGCGATTTTATTACCCGGTGAAATAAAACCAAGGATTCGATGTTTTCGCGGCCAGTAGCGGAGGCCGCGAATTTACCGTGATAATATCGGATAAACTCCGGCGGGTCTGGAAAATACGCCCCCTTTGAAAATTTTCCTCGCGCCCCGGCCGAGGAGCGAAAGCGCAAACGAATATATCTCCCAGCTGAATATTCGCGCAGTGCGACGCGATCTGTTTATTAGATCGGCGGTGGGGCCCCCCGCATTTTTGAGCCGTCGACAGCAGCCGCAGAGCGCAAATCGGTCTCGAGTAGGGCATTATCGAGCCGTTGGCCGAGTTCCCGGATCCCGTTGGCTCTCGCTTCCGAGGTTCGGAAGCGCGCTGCTTATCTTTGGAAGGCTATTTTTCCCGCGGCGGCGTCGATAAAATTCGCAAGTGGCGTCGATGCGCGCGGCTCGGAACTTGAGCGCAAGGACTAGAGCAGCTCTCGAGGGCTCCGCAATCGCATTTGGCCGCGTCTACGTGTGTGGGCGCGTGTGCGCCCTTACGCGACACCGCAGTTCTCGGTTCTCATATTGCCCCGGGATGAATCACGCATTTTCGCGCGGGCCGGGGATCTCTCTCTCTTTTTTTTCCCTCCCCGTGGCCTTTCATTTCGCGCCACTTTGGCGCGCTTTAATTTCGGCTCCGCTGTGGATTTATAACGCCCTGAGAAAGGATGGCTTCTCATGGGGACACGGACCCGTAATGGCTCTACCGATTCCCGGATCGAGATTTCCCTGGCTCTTTTTTTTATCAGCGGCTAATATTTTACCGCAAGAGAAATATTTACGTCGCGGTGGCTGGAGCCAAGGTTGCACCAGCGATTGGATTTCAAATTGTAGCGGCGTAATTACTCGGGCGTCCTTACAATATTGCATCTGTATATTGATGATCAAATATCTATTACCAATTTTATCGCTGGCGCGATTATTCTCCGAAACGTTAAAACTCATTTCATTTCGCTATCTTTTCACGAATGACATTCATTACACTAGATTATTAAAAAGCGTAATTGCAAAAAGATTGAATTTCATATTGAATGCGTAGTAAAAATACAAATTAGTAATAATTCAAAATAGCTGTAAATATACTTTTTGATTACGATGATATTTAAATAATTTTCAATCATTACAATACTCTTTATACGATAGATGAGCTTATTAATAATTTAATGGTAACCGATAATACATATATTTCACTCAAGTGAATAAACTATTTCGATACTTTTTCGTATGTCGCCTGCTGCGAAGGGAATTTTATAACTAAACATTATAATGTCATTTAATATTATTCATTTGAAAATATAGAATAATACTTCAAACATTTTCTCACAGATATTTTCAACTTGAAAGCATTTTATTTTTTGCCTATTTAAAAATAATGGTTAACGAGTTTTTAAAAAAAAATTGTAATATCAGTATTAGTTTTACATTTCGTGATACTCATCATTTCTGCTTCAATTTAGAATATTTGTTTATACAAAACAATAATTCAGAGACTGCCGATGTGCGTATAACAATAGCACAGGAGTTCAACGTATAGAAAATAAATATTTCAGATTTTTCTTGTGTCCGAGCGTCTTTTCTTTTTCGTTCCCATCTCTTCATTTTTTCGTTTTTTGCATTTTCTTTGTTTTCCATTTATTCATCTGTCACGATCTTTCTTTCTATATATTCCTTACAATTTCCTTTTGCTCTCTCGCTCTCAACCTTCCTCTACTTCTACCTCGTCCTTCTCTATTCCGTTTTTCTCTCATGGCGTATTCGTTTTTTGTACAACACGTGACACATAAAAGGTGAGGATGCATGGAACAATCGAAGCCGCGTGGGATATCGACAACTTGGTGAAGCTTTCTGACAAGGGGTCAAGCGCACTTTGTCGTCTGATTGTGTTCTTTGCCAAAGAAAAGAAAAAAAATAAGCAAAAAAGTTCTAAAAAAATAAGTCTCAGTTGATATTGACGTTAGTAAAAGTAAAAAATTTCTCAGTATTATTTGAAACAAGCTTTAACATAATAATGTATCTGACAAGTTTTAGAAGCAAATAGTGGTATTAAAATGAGATTTTGAATTATTAAGCATAAGTGCTTTTTAAAATACTATATAATGTTGCTTTAAAAAACAATTGGTCAATTCCGTAATTGATGTAAAACAATGCAAGCACCTTTAAATTATTAGCGTCGAAACTATGCGCGTTGAGTATATTAATATTGCGGAAAAATTGCTGCGATTTCGATAAATAGTTATCAGCGAAGTGTGGACCTTGCTTTGAGCAAATATATCAATTTTTCGCATTTACAGCCTAGAGCGCGATAAGAAGGAATTTATTTCAAGTGTCAAAATCATTTGAAATTGGACGTTACGTGGACTCGTCGTGAGCTAAGTTTAAAAATTTGCACTTATCTGTCTGATTTGAGACAATGAGTGTGCAATAACAGTTATTTTTTAGTTTCGAAGCATGAAAATAGTTGCGATACATTCCGCTGCTATTATTGAAGGTAATCAATAAGAATGTTTAAATAAGATCATTGCAATCGTTCGTGTAAATATTGAAAAAAGATATTATTTCAAAAGGTTATAAATATTCCATGTAATTGCTTTATTTACTTCAATGTATAAATTCGTATAAGTTGTAAACCCAGTTGGAAAAAAAATTCTCATTGATATTTAATTTTACAATAAAGATAATTAATTTATTCTATTATAAATTAGACGCATTTTGGTATAAAGCATATTTAATACAAAATTTACTTGAAATATTTTACCTGAAATGCATAGGTTTTAAAGAGTTAATAATACTCAAAACGTGAAAGACTGTCATTTATGTTCGCAATACATTTTATCGACAGTTACTAAATATATAAATAGTCTGACCTAGAATAAATTTGTACAGATATTGGTAATCATTTTTTAATGGAAAAATTGTATTGGCTTGTACTTTCGTAATACTATACTATCAAATTTAGTGCACACGTTACATCAATACACTATACTATCAAATTTAGTCCAGCAATCTGTGAAATTTTGTATTTGTGCATGATTCAAAGCTCGAAGTGCTGTATCTAATGTCTAAGATAATTTAGTTCTTTTCGGAACTATTGACATTGAGATTTTTAAATAGTATTTCAAATGTTTTTTAAGAGTATTCCGAGGTCTAAAAAATATGTTCGATTGAAGCTTGCATTTTTCGTTATATTATTATAAAGCATACTGGCATATACGATAATGTATTTTTAGGAAATTTATTGGTTGAAAATAAATGAAGAATATATATATATATATTATTTCAATTGACAAATATAAGTTGATAGCCCACTTGTCAATATAGCTGATGAATAAATGTCAAGATGAAAACATGTTATATAAGGTTTAGAAAGGTACTTTGAAAATATTGAAATCCTATCAATATAACGTCGATTTAGTCCAGCATAAAGCTGGATTAGAAATTAAAAAATAGTAAAATACATAGTATTTAAAACTGGACGTATTTTTAAAATGATTTTCATTTTCAACGTGAATGCAAAAATAAAAAAAAATATCTTAATCCATATATTTATTGTTGTGATTTCCCATTTATTATACTTTCGAACAATCTACGTCAACTGAAAAAATTGCAAATTATTTTTTCGTCTGCACGGAATGCATGTAAACAAAAGAAAGCCATCAGTGGAGAAGAATTAAAAAAAAAAGCAAAAACGGTGAAGAGTTGCAAATATAAAACGTCGTACACAGATGGTTGACTCTTCCAATTCAGATCTGTGTTTCTCCATGTCTCTTTCCCTCGTCACTTTCCGCCTCCCCTCGTTCACCAACTCACTCACTCACTCTCTCTCTCTCTCTCTCTCTCTTACACTCGCTCATTCATTTACTCGCGCTGTCTCGTTGTCTCTTTACACGCATTTTGTCATTTCCGGTCCCGCAGTCGCGGTCTCAAAACAATGACTCGACCGCGTCATTCTCACTGCGATCGTTCGCATTAAAAATCACCGACAAAAAAAGGATCGTGTCCTTCTCCTCGCACGCTTTTCCTGCATGTGCCCTATCTCCGATATTTTATCCTTTTTTGTTGTTTAAAGAGTGGAGCAGCGGCGGGGGGTGGGTGGGGCGAGCGTAGCGGGAGTTAAAAACAAAAAGAGAGACAGGAGGGAAGTGTATCGCAATCATCAAGCGCGTCCCTCTCTCCGTTGATATTACATTTTACCTTACCAGGCATCGGGGCAATGTTTGCTCGGGCCGTTGGCATCTGCGGCGCATAATTGAAACGTCCTGTGCGCTCTTCTTTTTTTTCTCCCGCTCTGGTCTACGAGCCAGGAGGAAAGACAGTAACGGCGCCAACCCCGAGTCCCTCCCTCCCCGCCCCGGTCCGCCAACGTCCACGTAGTTGATCAGTCATCTCGTGGAGATATAGGATAGGGGGAGAAAAAGAGAGGGGTAAAGTCATCGTGCCCCTCGGAGCGCAAAATGACGTCCACTGACTGGGGCTTCTGGGATATCCGAGGGATGAACAGTGATAGTTCGCGAATTCACGTGGAGAGAGAGAGAGAGAGAGAGAGAGATGCGGGGAGGGGCCAGGTCGGTGGAAGAGAAACGGTAGAGAAGAAGCAAAGGATTCGCTGGCGTGCATACTCGTGGGATAGGTCGTGATTGCTTGATGATACAAAGGGTGGACAGGAAGAGCGAGAGAGAGAGAGAGAGGAGCGAGGAGGAAAGCGCAAACCCCTAGGCACCCTATTCCTATTACAAAGCAGCTTCTGAACCTCGTTCGCGAGGTCCATCGAGAGGTGAGGGGCCGGGGGGGGGAGAGAAAAGGCGCAGGGGCGGTGAGTGCAGCCGGGGCACACACACACACACACACACACACACACTGGATCGAATTAACCGATCGAGAGCCGATGTGCGGGAGGCGCACTTGTTTTATTTCCTCGGTGCGCTCGCAGTTTGCTTTATGGAACCGGAGAGAAAAAAGGAACGCGAGCGAGTCTCTTTGGAAGGCGCAGCCAAGAGGGAGGAGTTTCGTGCTCGCGCGCGCACGAGCTTTGGAATTTAATGCTAATTGGGGTAACGCTCGTTCGCGAGGCACATGTTTACGGCCAATCTCGAGATTATTCATTATTTTTATTTCATTCGATCATGGATTTAAGAGTCGGGAGCGTTGCCACCACGACGAGAATTAGGAGCGGCCTCGTTTCGAGCCTTTTAATTTTTCCGCTCCTCTCGGTACAACTATTACAGTAGATGATGCCCCTGTTACATCGATGCCTCTACCTCTAGTTCGTAGGGAAATATACATTAAGCGCCGCTCTTGCCATTACTGTTTCGCTTAATATTTGCAAATTATATTACGCAGGTGAAATTAAACATTTGAAATATTTATCCCGGCAGTCAATGCAATGCCGCTTAATACTAGTATTGACATTGCGTATGGAAAAACGGTTTTTTTTCTTAATTTACCGATATACGCTGATGCAAACCAATAAACGTAGATCTAAAATAAATTATTTCCTTAACGAAAGCCACACTCGCCTGGTAGCACATGCGCGAAATTATGACAACGTGCAAGTATTCGATGATTACTTCTAAGAGTATCTCTTTATTAAAAGTGCTTATAATGTACAGTTTCTCACAATATACGATATTCGGAAAATATAATTACATCCCATAACGCAAACATTAAATTAACAGTGAAGTTAGCGCATCGCTAGAATTATTATTTCAACGAAGATAAAGTAATTTACGATCTTCAGAATTGACAGAAAAGGTGTTGAAAGACTTGAATAAGTTGAGCAGACAATTTATTCTTAATCGTCGGTAAATTCGTCGCGCTGCAAAAAAAAAAAAAAAAAAAATATCGTTTCGTATTAATAATCCTTTTTTTCTCCCGCTGTAAAAGAAGATTTAATAAGTGCGCTATCGGCGTTATTAACATCCGACCGATGATTAACAAAATATGGGTCATTATTTCCGTCGCCGTCAAACCCAGCCACACAAGCTTGCAGAATAGTTATCGATGTCCGCGGCTTATATTTCACTTTAAAATCTCGCCGGTATCTCGAAATTCCAGGGTAGCACCTGCACTCCAGCTCGCATCGGCATTCGGACGGCCTTTGTGCATCGGGCAGGCGCTACAGATATAAATGCAAAATAATTAAATATTTCCCGCTTAGCCGCCTGTAACGTCTTAAAACCAATATCACCGGCGGGTCCCCCACCCCCTCTTCCCCTCGTCGTGCCAAAACAGTCGTAATCTCTCGCCGAGCTCGAAAAGTAAAATAAAGAAGGAGAAAAGGGAAAAAAACGAGGGTATAAAGAAAGCAAGAAACCGGTCGACGTCAAAAACGCTCGCACGCCGCGAGGCATTAATCCCTCGAATCGTCCTTCGTCCTTTCTCTCCTTCTCTCTCTCTCTCTCTCTCTCTCTCTCTCCCCCTCATTCTCTTTCTCCTGTGCGCGAGGACTCTCAGAGTATCTGGAGGCTAAGTTCGCTCACGTAGAAATCTATCAAATTCTCCGCGCGACGGATCAGAGACGACAACGAGCAAACCAGTTTGGTCGGTTCGTATGACCGGGATCCTCGCGGGGGGCGTAGCGGGGCGGGAGAAGGAGTCCAAGATCCGCACACACGGCCACCGGCGAGTTGCGAGAAGTGCGCAGCATCGCCGTGCGGTTATAAGACTCGGCATCTCTTTCTCTCCCTGCCGTTCTCTCCCCCTTCGGTTCGATGTGTGCCCTCGACTTTTTTCGAGACCCTTTTACGCTTTTCGCAACTCGTGGTCGCTCACCTCTTTGTGCCATGATTTTACGCTGCTTTTTTCAGCGAATCGCGTTACTCCGATGTCGACGCGAGTTAATACCTTCGCGGAATAGAGAAGCCTAGTCTCCATCGCTGAGTTTGAATAACGCGAAATTCTCTCGGCCCAATGGCGTCCTCGACTGGGAAGCCCGAGAGCGGATTTTCCTTGTGGACCGAGAGTTATCAATATTGGTCAAATATTCCAATTGAACGTCCAGCTAAGTAATTGGCTGAGAACGAATGTTGATAAAGGGATAAAAATACCTCGATATTTATCGTAAACTTGGCTCCTTTCGAACCTCGGTCGTGTACTGTGGAGCCTCGATCCTACGCGCCTCTTTATAATAAATTGAAGAATCAGACGACCAGTTTCTTGCCAGGAATAAAAAAAAAAAAAAAAAAAAAAAAAAAGAAAGAAAAACAAACACGTCGACAATTTTTTGGCTAAATGCTCATTCGTTCTTCGCTGCATCGGCGTGCCTTTGTATTGTAACATGGATTTATCTGTTTCCACAGAAAAACTGTATCATCAACGTACTCTGTCGCATCAACGTACTTTTATCCGATACTTTAGCAGACGAGATCAATTTACAAGCGGCACGCACGTTTCTTTATGGCTTGCCCATCAATCATTATCCAGCGGGTACGAGAGATGGCGATTTCATTAAAAATGGCCAAAATCCATTGTCGCGCAATCCGAATGTGTGGCCAGAGGGATTGTCGCGCTAATGGAGTAGGAGCGAATTTCAATTTCGCCGATAGAAGCGTGTGGTGTTTTCCTGAGGATGTAACGTCCGCGTTCTGTCAACGTCCTCGACTTCCTTGTTGCTCGCGTGCCTCTTCCCTCGTCCTGCTTTTGTCCTTCCAACGATGCTCCCCCGCGACTGTCACAGTTCCAGCTACGGATCCACGACGTCGAGTTCGCGTCAACGCTCTCGATCTCCCCTCCCAGCCTCGCCGCAGCTCCTGGCTTTCGATATTGCATTTCTCCCGATGCGAACACACCGGATCCTCCCCCGTTAACGTACGCGCGCCCACCCAACACCAGCCTGTGCCTCCTTCCTCCTTACCACCGGCGCTCCTCTACTGTCGATTCGGATCCTTAATGTAGAGCGCGCGCCGGTGAGTAAGGCTCCCTGGCCCTCCTTGTCCCCGCCTCGGGACTTTGTTTCGCCGCCCCTCGTGACGAGATCCTTCGGGAAGGACGCCCTCGTACCGTCCCCGAGCTCGATGCCCTTCCGATTTAGCACCCACCCACCCACCCTTATTCCGCCTCGGTCTCTGGCTAGGCTGCGCCTGCACTCCCGTGTAATTTAGAGGCTAGTTTGTAGAGGAGGCGGCGCCTAGACCGGCAAACCCAAGCAGGGACGACGCTCCGCTTAAATAATTGACCGAGGAGCGAACTTTCACAAAACCCGGGGCAGCGCGCGTCGATGCTTCGAGGCTTTTTTAGCAGCCGCGTTCGGGCGACAGCCGCTGTCCCCTGATTTATACTAATAAGGAGAAATCCGCGGTTTCGGATGCTGTGCCGTTAGGGATCCACGGAACAATGAGGGTCAGCCGACGGCTGGCAACAATGGCGGGGGGGGCGGGCCGCGGCCACTTCGTACCAACTCAATTAAAATATTTCCGCGCCGCTGCGGAGGCGCAGCTCAACGCCCCGCCGAGAGGGAACTATTATGCCTCGAGAGGCCGATCGGGGTCGTTTGGTCCGAGTGCCAGGACCGGGTCAACGCCGACGAGATCGAGGATATTCGTTGGGCGGCCGGTCGGGATTTAGCGTAACAAAGTCAAAGGCTAAGATCCGACGGGCGATCGTCGTCGGGGCTTAAGACGAGGCGAGGACTCGGCGGTTAAGGAGCTTTTGCTCGTATGTAAGTTGGCGGCCGAGCAAAAACTCCGTGTTCGTTATCCCGAGGATCTTGCGGGCTACGAGGAGGCAACTGGCAGGGGAACGAGCTGGATATAAATCGAGGGCTGTGATCCTGCGGACGGTGATCCTCCGCCGACATTATCGAACGCGATTGATTCGTGACGTGCAGTCGACGACGCTTCACTTTTTACTTCTCCGCGCCACTTGAAAGATGCATCCGAGTGTCGACGATTTTTTTCAATCGTTTTTTGCTTTTTTTCATTTTTTTTTTTTTTTTTTGAACGCGCGGCCCTTGACGTCGAAGTTTTTGCCCAACGGCTTTGCTCTGCATTGTAAACGTTGCAACGTAGATATTCGTATGATGTTGACGAAGTTGTAATGAATGCATTTTTTAATCGTGCAGGTTTAATTTACTACTGATTAATACTTCAATGATATCTAAATTACAGATGTAAGTTATTACATTTTGAGCTTATTTCTTTTTCTTCTCTCGAATACTTCAAGTGTGCTTATAAGGCAGAAGAAATGTAACAGTATTACATTATGACAATCTTTATGTCTAAGATAAAAAATATGACGCAATTACAAACAATAAATAACATTCAATTCACAGCACGCAGCATCATAAAATACCATATTAAACTTAAAAATACGTCGACAAATGATTCTAAATTATGGTTAAATATTTATGAGGTTTCATGTTTGACGTTTCATCTTTGATGTCTTATTTTTTTGTCCAGGATGCATTTTAATACAATAATATTTTTAAATTCTATTTATCTATGTTTAATAAGATTGATTAAATAAATTATTCAATTTTGTTTAACGATTCACTATTGTTGTTATATTAAATTAATATTTTATTAATTATTATCATATATAAGTACAATCTAAACAATAAATGCAATATTGCAAAATAAAGTATTAATTTTTTAAGGCATCATGAAAATATGTTACGTAATATTTATTTGTAAATTTTATAAGTTTATTTTGAGTCAAATAAACTAACTACTTTGCAACGAAACCGATAAAAAGTTTCTAGATAAAAAGCTGTCTATATATGTAATTAATATTTAAATGTTTGTATAAGGCTCAAAACTTTTTTATGAAACTAAATTATAAATAAATTTTATTAAATATAAATTCTGTAATAATAATTGGATTATGATTGATATTGTATTAAACAAGACAACCTGGGTTAATATTTTTATTTAGGTTATGTTATTAACCAATTTATTGAAAAGTTACCAAGATCCTTTAGAATGTTAATTATTTTTACGTTAAAAAAATATTATGTATGAAAATTAAAATATGTATTATACACTGGTCAATGATTTTTACTTTAATAAATAGGTCAATTGCTAATTCATTATAATTCAAACACGCTTCATTTATATGAGTAGAATCAATAGTAATAAAATAAAATCTTTTTTCATTAATATTTCACTACGCTTTCTAATATTTAAATTGTTAACAGATTAAATTAAAATAAAATTCAACTCTTATGAATATTGCAAGTAATAGTTTTTCATTTAGTAAATTTTTCTGTAATTAAAAATGAATTAAATGTTTAATATAATATAATATTTACATAGTTTACATATAAATTATTTATAAATTATTAATTATAACGAAAAGGTTGTATAAGATTCAAACAAGTTTTATAAGAGCTATCGAATACTTGTCTTCTTTGATTTGAAATAGCTTAAGAAACAAGTTATCTTATGAATTTTGAAAGATATTTTTGAATTTGTTAATATAATGCATAATGTTTTCAAAATGTAGAAATAGATCAAAACGTAGAATTTGACTATTCTAGTATATTATATAATCTATTATTTTGTGATAATTATTTCTATATCTGATGGCTTAATTTCTAAGTTTTATTTTTAATATTATACCCCGTACATAACAATTATTTATCGTACTTCAAATTTGGGGACCATAACAATTTATTGCTCTTTAATTATTGTAAAATTCAAGACATTCAAGTTATGACATTCAAGTTATGACATTCAAGTTAAATCGTCAAAATATTAATTTAAAATTTTTATATATTAGTTAAATCAATATGCATAGATAGAAACTGAAAGTTATTAGTTGATGGTAGTTAGGCTTATAATATAAAATTGTAGAGATTTGTTAATTTTTACTTATAAAATGACTATAAATACTATACAACTATAAATTAAGTATGTAGATAAAGAGAAAACATTTTTATTCTTTGTTAATAAATTTTTGGTTTTCTTTTAATAAATTACAAATAAAAAATTAACCAGTGAAAATGCGTGGAATTAAGTTAAAATTTTTTTATTTTTTATAATAAATAAAAAAAATTATGTTAATTTTTTTCATAATTCAATATTCATAATTTTAAAACGCTAAATAAACAAATGAGCTTTATATGTGTAATTTTCATATTTCATATTTAACGAAGAAAGATGAATTATTTTTTTTTTACCTTGAATAATTCACAATTTTTTAAAATCATGCCAACGCGTGTTGCAATTAATGTTTAAAAGTCAAAATTTGCTAATTTCAATATAAACAATAGATGAATATGTATAATAGTTTTAAATGACGTATCTTACATAGAGGGATTTTTTTAATTTATGGAATATATCAAACTAAGTGTGAGAATAAATAAATTGGCATTTAATTTTTATTATCATTTAAACATGATTTTATATTAGTTTTGGATTAATGCACATGATATATATATATAAGTTTTTCTGATTAAAATAAATTACTATTTATAAATATAATATGAATTCGTCTTGTATGATATAACAGATTTTTATCTCATAAATTTTAAACTAATATTATATATAATTCTAGCTTTTAATGTATATTGAGTTTTAATTATTTGTAAACACACGTACTTAATTATATCACCTTTATTTCTTAATTTCTCACCATTTTCATATATCAATGTAATTTCTCGTCTGGAACTTAATAGATATAGTCCAAATAATATATCGTGCTTTGTGTAAATACATAATGGTTACAAAGTGCTTTTTTCATTCTTGGAGTAATCAAGTATTAGGAAAAGTATTTGGTTATAAATGGCTTATTGCGTTTATCTACGCATAACTTTAAATTTTAATAAAATACAATTTTAAACTTTATGAGAATCATTTAAGATTTTGAGTTCAAGCTTCTGATAATTTTTAGCTGTAAAAATATTTATCGCGTCTCATGATACATAGAAATATAGAGTTAAATTTAAATCTGTGTGAATCTATATTTTACTCTATTACGAAAAAGTTAAATGTTATCGACCGTATAAATATTGTACTCTTCAATTCTAAATTTTATGTACAATTATAATAAACACAAAAAACTATTGGAAAATTATTTTATTTATTTTAATGATTTTTTTTTCAACTTCCTTACGTTTTTAAATCTGTTGTATAGATTACGATATCATAAAATTTTCAATAATTTTTTATGCTGCATCCAAGTACAATCCAGGCCTCAGTGTAGTGCAGTACGCTGCATATAAGCACACTATATAAGCAAATGTCCTTTAAAAGACTTCAGTCCTGCAATGTTAGTCGTTATAAAAGCACTTACTCCGTGCTCTTCATAGGTTACCGGCACGTGAACTCTGAATTGAATATCAGGGATTTTTATGACGTTGTAGTTTTCATTTGCACAATCTTAATACTAGTCGGCGAAAAAATCATGTATTACCTAGGCCAAGGAAGCATATCATTAAATGTAGCTGCGCATATGATGCGCTTTTATTTATTTGAATTATAAAGATATCCACGGCTATTGATTGCTTTAATTCGGAGAGCTTTTCATTTCTACGATTTTTTTAAATCAAACAATGTGAGGGAGTAGCGGATAACTAAAAATTATTCTTATCGATTTTTGATTAAACTTTCAACGCCGATGAGCAGATGCAATTCTAAAAGTAACAACCGACATAGAAAAAGTTTTAACCATTCTAAATCTGAGCATCGAGCGGGACTACCTGAAATGCCCCATAACCCTGGACCATTTGCTGGAGAACGCGTGCAATTATATTATAAATGGAACATTAAAGCACGCTTCGATAACTTTGAAACCTTCCACTACCATCGAGTGTATTCCATTATAATAGACACGTACGTTACTTGTGGTGTGATGTGGTTGGTAGATTGATTTCGGCGTCTTATCTCTCTTTTCATACGGGTAAATAAAAACCTCAGCCTGAGAAAAATGAAAGAAAAAAAAAAGAAGAAGAGTTAGTCTTGAGTATCGGGCATAGGAAGCAAAAGTAATTAGACGAGTTTCGGTGATTATCGTAATGGAGCCGGTTAAAAGCTTACCCGATCCCCGTCGCCTTTCTGTTCATCACCGACTAAGGTCTGCTCACCAGTTCCGCTTCGTTGAAAGGCAAATTCTTTCGAGTCAGTTTTAACCATGTCTTGACAATTCAGTCGCTTCTCAAGTATGTGGGAAATAGGCCATCGGCTACACCATAAACAATAGTCCCTGGTAAAGGAGGGCTTTTGGAGAAGCCATTAATTCGTAAGTCAAAGTTTTGCGCCGCAGTGCCGCAAACCGAATGCACGTATCATTATCTAGATCGCAAAAGTAATAAAGATTATAGTAATCGATGATAATAATGGCACGAGTAGATTTAATATGAAATAATAATGGTTGCCGCATGGGTCACCGGCTAATCGGGATCATCATCGTCATTCATTGTCATCAACGTTCAATCATAAATCCAGAAGTTACACGGGGCATTAACACATTAGCCCACGTCCCCCGGAGCATCGAACAAAATGGATAATAAACGTGAGCGGGTATTAGGAAACTCGTTCTCTCTCTTTCAATGGCGAGTTTCATAAACGAGTAATCGCAGTTGTAAAATGATGAATTGGTGGTCGCGCGCCATTGGGAGCCGCGCCGTCAAGGAGTCGCAAAACGAATATAATACGTCGGCGCGACAGAGGAGGTAAGAAAAAAAAAGGCTTACCGTCAAAATTGCGTAAACATCCTGCAACCCGGCCGATTACCACATCTAGAGAGGCTTCAAACGGCTTGTCGGCATTCACCTTTATTACCGCGCACATATGCATCTCTACGTGCGCCGACCTTTTTCCGCGCGTCGGGCCTCTGCGCCCCGGCCTGTGTGCGTTCTCTCCTCGACACCATCGCAGCCTCTCTCCTCCTACTCCCTGTGCTCCCTCCGGCCCCCCCCCCTCAGCGGGGGCTCCTCCTCGCCGGCCTGCCGAAGCCGCTGCCACATCGTCGCCGTTTCCCTCCCGATTCGCCGGCCGCGCGCGAGTCGAGCCGCGGCGCTATTACGAGGCCGCGGGAATTTAGGCTTCGGCACGAGTGTGACGCATTCAAATTTTTCAAGAGCCACCGCGCACCTCCGCACCTCTCTCTCTCTCTCTCTCTCTCGGCTTCCAATGCCTCGGCCAATCGGGCGCGCAGGACTAATCAGCGACGGCTATCGATCGGTGCCCGAGCGGATAAATTCGACACATTTTTAATTTGCGATACCTATTCACTTGGGACTTTAAGGCGAATCAGCGATTCTTTGATTTAATTATCATCGGGGCGTATACGAGATCCCGAGCCTCTCTACGTACCAACCTCTTGTCTTTTTCGGCTGTTCAAATTTTCGGCCCACAAGCCCTCGCACACGGATTTGCTTAGATTGTAAATATTAATAGAACATTTAGGGCTGATTATTTACACATAGGGGCGTCTGTGTATAACTGATTCGTAAAAGCCGATTTTATTCAATGATATGCAATCAATTTAAGAATACGAAAAACCTGTGTCAATATTCATAGATTGTCTTTTGACAATAAATGTACCGTCAAGCTTTTTTCCTCTTATTGAATTTCGTTTTATTAAATTACCGAGGTAATATTATGTTGTCATAAATATTTAGCTTTGAATAGAGTTATTACGTTATTTAATTTATTTATTATACCGAAAGAAGGAGAGTCTATATTGGTAAAAAGGAAGTTTCAATTACAAATGAGAAAATCTGACAGATTTTAAGTTTTAATCTCCAAATATTCGTCGTTCTTATAAATAGTCTCGTATTGATTACAAACTATTAATAATAAAAAAAAAAAAAAAAAAAAAAAAAAAAATATTAAAAATGTTCATAATTTTGGACATTCGTTGGTGCAGCTTTTTCAAATTTTAGGATGTGATTGGCATTTTTACGCAACGCAATTAAACCGATCGACCAATTATTTAAAGATCTTGTAATGTGTCAATTCAAATAGACGATTACGTTCAAATTAGTATTCAATCGTACAACTAATTTATTCCGGTAAATTATTTGTAATGCCGAAGAATTTTATTTTTGCACATGGACAGTCGACCGCTCGAGGCTCCCATCCATACTATTAAGAAGTCTTAAGAATAATTTTGCTTTATTCCTCGACTTCTCTCCTTCGAGCCACGCATCTCAAATTCATCGCATTTCTTTTTTCCCCCGTTCTCGTTTGCGCGCCTTGATTTGTTTTTATGCATTCAATTAATCCACTTTCAAAAAAAAAAAAAAAAAGAAAGAAAGAAAAAAAAGACTCCTGTCGGCTGCTGTATCGAGAAATATCGAGGCTTTGAAGTACATTCAAAGGCACATGTTCTCGGGGATGACTCCGCTTAATGGGAGCGAGTGCCATTGAGCTGCGCCCAAGTGTCGTTACAAAAGAGATCGTTATACGAGCATTTCCGATGGGAAAGAGTAGGTGAAGAAAATCCACCGGAAACACCTTGGATGTACCGATGATTAAAAGACTGCAGCAAAGATTTACACAAGGTTATTAGCGTTGGTAATCCTCGTGAGATGACCTGTATTTTGAGCCTCGTCGCCGCGTATTCATCGCGCAGCTTTTTTATCCGCCATTGTAGGAGGACATGGCTGGTGTTGGCTCGTGGACGCGAAGCCCATGCAGATGAGCGCTTTGGCACACTATCGTTCGAATATCGCGTCCTAGGCCGTCGAGACAAATGACGCTCAATGCCCTTTAATTGTTCTTACAAAGGAATACCGCCAGAGCAGTCGGCGGATTTATCCTCCGCTGGCAGCGAATGCCTAGGAATTGGAAGCGGCCGTATTCAGGACCTGATGGATTGAGGTCAGTTTGAAATCGATATGTAGAATAGCCAGGACAGTTGGTGGAAGGCTGACAGGGGGGTGGATCAATAGTCAGAATTTGTATGGATTTTAAGTAGAGAGGTTAGTCAGCCATAGGAACACCTGGACTGATGCCTCCCTTAATAAGGGCTCTGGCCTATTGCCTAATCCATCTATGCTTCTAGTCGATATTAAATTAAACACTAGGTACGAATTTAGAACAGTATCCGAAGCATTTATTATTATTTCATCTTGCTGTGTAATTTCGATACTATGTAGTAACACGTATAAAAATAGCTTCGATAATAAAAAAATATTGCTATTTATGCACATCGGACGTATTTCGTTCGTTTGACTTACTTAATACTCTTGGAAAAGCAATTTTTAAACTAGTTCGTAAAAATACTTGAATAATTTTACTGCGTAGTTGGGATTTTTTCCATAATTTTTTTATTTATTTTTTTTTTATTTTTCAGGTGAGTGTAAATAAAAAGCGAGTACTCTTTGTTAGTTACATTACAATTTGGAGTCTAGTTTTGGACATAACAATCGAGGTGATCATTTTTAATGACAAAAGGAACGGACGGGGCTTTCCTTATCCCCTCCTCGTGTTAGCCTTTTGTCTTCCTTGTTATATCTGAAAATCTCTCTCTCTCTCTCTCTCTCTTTCTTTATTTTAACTGTCTTCTCCCTCTTGGTCGCTTGTCCCTTTACAACCACTTCGATATCTGTTTTATTTTATACGAAGCAATTTACGCGAGTACTTTGAAAGTTGTTTTTGGAGTTAATAATAACACATTCATCCTGAAAACAAGGAATTAATTAAAAAAAAAAAAAAAAAAATTTTCTAAAATTCTTTTTATAAATTCGATGTCGAACCGTAAAATGTACGTCTTGCTTTTGATAATAAAGTTGAAACAAATGCTCGAATGTTAAGGCTTATTGGTATTAATTTATTTTCACTAGGTAGAAGACGCTGTAGTTGGAAACTAATAATTATTGAGTTATATAATTAAGCGTATAAAATAATGAATGCTATGGACTTGATGTACACGAGTTTTATATTGCAATCACTGCACTCGTGGCTACGCAACGAATCGACTGAAATTTAAAAATTTGACGGCAATTTTGACAATGAAAAGAAATAAATAGCAAAATGACATTTGATATCTTTCTACTTCTAATGAAGAAGCATTACGTGCGTTAATTTTAAAAAGATCCTCGTGAAAAAATAAAACATTAATCTGGGAAATGGTAACTAGATGTTAATTCAGTTTGATCATCTATAATTCGTATTAAGAATAATGCATGAATACAAATAGCTTAATATGATCTGTGCAAATACTTTATCGTAACAGTGAAATGACAGTTTCCATTTGAAGTTTCCATAGTAATGATTTTGCAATATACCAGCTTGTTTAAATGTTGGAGTTCTATGCTATTGAATTTAAGTTATTCATGTCGGTCATTCGATACGTGCACTCCTTTGAAAGATTATTTTTTTAACTTTCTTGATTTGTTGCTTGTTCATTCAATATTTTATTCGAATGATTTTCATCATAAATAAGCCATACACGAAAGTCTTGTTTCAATGGCTTCTTTTTATAACTCGGCTTTGCTCTATTTATTATTAAACAAACTAATTGTCGGCTAAATTAATTTAATATTGAAAAATTAATATTTGATATCAAACAATTTAACATTCACACATCCCACGTATTTAACACTAATACCTAGTGAGAAGCTTCCAAACAAAATATATATATATATATATGCACCGCGTATCTGTGTACACTAAGTCTTAAAAACAATAGGCGACGCGAGAAAAGTCAAATCTCTGTCATAATAGCGATGAATCATCTTTAACTTGTGCATTCAAAAGTCCCTGTCATAGTTGCAGTGATATATTCGCCATATATACGCGTACTTTCTCTCTCTGTCTCTATCTCTCCTTCGACCCTCTTCCTCCGTCATTCCGAGCCATCGCTCGGCTATGATGTACACCGATATTGCAGCAATGCTGCGCCCGATCCTGCGCTATCGCGGCCATTTTTTCGCCTCGTCCGGTCCTACGAAAACGACGCCCAGTTATCTATCGGCCGAAAAATTCCACGTATCCCGCAGCGCGGGATCAGGGGAATTAGGAATGCGCGGCCCGGTCATAGCGACTACGGGAGCGGAGGGGGACAGACAAAGGCAGCTATTGGTTGCCTAAATCTGCGCCACGGCCATGTTTAGAGCCGGGGCAAAACCACTAAGCACTGGGCCCCTCCTGTTTAGAAGGGCATGACGTCATTACTTACACGGCCACGCGGAGAGCGAGCGAGCGAGAGTGAGAAAGAGAGAGAGGGAGAGAGAGAGAGAGAGGAGAGAGGCTCTTTCGTGTTTCGAGGCCACGCTAGAGCGTCTCGTGGCCATTACATATGTATAACCCCTCCCCGCTCGAATGCTTCCCCCCCGCCGAGCCCCCTCCTTCCCCGCCCGCCCATAGGAGTTCTATGGGTCGCTCGTTCCTTTGAAAAAATGCTTGCGTGCATTTTGTGGATAAGGATTGTATACGGAGGCCTGCTCTCTGTGTATTTTCTGGCGGATTTCGTAACAATATCCCGAGCTATCCGCTGGGATTTTTACTCAGTGCCACACGTATTTCTCAATTCGTCTAATGTTTCTTTTCCATGCGATGAACTAAAAAACTTTACGTACGCTTTTCTTCTCGCTTAACTGGCCGAGGGTAAAATAGCCATGGCAGAACACGACTATTTCTAATGGAACCCTTCATTCTCAATGAGAACGAGCATTAGTTCAATTGTTTTCTCACTTTCATTAACGACTACTGTAGGCTCGTAATATTTTTCAACCTATTTACCGTCGCCTTAATGTCAGTCAGTCAGTCTCTTGCATGGAAATTTTTTTGATAGGAAGCGTATTGACGGCCACATTTGGCCGCGATATGCGCTATTCTATTTTCATTGCCCAATACGCGTCAAAATTCATCTGCATTGGACTTGTTTATAAAAGTAATTCTAAGTTCCTAGCCAGTGCATCTAATCGACAAGTTATTTTTATGAATTAAGGATTCCAATGTGGCTGAGCTACCTGTCTATTTCCATTCGAGAATGCGTGACCCTGATAAGTAGAAAAGAAAAATTGTGCCAGTGAAATCTATGTAATCCAGGACAATCGCAAATTTTATGAAAGATTTGCCAGGAAAGCAGCGAATTAAAATTTAATTTTATTAGAATGGTGACAATCTTCTTTTTGGAGCTAACAATATCAACGGCAAGAATTTTTTTTTTAATATTTTTGCAGACTCTCGGTACCACGGAAAGTGTCCAATTTTTTTTTTTTTTTTGATAATTTCGCTGCTGTACTGTTAAAAAATTTGTTACATTGCAATATATTGAGATACATGAGCTGGCACGAAATATTTTTAAGAACGATTTTCCTTGCTATTTGCGCAAGCACTTTTTCAAATAATTTCAAATGTAATTTATCGTAGTCGTTTTCCATATGGGAGACCTAAATTTCATCGCTTATATTTCAAATGCAAAATATTCACTTAATTAGTGAGCTATAAAAATGTGAAAGCAATATTCGACGTAAGCCGAATGTAAATGTCTGAATTTATGTTTTTTGAATTCAAGAAAGCAGCACTAATCAAGCCACCATGACACAATTATAATTGTAGCAGGGGAAGTTTAGATTTACCATTAAAAGGCCCATTTTCCATAACGATCAAATCAGCGAGTCCTCGAAATAATTCGAAAGGAACCCACATCGATTATTAATCTTTCCCTCGGAGCCGAATACTTTCCGACCGTTATTGGAAAATTTCAATATCGATTGGTCTTTTACGTAATACCGAGCGAGACTGTGACTAATTTATTATAAAAGCCCGAGGATCGCCGAGGTGAAATAAGATTAAGAAATGACGGGCATAAAGGGGGAAAAAATGGGACCCTTTGGCTAGGCTGGGAGCGACGCGAGGTAAACTCAATTACGAAAGTGCTATTACATGGTCATGAGAACCGAGAGGCCATTTTAAGTCACAAACATGTGCGAATTCTCTATTGCTCGCGTTGTCGTCTTCGTTAGAGGGAGAGAGAGAGAGTTTTGAGGAAAAAAGCTAAGCCGAGCAACGAGAACGACGAAATGTTTAAACTCGATAGGATTTTCAAATAAAACTGCTCTCTTCATAACTATAATAATGAAGCTAAACCCTCTGTTTGTTGCATCGTTGTTGAATATCGTTATTACTGTTATACCGGCATTAGCGAGTAATATTTCATTCTTACCGATGGTTTTGCTACTTGCGAATTCTGTGCATTAGTTTTCATCTGCAAGCTACGACGAACGAAATTCGTATAAGCGTAATCTTGTAAAATGGGCTTGGAAAATGTTACGAGAAAAGGCCATCGCTTGTGCTCGTGACGGATAACTGCGTTTTGGAAATTAATTCTATATGGCAAAAAAGCAGCTGATTCATTTTTTAAATAAAATTTGCTCCCATCGGCAATCATGAGACAGTTATTAACTAGCGTTGATGGGATATGACTGCAAATCTAAATTGATAAAACTACCAGAGTCAATTCCAGATGTGGCAAAGAAGATCCGATAAGAGGAGTAAGAGCGGACAAAAATGGCCCAATAAAAAAAGTGTATAATACATAATTACGGGTCTTGATATTATATCCGAGCAGTGTTTTTTGCGTACTTTTTCCCATTACACTTGTGTGCGTTGGTGAATTTTCAACGGGCCATTGGCGCTCATCGCGCCATTGGTACAAGTGCCCACCGATACCCGCACACGGTAATTACTAGAATTCGTATAATAATGCGCTAATTATCGCTTTTACCTTATATGGTTCAGCCTCGAGGCTAAAAGCGTTCGCGTTCAGTTTCATCGTTTTTTTTTTTTTTTTCTTTTCTTCGCCTAGGCTCTCGCAGCATAGGGCGAGTAAATGAGCCCGTCGAAAGGCGCTTAAAATCAAATCTAAATTATAACGCCGAGGCTATAAATCGCGGGGAAAATGTGCGCGCGCCCGTGCTCACTTCTGCAAATTGATTTTCATGGCACCAATATCACCCTCTTATAAATTTGCCCCGCTCGTTACATTAGACGTTTTCCTTGAAATTAAAGTCAGAACACCGCTAGTGCGCTCGCAGTTTGCGCGCAACGACGTCAAAGGCCACCGCGATTGTTTCGCAGAATGGCATTTCACACCCTTCCGAGCGTTTATTTTCCTTTGCCTCGGTATCGCGGAACCTTCTGGGCCGCCTCGCAATTAATCACTTCTTCGCGGCTTCTCCGAGCCCCTACCCTCCCGCCCTATGTCTCGCAAGATTGCATTAGCGCGAGCAACGATTGTCGCTCCAGTGGAGATTGGCTGAGCATTAGGGCAATTCCGAAGCTGTCGGAAGCTGCCGCTTTCCTTGTTCCCCCCCCCCTCCGGCCCCGGCACGATGTGCCGTAATCAAGAGAGGGCATTAAAAGAATCGGGAGCTCGTTGGGGCTGCGGGGAGAAAAGGGTGGTCCCGGGTGGTCAAAAGGGGTGCGAGAGAAAAGAGTCAACGAGCTCCCGGCTAAGGCTCGTGACTCGCGAGGGCGATTAGGCGGGACACAGGTGCGCCTCCGTAAGCGCCGCACTGCGTCTGCGCCGACGCCAGGGTTAACGAGGCGCGTTAGCGATCGTTAGCGTGGATCCGCCGAACCCTTTCCACTTGAGTCCCCCCCGGCGACGCTCCTCCGGCCGGGAATTTCAGATCGCGATTGCCAACTGGAATCGCATGACCGCCGCTTTCTTTTCGTTCCTCGTCAACCGGGCGGGAACGCGATGCTGCGGGAACTCGACGTGGCGGCGGGGCATGGCAGGGCAGGGGGGGCGGGCAGGAGGTGCAGAGCCAGCATTACTATTTCGACTCCGAGGCAGACTACGCCCGAGACTAGGAGGCACTCGCGAATAACGGATCGGACATACGCGTGCGTTTTCATCAAGAGGCCGATTTTATAAATCACGCGGATAGCGTCGAGCTAAACGAGTTTATTCCATAAGATACGCGACACTTTGTTGAAGGAATCGTGCGCTAATTTTCTGTTCTTTAGTAATACCGAAGAATGCTGTTAGAGAAGCGAGAGAAAATATTTTAAAATATTTATTACGTATTACGGGTTGTTCAACCGTAATGAGGCTTTAGCGCATTACCACGAAGAAGTGATAACTATACTTGTAAAGTAATAATCCCGTGATTTATTACTAAAGTTGAATAATAATTTTCATGGCTACACTATTGTAATCCTTATGTAAGCTACAGCTAAAATGTCACCCAATCTCCACGCGTGAAAATTACATACTTTAATTTGGTATTTCATACGATGATGTGTCCCAATACCCCTTTACTTTTCCGTATAATGCAAAATCATTCTAATACGTATTCGTAAATTTTCTTGTCGAATCCGTTTAAATTAAATGTTAAAAAAAAAAATAGCAAATTTGAATTTGCGTTAAGGTTTGTTTGTCTGGCTAACCATACATTGTAATGACGAAGACAAAAAAAGTTCAGTAGACATATTTATTAGTACGTAATAGTTAAAGACGTGCTTTGTTGCGGTTACCACTATTTAATTCAATAGTTTGAAATTTTTTCAAAATACTTTTCGAGTTCAATTTAACGCTCCTTATCAATTTCGCAAACGGCTAACGGCTTAAAATATTTATAGATAATCATTGTATTTTTATTATTTTTGTGAAGTATTGATTTTTTTTTTAAATCTTACCTTTAATCTTTAGCAAAGTATTACTGCAAGAGTTATTTGAGTTAGCGACAACTTTTCAAGTGTGAATTTGATCCTTACAAATACCAATCGTTTTTATTATTAACTATAAGACCTGTCTCACAGAAGTGGTAATTTTATCAAAGAATCATATTGTGCTGTTCACGGATATTGAAGTACGCGCATTTTAAAGTAAAATGGATATTTGAAAAAGCCTTAAAAGTAAAAATAAGTAAGAATGAATTAGCAAAGCCAATTTTGAATCTATGAATTCGTTCTATGATCCAAACAGAATTAGAATATTTACCGAGATCCGGGCATTTATTAGAACCGATTTACTTAACAGCCATTCTGCAGTTCGGCGATTTGAATGGTTGCGCATTGATTTTTAATATCGAAGCCTCATTCATGTGACATCGTAGACAATACACGGGCTCTTCTTCCCTTGCCCCGAGTCGAATCGCGCGCAATAAGTGACAGATCCGTTTGTATATTATCCGCAGTATCGGACATTGCCGTGCCGTTCTCACGGGATTTCATCTATCCCCGTCCTTCCGTCTCTCTCTCTCTCTCTCTCTTTCTCGCTCTCCCACTCGGCGAATTTTGCGGTGAATAATAGATTTGGCGGTCGCTTATTGGGCGGGGTAGCGAGGCAAGGCCGCGCTTCGCCTTAGTTTGCCGAGACGCAAAGCGTCCAGTGTTCCAACATTCTAAAATGGCGAAGGCCACGCGGCCGCCTCTCTCGCACTATACATTATGCCACTTTTTTTTCTCTCTTCTCCCGTTTTTTCCCGCGCCCCGACCGGTTTAGAATCGTGCGCTCGACCGAAACAGACAGACGAATAGAGCGCGCGCGCCTATACTCGAGAGCCTTAAAAGAGATGGAGTGAGGGGGAGAGAGAGAGAGAGAGAGAGAGGGCGTTAGAATAGAGGGAGAGAGGAGGAATCGAGCCCACTGCCACTGCCACTGCCGATTAGTCGGCCCCTATACCTGCGAGCTCGGGACGAGCAGCGGCCAATCGCCAGCCATCCGAAAGCCGCAAGAAAATGGAACTCGGCCGTCTAAACGCTCGCATGGCTGTTTTAGGTTTTGCCGCGGGGGAGGAGAGCCCATACCTTTTCCCACCGACGGGAGTTCGAGGCTTATATTGTTGTCGGCCCCTTGCGCAATCCGTTCTACTCTTGCTCAAACTTCACACGCCGAACGCAAAAAAAGGAAAAGAAAAAAAAACGGGAAAAAAAAATGTTCCGCGCTGGAAATCGACAGGCTCGCATTCGATACCCGTGGCTCGCTAAAACTTCGGCTTTTCCAAGTACGGCCAGAGCCAAGTTCACCTTGTTCCTCGTTTTTCACCTCCGCGCGTGAAATTTATTGATTGAGATTACTTTTTCAGGGGGATCGTAACGGGGCAACCGATTGCATGCTGGAAAAATGTGCGGTCGACGGGAGGCTCGGTAATAACGACTTTCGATCTCCTATTCGCGCCGGGGAATAATCTGTTTTTTCTTTTTCTTTCTTTCTTTTAACACAGTGTGGCCGAGCCGCGAGATGGAAGAAAAATCCACAATATTGAGCGCACTGGACTAAACGAGCGATTCAAGTGACGTACCGTCAAAAATCTTTCGCAACTGTCGATACACTTCTTACGTATCGTGCTTGAGCGTCAGCGGCTGATTTGAATTCCCGTGCTTGTCGAAAATCAAACTTCAAATAAGCAATAAGTAGCACACGTGATTAAGTTACCACATCCTCCAGGACACGCTATTGAGAATAAATGAGAAAAATGTTGCGTACATTGTTTCTAAAGTCTGATTATATTATAATGATGCCGACGTACTTCAGGTTTTTTTTTTTTTTTTTTTTTTTTTTTTCATCTGGGGAATATTTCGTAAACGCAGTTTCAGACTCGATACGAGCGCTTAATGCCACAAGACAATCCTATACGTTTGTTTAAAGACACGCTTCAAGAATGCAATTCTATTGATTTTTTCGTTATACCGAGAAGCGATCGATTACAATGGATTTTTAAAGCGGCTATTGCAATGAGTCAGCGATCGTCTGCCGGTCGACCGCCTTGGCTAGCCGAAGTCGCGAGGGGCTCTCGTCTACCGATAAGGACAGGCGCCTATTACTCGAGCCGAAAATATTTCGAGGACGGGCAGCCGCCGCCGGTTAACGGTGACTCGAGCGCTCGGATTCCAGCGGTCAGAGCGCCTACCGAGCGACGAAAAGGGGGCGACATCGGAGGAATCCCCGCGACGATATCGAGGCATCGATGGCTCCTGACCTCATCCGCCGGCTTCTGAGTCCCCGTTAAGCACTCCGAAGCACCGGGAGGACGAGGCGCCGCTGGGCGAGTCTTGGGCCGAGGTCGGGAGGATGCCCGATAACCGGGACAGGTGGGCTTCGGTGGGCCGGCAGCCGATCGGCGATCGGGCCCTCGGCGAATTTATCGAGCCCCCCGTCGGCTAACGGGACGCCTCCTCGCTCCGGGAGCCGATAATCATCCGTCGGGGCTCGTTCTCCTAATACCTATTATCGGGGGGGGGGGCCTTCGAGTAATCGTCGCACGGCTTGCGCCTTGGGAAAGTGCGAGGCTGCGCTCCTCGACGGCCGAGGAGCAGCTTTCGGAGGCTCGCGTGATCAACTTTTCGCCCTCCCATTGTCGCGCGCGCGCGCCCGATAATTGAACAATGCGCCGCTTCTCGGAACATGGCATTTTCTTCGCCTCCTTTTTGCGGAGGCGAGCGGGGATTAAGTTGCGCGCGAGCGAGCGAAGAATTTTCAGAGGCATCGCGAGCCGACGACGCGCGGCTAAACTTTGTTTTTAAGAGGCCGTGACGATGGATACGCGCGATACACTCGGCTACTACGGGGAAAACTGTGCTTACTTTGTTAAAGCTGTTGGGCATCTGTTTTAGCCTACTATAAAACATCGTTCGTTTAATTTATGCGTCTCTGTATCCTACGCGAAACTATTGCTCGCTCGAGGTGTAAGGACGGATAGGAGTCCCCGGGAGGGGGTGGTGTTGTGTGTGTGTGTGTGCGTGCGTGCGTCGGGTTGGGAGGGTCGAGGGGTGGTCGGTCGGGAGCAGCGGAGGAGCGGGGGCATGCGCTGTGGGGCTTCGCGCAATGCACTGCCGCTCCGTTCAAAAGATGCCTCCGCGCCGTTAAACTGTTTGCTCTTTAGATTAATAGGCGAGCCCTGTCAGTTTTTAAATACGCTCCTATACACACGTGCGCGCGCGCGCGCGCTTTTGCACACGCGTACGGATATGCATATGCTGTGCGCGCCGCTCGCGCGCGCGCGCACCAACATAAATTCACAGATTATCTATATTTATAAAATAAACTCTTTGGAAAATGGCAAAGATTTACGACTTTTATTAATATTTTTACCTACACCCCGATTAAATACTTTGCAACTGATTTTTAATGGAAACCATTTGCAAATTAGGTCGTGCGAATCATAGCGTCATCGTATTTTTCAATAGAATTTTTGACCTCCATAATCAGACTTGTAAGATTTAAGTAAATACCAGCGCGTTTTATCTAACTTTATTTCTATGAAAATTATTAATTTATTAAGCCGCAGATCTCGAATATTTTCTTTATAAAAACTTATTACCTCACTTTCATTCCACGTACTATTAAATGCGCTCTGGTGATTACTAGATCACTTTGCTCCCAAGTAATAATAAATTGAAAACAAAAAATTAATCGCCTTTTTACAACAATATAATAATGTACAATACCGAACGATATATGCACGAATCGTATCATAATAATGTATACAAATTATACAAATACACTTACATGATATATCACATATAAGCAATTTACACGCCTGCGATATATCACATATAAGTGTTTATTTACAATGAAAAAGTGGTACAACACGCAATATACGTGTTTATGCGCCCTAAAGCTGTTTCTAACATATTGATCTCAGCTGTTATCAAAATTAAATATCAAATTTACCTTTTACAGTACGATATCACATTTATTACGAAACAAATGGTTTGAATAACAATTAGGTTTTTAATAATGTGCGCAATAAATTTTAATGTACTAATTTCAGATTCCTATGCTGTACATAAAATTATAATTTTAATTATTAAATATTGTTTTGAAAGTATACAATATTAAATATTAATTTTAACTGTATGAAATGCAGGTCCTTTTTTATAGTGTATATTAAAACAAAATGGTTTTATTTATTAAAATGATTCAAGCACATGTATTTAGGAGCAGGATTTTCTCGGTGTGATCCCTTAATTATCGTTTTAATTAATTCAGGTAAAAGATAATTTTTAATTGGCTTCGCGTTAAATAATTACAAAAGCTTTTGCTGCTTAAAAATCGGTCCACGATACTCAACTATACATTCTGGGACTGTTTAATATTTTATATTGTTTAAAAATTAAATCAAACAATAAAAATTTTGGTTAAAATTAAATTATACTCGGAACTAACTCATCGACTCGAAAAAGTAACTAACAATGACAAAATTATATGATAATTTTTTAAAATAATGATAATTATTTCCTTTTGGCGCACAAGTGATTTCACGTCACAATTTCCAGTTGTACAAAAGTATTTCATTTTGACTGGAATTTCACTTGAATATAATTTGAACGTTAGAAATCTCTCATGTAGGTCATTTGAAAAAATTTTTTTACGTTTCATATTGATAAATTTAAATGATCAAAATCATACATATTCGATTTTTTACCACTAGTTAGTTGTAATTTTGTTACACATTTTTGTATAGTTTATCGATAAAGTGTACAAAATCAACATTTATTAGGTTTGTTTTGCGAAAGAGAACTTGAACGAATTTTTTTTACTATGTTAAGGTAAGAGAGCTACCTTTGTTTGAGTTTATATTTTTATCTTATAACGTAAGTACTGACAAATTGTATAACAAATTGTATTATTTACTATTTATTGTCTTATATTTTACATGTTTTTCCTTTTTCAAATGAGAATATATGTTTTACGTGTATGATTTATCTTCGTCTACACGAAGATAAAAGGATTTTAAAAGTTGTAATGTGGCAATTAGATGATAATTTTTTGCAAATATATGGCGATGATTCATAAAGTAAGATCCATAACTCAATCGCTTGAACCTTTTTATGCAAATTTGGCATTACCTTATTTTCCTAGAAGTTGCATTGGCTAATTTCGCGTATTGGTTTGTAAAAACATAGTCAGTTTCAATAATTGATAATTGCTAGTGAAAGTATTTAAAATTCATCTCTATAATTGCCAGTTGGGGTTACCAGCTAATTGAAAGTTGCACGAAAATCGTGGAAGATCCTCCTATTATTATATTTATACTCATAATGAATCCGAGCTGGATTAGCGAAAGCTTACTTAATTGTGAGCTACGCGTGCGAAGGTGAATGTGAAAGCCGTGTCATCGTAATATTGGTAGGGTTGCGGATAAAAATTACGCATTCGTTACGTATTGGCTTAGGGGGCATGGAAGCCTCGCGGGCTCCAAGTGAAAAACATTGTAAGGCAAGCGTCGATCGAGTCGAATGTCCAAAAAAAGTCCGACTCGCCACTAGTCAACGTATACCCTGAGATGGTCCGAACGGGGTCCAAGTCACAGTGAAAATCGTCTTGGCCGCGTCTCAACGCAGCGCAGGCATGAAAGCTCGGGTTCGCGTAACCTTGAGGGAAAACGTTGCGCGTATCATTGTCGTAAAATCGGAGTTCCGGTGCAGGAGAGTGGGCAGCGTTTCTTTCGCAACTATCCTCAATCGACTTGTCTCCTCGCGCAAATTGTTCGCCGTTTTAATTAAGTTTTCCAAGCGAGCCAGTCGCCGGGCCGCTACTTTTCGTTTGACAATTTCTATATATTTTATACGCGTTCAGGTAAAACGCAGCGGCCTGCTGCATTTTATCTTGCGCACAATACAAGCCAAGGTATCCCGATGTCTGAAATACTATTATACTGTGTTATTCGAAACAGTGGGCGAGCGCAAGAATGCCTTTGAGGATGCATTGAAAGATGCCTAGGCTGTATTGTCAGTGGGATGGAAAGATGATTGGAAATTACGATAAAAAAATTTTAATTCAAGAGGCATGGCAAATATAAATTACTTGCTTAAAATAATTTTTAAAACATATGGCGAGTCCGAGGTCTTTTAGGAAAGGTACAGCGAGAAGAGCCGCGCTTACAAGCAGCTTAAGATTTCCGTAGTTTCATTAAAAGTTCCCATTGTGTGCTCAGGCTATCTAAGAATCTTTAAATGTATTTATGTTACGTGTCTCAAAATAACGCTTCGATTACGCGAGTACGCATATAAATATGGAGGTGTAACATGGCGAAAGATGGATGATTTTTCATTTGTTCTTTAGGAACAAAAGTCGCTTAGACGCTCGTAATCAAACGTCAGATGCACTCGGTTGTATTTGATGTTACATAAGTAAATCGTTAAATTACGACGAGTCGACGGAGTTGCTGGGAGAGGGAGAGAGAGAGAGAGAGAGAGAGTGGAACTTATAAACAAAAGCGATTCCCAAGACTGAATTTAGCACAAGATGGCGGGTCACAAACCAAGTTCAAAAGTGAACGCATCGTGCCGAGTCGAAGTTGCAAAGCAGGACACTAACCAGCGCCTTCGTAAAAGCTCCCGGTTATTATTGGAAGAGTGGCCAATTAAACGTTGCCGATGGCAAGCCCAAAGACTCGACCGAATGTCAAAGACCTGCCCAAATCGGAGGGTTACCACTTACCGATAAATTCATCGAGACCCGAGGTCGTTTCCTCCCCCCGTCCTCCTCCCTATTATAAGCTGTTCTCGCCCTCGAGCTAAAGGCCACGAGGAGGGGCAGAGGATGGCTCCTCCGGCCTTTTCCCTCGACGTGGTTCGTTATGCACTCGCTTTAATTATACCGATTCCAGGAGAGACAATGATCGATTACGAATGCGCGCCGCTCTTAATTAACCCGACAGGTGCAGAATACATCGCATCTCATTCTCCCTCCCTCTCGACCTCTTTGTTTATCTCTTTGTCATCAGCCTCGGTCTCCCCGACGCTTCTCGCGGTATTGCCAAGCCCCCTCGTTTATTCGCCACGATTGAGTCGCGGCCCGTCGAATTTTCACCCGCGGGCCCTGCACATGATCGGCATCGCTCGCTCCAAGGTTACGGCAAAAACTTACGGGACCGTCGCTTGCCGACGGGCTACCGGTGCGCGCCTCTTGCGTCCTCGCCAACGAGCCCAGTTTTTTTTTTTTTTTTTTACTCCCCGACGCCCTTTTTCCTTCCGTCCATCGGTCGGACAAATTAGTCTCCTCGTCGCCTTATTTGACTCCGTTAAAAGAGCCTCTCTTCATTTTTCATAGTTCCGTTTGAGGGTCGAATTTTTCCGCACCAGGCTTCGTTTCGCCTCTGCGCTGCTTATGCAACCAACGTAGAATTACTCGCTCAATATTTGCCGTAACGGGGACGAAGATGGACGCAATGAGAATTGATTTAATGGGTGTTTGTTTTGGCATAGACGCTTTTAAAATCGACTTAGGCTATAACCTGTGAAGTGAACATTGCGAAACTCACGTAAGGTAACTCTGTAATTTCATATGGCAATAATGACTAGCTATTTCATTTCAAAAGCTTCACTTTTAAGAATAAATAAGCCAAACGTTAATCGCTGAAGTCTTGAGTCTCCCTGTAATTAATCCCACTAGAGAATTGAGACCAATTTTATTGCTGTTTGCAGACGGTGACTTTAGCTAGATATTATCAGATTGATATAGTAGACCAGATTTCGTAAAATTTAAGGATTTTTAAAATCGAAATAAATCGACGGGATAAATTTAAACGTACATCGAATAATAATAATATATATCTAATGATAATATTATAGGCTGATTATTTATAAACTAATCGAACGTTGCATGCAAATAGAGAAACGTCGGATTTTAATGTTTTCAAGCGATTTCTCTAATTATATAGACTACATTTAAACTGTATCTCTTTTATTTAAATCGCCTCAAAAAAAAGTTTCTAATAACACATATATCTATATTGATAGGCGCGTATTTTACCGATGGCTAATTAGCATTAAATATTAAATAATTTGTAAATCCTTAGTTTAAACACAAAATACTTTATGCAATAACTAAAAAGAACATCTTTAATATTATTTATAGTAAAAATGACTTTCGCAAATATCGAGTGTTTTTGTGCTTCTCAGTGTTGAAATATAATAAAAAAAAAAAAAAAATAGTTTCGATACTGCGGTTCAAAAGATTAAAAAATACTTAAAAACAATGTACATGCTAAAAGTGATATACGATTGAAAACGTGTAAACTATCAATACGTGTATCCGCTGAGCCAGGAGATAAATTATTTGTTTATTTCATGTGGGATTATGAGTGTATGCAGTTTCCATTTTCATAGACAAACACCAATTCGAATAATGAATAATAGTCCGTAATTTTTTATTTCATGAGCAATAGTTTTTGAAATGTCCAATTATGCATACCCGGTCAATCTTATTAAGTTGCAGTGTTAGTTGCAAATAATTTCAGTCTTGTGTTCCGGTATTAGTACAGTCGAGGTACTTTAGATAGCTTGAGAAACGAATTTCCATAATTTTTCAACGCAACAGAAATATAATTGTGCCGCGGAGAAGAATGAGCCTTGGTAATTGCGGCGTAATTTTGGTTCCCCAAACATGAGCTTATGTCATCTTAATATTTTACGCTACGACGGGATTTGCGCAAGTGCCAGGCCCTCGCAAAAAGACAAAAGGCAGTCGTTCTTATTCAAAGAGAGACAATCCAACCGTCGAAACGGACAGCGCCCAATCGCGGGAGACGCACGGACGACGGGTTTGGGGGCAGAGAGGAGGGGCAGGCCGTCGCGGCAACCGCCACCGAGGACATCCCCGGGGAGCCGCGGTAGGCGCCCGCCCGATGTCCCGGCCCGGGTAGAGGGAGCATCGTTGTCAGCCACCCCGTGGACTCGGACGCGGCCAGACGCCCTGGCGGTGAAGCCTCCTCGCCAGTGCAACAGGCCGCCGGCGCTCGCTCGCCTCGCGGGCATCGGCTGCGCGCCAGTATTTGGGACAAGGTCAGAGGCCCCTGCCAAGAGAGGCCGAGAGAGACCGGGCTGCACTTTCACTCGCGGCGGCGACGACGACGTCGGAGGCGACGGTTGCCAGCGCACGGAGCCGAGACTGTCTGCGTGCCCGTAAGTGAGGCTCGGCCGCAGCAGCAGCAGCCGCCGCCCCCCCTCCTTCACCGTCGCCCGCTCCTCCTCGAGCAACACCCACGCAGCCGCCGCCGAAGCGGAGTCCCTCGCCCTCGCGGGCCATCGATTTTGCGAGGGTTGCGCCGAGGAGCCTCCTCCGCCTCCTCCCTCTCTGACCGCCGCGCCTCTGCCCACCAGCAGCCGGCGCCCATCGCGTAAGCGCCCGCGACCGAAGTCGGTGCCCGATCCGCCTGACTCCGTTGAGTTTTCCAGGGGGAAGCACCGAGGTCAGCCTTTTCTCGGTCTTCGGACTATTCGACGGGCGGCTAAGATTTTTATTCATTGGAGCTCGACTGTGAACGTTAATTCTGGTATTGCGCACCTATTCGCTTGATATTTGTTACCCAAAACTAGCCATTTATAGATAAGACACATATAGATGAGTACCCTCTTTGTCCTTCAAATTTTGAAATGCTACGTCAATTGACTGTCTTTTGGTACGTCCAATTGTATTACAACGTAATGCCAAGTTTTCATACTCTTGAAGTCTTGGATCAAATTGAGCAGCTACCTAAGAAATGGCTAAAAATTGCTGAAACGAGCTGGAAAAAATGTTGGTCGCTGGTTTTTTCCAGTTCTTTAAATTAGCTCAAGGTCTCGGACGTGAAAAATTTAAGCGAATCGCCATGAAGATTGTATTGACAACAAAAAAATCGAAGATTTTCTTTCAATTTCTATACACGCACGAAATTGTCTTGAAAGTTGTTGCTGAAATACTATTTACAATTACGGCAGTTAAACATTAGTAAGAGCAAAAGTTTCGGTATCGTTTGACGTAAGATTTATCGAAAAGATTCGATTTTGTTCTACAGTGTAGGAAGTTTTTCTCGAAGCGACTTTTAATAATTTTTCCATCTACGAATGGCAATTATTAAAATTCTATTCTCGGATTCTCGCCTTGAGCTTAAGGGCAATATCGCCATTCGTCGCTCGCGCTAAAAGAAGCTTGAAAGCAAATGAAAAGTAAGGATTAGTAATAATTAGGCATTTATCTAGTAAATTGTTAACTATGAAGAAAAGTCACGCGTGTGCGTGTACGCGTAGGTATGTGGCCATTGATAAAGAGAGCTCGAAATATTTCGCATAGACATGTGGCGTAATGAAAGATCTAGGACTCGGCTCTTCAGCTCGACTTTCTTTCTAACGAGTGTAACGAGTATAAATGTACCTCGATATTTTCAATTTACTCGGCAATCGACTAACGGTTGTAATTTCTCCCGACCGTGTACTTCTCGACGTTTTCCCCCCCGGTAAAGTCCAATTCTTTTTACGAAATTGTTACATATCGGCTATTATTACCAGTCGCGGTGCAAGGCAGGTAGTTTACATGGCGAGGAGCTGCTCCTGGGATCATTGTTGGGGACGAAAGGCCGGGGAATATCGGCAGATTATTGATTCGTCCTGACATCGGCGGGGAATAAAGAGGTAGGTAGCTATCGCGAGGAAACAATCCTGGCTAAATGCAGTTTAACGAGCGAGCATTTTACAGAGAGAGAGAGAGAGAGAGAGAGAGAGAGCAATAGAGAAATTACACGATTAAATTTAATAGCCATTATGTTAGGCGGTGAGCAAAAAGTATCCCAGTCGACGCTTTTCCGCAAAGCTCCGCTACCACGGCCAGGGCAGCCAACCTGATTTTCGAAGGCGCAAAGATTAGATCTCCGACGGGATTCAACGCGTTGTCTTTTCTCTCTCTCTCTCTCTCTCTCTGTCCTAGAGTACAGGGGATCGGGCAGCGCGAGCTCGCGCGTCCTGCGTGCGTATCGCGTCTATTTCCGTCCGGCCCGGTTAATTAAAGGCTCGATGCCGGCCTGCGACGTTACGGACAATCGGCGGGAGCGAGCGAGTGCGTAGCAGCGAGAAAATAAATGATTCCCCCGTTTGACAGAGCCATCCAATTAGCCGCTTGTAGTTTGTCACTTCGCGGCCCGGGATACTTTAAACTCGGCGGCCCTCGATGGGGCTTTGATATCTTAAGCCCCGGCCGATCTAACGATATACTTGTTTCGCGATGGGCAGGAGACGCGCCGGGGAAAATACCAGCCCCCGGTTCTGATTATAATTTACATGGGGATTCAGGATCAATCATTGGGCGCGATGCGCTTAATCGATTGGCCGACCGAGTCCTCGGGGACACCCCCGCCCCCCAACCCCCTTGCGGTGGATTATCCCGCGGTGGATCGGCCAAGATGCAGAAATCGGTTATAAACGAGGTTGATTGGCGGAAAGGGGGCTTTCTTGGAAATCGTTATTGCACGCGGGGAGTGCGGAGCTCCCCCGCCCCGACCCCTCGCGTACTTTGGCGGCGCCTCGCCTTTCCGTGAACATTTCCATAGAGCCCATTTATCTTTTAGCGCTTTGTACGCGCTCCCCGCGAATACGTGCATTATTTAAAGCGTTTTAAGGCCACCGTTACTCCGTAATTACTTCTTTGCCTTTTCATGCGGTATTGATTCTTTCCTGAAAAACTAGAATGCGCTTATTAAATATTAAAGCTCGACGGGCGACCAAGATTATCAACGAGAGCACTGGGATAAATATTAATACTCTTGAAAAATCATCGACTTTGCAAAATATTATTATTATTGCTTGAGTTCGTCCTCGCCCGATGTTATCATTTGAGAATGCCACCGTTAGGACTATTATCATTGCTGCTAGTGTCCGTTTCAGCTTTCCCAAAGTCAAGGGCAAATTAATTTTGTCTCTTGTTTCATGCGGCGCCGTTGCGTAATCGCTCGAATAAAATTAAAGCACTCGAGTAATGCAAATTCGAGCGATTGGGAAACGCTTACCGTACCGACTACTGCGCATAGAATTTTTTTAAAAAAAGTTTCCCCTAATATCAAACAAGACGGACTTGGAAATACGAAGGAAAAAAATATCCGCCTTACCTAATGACCATTGAGAAACAGTTGTGGATCAAAGTATCGGGAATGCGTTAACTGCTACTGAAATGATACAGCAGTAATGAAGATATTAATTTTCATAAAATGGCAGAGTAACGAGTAGCAGTAAGTGAAGTATACGAAACAGCTATTGAATAACTAAATATTATTTCATCGATATTATTCAGTTTTAAGATCAATAATTTAAAGTATGAAATGCAGTTGGCAGAGGGGAGGGGGGGATAACTTCACAAGTATTGATTGATTTGAGATTTTTCTCTCGGTGCCGGGGAAATTATTAGTTGGCGATAAATAGCAATTTGCATTAGCAATAATCGATATCGCACTCGCTCAATGATAACGACCAGTTGCGATATCGGCGTTAACAGCCAAAGTAAGTAATAGCGTTGATTTGCGGAGATTTATCCTCGTCGGGCAAGGCTTAAGTACTCGCTCGAGCGCTGCCTAATGCGCTGCACCAGCCATTCTTATCCACTTAGGCGCTAATGACATACTTGCGCGATCGAGCCGCCGAGGCATTAGTTTTAAGGAACTCGGATCTCCGGCGCTCGCAGGGCCAGGGGGAGCCGAGCGGCAGCTCGCCGGGCTTGGGTGGCGGGTCGCGGGGCGAAGAGGGCCGGCGGGGGCGAGGAGGCTCCTCGCCTCGAGTTGGGACAGCGCGGACGTCGACCCGGTATTCGCGGATTCGATTTAACGAGGCTCGGACGGGGGCGGGAAGACGTGAATTCCCGACGTTAACGATCCGGCCGAGCGCCTGATCGACGAATCCGCGACGCGAGGACGAGGGGAGCCGGAGCGCGTCGCGCCGACAATGGCCATTGAAAAACAGAAAATAAGGGCTATTGTTCGGGCTGGTGCTGGTTTTCAGAATCGATGCTTGCGAACGTTGCAAGAGCCGCGGCGCGTTGACTTAAAGCGCGGAATTAAAAATAAAGGCCGATGGGCCGGGGACAAATGCGCGCGGGCGCATTGTTAGCGCCGGCCCCCGGGCCCAATGCCGAAGCTGTCCATCCCTACCCTGGCCAGGTGCCGCCGGACTCCAGCCAGCGTCCACGGGCCCGTTTCGCCCCGAGCCGAGGGCCTCTTCCCCGCGGCTCCGGAGCCAGGAGACGACGGAGGCGAGCGACCGCCGCCCTCCTCGCTCAACGCCGCCAATTCCCATTTTGCGGCGCGGCTTATTTCCCGACTCCGCTCCTCGTGGCCAATGTGGCCTAAAGTCGCTCCCCGCGCGTCTCCCGAGGCCGTTGCCGAGCCGAGGAGGAGCAGTCCGCTTAATGATTCCGGGCACGTAAACCGATTTGCCCGGAGTTTCATAACTTAAAATCCCATTTGTGCTTCACACGCGTGACCCCGTCCACGGCGTACAAGCCAAGCGTTAAGGAAAAAGGCGAACGAGTGCATTTTTCGATGCGAAATGATCCTGAAAATATTTTTACCGGGAATCGAGCCACGATGAGCAATGCGACAAACAATTTCAAATACGCCGAACGTATAGCTCTCCTTTTCGTTTTAGTGAATACTTCGTTTTCCGAGTATCCCTGAGGTCGATCACGCCGTCAGACGCTTTACACGCTCGGAATTTTCTTCCGTTTACAATGCTGTTGCTCCTTCGGGAAAAAAAAGTTAATAATATCGACACGAGTTCGCCGCCTTATTGTGAATATCTAATGTCCTTCTTATACGCTCGACTGTAACGGAAGGCGCATAAATGTTCATTTGGGCGACCCGGCTACGAGCTTTCCTATCCATTTATTTTTCATTTAATTTTTTTTTTGTATCAATATTACTCTATTCGATCAAATTGCCCCGGATAAAATAGCCTCACTACTTTCTAATGAGCTGTTAATAATCAATGCACTGTGCAATTAAAAGTATAATAATGATAATACAATAGGTAATCTGAAATAATTAGTGCTTGTAACGTTCTTTTAACTTAATCAAAGGTAAATGATTTCATAATATCGAATAATAGTATTTGCTTCCTTAATTAATGTCTTCCTCCTATTTCACGATTTCAGTGGTATTATAAAAAGATGGAAAATCCTACAATCATTGGTACGTTGGAGCTGTTTCGTGAACGCGTTCTCGTACCTTATACGCTCGTTTTTTCTTAAGGAAAAAGGATCAAAAAAAAAAGCCAAAAAAAAAAGCAAATCAAAGTAATTAAATTATCATTCTCGATACTGCCACCGGTTAATGCTTTTGGCTGGCGACTCACGGCCCTCCGTAAGATCGGCCTTTCGAAAAATCCGAAGCGGCGCCTTAAGGCTGCCGCGCACTGGGACGCTTTGCTTTGGGACGATGGGTGCCGAACTATTGTGCGCGATCCAAGTAAAAGGCCTCATAACCTTGCAAAAAGACATTTGGTTTTTTTTGCAATCGAGAAGGGCAAATGAGCCCTCGATCGCGGTAAATAATGCCGGTGAAATTTTACTCGCCGGCATTATTCTGGCGCTGGCTTGGAAAAAAGAGCGCCGATTGAAAATTTGCCCGCAGCTCGGCAACTTTAATTAAATTTCAAATTAACGCCGGGGCACTCCAGTGCACAATAACAATCCATAGACAATGATATATACGCACAAAAAGGACTCTTAAGAAACCTGCTAATTATTGCGCAATCGCTGGCGAGCCTACGAGCGGTAACCGCTCACATCCTGTCCGCTGCTCGGTGCTCTCTCTAAGTGCCGTGCGACGGCAGGAGGAGAGGAAAAACGCGCCGAGTCGGCTCCGAGCCTCGGGATTTCTCCCAGCTCGGGCCCCCGAGGCCGCGTTTTCCCAATTCTACAAGCGCGCTCGTGCCTGGCTCGGAAAATTCGAGTCGCCGGTAGCCGGCAGACCATCGCTGACGCATCCGCGGTATCCCGCAGCCGGGGATTGACGAGCGGCTACGACGATCCTCGCCGACTGAAGGGGCTTAGGCGGGGGGGGGGACGCGCGAGACCCGAGAGAGCCTCGGGGGCCCGCTGGTTCGGGGCGACGGCTTACGCGGTGGCCGCGGCGGGCGAGGAGGCGAAGGAGCAGCAGCAGCAGCAGCAGCAGGAGGAGGAGGAGGAGGAGAGGGCCGGCAAGAAGACAAGAGGCCTCGTACAGCTGTAAGGTTGAGCGGTAATGATGCTCTTACTCCAGCACTTAAACTACCCATAAAGTTGATTTAGTGCAGGTGCTCGGGCGCGGGCAGGAGCGAGAGCGGGCGCCTCTACGCTTACGTACGCCGGCAGCGAGAGGCGGTTGACGATGTGCTTCTTAAAAGAAAGCACACTGATTTTTGCCGTTGTTTATGCCCACCGCTTGCCCAGGCGCTTTCAAACGTTTCTCTCGGCTCGTCCAAATCGCCCTTTTAACAGCTTCAAATGCCGACGCTGCTAATGCCGGCGCGCGACCCTCGCCCCCCTCCCCGGCTAATTAAGCGCTATTTATTTTGCATTTTAAAAATACCTGCCACCCCTGCTCCCCTCCGGCTCTTCTTCTTCTTCCTCTCCTTGCCTCCCCCCTCCCTGACCCGCCCAACCTCCGCCCCGACCCTATCAAAGACAAATATTTGTCCTCTCATTCGGTTAATAGGCTCGCGAATGATCTTTGTTCGATCTTTGCGACTCGCGATGCTTCTTTTTGCATTCTCTCCGATCTCCTCTAATGAATATCATCAGCGTATGTAAACAACGCGTGTGCGTAAAATTATATTACACTCTGGGGGTATCGGGAATATGTCGAGCAACTGAAATATATAGAAACCTTGCGAAGTGGCGTTAAATGAAATCGACGTATACGGAGAAATTTATCGAATAACGTTCGCTTGTATTCTTAAAATAATTCGCATTTTATTAACGGTATATTTTTATTTACCCGATCCTACTCGTTACTGCTCTCTTATTGATCGTTGACACGAATAACATATTTAAATTAAGAATATTATTCGACTCTCGTATAATCGATTGTTACGATATTTAATGCAAGACAGTGGCCAATTCGACTTTGATATAAGCAATTAATAAATAAATACACCGGTTAAAATTAAATTTTAATGAACTCTGATGACCATCGTTTAATAATTATTTACAGTTTTCATCAGAGGAAAAAGTACATTTATACGTATATAAATATATGACGTATGCACATAAAGACCGTAACATAAATTATGACTGCTTCTCTGCTTTTCCATACTACAAGCTGCAATCACTGTATTTGAAGAGATACAAATTTACCGTGGTGAAATCTTTCTTTCAGTAAGACTATAGTTTAAGCCGACTGATGTTTTTATAATTGTTAAGCCTTGAATCTACAATAGTTATCATAACAAGTGTTATTATTGTTAAGATTTATTTTGTTATTGAGCCATGAATTATTTAATTTTGCACGTTAAAAATAATTGAATCCTTGTAAATTTTTATATGCAACATTCATTTCTGCAAATCGACACCTATCGTCTGTCGCTTATATATGATAATAATTAAAGCCGGTAAATATTTAAAATGGTTTTAAAGTTAATTCATAATATAAATATTATTAGTTCCGATATACGGCCTTAAAAAATATTTGTGACTTGAAAAGACCAGTGCAAAAACAATTTCATATATTGTAATAAGGTTAAACGAGTATTCACAAAGAGCTATTGATTGATATAATTTCCAGAATTCGTATTTTTAAAAAACATCATTCAGCCAAACGTTATCGCGTACTCAAAGATCGATTTTAAGTAAACAAAACAAGGAAAAATTTACCATTATACCATTTTATAAGTATGATAGCTTACAAATTGCGCATGTAAGAATAATAGATTTATAAATAAGATTGTTAAAAAAAGGAATAAGAAAAAAAACTCATTGAATTTTTAAGCGATGCATTAAACATGACACTAATCTTGGTTTGCGATTATGCTCTTATCCAATTCGTATTAGATATGTTGACAATAATCGTAATCCAAAATAAACAGTATTTAATAAAATGACCAATTTAGCAAAAAAAAAAAAATAATAATAGCAGTATCAGTAGTCGCAGCAGCAGCAGCAGCAGCAGTGGTTTGCAATAGGAGTAAATGGCGAGTAATTCATCCAGAATTAGACTACGCACGCATACCTATTACTTTTCTCGCGTTCCGAGTGCTTGCGATAAGCGTTGACATCGGTGCACAAGAGTATCGAGCTTAAGGAGCCGATGAGGCTTTGTCTTAAAAAAATCGAGGACTGGTGCACACGCGGCAGTAGGCGATCGCGGCAATGAACTGTCGCAATCACTATTCGCAAATTATTTATATCCCCGCGATCACCGCGTCCCGCTCTCAACATTCGTTACGTAAAAGTCAATACATTATTTATCCGAATACATTGTACAGTCTGAAAATAAAACTCTCGTTATTCCTCATAATCAACGTAATGTAACGCGCTTCCAGCTCGGCATTAACGACGCCTTGTAAATAACGATGCCGGCCGTTCCCCTGTTCCTCCCCTCGCAGCCGAGGGGCTTCCTTGACGACCTCCTGCCGAACCACCGCCGCCACCGCGCTCGGGATTCCCCAGCTCTGGAACGAGGGGAGACGCGAAACTCGAGCGAAACCTGGGGGCTCGAGGGTACCTCTGAAAAAGCCGGCGATCGCGAATTTCCACTTTGGCCGCGAGGAGGATCGCGCCGACGACTGGCAAAGGCCGCCCGGTTCGCATTAGACGATCGCGGCGAAGGAGAGACTCCGGGATTATTGCTTCCGAGGCGACCGGATTTATTTCGCCGCGAGCTATGCCAAGTGCGTTGCCGATGCGTCCAATGTTGGGCTGTTACTTGCGCGACGTGGAGGGAGGCCGAGCGACGTATTCCCGGGCGCCTCCGTCTCTTTTCTTTTGTGCGTATTGACTTGTCCGCGGCTAGGAATTTTAACTGCTCTGCTCGGCTCGGAAAAAAAGGGTAATGGATGACCGTCTCTTAGTTACACAGGCATTATTTCCCCGGCATGATTGCCTTATCCTCTCCTTCGTTATCGGCGGACGTCGGTCCAACGACGTTTACTTCTCCAGTCCCTACGTTAATTGGTGAAAGTGATTCGCTAATTAAGCTTATTTCGGATATCGAGCATCTCGTGATACGAGACCCTTTTTTTATTTACTTCGTCGCTTGACGAGCTCAGCATTGCGCCAAACGTTGAATTCGAATATCAGCCTTTTCTATTCGTCGTCGGCATCGCTATGAACCATTAGCTGATTTAAATATAATCACATTTATTATTTTCGTTCAATATAAAATATTACTTAAAATTGCATCGATGGTAAATTGACAGATTTTATAGAATTTAGTTCTTCAGAAATATTCGTAATTCGATGCTGTTAAATAAAAAAAAAAAAACTCTTTGAATATTAAATATTTTTGATGCCCGAGTCCTTTTTGGAGAAGCTTCTATGAAATTTCATTCTTAGCTTAGGCCTGCCACTACCGAGATCTTTATATTTATACTTTACACTGACCAGTGGTAGTTAAGATTCTTTTATGCGTATTTAATCTATGTTCTACAATGTAGGGTTATAATTAATTCAATAATGTATGTATATTTTAAAATAACCAAATGATCTCTCACCAGATTCATCGAAGGTCTCTCTAGCATATTCATACACGATGGCGGTAAAATATTGATCCAGGTTAAAATTATACTGAACGGCAAAACGAAATGAAAGTCGAAAATATTGTGTAATATTTGCTATTGATTATCCTAGTTACAAGAGTAACAATTATCTTAGCTCTTTTAATCATTCTGAGTATTATATTTCGCAGAAGTAAATCATAGTTTCAGACACAATTGTCAATTAATAGCCAATCGATTGTTCCTAATTTAATGCACCTGGTATGAAATTATTTTACTCGCATCACAATATTTTTCATTATAATTAATATACTTAGCATTAATTGCATTTACTAATAATCTTTATACCGTAAATGGGATTTTGAATAACAGGTGTTTTGTATTAGTAAACGTATTATCATACTCAAGATAATAATTGTGTATTAATGCTACTTATCAATTTGCCATAATCTATAAAATAATAATATATTATTGCAGAGTGTTATTGCTGAAGATAATTGAAATAATGATTTTTCATAAGCATAAGTTGTTGCTGGAACTCGTCGAGAATGTAACGCATGTCGTTTCATTGCCCACGTACACGCACCGCGGGTCTCTTTAAGAATTTTATAATTTGCATTAAAAATATCGAGCGAAATTCAGTTGCCATTGATCGCGGAAGCTCTGCTGCACTCATACAAAATAGCCGATGGAGTCGGAGGAGGAAGAGCCACCACGGAGGGAACAAGAGACATCTCGCGAGGCACATTCTCCTCACGAGCGAGCGGCTCGAAGGATGCGGTCTCGATTTTCTTCGCACTATATTACAATACGCGGCAGGAGTCTTGAATTTTTCTTTTTCCGGCTCACCTGAGTCCCCGGCGCTGATTGGCTCCCCGGCACTTTTCGTCCTTAGGCTCGCCAAGGCGCGCAACGCGGCCGCGAGATCGGACGCGCTGACATTACGCCTGGGACATTGTTATTAGAAGGATAGTCCTGATACCGGAAGCAAGCATAAACACGTCAGCCATATTTCATCCTTCGACTGCTTTTACGCGCCGTTTCCCGAACCGTCTACCTTCTGCTTCCGACCGAAGGCGACGCTCGCTGGAGATATTTTCCTCGGAGGGTTCGCCGCTGTTTTAAAAATAGACGCTGCGCCTCGAAAGAATTTTCTCATTTTTCATCGGCTTCTTTGCGCGGAATATTATGCTGAGGCTAAAATTCTGAAATTCGAAGCATTCGAAGAAGATTTAAGAGCCGCGCTACTGGCTGCCTCGATTTATCGAAATGTATTGAATATCGTTGTCCTAGAGCATTAATCAGCTTGTGATTAACAGGTTTGTGACTATCGAGGAGGTGCACAGTAGTTGTGAATCGATCGTGGCTGAGTCACGAGCCATTCCTTGTGTAATTAGTATTTATAATAATACATAGAGCACTACTTCAGTTTAAATTACTGTGATTTAAGAAGCGTGTTTTTCGTATATTTTTTTCCTTATAAATTGTAAAAGCTTAGGGATTAGCAGCATTGAAAAAACACACATTTTTTGAATCGTATGCCTTAATCGTTCTCAACTTAATAATCCCATCTGCAGAGGAACAGTCTTGTACGCAATTTTTTTAATTGTCGACAGATTCATCGACAAAATGCATTTGTGGTTCAATAGTTTTAAATTCAATAACGAGGTTCAATATCGTGCACTTGCAAGCAATAATAGTGTTGTTACCTTCGTATCGCAGCGTTTTTATGAATTTTCTTTAGAGGCTTCATCTGTATTCGTTCGTATAATTATAGAGAAGTAATTATTTTCTAATTTACGTAAGGCACTATAAATATGGCAAAAAGCAGACAAATCATTGAAAAAAAATCTACTTAATCTGTTGGAACGTGATGACCGAATAGAATTATATGAGCATGAATGATTCACGATTAGTTCTGCGGATTTAATTACAAAATCCTTCACAAATTTTTACCTATTAATACTCTTAGAAAAGTAACTTCAATCACGACGTAAAAAATTATTAATTCATATTGGACAATATTACAATTGCATCATCGATGCAGGGGACGCACGACCGCGCACAAGATCCAGCCGCGCGCACAAGCCCACACAAGTACACACCTACAACTACACGTGCACACGATTTTGATAATATGTTAAAAACAGTCGTGTAACACTTAAATGTAAATTAAGGAATTCTTACTAACGATCGATTTCACGTCCGCTGATTCGATGGAAAGTGAAATATTGTAACGGATTGTCGCGCCGCGAAGCTCTCTTGCACAATTACCAGAGAAATATTCAAAATCTGTGCAAGTATATAATGTGTTGGATTTTCTTATTAGTCGAGCGTTGCAGCAATCGCGCGCACAATGTCCCGACGAGAGGGAGCTTACGGAGCGGGGCACAAAGCTCGGTACATCTATCAATTTTTAAAGGACCAGGAGTGAAAACATCGGCAAAAAATAATACCCCGGCATCGATCCGCCAATATTGCGCAATGCCTCGTTCAATATCTAATTTTTCAGAAACGTCAGCGCCGACGTCGCGGCTCGCGTACCAATCGAGATTCGCGCCTCCGATACTCGGATGCCGATTTTGCAATGGGAGCGCGGGACTTTTTGCCGGAATACGCGACTGGGTAAAAGGGGGCTAAGTCGACGGACGCGGGACAGGGCGGGGGGTGCGAAAAGGCAAATGACGTTCCGCGGGGCGGGGCGGGGGGGGCCGAGGCGGCGGTAGGGGATCGGCAAAATATTGGAGGAGCCCCGTGGCGTTAACCCACGGCGCAGTCCGGAGATTTCTAGGACAACCGGTTCTGTTTTTCATTTTCCTCGCCGTTTTTATTTTTTGCATTTTTTCGTAATGCACATTTTTGCCAAAGGCGGCGCATGACTCCGTAGGCTCCACGTGTCGTGGGTCTTGAGCTCGGTGTATCTGTGATTGCTGGTCGGAAGGATTTTTTAGTGAAATCTAATTTGTGGCTTTTTAGACAAGTTATGCAGGTCGTAAAAGATACTTGGTCTGATCGAATTAAGAGATTTATGGGGTACTGGAGCTCGAGTCGAAGTTTCGCAATACATTGTATTCCTTACCAGCATGGCCTTAAGCCACACAGATTATGGAACAATGAATTGAAAAACTTTTCTCTGCATAGTAAAAGGGGAACTGCATATTGACATCTAGTACGTATATTATTAATTTGAACTCAGCTTTGTACCTCTTGCACATTTAAATTCAAATTATTATTAGCTGAATTTTGTCTCTAATTAATTTTTTTTTTTCTTTCAATTTTCTATTTTAATTATGAATTAATGCACTTTAATGATTAACTTAACTGAATTCATTTAGCCCTGATCTAAAATAGATTTTGTAACGTGATATATGCATGAATGCTGGGAGACTTGGATGATTAAGTGCTTATCGAGAGTTCGAATACTAGAAACTAGAAATTAATTTATTCTGGAATCAAAACTAAGTATTATTTAAATTGGAAAAAAAAAATCAATAAACGAGCTCAATTAGTTACTACGACAGCGCTTCGGTCATTATTTCTTTGCAAAATTATTTGCGAGCATCGATCAATTTCGTGAATAATAGATACAAATATATTTTTCAAAATAAGGAATGAAAAAGTAGATGTATATTGTCGAGACTTCGAGAAAATAAGTACGCTATAAAAAAAATGCATGACAGTAAAAATCACTATATAGCTATAAAATAACAATTTTAAATAACCCTCAGAATTCAATTGTAAACATTTTTATTGCGCTTTTTATATATTCGATACGTTGAAAAAACTGTGCAGGATACGTCAGAAAATAATTTTCCTTTTGCACAAATTGTGGAATATGTTTTCTTTGCTTGTATTATTTTATAATATTTCGTTAATACTTCTTTGACAGCTCAAATATATAGTGATCGTAGAAGGATATTTAAAGTCTAACTATGTCACAATCAGGGTCGAATAAAAATGTTCCAATGTCCACCAATCGCCATCGACTGTATCCACCATCGTAATAATACAGCTATAAAAGATTGAGCTTAGAATTTGAATTCCAAACGGAACAATGGCATTCGAATTCTAAATCACTCGTTCAATTTTGTTTTCATTGGAAATATGGACAATCACACGCGGCCATTTGTCGGCAGCTGTTATAACAAAGCTCGACACCGTCGATGCTTCGGCGGAAACGACTGAGCAACGACGTTCTTAACAATATTCAAGACACACGTCGTAGTTACAATAGCGGGAGTAGACAATTTTCCACGTAGCTCTGGAGCCGCTTTAGAGTCGTTGGGAAATGGCATCGGAGCTTGAGCCTGATTCGATTGGCATAGCTTTTCTCGGGCCGATTATAATTATTCCCCGATAGCGGGCTCTCGCGTATTATTAATTTCATTCCGGCGCTCGAGTAGGTGCAAAAGCAAGGATACCGATACCCCGCACCCGGACAAACTACGGATCCGACCTATGTACTTAATAATATTCCAAAGACAATAGAATAAGAATTCGGTGGGATATACAAGACCCGTAGAATTGCCGATCGAAGTGTCTTTATACCAATGATATATTGTCGATGATTTACCGCAGAAGTCGCATAAAATCGAAGGAAAAGGAAAAAGAAGAAGTTTTAGTTGAGACTAAAGCAGAAGAACGAAAACTGCAAGTAACAGTAAGTACGAGGAAACGGGAATGAATGTTTAACATGGATGGCAGAGCTTACATTCGCAATCGATGCGCGCACACACACGAGCAAGAGCAAATCAATCTTTAATAAAGGCGCTCAATGCATTAAGCCTGAAATTACCGATGTACTTTGGTCGAAGGAAAGGAAAAGCATAATAGCCATAGCGAACAATGGTAATAAGGTAAAGGGTTGTCGGGAAAATTAATTAAAATTGAGCGCTCGATAACGAGGATCGTACGTAATGGCATGAAATTGTGGCATAGATTGGTTGTTAGAGTAGGATGAAAATGCGGGGAGAGAGGACGGGTGGTCATATTTATTGCACCAATGTTACACAGGCTTCCCTCGTCACAGGGACAAAGTCGACGAGCGTCCGCAGCGACGAAGTGCACTCGGGGAGGGAGGAGGGAAACATCGCGGGTATCACGGGTAAGGTCGGCTTAGGACGACGGATTCGGGGGCCCTACGGAAGCCCGCCTTGGATCCTCCTCCGATCCAAGTAAGCCGCGCGGGTCCATTGGGCCGTGGGCAGATACGGGATAAGCGGTCCAGCATTAACGGGTGCGGGTAACAAACGAGCGGGCGAGTCCTCATCCCGGGGATTTTCCCATCGCATCGGTGGTCGCGAGGCGTTGTGAAAGGCTTCCCGACGCGGCTGTTGGCCTTTTTTCCATCCTCCCCCGCAGCCCCGCCTTTTCGCGTGCTCGGGCCTCAGCCAGGGGCTCGGCGACTTTGGCGTTGCGCAAGCTCAAGAGCCATTGGCTCGAGGAGCCGCGCGGAGGCTAAGACACTTATCCAAGGCGCAGATTCGATCGTCCGCGGCTGCTCTCGACGCGCGACCAAGAGAAGGAGGCTGTCGATATGGTAATGCCGGCCTCTCGCGGCCCCTGCTTGCAGCAGCAGGAGGAGGAGGACAGGGCGCGGGCAGGCGGGTGGCGCTGGCGGTGGACTCCAGCCGGTTTAACCGAGGCGACCCTTTACCCGGAGCTCCGATTCTGGATCCCCTCGAATATTCATTAGCCCGCTGCCGGATCGCGGCCTTCGCGCTCGCTCCTCTTGCAACTTTCCTCGACTCGCGACGCTCGATCGGCTCGGTCGCGCGGGGCTCTGCCGCTGCTGGTGCTCCACTTGCTCGGCGATAATCCAGTCGGACTTATCAACGCGGATGACTCGGTAATTGTTACCTCGACCGCCCGGGGAAATTGTTCCTCGAGCCGCTGATTTAGCAGTGATAAGCCCCGATGGCCCCGTGATTTATCCGACTCGACCAGTAGGTCGCAGCGCCCCGAGGGTCTTCGCTCCTCGATCGGTTTTTGTTGGCATTTGTAGCCTGGGTCTGAAAAGTTTATCCCACCTTCGGATCGCGTTCGTCGACGGAGGGCTTTTAATTTCTCCAGACTGGTCGAGGGGGGGGGGCCCGCCCGGTACCTCGCGCTTAAATCGGCGGAGCCGGCCTCTCTCGGGGCCCTCCTCCCCTTTCTGAAAATGTGCCTAATTGCCGGCCGTCCGAATTAATTAGCGCTCGCATTGCCGATTGGCGCGTTGAAGAGTTGCCGTTCGCGCGCTGCAATAATTGAATGATAAAAAAAAGTGATAATTTTAATCGGGTCACAGGAACGGAAAAAAGGCCTCCTCGAGACACTTCAATGGAAATGAGTGGCTCGAGCTTTGTTGTAATATGAGAGCCGATAAGATCTTGCGAGGGAGAGGAATCGTGGGTTATTGGATGTTACGCGAGGAGCCATTGTGTTGGCGGGAGGTTTTTTTTTTTTAAATCACTCTTCGTCGTATCGATGCATAGATTTGCGGGATGGGCGAGGGACGAGGGGCGGCGGGTTGGCGGGCGGGAGGGCCCGAGGGGCGAAGGGAAAAGCGGTTCATTAGGTTTTATATTGTAAAGCTACCGAGGAGAACGAGCTGTGGCGAATGTAGACGTTGATTTGTTGCTTGTAATTGATGGTGTGATTTTATAAGCGCTTAGCTGTTGCTGTAAGTTGAAAAATGTTTTTTCTTCTCTCGAAATGGAAGCGTGCATAATTCGCAATGCCCAAGCACGTGTGGTTATTTTCGGTTTCAGGCATGTTTGCAAATGGATGTTGAAAATTATATTGTTGAGCTATTACAACCTTTCAAAAATGGAACAAGACGACGCATTTGAAGGGTGGATGAGAGGCGGGCGAAGATTGATCGGAATAAACCTTTACTTTATTAATGAGGAATTTTTAATGCAGAATGCGAAAGCTCACTTCGAGCCTAGAGTCGAGCGATCCTTCGGCGTTTATGTGTTTGATAAATTTTGTTGTTTTTATTAGCATACAAATGATTTATAAAATAATTGGAGCAGTGACGAAGTGAAGGCCGCTAAATCGGCGCACTAAAAAATATACATAAAGATGTGTGTGTGCGCGCGCGCGCGCGCGCGTACGTGTGTGGGTATATATCGTGGAATTAAATAAATGTTTAGTTATAAAGCAACGTTAGATCGACGATAAGAAGCATGCAGATGCAGAAAGAGACCCATTAAGTTTTATTGTATGCCACCGAGAGAAGGTGTACTCGCTTGTATCGCATGTCGATGCTAACTTGTTGCAGTAATCGTGAGCCTAATCTTATAAGTAGTTTGAATTTACTTTAGAACGAAAATGCAATACTATTGTCTTATGTTATTATAATTTAGCTCGCTCCGTAGTATCGAGCAGAGGAATTCAATCGATTGCTCGGGTTCAAAACAATTCAAGCCCCCAGCCTGTATTCCCTCCCACTCCGCCCCCCCCTCCGGCCGCCCACTCGCTCGCCTATGTTGAAAAGAAGGAGAAAAGAAAAGAAAAAAAAAAAAAAAAATTGCAAAATAAGTCATTGATATAAAGTGTTTGTAATTATGTATCGAGGGGCAGGGATTCGGCATCGGTAAATTACCACTCAGCTTCTTGAAATTTAATTTATTGCTGAAACACACGGAGCGGATGTGCAATAGCGACCTTCACCGTACAACCTGTCGTTTCACCCGTGAATTAATGCACGGCACTTATTTACATCGGTGTAATGCAGGGAGATTTGTGGAAAACGGAGAGTAGTTCAGCGGCCCTTTCGATGTAATAATTTATCCGCGCACTGATACCCGAAGGTACACAGAAATGTATGTCAATACGGTGAAGCCGCAATAAGCTTCATTATAACAGAGGATCGTTTAAAATTTCATAATAAAATTTCGATGCAAGAGACTCGGCAGAAAGATGCCTATCGCATATGAGGCATAAATAAAGGCGCCGTATTAATAAATTCCTGGAATTAATTTCACTATGAAAACGATGTCCCGATACAAATATTGTGGCTATCATTTCGCAAGGGGCCTGCGCGCGCCCGAGCCGCGGAAAAGAGCAACGAATTATTTTTCAGCCGCGGCTCCTCGGCCGAGGCGAGAGCTCCCTTATGTAACGCGCCGGTATAGAGTGGCAGGTATCGAGCCATTACGCTCATTTCCCTACGCAGAATTTATTTAGAGTAAGCGCTGTCTCCGTTCCCATAGTTAGGCATCTTGCTCTATAAATTGATTTCGCAAACGGCGAATGCCGCAAATAATTTAATTGCCTCCGACTCGAATAAACATCGAAATTTCCACATAATAGCTTCGCTGCGGAGGAATGCCGACGTGCAATGGTCGCACGATATCTGTGCCGCGCGAAAACGTCGCAGCCGCGCAAAATAAGTAATCCATAAGCGCCTGCGACGCCGAGTTTGCCTCGACGGGCGCGTTATCTATTGTACCTCGAACGGGCGACGGCCTCCATCCGAGCCGCTCTTTTGGTCATTCCTGGCTCGCTCTAGGGCCCCTAAGGCCCCTGCCCCCGCGCCGGCTACGCGTCCCTAACGCGGGCACGAGTCTCGGCAAAAACTCACCGCCTCGAACTCTTCCGCGGCGAAGAGCCCGCTTTCATCGATCGGGGGCCTTCCCCAGCCGCGCTACCCGTGCGATTTTAGGAATCGAGGCTCGATGCCTCGCGATCGGCTAGATAATTTCTTTTTCGCGAATCCTGCCCAGCGACGTGCGATCGCTTTCGATTTTTCATAAAGAACCATGGGGACTACTCCATATCGGACGGCAGCCGATTAAATTGTTTTGCAAGTACACGCTGTACTGGATACGTCGAGGCATCCAGAGACTGCGAAATTGCAATTTAGTTTGAAAATTATTTGTAAATTATGGCGTTATTGGAAGTTGAAAATATCTTTGATCGAAGTAAAATGTATCGGGCTGCAAAAATCGCAGGACTTTTTCCACTAGAACAGAAGCAGGCCTCAAAGAGTCACGATAAACTTATAATAAATTTATCAGCAACATGAAAATCATTTTAAAAAGGTTTGCAAACTGACTGTACGATTTATTGTGCGCATGCAGGTACATACTACCATAAACGAATGGATTTTATAGGAGAAGACTCTTAAGCTTATTTTAAAAATCAACATTCTTTATTTGCACGCTTTGTCTTTCTTGTGCACGTGTGCGTGTGGATGGAAACGTACAGATGATGCTTTTAAAAAAATGAAATAACTGCAAACGTTTTCACCGAGCGCTACTCTCATGATTAAGAATACTTAATACAACTTTAAGCAGCTTTATCTCGAAACTATGTATCGAAAGTACATAAATTCTCTCGAGCTAAACGCTTTTAAGCGATCGAATTTATACTTTTTTACGTATTGGTTTTCTCCGGAGAACGAGAGACCGATCGTTCTACACGGAGATAAAAAGGAGCAAATTTATTACAACAATTAGAAGTAAATGCAGGAAGAATAATAATAATTAAAAATTGACTCTAACGCGTTCCGAGTCTAACACGAGCACATATTTCTTGCCATTCATTTTCAAATCCTTGAGGTTATTTAAATAAGAGTGCACTTCGAAAGTGATAGTAAAACTCTTCGTGAACTTTTTAGAACGTTCTCGAGCGACGATAATTTTTTGACAATGAGCGTCCCGCGCGACCAGAGCCGACCCTCCACCGCACGAGTATTCCAGCGACACTCGGCCGATCGAGGAGAGGCCAACAGTGGCTAATGAAATTGTTTTGGTCGAGCCGCCGAAGCCGTGGCCTCGCTTCGACTCGTCCGGGCGATTGCCGCGCGAGCCGAACCCTTCTAATCTAAAGAGCGACGAGCCAAATTGCCGACTCCGTCCGGGGAGGCGCACCGGGGAGCGGAGCGAGCTCGAGCCGCGACCGGCCCGGGGGATGCTCGGAGCGGAGCGGAAGCGGAGCTTACCGAGGGGCGGGCGGGGCGGGGCCCGAAGGACTCCCACTTGGCGCGAAATTGGGGCCTCGAGCTCCCCCCGAACCGCTGCTCCCCGGGCACTTTCAAGGATTTTTCCAAGCCCACGCCCGTGGGCGCGCTTTCCTCGCCGAGATTTCCCAGCTGCCGCGAGCTCGCTGCTGCTCGGGGCGAAGGGAAGGGAGCCAGGAGGAGGACCAATAAGCGCGGCTGGGCGAGTATTCGCGGGAGAAGGCAAAGGAGCGAGAGCTGGCGTATGGCGTCGGTATCTGGCACAAGGCCGGCATTAGCATCTCTACCGGTATACCCCCTACCATTAGCCACCGTCACCGGCTTCGTCCTCGTCGTCCTCCTCCTCGTCGTCGTCGTCGTCCTCGTCGTCGTCGTCGTCGTCGTCGTCGTCCCCGTCGCTCTGCTCGCCGCGCTCGAAGTTGCCGCGGCACACGAATGCTTGCACCCCCCCATCTCTCTCGCTCTTTATCTATCTCGCATTTATTTGCGTCGTGCTCGATTCGTCTCGCTTTTCGCTGGTGAATGTTACCCGGGAGTCGCTGATCCATCGCTTGCATCCTGCCGAGGCAAAAGACCTCGGCACTCTATCCCCCCCCTCTCTCTCTCTCTCTATCTCTCTCTCTCCCTCGCTTTTGTTCTATCAGTGGCTGATCGACGTCGTGCCTCCGCAACAATAGTCTGTTTCCCTTCTTTCTTCTCGCTCGCGCGCTCTCAAAGATTGCATCTGATTGGTTTGACTCTTGGGCCAAGGAGACGAAGCCAAATGTCTACCGAGAGACTTCGAACGAACATACCATCGGACCTCGTTTAACCGAAATCCTTCGTGTCTTTCTATTTTTTTCATTTTTTTTCCATTTTTTTTTTCATTTTTTTTTTTTTCAAAGCGACGATTAAGTACATCGGGGCAGTTCACCCTCTTTTAGAGACAGAGTTTCGTACTCTATTTTTTTGAATTGGCCTGCACGGAAACGTCGTTCCTTTTAAGTATAAAAGAATGTTAATTTTTCAACTTCTAGCTACAGCAAAAATACTTCATTTACATTCAATCCTATTTTCATTTTTTAAAACGGCAATTTTTTCCTTTTCTTATTGTTTTTATTTGTCTCATTTCTTATGTTGAAACTAATGGATAAAAGGGTTTTCGGTTTGAATTTTTTTTTTCTCTCTAAATAATAAGTGAAGCTAAGAGCTAGTCGAACAACTGAATAATGTCAAAAATCTGTTTTTAGCATTTATCGTATATTTTTGAAGCAGCACCCAACATCAATTTCAACACAAGGATTGATAAGTTCTAATGTCAGCTCGTAAAAATGATGAGACCGATAGCAGATAGTGCAAATGAAGCGGCGTTTATTCCGCCAATTTGATATAATTTTGTCATAAATTATTTCAAAGAAGCAAAATATTAAATAAGCTTTCGAAATCCTAAAGCCTTAATTTCTAATAACAAGATATAGTCGACAGCTACAGCATAAAACACTGTACTTCAAAAATATTTATTGCCGTCTTGTTGAAAAGTTCATTAAAATAGCGTAATTCAAGAAAATTATAATATATGTTTAAAAAAGAAGATATTGCCATTATAATCGTATATTTTCCACGCATTCTCGCAATTCTGGAAAACTCTAACTTTACTTCAAGGTAAGATTTAATCTATTATACTTTCTAGGACGTGTTATACCGAGATATTTCGCTTGTTAGAAAATACTGTACATTGTTGTTGTTTGAGACTTGTAAAAAATTAATTCCTTTAATGGTCTAAACATGACTCACTTATATCACGCAGAAATAAATTTTTGTCTTTAAGCCTGCATGAAAAGTATCGCTTCATTTTGTTTTACTTACACTCGTCGGATTAAAAAATTTGTTATTAAATGAAAAATTTTCCATTTATAAGCTCAAATTATACGAATGGCAAGTTGCTAAAAAGTTTCGACGTCGGAGGTGGTTTCTAGAAATGTCCTTTAAGATCATTGCTCAGATTAAATGCGAAAGAAAAGAGCATTCGCGAATTTCATGATACACATGACACATTAACCCGAATGAATGTGGCGTGCAAGTGCAAAGGCATCCAAGTTCCTTATCTAATAGTAATCGCAACGATGGGTTAGCCGGCAGGTGCGAATTAATGAGATTTGAATGTACACGTATCACTCGAGTAGAGCCTGTATTTTCCAATTAAGTAAGCTGTTTCAGCAATATTTTTCATTTTTCTTTTATTTTCGTCTTTGACAAATATTTTCAATAGAGAGGATCAAGAAAATATTGCTGCTACTGCTTCATTGAGATTTAAAATATTCTCTCCAAATGAAGTATATTATTTCATTAAATTGGGAAATTTTCAACTCACTTATTTAAATTAATGTCAATTTTATACTATGTTTATCATTTAGCAATGAAAATGTTTTTCCGATGACTCAACTCAATTTCACTTGTATTCTTCATTCGATAAAAAGAACAGTTTCTAAAACACTGATCATTTTATGTTGTAATGATATTCATACATTTAAGTACGCACAGTTATTAAAAGTAGGCATATTTACGACGAAAAAAATTATTTTTTAATTTAAGAGTATTATTGATCAATACATTAGATAATTATATTATTTTTCATTCAAATAAAGTGAATAATTCCTTAAAGCATTTTAGAAGTTAAAAAATTCTTAATCGACGGCTTAATGAATGAATTTTGCAAACATTACATAAGTAATATATTGAATGCATTTAAGATTTAAATTATTAGCTTGATTAAAAATTATACTGATGTAAAATGTAAATAAATAGGTTAATCAATTATTATATACAAATATATTTAATATATATATATATATATATATATATATATATAGAAAATAGTAAAATGTAATATAAGCTATTTTGTACTGGAATTCATTATTTAAATCGGATAAACAGTGCGATAATAAATATTTGTATTTTATTCAATAAGAAGTTTATCAAATATACGTAAAAGAAATATTTGAACCAAATATGTATATATATATATATATATCCACATACATACATATATGTATGTATATATATATATTGCCAACTTGATTATCTTATCAGTTAAGCTTTTTAATCGTGTGCCTTGTTGAATCACAGTTATTAAATGTCAAAGAAATAAACTTTCTTTATTTTAATAAATTCAAAAATTAATAAATGTACATATACGCGATATATACTTATATGCATAGACAAATAGTCCAACCAGAATATGATCAAGTTTCACTCTACGATACGCTTTCGCAAGATTCGACTTTAGTTTTAATTTTTACCAAAGCTAAGCATTTACATAATATTAGTTACCAATTTCTTAAGATTACTAAAATTATATCCATAATTTGATTGTTAATTATAGTACCGCATGTGTAATAGAATAATAAATAAAACTAATGATATCCCTCAATACTAGTTTTTACGTGTAGATAAATATTAAAATAATTTTTTATTCAAAATATTTTCATATTTTTTCAAAGCAGCGAAGTTGCTACGAAGTTTAATGAACCAAGCGATAATCGAATGTAAATTAATTTAATATTGAATCTTAAAAATAAGTTATTTTCGTAAAGTGTGATACAAATAGGTATTAATTTTAAAGAAATGACAAAGATAGAAATTTCAAAGACAAAATATTTATTTTAATGCTTGGCTAAAATTAATATATAAATGGTATAATTTATAAATGTAAATGATTATAACAAACGAGTACCATAAACAAAACTTCGAAATTTTCAAAATATTATGAAATCAAAAACTCAAATTCTATATTCCGCCATTTAACAATTTGGAAATTTGATTAGGATTTTACAGAAAGTAGAGTAGAGTCATTAAAGCTTACTTTCTCCATTGTAAGACATTTCTTTTTTATTGATGCAGCAAAAGTCATTAAACTCAATGGATATATCAGTCATTGACAAATGATGTAGCTTAAGAAGATAAAAGAACGTTCACATTTAATAAGCGATTTAACAGAATACTTTTGCCAGAAAACGTAGGCCATTTACCTTATAAATGCAATTTTTCTTTATCGGTCATCGCAACGGTTAATCAGCCAGAGCAACAGACAGAGAAATTGTGCAATACATTCTGTGTGCATCTGTGCACATGTGTGAACTTTGTATGAACTGAATTTCGAGGGCACGAATAATGCGATTGTTATTCATGTGAAGGAATTTAAGGAGAAATACGGGCAATTATATCTAATTCTTTTTTTATCGATTCTCGTAGGATTATACGATTTAATCAATAATTAAGGTTTTATTGTAAACTTTTGAATACATTTAAAATTATTTAATTAATTATATAAAAATTATCCATAGATAATATATCTTCAATTTATTATTGTATGCTGTGTAAAAACTTTTAAGCTAATTATAAATTAATGTCATAGCTGAGAAAAGCTAAATTATCGATACCACGTTTGACTATCACATCATAACCGACGTCAAACGTCAGCACCAACTTTTTATTAAGAGCTTTAATTATCTTTTATTTGTGACTACTGGCCTAGTTAAATTATTGTAATAGATTTTTTACGCTTTAATTTAATTTAAATACTAAATTTTTGTTAATTCACGAACAATTTATAATTTGATTAGAGTACGTGCTAAAATATAATGGTATATTTTTTCAGATGCATTATGAAGGCGAGTGAAAGAAAATCATTAGCACACATATTCTATTTGGTGAGTTTGGTATGCTACATATTATATTTATTCCATGTAGTTCTCTAAATAAAAAGAGTATTTATTTACAGTGAGTACTGGAATGAAGAACTTCTATATTTGCAAAGTAAGACCATAATACTAAATATCATGATATATCATTATCATTAAATAAATAACGTGTAAATATCAAGAACGTAAATTAATTTAAACTCAATAAATTCCGGTAAAAAAAATATACTAATATGCAATAATATTAATAGTTATAAACATTTTCCTTCATAAAAATGGTTGTAACTTTTTAACTTGCGAAGTCCATGTGTAACTTTACACTTACGATATTTAAAAAAGATATTTTTTTTAAGAAAATGGGATATTGCTTACCGATTTAAATGTTTTCTTAAGGAATATACATCATCGTATAAAATATCATTTAATTTGTTAGCCTTGAAAGTATTTTGGTGATTTACCTTCTTGTATAACCAACAATTAAGTTTGTTGATTTTTATTCGATATTTTTATAGAAATGAGCCTTTATTAAAGTACTAATTCTTAAGTTATTTAAACAAAAAAGAAAGAAAGTTACGAATATTTCAAAATAATTTTATTAAAAAGATATTTGAACAGAATGTTTTGAAAAAATGTTTATGCGTCAGTTACTGCATTATCCATAATGCAATGTCAATTGAGTATTACAACAAACTGGGTCACTTTTTATTCATATTTTCTAATAATAATACGAAACGATCAATTAATATCTTTGAATAACAAAATAGTGTCACAATAATAACCAATAAAATTTAAAACCATAATATTCAGAGAACAAAAGAAACAGATTTAATCTTTGATTGAACTGTGCTCTTGGTTAATTTGGATGCTTTCATGATTGGGCCTTCAATTACACTTACGTTGTAGTTGTGTGTCCATAATTAATCAGGAGAATAATCCGTTTAAGCTTTAAAAACATATATCGTATTTACACTTTTCCGAAGCGACGTTTTTGTAACTTTTCCATAATTTAAAAATGTTTACTGTACTATATATTCGTTATTATTTTACCGAATAAATAACGAAAACTGTATTAATTTATTTACTAAATCCGTTACCAATATGTCAATAACTTGTTAATACTGTTTCAATTAATAATAAAAACAAATTTCCTAACTTCTCCAATTTTTGTTATTCATTGTCAATTCATGATAATTTTTAACTCGTCTACTGTCATGTGTAACACTGATTCACGCATTTCTCAGTAATTTTTATACTATTTTTAAATCAGTCATTCTTGCGTACTACAGCCGATAAAAACTTATCATAAAATTTCTATCTTGATACAATGGTTAATTTAACAAGTAAGGCCTTACAATTTAAAACTTCATTAAATTATATGTTACGAATTACAGAATAGAACAAATTTATAAATTTAAAAAAATGAATCAAAATTCTTATAAAAATATAATCTGCATACTAAGAACATATGTAATGTCAAAAAATAATATTTGACCCTAAAATTAAATAATTTAGTAAGCCTTTTAGTGAAGGCTTATGTAAATAGATTAATATTACTCCTGTATAAATAAATATCTATTGAAATAGTTTTAAAAATTGATCAATGTAATAATACATTTTTTACAAAATTATCAGCAATAAGAATAAAAGAATTTCATAGTCTTGCATTACTTTATAATTATTGTATAATATGGTCATAAAACTGTAAATCACATTGTGAATCTGAATTTACATCTAATGTCATTGCTAGTATTAGTAATACATATTAAGTATTTATAAAGTATAACAATATAGAATTGATTTTTTTACATACTCATTATGAAATGTCAGGCAATACATTAATATTTAATTAATGTTAATATATTCATCGGTAACTATAATAGTCTTAAGAAACAACGATAAAGTTAAAGAAAACTTTGAAAGTTAGAAATCAATAGTAATTTCAAGTTTTACAAATTCCGTTCGCACAATTTTCAAGGCTAAATCTCTTGTCGAAACAAGTTACTCAGTACATGTTGCTAAAGTTCCTCGAAAAATATTAAGGTCACATCACAAAGAATAATTTCCACTGCTAAACTCTATCTATCCCCAAAGTTCCCTAATAATAAGATTCTCTCTTCAGTCTGTTTAATTTTCTCTCATTCTCGCCCGTTATTACTCTCTCTCTCTCTCTCTCTCTCTCTCTTCTTGGTCTTTCGCAATTGTCCCTCCGATCACGAATGTCAAGCGCAATTTCGTGGATGTTTTCTCCCTACTCCGTCTCTCGTTTTCATTCTCTATCGGTCTTGGTGAAGATACGCCGATGAGTAACGAAGGACACTGAAGACGAGAATGAAAAAAATACATTCCTGCTTTGTCTTTTTCTCTTTTTCTTATTTTCTTTTCACAAATACCTTATGCTCTTGCAGTCTAACCTCTTTGCGTTTTGCCTTTATTCTCTCTTCATTTATCTTCAATACAATTGAAGTTAATTTGGCCTTCGATATCGATGACAATTACAGATACGAAATACGAGGATAGTATCGAATAATGTCGTAACAATGTTATTTGCTGATGTTATTATTGCGGTGATCTTTCCGTTGGCGCTAAGATTTATGGTGGCCTATAGATGCATAGTATAAAGTTGTCGGTAATTACACGATCTCGTATGACTTATCTGTATGAAATTTTATTTGATTTTTAACACAATTTCGTCATAACTTTTGTCGACTATGACTGTATTTATAAATTCCTTTGTCGTTGTTGTATGTTTAGTAAATAGTAATTAATTGTACTTATCTTAGATTAAAGTAAAAGAGGAAAATATTTATATTTTATTTTTACAAAACATCTTTACGATAAAACATTACTAATTAATTTTAAAAATATTTTTAAAAATCTCTAATTTTTTCAAATTCCCAAGATGACAATGAAATAGGTATTTTAGTAAATAACGAAGAATCTATGTAACGCTATTTTGCAATATTTCAAATAACTTGCTTGTACGAAATTATATTTTATAAACTAGCCTAAGCTGTTACCTAAGCGAAGACAAAGTAGGTTATTGCGGTGACGAATTTTTCTTATATATCATATGTCATTCAAATTCCAATTTCGTTTTGATAAAAAAACCTTTAGCATTTTTCATTTAGGAATTTAGATTTATAGTCGTGTATGTAAAATATTTTCTATGCGAATAATCCAATAATAATAATCTTGAAAAACAATCACATTTATTAATTGTAGGCAGAAAATAAAGCGTTAAGTATTGCAAGAATACGTATGAAAATAAAGTAAAATCCGATTACATCTTACGTACACTGAAATGGAATATTATCGATTGTCGTGCTCAAATTTGGATTTTGGATTGCGATGACAATGTCACGAAGGAACAGCGATATTAGTCACGTCGTAAATTTATAGTTCCTCGAACTAAAGGGTCTTAACATTTTGAGCGTAATTTTACTATCGTTTTACAACAAATTTCCATACTCGGGCTGTCAGTAAAGAATACGAGCCCCATTAAAGCGAGTCTCCACAGATCGAAATCTCAGCGGCTCCCAGGCTCTCCTGGCCGAGCTCTTTCAAAATTCTAATCTATGTCGAAAGCGAAGAGAAAAACATGGCCGGCCGGAAAGGGGGAGCGAGTACCGTATTAAGGGAGGGACGGAGAGGACAGGAGTTCCGGGCTCGCTTAATTTAACATCGGGAACAATGCCGTAATCGCGCCAAAACCGCCAATAACGCGCCGACTCCTAAGAATCTCGTCCCCGCGGAGGACGGGGGAGACATTCGTCGACGACTCGTATTCCGCTCGTCCTCGGGTCAGGGATGCTCGGGTTCTCGGCAATAACGAGTCGGACATCGGACTCGGATCGCGTTTTCGAGAGCAGCTCCTAATCAGGGCGGCGGCGGCGGCGGCGGCGGCGGCGGCGGGGGCGGGGGGGGCAGTTGGAGTTAGAGGATCGCTTCAGTCCGATACGCTGCGGCCCTCCGCCTCCTTCTCCGCCTGGAAAACTCATTAGGACGAGACGGCGGAAGAGGAGTCGAGGGATTCTTCGGCTCGACTCGGGAGCCTCGTGATTACGCGAGTAGACGATCAGAGCCCGGAAGCAGTGGCGTTTCCTATGGCGCCGATCTCGCGACGACACTCGAAACTGCAGATTCGGAAAAGGAACGGTTCTTCTGATAGGGGCTCGAAATGTTATGCAACTGATTGCATTTGCGAGTATTAAATTAATGCACGAAATTCAGGTCGCGCATAATCTCGAGAATGACGTTAATTTCAAAAGTTTCGACAGGCTTAGAGAGTATCACGATCGATAAATTACGTCCCGATTAAAAGTAATCAAGAATCGATATCATCTTAGTCAGGCCGAGATTTTGACGAGACGATGCTTTCAGATAGACGCGAACTGCTCTTAATAACCAGCTTGTGCTTTTTCAAATATTTAACGGCATTTTTATTTAATTCTTAACGCAGACTCACACGTCGGTCCAGAGTTTTTGAGCAACGGTACATTTATAGATAATGCACGTTGTTGAGCTTCGCAACGCAATATAATTTAATATGCCGTACCCATCGTTCCGCTTAAATTATTGACAAGTCAATGCTATCAAAGAGTACAAAGTATAATGAATCCTCTGCGAAAGGATTTGTTCTGCATAGAGAATATAAATAATAAAACTAAACAGCCTGGTGCTTTATTCCATGATAGATGTATATTGGTGTGAACTTTTGCATGCATATTGTATGAAAAACAATCGGAATACTTGTTGCTCCTATCAAAGTTACCTCAAACGTACTGGAAAGATATTCAGCACGTGACGAGTTTCTGCCTAGTTTGTGGAACACACGAGTAGCTTAATGAATGCGATTAGATCTACAGGAATGAGACGAGAATATGGTTTTGTTGGCATTTGTTCTCTCTCTCCCTCTCTCTTTCTGTTAATATGTATGTAATTTAGTTCCATAAGTATAAATGCGTTAGCCTTTTATATCGATTATTGCAGTTACAATTATTTCATCTTCTCTTCAAAAACTAAATGTTTCAAAGTTTAATTAGAAAAATAAAGAGTTTAATTGTTAAATTCCTTTTTCATAAAGCGCAAAAGGATTACACGTATTAGGCGTTTATGATTTCTCTTAGGCATTTATTAAATAATTTCTTTATTACCGTTACTTTTGAATACTCTCACAATAATTAATACACAAACTATGTAATTTCTATGTAAAATTCATAATAAAAGGTATTAAAGCTTTATTTGCCAATAGTAATAAATATAATTCTTAATATTTATTTAGTTTCAATAAACTGTACTTAAGTATACATGCTTTATAATGGAAAAAAATATTACTTTAATCATGTTTCGTAAAGAAATTGTACAATGCTCGATACTTAATTTATTCTTTTATATGCTTGCAATTTGTAAATGTGATTTTTATTGTGATGATAAAATGTAAGAGCCATTTCAAGTATTAGTACACAGCTGTATTTCAACTAAATTTCATTTACTTTTCTTTAAATTTTTATCTACAATATATATATATATATATATATATATATATAACGTAAATTCAACGATCAAATGCTTTGGAATAATTTTTCTCATGAGTATTCCTCAAGTATTTCAGGCTTATTAATTATTATGGCTATTGCAAGAAATGTATAAAAAAGAAATTCTTTAATTTAGCATACCTTTAAAGGAGAAGATCGAGTAATTAAAAGTTGTTGGTAAAAAAAAGAACGGGAAAAAAGGTAGGCGAGAGATTTTTAAATAAGCATCGATGTTAATATTTAAGCTCCCGCCTAGTATTATTGAAGAACGATTAAGAATAGTGGTCTCGTAATTGAGTTTACAACATGAATTATCAGCAAGCATATTCGTAATAGCTTTTGACCTTGAACAAAAATTTCGTAAAAGTGCCCTTGAAACAATGATCGTCGTTCGCTCCAAAGGAGAAGAGACACGAGGGCCCAGCAATGTTAAGGTTGCTCCACCGTGGGCACATGAAAAAGGTAGTCGTGTGCCCGGGATCAATGGGACTGGGTCGCAACAATGCTTCTCTCTCTCTCTCTCTCTCTCTCTCCGTCTCTCTCCTAGACCGATAAGTACGTAATGCCAAATGCAATTATTGCACTCGCCCGGCCCTTCTCGCCGCTGTACGCTTAAATAAGCGGCGCGGGTACGATGCTCGGGCAAAGATTGCGCTCCTCGTTCAAGAAGCTCTTGCAAAAGCGGGGATGACGATTAGATAGAGAAAACAGCTCGGCGCCTAAGGCCGAACGGGGGTCAGCTCGTGGACAATCGGACAACGACATCGTACGAACCGTTGGAAGTTCGGCCGATTTCGCCGAGCCCTCGTGGACTCCCATCTATACACTACCGGTTCTTCCGCTCTGTTACATTTCGTTTTTTAACCCTTCCCTTGGATCGGCCAGCCAGGGAATTTCGCGAGCCAAGTTACATTTTTACTTTTGCGCTGCACGGCGACGAAGGCAGAGCCGCCAAGGAGAAGCCGATTCGGATCATCCGTACTCGTGATAAACTCCTAATGCGAGACATCCGCGGTCGTCTGCCTTTCGTCGGACATCGCATTCCTATTTTCCTCCTTACTCGCAGTTTTACCTAGGATACCGGGAAACCTAGAAAACTCGCTTTCCTTATCGAGACTGGGAAGAAGTAAGTTTGCCCTGAGAAGTGCCTTTAAATTGAAGTGATCTTTCGAGCCAGCGAGCGAATAGTGCACGGCTCTCTCTGTTCCTTTGTTTCTTTCTTTCAACGTTAACGCATCATCGATTCTCCTTGTATTTCAGATAGTTGTAAATATTTTTCTTTCGCACTGTTTTCCTATCGCTATTTTATCACGCGCTTAATCAACTGTTTTTAATTTTCAGCCTCGGGGCATCTGCCCATGAACGACCAACGCGTTCCATTGTCTTTCAGGGCGACGTCAATATTTGCAGAGAGCGCAAATCGAAAGCTTTAGGGCCACTTTTACAATTGCAGGTCTTTCGACGGGGAGCGAATGCTTAGAAAAATGATCCTCAGCGAAGCTTTCGCAACTCGAATAACACGAGTACCATTAAGCGAGCAATGCCGTTTTGGCTATAGAGGTCGAAGTTGCAAGGAGTCGGTGATTAATCGAGTGGGCCAGTGTCAATTACCCCTCGAGTATCCTACTTTTCGAGCATTCGGCTACGGGATTATTATTCAGCTGAAATAAGCGTACAATATAAACGCTATCGTTAATAATCCCGTGCCACTGTTGTGGCACGAAGCTCTTGGTCGAATTTTGTTGTTAACAGAGCCCCGCTCAACGTCGCGGTTCACGCGGCTCGTCATTTATTTAATACCGAATGCTCGCTCCTCGGCTGCAATAGAACAGCGCGAATTAATTAACGCCCAAAGTAATCAAGGCTAATCGCACGTCGCGCGTGAAAGGGGCGAGCCAAGTATTATTCGTGGAGCGAAAACTCGCGTCGATGGCGGCTGGGGCAGGTCGTCAATCACCGTCAGTTATGCGCGACAGAGCCGAGCCGCTCGGTGAATACACGATCGGAGACGGATGGGGGCGGCGAGGAGGAGTAAAATCGGTGCGGCGGCGGCGGCGGCAGTTACCTACTGGTGGGGCGGTGGGTGGGTGGGTGGGGGGGCGCTCCGGAGGAAGAGCAAAGGTGGAAAAGGGACCGGATAATTCGAGAGCCCCGACCGGCGAAAGCGCGGAGATGTGCGTGGACGCGCGCCCCCCCCCCGCCCGCCCGCCGCCCCACCAGTATGTAACTGCCGCCGCCGCCGCCGCCCCCCGACTCGGCTTTATTATTTCGGCTTATCAGCGGCTCGCGTTTCGCCGGCTGTTCGACGATAGCGCGCTTTAGGCCATGCCCGGAGAGCGTCGACCGATAAAAGGAAAAAAAAAAAAAGGAAAAGAAACAGTGGCCGCCCGGATTCCCGTGACTCGCCGGCGCCCGAGCGTCGATGCCCGCAGGCCCGATTACCCGCCGACTGCCCAGGGCTCGGCTCTGGGCCCTCGACCCTGAGCGACCCCTGGCCCCGGAGCCGCTCTGCGAGCCAAGAAGGTCTAGGCTGCCAGGCTTAATTAAACGGATGATTCGTGATACGTGGCCGTGAGCCCTTTGGTATGGCGAATCTCCTGATCGCTGGCGATGATTCGTCCACAGGCTTCGGGGCCTCGGCATCATCTCCCTGGGATCGACGATTCTAGAATTTGCCTTTGCCTGCCTTCTAAACACGGGATTCCTCTGTTGCTCCTCTGCTCCCCGCCGCGACTTTCTTTTGTTTGCACGCGTACATGACTTTCTCGATCCGGATAATGACACTCGCGCCGATTATCGAGGCGGCCTTAACGCGAGCATTCGGAAATCTAGAGCTCTTCCTTCTAAGGATATCGACTTTTCAATATTGAGTATTTTTCATTCTGTTGCTGACGTTTATTCGTTGCGTTATAACTTATCGTACACAGGCTTCAACGTGATAAATTCGGAATTTTCGCAATTGCATTAACCAGCTATGCCATGTTTTTGAAACCTCGTTTTCGTATCGCCTATTAAATTATTTTCAAAATGCTTGACAACATCATATTGAAGGTGTGAAAATATTTTCTTTTTTTTTTTTTTTTACAAAAGCTCTTATTAATAGCGCAACACACCCATGCGACAAGAACATGAACTTTAAAGCATTTAACGTATTGTGTCTCCTCGTGTACAGATTGCATCAGTTTTCCGCTAAACGTTTTCATAGCTTATTATTTTTATTTGTCGTTAAAGCATTACTGACTCATTTAAATATTTTTAATTTGTATTATTTTAGAATGCTTAGATAGTCTGACGATATCCAGAGCGCTCTCAAACATGTCTGATAACAAAAAGTGCAGCCGTTCAACTACACGATAAAATATAATTTTCGGGATTAATGTTTTATTCGTCATAGGTCAATAATACGCTCTAAAATATTTCATATGCTTTATCGTCAGTGTTATTCACGAGCAGAGCGCTTTATTTTAATTTAGCTTGGGGTTTTTTTTTTTTCTGAACGCGTATCCCGAAAAAAGCACTTTTACTCGCAAGCAATACTTTTTATTTTATTTTATTTTTTAACTTTTCTGCTAAAGCGAGGTTTTCACACGAGGAAGAAGATAGCTTTACATTGAAAGACAATTGCATCGTAGCGTTACAAATGATCGTAATTAAAATTAAGCAGCCTCGAAGATAACGAATTCTCATTAGCTTGAAATCGGAGAGTCAATGACACCTGACGTTATATTTACGTGCGCATTATACTTTGCATTCTCAGTTTTCACGCGCAATTTGTAATAAGCGCGACTCGAATGCTGCAAAATTTAAATTACCATAAATATTTCTGAGTGAGCCAAGTGTTTCGCATATACGTGAAAATCGGCCCGGAGGAGTAGAAAATATACCGAAATGTACCTGCATTACGCATACATATGCGAGTGAATCAAGGTGTAAGGTGTACGTTCGTAAATATATGAGATCGATAGAAAGAGAAAGAGAAGGAGAGAGTGAGTTGTAGAGTGATGTAGAGAGATAGAGAGAGAGAGAGAGAGAGTGAAACAGCATTTATTGCCACAGAAATATCGAAACTAGATGCTCGTTACTTACCAGTGCTATTGATGTCCTGAAAATAGAATTGTATAAAAGCCTGACGTCCTGAAGAGGCAAGGATATAGAGTTGCATGCAATCATCGAGACAGTAAGTGATTATTGTGTAAGGAATACTGAATGCACAGAATGACAATTCACCGAGGGTCACTTTATATTTCAAAAATCTCCTTTTTTTAATTGGTCAAGAGCATGATTTGAATTAAACTGCTTTTCAATTGAAGAAATGGCGATGAGAAAATAACCTCGAGAATTACCTTTCAATATTAATTCGATATTAATCTTTAGTAATATTAATATATTGGAGTATTTGAATTTTTGCATCGAAATTATTTATCTAATCATTTTATACTCTTAGTTAACAAGTTGTTAACCCTCAAAGATCTGCTTTAAGCTTACAACATAAAAAGTTGTATAATCGTCAAAATTCCGTTATTTTATGCGACAGTCTCTCGCATAACAGATGCGCATAACATTGCACAATTATACTCGAACTTTCTTGAACGGTATAAATTACTTGGCAGTAAAGTATTTCTTATGAAGTTGAGTTGATACTCGCATCTTGAGTAGCAAGTAATATTTACTCGATATTCTTCTGTACCCTGTTTAACATTTATTAATGCGATTGCGGTAAAATTTTTTTAATATTTTTTGTCTTTTACAGTCACGAATCTCCGTTGTTGATATTTCAAATCTACTTCTATGCAATAAAAGTCAAGAGAATACATGCTGGAAATAAATTCAGTTTGATTAGTCAGTTGAGTTACACGATTAGGCAATACATAGAGTAAATTATGGATCTTTAATAAGACACTCTTTTAAAATAATTTCTAAAATATTAAGCATTAAAAACTTAAGACAAGTTCAAAACTAAATATTGGACTGAATGTATTGCCAATGTTCGTTATTTATTAATTATATAGATACAAGATTTATTGAATATTGATACGAATGGATTTGACATCCACTTTCTTTTATTAAAATGTTTCAGCATGCCTGAAGTTAGATTTGTTAATTTAGATTTACATCTGCATTTTTTGTTTCATTGTCAATAACTCAATGTGAAGTTTCAATTTTCTTAAGGTTATAGTACGTTAATAATGACTCGTGCGTTTTTCGCCTGCGAATTTTCCGATTTCATAATTAAAATTAAATTTAGGGATCACCATAAGTTCTCGCACTTATATAAAGTGGAAATTATAGTTAACTTCTTTTTTTTATAATACGATTCTGTAGGGAAATGAGAAGAAGAATATTATTATTTGTTGATTTCATTGTGCGTATTTCTTGTGGTTTTGTAAAAAAAAAAAAAAAAAAAAACTATGTAAAACCCTTTTGAATATTAATTTTGAATTTTTCTTAAAAAGAATTAACTTTCAAGATACTTGCCAGAAAGTAGAGAAATACATTTTAAATTCAATTTAATAAATTAATAATATTCCGTGTCAATTCTTTCCCGCTGGCTAATGTTGTTGAATGCGCTCATGAGATTAGCTGAACAATTTCTGCTCGGGTGATTGACTATAATTGTTTAATTTAATAATCGCTACTATGTTTTAAAAAATGCAACATAATTTCACAGATATAATCAAGAAATAACGATTTTACAATTCTGTTGGGAAGAATCGGATAATTTTCTACTCTATCAAATACCGAATTACAAAACATCTCGTCGAGCCGAGCTCACACATCGAATCAAGATTTTTTAAAGTTACTTTCTTTATTCTCTCTCTCTCTCTCTCTCTATCTCTCTTTCTCTCCCTCTCCCTATCTCTCTCTCTCTCTCTCTATCTCTCTTTACGAGTCCCTTTCGTCCTTCTACTTATCATTCCGACTTCCTTTTTCTCCTTGGTTTACCGGCAGGCGCGGGCAGGCGCAGCGGTGCATTGCATAGCTGTCGGTGTTGCGCGAGCCCTATAAGTCACATATTAAATACGTACGTGCGTTTTATCTGAGGAAAGTAAGGAGGGCGGGGCGGGGGGAGGGGAGGGGGCGGAGGTCGCAAAATGGGGGGAAGTACAGGGACTCGTTCGCATGCCACGAAGAGTACGAATAACCTACTTTTTGTCGAAGAAGAGGAAAAAAAAAATTAAAAAAGCCAGCACTCGCTTGATTAGAAGGTGATTTAATTTTCGCTTGCGCCGTTTATTGTTTGTCGAATGACACGTGAATATGCACGATGACTATTCTTATGTGTGCTCATTTTTCTGATTACGGGTATAAGTAATTTCGAGCGTTGCGATGCAGCACTGCTCGGCTTGCATACAGTTTCATTCACAGCAGAGAATATTGTTTTTTTCATTAATTGCAATGCCGGTGGTTGTAACTTTTGAGCGAGCGCACGGCTTGCTGCTTCACTTCGTGGTTATAATTATGCCTCGACAGATTTTATTCGGTAATACGTAGGCTCGCCACTCAACGTTCTCCGATAGAGAAATTATTGCGAAAATCATTTGGATCGGTTCTGTTCGTGGATTCGCTTGCTGCCGATGCCCGCAATATTATCATTGGCCCCTCCGGCTGAATCGGAGCCTCGTCCGAGTAAGGGCTCACTTAGCCCGACAAGAGCCCGGCGCAAGGAAGGGCTCGGCGAGGAAAAGGTGAGCCGGGAATCGGTCATACGCGCTGTAGCGTCGCCGGTTGATGAACGTATAGTCGGGTGCTCGGCTGCCGTGGCACAGTGCGCGCTTTGTTTTCAGCCTCGGCGTCGTTGCGCATCGCCGATGTACGCACGATGCACAGGCATTTAAAGGCCCCTCCACAATTGGCCGCGGAGGAAACCTTAAGCCGGCCAAACGTCGGAGCTCCTCCGGGGATCAGGGGCCGGAGAGTCTCGAGAGACTGCACTGCCTCGCCGCGACGGGGCCAATTGGCAATTTTCGGCAATTGACGGCTCGACGGGGGCCTGCTTCCGAACGAGGCGCTCTCGGGACAATCGTACCCCCGGACAAGCGATCCTTAGCGAGCCGATACGCGGCGCGCGATTCAACGGTGGCCCCGTCCCCGATTCGCTCGGCCCTTTCCCGAGCTAGGGATCCTCTTCTTCGGGAAATGATATTTAATTAAATTATCGCAGGAAGATCCCGGAGTAGGCGCATTGCGCGAGCTTCAAATTAGTCACTCCATCAATTGCGTTTGAAAATTGAAAATTGCAATTTTAATAACAAGATACGCATCCGAGAGTAACAGAGAAGCATATTTAAATAAAATTACTAGCTCCCCGGGTAATTAATATTTGCAGATGCTGAATATAATAGGACGATATTTAAGGCCTGCGCCAAAAATAAAATTTCTAATAACAATGTAACGTGCGTCATAAAAGAGATGCCTGGGATAGAAAGAGTTCAAATTATAGGCTATTAAACAACGGAAAAATTTAATCATGGCCATTTTAAAGCTCGAAAGTCTATTTAAAGACACGTAATATGACTTCGCATTATTTATTCAGAAATTCTGATTTAATCAATTGTTTGCATTCTCGCATATCGTATTCTCCAATTGATAAATGTATCTATTACATGAAATAGTTTTTAAAGTAATATCATTATGATTTTCCATTCTTAGCGTAGATTGCCGGTGGAAATTAAATATGTTTTATTGATGCGGCCTTGAGTGTCTCGAGGAGGCATTATTTTCTGGTCAATTTGATGACGAAAAACATTTTGCAAAGATCTTAGCGTATTAAAAATATCCGGTTTCGCAAGAGATGCAGGAGAAGTAATTTTCCAAACGAAAAATTTTGCATTTCAATATACCGAAGACAGCATTTTTTTCCCCCAGCAGCAATTTGCTGAAACATTATATAAAGCTCTTTATATTTGGAAATAAACTTAAATTACGGGGAATAAATGTCTCGAGTACTTCCTACAAAAGGCTAAGGACAAGATGAATAAGAAGAGCAGCAAGAAGAAAAGGATGAGGAGGAAGACTAGTGGGAGAAATCCATTTTTAATAGAATATAAACAATGATTCAGGGCATCCACAGTTAGGATAAACATTTTAAGATGGTCTCGCAGATGTACTTTCTCATGCCAAATGAGTAATGAATAATTTTGAAGCGCGGGAGTAAGTCTCTGCGCCTTCGAGAGTGAATATTTGATCTGGAGCCGAAGCTCAAACGCGTTATTTCCACTGACGAAATCCTGATGCGAGAAGGCATAAAAGGGAGGAAAAAAGATCAGCGATCGACTTGCAAAAAATACTCAATCATACCGGATACAAAGACCTCGAGAGAGAGAGAGCGAATGAGTGAGAGAGAAATGAACAGCAGCAGCAGCAGCAACCGCTGCACATGAAACGGCGTCTCTGCGAAAAGGTAAAGAAAAAATGAGGAACAAGCCTACCTGAAAGAGCGGCGGGCGGGGCGGCGCGAGGGCTTGGGATACTCGAGGAGAAGGAGATGGAGGCGGCGGGGACAGTGCAATTGGCGGCGGGCAGGGGAGAGGCGTGGGGTGGGGTGGGGTGGTGGTACAAAAAGTCCGCATTCGGACCTTGCAACCTGGCAAAACCGCAGGCTGCAGTCAAGGTAACGAGTGCAATGCCATTAAAGAAGAAGCAGAAGAAGAAGAAGAAGAAGAAGAAGAAGAAGAAGAAGACGAGGAGGTGGAGAAGGAGGAGGAGCAGGAGGAGGAGAAAGAAGAAGAAGAAGAAGAAGAAGCCGAGGCTCGCGGGCAGCTAGGGGGGGGGGCGGCGAGGACGGTACGAAAATATCCGCAGGATGAATCGTAGCGGCGAGCGATAGGCCCGGAGATTACTCCACGGCATTCCGACGAAATGCGGGGCGGGAATGGGGGAAGGCCGAGGAGTCGGCCAGGAGAAGCGCAGTCGCCGAGGCTGGACAAGCCCATAAATGATTTACGCCGCTCGAGTTTTCGCGCTAATCGCAAACGGGAAAGCCTCGCGGCCTCTATTCCCTTCGCCCTCCCCCCCCCCCGGCGCCAGATCTTCACCGGAGCTCGTCTCGAGCCCTCGATTCGGCTCGGCCTGAGACGCGCGGGCGAAAGCGCAGAGGGACAGGGAAAGGGAGAGCGAGTCGCGAAGGCTCTACGCGTCTCCCCGGGGACTGGATTATCGGGCCAGTGGGTCCGCGGACGCTCGCGGCCCTGCCGAAAGAGAAGCGAGAGCGAGAGGGGGATGTAGCGGCACCGCCGGGTCGGCCCGGAGAGAAAGCGGCGTTGGCTCTTGCGCGCGGCGACCCTCGAGGATGCGGCGAGCCGCGGTCGAGCGGGCCTCGGGGGCGGTGGGGACAGGGGGCAGCCCCCGAGGAAGAAAGGGAAAGGACAGAAAGCGAAAGGGGCCGCTGCGTTTTCGGCGGGTTGACCCAGGTCGGGGGAAGGAGGATGAGCCAAGGCCCCGAGCAGCGGTTAACTCTGGTGGCGGGCAACCGGTTTTCGTCGGCCGCTGCTCGAGCTGCCCTCCGGCCGAAAGCAAGAGTGAGAAAGTAAAATCGAGCCCCTTGGGGCGGAGGGGGCTGGCGGGGGGGGCGACAGCCGGTTTTCGTCGATCGGGGCCCCCGCTCGAGGATGGCCCGGTGGCCCGATGGCCTCCATACCGGGCCGTCGAGCCCGCGCCGGTTCGCTGATAGGGGTTGGAGGCCTCGGCCCTTCTCCGCCACTCGGGGCCCCTCGGTAGCCCATTTTTTTTTTTTTTTACCATTTACCATGTAAATTTATGCCTGCTCCCGTCAAAATCAAAGTATCTCGCCAATAACGAACCGCTACTCGATTCCGTAAACTTTTTCCTTCCGAGTGCCTTTTCCTCCTCGATTGCATTGGCATTTAATATTCCAACTCGTAAAAATCCCCGCGATCCTATAAATCATGATTATTTGCAACAACGTTGACTCTTCTCTCGCAATGACAAATAAAGTTGCTAGGAATTTTACGTTTCGACTGTAAAACGACGCTTCTCTAACATCCAATGCCTTTGTCCACGCTTTAACAACGAACAATTATAAAAATAACGGATGGGTTTTAATAAAGCATCTTAATTCTGCGTAATGCACAGCATTGCTCAAATTATAAACTCTTAAGGATAGAGGCATGTATGACCCAAGTATGTATTATTCGTATAAAAGAGGAAGTCGGCAGACGTTAAAACTATTGAAAACACTCAACAACAAAGAGCTCATAAACAAGACACGATACTTTCGGCCGATGAATTCGTCGAGTCCCTTTGTCCGGTCGGATAGCTCGAGCTCGCGGATGGACACTTGAACAAGCATCTTCTGAACGGCCGTATCTGAGAATCGAGGCAGGAGCTTGAGGTCCGGGGCGAAAAAAAAAAAAAAAAAAAAAAAGACGACGGGGCCGGCCGCCGAGGGAGTCGGACGCCGTGGCCTCGGCCAAGAGTCCCTGGCTCCGAGTCCCCCGAAGCCGAAGGGCTCGACAGTGGCGGAGACCTCGCGAGGCCGGGGCAAGCACCAGGGGAAGGTTCGGGCCTAAGCGCGAGCCAAGCCGAGTCCGCGTGGCGGCGGTCTCGATATTATTCGAGGAGCGCCTGGAAATAAATGCGAGCATGCGCAACCTTAACGACGATTTTCCCATTAGCCCCGGGTTCCGGTTTGTCCGCCTCGGCGGTTGTGGTTGCGATCTGGGTGGGCCGACCCTCTCCCGCGCACGGCGCCGCACACGTCGGGGATCTGTTCGTAATCGAGCAATCAAAAATATTGGCAGGCCGAATCGTATAAGTGGGTACGAGAGCTCGCCCCACCCCCCCCACTTTCTAAAGCCAGGCCTTTTCATTTCTGCGGGCAAGACTTCACGGGATACTCCCGAACGGATTCGGTTTTAACGCGGAGTCGAAGGGCTCGAGGAATCCGTGCGCTCGCACAAGCCCTGAATAATGAAAACCCATCGGCTGCGGCGGGTACGACGCTTTTTCAAATAAATGGAACTGTTGCCCATGGCGTCTTGAATTAAAGGCAAGCGCTACGCGCTCGAGCCTTGCTAAATATTTCCACTTAAATGTTTTTGAAAAAAAGCTTATTAATGCGCTCGGTCGATGGTTTGAAGGCTTCTTTGAGTTACTATCGCTCCCTCGTCCGATCGTTTACAAAACGCCATTTAACGTTAAGTAATACCATATTTCATTGTATATTAGTCAATCTTAATGTGTAATGTAATAATAATAAGGTGTGCCATGTTTTCATAACTTGATGGGATATGTTTTAACTGAAATCGATGATAACTTTTGAATAATTTTACGCGAAAAATAATTTTAATGCAAATTTCCAAAGCATCCCACGTACGCGTAAATACGTAATAATAATAATAATAATAATAATAATAATAATAGTAATGATAAATTATGACAAATTTCAATCATAAATATGCGCGCATCTCATCTTAAAAATAAATAATAATCTTAAAAAACATTCTGATAAAGATCACTGTCCCATCGAGAAGTTATTTAATAAAGCGGTAATATTATTTATATCAATATTATAATACTTTTCGTATCTCGAAGAACATTTTGAGCAAATAACAGCTCTGCAAGGCCGCCGTTTTCAAAGGCAGCGTCTGGCCACGAGAAAAAAATGAGGGTATATTTTGTAATTCATGACCATGAAAAACAGCCGCAAACGGTGTTTCCCAGCAACTCACCCCAACATATTTGAGTGTACAAAGCAACCGAATAAAACAATTTTAAAATATGTACGTTTCGCCAAAACGTGTTTCGCTAGTTGGAAAAATACATTGAAATAAATGTACAACGTTTTCAACAGAAAACAGAACCGAATTTCAAGTAAGAAAAAGGACTAAGCAATACGAAGCTCTTCATTTTGGTTTGAAAATAACTAGCAAGGCCAATTATATTATTTTTTTTTTAATACAATTACCATTTTAACAAATATCTTAATATTGTAATACTTGTTACATATCTATACGATAAATATGTGAACAAAGTCTAAAAATAATTTCATTGGAGGTAAGACTAATTGCTCATTTTTAAATATATTTAGTCTTATGTTTATATGAAATCGAAGACCATCATTTTGAATGAAAGCGTGAAAGAGCCTAGTCGAGAATAGAATTTATTGATTATTTGTTCGTAAAACTAATTAAATTGACACATGAAATTTTGAATTTAATATTTTGTAGAATTTATGTTAGACAATTAACTTAGTCAAAAGATAAAGTTAATATAAATAAAGTACCTGAAAAAATGTTCAAAGCACTAAAGTGAATTTCTTTTTTTTAAATAAAAATACAATTTTAAAAAGAATATAATTGCTAATATTTCGTAAACGATGAAATTCAGGTTTTAATTTAAATGAGAAAGAGAATGAAAGAGAGAGACAGAGAGAGTGAGAGAGATAAATACGAACGAGAAAGGAGAAAACACAAAAACGAAATTAAAACATCAACCATAAAAAATTAAGATTAGACTTATCGATCTACAAATGAAGAGATAAAAAAAATGGAAAGTGGATAAACGAGGTGGAGAAAAAAGTAAGAAAGGAAGAAACGCAAGATATAATGAAGTGGAGATAGAGGGGGGAGAGAGAGAGAGAGAGTGAGAGAGACCGTGCAAGGGAGGGGAAAAACGAACGAACGAGTTCGCATATAACTGCAGTGTGCGTTGGCTGGAAGAAAAGAAAAAAAAGAAAGAAAAAGAAAAAAAAAAAAAAAAGAAGAAGAAGAAGAAGAGGAAGCGAGGGAGAGAAGGAGTGGGCCGGCTAGCTTAGTTTCGCCAGTTAGCGGCGCCCGGCTTAAAACAGCTGCCGAATTTCCCTCTCGCTCGCCGGGCACGAAGAGAGTGAGAGTGACCCATTGAGAGCGAGTCTGTTCCACATTGCATCGAGGCGAGAGAGCGCGGGCGCGCGCGCACACACACGCCGGGCACACGGACGCGCTGCAGCGGTGCATACGACCCACAGCCACCCGCTCGAGCTCCGAGGCTCGGCCCCGGAGACGCACACAGTCGCGACCCTGGCTCGGTATGCCCGCGCGTCCGTGCACGCGACGCTCGCTCCCGGACTTCTTTCTCCCTACCCTCGCGCGCACCTCGCCGAAGATTTTCGAGCCCTCTCAGCGCGGCCCGAATCTTTCCTCGGCGACGAGGCGGTCCCCGGCTCGCGGCCGGCCACGGTTCAGGCTCCTCGGGGCCCTGCGGCCGAGAGCCCGGGGAGCCCGGCTCTACGGGAGGAAGTCCCATTAAGGAGGAGGGGATTTGGCCCTCGGGGCCTAATGCGAGTGCGCAGCGGAAGTCCCTGCCGAATATAATGCCGAGAGTCCATTATAGAGAGAGGGTGGCCATTTTGTTTGCTCGGCGGCCGCCGAAGGACGAGGAGAGAAGCCCCCAAAGGTACGAGCCGCCGAAGATTAGCCGCCATTTTTTAAGGAATCCAGCCATTGCTCTTGGAGGATTTGGCCGGTGCTTAGAGCGGACGCATCGGCCCGAGTTTCGCAACTCTCTTGCCTCCAAAGCCGCTCTTTTCTCCCTCGACTTCCCGGCCGCGCACCTTTTCCATCCACCTGAAAGGTAATCCTTTTCCACGCGGTTTTTACACGCGAGAGATCGGGCATTTTGCGCAGTATACACTGCCGTTGATCGGCTCCTCCAGTCGGGTAACGTTTTCATAGAAAATTATGTATTCGCATTAATTTCATCGTTAAAAAAAAAGATTTTCAAGCATTTTTATCACAATCAACTTTATTGTTTGGAATAAGGAATTTTCAAGAGCAAAACTCTTAGACTAGTTTTTGCTCGTAAACTTTGAAATTAGCTCGACATCGTTCAAAGTATTTCAACAATTACGTTTAAGTAATTAGTACTATGTACTTCGTATAAACACTAAACCTCTTCTCATACTGCACACGTATATAAATATAATATATATATATATATATATATATATATTTATCATTATTGGAAATTATGTCTGTTGCATCATAGGATGTACAAATTGTTGTTTTATTTTTATAATAAATAAGCGTTATTTATCTTGTACTCCAAATTATATATCTTAATTCATGGGTATTAAATCCTAATTTACATAAGTAAAAATAAAATGTATAATTTATATTTAATAGCGTAATTCTTCAGATATATAACTGTACGGAAAATATTGGTTACGTATTAATTGTATATTGAAAGTGGTATTGGAGTAAGGTTAATCGACTACATAATCAATGATTTGAAATCTTTTAAACGTCATTGCAAATTCGTTGGATAGCTTTTCAATACTGGGACTCATTGCGAAACTATGTTTATTTTCTGAATCGTGTATTTAAAGTTATTTCTCAATATTATTAGAAGTGTATAAAATTGAGAAGAAGTATATTGTTTCTAATACATTGACTATGCACATACAAAGTAATATTTTCTGTATAAATTGTATACATTATTTCGTTTTTTATTTAAAATTTTGTACATTGATTTTGAATAATTTGTAATAATAATTTTTTTAAATGCGAAAGAAAAGGAATTTTAGACTAAATTGTAAGCTTATTTTCAGAAATTATTAAGTGAACTTTATTATAAAATATCATTTTTTAAAATTTTTAATAATCTCTCATATCGCTTCTAGTACTACGATTATGAACATCAAATAAAAGAAGCACAACAATTGCATATTCGTTTAAGAACCTTAAAAGTACAAGTATCGATTTAGAAATTCAATAACTTAAATAATTTTCAATTTTCAATATCCATTTCAGTATAAATTTGAAGTAAATTTACAAAAGAATCTGTTGTTAAAATATATGGTAATAATAACATATAAGCATTTTTATCATCGCGTACATGGTAAATATATTGAAAATAAAAAAAACATAACAGAAAATAATAATCTAAATTTAAAATTTTGTTAAGAAAACTACTAAATTTTCTACACATCGAAATGTAAATCCACTTGGAAGTACAGTAATTTGAACAATATTTATCTCAAAATCATATTATCAATTTTTTACATTTCAAAACGTACAAAAAAACGTAAAAAAATGTTTTAATATTATATTATATCAGGTTAATTAAAAATTTACTTTAAACTCAAATGACCGACTAATAAATAAATTTAACTGTTACGATCTGTTATTTTTTTTTAAATATATCATACATTTATTATATCGTTCATTTACATTTGAATAATGCAATCTCTATTCATTGTAATCGATTGAATGGTTTTTATAATACTACTGACAATGTTCAAGAAAATGAGAATAAGCTTTAAATAATTCGTTGGGTATTAGAAACTGGATTAAGCGGAGAGATAATTTACTTCATTGTAGAACTAAATAACCTTTTACGGTGAGCTTCGCAAGAATTAGAATTTCGATTCAGTATAAAACTAAATAGCAAATTGGAGTGAAACAATTTCTTGTGTAATAAATTTTAGTAGCTATATTTTCGGGGTGTAGACAGAGGATAGGGAAAGAAGCGAGCAAAATTTGCTCTCAATTACGCAAAATCGAGTCTACGAGAGCGCGTGGGAGTTAAAAGTCGACTAGTAAAACTGCTCTCGTGGTAACCAACACCAAGTGAAGCGCTTAATAAATGCGCAACAAGTGAATCACACCATTTCATTGTGTGCAATTCTGTGGGTGCAGCGGAACCTACGAGTGTAGCGGAAATTTGCTCTGATGTTCACTCGGCCCGGTTAATGTCCTCGACACGAAAGTTCCAAAATTTATACTGCAGCCCGTGTTTGAATGTATACGTACATGTTATTATTGAATTCAGCGAGTTGAATCCTCGTATCTAAATGCATTAAGCACATTTCAAATAGCCATCCTGTAGTATTTCAAAACAACTTACTTGTCATTCAGACTTCTGTTTATTTACTAACAATCTTATTAAAGAATGCGTGATTATATATTGATTTTTAAAGAACACGATGAAACGTCCATAAGTAATGCCACCGAATAGTACATAATATACTTATCTTAAAAATAAGATTCGTAAGTTTTTTAATTTCTGATCGATATTATATAAAACTCATACTAACGAACTTTTCGAATTTAAGTAAAACGTTTCCCGATCATTTATTAATCTTGCTTATTTATATAATATTTTATTTATCTGATAAAATAATTACGTTTAAGAAAGCAGCAAAAAAATTGGATTATAAAAAATATCATTAAATAATAATCATTAAATTTTTTTTTAATAATATTTAGATCGAAACTAATTGCATAGGTGGTGCAGTATTTTATTTTATAGTTTAATTTAAATACGAAATTCGTTTAATAAAATCTGCCGTGCATTTTATCAAGCTCCCAATTTAATATTAATTTTGTTCGCCACATCGTCAAGTCTTTCGAAGAATAAAGTTAAATCAAATATGTTAAAAAAGAATGCAATTTGTTTGGTCTAATAGTAGAGAACGTAGAAATTATATTTGTAGAAGAATAGTGTTTGGGAAGAAATAATTACATATTTAAAATAGCTGTATTGTAAGTTAATTATTATTAATGGTTTTCTGAATTCGTTTGCCCGAAAATTATATTAAAATTTTGTAAAAATAGCGTTATTTACGGAATACAGGGGTTTAAAAAAGATTGTTTTCAAGCTATTGAATCGTTTAACATCGCGAAAAAAAGACGAGTGGCAAAAACGAATGGTGAAAATCTACAAAAAAAAAAAAAAAAAATAAAATAAAATAAAAAGAAGAGGAGGAAAAGGCATTCATCAACCCGTTCGAAAATAGAACAAAAGAAGAGTGGCTGCGAAGAGTATAAAAGGTGTACAAGAGGGAAAAAAGGCTGCGATTAAACCTTCAAAATCTGCACCACCAAAATTTACACCGACGAGCGGCATCGCATGCACATGCACGCATACGTCTGCTCTCTCTCTCTCTCTCTCTCTCTCTCTCTCTCTCTTCCTTTCACTGCAGTCTATTTACGAACGTTCAACTCTTTATTTCACTGGCTCTCACGTATGAGCGCGGTCGCGTATATTTGGCAAGCGTCCCGCACGCCGAGAACTGAGCTAAAGGAGAGAGCGAGAGAGAGAGAGAGAGAGAGCGAGAGCGAGAAGAGCGAGAAAACGCGAATACATGCACGTATAGAACGAGTAGGCATGGCTCACAGGCGCAACAAGTAGGAGTATCCCCGAAATGCACTTTGGCCGTGAACCAGAGTAGAACGAATGGGAGCAAGAGAGAGTAAGAGAAAATGCCAAGCGGTTTAAAAGCTTGCCTCTCACGAGAGGAGGATCGACCCTCTTTCTCTCGGCCTCCCCCCGCCGCCGCCGCCGCCGCCGCCCTGGCCCATTCGACACAGTAGTGTACGTGCGCGACTGTGCAAGCCGAGGATATTCGGCGACTACGAGGTTATTTGCAGGGGCACGAGCGTGATTTTATGTCCTTCGAGTGCGAGCGTAGTGCCGCCGTTTCGGACTTATTTTACAAACGACGCTTGTGGCACCGAGCGGGGCGGGGCGGAAGGAGGCGGAAAATCGCTTTTCCGCGCAGTGCACCGAGAGCAACGATGACACTTGTTGAAGTCGCACCGGCACTTTTAGTTTCACTAAACGATTTTCCCTGTTCTTTTTTCTTTTTTCTTTTTTTTTTTTTTCGCTTTTATGCGGGCGCGCGATAAAGCATCCGATGCATCGGCCCGTTATATTTGCTTGCTTCGTCACTGCCGTAACTCCGTAATTTCTGTTTGCCAAATAACTCGGCGAGCGAGCTTCCCTCTTTTTCAGCCAGCTGCGAAAAATTGAGCCTTTTATTATTACTGCGTTATGCTTAGATAAATATATATTGCTTGGAGCGCTCGAGCAACGATGAAAGGGGTGGCATGAATTATTAATTTTTCAGTCCCTTCCAGATACTTTATTCAAAACAGAATTTCACGGTAGCCATTGTTTTGCACTCTCTTCGTACGTATAGCTTGGGAAATTTTAATGATAAAGGATAATATAAAACGCTTACTTGTTGATGCATTCGAATTGTGATATTCAGAATTTTAATTGCTAACTACAGTACCGTCAAAATTAAACTGATTCTTTACGATATATATCCTGTTATTATAATTTTGCAATTATTGTATTTACAATTATTTATAATAAATAGTTAGTTTAATTAATCATTTATTTTTTCATGACATCATAATATGCCGATCTTCTGGCCAGTGTATGATTTGCGAAAAGATGTATATATCTTACGTATATATATATATACGTAATGGCCTTATAATTGATTTTTAAAGTAATTTTAATGTGCACTTTTCTCTACCGATTACTGATAATATTTCAACAACCTTGTTGAATAATTACCAATCAGGTTACATACTTGAGAAATATTATCCTCACTGTATGATCGTCTACGTACCAGTAATAATAATTCAAATTTAATAAAAAAAACATTGACCAAAGCTGAAATATCGTTGATTAAGTTTTAGGTCAAGTGCATCATCCGAGTATCGTTGTAAAGAAAAAAAAAGAAGGAAAAACTTATAATATATAAAAAGAGAAATAGTGTTTGACGTATGCATAAAGGCTCCCTAAAATTACATAAATCATACGTTTATTTATTATTTTTGCAATTTATTTTGCAATAGCTTTTCAGTGATAATCTGAGTTTATTTGATATTCCGAGAAAACGAGTATACATTGGTATATTCATTAGAAGTCTATCGATCGCTTAAACTTTCATATTCATATTAAAGTTCCAACGTATCGCAGAGAGCTCATGAATCATTGATATTTTTACTACTACTATGATGCTCTAGTTATCAATAGCCTAGACTCGTGATATTCCAAAAATTAACGTGATCGTATTTTTATTCCGGATTAGAGGATAAATCAGATACGTGATAGTATTACGTAAATCCAATGGGTATATAAATTATTTAATATTAAAGTAGATAAAAGAAAATTTCGTTGCTTTATTGAAGTAATGTTAATTTAACGAACTTTTACGCGTAAGTTGGGCTGCTATTTATCAATTGAAATGTATCGTATTTGCTCAACACTGCAGTAAATAATAATGAAATTAATGAGGAAAAAGGTATTAATTATTATGTTATCCATAATACATGAGCTATTGGTAAGTGCCGTTTGCACTATTGGAGCCTGCATTGAAGACATTGAGTAATATCAGTTTATATGTACGCACATGTACGCCGCGTATATAAAAAAAAAAAAAAGGAAGAAAAAAATGCATAAACATAGCTCACGTTAGAGATTGTTTTTCATTGAGAATACTACGAAAAGACATAATGAGTCGGTTCTCACAATATCTCACAATCATCAAAATCATTTGGCCCAAGGTCTCGTTAAAGAGCGAGACATCAAACGCACGCAGTCAACGATGCATCACGGCTCTCCATATCCAAGCAGGCCTAAAAAAGATGCGCGGAACAACGTCAGCTGGGGAGCAGCAGGGAGCGCTAATGTAAAAATTGAAAAATTAAATGGCAGGAGGCGTCTGAGCAGTCATCGCCGATTTACGAATTCTCGCCTCCCTCTCTCCCTCTCTCTCTCTCTGTCCAACTCTCCAAGCTGCGTCTCTTCCAGAGGCGCTCGCATAATAGTTCGCGCATTCCGCGGCGAGCAAAATAATTTCGTTCTGGCTTATCCGGCGGTGTTGGCCTAACGCACACACCACGGGCAGAGCAAAGCCACTCGTAAAAGGCCCTTAAAGATAATCTAGCCTTCAAGGCGAGCAGTCGAACGGCGCGCGCTCGCAAGTTCGCGGAGAGACTCTCTAAGCGCGCTCGCGCATGCGCACCCCGCGCAGAGAAAGGCGATGATTGACGCGCGAAGGTGCGAAAACGGCCCGAGAGACAAGCGCACGCACACGAGTCGATCCCGATTATTTACGTAATGCCCGGCGGCGCGCATTAGCGACTGCCGTGAGCCGTGGTAATCTTAAAATTTGTTTTCCCCGTTGTCCGCTCGGCTCCGGTCGCTTCTCGCGTCTCTTTGCTTTTTCTGGAAATGAAAACTCCTCGTAACTCCTAATAGTCCTTTTAGAGCCGCTGCTCGCTGCGGTGCATATGCGGCTTACGCAAGCCTTGTGGGATGTATTCGCGACGAGGCCTTACATTTTAATTTTTCCAACCTGACATTGCGCTTCGACGAATTCTTTATTGACAAAGTCTTCGGTGTCTCGCGCTTTGCCGAACGGCGCTTTGATTTCAGGCAAACGTCGCTAAGCCTCGCTCCGACTTTCGTTACCTCCTCGTTCCAATCGCTTCTGGACCTGTCATTGGCAATGTCTCGAAATCGATATTTCTCAAATTATTCCTCGATAATTCATTTCAGGCTTGAAGGAAAATTTGTTTTCGGCGACGCTGCCTTTTATAGATGATTTTTTATTTTCAATTATAAACGCTTCCGATTAAACGTAATTGCTCAAAGATATTGAGAGAGACCTCAACTCCTGCCTTGACATCATAACCGTGCCATTTTTTAACTCTGACATCATTGCGATAAAATTAAAAAAATCTGATTTGCAAAATATGCTTAATTTATTTATAATTGGTGACCAATGAGAATAAAATGTCAACTGCATAAGAAATTGTAAAGATATATAGGACTTTGTTTCGAATCTGGCTCCGTTCGAATAGATCAAAGAGACACTTCCAAATAATGACCCATTTATAACTGAATTTGGAGAAAACTTATTACGCTTATTGGCTTGTATTATCATAGGATTTCATCGTTGTTTTTTCATCAATATACTTTATTAGCATTGAACACGAAGGAAGCCGATTATAAAAAATTTTTGGCTAAATTTGCCTCGATGAGTTTTGCTAATTTTCAAATCTTTACACAAGATTTTGTATTGAACGAGCATTTTGCAAAATTAAAAAACCTGCAGATTCACGATGTTGCACTTTGAAGTAGTATTGAGCATTGAAAAAAAGTTTTTTATTTTCCAATAAACGTCACGATAAATCCTTTCGTTTCAATATATGGCAAATATAATTTATTAAATGTGTAATTTATTTTACAATATGCATAAACATTAGTATTTTCAACATTGATAAAATTTAGAATTTTTAAATTAATAATTGATGATCAAAACATAAGCTCGTCTATACAGTTACACTCGTAAATATTGCAAAAAGACATCAAGTACGCATCGATGGGCAAAATAATAAATAAAATTAAATATATACTTAAATTAATACAAGAAATCTTTTTATAATTTACAGCCAATTTGCATGCTAAAGCGAATCAGCGGGAATTTCAAAATACATTTTGCAGCATTGGAAACATCAAAATCCCATTTAAATAATACAACCTAATACCTCATTAACGTGATTATAATTAAGAAAGAATTCCATTGCAGTGCTCATTATTAAAACGCAATTACACCATCCTAACCGCCGTTCAGCAAAATCACTAAACCATTTACATTTTCGATCGCGGCATAGTTCTCCACTAGCAGGAGTGTTTTTTCTTCACAATAACGAAAACGAAGGCGAAAATATTTTATCTCGGTGGACGAAGAGCAGTCGAAGCTGCTTATCTTCCGCCCGATAAACGTACACCGATCGCAGGGCTGCCGGGGAAATTTGCGAGCACTTCCTAAGCAATGATTAACGCCGCGTGGAAAAGCCGCGGGTGCCGAGCGAGCCAGTCGTGATATAAACGAGACGCCGAGATTTCCGCGCCTCGACGGCCATTCCTCGGCGTATGGATGGAAATTGAGGTGACCGGATGAAAATCACGGCCAGTCGGAGTTGGTGCGGGCGGGAAAGGGGCGGCTGGGGGGGGCGTAAAGCGTTCGATAAAGCCCAAGCGCGGCAAGAATGCCGGGAAAATAAGAGCTGGGGTGGTTGGTGGTGGGGGGGGGGGCTCCGGCTCATGCAAAGTGCGGGAGAGACAAAGAAAATCCCAAATAAGAAGGTCTCTCGCGGCGTGCACGTACTCGCCCCTCCGCCGCGACAAGCGCCGAGACAAAGACGCGCGTCGAGTCCGCGACAGGGGCGAGGGGAGGGGTGCCGGTGGACGGGAGGCCCGGCGAGAAGGAAGGACCGAGAGGGTGGGTGGGGAGGGGGAGGGCGCGAGCGAGCGAGAGAGGAGGAGAAAGACGTCGGCGCTCGCTCTCGGTTCCGATACGATAAGCGCAGATACGGTCAAGGCCTCCTCGGATGCCGGCGTCCGTTCTCTTTCCGACAGGCCGCTGCTGAATGTCGCGGCGCCCGAATACTGCGCCCGAGAAATAATATCGGCGCATAGACGAGAGCGAAAGGAAGATTGACATTCTTTTCGCGGCGGCGGCGGTGCTGCACTGGCGGCCGATGTCCTTCGGCCCGCAGCTCACTTTTCGCGTCCTCCAACTGCGACGAGGTTTCGCGGATTTTCGGCCTCACCGAGACTCTAACCGCGGCCTCTCCGAGGACCGGCCTGCGCAAGATCGACTCATCGTCCTGTGGCTTGCCGGCGACTCCCTCCTCGGCAGCTCGGCCCGCCCCCGCCGCAGCTGACAGCAGCTTAGCCCTCCTCCCCGCGGGCGTAATTATTCCCCGTCGAAGGCGCTTCCTCGTATGGAGCGCTGCACTCCGCGATGCGCCTGCCGAATTATTATTATTCGCACGTTCGCGAGATTTGCTTTATTTTCAAATGGATTCGTATGCCCGCGACGCCACCGATGGCATTCGCGATTTGCATAAGAATGCCACGATAATTGCTTTTATTAGTGAATTTTCATGGACGCTGCCGTATATATATATATATATATATGCACACAGGCACGGGCGCGCACACACACACACACCCAAACCCGCACCCACACGTTTATGCGCAAATATTATACGAGTTACCAGCGACAGTTTAATGAAATACTTTGTTTTCCCAACTCCTAATTACGCCAACCGCATTCTATTCGCAATTGTAAAAGAGCGGCCCTTTGTAGGCCTACTTAACGCAATGCTTAGCGACGTAGTGGTAATAGAGATTGCCGCGCGCCGATGAGGATATAGGCGGGGGTGGGGGTGCCGTGCAACATCGGTTCCAGGGTAATCGATAAGCATCCCTTCCTCGAACCCACCGTGGAATACGCGCCCGTGACGAGGAGTCGCGTAAGAAAGCAAGCCAAGACCTCGTTGGTCCAGTGGGGAAATCCCCGGGACAAAGGAGAGAAGAGTCGCGGGCATTTTCTAGTCGGAGATTTCTCAACCTTCTAGCGATTCGCGGAATTGGCGCTACGCCTCCGAATGCACAATCGACCGATGCCCGCGTGTCGCTTCTCTGGCTTAGCGCGGCGCAACGACTCGTCGAGCGGAAAATTCAGGAGCCGAGAAGCCGGCGAAACGGAGAGGCGAAAATTCGAGAGACGGGAAAATGGAGCGCGGCCGAGCGAGGGCTTTGCGCGCCGGAGGGGGGGGGGAGTGGCAAAAGGCCCCCCCCCCCGACGCCCAACGCGACTCGCGCGCGACCTACTGACTTTTAACTTGCCGCGCGCGAGAGTCAAGGAGCACGGGAGAGAGAGCCTGGGCTGCCCGGGAGACCGGAGCCGATTCTTAGCTGAATTTCAAGCCTCCAGCTAGACTCGATGGCGCTCTTCTTGTTTCTCTCCCCCCGGCCCTTCCGCCGCTCCTGCGTCCCTCCTTCCTCAGCATTGGCCTCCCATTGCGACAAAGCTGGCTCCTCTCTCTCAAGAGGTCTCCTCTCACTCTTCATAAATCCTCGCTTTTCCGTGTCCATTGGTCGTAGGGGAAATTTTCTAATGTCAGCCGCGCTTACGGAAAAGGCAGAAGTCCTCATTGAAATATTGCCGAAGCGCCTCACGAGTATGCAAAAGAAAGTGCGAGCGTCCCGTGACTTTTTAACCAAACCCGTTTTATTTTCTCCTTTTTACTTAACGACGTTGTCTTTTTTACCCCGCCGAGGCTCTCGGTATTTATCGGCTCTTTTGTGTACATATCTCCGATGTACATTAATGTACTTTATGCTCGCTGGTCTTTCCTTGGCTTGGCGTAAGCTGCGTAAAAGATAATGTGCTGTGCTGAATGAAGCAAAGTGATTGGGGAATGCTGGCACGATCGTTGTCAATGAAAAGTTTTCCTTTTTTTAAAAAAAAAAAAAAAAAAAAAAGAAGAAAAAAATGTGAAAAAAAACGTAAATTTAACGTACTTTCACTCTTTTCAAAAGTGTGCTATTCACTCTAATTAAAATAAGTGTTCACCTTGTAGAGTGAAGTCACTGACACTACTGGCAACATATTTCGCTAACCTAACCTCATTAATTTTGTTACGTGTCTGCTAATGTAAATAAGATTGCCTGTGCTAAACATAGTTATATAAGTGCCTCTTTTTTGTAAATATACATTCATATTCTCTATAATATATTTTATATAAGCTTAAATGAAAACCTGCCTAGGATCATGAGTGCACATGTAGCTTTGCTTAGAATTTATTAATTTATCCTTTTAATGTTTATTACAGTAGGATATTATATTGCTTTGATTCTATTAAGATAAATGTATTACCTCAAATGGTTGCTACGTTGATTTTGCTTATATCGAACGAATGTTTAAAAATTAACTTGAACAAAATTAAATTTGTTCATCGTGTAATAATAAATATGGCCGAGCAAACGTTTTCTTCGCGTAAATCAAAAAAAAAAAAGAAAAGTAATAAATCAACACACAAATGTGCCTGTAAAGTTTCGGAAGTGAATTTCGTGCCGTTGACACAAGTAGGAGTAGATGCTTGAATATTTACCGACTGAAATTGCTAGTAAAAAGTACTCGAACACAAGGAATAGCGTCCATCCTTTTGTTTATTATATCTGAGAAAACATTAACGGCCCGATGCTAAAAACATTAAGCTTTCTAAAGTACGTAATAATTGACAGGTGCTGTATAAAGCACCTGGATACGCGGCTTATTAATCGGGGACCGAATCGGAGCTTTCATATTGCTCAAGGTTAATTAGTTTTGTTCGAGCAATAATGCGCAAGCATTAGAGAGACGTTAAAAAAAGGGGGGGGGGGCGCTGCACAAGAGGTGCGAATAAAGCCCCGATATGCAACGGAGCTCAAAACCAATGCGGGAAAGTTAATTTCGTGGGAAATGGTAGTGTCGAGGACGGTTAATTAATGATGCCTGTTTAATTTTGCACTCTAGCCTAGGAGAGGGAGCAAGTTTAAATGTTTGTCGGAAGAAAAATGATTATTTTGCCATTAGATTGTTTCACCGCGGTGCACGAGCGCTCATAAAAAGCGTTGAGCAACGAACGCCGTGTGAGTCACATCGATGATGAAGAAATATTCTCTTTTGTTGCTTATATAATAAAGTTGTCATTAAATCGTTCCTTCATCCCGGGTGGGATTTTTCCATTTTTTTTTCCACGGCGAGCGCTTCGAGTCGCGGTCTCGAAATCGGATCCGCGGACCCGGAGGCTCGGCCTCGCGGAGGGAGCCCGAAAAAAAGGGCCCCCCTGGCAATTGGGGGGGGGTACCCCGAGGCTCCCGGGCGGCCATCCGCGATAGCGTGGCTCGCTCGCGAAACAAGTGCAATTGTAATTTCGTGCGCGGGCGGTGCGCGGGCCCTCGCTTATGTAATAAGCCTCTGCCGCGCGCTGGTTCATGCACCTATAATGAAAGGTGTAATTGAAAAAGCGACGCCGTCCGGCGTCGAGATATGGCTTTTATTTTTATTTTAATTTTAATTTTTTTTTTTTTTTTTTTTTCCGCTTTTCGAAAGGAAGGAATTTGTAGGTCAATGCGAGCGTTGACATTTTTGCGGTGCGCTAACGAATGTTTATTGGCGACTTTTAGATGGAATGGCCGTTGCACGAGCGGCTGCTAATGTAGCCAGGCCCTTTTTTCTCTCGCCTATTTCTTCCTTTCGGTCGCTCGGCCGCCGCCGCCGCCACTTGTACGCAAACGAGTGCGCGGCATTGTGCAAATGCTCTGCGACTGCATTTCTCGGGGCCTGTGCACCGCTGTAAAAACGATATAATTTACTTGGGCGATTTTATTATTGCCGCTCGCCGCTCGCCGCTGCCCTCCTATTGATTCCATTGTCAGTCGGACTCGTTCGATTTTCTTTTAAACGCAACCACGGCCATTTTTCTATTTATGAAATATGCACGCGTGCGTGCGCGCCGGACGTTTCGTGTGTCGCTCCTCGGCGAGCGCCTGCCGACGTTACCAACGTCTCGCCGATGTCCTTCGCAGGCGCTCCGCTCAAAATTGCCACATTTTATAATTATTTCACGCTAATTGATGCACGGCGGAAATTCCACCGCTACCGAACGCGCTTTTTTTTCCCCCCTATCGGCGATATTGTCTCCTGTCTTTCGACTCCATCGATCCATATGCCTCGCGCGCACCTCTGGCTCGGCTCGCTCACCGATACGCGTATTGATGTTTCATCTGTGTGTACGTACTTATCGCGAAGGAAGTTGTATCGGGGAAAAAAATATTCTCGATAAATTAAAGGGATCCCGCAGGGATTCGTCGTTAGAATCGCGAGCGTGGACAATTTGTTTGGAAAGTCATCGATATTTCACTAAACATGAATATTAGCAGTCGTAGGCTGTTGTTAAACAATTCAGTATAAATACTTTATCTTATCTGTCATATTTGCTAAAATTTTTATTTTGTTTATTATCATTCTATGTAATGAAAACACGATAGAAATTCTTTTCATGTGTTTAAAATAAATCATAAAATATTAAAAATCGTACATTATTATTTTTACAATAAACCTCAAGTTTCAATATGCTTGAATAACAGAGCAACTTTGTGAAGTAATTTAAAAAAAAAAGCCAATCTAGGACAAAAAATTCGTGCGCCGAGGTCGAGTATTTTGAATAAACGTAAGCGTCAAATTTAATAAGTGTGTACATAATTGTATCTATCATACTTTAAATTCTTCTTTAAGTGTCTACGTATGTACATCGTAAGTCATTAATATTAACATTAGTAAATATAAGTTATTAAACATGCATAAAATTATAATCACGTAGTGTACACTAACAGAATTTCTTTTATCACAAGTAGAGATTATTTAGTTCCGTCTTTGTTGTACATTTTCGCCTACTAGAGTCTAATCAGAATCTAGTAAAAAAACATGTTGTGATAAAAAATATTTTTACCATAAATTAATGATAAATATTCACACGTCGTGAAATATCAAGCGTTTCTATTAAAGTAATATTTGTGAATTGCTAATTTATGTAGATATTATCCTATCATTCTACACATACATACGCTTTAAAAATAGATCTAATTATAAAAAAAAAATGCGTTCAATCTAATGGAAGTGCCGAACATGTACGATTATTGATTATCTATAGTAAAGAGAAAAGTGTATCGGCATTTTATTTTTTAAGATTTTAATTAAACTACAAATTTCGAAAGCGTGCCCCCTGTAAAATAGAAAGCGAGGGAAATAAAGAGACAGAGAGAGAGAGAGAGAGAGAGAGAGAGAGAGAGAGAGAGACGGAGGGAAAAGTAATATTATGTATATCCACGAACATTGTATTTACGGAACAATAATGAAGGAAAAGCGACTCTTTAAGAGAAACTTGGATACTACTGTGCATTTATGAATGGTTGGCACACCTAAAAGACAACGAAACTAATGATTCCGTAAAAAAAGGAAAAAAAATTCGCTGGCAAAGTCGCACCACGTAAGTCGAATAGTTGGTATCGCCATGCTGGCTTAGAAAAATCTGGTGCCTAAAAAATCGGCTCTTGACTCGGGTAAGTCAAATAAGGCCGCTCTAAAGAGCCGAGGAAGACAGACAAATAGAGAGAGAGAGAGAGAGAGAGAGAGGCGTAGGCAGAGCTGGGAGAAAACCGAAAAAAGGAGGCGGCCGGGTGGGTTCGTCGGGGGCGGCGAGGGCCGAAGGGAGGACGAGACAGAAAGGCCAGGATCGGATATCAGGCGAATCTGAGCGACGCTTGGTTGACGAGAAGATTTCGTGTGCGTTCGGGCTTAGGCTCCGCCTCCTACTCCTATCCGACCCATTCTAAACAAATGAATCATGCTCCAAAATGGCCGCCTCGAATTTAGACGTCACGTGGGCTTCGCGTCGCGGCACTCAAACGCCGCACACGTACGAGGGCCGTGCGTGCGAGTCGGGGCCAGCAGCTGCTGGAAGAGGCGCAACCGAAAAACGTGCAGATGCCGCCGCCAGACCGAGGGAGAACAAGAGCGATAGCGAGACCGAGGGACAGACAGACAGGGAGAGAGAGAGAGAGAGAGAGGCGGAAAATTTCGCACCGGGAGAGTCGTTTCGATATTTACTCGAGCGCGCGCACTTTTATGTGGCATTTTACAGTCACGGTTCACTTCGTATTCAGCGCCAGTCAATAATTTCCCTCTTAATAAGCTGTTTAATAATGTGCACTACCGTCGCCCGCAGTGTCGCTCCTTCAGTATGCCAGCGAGTGTGGCTCAATGACGACAAAATGGCTGCTAACCTTGATTAGAAAATTAAAAAAAAAACGAAAACTCTTGTTTCTTCCCCGCCGCCCCGCCCCCCGCCGCCGCCGCGTCGGTGGCATTTGCGCCATTATTTCCCCGACGATAAAAGGAAAATGTCGTGTTACTTCGTCCGCCAATAAAACTTATTCGATTAAAATTTCTTATTCAAAGTATTAAATGAGAGTTTTCTTCGTTTGAGAAAAGCTCGCGCATACAGTTTGAGAGTATCTTTATAGTAAGCGCTGTTGTATTATGTTACATAAATTTTATCAGCTATATTAACACAAATGTTTCTACTTGAATTCCGATTATTAATTCTGAAAAAAAAAAAAAAAAAAAAAAAAAAAAAAAAAAAAAAAAAAAAATTGGAACACGTTTTATAGATAACAGCGTCAATATCTGATTATTGAAATACAAGCAAATGATTGCATGCTTAAAGATTCAATGATGTATAAGCTTCCGTTTCTTAAATTAATTTATTCTTACAATAAATTTCACATTTAGTAATACTATTATTATAATTGAGAAATATTAATGAATGGTCGTATGTCATAGTTACTCTTTTATATTAATGCTACATTCATAAATCAATAATTATTATTATATATGTAGTTGTGTTGGGTAGCAACTAAATGTATGTGAAATGAAGAGAGAGGGTGAAAGGAATCATAAGATATACTGCAAGAGAGAAACATAAGTGGTAGGGGGGCAGAAGGAGAGGCAGAGGTGAGGTAAATAACATATAGTAAATGAGAGAGAGAGAGAGAAAGAGGGAAAACTAACCGCGCCCGCTCACGTGTTTTCTGCCGAATGCGAGAGAACGACACAATCGCCTACTCGTTGTGACGCGCTTACGTCGCAGTGATCAATGACATTGGAGCAGATTGTTCAAGTTATTTATTTTAATTGGTTTTTCTTCTTATTCAAGTTATTTCAACTTGTTTTCCTTACATTGAAAGTATTAATAACTGATAAAGTAGTGGCATATCATCTGTTTTCGGTATTTTGAATATTTAGAGCTGACAGAAAAATAATTAGTGCATTTAACTATATCGTATGCGAGCTAAAAATATTATTCCTCATATATTTCCACACAATAATCTGCAATCGCATTTTTAATATCATCTTAAAGAATGCGTTACACATATTGAAATTAATGTAATGGCTATTGACATTTCTTAGATTTCACACGTTGGCAACTGATTGTAAGACTAATTGAATTTCTATATTAAAAAATCATAAAACAAACTGCTGCAAATAATTACTCGTTGCGTGTGAAAATATATGTAAGTATGTAAATAGTAATAGCCAGTTGATTTCATAATTTTCAGAGCGACATCGGTGTGTTATAAGATTTACATAAAAAAGTAATCTGGCGGTCATTCGCAATGTATTTTATATCTTTATCAAGGTATTATTGCACCGTATCATAACACTTCGTTACACAGCCGCCTAGTGTGAAAGTAATGAGAAAATTCCTGAGATTAAGATGTCTACTTCAATGCGATTGTAACAATTGCCTTTATTACAGCAGGTATTTGAGACAGGATGCTTTAAATATTTACAATGAATTCGGCGCGCAAGACCCGAGCGATTTCTAACAAAATTGTCGATAAGTTTTACTTATTTATTTATTTAGGCCACAAAATAAAGAAATATGCATTATTTAATCGTAAATACAAGTACGACGGTATGTGTGTGTACATACATACGTATGGGAATAGTCTATATTTTGGAAATGCGCTTGCACACATTCAATATTCGAAATGGTGAAAATAGTTTTTACCGTAAGGAAAAAAGTGATTTCCTGCTTAAATGCACTCTTCCAAAAGAAATCATTTCCAAAGTGTTCATGTACGTGATCAGTCTATCACTAAAAAAAACTGTCACCGAAGATGTGACCGATGAAAATATAAACCTTTTTATTTAACGCGACTCGCTATTTCAGGTAGAAGGAAAAATGTGTAGTTTATTTATTTCACAATTATGTACCTATTACACAGTGCGTCAGAGACTTGGAAAAAGTGTCCATTGAATAAATGTGTAATAAATAACGCCTATCTGACTCAGGTGTGATACTCCTATAAGCGATATACCTATTCAAAACATACATTTTACAATTTTACATTCACTTTGTTTCTCAACTTTTCATTTTATAAAAATTATTGTTTTTTTTTTTTTTTTTTTTTCATTCTTTTTTACTTTCAACCGACCTTGTACTTATAATGCGACTAACTCATGCCGTACGATTGGAGCGAACCGGGGGAAAATAAGCAATTTCACCAATTAGTTGACCCCGTTGAAGCTACCGATCGTATCAAAACCGATCGACGATGTATCCGATAAACAATGGCGATAATTTAAAATATGACAATTTACGAGCGCAAGACGCTGCTTGCAACAGTCAATATAAGAACAATATATCAACGGTGTGCCGTGCAAACAGGCTTTTAACGAATGATATCGAAGTTCAGTGGGATAATAAGGCAGAGCGAGGCTGTTAATTAGAAAAATAAACAGCAAATTCAAGCTCAGAGTTAATTATTATAACGATTAAGTAGCAAGCATCATTCGAGCATAATAAGTATTCTTTATCAACTTATTCATTTAGCGAATTAATTAAATTACGAAAAAAGCTACGATTTGCACTCCGCTTAGAAAAGTGAGCGCGGAGCGGCATCGGACTCGCGAAGGTGCAAGTAAATTCAGCGGGGGATGCAAGAGGCGATCGACCGAGGGAGGCAGAGTCAACGCCGTTAACAATGGCAGAGCCTCAATTATATAATAAATTTTGTTAGCTGTTGGCGAATTCCATTAATTGCACGACGCGATCCACGCGCGCTCCCAGACGCGCATAAATAATAACACAATAATAGTTGAGCGCGCGCGCGCTCGATAAATAAAGGAGTCGAGAGCCTCACATTGGAATTTCATCGTAAAACAACGATTAAGTTATACGCCTTTAAATATGTAATCCCGAGCGAGTGCAGCCGCACGCTGTCTTGTATGAGCGCGCGCGACCGCCGCCGAGCCCCGGGACTGTGTTAGTGGGACGCGCGCGTACAGCTGTAATGTCAAGATAATGGAGCTAAAGCTCGCGGGCGCCCGCGACGGAGATATATATATATATATATATAGAGAGAGAGAGAGAGAGAGAGAGAGAGAGAGGCAGGCAACGAGCGAGCGAGAACGACCGAGCGAGGGGGCCCGGTTGGTGGCGGCGGGGCGGGGGGCAGTCGGAGGGAGAAAGTTTATCCAGTGCGAGAAAGAAAAATCGCCGTGCGCATTTACATATTCATGGAAATTCTTCGGCGAAGCGGCTTCGTCGCTGCCCTCCCCGTGATCACTTTTACCAGCGGCGAGGCGATTAATTTCATTTTTAGCAGCCGCCTTATTCGCGGAGAGATCGTTTAATTGCCTTCACGTGTCGTACTCCGTACAATTTGTTTATTTATATCCCGTCGGCGTTTACGAAACTCGTGAATTCGAGGCCTACGCAGGTGCAGCATCCTTAAGCCGCGAGTAGCTTCGCTCAGCGATTATTCTACAATGGCTTCTGTCACAACATTGTACGCCAGTCTCGGCCGATAGGATTTCTTAAAATAAAAAAATCACCGCACTTCCTTCGATAAAGCGAGTGCCGATTAGTTGCGGCAATGTTATCCACTGTACCTCGCCTCGTTATGATCATTCTTGTATCTTAATTAATAATCCGTGCTCTTGTTTTTATAGTGACGTGTTCGGATTTGCATTGTTAAAGCTTAATGCATGATTGGACGTGCAAAGGCACACTAGTAATGTATTTAGAAATAAATAAATAACAAGATATATGCCTGAAAGAGTACGAGTAACTTTAGGCGATGTGTCATTGCATCTTAAAACAAAAATTTAAAGCACTCACGGTTCTGGATCGCGGACTGCAATTTTTCGTTCAATCTATTCCTTCAAAGTATTATTAATTTTACATTCAAAAATATTTTATCGTTCGGCTTTTACCAACTACGCGTTGTTATACATTTGATAAGTAAATTAATAATTAAACAGATTTTAATAATGGTGAAGCAATGATAGAACTATGGACAAATTGTTCCGATTAAATAAATTTTACGTTTAAGATTAAGTAAAGACTTTGAAAAAAAAGCTTATGCCTTAAATACTGTACTGCATTTGTTCATTAGATTCCTTTTATTGATTTGTTTTTCTGATCATTCAAATCCATTTTTTTTTAATTCTTACTTTTACAAATGTACGAGTTTACATAATATTTCGTAAGATTACAATTGTTTTCAGCTCCATAGATTTTATTGAATTACTAATCTTTTCCTTTCTAGTACTTAACTATTATTCTTATGTTAAGGAATAACGTTCAATATTTCATACGTTTCGTCATAGTACACTTAATGATTTAGTGCTTTGACCGATTTGCATTTATTTATCAAAATACGATGAAAAAGAAAATAATAATAATAAATAAGCGAATGAGCATTGGGAAAAAAACGCTGCAGATTCGTGCGCCTTTTCCTTTCGCGAACGATTGCGCAATCCGAAAAGGCTCGTGTTCGCACGCACCCAATTATGAATCGAGACGAGGGCAAACGAGATCGATCATCTTTGGCGTCCCCTAACACGGAGCTACTATTCACTTGGACCTCAATACTCCGTTAGGTCGAAGACGCGTACGCGCACTTTCAGCGCGGCTCGCCGGGAGTAGCAATGCCGAGGTGTCGATTATGCAAATCGATTGCATTTCGAGCTAATGGGAGCTGAAAAAAAGCGCGCCTCGGGTCGGCGGGGTGGGGTGGGGGAGCGGCTCCAAGCGCGAAACCAACGACCTCGCGGCGGTGCTAAGGCATCGCGCCAATAATGCGGCCCGTCAATGGCAGTGAAAGCCGCGCCTCGAGATAATCGCGCGGTCGCGAGCAGCGCTCAAAAAAGCGAGCGGACGCCCGAGTCCCCGAGGCGCTCGGCTGCGAAAGTTTTCGGACCGATGGCACCGGACGTCCTGCCCCCGGCCCCATGGGAACCCGAGACGTCGTCGGCCACTGCGGCAGCGTCTCTCGCTTTGCCCCCGTCTGCTCCTGCCCTCGTGTGCTCCTCTCCCCCGGTGTGTCCTCTGACCCTCGCCGGTATCGCGGCTGGGCGGTGGGCGGGGGAGTGCCGGTCGACGTCCCGTACCGCGCGAGTCCCACGCCCGCGGCCGCCTCTGGGCCCCGCCGACCGCCATTCATGCGAGTCGTTGTCGTTTTTAACTTTTTTATCATCTCGACGCCTGTCGGTGGACTGTGAAAAGGAGCCGATTTCGCATTTAAGTTTCGTTATTTTTAAATCGCACATCGCACGTACGTTCGCGGCTCAGAGCTTTATCGATTGTACATTCAAGGGAATACGAGCTTATCGAGTGCTCCGTAGCTTTATAATTCTGCGCTGTGAGGCTAATGTCGTTGCGTTAATTGAGCCAGATAGTTTTAATCTTCAACGAATGTACCGACGGGACATTTTTGCTCCTGCGTTCTTTAAACTGCCTCTTTCTAGCATTATATAAAAAGCAATTCTTAAGTAATCGATGCAATTTTCCTTTATCGCTCTTACCTACACCGATATTAAATGGCCAATGTGGTCACGTTTGACATTATTTTCGAATGCGCGTTTAGATTTGTATCTTACACGTAACTGTCTATATCCTTCACTAAGAGAGAGAGAGAGAGAGAGAGAGAGAGAGAGAGAGTTGTTTAAGTTTTGTCTCATTTTGTTTATTTAATATTTTCATTCGGGATATCTCTTGCGCCTCTGTATTTCAAATGAAAAATTATGAAAATCGTCGTTAGAGATATTCGGAGAAGCGATCGCGAGCAGGAAGGAGATGTTTCGAGAACACGCATTAATCTCTAATACGAACGCAGCAACGCCAATAAACAACGTAGCCGCAAACAAAAATTTACGCATGCGAATTGTTCGGCGAAGGAGAAAAACCAACCAATCGCTCGATGAATTATCTTGTCCTTGAACAGATCAATCGATTCGACGCCTTATTTCTCTCGACGCTGTTCGATACGCAAATTGTAGAATGCAATCTCTCAGGCTCGCAAGAAACGAAGCGTTCAGTTCGAACTACGCGCAATTGTGGGTCTCTTCTCTCTCTCTCTCTCTCTCTATCTCTGTCTTTCTCTCTCTATATATCTCTCTTTCTCCGTCTGCATTTATATTAAATTTAACCAGAAGACGGATTGATTTTTCATACTCGGCGTTACGTTCAAAGTCTGTTAACAGCGCATGTAAATATGAGATTTCGAATAAATAAACTATGTACCTGGTCACGAAAATGGCTCTCAACCGCGGTCCATTTAAGTTAAGCTAAATATATAAAAAAAACGAGGTCATAATTTAATGCTAGATTTAGAAATATAAATTTCCTCATTAATCTTCGAAAGGTTAAGAATATTATGATAGAATGTGTGTAATTATATGAAAAGCTTGTGGAGACAGAAATTAAGAATAATTAACGGAGTTGTAGTAAAGTAGTGATGCAATGCTCGAGCAAAGATTGCGATTATAAAAATGAATGACAGAGAGAGAGAGAGAGAGAGAGAGAGAGAGAGAGAGAGAGAGGGAGAGAGAGGTGAGAGAAGGAGGACAACGATAAAATAAAATTTTAATTGTAAGAAAATTAAAATCTAATTCGAAAATTAAATGTCGCTAATTCTTAAGTGGTGTTTTGTAAGAGCGTGCAAAGAAAATGTGAAAATAATTATTACGACGAAGCGCGATTACTGCTAATGTAAGGCCACGCCGGCTCGAGCCGCTTCGTCGGTACACTTGGTAAACATAAGCCTTTGCCTCCGAAACCCAAATATACGCGTAAGGTTTATCGGGTGGGAAGGGAGCATTAGCGACTAGGCCCTCGGATCTCCTGTAAGAGGAGCATCAAGATCGAGGACAGTGACGTGTTTGGGGTCAGCGGCTAAGCCGAGACAAAGCTCGAGGATCCTCGAGCCTTTGATATTCCGTAAGCAAACGAGAGCGTGGGCGAGGAAGAGGGGCCGATGCGCCCCGATACCGTTGAGAGCCTGCTGAAAACCAGATTTGGCCGGGCGTTAGAGGGGGCCGGCAGCGGAGGGAGGGAGGGGAGGCAGGCGGCGGTGGCAATGCAACCGATCGGAGGACAGCCGAGGATGAAGCGCGTCCACTCGTGCGAGGTGTCGCCAACGAGGCAGAGGCGGAGAGAGAGAGAGAGGAAGTGGGCCGCGCGGGGCGGGTCGGGGGGGGGGCGTGTGCGCGCGCGGAGCGGGGAAGACGCAAAGGCGCAGATCGGCGGGGTCGGAAAGCGGAGAAGAGAAAGGCTGCCGCCGTCGACGTTGATGCTGGAAGTCGCGGCGGCGGCGGCGGTCGTGCCGGAGCCGGTGCCGAGCAGTGGTGTTCGGGGGGAGGAGGTCGGGGCGCAGGGAGGGCCTGGCCTTAGAGCCGCTGAATTCTAATGTCAAGTCTACAGGGGGGGGGGATCGAGCGCGGATACGGTTTTCGCGCGTCGATATTTCGCTCTTGCGCAAGCCGCGTCCCGGTTTTCCGCGGGGAAACGCGCGGGGCCGAAATGTTTTCCCGCGCGCGCGGAGACTCGCGCAATCTCCGGAGCGAATTCTGTTTTTTTCTTCTCGCGCTTACGCGTGACGGCGCGGCTCGATTACCCCTTGTGGGAAAGGTTACGCTGGCGTCGCGCTCCTTATCTTCTGGACTGGCGCGCACAGTTTGACGAATCGGGCCGCGATCAGCGCTCGGGAGCCGAACCCGCCCGCGTGAAATTTACATCGCTCGAGATCCCGGCGCTTGCTTTTATTTGACGCGTGTGCACTCCCACTATCGAATTTTCACTCTTATTTACAAAGAGTTAAGTGTGCCATGCACGTTTTATGACGATTGGTCAACTTTATTTGCGCAAAGCTATTTCGAACGCAATATCGAATCGCGAGAACCTTATTTTACTAGATCGAATTTCAGAACATTTTATGCCAATACCGATATTGTTCACAACTTATCCGATTCGATTTTCTCCCATACCAAGCGCTATTAATTGTTCCTCGATCAACGCGTATTTTAAACACGCGAACATTATCCTTACGAATCGATTGCATCGCTCATCCGATAGGCAAACACTGTTTTTGGACAGTTCCTTTGAAGTAGTTAGCCATTTTTCACCACCGACTATGCAAATCATTCTTGCTGGATAACCTTTTTTTGGTGCTTTAAGAGAATTACCTGTTTTGCTCTAAGATATAGTCGGTTTCTCCTTTTCCAATTATAAAGCATTTTAGAACCGTTACTAGATAGACATATGAACACATTAGAAAGAGAGACTAATAGTAAAAAAGGAGTTTTCAAATTATATTTTTCTAATAACATTTTGGAAATTTGATATTATTTAAACGAATAATATATTAGTGAATCAGTGAATTAAATTTATAAACGTCATTTCTGTACTTATCATCTACTATAGCATACTTAATAAATTTTCTGAATTTGTTACGTATCTCATTCATATTAAAGTATTCATACATTTACAAAAACATACATTCAAAATAACATTTTTATAAATCCCTCAAGAGATACATTGATAAAAACTACATTCGATTTGTTCATTGAAATTGGCATTACGTCTAATTTTCATTCATATTGCGATAAAACGTAGGATTCCAGTAACAGCTTAATATTATTGATATCAATTAAATCAAATTTAATTTATAACTTAACCTTATTATTATATAAAATACTCTCTTTTATAAAAAAAAATAAATGCAAAAAGGTGTAGATACAGGACGTAAAGATATTAAAATTTTACGATCATAACAACTTTAATCTTCTGAAAGCACCTGAAAATCCATCGATAATACACATCCAAGTTTCGGTCTGTGTCTTGAGGTAGAGATTTACATATAATCCAGGTGTAGTGGGAGCCAGTAGGAATCCACAAAGTATCAGGAGTTGTTCTTTAAATTGTAGAGTTCCCATTGGATGATATGACATTCTCGGTGAAATGGTGCATCAGTACATCTGGTGAGAAATAAAGAGATAGATAAATGAATAGATAAAATAATGGATATACAGAAGAGTAAGAGTAAGAGAGAGAGAGAGAGAGAGAGAGAGCCTGAGAGAAAGTGAGAGAAAAATGCAATAACCCTATTTCTTGGATATTTTTCCGGTCTCTCGTTTGATATTCTTTTATCGCTATCTAAAAGATTGTAAAAAATATACTGTACCATTTCATATAAATTACCTCTCACAGGCATAAATTTACCTTCAAAGTGAAAAATACCGTAATATACATCATTTTTAATATTATAGGATATATAAATGTAGTTGCAACAATATTAAAACCTTTCAAGGTCATTAAAGCAGACATAATGTATTTAAGATTTAAGATATTTTTATACCTATCGGCTCTCAATGAACAAATTTTACGTTTTATGAATGCACCTTATATCGTGAATTGTACATAACATGTGTGCATTGTGCAATTTTCAGAATTGATTTAGGCTTGTTTTCAGAATACAGCGAAGACATTAATTTTATGCTTTGGACAAAGGCTCTTCTTCAAAAACAGAACGGAAATAAAAATTATTTTCTCCACCCGTCAGTATTTCTATGCCCTGTTGTAATTCTGAATGATCCGAAAAATGTTCGACACTAGAGACTATATCCAATAGGCGATTTCTCTGGCGATTTTTTCAACGCGTTGTTGAGTAAATGTATCCATTTTTTACGGTGGGAGAAAAAGCCCGAGAATTAAAGGTAATTCTAAAATTGGGTTTTCCGCAGTTACCAACATGGCTGGAATCTAATTTGTAATTTAGCCTGCCAAGTAATTATGTGGGCGTAATTCCTTCTCGAGATCTGTTGCACTTCTGGCGCATCGGGTATTCCGTTATTCTAAAAAAGAGGATGCTTATCGATCTATAAGCTGCGCGTTTTTCCGCGTGTCAAACACGGTTCGGGGAAGAAGGAGCTGTCGCAACTCGGGTACTCGTAGGATATCTAGGCTGAAGCAAAGCGAGCAATTCCCCGTAGTAGCGAAAAGTTTGAAGCGTGTCTCGTTTGAAAGTACAGACAAATCCATCTAAATCGTAAACGCACATTTGTAAATACGCGCTTACTCTCCTTTTTGTCTCCCTATCATTATCTCTCTCTCTCTCTCTCTCTCGCATACACACACACACACACACACTCACAAATATTATCCTCACACTCTCTCTTTCTCAGTTGTGCTCTCGGTTTCTCCATTCCATCCCTCTCGCCATATTCCCCTCCTCTTCACGCATAATTCCGGGATATCTAATCTCTGCACTTTCGGCTGCCATCTTGTAACGCGAGCGTCGGTTAGCCTTCGAGCGCCGAGCTGAGTTTCGCGTGCGCGCGCGAACCCACAAATGCGTTTTCACGTATTGGCGCTACTTTATGGCTATCTCTCTTTGTATATATATATATATATATATGTGTGTGCGTGTGTGTGCGTGTGTATTTGTATATGTGTATGCACACGCATATACGTAAACCACACACACACACGCACACAAAAAGCATAAACACGAACGTGTCTTGCTCTCCTTGTGTGCAGGTACGCGCTAAGGATTTTCGAGATTCAAGTGTTCGTCATTGGCTCAAAGACAAGATGTAGTTTTTGACTCGCTCTACGCACACATTGTTTATGTTTTTTTGTCTTTCGTTATGATTGATTTATGCTCGATTTTATTATTATGCGAGTTGCAGGATTATGGCCTAACATATTGTTTCCTTCGTATTCATATTTTATAAAATACTCCATATATTTTTTCAATGTCCTAGGGTAGACAGATGGAAATTTTATCTCTTTATTTTACGATAATTTCGTGCGACATTAATTGAAATAAATATGCAATAAGTAATTGGTAAGGTTGCATTATTCCTTGACAAGTAGCACTGGTCAGTAAATTTTTCTTATATTTTGACATTGATTTAAAAAAGGAATTCTTTTCAAGGGGTCGTTTTCACGCACTGAACTCGATTCCGTATAATATGACCGAAGTTTGAAAATGGTGAAAACTAATTATGCATACTTTGGCGATTTAGTTCGAAAGTGTGCCAAAGGAGCCAATCAATTATAACGTTAATTTAATCGCCAATCTAATATGAAATTTCGTATGCTCATTTTATAATTGAACAAGACGGTGATTGATCCTATGAAGCTTCTCGCGCTACGCTTTCCTTCGCGGCCGAAAATGTTCATGAAAAAGTAAGAGCGCCGAATCCAGAAACGAGGGGGGGGGGAGAGGGGCTCGTAGAATCAAGAATTCTCCTCGTGAATTTCACTCGTTTGCTGAAATAGGCGCCGATCCCGAAGGAATCCGAGAGAAGTGAGCGGTAACCCGATTATTATTATTATTATTATCATCACTACCAAAGACCTTCCGAGCCTCCCCCGATAACTCGGAGGGCGGCGTGGAGCCTCTCGAGAGTCCATATTGGGACTCGGATTATTGTATCGGTCTGGGGCCTACGAAAAAAGGCCGATGCACCGCGATCGAGGGTCAGGGAGGGTCGCGAGCCTTGGCAGCCCCTCGACGTGCCTCGGTGATCGGCGTCGCTCGCGTCTGGAGGCTACCGAATGTTTTCGGTATCCTCGGCTGGGGGAGCCAGGGGGATGCCAGAGCTCCGACTCGAGCCGTGAGACACGTACGAGGCAGGGGGGCCGCGAGAGGTGGATCCTCGAGGGTGAGGCCGCCGCGGGGCCGGGTAGAAGGGCGCGGAGCGGCCGGAGGGAAGGAGATAAAGCGCCCGGAGACGAGAGGCGCGCGCGGGTTCGCCTCGAAAACGAGAAAATGCGCAGCGCGTGAAATTTTCGCAACGCCGCGGCGTCGCACAAGGTTCCCTTTGTCGCGTAGCGGCGGCTTCGGCGGCGGCGGCGGCGTCGGTGTCGACTCGAATTTCCAACGGTTCAACACACTCGCGCGCATCGTGTAAAACGCGCCTGACATAAGTAAGACACGCACGACTGTTATACCATATTTCTGGCTGTACTTGATAATCAGCGAGCGCCGCCCGCGCGCGTCTATCGTCCCGGGCCTTACGTAATCGTCTGCTCGTTTTTCCTCTCCTCCGGCCCCGCTTTTTCGCTTCTTTTTTCACCTTCCCCTCGCCTCGGCCCGACACCCACCCCCTGTAGCGACCGACCGCCCCCCCGGCCACCGGCTTGCTTGGTCGTTCGCGATAAGCAGCAGCAGCAGCAGCGGCGCTCGCGAATGCGGACACGCGACTGCAGCGACTCGCCTGTCCCCGCGTAGCCGAAAATACAATATATATATATATATATATATTCTTTTCGTCCTTTCTCCAGTTGCGTCGCACCCGAGGTGTTGCGCGAACAATTGAGAAGGGCAGGGGCGCCCGGGGACAAGGGCACCTGAATTCGGCATTTTCGCCATGGCCCGGTCGCACGCCATTGCAAAACACTCATTTTATTTATTATTAATTTTAACGGCCGATCCCCTCCTCCTAATACTCGAGAGCTTAGAACATGAGATTAATAAACAATTCTCGGTAATTATTTAAGCGCAATTTTTTAAACCGGCATTCTCTAGGCTCAAATTTTATAAGCATTTCCAAGTAGGGACATTCGCAGAACGACACCCGAGATTGATATATCTATTCCAAGTGATTCACTGGCCTTAGGCGCAGGATAAGTATTTCCAGTTTCATACATTCGAGTTCGCCCTTGTTATGGATCAATGGATCGGCTCTTTGAGGACGTTTTAGGCAGCCTCGGTCGCTGAGCTTACACGGCAGAGCCTTTGAAGAATCAATCGACCGCTGGCGAACGATGCGCGAACAGTCGTCCAGTAGGCAATAACAAGAATGCGCTCGTTATTGTCCCGATGGGGGCTCCAACGCGTTCGCCATTTAACCAAAAATACAGGGCCCCCTTAATAATCGCCGCAGTTTCCGACCACCGAATGAGACCGTAACTAGGAATGGTCCTCCAACCAGTCGACGACGACTCTTAGCAGGCATCGGTATTGTTCAGCGTTAGGTAATTTACGTTAATGAACAAGGGCGAAATGTCAGAGCTCGGCAGAATCCGTGAAATTTCTCATCCGACAGCTCGTGCGAACGGGGCCCGAGTCGACTCGCCGCTCGCGTATAATTCAAAGCCGTCGACTTCGGCCTCCCGAGGAAGCCGCGGTCGGCAAGGTGTGCGGTGGGCGGTGCGAACGGCCTTGAAACGGGGCCAAACGGTTGCGCAACGGCGATGAGACGCGCAGGAAGAAAGTCACCGACACCGAGGGACTGGGCCGGGGGCCGGGGGGCGGGAGGTTCAGTCCCGATGCATCGAGCCGCGCCGCCCCTCGGCTCTCGGGCAGCGACGAGCTCCGATAGCCGAAATCGCCGGGCGCTCGGAGAGGAAAAAATAAATTCACCAGGGCCGAGGAGGAAGGTGGGCCGGCCCCGTTACGCCTCGTTCGCCGCGGGCGAAGAAGACTTTCATTTTTATCGGGCGCAGCTCGAGCTGCTCCCAAGCGAAGCTCGGGAATATTTGCTCGGCTCTCCCGTGCGGACGCAAAAGTCTCGGGGCTCTACCCGCCAAACTGTCCCCAGGTGTGGCCTGCTTTGTGTGCGTGACTTTTTAGCGCGCGCGCGCACGCACGCACACGCTCACGCTCACGCACGCCGGCGAAGACTTTTGTTTTGCGGGGTGTGGCGCGGCCTTTCCTGGATTCCTATGGAAATGCGTATCTGGCAATTGTCAGTGGCGTCGTCGTTTTTCAGCCTCCCCGGATATCTAAGTGGGACGGTTGGGAGCTGTTATTGATCTCGAAAGGTTCTCCTCCGAAATTAGCGATACGCATTCGAGCTCATTGCATTGCTAAGGCGCGAATTTCGTAGCGTCGCCTACTGCATATTAAGCAGTCGCTTGAGAATGAAGAAAAATGCCTCTCCGATTCAGGGACGTCGATTAATTTTCGCTCGATTTAATTACACGGTGAAGATTAGTTGTGCTCTGATTTAATTGTAGACATATTACGAATTGTCTGTTAGCTGTTCAGATCATAAGACAAATCGTTCCACGCTTTTATTATTATCGATTAAAATATTCTAAAAACCATAGTTGTTAACCTAATGATAAATACTTATTTGCTTAATGCACGGGTACAGACATTATATTTCAAGCCATTTGTTTCTCGACAATTCAAATTGAAAGTATTTCAATATAATTGTCACTATTATAGCTGCTATTATTATTAATGTAAAGTAAGTTGTAAAAAAAACCCTGTACAATAGCCTTACTATTTATGTAAGAATTATTTACTTATTCTGCGTGTTTTGCAATGTACTATTTCAGACCTTGGCGAATGTACGGCACAAACCTATATTTTAGTGAGAATAACGAATGAAAAAGTTGTGGTTGTGGCAGTCGTTATATTTGCACATGCACTTTTGTGTTTTCTACAAAAATGGATGATCTAATGACTCGTTAACAAAGAATTTTTTTTATTTAAGGCTCGATCATTTTTGAGGAGGTAATTGTGAACTAAGCTCCAGTGTCCACGCATACAAAAAATTGTGCACATCGTCGGCACAGTGGCAGCATTTAAAGATTGTTCATTAAAATAATTGATGTGTATATAGATGTGTATATAGGCATCAGACTGAAATTCAGACGTATAATGTTACGACGATTTCACAAAAGCGAGCGCTGAAAAATTACAATTTTACGTAAACAAGCTCGCGCGAATTCTTATCTACGGAGCAAATAAAAGGAGGAAAAAAACTGTGGAAATAAAGAAACCACTCGAATCTTCATTTATCGCTCGGAGGCGCGGAAAAAATGTCGCCCGCCGCTCGCTGACTTTTGTCGTGATGCGCAATTCGAGTCTCTTGTCATCCCGCAACAAATTCGCCTAGAAATTTGAACTCGGATCCGATGATCGCGCGCCTCGTGCAATCGCGAGGAGTCCAACGGACAACTGCGGCGGCGGGGGCGGCGGGCTGGCTGGAAGAGGGGTGGCGGCGGGAGTGGCGCTGGCAGAGCAGTTGGAAAAAAGCGAACGCCAAGGGGGGGGGGGGACCGACGGGAGCGAAGGGGAGAAGGAGCCCAGGGAGCAACAATAATGCGGTTGAACGCACGACGATCGTCGCAAATAATAGAGGCGATAATGGCTTCGCGATCGAGGCCCCGCTTCCTCCGCGTCTCTGCGTTCGGGGAGGCGCCGCCGTTGTTGCTCGCTCCCTTTTTGCGTCGCGACGCCGGCCGTTCGCCGCTTTTCGGCCGAGGATTTACGGACCTTCCTCCTCCTCCCCCGCAGCGGCCCTCCTCGCCGTCCCGTCAATCCGCGATTTACGCGGTGACGTTCGCATTGGCAATTACGAATGTGGAGGGGGGGGTGGCGGCGGCGGCGGTGGCGGCGGCGAGGGTGCGATTTTAATTAAAGTACGAGTACGCGGCCTTCGATTCCCTCTCCCCTTGGTTTATTTCCGCGGATGAAGGAAAATTTGCTTTTCATTTATTTCTGACGCCGGAGCAGCCACTCGCTGACGCCCAAATGTTTTCGTCGGTTTTTTTTTTTTTAATCATCGATCGGGTTGCTGCAACTTTTGTTATTGCGATTAAAATTAACTTGCGCTGCTCGCTTTATTCGATGGTTGTGTCATAGTTTTAAGGAAAGCAACATGTCTGGTATATCGCTCGAAGCATCGATACTTCAATTTAATTAAAAGCCTTTAAGTTCGATACATACTTCGCTTGGTACGTAAGCCGAGAGAGATCCTTCACTTTCAACGAATTATCCTCCCGACGTAAATCTTAGACGACTTTTTCGAGATAGAGAACAAACGCATGCACGAAATTGTGCCGCATACTTATGATTATTTGGAACACAGACGGAGCTCATACATATGTCTCTAAATTGGATTTTATCTGCTTATCGGCATTTTTAAAAATACCGTGGCTTGTATTTCTTAAAATGTTTTTTTTTTTTTTTTTTTTTTTTTTTTGTAGAGATGCAAGTTTCGAACTCGGGCAATGGATAGAAATGTTTTTCAATTATTTCCGCTCTTTTGTAGAACGCGCAATATTAAATAATACGTGCTTAATACAACAATTCTGTAATTAAATTAATCATTCGTGTTGGAAACGATATGTATTCGATTGCAGTTTTCTAATGTTTCGAATGAGATAAAGAGGGAATTCTTTCAACTCTTATCTGTTTTGTTATATATGTCAGTATAGATTTCAGAAATTGTATTTCCCAGATCAAGTTATCATATAAAGTGGTAAGCTCGAATCTGATATATAAGCAATTTGCAATCGAGATATATATTTATTTTGGTATAGAATTATCTCAGCTGTAATAAATTTTAATCCATTATATAAATGATGTATTCGTTTGAATACCCACATAAATATATGCATAAATAATATATATATATATATATGTGTGTATATATATATATATACACGCACACATAAGTATGTTTATGTAGTTGCTGGATTTTGCACTTTGTAAATATCATACAATACGAAGTAAAGAGACAATGTTTCCAACATCGAGTATGCATGAGCAATTTATTTACATGGCCTTTATTATAAGCACAATTTATTAAGTACTTTACTCCGATAGTTCGGTCAAAAAATTGAACGAATTTGATCCAGCATTCGGTCTAGCAGTTAAAATCATTACATTTGAAAAATTTACGAAACGGTTAACAGCGTAAATACAAAGCTTTATAAAAGCAGCGGTTAAAATCTGTCTAATGCAAAAATAACTCGGTGCTTGAGCGTCGTGCCCGGTGGTATTAAGATACAGATCGTTATCAATTGCCACTCATTAAGCAATAAAAGCGAGGGAAAATTATTCCAAAATTATTGCTGATAAGAGTCGAGCCTATATCGGAGTTGTTTAGTGGGCTCGAATCGTCAGAGCAATTTATTTACGAGCTCTGTAATTGTGCAACATCGGCTCGGCGTTATTTCGTCGAGCAGCACTCGAGCGACGGCAACCCTTACACATCGGCAGGATCCGTCTTTCTGGAAAATAGAAAGGAAGCACGGCCGAGCAGATCCGAATAGCCGAACGATCGCGCCAAAGGCCGATTGTTGGAAAACACGGTACCCGCGCTGCAAACGGAGTTTCGCTCCGCGCCGGGTGGCTATGACGTGGGGGGGGGGGGGAGCTTCCACCCTGACCTCGATTCCGAAAGGGCCACCCCTGTCGGGGGCCACCCTTTCTCCGCTGGAGGAAAAGCAACTCCACCGGGTGCATCTCCACGTGTGTCGCGGCGGTGGCTATGTGCATTTGCACTTGTCCGTCCCCCCACCCGCGCGGGCCAAGCCACGGCCGCACACGGACGCACTTACGCACCGTCCCTTCCCAACCCCTCCCTTCGTTATCGCGAGCCACCGACTGTGCGAAACCGACGTTGTACCAGAGAGAGAGAGAGAGAGTGGTAGGGGAGCCGGCCGTGCGATACCGAAGTCGTGTCAGAGAGAGAGAGAGAGAGAGAGAGAGAGGGAGAGAAGGTGGCCAGAGGCATTGGGGGGGGGCGAGAAGGAGAGCGACGAAGACGACTTCGTCGACGGCAACGACGGCAGCCGCGACGCTGGTGGTGGTGGTGGTGGTGGTGGCGGTGGTGCTGCTGCTGCTGCTGCTGGTGGTGCTAATGGTGCTGGTGGCGGTGGCGGCGACGGCGGCTCTCCCGGTGGGGTGGGGGGTCCGCTAGTCTAGCGGCGACGGCGGCGGCGATGGTGGCGGCGGCGCTGGTGTGCGCCGCGCGCGCGGCGTTCAGTCGCCGACGCGGATGCAGTTACGGGAGCGCAGCGCGAGCCAACGCAACAACGAGTCTCGCCGCCCGCCGCCGCGTTCGAGAGGACGACGATTGTAACGACGATATCGCGTATACTCGCACGCATACTCGCGCGCACTCGCACTCGCACGCACACGCACACGCACACGCACGGACAAGCGCGCGCGCACAAATCGGTCGGAGGCAGACACGCGTACGCGTAAACACGTCGCACATTTCGCATTGTACGAGTAAGCCGCGTCCCGTGAAATATATGCATACGCGTATATTTGTGCACGGGCACCCTTGCATCAAACCACTGTAGAACCCCGATCGCGCACTCGCCTCGATTACGTTCACACGACTCCGATCTGCACAACCGCGCACTCGAGCACCTACGCACGCACATGCGCTCGCTCGCATGCATTTATATATTTATACAAACAAATAAATAAATAAATGCATCTTACACGCGAATTGTGTGCGCGCGCGTGTGTGTATGCGGGGTGCACGCACTGGCGTACTAATGCATATCCGTAGATGCATACGCGCAACCGCACACACACACACGCGTACTTATATACGTACATATATTTACGTAGATATATAAAAAAAAATATATATATATATAAAAGTGCATTGGTGCATATTAGCGATTGCGAGTGCGTGTACGCGCGTGTGTAATTGTGCCTTTTCCCATACATCTATGCATATTCATACGCATGTATACCACATATACGCGTACGTACATAATTACACACACACGCGCGCGCGCGCGACAACACACACGACCACACACACACACACACACACACACACACAAATATCATATACGTATATTTGTATAATTATTTATTTATTTAGATGTATGATACGTATACGTAAATTGGTGTGTGCGTGTATATGACATACAGGTGTGGGCAATGCTAAATGTTTATGCGCAGATGAACGTGAACACGGTGTTTTGGGGGAGAAGAGAGACCGACGTCAACTCGAGTCCTTCCTAATTTCTGCAAACTAAGTTTTTGGAAAACTATCCGTGAGTGTATATCCATCGAGTATATGTTTATTGAGTAGGTATACAAATACATATGTATACGTATTGACCGGCAATTGTGGTGTGCGCGATGAAAACGGGAAGAACTTGATCGTTCCCTTGTTCGTTCTATCATTTCGCTCTATTATTTTCCGGCTACTGTGTGACATGTACATATATTGATATATACTACTTACAGAAGACAAAAAGAGATAAAGAGATAGTAGACGTCATAGATAGATACGGAGAGAGAAAGAGAGAGAGAGAGAGAGAGAGAGAGAGTGAGAGAGAGATAGAGAGAGCGAGACAGATATACATAGAGATAGAGAAAGGGTTAAGAAAGAGCAAGGAGAGTAGAGTGAGCGTGACAAAATTGGTGCGAGAAGTGAGAGGCTTGATTAAAAACCTCCGATTTTCGGTTTTTTTTTCTCGGCAATTGTATTTGAAAATCTGTGATAAGTAGTGGCGTGGAGGTTGGAAAAGAAAACGGGGGCGAAGATAACTCTGACCTCGACGGCAAGGTTGCACGAACTTCAAGAGTCAGCGGCTCTTTCGCTCTCGAATCCACTGACTGTTGGTCCGCTCGAACCAAGGAGCAGAGAGGAGAGCAGCCGAGTCGAAAATCAGGACATTGGAGTGCTTGCAAGTGATCATCACCGGTTCTGTTGGCGCTCGCGCCTCAACGCCCGCGACCGGGGCCCGATATACGAGCGAGTCGGGCCAGTGCTATGATAAGTAATTGAGTGGCCCGGGCAAAGTGTTGGGACACGCCTGGGGTACGGCGTGACGAAGAAGAGGAGCTCTGGACGAGTTGCGTGCCACCGATGTCGAGGATACGCCCGAACGACTGTCGAAGAGCCGAGAGGAGATAACTGCCGACCGATCCACGAGTCGTCCTTGACGCTACGGACCGAGAAGTGAGTACTCCCGAGCTAAGTCGATTCTTGACGCTAACGCGCCTCCCGAGCTCCTCGGCCGAGCTCGAGCAGCTTCCCTGCAGGGAGGAGGTCTCTTCTCCACTCGGTTGGCTTGCCTCGTAAGCTCTCCATCCCTCCGAACTCGTTCGCGAGCCTTCGCATCCCCGAAGGCTTCCGCGATCGGAAGACGGCCAAGCCGTAGAAACCCAATTTTTACCTAGTGACCGTGGGTTCGTGTCCTCTTGATCAGCCTCCGATCTTGACAAATCGTTTAGCCGCTGTCTCGGTCGCTCGATCGGTTCGCTTTCGCTCAGCGATCGAGGGCAATCGCCGAGGCATCCGTTAATGACAAGGGGAATCCGCGCATCGCCCAATTTCGCTATTGCAGTTTCATTCGAGGCTCGTTCGCGCCAACGGCTTCCGCCAAATTCATCGGAGTCGCAGGCCCCATCGTCGGCATCGCCATCGTCGTCGTCTTTATCACCATCGTGTACGAAATATGCAGCGACAATGCTTTTTGAAATCGGAAGCCGTCGGAAGGCTGCGCCTCTGGCCAAACAAAAAAAATCCACATCGCGAACGATAAGCTCGCTTCCACGTATTGTTGCAACGAACGTCTTCCGCGCGACGGACGGCGACGCGTCTCGAAAATCCAGCGCGTGCGAAATTTTGTAAGCGAGAGCCGCGCAAGGACGAAAGTGTCAAACTCGTGAAAAAAGCTCGGTCCGCGTCATCGATCGAGCGGCTCGAGGCTCCCGATGCCGTCGATCGGCCGCTGGGAGGCGGCGCGGAGCCAAAGATACGAAACGTCGATTCGCCAATTGCGAAGCCACTTTGCGCGACTAATCTCTCGCCTCGGCTGCGCGCGCCCCGGTTTTTCCCGAGCCGAGGCCTCCGACGCGAGCCGATCCCGAGGACGATCGAGGGCAAGGCCGACCGCCGAAAAAGTCTCCCCCGACGCCCCTCTGCCACGAGCCCCCGGCCCGCGCAGACGCTGGCGACGCAAGCCGACTCGGGGTAAATAATCCGGGCACCGATACCAAAGACACTTGTCGCAGCTCCGTAGCAATTCCCCGTCCCGAGTGGAGCCCGAGACTTTCCCCACGCTTTCCTCGGCAGCGGCGATGCCCTCCCGGACCACGTGGTCGCACCACCTCCGCGGAAACCTGTCGCACTCAAATCGCCGTATCCGTTCTCCGCGTCCGTCTCCGTATCCTGTCTCCATCTCAGCCTCGAGCTTTGGCTCGCTCCCTTCGGCTGGACTCGCGCCAGGAGCAGAGCAGCGGCGTCTCCGCGTGGGACGCGGACTCCCTGCATTTATCCTGGCGAAGCTCCTTTCTACGTACGTGGAGCGAAGAGTAGGCATTGCTTATTCTCGGGCTGCTGGCCTTTGACGGGGCGATCCACGATCCGACGTGTTTATCGTTGATTATCGATCGGCTCGAAAAGTTTTCTTCTCCCCCCTGTTTTTTCGGCTTTTATCGGCTTTGAAGTTATTGGGCTGATCCGTATTATTTTCCCAAATGCAAAATCAATCGAGGCTTTTGATATTAGGTTGGACCCACCTTCAATCGGGCTACTTCTTATTTTATTATTTATGTAACGAATTTTTCACTTCGCTTCGTTTTAGAATGCTGTAGCAACGGATAATGTAGAATCTGCTTTGTAAGCATAACTGAATTTGCGATTAAAAATCATATTGTTCACGCTTACGAAAGTAAGTTTCAGAAGCTGGTAATAATTAATTAATTCTTAATAATGCACCAAGTGACTTTAATATTTTACATCTGATGAAAAAATATAATCTGCGAGATCGAATTTAGAATTTAGCAACTTACTAAATTTGAAATATAAGCGATTGTCTACTTGATTATTTGTGTCATTGCTGATCGATAATTGTTTATTCATTTTTCAATAATAAGAAAGTCACTTAATTTTTATATTCTAAAACGTAAAGTAGTTTCACGCTAAAATTCAATGTGTATAATAAATATTTGACAATGCAAAGAACATTTGTAACAGTTAAAATACGTAAACTTTAGCCTTATTTTAATATTTTGTTCAACCTCCATGTGTTTAACGTATACACTAATTTTATAGGAATTTAATACTTTGCAAAAGAGCGAATTTAATCTAACGTTGCACTCTAAATAAAGCATTTTAATTCTACACAGATTATTGGTCCAATTCCCTTCTCTTCGAAAAGTTTTTATGATTATGATGACTAAGAGCATCCATAAAAAGTTTATGTAATATGAAACAAAGCAATGTCCGCTTTAACTGTACAAATGTTTCAATATCTATTAAAGTACCTCGCGTTTATCCTATAAAATACTTTTTTCTTAATTTCTATATAATGAGAATAGATGATCGACAAAGTTGTTATAGCTAAAGAGTGTCTTCGATATTCTTCGCGTTTAAAAAGTTCTTTTTATAAGAATCTGAATATTATAGTCGTTAGAGCATAACATTTTTTTATCATCTAAGGAGTTACATTTTTTCTATATATTTAATTTTTGATATAATGTAATGTTTAGAAATTATTCAATCTGTAAAAGTGCACAATAAGTAATGTAAAAAGTTAACGTTAAAATTTTACGAAACGTATGATAAAATGTTTGAAATTAAATATTACTTAGGAACACTGATTACTTTATATGGCATACTTTAATTTATATAAAACTTAATTATTATGCATATAAATATTATAAAGTTTTTTATTTATGTAAGCCATACAGTTTGATAAGGAACGCATTTTAAAAATATGTTCTACATTGTATATATTATGCATGGCGTGTCTTATAAACATTTTTTTATTACTCAGTACTCGAATTATCATGATACGTTTTCATTAAACGGAGAAAAAATGCTTTGTTAACCATTTTCAAATTTCTGACTAATACGTAATACAAATTTTATGAAAATTATTTTGAACGTTTAATTAAATTAGATATTATGAATACGTTCAGAATATGTAATACGATATATGACTGAAAATATATTTTGAAACCTGAAACTTTAAATTCTGCATATTTAAAAGAATAATATTCGCGCATACTCGCACCGTCCGTTCCTGAAAATTAACCTGTATATAAAGTCTTAAATTATGGAATATACAAATTAAGGTATCATTTCTAAAAATAGCCTTTCCCTCCTCGAGCGCATCCAAATGCTAAATCATTATTATTTGGATCAACAAACATGGACTAGACATTACAAAGCAAAAAAGCTTAACGCGACCAATGCGTTACCACGACAAATGAGATATTTTATATCTTCTCATCCAATGCTACCAACGGAAAAAAAAATAAAAGTAAAAAATTTCCTCACTCTATGATCATTTACGGAAAGGATTTGACCTGGCGAATCATCATTTTCGTTTTTCAACAAATTTCCAAGGCCCTTGGAGCTAAGGCTATTTATATCCGCACGATAAAGCCTTTCGTGTCTCCCTCTCATTCCTCCTCCGTCTCATTCTCGCTGTTTCTCGCTTTAACCGGCCCCGAAAATTGTAATTGATGATAACTCCAAGGCTACCCCCGATGGCATAGCGCTTAACCTGTTTTTGCATTTTCGTTTTATAACATAATTTTTTTTCCTCTACAATAACATTTTCTCTCCGTTTTTTTGCAAAAAAGCTTTTTACAATTGGATCTCAAGCATTCCCAATGCATACACTTGATGAAACATTAAATACTATTGGGTTGCATCAGATAGCCAAATATTATGAAATGTTTATAAGTAAATTATAATTCTTTTTAAAATGTATTTATAATTTTAATAGCAATTAGCTTTATAAAAAAACTATACAGCTTTCACGACAATGAAGCTTATCTCGGTAAGGATTGTACAGTATATTTTTATTTATTCTTAAATCGCATGAAAAATGGGCAATTTTCAATACTGAGGTTTACTAAATTTTTTATGACAATATTCTGCTCTTATGTGTTTAAATCATCACAAAAATTTTCGAGAGATTCTGACAATGAGCTTTCACCGATAGATTTTTTCGTTAGTATTCCGTGTAATAATAAAAATTATTATCAGCCAAAAGTATCCTTGTAAGAGGAAAAAAATTGCGAATTTTTTTCAAAAATAATTGTTTCTCTCTCAGCCCTTGATCGCTAAACATTTTATTCGTAATTTATACCGCTGACCATAATATTCAATCAAAATTTGTACATCCCTTTGATTGACACGTCTTGTAATCATAAGAATGATTTGAAATGTCATTCTGTCACTGTATTTTTTTTTTCTTTTTTTTTCATTTAAAAAGAGAAATAGTGGGGAATAAAAAACACACGTATATAAAGAGAAGGAGAAAGGGAAAGATAAGGGGAGAGAGAGAGAGAGAGAGAGAGAGAGTGAGATGGAATCGATGTCGTGGTTCTTGAAATTGCGGCAGAAAGAAAATTTCCTCTGAATGACAATTGACCACCGAGTTACTTGCAATTTCCGTTACGAAGAAAAGATGGCAATGTCCTTGACCCGACGGCAGCAACGCCGCAAAACGCGTACACGCGTGAGAATGAAAACGGAAAGTGCGTATACGCAAGAAAACAGAGAAGATTGGTCAATGCAAATGTGGTCGGATAAAGAGACATCACGCGAAGAAAATTTCATTTCATATAAGCGCTTGTACATACACTTGCAAAAGATCGCTCGCGCACTTGTAGAAGGATATGCTGCATCTATGTGCACGAAAGCAACGCATCGCAAACTCGAGGTAGTGCAGTTACACGAGGTTACGTAACAGGCGACTGATATTTGAAGCTATCCTCGTTCTCTTTATTTCTTTCTCTCGTACTAACACTCACGCGCGCGATCTCTCTCTCTCTCTCTCTCTCTCTCTGTCATTAGGTCTCCTTACTCCCTAAACCACTTTATCTTTCGTTAAGATTTTCTTATTTTCCAGAAAATAAAAATATTTATCTCCGCACAGTATATCGTACAGTAGACATTCAACGAATGCATCATTTATTTAATCGCTTTTTGGGCGAAAAAGTGCGACTGCGGACAATCATGGTTCATAGAATATTTTTCAAATTATTTAGGATTTAAGAGATCAATGTTGATCACCAAGATCTACCATTTGCAATAATAGATTTTCAGTAATATTAACAATAGGCACACCATTTTCAAATAATTAAATATATAATAATCTACTTGAATTGATATTAATTTTTATTTCGAGAAACGTTATAAAAGGTCCGAGGCATGGTTTTGCGTAAAATATAAATATTTACATAGTTCTTGAAGTTTAGAATATTGTGAAAATAAATTACATCAACGTTTAAAAAGAAAGATTACAACTGAATTATTCGTTCATAATTATTTTTGCTTTATGTATGATTGATAATGGCATCGTTCTATATTGTGATACGGCTGCCATCTATAGTATTTTTGATGCAACAGCGGCGCATAAGTAAAGCCTAAATTAATTCTTTGTGATTGTATGATATTTCTCATTTCTATAAATCTACTTATAGAATTATGGTTTTTCATGTTTAATTGTTAACTGCTATAAATTACGTTTGCATTAATTTCAAATTAGTTATATTACTCAAAAATTTTTTTTTAATATATCATTTTCATGAGTAATATTAATGCATTTCTTTATGGTTTATAATTAATATTATCTATGACAAACATTATAACATGTATAAAAGTTACTCGTTTGATTATGAATAAATTCATTATACAGAATAAGTTATATTTATATTAACTAATCATAAAAATTGAACATTTTTCTTTGGATATTGTACATTAAAAATATTACGTAACGATTACTTAAAAATTAACATAACAATTATTTCTGAACAAATTAGAAAATTTTAAATACCGTGTAATCTGATTAATTTAAGAAAATGATGAAAAAATCTTATATAACATACAGCCAATGTTTCTATAAGAGAATGTCTGACTAATCAAGGTGAGCTACTACTTAAAGTAGATGTTTTAAAATTTTAAATGTAAAAATGTTAAAATTGTCTGCAATTTAAGTTTAAACGAATATATTTATCTTCATAATTATGAAGTTCAGTAATCTTACTTGATGATTTACGTAATAAGCTTATTACATTCATTATATCTATTGATAAGGTTAATATTACACAGTAAAAAATTGTCAGACATAAAATATTAGACCGGTCCCAAAAAGTCGTTTTAATAAAAACTAGCTTAATAATTCGAATTAATTTTGAGATACCAATAGAATGAAATTTTTTAATATTTTCATAATATTAAAATTACTTAAACGATAATAAATACTCTGCGCATATTAAATATAAAAAAAATTACTTAAACAACTTAAAAAAATAATTTTTTTAAATCTCCTATATTTAAAAAGAAGATAAAAGTTATATATTAAATATTTAAAAAAAAAATTTTAACTCAGGACTTTTTGAATTTTTAACTTAAATAACATTGTAAATAGTACAGCGTGTATAATATCGAAAATTTTATAAATTTTTAATATAAAAAATAAAACTCTTATTATTTAATTAAAAAGATTAATTTAAAAAAGTGATAGAATGAATAGTATCTTAAATATTTACTTATAAACTTCAAATATGAAACCTAGACCTATAAATATTAAATACTTAAATTAAATGTAGGTATTAAATTAAAAGTTTTATTAATAGTGTACGTTTATTTTTCTCCTATTTTGAAATTCATTCAACTACTTTAATTGTATAAAAGTCTTATTTATATAAAAAAAAAACATAAATAGATTTTATTTTATAATTCGAAAATTCATGCATTAAAATTTAAAGAATGCCTTTTTTTAAATCATTAATAATGCTGTAATAAATTAAATACAATTGAGGTAGATAAATAAAAAAAAAATGTAAATATCGAATAACGGTAAGCAGTGTTTACAAGTATAGGATATTCTGTTTTTCGAATATCCATGATTAGCCGATAATTAAAATTCATGCCCCAAATAAAATTATTATAAATAATTACAAACTTTTGCCAACATAGAAAAGTGTGCAATAAAGTTTGAGGATTATTCGACGATCATTATTAGAGTATCGACTATTATCGAAAGCATCGCTTGGTAAGAAAGTGCGCAACTGCTTTTTTCAATGATACTGGGAGCGCTAGACGTTAATCAGATTATCAACTGTTTTCAATTTGAATAGTTAGGAAGGGATACAAAATGGCCAGGGCTTAACGTCGCTACGAATATGCGAATAACGACAAGTGTTAAGGCGGAAACGGCGCGACATTTAGAAATGCTTTAGCAAAAGGATAAATATAACTGACGGACTGAGGAGTCATCAGTCCAATCAGTAAAGAGAGTCTCCAGTACTGGTAGTAGCCGCATCTCAAGTGATTACGAGTGATTATTAAAGAAGCTCAATTGGCGGCTAAGGTGTCGGCATCTGGACTCTGCGGAATTGCCGTCGGAGAAAAGAAAAGGGAAATGGCGACAGTCTCTCGGACGCCTCGTCGGATTCGCTCTCGGGCGCGTGTCGCTTGTTCCTGGAGACGCTTTAGAAAGCTAAATTCGCGGACGAGCATTCAGTAGGTTAAAGTAGAAAATTCGGTTTGACCTCGATTTTGGCCTCGCGCCGTCAGTCGCGTGAAACCGCCTCGTAATTTTAACGCTATTCCCGGCTTATTTTCACGACGACGTCGCTTTAAAGGCCAGTTATGCTGCATTTAATCGTAATTCCGAGCCACGGCGACAACATGATCAGATTGAAGGCGTCGAAAGCGTAGTTACCTCATATTCGCTGACCCCCCGACAATCGCGCGATTCTTATCGGCGTCTTATACTCGTCGAGCCTCGTTTTTCGAGACACTGGAAGAGCCACGTAGAGCCGATAAACGTAATCAATGATAATAGCGAAGAGGAGAAATATTGTAACGCTCTCTTCGAGTTAAAATAATGAGTAATTGCGTGACTGACATTTATTTACAAGCCGCTGCGTTGTATCAAAAATGCCCTACAACTCGTGTTTTTGCCCCTTTGCCTGCTCGCAGACCGTAAGCAACAATTTTTAAAAAAATGTTTAGAAACAATTTGCGCTTTATCGACGAGTAAAAACGCTTGCGCAACCTCGTTATTTCAGATTGTTTTAGATAGTGAATTTTATGAGAAATGTCAGACACGGTAATGAGGCGTTTACACAGGTTAGAAAGTACGAAATGAAAAAAATGCCCTTACCGAAGCGACGTCGTCTCGAAAAGTCTGCCCGTCACTTCAGCTGTGCACTTGAAGCCGTTTAATATAACAGCGTAAATACACAATAGGAGCTTTTTAGTTTCAATTTGAAAATGAAAAGTCGCGGCTCAAAGAAGCTAATCGAGGCCAAGATTTTAATTCGCTGGTAAGACTGGGCCGCTGAAATTAAAAAGTCCGAGGCCGCCTCTGCACCGTAGAGGCTAATCGGGCTTTGATCTACTTTTTGATCAAAAGATCACAGAAATGGAGACGAACAAAAACAAAATCACTATGATGTTACACCTTTGGCCGACTACTTCCGCGCCTTTCCACGGAAGTACGCGCGACTTTTGCCCTCGCGCGTACGCGTTAATCTCGAAATTGCACCTCGACTCTGTTCGCGATCCCGCAGTACATGCGATTGAAAGCTCGTAATACTGATGCACCTGCCTTCTTTATCTATTTATCCCCTGCGAGTTTCTCTATGATCTTTTTCGGCTCGCGCTCGAAAAATGGCTTCGGTAACACAAGTATCATTCGAACTACGCACGCTACGAACTATTCGTATTTTCTACCCTTCCTAATATTCAAATGGGGAATGCAACTGTAAATTATATTGAATCATAGTTCAAAGCTTCATAAATTATGTTTTAAAATTATATTTCTTGCCTATTATAAAATGTTTATGTAAAATATCATAAAATCTAATATATCTATTAATAATATTAATGTAAAAGCGGATTTTAATTACTTTATTCTTAGAGATATACACCTACAATAGCTGCAATTTTATATTGTGAACTTATCGCATTCAACAAATGAGAAAAATCTATTCCATGTCTTATAAAAAAAAAAAAATAAATAAAAAAATTATTTATGCACGATGCATATTAATGATTTTTGTGCATAAATTGGAATAAATTTATTTGTTTGAATATTTCTACGCGTCTTTTAATTATTTCTTAGATTTACACGTACCTCTGCCTTTCATAAATAATGAAATATTGTCATGTAATTAATTGAATTTCTAATAAATTTAATTATGCCACTTATAAACGCGTGCTTACAATAATAATAGCATTTATTTGGTAACAAAAGAAATTGTAAGAGATTATTGCGCTTAATAAAAAAAATAGCTATATTCTCAATGTTTATGAAATCAATACTTTATTCCTTATTACTGTATTGAGAAAATTCATATTTATAAGCGTTTATAATCGCCAGTTCTATGAATGAAAATTGATATTTACCATTTGTAAATTTGCAAGATGAAAATTATTTCTATTCAAAGAAATTTTTATAGAATTTGTTTTGAAAAATCAATAACCCAATACAATGGATTATTAACTAATTTTTAACTAAAAATACTACTCTCCTCTATGGCTTTTGTCAACAACGAATCAAAATTTTCAGTATAACAATATCGTACAAAAGGAAAAGTTAAAATGTTTAAAATATTTAAATCCAGAAATGTTAAGTATGTAAAATAATCACGCTTCATAAAAACGTTAACGTTTACGCGTTATTTTTATCTCAACCACTTTTTTAAATTTTATTGTTGCCGATTCAACAGGTAAATCCTCGTATAATGATGTAAATTAATTACACGAGATTAGATTAAAAACTAACGGTTGAATTCACATTTCATTCCTAATATACATTTGAGAACGTGTTATTTGCATCGTCTTTAATTTAAAGTAAAATAACGATAGGCTCATTCGTAATAATAAAAACTTTGCACAATGTCTTTGAACTTTGGAAGAAGAAGAAATAAGAAATCAAAGAGTATTCATACAATGCGTTAAAAGAATCTCGACCGACCTTTTAAAAATGAGTTTAATTAGCGCTTTAAATTTAATGACGAAATTAGGAGATTTCTCCGAATTCTATCTTTGGACAAAGCACAGTGACTACTTGACGAAGTCGCGCATAAAAATACTCGGCTCTCTCCCACTCCCCGGGGTCGGATTGGAAAAAAGAAACTGCATTTATACGTGTCGAGAGCGGAGCGCGTGTTTTTTAGCGCGAGTCACGTAAAAAAGCATATCTATCGCTCGGAGTTGCGTCAACGACCCAAAAAGCGCGCCTCCGAACAAAAGAAAATTATCGAAAATTTAGCGCCAACTTTTCCCTCCGCTCGACTCTTTATCTCGATCCTTCTCTCTTTCTCTCCGGCGGGTAGACGTCGATCAGCGAGTAGGTGGTCGTGAGCCGGCGGCGGACAGTGGAGCGAGTGCGCCCAGGTCGGGTCGGCCGACCGGCGGTGGGTGTGCGGGCGGAGGGGGGGGGGCATGGGGAAGCAGGTGCGAGGGACAAAAAGGAGAAAAGAAAACTAAGCGAATAGCGTCGGTCGAGAAGTAGGGCAGCACTGATAATGTACGTTTCGCCGGAGCATCTGTCGATTCGTTCTTTCACGTTAATGCGCGGATCCAGGGAGGGGGGGGGGCGGCGGCCGGAGGAAGCCCGGCGTCGCGACGCGACGTTCGTGCGAGCTTTTAACAATATGGCGACCTAAATTCGAGCGTTATTCAAGCCCGCGCTGCAAAATGGATATAATGGAGCGGCCCCGCGCGAACCGACAGCGATTGACGTGTCACAGTTCAATGGGATTACGCGTATTATTGCGGCAAGGACGAGGAGGACTCGGAGTCGCGGCCAAGATCCGAAAATCGCGTGTCTCCTGCGGACGGAGACTGCGAGACCGGGCCATTGTTAACCCCCCACCCCCCCGGCCCTAGCTCGACGAGCCGACCGAGCGGGGCCCTCCACCCCGGGCCCCTCCCGCGCCGCAACAGCCGCGGCTCCGGCAGTCGAGACCCCCATTGTCAGCCCTCGGCGGAGTCGAGGCCATTGTGTTGTGCCGCCGAAGGCGCGATTTTCGCGACGCCCCCGAATTCCACTCGGCCGAGGCGCCTCTCGGAGGCCTCGCTCCATCGGAAGCCTCCTCCTCGTTCTCCCCCCCCTCCCCCCGCGAGAAGTTTTAGCAGCCATTGTCGGGAGCCGGGGCGCAGTGTGTCAAACTATGCTCGGCCTACTGAAGTTTCGGCTGCTAGAGGCTGTGCGAAGCGCGTTTGAAAGCGCGGCCCAGGACAAGAGCCAGCCCCGAGTTTGTTATGCGCGTGAAAATTGATACACACGCTGGGGAAAATTGACGCTCGTGAAGTGGCGTGAAATTCGAATCGCTAATCTTTCACTCCTTTCGCCAGTAGTGCTCCATGACAATCGAACCTCCGATGTAACGTTGTTTAAAACTTAAGCTCCTCGCGCTGTTTGACACAGTATGTAAATAATCGTTGAGCTGCTTTATACTCGCATTGTGAGGCACGAATCATAGAAGACCTTTGAATTGCGTGTATTTTCAGAAACATATCAAACCAAGTTGCCTGCGCACTCGTAAAAGCGAACACTCGTGCACGCATTAGCGAGCACACGTACATAATACGTTTTCCTTATTGTCAATTCTATCTTATTTGCCTTTGTTCATATGTAAATACACGGTCGTGCGCTGTCGCTTTAACGGTCTATGTATTATAAAATAATTTCATAAACAAAGTTTGAAGAAATTGTACAACCGACACGCACCATTCGCGAATAGCGCGGCTCCTAAGGTCCGCGCGACTCAAATTAAGCGACGGTCAAACCATCTCTTGTCTTTATATGTCGCTATTCGGCACGCACACGCGCACGCCCGCGAGTGCCTCGTGTGCGCGCACCCACGCACGCGCGCATAATACAGGCGCGTGCGATGACGCGTAGAGGCGTACACTCGCACTATCCGCGGAATGAGCTTTAATATTCGCGCGCGGAGGGGGGGGGGCAAATTTTTCTCGCTATTGTCGTTGGAAAAATGCAGCGGGTATCGACCGCGCGAATACTTGGGTGCATTTCCCAAAGCGAACAAGCGATCGTTAGCGTCGATCGCAATGAGCTTCAAAATTACAAATCGCAGTCGAATACTTATACAAAAGCGCGAGCATTCCAAAGGACCTGAATAACTGTCGAGCACCATTCGAGACCGCTCGGCTCGAGCACAATGGCTCGGCTACATAAAAGTCCGATAAGCTCGTAAATTTTCGGAACTCGCGCCCGCTTTTCGTCACGACAGCACTCGAATGTGCGCGCAGACGCGCGCGTGACGCCGGTATAAACGAGTCGAAGCGTCGAATGTCCGACAGGTCTAGACGTCGAGCGCGCTGGAAAATGGGAGACGGAAGTTTTGGAATGCCTTCTTTTTTTTTTCTCTCCCCTTTCGCGCGGACCGCTTATCGACGTTCCTTTTCGGCCTTCGCTCGATTATTATTATCGGCTCTTGTACGACGCGCAGCCCTTCGGGGCCGTCTGGCCTCCTTCGTCGATCCGACGGATCGCGCGAATAGCAACCGACTAATGTTTATTGTGTTTTCATTGTAGATTTCAATTAGTCTTAATGCTGGTTTATGCCCCCATCAAAGTTTATCAGAATAGTGTTAACGTCGAGTCACTTCATTATTTAATAATCTCCGAGTGGCTTTACAAGTGAGAAACACAATTTATATTATCCTTACCAAGATAAAATTTCATTGCCGCACGACATGTAGATTAATGAATATATAATTAAATAACTGAAAGCTATTTATTGAATATGCAAATTTTTCATAACGCACGTATTGCCGTGAGCATTAAAATATTATAGTTTTGGAAAATAATTGCCGTACTTTGCGCGATAAATTGAATTCGGTACGAGCGTTTAATAGAAAATCTCTGCTAATGCGAAGGAATGGAATTTAGTATCCACGGTCCCGATGATCGAAAGAACGATGCGCCGTAAAGTATCGAGTAAAATTAATACCGCATGATTTATCGAGCTCTTGGCAGTTGATGCGCTTGTTAATTATTTATTCTCGAGTGCAGAGCCTTTATTACATTCGCACTAATAATAGACAAAGGCACTCGTTGGATAATTGTCGGCGCGGAATAAAAAGGGGAACGCTCTGGGAGTAGAAGTTGTTGGCGAGGAGCCCAAGTACTGGAAAGTGTAAAGAAGATAGGAGACTCGAGTGCCACCGTGGGGCCTTCCTCGTCCGTATTATCAGGTAGACGAGGGAACTCGGGGCGGGGCCGGCCTGCAAAGGCAAACCACCCCGGGAATTTTGTAAAAAGCGGAGATAAGCGTCGATCGAAAATCCAATAGCGCCCGCGAATTCCGGTCCAAGTCGGGAGGCCTCCGCCGGCTGAATGAGGTAAGATACGCTTGAAGGAATCCCCGGGACTCCTCGGACTCGCCAACATCGCGCTCCACTTTCCGGCACAATTGCGAGCCGCGGAGGCGCGGCCCGCCGCGATATCGGCCGGCGCTCGCGTAACAGGTAGGACACGCGATACGCCGGATCCTCTTTATATATCTCTCTATCGCGCTTATTTTCCTTCTTGTGTGCACGTCAGCGCTAACCTACCGGCATTCGCGCGCCTCGGGAACCCGTCCACGGAAGTTCCCTAGGATTGCCGGCGAAACTTCCCCTCCAGCCCGGCACTCCTTCCTGCGCCTCGACTAACCCACTACCTCGGATGAGTTTCATTGTCTGGAAGTATCAGGGAATTCGAGTTCTGTAATGGAAGATTTGTTCACGCCACCCCGCCGCCCCCCCCCGCCCAGCCCAGCCCAGCCCCCACCGAGCCACCGGTACATTTTCTAAGGATTTCACTTATCGGGCCGATTCGATTCACCCGAGCTCTGCAATGGGTTAACGGCTTCGACCGCTTATTAAAAATGCTTCTCTTTGCCTTAGTCTCGCTTGTTTCTCTACTCCGTTCCCCTGCACTGTATTCCTCGTAATTATCACGAGCTCCGCTTTTTTTGCTTGCGATCATTCGCATCGAATGAAGGACTCGTGTTTTACACTCCTAGGGAATCTAATGCGGAATTTAGGTCTGACCTGGCCCTGCCCTTTTCTACTTTCATCTACTTAATTTACAAGCCGACTGTCCGCCTTATCAAATTACATCTATACTTATTATTTATGCTAACTGAGTAAATTCTCTTTAAGATAGAATATTGTGTTTCAAAAATGCTCGAAAATATCCGACAAACAATACGCTTTTTATTTCATAGTAAACTGCTTTCTGAACCAAAAAAAAAATATAAAAATATCATTGAACCAGTTCTTCAAAATACATTTGGCAGTATTTTATTAGAAATAATATTTACTTCCCTCTTGTTTTATCTCTCTCTCTCTCTCTCTACGTAAATATATATCTGTGCGCCTGTATGTGTGTGTTATTGTAAATTAAATTATTAGTGATAAAAACAGACTGTATGTTATATTTCGATGAATCGATTAATTAAAACGTGGACAATAAAATAAATATCTGTGCAGGCAGTGCCATAAAATGTTATTATAATAAATATATGTGATTGAATACTATAATATAAATATTTATTACCAAAGAAAACATCATACATCGTCACAAATTAAATTAACAATTGTGTCCTGTTTCGCTTGTTCTTGGTTATGAAAAAGAAAATAGTTTTTTTTTCATTTTCTTCTTCCTTTAGCAAATTTTCATTTAACGTTTTTTTTAATCTTAATTTAAGTTTAAAAAAAAAAAATAATGTTTCGCCTTAGTAATCACGATGCAGCTAGACATATTACACGTGACTAGTGCACCGGCTATCTTAAGTATAAATATTTAGACTTAGTATGAGCTGTTATCGGGTTATTAGGATGGTAATTTATGATATAATATAAATTTGTTATTGACTTTAGTAATAATCAGGTAAACAAGTACTGTTTTTGACGAATTACTTATTTCTGATTTTTTTTTTGATTTAAAATGGTGCATCCAATTGGAAATTTCAACAATATTGGAAAACGAAATAAATAATTTCAGCTTATTACTCGCATATATTGTATTATTTACAATTTGTTGATTTTCATAAAATTCATTTTCGAAAAAAGTACAATGAAAAATATCCATCAATGGAATATATCCGACCAACGAACTTACCTTAATAATTATGCTATAAAAAGCAGTTGATGAGCAACGGTTAAAGCGATATTTATTCACGTTCACTTACGTGTATTTATGAGTTCGCTAGACGTACGTGTATACATTACACGTATGTTCATGGTTAGGCTCGCGATACTTGAGACTTACTTTGTGAAAAAAGGGGAGCAAAAATTAGACAAAGAAATTGAGATAAGAAAAGGCAAAAGAAGTATGGAGTAAGAATAAGCGTTTGCAATAACAGGCAGTTTTTACTGGTATTTTTTTTTATTTGCTCTTATTTATCAACATATAATTTTTAGTTAAAGAGGATGTAGCCACAGTATTTCCTAAGTTCAATAGTGTTTATTTATAGCTTTGTAAATTTAATTAAATTAGATGCACGTAGATATTTTAAAAAGCAACAATATCGTCATGACTTTTAATATTCAAAACTTTTAAAAAATCAATAGAACTACTTTTTAATTTAGTTAGCGTAAAGCGTAATTAATTAAAATGCTTTGCGGAGATAAATTAAAAAAACATTGTTCTTAAGCTACATGTTTTATCGTAAATACAATGATTAGTACGAACAAATATGCTATGACTATCAGAGTTACTTTATGCACAATAGTATTTGACATTTTTCACACAATTACTTATTAAATTATAAAATTAGATGCCTGAGTAATTTTTTGAAGTACAAGCATTTAATTTTGTGTGATGTTTTCACCGGTGGAATTGTAATTTATTTTGCAATTAATATTACTTATTATTCTTGTTTCACATACATTTTCTCAGTCAAAGAATATTTTTCACGTTTAGTGACGCATTGAATATAATACAAATAAATTTATTAATTGAATTGATATAATTTCAATAATTCGAGTAAATTGTCGACAATAAAAATTAATAAAGTGCAATGAAAATTTAATTCTCGACCTTGCATGTTATCCGTGAAAGTTTATAATTTAAACATATGACTCTGGAGATAACGCAATCTAGATTTAACTTATCAATGTAATTGTATCCGAAATTTCGGGTTTATCTTGTATGCACATTGTGGTATGAGGTAATGAACTTAAATATTCGGAGAAGTCAAGATTGTTTATGAAATTAAAACGTACACATGAAAATATGCTTGGCAGAGCATCGATCGATTAATAAAGTGCAGTAAGATTTTACTTCCGTAGAACAAGCGTTAAATGCATTTAAAGTACTGTCGGTCCAATAAAAATCGCGTCTCCGTTATTTTTGCTCCAATAAAAATGTTACATTTTATTACAAAAAGATTCATTGTACATAACCAAATACTGTCTTAGAAGATTTTTGACCCAGTGTCAATTGATGAAAATTGGCGAATTGGTGGTGAAATAAAATCCACCTTACAAATCAATCCACTCTTATTTTTCGTGCCTAGCAACAACGGCAACAAAAAAAAAAACAATAATAATATTGATAATTATAATTAAAGTATAATAATAATAAAGAATAATTTAAGAAAGTCAGGAGCTTCGGCTAGCCTCGAAAACGTTTAGCTTTAATTCTTATTTCAACTCGACGTTAGTTGCACTCGGATGCCCGACGCTGCGCCCATTAAGCGCCGCTGCGAATAAGTTAGGTGAAAATATAATACCCACGAGTTCCACTTATTTCAAATTCAAAACAGTACTCGGGTAAAAAGTTCCGGCACTCTCGAATCGATCCCCAGCTTCGAAAAATTTAACACGGCCAATTAAGAAAGGTCATGCCCTTACTCCGAAAGGGCTTAGATCCCCGCGGGCCTCTTATTAACGCGGCAGCTCTTAATCCTCGAGAGCGAGGACCCAGAAGCACCGGGGCTAGAGATGGAAATTCGAGAGGCCGCTGAGCTTCCCTCGGCCCGCCCCCCCGTCAGAGGCTCCCTCAGCGAGCGACAATCGGCGTCCCGACAACCGCTCCCGAGCTTAGCAACGGCCTGCCGAGGCCCTCACCGGAACTGCTCGTGACTGCTCCAAGCCCACCCCCACCGAGACCCTCCTGGCGGAAGAAACGTCGTTCGCTATCGCGAGCCCGGCTGCTGCTGCTGCTGCAGTTATTACGTCGCGCGACCGATGGCTTTATCATCGCCTGGGCGTATCTGCCCGCTGTCGCGGCGCGAGCCTCGCGATTTCGGCCCGCGACTCCGTCTTCCCGGCCGTAACCTCCTTTATGGAGCATTCGGTTTTAAGTGCGCTTATTTGAGGCTGGATCCTTTGGGTACGGTCGTTTCGCCGGAAGGTCCTCGAAGGCGATTAGGCCGCGCGAAAGACCAAGTGTCTGCCTCCGGTGGCCATCCGTCGATAAAGCCCGGCCGTTATCAGCCCTTGGGCAGAGGCTACCTATGGCCATTTAGTTATACTCGCGGTAAGCTTATAATTATAACGGCCATCCGACGGGGACTGGCCTTCTTCGGGTTTTACCGGCCCAGGCTAACGCTCGGTGCTGCTCCTCGCTCGGCGAGAAGTTACACCGTTTTTGGTCTCGCATCCGGGAAATATCTCTAAAAGCTCATCGGTTTTCTCGCGCTTTTATTAAAGCCAAATAACTAAGCCATAAATAAGCTTTCGTTAGGCTTCCACGAGGAATCTTAAGTTCTCCATTTTTTTTTGTTTTTTTTTTTTTTTCCCAATACCATTCGGGCTACAATGCGTCGACGCTATTAGAAGCGAGGCAGGGGCAAAGCCACCGGATAGAAAATTCCGCTAGGAAGTAGCAGCGCTCGAGCCGTAAAACAATTATCCGAGAAAAAATTGCGTCCTCTCCAGCCCCGATAAGTGCTATTAATTCAACGGAATTGTTCAAGACACAGGCCGCGTCCCCTTGCCTAGGCCCGAGCAGAGTAGAGAATTATTTTGGCTCGCGCGCTCGCTCGGGCATTATGAATTTTATCCTTAAGTTCGGAGGGGGAGCCGCGCACCAATAGCCGCGCGCCGTTGAAACCGCGCGAGTGCATCGGATGTTAATAAAGCGGCCAAAAAGACGAGCGCGAAGCGAGAAGAAGGAAGGAAAGGCAACGGGAGAAAAAAGGCGCGAAATGGGGGGGGGAGGCGGCGGCGACTGCGAGAGGGCGGGCGTGGAAACGCGATGGAAAAAAGGAGGCTTGCGAGCCCCTGTCCGCAGCCTCGCCAACGAGATTATTGAATTCCGCGAGGCCGGTTACGATTTTTCCTTGCGCCTCTCCCAACCGGGGGATCCATTGCCGGAGTCTTGTCCTCCGTCTCCCTTTTTCTCCGGCACATAATTTTTAAACCGCCCCCCCCCTCCCAACCGGCATCCCAGCGAAATTGTGAAACGGCGAGGCTTTTAAAAAGTCGCCCGAGACAGTCTGCGCGAGGGGGCAAAGGTGGCGCCGTTTGGGGGATGGCGGTCGACGGTCGGTGGGGGGGGGCAGGGGCAGGGTGGAGTAAGGTGCGGGGCCAATGGCCAGGCTCGAGCTGAGAATCCGCGGAAATTTCCTCGCTCGGGAAAACCGACGCGTGCTTGCGTAACGCGAAGCCGAGACCGCAGCATTAATTCCCGAAGTCGTAAACAAGACGAGGCTGTCGATACTTTTAATAAAAATGCGCTCGGGCGCACCGCCGCAACCAATTAAATTGCGGCGACTCTCAAGAGAGAAAGAGCGAGTGCGCGCTGAGATGAAATTAAAGAGGGTGGCGGGCGGGCGGGCGTAAGGGAGAGAGAAAGGGATTAAAGAAGAGAGGCTGCGGTAGAGGGAGAGAGAGAGAGAGAGAGAGAGAGAAGCCGAGAAACGTGAAAAAAGGAACGGGCGGGCAGAGGCGCCGAGTTTCGTGCGTTCCTTTTTTTCACGCGCAACGTTTCGCGAAGGGTGGAAGAAAGGGGAGAGTCAAAATGAAAAAGTAAGGGGTAAGAGAGAAAGATCGAGAGAGACGGAGATGGGGGAATGTGCGAGAGCGCTAAAGAAGGGGAAGGACGATGATGTATATTCCGAGGCAAGGAACATTGCGTATAAATGAGAGAGCTTTTATTTTTTTTTTTTTTTTCTTTATTTTTCGTCGAACGTGGCGTATTCGAGAAAGAAATTTTTTAATCAAAGCCCATTAACGATGTGAGAAGTAAGTTTTGAAATTTACATACGAGACATAATACATGTATAAATTGATTACTGCAAAAAATACGATCTCTGAAATCACAGGCCTCACTCATTTTCAGTTTTAGTGAACATTATTACACATTGGTATGATTAATTTTACACCATAATTTATTTAAATTACATTCGCAATTTTATTTATTTTCCTCTACAAAACATATTCTATTGCTTCAATTTCTAGGCAGCATACACACACGCACGCGCAAACTTGTCTGGGTTCTTGATTTATTAAGATTTCTTTAGCGCGTCGTATCAGACCGTCCTATGTTTGTATTGTATTTACAAAGTCGCGATTATGATAATGGAAAACGCATTTTTGCGATGTTTTCGTCAGTATTAAAAATCGGTATAATTTAACACTATGACCTTTCATGAAAATCATTCTTACGAATAAAAATAATGTTTATATACGTATGAAAGTACTAAGCGACAGAGCGAATACGGTGAATAATACGCAATCATTTTTCAGTATAAAAATAAAACATTGGGGTATTGTCGTAATTGTTTCATTGTCCAGCGGGTGGTAATAAAAAACAAATGATGTTTTATTATTTAAGCAATATGAAACACTGTCCCTTTTTTAGACCGAAATTTCGGGTAAGGATGGAAAAAAGAGTGGAATTAAATTGAAACCGAGATACCAGAAAAGATCGGACATGCAAGTTCTTACTATTTTCAACATCGTCGCACTATGATAAATACAGGGTATACTACGTCGAAATTATAATTATCGGCATCATTGTTATTGTCGTAAAGAAGAAGACAAAACCATGTGGATAAAAGGGAAACAGAGAAAGCATACACACTGGCAACGAAGAAAAATAGTGTGAACGTACAGTGGCAATCATAAATATTTTCGTACGGAGTTGTGGTTTCGCGTTGCAAAAACTAACCGATATTTCTCTACGACTATTATTATTTTCCTATCAAACAAAATCATTTTCTTCGTACGTTCAACTGTTAAGCACGAGAATTACGTATTCATCGTCCATTTTAATTCAATTGCTTTTCTTAAATAAGGAAAGTCAGTGACTCGCGGAGACGTCTATGGCAGAATTTATGTCTTTTGCAGTTACGCAAGACTTATAAGCGATAACTTAAAATTGTCATGTATTTTAAAATAAATTGCAGCCGATGCGTCCACGAGCAGCAGGAGGCGTAATTTTTGCCCCGGGAATTAGCATAATTTTCAATTAATTTATCAATTAATTTTCGATAATAAAGTGTCCCAATACAAGGAGGCCCCTTGCGACTTCCAAAGAGTTTGCAGTAAAAATGCCAGGGCAAAAAGTGTCCCTTCGTCAATTTTTCATGCGTATTATATTCGAATCATATTTTAATGAGTGAAAGAGTAATAAAAAGTTGATACAATGGCATAGGATCAACGACCAGCAGTCGCAATAAAAAGCGTTCGGAGAGCATTAATTCTCGTCAAATATTACAATCTTATCGTTACGTGCAGCGCGGTGTACATCGGCGGAGACATACTTGTGCCGGCTACTGTACGCACATACACCAAAAAGATAGAAGGCGTACGAAAAAAAAAAGTAAAGAGCAAAGGAGAGGGGCAGAGCGAGACCTTTCATACACGCATTCGCCGGGTCTCGCCGGAGAGGAGGAGAGCACATGTCTCGTCCTGCCCCCATCGCCGAAGTGCATGTGCATGTGCAGACGTCGCTCCCTCCCTCGTCGATCCCCTGCCCCGCACACAGGCGCGCTCCCTCCCTCTCTCTCGCTCTCCCCGAATGCACTCGTCGACGTCGCTCGGTGCAGCCGCTGCATCTTGGCGCGTTTTTCGAGCGTTTCGTAATTGAGCCCTCGCTCTCTCTCGCTCTCTCTCTCTCTCCCCCTCCCCCCCCTCTGCCCGCGTTCGCTCGCTCAAAAACAGCGCGTACACGCATAAAGCCGGCGACGGCGGCTCGCCGGTGGATCGATAGCTCTCTTCCTTCCTCCGCCTCTGGGCTTTTTTCGGGTCCGAAGGGCGCCCCCGTAGGTAATGCCTCGACGGATCGAGCCTACCGACGGGAGCCGAGAGCCCGCGTGTAATCCTACCCGCGGGAGGCCCCGGGCGGAGCAGGTCTCGAGGCTGACCGGCTACGCCGAGCCTCGGCCTAAATCCCGAGGAGCTGCTCCTCGCGGAAGGCGTCCGCGAATAAGGCCCGAGCCGAGCCCGTTGAGAGCCCGACGCTCGAGCGAAAATAGGCGAGCGACGGCCACGGCCCAACTTTTCCTTTGGCTCGATTCCGGGGTCCGGCTATCGCCCAAATTTACCCCTTGCCCTGGGCCCGTTCCTAGATCCGTGGAGAAGACTCGGCCAAATGCAGTGGCTGCAATTTGACCCTAGTCACGGCAATTTTATCAGGCGCGAGCCCGAAATTTTCAATTTCCTACCGCTTGTCCTTGGCTGATTCATCGGCGCTGAGCGTTCGGTTGGTTACATCTGAATCAGGAATAACGTTATTAAGAGCAAGAGCATTAAAAAAACACGCGTCATAAAGAAACAGCCGCGTCACGCTCGTGATGCACACGCGTCTCAAATATGCATGTGTGCGCGCAACTGCTTGGTGTGCGCCTGCCTGCGTGCGTTTGCGTGCACGAACGTGGCATTGTGCGATACGCAAACTGTGAACCCCTGGTTTTAAGTTCGCGCACGAGTGGGGAAGTACCTTTCGAGTACGGAGTACCACACGTACTCGCACGCTCACCGAGCCGAGGACGAAAAATTTGCACGCTCCCCGTTGTCGAAGGACCCGCCGACGCCGCCGCCGACGCCGACGCGTGTATACATTCGTACGTATTCTCGATGTTTTCGCGCGCCCGAGCATGGAAAAGGAAAGGCAGGGGCGGCGAAACGCAAGTGGGCACCTTTTTATAATTGCGTTTTTAATTTGATGGACCCTTTGATGCGTTATCCGGGCGTCCGCACTTTCGCCGCGCGACAATTTTTTTCCCGGCCGCGCCGTTTTCGGGAGCCATTGTGCGCCGAACTCTACCCGCCGAACTAATTTACTCTCAATTTCGTCTTCCGAAGCCGCCCCTAGGCCAGCCCCGCCGAGCTCCCGTCACGCGCACCTTCTCCTAAACGCCCACAAAGCATTTTCAGCTAGACGAGGAGACGCGACGAGAGGCTGGAGAAAATTTCGAGGCCGAGTATCCCCAACTCCGGCCGGGCGAATCTTGGCCCCCGGTGGCGAGCTTTTGGAAGCCCCTGCTTATTTACCGGAGGCACGAACCACATCCGCCCCCCCTCCCCCACTCGGGGCCCCCTTTCTAAATTCGGATTCTTCGAGTTGGTATTTTGCAATTTGTTAACTCGCGGCGGCTTTGTCACGCGACCCCGTGAAAGCGAGAATCTTCGCGAGGGGCCTGCGCTCGGAGAGTTGGAGCGGCTTAAAAAAAATTTTCATTATTTCATCGGCTCGCTTTGTCGACTCGCATTAACAATATAAAGACATTTTACGGATACGCTTCCCGAAGCAGTGAATTATAAATAAGTTCACGTTGCAGAATATGCACTGCACTCCGCTTTTAAGAATTTTACGGCTAGTAATATAAGGAGTGCCTTTTTTTTTCTTCTTCTTTTTTTTACTTGCAGTACTTATTATTCTTCGCTGTGGCCTCAACAAAGTATACTTCCAAATTAAGAATTTCAAGTAGCAGGCAACTTTTTATTAATTAATTGGAAAAAACAATTCCTGCGATACATTGCTGTAAAATTATAGGGTTAAAAGTGGCTGGATTATATCATGCAGTTTTGCATATTTTGAAAAGTGTTGAAAGACGATCAAAGTTATTGTACAGCTTTTCAATTTTAATAAAATAATAAATTGATTTTAGATGCCTACGCCGACTTATGTAAGCCTTAAAGTACACGTAATATTTCTCAAGCATCGGCTTACTCGCTGTATTAAATCATTCGACACTTGCCACACTTAAAATTAACTGATTTACCGAGTGCGGGAGAAAAAAAAATCGTATAATTACTGAACGTATCGCAATCGCGATACGTTAAGTATATGAAAATCATTATGGAAAAAAATTCTCCCCACCTCAATGCAAGAGCGACTGCATTAATGATTATTTTCACCGTGAAAATTAAATATTTTTTTATCGATGCAATTGGAGCACAATAAAAACGCGTCACTTTTCGCCATCCGAGCAATGGCAATGACGCCCAAGAGAGCGACTGGCTTCTACGTACAGACGCGCCAAAGTTCGTGTGGGCCTGTGCGTGAGCGGGTGTGCGTGGGTGTGCAGAAGCGGGCACACGTTACCGAGTACGGAGGAAAGGCGCGTGAAAGGCGACTTTTGAGCCAAGATATTGACGTTTCGCGTGTGTGTAAAGGCGGAGAAGCGCAGGATGAAGGATAGACGCGTGCGAGAAGTTTTTAAATAGTAATGAGAGCGCGCGTGTCTGAAAAATATCTCGTTAGAAGTTACTACGCCGAAAATTCCTTTTTTCTCCCTCGGCATTATACGCGCTCTTCTATTTGCATTAATTAAAGCTTATTAGGGCAGTGCTTCGTATGTTAATATCGTTTGTAAAATACGCATATAATTAAAATGGGTTTTTATGAAATCAGAAATATCTTAATTGCATTCATTTTACTTCAGCTACAGATAAATTTTGCGCACCGGGGAGAAAATATTACCCGGGCTCCCGTCAAAATTGATAATATTATTACAATATAACATTTTGGAATCGCTTTTAACGCGCAATATAAATTCGAAATAATTGCTATGGCGAGTACCAGGCGCGCATACGCACCGACAGACGTGTTTTTTTTTTCTTTTTTTTTTCTCTTAATTTGTACCCGAGCCTGCGCAATTCAAATTTCGGTCGTAACACTGCCTTTCGCTCTCGGAACTCTAGCGATCGCTCAAAGATTTAAAAAAAATACTCGTGGCCGGTTGAGCGAAGGCAGAGCTCGGGATGTCGTCGATAGCTTCGGCCGTTAAATAATACAGGCCGTTAAAACCGTAGGAGTTGTAAATCCGTGATAATCGCGAGGCCGTCGAACGATCCGCCGATCGGCAGCGGCTCGCCAAATCAATCCCAATGCCGGCAAAGATCGGCCATTGGCGCTGACCGAGCTACGGAACTTCTCGCCCTGGTTCGCCAAGGGAAAAGTCGCTAATCCGCGCCTCGGGCTTTAAAAGTCCGAGCGAATGAAATTTGCGGGGTAGCGGCATCTCGCTCGGGGGTGCGCGAGGCCGCCCAGAGGTTTGCCCAATGCCTGAGGTGTAGCTGCGCTCTTGGACTCCCTCGCGCCTTGCCCGCCCCCCCCCGCCGGGTCTTCAACTGTCACCGCTGTCGCGGTCGGCCGCCGCTGGCCGAATATTGACCAGATTAGCCTTCGAGCGGCACCACCAATGCAGAGCGCGACGTTCGTTCAGCGTTTTAATTAGTTGGCGTTAAAAATTAATGAAATTCGATGCCCGCACGGGCTAATGGATTATGCGGTCGGTTTGGCGGCGAGAGGGAGGGTGGCCGGCCGGGCGGCGGGGGGGGGGGAGGGATGGGGCTGGTGGTGCTCGGCTCGGGGCGGCTACGGCCGGTGGGCGGGGGAGAGCGGAGGGACGAAGCTGATGACGCAGTAACCGGCAGTTTTCCGCACTTCGGGCTCCAACCTCCAGCCCGTTCGACGGACTGCTACTGCTGCTGCCTGGTGTTTTCGTTATTATTTCGTTATTTTCCTGGCTTACGTGCAAGGACAATCGTGCCGCTACCGCAGCGGGATCCTATTATTTCAAATGTCCAAGCCGAGGAAGATTTTATTTCGATACTCGTACTCGAGCGAACGACCTTTTTTAGAGCACTTATTTTCTTCTTTTTTTTTTTTTTTTTCATCTATCGCAGCCTGACTGTACGTTGCAGTTGAACGTAACCTTCTGCATTCGCAGTCGGCCTTTCTTTACCTAAAACTCAAGTTCGATTACGTCGTATCCTAATCTGAAATAGCAGTGCTCTAACACGGCATTCTTTATTTCAAATTTGTTACGAATCAATGTAAAATGCTCGTCCAATCCTGATCCGTCCAATGATTGTTACCCTCGAACGTGTTTCATAAGAGCTTTATAAAACTGAAACCTTTATAAAATCTAAGAATGATTATGAAAATGTTTTTTTTTTTAATTCAGCTCAGCATTCGTTTACAGTGTAATTAACCAACTTTTTTTGGAAAACGATGGCGTTTCGAATATTCTTCGGATGCTGCTTCATTGATCAAAATTAACGTAAAATTTCTTATATAATTCAAGAGCAGCACGATAAACGATGCGTATTATTTATACTTGATATTGAACAAATGGAACAATATAGTTTGTTGTTATTATAAGTGCAGGTAAAAGCAGTGAAATTTAATAAAATGTTATCGGGGTTTGCAATTGAAGTCTTTGGGAAATTCATAGAAGGCTGTAGGCATCGAAATACACGTTTGTTCTGTACACAAGTACTAATCAGATGCACCCCTACGTTACTGAAATAGTTTTTCGGAACAAAGAAAATTTAAAACAAAGGACGCGAAAAACGGCTGGATCGATGTGTCACAATTGTGAAAACATTTTTACCCACTCGTAAAAGCAATCGTGTACTTTGCCGAAGCAGCGGCGGGAAAAGACGAGGCTGGCCGAAGCAGCGGCAATTCTTATTTCGAAATTGGAGCACTTAACCAGTCGATCTCTCGAAACTAGGCGAGCGCGCGACTAAGCAGCAGCAGCAGCAGCGGAGCACGTGTGCGGCTGCGCTTAAGAAGGCACAAGACTCGCGTCGACGTAAGAACAGGTGCAGGCCTGCGCGAATTTTCCGTCCGCATAAATTAGCCGGTCGCGCTTAGGACGCGATCCGCAACGGCGACCGAATCCTTCGCGAGAGGGGCTAAATTTGACGGGCATAGGCACCGTTAGGCGGTTGCTCCGCAATCGTAGCGCGTCGCAGAGTCTTCCATGGCCGATCTTGCTCTTAGCCTTCCAAGCGCCGATAGGCGGCTTCTGTCATCGGCACCGGCAGCCACTCCGCGTTCAACCCACTTTTTAAATAACAACGACGCGGAGCATTACGATCCGTTAATGTTTTGAGCTCGAGCGATTCGAGCGCAGGCGATTAAAATGACCCGAAACTGTCAAAACGAAGGGGCGCGGCAGCTAATGGATTTATGAATAGCCGGGCGAGATGAGAAGCTGCTGCGCGTCCGTCGTTATGTTTCCGTGTCACGGGATACGGGCATCCTGTATCGGAATTCCTGCCTCTATAAAACAATACTTGGCATTCGAGATTAAACTGCGGCTCCGTTGCCGACTGGCTAATCGAAAAGCAAGCGCTATTCAGGGTGCGAGGGAAGCGGCGAGGCGATAAGGGACACGCGGGGAGCGAGCGGCAGCGAGGGCAATTGACGGGGCTGGGGGTGAGGCCGGGAGAAGGTGCCGCTAATTTGCGCGAGGGTGAGCGAACGACGCCGGAAGAAAGGAAGCGTCTGAAGTGCCGGGAGGGCCACGGTCGACTCTCTCCGCTAACCCGACACCACCTCCGAGCCCCCTCCGGCCTCGGCCCCTCTCGCTCCTCTAGCCCCGCACCGGCCCGGCAACCTTCAATCCCAGCTCTCGACGCTTAGGCCCGTACTTGATACGTGCGTGCGCGCACAGAGAATCCGGGGAGAGGAGCCGAAAGGTGTGCAGTGACTCGAGTCCGAGGGTGGAAAGACGAGCGCCGAATCTCCCCGAAATTCTCGTTCTCGGCTTGCGCCGAGCGCCTTCCTTCGTTAAGATGCGGGCGCTGGGCTCGAGTGCCAAGGAGTTTAGCGGGTGCGCCTGCCCTGAAAAGCGAGGGCCAGAATTTATCGTCCTGCCTTGGGGATCACGGATAGGAGCATTTAAGATCGAACTACGAGCCCCGGCTGCTTCTCCCTCGGCTACATTCCAATTCGTTTGCTTATTTTTCACTTATTTATTTTGGTTTAGAATCATGAGCGGTGGGAGCGAGTGCGAGTCGATCGAGTACTCGACTGCACCGAATCGCGGCGATTAACGCTCAACGATTGCGGACTAGACTTGCAGCCGAGCTCGGCCCTATTTAAAAATCATCCAACTCGAAGGAAATATTTTTTGGATTCGAGCTCCGCTTCGATTTCGATCGGTAGGGACGTTGCGATAGAATTCGGATACAGTGACCGATTCAGAGTGGGCGATACTCGCAGTTGTAATTATTAACCGAGATTCTTCACGAGTTCGTAGGTATCAGTCGCAAGATAGCCGATACGCGCACGCGTATGATGATATTCTCGGATGCAGTTCGGGATTATTCGTTTCTAATGGATGGTGCCGAGCTAATAAAGTCTACGGATTCTCGGTTACAGTTTAGGCGAATTGTACGCGGCAATTGAAGTGTAACATTCGAATAACAGCATCGGACTAGCCGTCGAGCTTCTAATTTTCCCAGTGCTCTTACGAGCGACGTTCGATCAATTGAGAAAGAAGCTCTCGGGGTCTGCGTGGAGTCTGGAAAAAAAAAATCTCGATACCCGACTCGCCGCTTACGCGAATCAATGGTCGCCTCTCCCTGCCGCTGCCGGTCAAAATTTTCCTACCCCGCCCAGTCCCCTTACCGGAATCCCGTCGATCCACGCGAGCGAGCTTAACCCGTATCGGGGAGCAAAGCCCGGCGACCCGCTTTTACACGAGGACACGCCGAGCGATAAAAGGAGCCACGCCGGCGACTGCTCGAGGCTCGTAGGAAGGAGAGGCGCGCGCGAGTCGGCGGTAGCCAAGGGTCGCGGGAGGGAAGCGAACTGTTGCTGCGATGTGCGGGGCGGCGGGGCGCGGGGCCGCCGGAGGATGAACTAGGCGATCTCGCGTACTTTGCCTCCGTGACTTAGTTTTAGGAGATTCTGCGGGGAGGCCGGGGTGGAGCGATAGCCGCTCTCGGGTCAGAAGCCGATCGAGGAGAAGAAAGCGAGAAGGGGGGTTAAGGGGGGGGGAGGGAAAGGGAGAGAGAGAGTGAATGAACGCATGTGAGAACCAGTCGTCTTTTACTAGATTAAGCTTGCGATATATCGATCCTTGGCCTCTCCGCGTTCGCCTCGATACACTTTCCTGGGGCACATTTACCCGAGCAACTGTCACGTGATATGGAGCCTTCGCCTTTCTCAATTTTAAGCTCATGATATTTTATGGAAACGGAAGTGATCGTTATCTATGCCGTCTCCAATATTGCCAAATGTCTATTGCTAGAAACAATAGTCTTTTGACACTTGGCCGATTGCATTTACTCTATCGTAAATTAAATTAAGAAACATCGAACATGACGAGAAAAGCTACTTCGCATTTCAACATATATTCCATTTACCGAAGAAAATTTTTACATTTGCGTAAGGCAGCTTTATACATAACTTCCAATTATTTCTTCTAAAGTTAAATATAGCTGCTTTATCGTTACTTTATCGTTTATTAAATATTCTGCTTATTGATTACAGTTGTAGCTTATTACATACATTAAGTAAGCGTAATTATTTACTTAACTTTTTACAAAAAGAACTTTTTCTTTTTTTTTTTTAAACGTACTGGAAGAGTTGAGAGAAACAATTTTTCTATAATGCTCGAAAATAGTTTCTGGAATTCCGCCTCTTTTTTTTTGAGTAGTAATTTTGCAAAAAATAGGTACAAGGGAATCTTGTAAAAAAATTTCATAATTCCTAAATCTTTAGTACTATATGTACGAGTTAATTTAATTTCATAAATCATTACAAATTCTTTGCAGCAACTTTATTTAAATTTCATATGAATATTCTTAGAATAAGGTATGAAGGAAACTGTAGTAAGCATTGCTGGGAGAATAAAAAATTTACATACTTTTATATAAAAACGAAATTTTATGGTTCCCTTCAAATTCTAGATAATGACACGTTGAAATTAACATTAAAAATTATTCAAATTATTTGTAAATCAGTTTTACGGTGGAAAATCATTTGAATACTTCCGAGCTTATCAAATGTGATTCATTTTCCATGTGCCACAATTACGTATAATTTCACGTAACTACATAAAATCAATTCTGTTCGTTCTATTTATAGAAATTAAATTCATTTTTGCTTCTTCAAAGCTCTTTCAATTATAAATAAAAATGTTTAATACAATTACAAATATAATATATATATATATTAATGTGCTTATAAATTTTCAACGAATACTTAAATAACAGAATCTTAATTTTTTTACATATTTATCATATTTTGTATTTATCAAAATAAAGAGTGTATACAAATAAATTAAATATATATCTAAATTAAAGTATTGCAGAATTTTTCATTACTTTTGCAGAAACGAGCTTTTCTGTAAAGCCGTTAGATATAAAATCATTTCAATCCTTACAAAGTTGTAATATAAATGGAATTAAGTTTCTTCACAAGTATCTGCATTTGAACTTGATTGTGGAAGCAAAAGACATACAACCTAGATTTCGAGGTCATTTCTATTTCATAAATTATTGTAAATTTCACTGTAATGGGAACGTTAGAAACTTCACATGTATATGTATATGTGAAGTTTAAGAACTATTTTTAGAATATGGTCGTATGGATAATAAGTTTAATAGGGATATCGTAATAGTTAATTATATTCCTGAACAACAAAAACTAAAAAAATGGGTTGAGTATAATATTGAAAAAAAATCGATCATTTGGTGTAGCGATTAAAAATGCGATTTAATTATGGGAAACAGTATTTTTACTAAGAAACTCAAGTATGTATGAATACAAATAATATTTGTATAATTTCTATTTATCATTCTCCTACGCAAATATATTTTCAATAAGTTTCTGAATCGCCATATAAACAGAGTTTGACAACTGATTTAAGTTGCATATGATAAGTCAGTGAAACAAGGTGAATGACACTTTTATCTCATATTTTTTTCGGATATATTTTAAAACAACACAGAAATTATCCACGATTTAATTTACACAAATAATAAAGTGATAAGTAGCGATAAACACGCCTTTCCAAAGTAAGCAAAGAAATAAAGCAGAAAGTGTCGCCTCGGTTCAACGACCGCCTCATTTTCTTTAACAAAATGATTTATTCTGTGTTATTTATCGTGAAATTATTGATACGAAATTGCATTAGTTTTGGACCTGCCGGGGAAAAAAGCGAAACTAAGATTTTAGTATTAAAAGTGCGCCGAGCAATCGGAAACCAATATAAATAACAATAATAATAATAATACTAATAACAACAGCAATAATAATAATAACATTAATAACAATTAATAGAGCAGAATATAAAAAATAAACCCGTATCGGCTTGAAATACGTTTAATTTCATGTCTAAGGTTAAGAGCCTCAGATTTCGCACGTAAACAATAGGAGTAAAAGTGCAATAAACTTCTGGTAAGATAGCATCATTTTCTTTTTCATAATCCTATTACTCGTTACTTATCCGTAAGTGCAATAGGCACGTAGTCCCTCAACTCGAGCTCGAAGTTGCGCATTTAACGTTTAAATGCCAAAGTGCAGGAAACTTTGTAAGCGTTCGAACGTTGAAGACATAATGAACGTTGGCCTAGCGTTCCGGCTGCTTTATGCCCCATCGATTACGGATCGTCGGCGGGGAGCGGCGGCAAACAGGAGCGGCCGGCCCCCCCCCCGCCCTCAGGTATCGAAACTGCCGGAATTCAGTGGCACCTCGGCCGGTGGCGCGCCACCTTGGAACAGCGGGACGACGGCGGGCCCGAAGTAGAAGAGCGAGTGGACCTCGGTCCAGCCGTCGCCGGCTCCGGGCCCAAAAGGAAAGGGGCCCCTATAACGGAGACCAGGCAAGGGCCAGCCCAGTCGGGGCTGAGGGGAAGTTCGGCCGAAGGCTTCGGTCGCCGGAACGACGAGCCGTCGAAAAAAAGTAGCCCCCCTGCGACCGAGCGAAAAGAAAACTCGGGCTCGCGAGCGCGCGCGCGCGCACAGGCGCACATGGGACGCGGTTAACAAAGGCGATGGAGAAAGAGGGTGGGTGGGTGGGTGGGAGCGGTGGTGCAGGCGCACGTACGCGGACGGAGCTCCTCGTCGAGGAAGGACGGCGGAGAAGGAGGGAACGGAGCAGCGGCCGTCCAGGAAAAGCTGCGGTGGCGGCGGCTGGAGGGAGGAGGGAGGAGGCTGCGCGCGTAAAACAAAGTAACGACGAAATGCACTTCTCTCCGTGCCTCCTACCCTCGGTTTACGGGGCTGAGGGGCGGCCGGCCTCGTCGTTCGTTCGCCGGCCCAAAGGGAATAACGCCGAACGAAACGTTAAAAACGAAGAAGAGGTACGACGACGCGCCTTCGGCTAAAGAAGGCGTGCGAGCGTGCGAGAGGGGCAGAGAGAGAGAGAGAGAGGGAGAGAGCGCGGGCTAGGGGGCGAGTGTGGGTGCGCGCGCCCGCGTAAGGGTGAGAGCGAGTGAGAGAGGGCGGGAAGCGGGAGGTTATGACAGCCGAGGTATTGAGCGAATCCTTCGTTAAAAAAGAAAAAAAGCCAGAAGCGCTCGGCGGCAGCATCGCGGAAAAAGGGGTGCAGAGTTAGAGAGAGAGAGAGAGAGAGAGAGAGCGAGAGTTAGTGGCAAGAGCGCAGTGGATGGAAAGGGAAAGGAGCGGAGGGATGACGAACGGTGGTGTGCGTTTCGTCGGGGGGAGGGTAAGAGAATCCAAGTAACCGAATCCGACGCACCCTCGCCTCGCTCCTCACCCCATCGGAGCGGGTGGCGGCGGCGACGGCCTGGGTCGACGGGGCAGGGGGAGCGTGGGATACATTGTACGGAAGAGAGAGAGAGAGAGAGAGAGAGAGACAGCGAGCTAGAGAGGGATAGTACGAGGAGGAGGAGGAGGAGGAGGAGGAATTGGTGGGAGAGCAAGAAAGAAAAAAGCCGAGTACTCGATGTCCCCACGCCGAGCCTGTGACAGCGTCCCGAGTCGCGCGCGTGCACACAAGCGGAATGGGACAATGTCGGGACCCGAAGCGCTACACTGGAATCTCGCGTCTCTCTCCCCCGCACATCCACGTGCTTCCACGAATGCTCTTACGAATATCTCTAAGAGTACACCCACGCCCCCGCCCGCCCGAGCGGCATATAAATTTCCTTACTTATTTTCGAGCTTTCGCCTTGGCCGCTCTCTCTCTCTCTCCCCTTCGCGCCTCTCGCCCCTGCGGCCCCTCGCGCCGTCTCAGCCTCTTTTTCCAACTCCTCGTCCGGACTCGTTTTCCTGCGCCAGTGACGAATCTCCGCTATTCTTCCCTTTATCCCAATCCGAGAGACGGGGAGCTTGTAAATACGGTGAAGTGGTTAGCGACTGAGCTAAAAGGAAGATAAACACCAATTACGATCTCCAAAATATCGCGCATTATTTTTTAGGGTTACAAAAACGTACCATTACGTCGGAACCGATTTTTCGATTTTCTTCAACTCCGGCCAACATTGCTACACATTACGTTAGTTAAATTGCTCACTATTGTTTACTATGGCTTTTAGTATTTATTAAATGAACTTATGCCCACGTCGTGCCGCTATCGTTCGGTCACAATGCCAAGTCTGCTCTTAACATTTTTCGACAGTTATAAAGTTACACGAGCACAAATCCCATATAAGGTAGACGTTTTATTTATTTGCACGGCTTACGGGTAAGGAGAGGAACAAGTCCAATGTCATTGAGTGCAAATAAATAAGCAATGGAAATTTTTACTATTTTTCAACAGCTACTAGCTTGTATCGCTCTATCGTTAAAGTACGAACGGAAAGAGCGACATCGTTGATTAATAGCTGCTTCTGTATCAAAGCTAGAGAGCAATCGAACTGACAAAGTAAATTCATTTACCGACGAAAGCTTTGGGATTCGGACTTGAAACAAAAAAATCCGACTCACCCACCGGCGATTCCCCACTCCTCGGCACTCAATCTCAGTAGAATATCCGTGGATGGTTTTGTCGGAATAAAAAGGATTTTTAATAAGATTTTGGCGACGACAGCTGGAAAATCGTTGTCTGAGCGTAATAGCAAAAATATCCCAAGGACAACAGCAAGGACCCGAACAAAAACGTCAGAAACGAGCCTCGCGTTCATTGTACGGATGTACGAAGGAGCTCGCGGATCGCAGCTGAAAAGCTCTTGATTCGATTCGCGACTTCCCCCCAGTCCTTCTCACTCGCTCACTTACACACGCGCGCACCCAAAATTTCTCTATCTCTCTCTCTCTCTCTCCCTCGCTGTCTTCCTTCCCTCGTTCCCCCCACCCCACCTCGCTTTCTCGTACTCACGTTCTCTCATACATTCGTCTAGACGAATGCATCTGGAGTAAGGTCAACGAAAAACGGTCTGGAGGCGGCGCACTTGCTCCAAAACGGTGATGAAAAAAAGAGAATCTAGAGAGGGGAAAGAGTGAGCCAAGCATTTGACACCCACTAAAAGCTTAAGGCCCACGAGTTCGGTAACGCATCCGTAAATAATCACCGACTGATCTCTGTATCTTATTGTATAGGTTTCGCTCGTCTTAGAGTCACTTCGTTAGGATTATTGCTACCTACGAAAATTCAATTTCCACTATCTTTCTTGCATTTGGTGTTAATAAAACGCTAAATAGAAGTGATAAATCAATTTCAAATGATAATTGTAATTAATTGATCTGTATCTCTTATTGCCAGTGACCCTCAATCTAGCAAAGAAGTTTTAGCATAAGTCAGAGGAAAATTTTTCGTCTATTAATAATCATTAGTATTAGTAATCATTAGTGAATTCTCGTTGCGCTTCATTGTAATCTTTTACTAAACTGTTAATCTTATTAATTGAAATTCAGATCTATTAACTGCTAGCAATTTAACGAAGCTCGCTTACTTTTAACGGTCCAGCTCCTGTGAAATTTCCATGAGAAAAAAAAAATCTATAACTGCAAACTGCTTCTAAAACTGTGATTACAAATTTATTTGTGCTATGTGTCATAAAAAGATTCGATATTATATTGATATTATTATTTTTTAAGTAGTTTTAGAAAATTACAGATTCAAGAATTTTATTTAATAACATACTTTGTGACATATTCAGTATAATAATTTGTAATAAAAAACTGCATGATTAAAAATACACAAAATCATTCATACATATATTATGTAGGTATTTCATCAAATTGTAACCAACCATAAGTGAGATAATTATAACTAAATATTAGCTATTACCGATATTGTAAAAAAACCATCAAATGTATAAAAATTCCAGTTATAAGAATTCGATATAAAATCCATATAAGTAGAAAATATTATAGAGAAATTACAAAAATTACTGTTAATTTAAAGACTAAGTTTGAAAAAAATTTGATTAATTTTATATCTTTTTTGTTTTAACTGTAAATTTTCAACCGCATTGAAGATAATATTTTAGCTTTATTTTTTATGGTTAGGTTTCGTACACTCGCATAATCTCTGGAAATTTTAATGAACTATACAATATAAATATAGAATAATATACATATAATGTATATATCACGCTTTCGACATAATAAAAGTGTATATATAAATATATGCACAAACAATTATTTATTCCATTAAATCTTTTGTGAATAAAGAAAATGTGGCCAAATTAGAATTAACGATAATTTATTCGAGGCAAAACCAATTTCAGTATTTCATAATTATTTAACTAATTATATAACACATTTAATATAATTTAAAGGTAATGTCGTTCTATAAATATTTATTATACGTAAATATGCTTTTTTTACGTAGAAAAATCAAAACAAATACTATTTTTATAATAGCTAACAAGTTTTTTTATTAATTTGTATCCTTTTTGATACAAATTACAATTTTGTGTAAAAATATGATCGGAACGTACAATTTTTATTCAGTTAATTTTTTTTTTATACTGAAATAAAATCCGTCGCTGATAAAATATTCAATATATATTGGCAATAACTCTTTTTGGCTGTTTTTTAGTATTATTTCATTGGATATTTTACAACAGAACCAAATACAAAATTCCTTCAAAGAGATTCACTAAATGTATTTATACGTAAAGAATTACAAATATTCTTTTTTTTTTGAAAATGATTGTTATTAAATATCAATTAATATTAATAATAAAAGCTTTTGTATTGTGCAGATTTGTTTTATTAAATTTAAGGCAACTCTCATAAAAAAAAAATTGACCTACCTATTAAAAATATGAAATTTCAATTTCCTTGTGCTCGACATTAAAAAATGTAATCACTAGCACCTAGATTTGATACTTTGACATCAAAGAAAAATGTAGCATTGTATCTTACTGAGCATGAAATTTAATAACACTCAAATAGACTTATCACCTATTTTTAAAATATTAAGAAAATAATGAAGCAAAAAATTGAGGTAAGAAAAAAACTTTCTTCTGGTATAACCGAAGATGAACCAGCGTAATTGTCTTAATAATGATATAAAGCTTACACTTTGGTATAAAGATTTAAAAGTCCGATAAATTTTTAAAGAACATTGCGATAATCAGCAAGATATAGTCATGAATTTGAGAACACCTTGGACGATAATCATTAAATCCAGTAACATCAGTTTTTCCCGCGCGTTTTATAACTTAATATAGATAAGCAAATTTTGTTCGTTCGGATTGTTATTGCGTTGTAAAGTGATTGCCTTTTTTGCATCAACATCAATGGCTTTACGATCTGTCAAGTAACTCACTGTCTAAAATAATTGGAACCCTATGGTCTACTATACGAAGGGCATAAAATACTTTTATTCGACAGTATAAGTTAGAATATATATTTACAGTGTTGAAATCCTTCTACGGAATTAACAGGATACGCTCACATTTAAAGAGATAACTTCGCTCAAAAATTTCGGGCAAATGTATTTTATCATTAAGCCTAACATCGCTCACCACTCGAAGCTGCCAGGCTCTACAACTGCATTTACAAAACAATCGATCAAGTTCGCTCATAGTCTGCTTAAAAATTGCACTAAATTCTTCAAACGCGGACTTCGGATACCCGCATAATCGTAACGTATGACACTTTAGAAATCCAGAAGCCCTCTTTTAGCTCCCCGTACAATCGGGAAATATTTCGCAATAATTGATCGATGCTCTAAGTTGCGGAATAAAGCGATTCCTAAAAGCCCCGATACAAGATTGAGGAACAAAAAATTGCGCTTGAAATAAATCCGTCGCAAAAGTCGTTCGCAGTCCGCTCCAACGCCGCGCTTAAGCAACGGCTTGGGTGGCGAAGGGAAATGTAAAAAAGGGCAGAGCGCGACACGAAGGGTTAATATAAAATTAGCTCGGCGAGGCGGTGGACAAGTCCGACCCAAACTCGGCGACTTCACCCTTCAACTGGCTTAAAAAAAAAAAAAAGAGAGAAGAAGGAGAAGAAGAGAGAGAGAGAGAGAGAGAGAGGAAGGAGAAAAACCCGACGAAATTTCAATCCCTCCCGAACAGGGATCGCGCGTGCCTCCCTCCCAACCCCCCCCCCCCCAGCGTCGGCCCTCTCCAACAGTTGGTCGATGCATTTTACGTTCTCGCACAGGAGTAAGGAAATTGACAGGACTGACGTCGTCGTTGTTTCTCGCTCGCACCAGCGCCTGGCGATACGACATCGGGCTTGCGCGAAATCGATTTTGGTGGCTACTGCCGCGTGCATCAAAGAGCGAGACGGACGGCCTTAGCTTAAGTATCCCTCCGTGTATCGATGCCAGCTTACGCGCTTGTATGCAGGGCTTGTGCGCGTGTGCGTGTGCGTGCGTGCGCCCGCGCCTGCGTGACTGTTTGAGTTGTGAGAATTTGAGAGATAGAGAGAGAGAGCGAGCGCGCGAATTAGGAGGCAAGCGGAAGGAAAGGAGAAAGTTGAGGCGAGAGAAGATATTATGACGTCAGCCACGCTTGCGACGCGTCCGCGTCCACATCCGTGACCGAATTATCAATAGGATGGATCAAATGTATTTAGCGAGTGCATACGTACAAAAGCAGGAGTACACGTACTCACACGAGGTCGTAAACATGCCTACGTATAGGCAAATATATGTATATATATATATATATATACACATAGAGAGAGAGAGAGAGAAATTTCTATGCATTTCTTGCGTATCTTTTCATCGTCGATACACATCCACACGCACCCAGACGCACCCGAACGATTCAGTATACACGATTGTCAATTCATACAAGGCACAATATGGTATGTAGATATTACTTTGATATAGTGTCAAATAGATGGTGCACACTCAAAACATTATTAAAATAATGGTGGTACAGTAATTACAATATCGTGTGAAGATCCTTTAATACATTTAATAATCGTTCTTTAATAATCAGATCTTATGGCTGTGCGTTGAAAAACTAATTTACATGGTATAAAAACTCGATTAATTTAATATAATTACTTACGTTTATTATAATTTCTTATTCAAAGTCCCCAAATTATGCATAATATTTATACAATAGTAACAAAAATACTATTTAAGTTAGTGCAATATTTAGACATTTATAGACATTTATAGTTATTTGCAATTAAATAATACAGAAATAAACCTTTAGGTTGTAGTCTTAAAACTGTATCATGTGTCTTCTATATTAAAAAATGATACGAATAAATTCATTAAAACTCTCAGAAATATATTTCACTAACGCAATTAAATATTATTCGTTAAGGTAATTAGAAGCATCTATGCCAAAGCCAATTCTTAAAAAAAATGTGCTTTAGTCACGTTCAGACATTAACCAATACTATTAGAAATATATATGTATGTACCTGCTGACATAGTTTTTCTAGTTAGAACAAATGTTTCAATATTATTTTCCAATTATACATATTACACCCTTATTATTAGGTGAATTATTAATTTCAAATAAATATGTAATATACTACTATATATTATTCTAAATCTTATTTATGAAATTGTTATTCTTGATTATTACCATTCCCTTTTGACTTTTTGATGAATATAAAATATATATATATATATATATATATTATTTTGTATATAAAAAAGAAAAAATGTAAATATTAGATTTTATTGCATTCTCAATTCTGTATAATGTTAAAGTATTTGTATTTGTACAAGTAAAATAGGAAATCTCCCTAAAGTTGAATGTTCTTTATGGCTATTATTGATTTTCATTGTAGGAAATCGATGCAGGAAATTACAATTATTATCGCATATGTATTTTATACAAGTATATGTATACCCATACATACATACATGTATACATATCTATACACAAATTTCTTACGTATACATAAATTAGCCTTTCTGCAATTTCACGATAAGCTATATTTATAAAAAAAATCCAAATTGACCATACTGTGTATTTCAATTTATAATTTTTTTTTTTTTTTGTTTTTTAAAACTGTGACCTAAATTTTTGTTTAATATTTCTAATTATTTACATTCCGCGAAATGATGTTTTCGTTGACGTCTTTTTTTTTACTCCGCGTGCACTTCAAACAAACATTATTTTACAACTTACTAATTTATTTTTGCATTGAAAATTAGACGCAAAAATTACGAGAACGTTTTAAAGATAAAGTTGCGTTAACATTAGCATTTTACGATTGCAGCTGTTTATAAATTTTACAAATAGAAAGTTAAAAACTTTTCAAATTTCTCGTGACATGCTCGTACTTCATAATATACGCGAAGCCGAATACTCCATATATTTTATGTATACATTGTACGGTCCTAGTATCGCTTTCCTCAATTTACAATCATAGAGAATGGAATATACATTAAGATGTTATGCGTAACTCCGATCCAAAGGTTAAATGTAGCCAACGGATCCAGTAAGGACTTATTTGATAAATTATTCATGTACTTTTATGGGCAAATAAGGTTTGGAGACTTATATATATATATCATGGGGCCATGCCAAGTAAACACGTCTCGTATTAATTACTCTAACTAAGCGACTTCGTTATCGAGGATATCGAAAGATTTCGCAATCGAAATGGAAGTGTAGGCGAGCGTAACAAGCGGCTCCCAACGTGATTTGCTACCATTTCCGCTTAATTAAAAAGAACCCCGAGCTTATAGTTGCCATTTAAGTTTACAACTGGTGCCCTTGTAGCGCGCACGACCTCGCATAACCCCGATTGCCCGTTAAAGAGGCCCCTCGGATTAGCTCGAGCCTCGAAAGCTCGAATTCGAGCCTCGAACCCACAAGGAGCGCAAACTGCTTTCCTATTAGTTCGAAGATCTCGATTCGCGGGGGCGTACTCCCTCTCGGCGTACCGAGGAGCGCATTTCGGACGTTGTTCGCTCGAGCAGCTAAGAGCGTCTTCCGGAGTGGCTTCGTTAAATACTTCGGCGACGATGTAAGTTGCTTAATGCGCTCGAGCAAGTGGCTGCTCTCGGCTGATTTGCCAAATGGGATAGTGAGGGCTCCCGGGCAGAGAGAGAGAGAGAGAGGATACCGCCGATGCGAAATCACCGTGGCGCCGCTCGGGCGCGCTCAGAAAATTTCGGCATCCGGAGCCTCCTGCCGGGCCGCCACTGGCTAAACGGAGAAATTACCCCCGATGGCTTATTTTACATCGGAGCCAAGCTGCTCGCTGTGCATTTGGTCTTCTCGGCGGATAGAGCCCAATTTCAGCCGCTCCTTATCGCCGGGGCCACAACGAACGCCTCGCTTGTCAATTATTTTTATCTTCGGATTAACTGGCTTTCTTCCCGCACAAGTTGCGCAATCTGATTCCGATAAATTTTCGGACATAGCAGGTTGCGCTTCTGTAAAGTCATTTGTATTCTCGCTCGAGCCTCGTTAGAGCGTTTCACTTTCATTTGCTATTCATTTTAACAGTACGCTATACGTTCTCGGTTAGAAAGCTCTGCTTTCTGCTGAATATAGGTAAACGCAATATTTTTCTTCTTCTTCTTCTTCTTCTTCTTCTTATTATTATTATTATTATTATTATTATTATTAAATGCTTGAGCGAGCGATCTTCAATTTAAATTAAAAGAAATCGTTATTATATATACATGTCGCTCTATTTAAATCATAATATTTGTTGACCAACGCCAAGAAATTAGATGAATCGTTGTAAAAGCGAGTTGTCCGTGTCTGCTTATTTATTATTTAAATCCTTCTTATTATGTTGTGTGAATACTTTAATGAGATGAGTGTTTAGTTGCTTATAAATAAAATATTCATTAAATTAGTATAATTTTATTCTTGACTACTTGGTTCATTACAAAATCGCGCCACCCTCTTGTATTACTGTTATACGTACTTCCCTTTCTCTCTATCTCTTCTCTTTCTCCTCCCTTTCTCCTCGATTCCTATGCTATTTTCCTCACTTTCTCTCTTTGTTTGCCTCTCTCTCTCTCTCTCTCGTTCTCTCTCTCTATCTCTCGTTCTCTCTTCCAAAGTTGCGTGCAAAAGCACATGCTTCAACATAAATTCATTTCCACCGAGTAGAGAATTTAAGTCAGGCAACTGGAAATTCCAAATTCAAAATTACCATCTCGTTAGCTGATTGTTTGTGCATTACAAGTGAATAATTTGAAAAAACGGCAGGGTTAATATTAATTGCAAAGATGATATCAATATTACCGCATAATGTTCGTTAATAAAATGGATAATATGTTTAATATTTCCTTATTAATAGAATTCAGTACATTGAACATTTATTTATCTACAATGAAATTTTATTCGGTAATTCTTCTTATAATCATGAATTTTAACAAAATTTATCTATGTTTTGATATTAAAGACAAATAAATTATGAAATAATTTTGAATATTAAGCTCAGCAATTAATCAAATTATAACCCACTTATTATTACAATAAAATATTTGCATACGTAGATATGGTATAAAAGTTATTATTTTCTTAATTTTTTAATAAAATATTATCAATGAGTTGACGAATTAATATCTTTTGCCATATGTAATTAATGCAAAATAATGGGGATGGATCAGATGCTGAAGATAAGCATCGCCAAAAGTGTTATATTTTTCGTATTTTTAATTAAATTAATTAGAAAATTTGAACTGCAAAAATGACAATTTATACATTAATTATAAAAGAAATAGAGATGCATGTTCATTACATTTACAGACTAAAATTAATTAGTAAATTACGTGCTTCTTTCATGTCTCAAGTAGCTATCATGTATTTTATAAATAGGTGCTATGTAATACTATATCACTTTAACGAAATATTTAATTACAGAAATCTCTGCTTAATTTTAATTACCATTTATAATTTAATCTTTTGCATGCAGTAAAATTTACTTATTGTATTTCTTAAAATTTTATTAAAACGTTTACAAAAACATAGCATCACTTTCAACAAAATATAGAATTTACTAGAAATATCTTCCAGCTATTCAGTTTATTAAATGATTAAATTTAAATATTAATAAATTTTAAATTATGCATAAACTTTGTCATACAAACATGTCATCGCATCATAAACGTGACCCGTAAAAATGGTTCAAAATTTATTTGTTAACATAAATAATATTCTACGCTACTAATCTGAGTATATAAATACAATAGATTAATTATCTAGCATTTTATTTATTCTTGTAACTCTATCGTGATATTGTTAATTAGAATGCTCTATTTCAATAAATAATGAACATTATATACGATGTTCAATTATTTTTTTACATTCTCTTGTATATCGATATTAATTTTCAATAAATTAAAAAAACATCCGTTCAAACTTCAAAAATAGCATCGTTATATATTCATATTTTGGGATTTTACATTTAGATGATACAAAGCAACAACATGAAGTGATTGAAAATTTTAAATATAAATCCATTAAACACGCGTACTCTTTTGATCTTTTCTTTTAACGAATAATTTTTAGTTTTAAATTTGTAGAAATACTTTATAAATTTTATATAAAAATATGAAATAAGTCATATTTTTTTACGTAATATAAAATCTATTAATCTTATATAAAAAAATATATGTAAAAAAGAAAATTTTTAGTAATTGAAAATAAAATCATTTTCGTAAGGTTCTTTGACGGGAAAATTTTTATAAAACTTGTTGATTAGAATTGAGCTTCCATATGTATTTTATTTGCATTAAAAACCTTTAACCTTAAAAAATTAACTGAATAAAATTATTATTAAATTAATTTAATCTTTTTTACTTAAGAAACTGTCATACTTCAATCAAATTCAATTTAAAATCTAAAACTCGAACTAATGTTTTTGTTACTCCATGTCATGTTTAAAACGTTATTTCCATGCATAATGACATTTGACCATTTTCGAAAGATAAATAAATAGACAATAAATTTTTGAAACTTTTTCCGTGGTTGTCGCAATGTAATTAACAAACAGTGTTGAGGGAAAAGTGAGAAATAAAATTCTCAATAACTTGTCTTAATTTTATTATTTCTCATATTAATAGCACATTGACATATTTTCAATATGTGCTCAAATATGAATACGAATAAATTAAAAAAAAAACTGTTTTATGGGTATACATCTTATGTGAGTGGCCTATGTATATATATATATATATACATATATTTATTTAATATTATAATTGGAAATATTTAACAATTATAATTTAGTCGTAGTACTATTTTTTTTATAATTATCTACATTCATTTAATTAATCAATTAAAACGTAAGAATATTAAAGCTCGTAAATAACAATTCATTAATTTATATATGTAGATGAAAATCCAAATAATATTTTAATTTTAAGTTTATTAATAATTTAGATTAAAAAATGAATGGTAAATATTTGATTTGTGTACGATTTGTACACGGTAAATATTTAAGTTTATAATAATTTTGACAATGGACTAAAGGTTAATAATTTACTAATGTAAATATATATTTTTTTTATTAATAATTAGAGAATATGAATTAGATTGCAATAAAGAAAACTAATTATATTTATACTAATTATAATTAGATTTATATTTAAAACATATATTTATATGTTCTCAGAATTATAATTATAAAGATACTTTTAAATGGACATATATAATACATAAAAATTACAACTTAGGGGATATATTTAAATCGATGATAAATGAATTAGAATAAATTAAAATATTTGACAATATGATTATTTTCTGTAATTGGAATTTCTTGTACATTGACAGGATTCTTTAATGTTTAAATGTTTGGTCAATTCTCGTGTACGATGGTTAAGCGGTCGGAAAGTTCGAAATCTAGAGGGGGTGGGGGGAATGTCCCGTTCTCAAGAAATTTGAAAAGCAACAGGTTAATAAAATTTCCAAAAAAGCCCAAAAAGCACTTGGACCAAAACCTCACGTTCAGTTCATAACTCGGGGGTATCACGAGCTTTGATCCTGGCGCTAACTCCTTCGAGGATCGGAGCCAAGGATCGGGTATACGCTTGAAGCACCGGGAAACACGTTCGCCGCGAGGCGGGAATTACGAAATAAGGCATCGACACCTGGATTTAGGCGCGGGAGCGAGGGAAGAGCCACTGGCCTGGTAGAGAAGACAGAGAGGCGCCTAAATGAATTTCATCGTTGGGTAAGCCACTTTCGCTACCGGAGCCTCGGCGATCAGGCCGCTCGATATAGGCGAGGCTCGAGTTAGGAATATCGATTTAATCTTCCACGGGTACGGCGCGAGCTCGAAGCGCTAGAAAGGAAAGGGTCCTGTCGTAGGAGCAGAGGCCGCAGCAGTATCTCGTTGGGTTAGTCTTCGGATGAAAAAGGAAATTATCATGTCGAGGCGGAGGACGGGAATAGGACGGGCCGACCGCCGAACTGATTGGACGGCGCGAAAATGAAGGGTCGCAGGGCCGGGGCGAGGGTGCGGACGGCTAGGGGGGGGGGTCAGGAGGGCCAAGGGAGGATCGTCGGGCGACTCAAAAAGTAAAAGGTCGTTCGGCTGCTGTTGTTTGCTCGGCCAGCAGAGGCGCGGGGAGGATGTGCGGTCGCGATGTCCAGCCCGAGGGTAAGGGACTCGAGGGAGAGAGAGAGAGAGAGAGGGGGGGAGGGATAAAAAAGGCAGTAGCCGGACGGCTGAAGCCTCCAGGTGGCTGGGCTTACGTAAGTAAAAGAAGCAGGAGGACCGCCCGGTGGCGGAGATGCAAGCGGGCGAAGGGACGAGGCTCGAGGGAGGCCGAGGGAGGCCGAGCTTCAGGTGAAATGGACGAAACGCGGGAGCGAGGGAGGTCGGTCGGTTGCGGCGACGGAAGGAGAAAGGATGGATGAAAGGACGCTTACCAGCTACTACCTATTGATCGCCAATTCTTTTTCTCTTGTTGCATATTAGGCGCGCGAGAGCTAGTCTCTCTTCTCCCTCCCTCTTTGGATTTTTTCGCCGGCTCCTCGTTCGCGCGTGCTCTCTCTCTCTCTCTCTCTCTCTCTCTCTCTGTCTCTCCTCTGTCTCCTCTCTCTCCCTCTGTCCCTCCTCCCTCTCGCTCACTTTCTCTTTATCGTCGACGTTGCCGCATCGTCTCGTCCCTCCGAAAGATGATGCGCGCTTACGTGTGAGTGAGAGCCACCCCTGACGCGCCGTTGCTGCCCCTCCGGTGCTCCACCAGAGGCAGGCGACGGGGGCCGACGATGGAGACGACGAGGACGACGAAGAGCTCGACCGTCGTCGCTCCTCTCGCCGGCAATGTTTCATTTCGAAATAGTGACTACCTGTATTGAGTAGGGGTGGACCCGCCTAGACTGCCAGCGTCTATCCCCTCGGCGGGGGCGGGCTGTTGCGTAGCCCCCGAGGCCGGAGAGGAGCTCCGGGGGATATCGCCCCGGTGGACTCGCGGCTCCTTTCGCGGTGAACGCGGCCCGGGGGGGGTGGACGCGATGTCGTTTTCGTGGAAAGGGACGATGGCCAGGCCGGCGGGTAGGAGTCTCGGACGCCCGAGCGGGAGTTCGCTCGGGCCGGATTAGGACGTGCGACGATGGCGGGGGCGGCGGCGGCGGAGGCGGCGGCACGAGGGGGGGGCCGATGGCTCGTCGATGCTATCGAAAGCGGGGATGCGATGCAGATATTTGTCGCGGTGATACTTCCACGGTTCCGAGCGACCGTCGTAAAAATCTTTTACTCTCCTCGTTCGCGCGCTAATTTTACTAACTTGCTGGTCATGCGTTTATTTCGTCTGATCAACGGAATGCATCTACATCCGTATGCTCGGGTTTTTATAGGTACTTATTTTCGACGACTAATGATGCCCGAGATAATTAGGCATTTCTGTAATAGCTTCGTAAAAGTACTGCTTTCTAATCCGTGTGTATTAAAGAAAAATCGTGGATTCTTAAGAAAAAGTTTTGTGCCTTGAAATGGGTCATTTTTTTTCTTCTAATTTCATTGATTTATTGATTAATGTGTAATATGCCTTTATCGTAATAACATAAGAAATTTATATCGAATTATTTGAGCGAAATTGTACAGTTTGCGGAAAGCAGCATTAGCACATACGATTCATAAATAAATGAAAGGCAATCGCACAAATTCAATTCATTAAGCGATACTTGACGCGAGGTATTACATATGGAAGATTATATATTTTTAAACGAACAATGTTGCAACAGTAAATGAAAATAAATAATTTGAAATATTGGAAGTGAATCGACAGAATTCGCTGGTATATCAAAAATGATGCTTTGAGAATAAAATGTATCGAGTGCCGAAGCACATAAAAGCTTAAACTCAATCACCCTTGAAAGAGAAACCGACAGAAATTAATAAAAAAAAAAAAAACCTTTTCCATTCAATACAGAGTGGCACAGAACTGGCCTGGCTCTACACGGCCGGCCGGTGGAGAATGTAAATTTAATTATTTTTGTATAGTCGCATAATAAATGTGTCAAGTGAATTAGTTGTCTCTCCGCGCTTGGAGCATCGGCCGGGGGCTCAATTCGAATTTAGATTTTTCCGGCGAGCGCCGCTGGTCCCGGTGGCGCGCGGCTCGGGGCTGTCGTCGAGGGCTCGAAGCAGGGACGGCAGGGTTAAGGAGGTAGAGCCTCGGGGACGAGGTCGGCGGCAGGGTTGTAGCCCGGCTAATGCCATTCGTCACGGCTCGAAAATCCATGCGAGCGGGCTTCCGACTCCTCTCCGGCCCTTTGTTCGCGGTCAACTTGTTGCGGGCCGCGCCGAGAGACTCGAGCTCCAGTGCCCCTACGCTCGGGGGCTGGCGTATAATGCGGCTGCGAAAATCGGATTTTGCAGAATCATAAGTTATCGGGGGAGCATTTAGCGCGAGGCGGTTATGCTAATTTCTTCGATTAACACTTCGTTAATATTTCACCGATAGATTGCACGACCTTTCCTCCGCTCCTCCTGCCGTTCAATTGGATGCGGCCGCGATTACGGCCCACCGCTTTTATGGCGCGTTACGTTATTATTTGATGAAAGTGTTATTTATTGGCTTGTTTAACTTCCTCCCCCCGCTTCCGCCCAGCTTATTAGCTAAGCTCGCAATTTACAATTGTGCTCCTTACTTTCGGGCCTCCCTGCGAAGTTCACTTGCCCAAGGGTTGCACGGCCATGCCTAAGGAAAAAAACATTTAACCACCTTTAATTAGCCTTAATATTTATTGGGCTTTTGGACTCCACTATTGAATCGTACTCCCATATTAATAAATAGATTTGATATCATTGCTATTAAGGGTATCGTAAATATTAGCCTTACTATTATTAATAGTTTAGTTTTCGTTTCGGTATTGGCTTAATGCACGAAATTCATATTGCCGACGAGGGTTTGCACTTCCTTCTTTATAAGATGATAATCGGAGTACGATTTGAAAGAAAATGAGACTGACCTCTTCGTATGCCGAAGTAACGTAAATTATTAGTATGCCCGAGTAACGAATTGCAGCCCAATCGATAAATTACCAAGAAACATTGTTTAATCTTTAAGTATACGAGATTCAATTCAGCATAAAAGTTTTAACGTACAGAGCGTGGCTCGCTATAAGCTATCGATCGGGCCCCCCCCCCCCGAGTGAAAGATATCGCTGTCCTTGCACTCGGTACCGATGAAAATTAAGCGGCGACAATAAAAAAAAAAAAAAAAGAAAAGAGCTGCCCTCAAAAGAGAGAGAGAGAGAGAGCCTCCTCCTCGCCGGAGCGACGTCCCGATAAAAAGGCTCGCCAAGAGTCGGGAAATGCTCGGGCCGCGCTACGGAGGGCGGCCGACGAGGAGGGAGCCTTGATTATTATTCCTTCCCCGAAACCCACAAGGAGAACAACTGAGCAGCATCGGTCATCTTCTTTTTTGCAGGCGAGCGGAGCGGGGCAGAGCGACGGCCGGCAAAGGAGCTTCGAGGAGCGGTTGACGGGCTCAGGAGGAGGCATCAGCCGAGGTCATAGCGAGCCGCGAGCCGAGGGCCGTGGAGGCAAACCCTGGAGGTGAGCGTCCCTTGTTAATTCGATCTCTCGCTCGGTTATTTGCTCGAGGAATTACGTGCGCGTCGCCGGCCGATTCAATAAGAATCATAATCCTCTCGTAGCCAAGACTCCGAGCTCTTGTTTGCGTCTGCGTCCCCTGTAAGATCCGGTCGAGGTGAAAATGATCGAAGACCAGCAGCTCTAACCGAGGCTCCATTTTGATTTGAGTGCTGTTTTAGCTACACCCGGCGAATGAACTTTTGAACTGCCGAGTCCGCCGAGGCTTCTTTTTTTATCGGCCTCAACCGATTCAACCGATCCATTTGATTACTCCGATTACGCGCTCCCGGACAAGACGAACACAATTTAAAATCAATACCGCGGAAGAGCCAACTTCGAAGTCTTTACAATTTATTAAACAAATTTCTTCGTTCGCCGTTCGAATGGAACGAGCATTTAACGATTAGCCCGAATCAGGCGAACACTGTTTTTTAATTTTTTTTTACAACGGTTTTCTCGATTTACAATCGGTGTGTGCTAGGATTTCAAATATAAAGCAAAATTCAAAAAGCAATATTAATTCTTAAACGTTTTGAAAATGGATGCCCATAAAGAATGTAGTCTAGTTAGAATATCTAAAAGCGTTTATCAGGGTAATTAATTTTATATTATTTTAAAGCTTTAGAATATAGTTAATTAAAATATACATCCGACGCTCTCTTGCGTTAATAAAATAATAGCAGTATCGCTTTTGTCGTAGTTTCTGTATTTTTTTGCGTTTACAAAGAGCCTCAAAATATATGATTACGTGAACATAAATAAATGAGTTACACGTGACAAACAAAAACAAATATGTTATATCATAAAATTTGCTGTATTATTGTAATTTATATATCTTGTAATGAATGCGGGATACGTAAATTTTCAACTGTTATAAAAATTATGAACAAAATAATACCGCGTTTTCAGCTTTAAAACGTAAGCTTCGCATCTGCATAAAAGTAACCATGAAAGAGAACAATTTGAAGAATTTTTGTCTGCAATAAATAAGGAAAAAACATATTTTTTAAATTTATTTACTAAGAGTTTTAATTAAATAGTTACATATAATTAAAAAAATTTGTTGTACGAATTAATCAATTTTATTAACTATTATTACAAGATTTTGACAATAAATACGCAAATAAATGCTCTGCGCTTTAAGGTTATGAAAGTTTAAGCCTGAAATTTAATTAATTCATAAGTTAAATTTGATTAGGAAAAAAAAAATTTGCATAAGTTTAAAACAAATTAAATGAATAAAACGTACAATCTTTGCTTTATTCATCATTTTGAGCTTTGCTACGTATGTTCATGTATATCGCATTAAAATAATATATTTAGTCATTTAGCCAGCTCGATTTCTTTTTTAAAAATAAATTAAAAATTTAATCTTAAATTGATACATAAAATATAAATGAATTTCGATAAGAATTAGAGCACTAGACTTTTGAGCCATGGATTTTTAAATTATTAAGGTATTTTTAAACACTAATTGCGAAAATGAATCAATCGTATTTGATATTAATAGGTCATTGTTTCCATGATAGTAGCAATTTAAGATATTCGTTCAAAGGATTCGATAAAAATTGACTTTAATTCAAATACGAAGAAGACGAAAAACTACTTTCAAAACTGTTTCTAAAGAATGCGCTTAAAACTAAAATCGATTTTTCCAATGGTCTACAAGTATAATAAGACTGAAAGTATATATAATAAAGCATAATTTGTTCTTAAAAAATTCTTTTCAAGATTTGATTTAAATTACGAACCGAGCTTTTCTAAAGTACATTTCAATTAGCATTTATTGTTAAGCTTGGAAACACTCGAAGCAATATTATTTTCATTTATATTTATACAATGCAACGAATGGAGCTCGTTGTGTTCCACTTATACACATTGTACAATTATAAATGATAATGTTTATAATTCGTTAATTATTGACCGTTGGGCAAAAGTGTTCATGCAATATGGAGATTTTCAGGGTACCTACAGGACCATTACCCTCCCCCTAAACCTATTACCCCTTAAAATAGCGTGTATCTGTTTACATTATTCGGTATTGATAAATGATACTAGACACTTATGTTTATAAATATCGAACGTATCGAAATAATTACGATTTGGAGCAGAAGCTCGTAGTTGTATTTTAGGAAAATTGCAATTTTCGTCAAATTTTATTAGACAATTTTAAAAGTGCTCGAGTAACGTGAAAATGACGAAGTAAACCGAGGGAGGAAAAATCTTTCAAATCTAAAAAATGGTTTAAGGCCAAAGTGTGTTTAAGCAACGAGGTAAAGGCCAAAGTTAAACCTGCGTTACCGAAAAATAATAACAATGGTAGTCAATAATAGTAAGCTATTAAGAACGGGAGAAACGCGTAATATTGCACGCGGAGCGGCCGAGGGGTGAAGGGAGTCACTCCTGGCACCGGGAGAGGCTGCTCGCGTTAAAAAAAAAAAAGTACCCACCGAGTCGTCGATCGGCTCGTCGCTCCTCTTGGCCCGAGGCGCGGGGACAGGAGACGATGAGCGATGGACGATGGCCCTCTCGAGGGACAGGGATCGCAAGCAGGGAGGAAGGAAGGAGGCAGCCGGAGTCCAGGATAAGGAGAGAGTAACCGAAATTTGTGTGTGTGTGTGTGCTTGCAGGTGGCAGGAGGGAAGGGGGCGCGCGGGCGAGTCCTTGACACACGAGGCCGGCCTGGACGCACACACATCCCTAAGATGTGATTTCAAAAATGGCGGATTGCCCCTATGCCCGCTGCATACAGGAACGGAAACACATTCGCCGGGAGCTGCTGCGATGGACAAAGAATATGGTCTTCGTAGTCGGTGAGTATCGTCGATCGGCGAGCTTTGCGGTCCCCGGCCCTGCATCAGATCGAGGCGCTCGCGGGCATCCGATCGCCTCCGGTCGGCCCCCTTTGGGAGGAGGGGGTGGCGGCGATCGATGCGCGGACGCTTCAATTTCCCGTCCCCGGTCTCGGAGCCTTCCACGGGCTTCCCCTGAGCGCGTTCAGGCCTCCACCGTCCGGTCGGCCTTCCTCGCGCCACTCCCGAGAGCTCAGCCCTCGATCCGCCCGACGATCTTGGCTTCTCTCCGTGGAGAGGCAGAAGCCAGGAAAGCTACCCTTCGCCTCGCCCAAATCGGCGGCTCTGGGGGCGCCCGGGGAAGGCCGATCGGCCCTCGGACTACCGGCGGCTATCGATCCACTCGGCGATGGCAATTGTCACGACCGGCCGGAGTTGGTGTGGCTCTCTCGGAGCCGGGCGAATAAAAATCTCGCCGCGGGGTAATTGAGAGTCGGCGGAGCAGGAGGAGGCACCGGGGCTGGGCCGCGGCCGCGGCGGGGCGGCGGCGGCGGCGGCGGCGGCGATTCTTAACCTCGGACGCGGCGCGCACAAATCTGGGTCATTCGATTCATCGCATTAGGTTCTTTTCGTACGCGGCGACTTCGTGCCGTCGGGTTTCAGCGGCTCCCGCCGGGTCGCGATGTTTTATTGATTTTTCTCGCTGCGTTCCAGGCCTCTCCCGCACTCGCCGGCGTGTTTACAGTCGGCGCGAGAACCTTTTGTTTGGAGTGTTATCGAAATTCTCCTTAACGGGCTTTTCATTTCCCGAGTCCCACAATGGACGCGAGCTTCGATTATTATGCGCCCGTGCATCGCCCGCCCGCCCGCCCGCCCACCTCGCCTGCTCGCCTTCTATTCGCCCATCGGGCTTTTTTCTAATGCCGGGACATCATCCATTATTCGAATCGAGGCCTCGGCACGGCCATCGTCGCCAACCGGAGTTTATTTATTTATCCCATTATGAAGATCGTTCCCTCCTGTGATTTTCATCGACCGAGTTTTTTCCCTCCCTCTTCTCGACTAATTCCTTCAGGATTTCGATGGCGATATCAAATCGCATCGATGATAATGCTCTCGGTGTTTTGCCCCTCTTTAATTGTAATGATTTTTTTTTGCTTATATTAAAAAAAATTTTCATCCGCCAAAGCCCACTCTTTTTTTTTGTTTTTTTTTTTTTTTTTTTATAATTAACTTCGATATTTCATTGCATGGATATTGACAATAGCCGATCGATTCCCAATGATCGATTAGTCCGCCAGTTTTATTTATTAAAACGGACCGAAAAACACATAATAAGTAACACGGCAAATGAAATAACGGATGAAAATGGAAAATCGATTGAACGTGAAAAGAAGCGATTCCTCTTTAAAATGGTAAAACGGATATTGCATTGTGTACGAAATTTGTTGATCGATGAAAAAATTTAAGAAAATCAAAAGGACAAAAGACCAAACCCCTGCGCCAACGCAATACTAAAAGGCCCCCGAGTACTCCCAGACGTCCCGGTATAAACACCCCCAAAATTGCGAAAACACGCAAAGATAAAAAGATAAAAGATACATATACATATATATAGAGAGAGAAAGAGAGAGAGAGAGAGAGAGCCTGAAAAAGAGAATGGCTTAGGGCAGTGGAAGAAAAACAAATAGAAAAGGGAGGGGAGACTCCCACAGTACTTACGCAGTTTTGCGTGTACGGCGGCTGTGGTGCCTGTCAAAGTTTGCCGAGAGAGGAAAGTCACAAAGGGAGGATGGAGGGATCGTCGGCTTTTGTGGCTCCCGCAACGCTCGGAGTCTCTTTTGATCGGGGAAAGATGTCCATTGCCGATTTGAGAGAAACGCGCGACTCTCAAAAAAGGCCTTGTGAAAGAATAGACGCTCTCTTTGCGGAGAATTAAGCGATATCAGGCAGAAACGAAACCCACAATAAGTTGAAATACTGAATTTGACGGGCTTTCTATGTCCTCTTACTACGATATTACCCAAATAAAGGCCGGAGGAATATATCGCAGGCCGAATTTCCATCCAGGAGTCGAGGCTTTTATCGTGATGCAGTCGATCGAGCGAGTAGGAGAGCTTTATTAGCCGTAGTGTTTCGGGACGAATTCGGGATGAACCGGAGCGTGTAGCTCTCGACCGAAACAAATAGTATTGGGAACAAGGGGCGAGACATCCTAGCTGAAAGGGGAGGTCACCCCAAGACGCTGAACGAAGAAAGAGGCAACTAAGTGATGGGATAAATAGAAACTAATGAGGAAGGAAAATTCGAGGGAGAGAATGAGCCGCGAGATAGACTCGGTTTAGCAACGAACGTCGAGTGCGAGCCAATAAAGCCCTGCATATACACCGATGATAGCACACAAAGGCTTGGAGGTAGCACGATTCCGAGCAAGAGCGGGCCTAAGTTGTAACTTTGTTTTTGCGAAGGAAGGGCTCCGAGCCGAGGGGCGAGTCTCCGCCCCCTATTCCAGGCAAGTCAGTCCTGGAGAATAGATCGCACGTCGCCACGTACTGCCCGAAATGGAGAGCCTCGAATCCGGGGATGCTGCTCGAGTCCTCGCGCGGTTCTAGGTTAGCCATTTGCTGGACCCTCCGAGATGCCAGACGTCTCGTATTCCCTAGTAGCAATTTGACGAACTCTTGGTCAGCTAAGGCCGCGCTGGAGATCCGAGCGAATCCCCAACGACTGTAATAAAAAGGATCGTCAAAGTTATATCCTTGAATGGATTGCATTGCTTACACTTACCGAGCGTTACAACATTTATTTGCCACTCGTAATGAGTAGCAGTAGGCACAATCAAGGCAAATGAAATTATAAAAAACATGGTCAAATTGCGTGGTTAAGTTTTATGAAAAGTTTGCTTTTGTAAGCTTGAATTGCGCCCTTACGACATTGTTTGCCAGATTAATTTTATCAAGCTGCTTTTTAAAATTTCATAGCATGAACAATGAAGAAAAATATAGACGTGTATGCGATTGTGTATTTAAATGCGTAAATAAAATTACCTTCCTAGTACATCAAGGGAAAGCTCTTTACTCGGTAATGAATGCTCAAGTATCAATTATGAAGAATTTCTTAGGTGCAATATTAAGAAACGTATCATTTCAAAAAGAGTTGGTATCTCGATGTAATTTCAAACACCAGCATTCTAGGAACAAATATTCTCCTCTACCTATGTTTAATCACCTTCGGCTCTGTAATCCGAACTATTTTTTAATCCGTACATGCAAAAACTCGAACGACGGAGTCGAATCGCAATTTAATCGATGAACAAATATACCCCGAGCGCACAGAAATGCGTCTGGGATTTGCAGAAAGCTGTGCTTTCGCAAAAAACGACAGATGTTTCGTCGATAATCGAAAATGCGACTGGAAAAGTCACTACTCGCGTCGCAAAACCAATCGCAAACTAGGATAAAAGTTAGAAAACGATCGGGTGTCGGGGTGAAAATAGGCAAAGGATCTCGAGTAATACGGAAATGTCGGGGAAGCGCACACGAGGTTTTCCACAAGTGTGTGCCGCTCGCCCCCAGACGCATACATAGAGATAGAAATAGAGTCGGGGATAGAAATAGAGGGGGAGCGGAAGGAGGCACGTTTGCGACCTGTTGCCTGGGCACGAGACTGCGAGAGAGAAAAGCCAAATCCTGCTATCGCTCCACTATACGTATATTTCTGAACCATTTATCTTTTTTTCCCTCTCATCCGCTCTTTTCTCATTTCCTTCTCTCTCTCTCTCTCTCTCTCTCTCTCTCTCTCTCTCTCTATTTTCCATATCGGTGGCGGGAGCACAAAGCGGAAGACACGTTACGGCGTGTCTTTCTTTAGTCTGTATTATTCATTAGCTGCTCTTTCAAGCTGTTCAAACTATGCAGTTTTATTTGCTCTTGTTTTATACACTTGCCCGCTTTTTTTCCCGCGAAAGCGGCCTAATTTTCTGAAGTGACTCGAATGGAATTCTCGGGTGTGAGAATAGCCATTATAAAAGAAGTGGCACATAAATTCATACAATAAGCTGCGGCTTCATTAAGTATCAATTTGTGACATTCTGCAAGACGTCCGATAAAATAAATTTGTGCACTGCTATTGACTACGGGTGAGTTAGTGAGCACTGAACTCATTAAATCGTTGCATAAATTATACGTAGCGCTGCGAAAATTGTAAATTTACTTTTTCGTATGAAAGGATCCGATTAAATATAATTTGTAAATAAAAAATTTATTGTGAGTTTTTTCAGTTAATTTTACGCGTATAATTTAAAAAATTTTCTTGTTCATATCGCAAATACTAAACTTGCGTTTAATTTCTTTGTCATCATTTTTGCATCCGAATGATGCAGAATAATCCTAAATGGCTCAGAAATACCGAATAAAATAAATCAAATCGCAACGAATACAATTTCGAATCTCCGAAATATTTATTCCTTTAATACAGAGTTAATCTTAATTTAAAAATCATTGAAAAGGTCAATTATTTTTCTAATTTTCTAAATGAGACGAATAGTTAAGTAAACTCCTGAAAAAGCGTTTACAGAGAGAGAGAGAGAGAGAGAGTGAGTGAGGGAGAGGGGTAGGGGTAGAGAGATAGAGAAATATCGTCAAGCCACGTAATTTATTTGCATTAGAGTGTAAATAAGGTGGATGTGGGTGGCCAATTATTTAAAAGTCTGACGTTACGCAAGCCAGTAGAAGTGAATGGAGAAGTACGTATCCTAGGGCCTGCTGTCAACGACTTCGCTCCGCGTGTACCTTAATCATCGGCGGAAGCAGCCGAAAAGTAAAATGAAAACAAAGAGAGGAAACGCTAGCGGTCTGTCCCGAGCGAGCATAAAGCGGCCCTGGCCGAGGAACGCAAAAACAATTACCGCGCTCGACATAATGCTCGATCAGGGGTGGGATAAAGAAAGAGGGGAGGGAGGGAGGGAGGGAGAGCGAAGGAGGGCGAGCGGGCGCGCAACGAAGCTCGCAGCGCGGCAAGGGCGGGGGGGGGGGAGGCGGTTGCGAGCGGGCGGGAGGCAAACCGGAGAGACGCGAGTGCATAAAGGGGCACGCACACGAGTTCGCGCGCGTGTGCGAGCGTGTGAGTAAGCGGACGCTTCTTGCGTAAAGATCCTGCCTGAAACAATGACCTCAGCCGCACAAAAGGAACCGATGCTGTTTCGGTCCGAGACTCGGGCCTCGTGGGTTATAAAAGATCTTCTATGCACTCCCCGCTATGTCATATATTGTACGGTATGAACTCTATCTCTATCCCTCTCTCTCTCTCTCTCTCTCTCTCTCTCTCTCTATCTCCACCGCCCCCCTTAGCTTACTCAGCGTCGCTCGCTTTTACTCTCTTCCACTCTCATTATTTTAATTGTTGCATTTCATACGCAAACCGAACGAACAGGGAAGGTGGGTTTTTCATGCAAGTTAAAAAAAAAGAAGAAAAAAAAAAAGAAGTGAAGTCAAAGTGAGAAAAGGGTCGCGGTATGCGTTTTCTCCCCGTTCTCGCTTACTCTCTCTCTCTCTCTCTCTCTTTGTCTATATACACGTACAAACAGATTTCTCCTGCACATTTTTCTCTTGTGTAAAAAGATCGGATTCGGATGACGTGCACATGAGATCAATGGGTCAGCCGCGTTTTTCTCGTTCGCATTTGCATGACTGAACGACAGTTCGCCGAGTTCAATAATCATCGTTCGTATGCATATGCATCCAAAGGAAGCGCGATTCTTTTTATTCCCCCTGTCTCTCTTTCTCTCTTTTCCTCTTCGTGTACATATATCGAATGAGAAAAATCGCCTTTTGTTCACTGCGTGAATAACGAGTCTTAGTCTTACTTTGCTCTGCAATTGCATGAAAATTGTTGAATGCACTTTTGGTGAAGCAATACACATGGATCTTATTGAAGTTGAAATTAATACCAGCGAGGAAGAATTTCCGAGCTTCGCAAAACAATTCAAAAATAATTTATTGAAAAATTCTAACCGATAATTGCTCCTTTCATGCAATTTTTTAACATGTTTCACAATTCTTATATAAAAACGGTATATATTAACGGATCTATTATCTCAACTTCTGTAGACTACATATGCATACATTGGATAACAAAAATGAACAATGTTTTTGATCTCTTAAATACAGTTTGATTCGTATCTACCTTATAAAGTTTATTATTATTTGCATGTCGTACTTAATAATGCTTCCATAGATTGTTATAATACAATGGGCATCGATAACATATTCATCTAAGAATGTAATTAACAATTATGGAAATATATCGTACCTAAATTGTACGAACAGTAAATTTATGTAGACTAATAATTGAAGAATACATGAGCGTACTTCTTTTTTTTAAATTAATATATATATATATATATATATCGTTGGATATAATATTTAGCTAAAGGAATTAATGCACCAGACGTTATCTTATCGAATAGTGGATATGGTTCGGATGATCGTATTGTACGATATTTTTATTGCGGAGTAAATACAACGGTTATTGGCATTTATTATATTAGATTAATTTTATAATTCATTTATCGGACAAAAGTGTTGCCAAGTTTCGTATCTCATAAGCCATGGATCACAAGTCTCTATTCTTTACTTTCGTTAAAATAAATACCTACTCGAGCGACGATTGAGTTTGAAAGATATTACAAGTTTCTCATTGTCTTACAATTGGATAAGCACTCGAGGCAAATATTCATATTGAAATTTAACGCCCAATCGACTACAATATTTTTTTTTTAAAGTTCAACAGCTCTGTGACTTAGTTAAAATAGCCGTTAGCCGCCCTTGTAGGTTATGAAAGCTCCATTTCAATAATTTCTCAACCTCCTCTCCCGAACCGCGAGGATGCAAACACAGGCGTTTTCCGCGGTTAATACGCCTGCAGATTTGGGGGAAAGGCTCTAAGGGTAAGCACTCAGTGTCACCTTAAAAGGTTTTCTCAAAGTCACTTGGAACGGTTTATTACCATCTACATTAGCTCTTTCTCTCCCCTAGCTCGAGAAGCAGCTGAAAATCTTATCGCGTAGCAATAACACTCGGCTAATTGCCATTTAAGATTCAGCGCGCGGAGCTCGAGCGATTCTTGCGAGCCGGTTAAGAGCAAGTGCATAATTGGCCAGATAGAAATGCCGGCAGGTGCGCATCCACGCGGGCACGTAGAGGCTCGGGGGGGGGGCGGGGGGAGACATAGATCGATCGAACAGAGGGCGAAAATTGCGTGGAGCCCCGTTGCCGAGCCGGGGTGGCGGAGGGTCGCAGGTTAGTAGCACGAGCCGGGGCGGACCCCTCCGCGGGCCTCAGGCCCCTCGCCGAGAGCGGGGACTCGGCGCCCTCGTTCCGCCCGGGTCGGAGGGACGAGATTCCACGAGGACAGGGCTGAGCGCGAGTCCGGAAGGGCGGCTGAAAAATCGGCGGCTGCGAGAGGAGAAGCTCTCCGGTATCCCACTCGGGCTTCGGCCCCCGCCCCGACGAGGCTGTATTGCCCCCCTCACGAGACTCGCGCCGTTTGCTCGCCCCTGTGGTCGCAGTCGCGCGCTACCCCCTCTATGCCGCTCGCCGCTCCTCGGCCCTTTTGTTTCCCCTCGAAGAGTTCGCGCGTCAACCTCTCTTCCTTCCTTTCCACCCGTTCAATTATACCTACGTATATTTATACGCGTACGCCTCTCGCTCGCTCGCTCGCCTCGCATTGCCATCCCTGTTTTCCTGAGACGCGTCTTGCGCAGACTGCCGTGCATTCGGCGTACCTGTGGGTAAATTTGGAAGGGATGCGCGCTGACGTAGAATGCGGGCCGGGCCGGGACGGGCAGGGCAGGGCAGGGGGGGGGGCAACGGGCGGGGAGGAGGAGCCGAGGTGGAAAGCAACGGCAAATCTGTTCGCATGGCGAGCCAAAATAAGTGTGGAGAAAGTGAAATGAAAGGGTAAGAAGTGATTCGAGGATTTGATAGGATGACGCTTTAAAGGAGAGGAGCAGTAATTTAATACACGTACGGAAATGTTGAATAACTGGGGCTAAATTAAATTGCGACGGTGAAAATTCGAAGGACTCCTTTATGATGACCAAAAGTCTTTACTTTCTACGTTGAAAGTTCTTGAGCGTAAAAAAAATAACCAATTTAAAATGTTAATTACAGAGGAGATTAGCTTCCGAGGATGGGATTTAACCGTAGATGCCAATCATTTATTGTCAATAGCAGTGTAAAATATAACGAGCAGTCAAAAATTGCTTGTTACTGTTCGCGAGTAAAAATTCGTAATTTCACAATGTTTTTTGTAATTATTTTGCGGAGTATTAAGGTACATTAAATAATGAAAACGGAGCAGGAAAGATAAACGAATGGTAAGATGATGTAGAGTAGGGTTTTATGGAGAGGAAAATTTCTTAATTTAACAATTTAATTAGCAAAATCCATATCAGTTTTCCCGTTACAACATTTGCGAATTTGTAATTTTAATGGATGTTGCTTTAATAATTTTGTGGCAGGCCTTACTCGAGAAAGAAAGCAAACTCGAGAAAATACGTAAGGTAAAAAGGGTAGGTCCGAATATTCAGGGAGCAATTTTAAATGCTCGCAGACGTGGCTTTCGCAGGAGGGGCGGGGGTCAGCCTGCGTGAGGACGAAAGAGAAAAATTGAGACAGAGAGAGAGAGAGAGAGAGAGAGAGAGAGAGAGAGAGAGAGGGAGAGAGCATAGAGCGAGCGAGCGAGGAAGCGATATGGTGGGGCAGGGCGGGAGGGAGGGAGTATGCGATAGGCGATGCGAAGAAAGAGGAAAGAAAGGAGGCTCAGAGGAGAAAAACTGGTGCGGCCGCGTGTCCGTGTGTGGGTGGGTGCAGTAGCACGTAGCGCTGCGTGCGCCTTGACCACAGACAACCGTATGCGTCGTCGTCTACGTCGTCTACGTCGTCTACGTCGTCTACGTCGCCGTATTCCTCGCCGTATTCGTAGTCGGCCTCCTCTCCGCGGCACCGCGCCCCAGAGCCTCCTTTTATTCATCTTATAGCGAGGCTCGTTTCCCCTGCGCTCGACTTTGCCCTCCCCTTCTGCCCTTCCCGCCGATTTCGCTCTTCCCACCCGCGTCTCGTCCCACCCCCTCTCGCGCGTGTCTTTGGCCTCTCCTCGGTCACTGCGAGCGCTTATACTTCATCTTTTTCTATATATCGACGTTTTCCTCTTCTTCCGCGTACCCTCCCGCCGTGACGCTCCCCCCTCCCCGCCGGCCCACGACCATCACCTCGGCTCGTCGCCGCCGCTCCTCCGCCACTGCGTTTTCCTCTTTCTTTTTTTTTTTTTTTTTTTTTTTATTTTTTTTTTTATTTCTTCCGCCCTCGCTCTCCGTCTCTCTCCATTAATTCCCTTTGCTCCTGCCGCCGCATCGTCGCCGTTACCCGGCCGAGCCCCTCCTCCGTCGACGACTAACCCGCCCGCCGGGCCCTCACCTACCGCCGGAACCGTCGCCCATCCGCCACCCCCACCCCCCCGCCTCCTCCTGCTCCACCTCCGCGCCATCCACGATCTCTTTTTTTACGCCGTATAGTCTTTACTACGCTGTACATCGTAACGTTTTCGTTCTATGGCGCCAAGAGACAGAGAACTCGGGAGTCGTTTTTCCTTGGGGCTCTCGAGAATTTTCGTGACGCAGAAGCCGTGGAAAGTTTTGAAAGGAGTGTAAAAGATATTTCAAAAAATATAGCCATTATAAAGATTTTCTTTTATGTTGTAAAATTATTATTTGCTTCGTTTTTTTATTGCCATTTTATTATTTTTTAAATAAAATCTTGGACCCTTATCCCTCGTTTCAGTCCTCCCAACTCCCTTATTCCTTACTCCCCCTGAATTTTCATATTGTTTCGGATTATATGGTACGTGAAACGACACAATTATCTTACGTTTTTTTATTACGCCGTATTACATCTCCAACTATTGGCTCAAAATTACTAAATTCAATCGAATTTACTCGCTTGACTTGCTCAACCCATCTTTTCCTCGTCTTTTTTCCCGGCGCGAAATTTATCGTCGCTATACCCTTGGAATTATCTTTATAATTAAAATCTCGCCACTTCTCCACTTCTGATGTATTAAATAGATCAATCTTCAATTTATTCCTAGTAGCCTACTTTGTTTTTTTTTTTTTTTCATTATTCCAGTACATTTCTTGTTACGCACTCCAATCGCTATTCTCATTATTAACGAAATGACTTTATTTTAAAATTACGACTCGCACGCACCTTTAAAAGTTGCGCGACAGCGTCCTAAAATTAATTCGATACGAATCCTCAGCTAGAGCGATGTCGAAAGCATGTTTTTAACTGGAAATCTTTAGCAAGAGGCAATTTTGAAAAACAGTAATCATGCTAAAATAATTTTCCACTTTCCCGCAAACCAAATAGCATTATCGATTTCATCCGCTCGAAAATTGAAGAAGCAGCTAATCTTGACTCTTGTTCAAATAAAAATACACGCCCGACCCTCCGCCTTGGTTTCGTCAATGTACTACTGCAATTCGTGTCTGGAGTTCATTCCCTTCCCTTTCTGCTATCCTTTCTTCCTTCTGTCTCTCTCTCTCTCTCTCTCTCTCTCTCTTATACACAAAAATTCTTACTACCTCTCCCAATTTCGCTGCTCGCTCATAAATATCTCTTGCGATATTTCCCTCTCTTTCTCTCTCTCTCTGGCCCAACACGTCAGCTTTGCTATATCCGTGCACTTCGTTAGCTCTCCCGATTCACTTTCTCCCGCCCGCGTATAGGCGCGTTTTTAAAAAGTACAGTCCCAACACCTTGTGCACCGCTCAAAAAGCATCCGCCACCTCGTAAAAATTCAACCATGGCGCTGGTAAGGCGCTGCGAAAGGCCCTAAGGATTCGCAGGGAATCGTAGGCGCGAATCCAAGAGCCATTAATCAGGGGCAAGCGTTCGGTTGGGGGCTGCGAGGACGGGAGTCTCCCCCCCCCCGTCCTTGGAAATCGCCAGAAGGCAAACGCATCCGCGAGGAGGGGCTGGCGAGCCTTGGCCGGGCAAAGTAATCGGCCGCTTGTTGCTGAGCGTCGTCGCGTTGGCGGCGGCTCGCCGGGGGCCGGAGGGGCGAGGGCGGCGGGAGCGGCTTCCCGACCGGTGACGTCACTTAATGACCCAGAGAATCGGAAAGTTCGGGCCGATCGATCCGGATTCCGTCGGCACGTGCGCCCTCGCCTCGCGCGACGGCCACGTGGTCCAGGGAGAGCAACTCCGCCGGTATCGGGGAGAGCTGCGGCTTTTTCGGGGACCGGAGGCCTTCGCTCGCGGCACCTGTTGATCCCCGCTCGCCGCATGCCGCCGCCGTGGATCCACTCCGTATCGCCCAGCCATCGGGAGGAAAATTGCCGGGGACGAAGTCCGGCTGGGATGATTCCAAGGAACGGCGAGGACGGAACGCCATCCCCTCAATTGGCTGAGACTGAAACTCGGCTCCCGTCCTACCGTGAGCAGCCAAGCCCCCCCCCCCCCCAACTGCTTTTCCCCGACTTTTCCTTATTTTCAAACTGGCCGGCCGAACAATAAACATTTGATGAAAGAAGGCTATAAACGACGCGTATACATCGCTTTTATACAACGGCATTAGCGATAACGAAAATACCTCGTAAAGGAGGAGGAAAAACCGGGGCGGGAATAACCTTTTCAAAGTAAGAGAGTAAAGTGCCTTTTCTTCCTCCTCCTCCTCCTCCACGGCCTTCTACCTCGCCCGCCGGTCCGACCCTAGCCACCCTCTCCCGCCGAACTCCAGCACCGCGCGCGGCAATAAAATACGTCATAAAAGGAGCCGCGGAGGAGACGAGGACTAAGACCGAGTCGAGTCCCTCTCTTTTTTCACCCTCGCGAAAGGTCCTGTGAAATCCTCGGGCCGAAGGCGGTTGGGGGCTGGGGCGAGATCGGGCGGGGCCCTAGAGGAAGGAGTCGAAGAACGAGGGAGGAAATTTGGCCAGGGCTGCCGCAATCTCAAAAATTAGATCTAATAACGCAAATCCCTTACGACTCGACCGCGCGGCAACCCCTAGAACAAGGGAACGGTCGCAGCCTCCCTCCTGCCCATCGCAACCCCCGAAGGGCGTCCGAGAGTGCGAGAAGCTTTATAAGGGAAAAGGGGGCGCATAACCCGACCTCTGAGCTTTATAAGGCAGTAAAAGACGTGAACTGAAAGGCTTACCTACGCCCTGCGAGATAAGATTTCTGGCTACGTCTTGCCACCCGCGAGCCTCCGCCGCCCGCTATCTCGCCCTTTTCCCGGGACGCGCGATTTTACCACTGCCATTCGTCCGCCGGGGCTCACTTTTATTTCCCGCCGCCGCCGCCCCGCCTGCCCGTTAGCTCGCTCGCCCTCGGCCCCTCGGCCCCCCGCACAAGCGCCCACCCGCTCGCCCCACGGGTTGCCGCGGTCTTCTCGGCTCGGCAAAAGCTCCTGCCCGAAAGTCATCATTTTTTTAACGATCCCGGCTCTCGCCATCCTCCCGAGCGGAAAATTTCGCTGCCGACTGGAGTGGCTTTCCACTCGGCTTAATCGAACGACGTTAATCAATAGAGGTCATTTGGTCACTCTGGTCTCGTTCGAATGCATGCGCAAATCGAATGAACTCCTCGCTATGAATCCAAGCATCAATTTTCGTTACCATTGTACTCAATTTGCTTGTTGATATTCCATGTAAGCCCTTATCTCTAGGAATCCAGGAAAGAATACTGATATTTATTCGAAGCCAAAATTCCGAGCTCTTCATTTAGAGGATTTCCCATCTAATGCGCTCTTTTTATATCTCCTCGATGGACATTTTATACCGTAGAGGCGGAATATTGCTGATAATTTCAGATGCTGCGGCATCGTCAACCGAGGATACCGCTGTTAAAAATAAACTGAAAAAATAACAAAAAAAAAAAACCTCCTCCGAAATAACAGTGCCGTCGCGACGGGGTATATTAATCCAACGCACAGCAGATCTCACCGGCTCGTCAGCCGTAGTCGGAGAAGATTTTCGTTGCAATTTTTCTCGAAGACTCGCCCGGCCCTCGGTTTTAAGCGAAGACCCGTACGTTAATGATACTAAGGCTAGATGGGACGCGGCGTTAAAATTTCCGAAGGCCTATAAATAGTACTTTGTTATTCGATTATTTCAGCATGATTAAAAGTGAATAATTGCTCAAGATTGCATTAAGATAACGAGCACTTTGACGCACTGTCTGTACCATCAATTAAGTGCAAAACGGGAGGGCACGGCAGCACTCGGCTCGCGCTCCGCTCTACCGTACAGAGTGGACCGAATGACTCGCTCAACAGCCTCGCGCCAAAACGAAATTTAGGAATAAATTGGCAAGCGAGAGAGAGAAAAGGCTCGGGCCAACGCATCGGAAGCGTCGAGTGCGAACAGGAGTCTTCGGCCTCCTCGGCAGAGGGATGAAAGCCCGACTCGGGCCTAGACTCGCGGAACGGCAGGAGACTCCGTAGACCGAAGTTGGTCGGGAATCCGGGCAGGAGCTCGGAGCCAGGGGCGATAGGAGGTACGTGGCCAATCTGCCCGCGAAAGCAATGCTCGTCCCCCGAGGGCAATGAAATTTTGCAATATCGATCTTCGGCCCTCGCGACCCCGCGGAAGCCAACGGAATAGTCGAAAAGAAAGAGTAGGAAAAAAAAAATAAAAAAAATAAGAAGAAGGAGAGGAGTAAAATAAGGTTCCGCCCCCAGCGGCGGTACCTCCGCCGCTTATCCGAGAGGACGAAGGACGCGCCGAGGCCGGAGAAAGAAAGAAGGGGCGAGCCTCGCGGCGGGGCCGGGGGAGGCTGAGGACGCGCAAGGGCCTACGCCCTTAGTTGTGCGCGCCACGCGCGCATTCCTCGAAACGGCGGTGGAGAGCCGCTATTTTTTGGCGAAGAGCAGGAGGGGAGGGCTGAAAGTGCGATCGGGGTCTCGGCCCACCGATGGAGCGGCGCGGCCTCTTTTGCCATCTACGCAGGGGGGGGGGGAGGAAGACGTCGGGGTGGCGCAAGAGCCTCCGCTGCGTGGCGACGGACTTGGACAGTGATCTCGGCCAAGGGAGAGGCGCATCGAATGAAGAAAAAAAAAAAAAAAAAAGGAACGCTGAGCACTCCAGTGTTCGGGTTCTCGCCCTCCGTTGGAGCGACGATAAAAATTGCCGCGGGTGCGACGAGGGGCTCCGCGAATGCATTCCGTTGGTTCGGCCGGCTGGCCCGCGTCGACAGGAGCGAAGGACACGAGGGGCGGCGACGGCGGCCGGAGGGAAAAATCGCGCGGAGGGGTGCGCCGGATGTGTAAACAGCGGCCAAAGAAGCGAAACGGAAAAATGGGGTGTCGACGCAAAGGGCTCGGGGGCGGCGGCGGCGGCGGCGGGGGCAGCGCTTGACTAGAATCCGGGGTGGGGGCCAAAGGGGCCGCAAGCACGCCGCGCGTAATGAAACGATATTGAGTGGCCCTTCCTCGGCCTCCTGCCCTACCTCCTCCCCGCCCCCCCCTTCACCCCGACGCCGGCAGCCGCCGTCAGGATCGACCCTCGCTCCTGGTGGTGGGAGATCGTCTTTGGTCTCGCGGCCCACCCCTGCGCCGATTGACCTCGGCACGGCCCTGGCGCAGCCGGAAACGGTGAAATCGCACGCCGGTGGCGGCGTCTTCGGCGCTGCCAAAGCTGCTGGAAGAGGAGGAGGAGGAGGAGGAGGGGAACGACGATCGGGTGGGGGCGAGCGGACGAACACGCGGTGGCGAGGGGCGGGGGGGGGGGCTTCTGGCGGACCGAGGACGCGAGCGAGGCAGAGGGAGAGAGAGAGAGAGAGAGAGAGAGGGACGGTCAGGGGTGCGCGCGCGAGTGGCGCCGAGGGAGAAGGAGCAATCGGGGGGATCGGTCGCGGAAGACGGCGTGTAGCGGGTGTAAGGGCCGAGGCCAGGAGGGATGGAAGGACGACCGAGAGAGAGTTGAATTGACGAAAATGACGCGCGCGCGGCCTCTTCCCTCTAACGGCGCCGACGCGCGCCGCCGTCACCGCCGTCACCGCCCTTTCCTACCTCTTTACGGACGGCTTCCTCTCGGCTTATCGCCCGGCAGCCGTCGAGGACGGGGCTCGGGCAGAGGGAGAGAAAGAGAGAGAGAGAGAGGTGAGAAAAAAGGCAGGGCCTCCTCAAGGTGAGAGCGGCGGGAGGGAAGAGGGCCGAGGAGGGAGGCGCCCTCCCGCGGAGCTCGGGTGTCCCCGCGGAAGCCGTTGCTCGGTGCGGACTCCTCGCGAGGAGTCTCGAGGCAGCGCGGGTCGGTGACCGATCCCTACCGGACGACTGCGCCAGCGTCTTCTCCTCGGCTCGGGCGCCGAGGCCCAGCCGGGATTCCGCAGGCGCTGGGAAGCGACCGCGGACGGGGCCCACTGGTGTAAGTGCTCTCGCCTCCCCCCGGTCTTACCCGAAGCGCGCGGCTCTCCGGGACGGGGGACTCGGGAAACCGAAGCCGCCAGTGCTCGGCTGAGCTGCTCTCGGCCCTCGCCGGGCCCGACGATGCTCGCCCGTATCCCCCCGCACCGAGGATCCTCACCCGGAGTCCGGTAGAGCAGCCGGGAGCCGTGGCCCTCCCGCCGCCTCTGTCGCGGCACTTCCTCGAGAGCCATTCCTCCGTTGGGGGATGGCCTCCTCTCGCGTAGTTCGTCAAAGCCATTTGCGCCCCCTGCGACGTTGCTCCCACCCGGACGAGGCAGGACTGGTCTTGGGTTAGTCGGGGCCACTGCTTCGGCTGGTAATTACCGGAGCAACCGGAGAAGCGCGCGATCATCGTGCCGGTATCGCGTGCCCGAGTCGAATCCCGATTCGGAACTCGCCAATTATTTGGAGAAAAATTCCTCCCCTCCTAGCGATCCTCGCTCTCATTCCGCTCCGTATTTTAGAGCTTAACCGTGGACTAATTTTTGCCGCTTGTGTAAGATATATCAGCTCGTGCAAGAGCGAATTTATTTAACGCTCCTCGCATCGACTTCTTAATTGAGTTCGTTTTCTTAATTGACTTGTTAATACTGTATTATTTCGAGATACGTGCATCGAGCGTTTCAAGCTTTGTATTTCGTAGCGATAAAGTATCTGAAACGGAAGATGGATTAGCGAAAATAGCAGGAAATGATGCATTATAAATTTTTCTCCCTTACTATTTCTTAATTGAATTTTATTTCATCATGCCATCGGCGTACTTCTATATGCCATATTTACATTTCGGCTTTTTTTTTCTTTTTTTTCTTTACAAAGCCAATGTCCTCTCGACCAACAATTAATACACGCGTCCTCTATATTAGATTATCGGCAGTAAACGGCTCGATACGTAACGCGCGAACATGCGACACTGGACTTTCAGATACGTATGTAAAAAGATATAACTCCTATTGGTAGCTAAGGCCAATGAATAACAAGCGACGGGCAAGCACATTCCATAGTGTCAACAACCGACTAATCTAGTTTTCTACATTAATTAATCTTAAATAAAAGAATTGTGCCAATCATACGCCGATGGAAGAAAAAATACAAATTTGCACAAATTTGGTAAATTGTACGTAGTCCACTGTAACTTGGAAATGACATTTTTTGCGCAACGTGAACGATAATTTATTTTAAGCGATTAACACGTCTTCTTTATTTCGAGTAAACTACTTCTACACTCGGAACATTATTAACGAATAATTCTTGCGTAAAGCTGTAAGTAACTGCAAATTTCACCTTAAATTCATATTGTCATGGGCAGCTATTCGAGAATGCGATTAAAAAAACGTGCGGTTATTTCTTTACATCCGCGTACATAAGCGCTCGCGCTCATGTATGTATTTATGTATTCCCTGGCTTGATATTCGCCTTTAATAACAATCATTTAATAACAATAACAATCAACGAATTCACGAGCCGATTGTTCTAATAATCGAAATGTATCCTAGCCCACAAAATTCGTCACGTAGTATTAAATTTTTCTACGATAGCCGACGAAATATTGCCTCGAGCGAAAAACGCCCGCTGAAGACACGTAATGTATATCCGACACGTTTGTCCTCCCTACGAGACTCATTTCGTCTTGCGCCCGTCCATCCGACTGCCGCTCCGTCCTTCTCCGACGTCAACAACGGCTCTTGACTCGCGTCCGCGCTCGTGCTTTCTCTCTCTCCCTCCCTCCCTGCCCCCCCCCTGGCCAGGCTCGACGCACTCGCTCACTCGTGCGATCCCTTTATTTTCGACGCCTACGCTGCAGACTCGGTCATCGGATCCGCGTATCGGCCTCTTTTTTAGCCTCTTCCTTTGGCACTTCAACGATAGTACGCGGATCCTTCCTTTTGCCTTGGGGCCATTAGCAGCCAGTCGATTGCGCCCGTGTATCGGTCACGCGGCTCCGGTGCCCGGATAAACTCGACCTGGCTAAGGTTCGCGCGGAACTGCCGCAGCCTTGGGCTGAGGTACGGAAAGAGGATTCCGCTGGCCGACGAGGAAGAAAGTAAAAGCGAAGGACGGGGCAAGCGAGTGCCCGACGCGACGCGCTAAAGGAGCAAGGAGCTGTATTTGATTTCACTTGCGCGGACGTTGCGCATACCAAGCGAGCGCAGAAACAGAGCTGGAAAATGGGACGAGAAGGCCGGGCGGGGGGGGGAGGGGCGCGCGTCGAGTCATTGGAAATTCGATGTGCCCCGGCCACGGGATCCCGGATTCGAGCTCCGGCGTCCTCGAGCCGTGGCTTCGACGACAAGCACGCGCACGTGCTTTTTCCCCACACTCCCACCCCCCCGAAGCGCACCTTACTCGGCACCAAGGCTCCCCCGTCCCCTCTCGCCGCAAGCGCGTGTGCGTGTCTCCGCGCATCCAAGATCCATCGACTCCTACGTCGAGTCGCGGCCCATCCGTACGAGTTCGCTCGAAGCTCGGGATTCCTACGCTCGCACCCATCGCGAAGCTCTGTTCCCTCTCTTTTCCCTCTCTCACTCCCCCCCCCCGCCTCCGCTCCGCCGCCTCACCCCGCGAAAACTTATGCTACTCGACGGCGATTGCCACTAATACTAATACTAAGGCTGACACGCTTTCACTACCACTGATTAGTTATTTCTTTGCGACTTCCTTTTCGTCCATCTCTTTCATTTTCTTCTTCTTTTTCTTCTTCTTCTTTTTCTTCTTCTTCTTCTTCTACTTCTTTTTTTTCTTTTTCTTCTTCTACTTCTTCTTCTTCTTCTTCTTCTTCTTTATTCTCCCTCAACATTGTGCATTCTTTTATAACTGTAATTTTTTCCACTTTTATGGAGAGCCATTTCCGACACACTTACACCCGAGTAGTCTTAATAGTCTTATTTTACGAAAGTTATGGTTCCCATTTTAACGCAAATCAAGTCTTTAATCACTGAATTATCCGACTGATATTCCAATACATTTACCATAATCGAATAACGTTTTGAAAATTCATTCTAAGCCGTACATTTACATTTTTTTTTAAGTGTGCATTTTTTAACGGCGATGAGCTTATGACTGAAAATTGGATAATTTTAAGTACGCCATTAGAAATTAGACTTTGTCCTTTCAACGTAAGTCACGTAGTGTAAACTAAATTAAAGAAGCTTTCTCGAGAATTACGTCCACTATTTTAACAATTGCTTTTCTATCGGTATTAATTTACATTTTTAACGAACATGTCATACACGAGACAAGACACGGCTGCAAAATTAAATAAAAAATAACATAAGTAGTAGCGTATAAGTCTCACTGGAGCAACTTGTCATCGTGAAACAATTTGTCTTATTGATTTGTACCAACTGCCGTGAATAACGAAGTGATTGCGTAATTATGAAAGAACACGAGTTTCTTGGTGAAAACGTATACAAGATGTAAAATCGTGTTTCCTTTTTTATGTGCATATACATGTATATGCATATATAGATTGTCGCTCTCTTGATATCTCGCTCGAGTTTTCTATCTTACTTCTCGAATGAAACTCAACTTAGTTTCGAAAACTTTGTAAGCAGCACGAAAACCGCTTCTCGGTGTTTCTTGACTCGCATTGGTGAAAATTATTATTCGCTCGATTGTAAATCTACGTTACTAAGTGCGGTGATCGCTTCATTTGTTGAGGACTTATTATCTAGTGAAAATTATTTTCAAAGTATCGATAAAACCCTGTTCACAAGCCGATAATGAGCTCGAAGGTAATTAGCAATCATATAACGTAATCATTATGGCAGTGTCGTTCCATTATGGTTACTGCGTAGGGTTACTCTTAATGTCCAAGTACGAAAGGCGTCCGTCTGCCAAGTCAAAATTAACCATAAGCAGGTCGTTAAGCCAGCGGTGGGTATCGCACGCGATCGCCTTCCCCATAAACGCGCACCCAACCGGTGAGAATACATTAATCAGAGATACCCGAGTATCTGCGCAGCCTTGAATATCTCACATGTGCAGCCACGAGCTAAACTTATTACTCAGCAGCAGAGGAATGCCTCGGTACTTTTCTAAGCGCCAGCGATAAGCACCGAAATCTCCAGCCGCGAATAAAATGCGCTGCGCAGAGTTGCTCAACCCTCGTGGCGAAGCTGATGCTAAGGCATCAGCATCTCGAATCAGCGTCTCGCGGGGGCTCGAGTCAATGCGATTGCCCCCCCCCCTCTTGGCAGTCCGAGACGAGTAGACAATCGGCAATAGCGATGCTGCTCGTTCCGCGGGTGCACGAGTCGATGCACGAGTCGCGGGTCCTTTAGGAAATCGGCTCGCGCGTGTCTCGCGGTACAATAATGGGATCGAGGGCTCGAGCCCTGGATGGAAACACTTTTATCGGCCGTCGGAAGTTTAGCGGGGTCTCGCCGCTGTGGGCGATAAATTTGGCCGTTACAATGGGCCGGCCGTGTGCTTTTGGAGAAAGGCCCTTACTACTGGCACCGCGTAAGCATCTTTGCCGTTAGTGCATCTTAACGCGGTAACGCGATACAACACTAAGACCGTAGCACGAGGTACGAAGAGATAGATATAAATGGGTCAGTGAGACACGCGGTGTCGTATTCCCGCTTACTTTCTGCTGCTGCGGCGCAAAGTTGGGAGATACAAGCACGTGACCGCGCAATTGATTTCTACTTTATTTATTTACATCTTCGCTATCTTCTCCGGAGATGAGTTGACGAAAGAATGAGCTTTTCAGCGAACGACAATAAGACTCCCCACCCCCCCCCCCACCCTCCCCGACCTTCTCACGATTCAGAAGGTACAAATATGCAAGAGAATGCGCAGCTTCATAATTCGCGTGGTGACGTTATTTAGGAAAGTTTCTTGTGTTATTCCTACAGAGCTAATGTAGTTGGGAATCGAATCGGGTCACTTTTTACACAGTTTAGTATAATTATCCAGATGCAGCTTGAGATCAGCTTTTTGTGTGCTCGTAAAGTGAAAACAAATTTTTTAAAAAATTCGATAGGGTACAAATTATTTTAGAGGCTCTTCTGTAACCTTATACATACATGTATATACATATATATATGTATATATTAAAGTTTAATTTCTATGTATTGTACAGAAATCCATATTTTTAAAAAAAATTCACTCGAAATAACATATTATTTGGAATATACCTTCATTATACTCCTTCATAAATCATTAAGAATATTATCTTCCTTCGTTTACTCGGACGAAAACGTACAATTGTTTTAATAAGAAGTTGTATTTAACGTAAGTATAATTGGATGTTTCATAAAAATATTCTGACTCACAAAATTAAGCTACAATCTTTCTAAAAATAGACTCATAGCGCTATATTTGTTTGTCGTATGACATCGTTAAATACTTAGTAATAACATTCTATAATGAATAAATAAAAAGGCTTAATTAGTGTACGTATTTTTAATTAATGAGTTTTTTTTTTAAAATCAGATTATGATTTTTTTAAAGAAAATTCCAGTAAAATGTAATTTATTGATAAATTCTATCGCACTTGAATAATCTCTTATCGACGCTGAACTTTTAAAAAATAATTAGCATATGCAATACAATTTGTAAGAGGAAAAACTTGGGCTTTGCATTCGTAATCTTTATGGAGCGAAGAATCCGGCTTATTTCATATATTATTCCTTAAATGAATAATTTATTCACAAATTGAGGCATAAATCTAGTTCTCTATTAATAAATATTCACTATGAAATTACTCTTAGCCAATAAAATAATTCTTATAAATGTTATGTTTTGTTTTCACTCGATGATCTTTTGTAGTAAATATGTAATAATTTATAAACATGAATTAATAATCATGTCACTTAATATTTAAATCAGCCAAAAAAGAGTGTATATATAAAATTTGTCGATCAATGTTTTACTTTTCAATGTTTCCTCAACAATTTAAATAATTCACGTTAATGTAGCACATACTGTCGTATTTGACAAAAATTTCAATAAACGAAGATTTGCAAAATTTTTAGCTAAATGATGTTTCGAAGGATGCGTGATAAATTACAAGATCGCTGTATCTTCCTGTGATCGTTCGCTGCTGCCACGTAGAAAGATTTCCTCGATGAAAAAAGAGGAGCATGAAAGGGCGATGAAAGAAGCTTCGAACAAAAAGATAACAATCGACCAAACTGACGAGTATATTGAAGCTTGTGCCAGTTCAAAAATGAATTTTCATCTTTATATTACACGCGGGTTCGGAGAGCAAAATAAATGTATTTATTCATTCATAGTATAAGCGTATAACGAGCCAAACGTTCTCTCTCTCTCTCTCTCTATCTCTCTATATTTCATATTTTCTACAAACCACAATGAAGTGACAGTCGAGTATTGAGTCGTTGGCTTTCGGGAAAAAAAAATCCGAGTAGTCTCGCGTTTAAATGAAAATGCAACGGCGAAGAGCAAGAGGAAAAAATCCAGCGCATGGACTGCGGGAAGCCATAAGAGAAGTAACGAAGCGCAGAACGGCTCCGAGCCTTCAGGGAGTCGGCGGGAGTAGGAGGAGGAGGAGGAGGTGGGGGTCGGGGCGGCGGCGGCGGGAGCGAGGTGACAAAGAAAATAGCGACGAGCATGAATGAAAAGGAGAAGCGGAAAATCCGTGGGCGAAGAGCGAGAAGGAAGGAGGCCGCCGACATTCTTGGACGGGAGAGAAGAAGCCCGGCGCTCGTATGTACATAAATTTGCAGAGTCGCGGACGGCCGCTAAAGAGGAACGGGGATAAAGATAACGAATGCGCGAAGGATGGAGCGAGGCCGGTCTCACACGTACAGGCGAATTTCGGTGTCCGGGTGCGGGCCGACGCGTTGTTACGAGGGCGCGGGCTGACGCGTGTGCGTGCGAAAGAAAACGAGTGTCCTGGCTTGGCGTGACCATTAAAAGATGTGGAGGTAAGTGGGTGGGTAGGTGGGCGGGTGGGGAAGGGGGCGGGGGCCCCCGGACAGAGCGGCTCGGGGGCGGCGGGGCCGTGGGACACCGTAGAGCCAGCGGCCGTGGCGGCGGCGGCGAGGGCAGGGGCAGCCGCGGCGGATGGGGTGGGGACGGGCGCGTATGTGTGCGCAGGGGGCGGAAGGGGCCGATAAGAGCAAGCCAGCCGGTGAGTGGTAGCGGGCGACCGAGAGAGAGAGAGAGAGAGAGAGAGAGAGAGAGAGAGAGAGAGAGAAGCCTCTCAATAATGCATTAGCCTACCGGCTCCGCTGCTGCACTGCTGTGCCGCTATTTGACTTTATATTTGCGCTGAGTTAGTGTGTGCGTGCGTGCGCGCGCCTGTGTTGGTAAGTAAGTGCAGCAGGAGTGTATCGGTGCTCTCTTATTGCGAGCGCGCGGTTTCGAGACCGACAAGGTTCATTCCTTTTTTCTGCCACTTGAAATTTTGTATGTCTTTGAAGAGTATCATTGACGTCTCAACACCTGCTTATGGTTCAAGGACGCGGCCGGCTCCGTAGTTTATTTTTGATTATTATGCACAACAAAATGCACAACTTTATAACGCCGATATATAGAGCCACTGCGAGTTGTGTAATGATGTTTACTTTTTTATTACTTTTTTTTTCCTTCCACCCAAATCCTTGTATTCCTTTCAGTGCGAGAGCATTTTATGACTGGACTCGATGAACGACCAACTTCAACCATTTTGCATTCGTTACCAAGTTCCAATCGATTTCTCATTCTTAATTTATTGCTTCTTTCTTTTTTATTTCAACGCATTATTTATACTCGTTAAAATTTCTTACAAGACAAAATAGTTATAATGGAATCTTATTATGTAATCTTATTGTTGGTAGAGTCTTGAATTGCTTCAACCGCAGTCCATTGATTTAACGTCCATTATTAATATTATCCACTAGAGAAATAACGAAATTTTTAAATAATGTTTCCTCACACGGACATAAATAAAACAATAAATATTAACCGTTAACGAAATAATTTGAAACGATTCAGGATGTCAACTATAGGGGCACCAGCAGATGTGTGACACATATAAAACAATGGAGCGTATTTAACTTTAACGTTACGTTTTCAAAAGTAAAAAAATATAAATAAAGTTAAAATAATTCTATTAACATTTAAATAACATTAAGTAGAGTAAAACTTATATTATCAATCGGATGACTCAAGTATTACCTATCGCGCGATACCTAAGGTAGGAATATTTACGTCAAATGTCTTTTATAATAAATTTATTTGGGGGCGGTTATTTTAGCCACAAGTATATTTTTTCATAACTACATCCAGGAGTTTCGGACAAAGATTCAATAAGCAATGGTTTAAACTTTTTCCTTGTTCGCCATATTGTAAACACTATCTTATCTAAAAATGGTACTGATGACGACCAAAGAATTTAGAGATTGTTGAACTATTGTTTCTTTTAATTCGTACGAATATTTATATAAAATTTTAAGCCCCGAAGCAACATCTACGCGTAAGAAACAAGTTTGTTGTAATAATCGTTTAGAATTGTCCATTAAAAAGTAATTATCATTAAAACTATTAATTTTAACTCTTCAGTAGAGTAATTCAATGAACGCTTTTTAATAATGAGATAACGAATATAGTGACTTATTATTAATTTCAGAATAGTATTTAATGACAATGAATAAAATGTAGGTAAAGTAAGCAGTTACTTTTTTTTTATAAAATGATAATATGATAAGACTGTATTTTTGAAATGGCAAAAAATTCAAGAAATAATTTATTCATGATTAGCTGAGAATCATAATTTTTAATTAATACACATATTAATAAACTGTTCCATTTATCAAGCTTCCAGTAGCATATATTTTTTGTAAATAGTGCATATAAGAAAATAAAAGAAAAAAAGTAGCCTTTAGAATAATAAAGTATATTTTCAGTGTCAAATTTTTGTACGGTACTCAAACGTGGAATGGTTCGCTTCGAGCGTTGGACGCGCGAGGTTTTTCTTTCCGTTTTCATTACTTGTTTATTTATGTTTTTTATTTTTTTGTACCAACCTTAAGGCCGAATTGTAACTTAGAACTGGAAGACCGTCGGAGAATAATAGGCTAGGTCGTAAATTGCGAAATAGGTTAAAATACATGTAATACATACACGAAACGGAATCGATATCGAATATCAAATGGAGCGATTGGAAAATCAAATGAATTAATACGAATGAACTCTGTATTTTACGGATGATTGAAATAAATAGAACGTTTTAATGAGAAAATCAGCTCGGTGGAGACGCGATGCATTCCAATAGCCGGTGGTGGCGTAGTAGAAAATGAAAAAGAAAAGAAAAATTTTTAATGCGATTTATAGTTTGCGCGTATAGGAGCAGGGAGGGGGGGGGAGGTGGAAGGAGGAACAAGCGAGAGTAAATTACTCGTAATGGAATAATCATTCGTGGCATATGTTATGAAAATTTTTGTTTAAAATAACAACATAAGGCGCACGAAGCGAGTCGTCGACGCGAGGAAGCCGCGAGCGTGCGAGCCAAGTATATGCAACGCCGGTGCACACAAGTTTGCACATTGTATCGAATGTCTATTGATTAATAGAAGTTGGAATTGAGCGGCTTCGCCGAGCGCAGGAGGGGGGAGAGCGGGTCATTTATGAGCCCTAATAGCCGGGGATAAATAAGAGCTATCGCTCGTGGGGAGACGGCGGAGCGGTTCGGGATGCGAGAGAGAGAGAGAGAGAGCGGGGTCGGGTGTGGGAGGGAGCGTCAGGTGGGAGGTGGCCGGCGGGGGAGAGAGAGAGAGAGAGCCGAGGGAGCGGAGGAGAGAGCCCGCGTTGGGGGGAGGGGTAGAGCCGAGGAAGCGCTCGATCTTAATTTCCGACGCCACGCCTGTGGGCGAAGCGTAGAGTTCGCCGCGCGGCCGGACCCGGAGGACCCCGAGGCCTCGGGGGGGTCTTCCTGGCAGCCGAGGAGCGGCCCGGACGGCGGGCCTCGGCTCCTCGGTGGGCCGGCGGCCCGGGGTGAGCGGGCCGAGTCGGGCCCCACCTCGGCGCTCCTAAGCCAGCCATTGGCCGCGATTAGGTGAGTCCTGCGGCCGCGAGGCGCCGATCCCGTATGCTTAGAGCGCTTAGGGCGGGGGGTGGAGGGGCCGGCGGGCCAGTCCCATTGGACGGGTCGCCGAGGCCATTCGATTCCGAATCGAAGAATGGTGTCGGGGAGCCTAGGCTCGCGCGCGCCTCGTCCGGCCTGCCGCCACGTCATCCTTATCGACGATGCGCGCCTCTAGGGAGCCAATGGAGAGGATCGATGGCCCCGAGTCCAAATGTTCGCTGCACGACCCGAGGCCGGCTCTCGCCGAGGAGGCCGCCCGCTGGCACCGGCCGCGGCACCCGAGCCTCGTTATCTCCCGACTGGTCTCCTCGGCCCGGTCCAGACCCACCCCCGGACCTCTCGTCTTTTTTACCAACTTTGCCTCTCTCTCTCTATCTCTCTCTCTATCTCTATCTCTATCTCTCCGTCTCTCCATCTCTCTCCCTCGGCAATGGTTTTCGCCGGCGATCGGCACCGCGCTGTTGGCGCTTTTGCGATTCGGGCGAGTCGCGCTTCTTTTGCGATGCCGCGATAGGCTAACTCTCCTTTTACGCCTCGAATATACGATCGCCCCTCTAAATTGCTTTTGTTTCGTATAGCTTGACGTCGCTTCGCGAGGAAGGCCTCCGAATGCGGTCGTTCAATCTTGCGCAACTTTCGCTTTGTTTTGTACGATCTTTTATTTTACGGTAACAGCCGTGAGTGGCGAGTTAGACAAGAATCTCATTTCGAGTCGATAAATTGTGCTACGTATGTTCTTCGTGCGTATAGTTTGGAGAAAAATAATTTATACAAGATTACCGTCGATGGCACGTACGCTTACTTTATATGAGGACATAAGAGATCGCGTCCTACTTTGTTTCTTCTTTACATACATTGTCCGTAAAAATTGTACTCGATTAATTTATGATAACGCTTTTTTCAAACTTTTTCAACCAATGAAGTACAACTCGCTACTTCGACATTAATTTGAAGCATAATTCAAAATGTATTCCACGACGCAGGAAAGTATTTAGCATTGCGTTTACATTTGAGCGTATTGAAAGGCGAGCGTCAATAATAAATGCAAAGTATCTATTTCAATGAATGGAATCGGTTTCTTAAGCTCGACGTCGACAGGTACGCACTGATAAATTAATCAAGAAAAACTCCATTACCTAGAAACTGTGTTCTAGAGCTGCGTTCTCGATTTAAAAATTGACTCGGCGATGGAAACGAGACCAGCTGTGCGTAGCCCGACTAGCCCGAAAGTCTATCTAAGCAATCCAGGCTCCCGAAAATCCTAAGTCTGCGATAATCGGACTCGCGAGTGCAAAGCGCCAAGGCAATCGAGAGGCCATCGGTCGCTGTTTGCGATGGCTTAGCCTGGCACACCGATGCACTCGAGTCCCTCGTCCTCGCAAGCTGAGAAATTTCCATCGAGCGCAAAGTCGCCTGAATGGACGGCCGCGGCTCAAGGGTAGCGGGGCCGGGGCGGGGGCGAGGGATGCGCCTACGAAGAGGCGATTCCCTCGCAGGTGACGACGAGGCGCCGCCGATCCTCCGATCGGCGAAATTCACCTTGCGAGAGCCGAGAGTCGGCGGCGGCTCTGGGAATTCCCGCGAGACGTTGCGAAAGCCCCGCGCCGCTGATGCTGGCGACGATTGCCGATCCTTGCGAAAGCCCAAGCTGATAATAATATGGGAATCCGCAGGCTTCGTTCCCTCTGCCCGGCCCCTCTTTTCGCGACCCTTTTGTCTTGCGCTGCTCGCGATTCTTATCCTGCGTCTTCCTTTTAAATTATTTTCCTAACTATTTATGCGCGACTCTTGCGCAGCCGAGTGCCGCCTTAGATTTATCGTTGATTTGAAAGATGATACTTAATTAGCCATTATAATTAACGACTATCGCAATTATCGAGATATCGAGCCGCGTCGGACAATAATGCGATGCTCTTTTGCGCGCTCGTGCTTAGCGCATTTGTTTTGCTCCATAATTTGCTACTTACTTAATCCTCCTATGTATATTAATTAGAAATTACATGAAGAAATAATACAGAAATTAATATAAAGACGATCTTTACAATTACTTGCTTTTTGCGACTCTTCGAACGCCCCGAGGAATATTCGCTTCGCGAATAATATTGAAAATATATATATATGTCTATGCGCGCTCGTTACTTTGTGCTCATAATGTGATAAAAATTTTACGTTAAAAAAACTAATTTCACAATAGATTTCCTCTTTTTCAAGGCATTTCCCCGATACGAACGCGAGCGATAAAATTACAAACATATGCATTACAATTATAAAATTTTATGAATTGATAAACTTGTGCAAATTATATGAATATATGAGGAGATTTTCTAATTTTTTTTACACTACCAGAATTCTTTGTATTATTACTTTAAAAGCCACTATTCTTGTCTACGTTAAAATATTAAGTTCATGACATTAATCTTTTTTTATTGATACATATTTCTTTATGTATTAAATAAAAAAGGCTCACGTAATTTTAGTATACACGTAATTTATGCGTCTATACGATACGTATTAATGTAATGCATTATTTTCACATTCCCTTCATTAGGTTTTATATTTTTCTTTTGAAAATATTTTCACCTACGATTGATGAACTTCTCTACATTTACTTAAACGATAACCTAAAAAATAATATAAGCAGAAGTTCGTTGATTGAATAGTTCCTAAATCTAATAATTCTTCAAGCCTCTTGCGTCGCGTGCAAAACACATTTTTTCACAAGTTGATTTCATAGATTTAGTTTTGTAAAATACTTCGTTTGTGCTGTGTGAAGCGACTCATTTGAAAATGTTGTCATTTCTGCTCCCGCGTTCTAGGAAGTCCTTTTCGTCGTATTTTTAATCTCGTAAAAGTTGAAAATCTTCCACTATACATTGACCAAATCACCTTAAATTAAAATGCACTGGTAAGCCAGGGTAATCTCTATTCGTTAAAATTAATTAAAAAAATTATTATCATTCCCACATTGCTCGAGACTGTATTAAATCAGCTACTGAATTCTACGAGTTAGTATTAGAACTACTACGGAATATTTTAAAATCGAATAGATTTTTGCTTAGGCTGAAGCATTGTCACAGAGCGAAGAAACTTTAATTATAGAAATGAAGAAATGAAGAAAATATGTGTAGATTATAATTTTTGTTTTTAAAGCTTAATTCATCGTTAAGAAGGCACGTGAATTAATAATCTCGCAAAAGTGCAAATAAAACAATAGCTGAAGATCTTGAAAATTACTTTAGATTAACTATCGCGTAATTTTTTCCATACGGTTGTAATTTTTGGCATTGCCTACGATTTAACTATTATTTAACGAGTGTTTCACGAACAAGTGATTTATGCACGTAGATTTTCATTAAATTTTCATTACATCCGACTCGGAGCGTTTATTTAAAGCGAGCGTTTTTCAAAATATTCCTATGTCTTGCGATTCGGTGATTTATGAAGACAAGACACGCTTTTTATCCATTACCTACTCGCAGATGTGAACTGCATCGCGTCAATGAGCACATGTGCGTCGCTGTGCGCGCGCATTCGCCGTTACACTCTTTTATTCGTTCGATACTATTCCTCAGCATTATTTATGAATATTTAAATTTCAAATGAACACGTCGAACTCCAGATTGATTGCTGTTTTTTTTTTTTTTTTTTTTTTTTTTTTTTTTTTTTTTTTTTTTTTTTTTCTAACAAATCGGTTATTTTTACTTTGTCTATCGCTACGCGCTCTATCGCTAAATATTTCTACATAACTATCGTAAACCTCTCAATACGTATGTATATACGATACACATGTACGTACGTTTATCTTTGTTTTATTGTATGTTCCATAGTCGTCAGTTGTGAGCGAAATACATTACTACAATAAAACAATATTAAGATACTTGGTACTATTTAACTAATACGACGTTTATACAATGACCTCATTCAATAAAATGTTTTTTAATTCTTATTTCTTTTCATGTCATTTCAAAGAAATGTGCCATTGTTGTTATGAAAAGTTTGGTTTTGAATAAAGTTGATATTAGTTTTAAAATTAACTTCTTTACACTATACACTACGAAGATCATCCTTAATGATCATTGGAATTAATCGTGAAATCCAATAAGAGCAAAAAAACTCCGTTTCAAATTTATTCGCAATGTTTCTTTGGTTAAGCAAAATTTATCGTTTATATAATTTAATGAGCCTAAATTTAAAAAACCTAGCTTTTTTCCGAATATTTTTTTTGATCTATTATTGTACAAAAATAAATAATCGACAACTTTGACACCGGAAAATGTTGGATATAGAAAAGTTTTATATCACAATTTTGTTATTCATAGTCTAACCTTGAACCTTTTTATTTTTGCCTAATGTCTCATGAAACGAGTTCAAAAATGGCAATAATGAAGGCACTCATTTGTAACAAAACCGTTCCTGCCGAACAACGAAGGAAATATGCGACTTCGTATAACTTTCCATAAAAGACAAACTTACTATTTTACATGCCACTAGTGTTACAATCATTGTAGTATTAATTCATTTGAATATTCGATGCTAGAAATTATTGAAAACACCGTTTTTTCCGATTTTTTATGCTCAGACATTTATTTAAAAATTCTTTCACAGCAATCCATTATTGTTGATAATTTCAATTATGAATATTTTTATTAAGTTATGAATATGTTACATTTGTAATAATATTGTTTATATTACTGTATAATAATTATATCACGTTTATTAAATGAACAAGATTTTTATCACAAAAATAGAAATAGAGATAGATAGAAAAATAGAAATGATTAATTTATGTAAAAATGATGTTGCTAATATAATCATATATATATTTATATTATAATTTGTTAGATGTTACAAAATAATGTTAAAGAATTTCTCGTATGTAAAATAAAAGTGTAATGAATGAATACTTTTAAGGAATTCCATTGCAATCTATTCACAATAAAAAAATACATAATTTTTAAATTATTTTATAAAACACGTTAATTTATAATTTTACTTTATATAATAAAGTAGAATTTCAATAATTAAGTAGAAAATTTATTTAAAATAAGACACTTATATAAGAAGGCCACATGTTTAACAAGCAAATAATAAAATCAGTGTGATTTTTTTCAAAAGCAAATTGATATATAAATTAAAAAATAAAAAATTTACGTTTAGCCAAAGATAATTATAATACGAAGAGGAGATAAATATAATGATAAATGTATAAAAATCTATATTATGACTCCAATTACTAGTTAATAAGCCTTTTTCTCAATACTTAATAGTGTTTATTTCAGTAAATAATTTTTTTAGTACAGTACGGAACAGGAAAAAGACCATTATAATCTCATATTTTGCTTGATAAATATGCATATAAACATACGTATAACCTTATTAGCGAAGACAAAATGAATGTTTTAATTTATTTAAAAACACTCATTTTTAAATGCTCGTTAAATGTGTCTTTACATTTTTAAAAATACCAAGTATCCAATAAGAGATTGCATTAAGGTACCAGACATAGGATTACTTGATATCAACTTTACAATTGTTAATTTTGACCAGCTGCATTTTTTACTCCCTCGTGTGGGATTCTCTCGCATATTTTCACTTATTTTGTACATTTCGAGTATAAATGACTCTTTTCTGTAAATTTTCATATAAATACGTGTTCTAGTTTGAAAAGAGTGAAGTAATCAATCCAATCGCGTCTTGTTATAGTTAGGTTATTAATCATACACTTATGATTATATCATACGCGTTTATACTCATATAAAATTTTTAAGTCTTTCAATTTTAAGTCCGATATTATTTTTCTACAAAACACTAAACATTTTGAAAGTTAATAATTATTTGGCAATCGTAGAGTTAAAATCCCATAGCGATTTCATAATTATTAATTGCACTTCCCATTTTAGTTTGACGTCTAGTTCTTATTTAATGTATATGAAATTTTAATGAAAACTCGAAAATTTGCATCTACCGTATTTATAAAATGCTATTAAAATAAAATCACTTTACTTTCTTTAAATTTGATGCAAGGCTGGAAGGTTATTGATATGAAAATGCATCTACCGCCATTACCACCGCCATTGAATTATAATTTAAAGCATCATAAATTGTTTCATGTAAATACATTGAAATAATTGATTTATTTATTACTAATAAATGTTTATACGAGGTGGTTTTTTAATAAATATCCTTTTTGCTATAAAGATGTCAAGACTAAAACAAATAATGACAATTTAAATTTGATTCACAGGGTTTTATATTTCTTTTATTGGAAAAAGTATTGATGCCAAAGGTTGATAATAATTTTTGTACTAATTTCCGAGAAATATAATAATAACGCAGAAAATAAATAATGGCTATTATGACTTTTAAGACTTTTTCACCATTCATTGATTACATTAAATCAAATTGTTATCGGCAAAAATATTATCCGTCGTTTAAAATTATAAAAATATATGTGTAAATGAATATTATAAAAAGTAGGTACTGCTGATCCGAAATTCAAAATCTAAGTAGCGCAGTCGTAAAACTAACATTGAACACGTAGTTTTTCAAGAACTTTGAGCAATATTGAAAGTACTCTTATTCTAGAAATCAGAGAGTAGATAAGTTATTACGCAATTACTTTAATCGACGTCTACAGTTTGGATTTTTTTTTTCCAGCTATCGAGGCTTATATGTAAGAATGAATTCGCCCATATAATAAGTCGAGATATTTGCCAACAGAATTTAAAGTAGTAATAAAGCAAATGTATAGGTGAATAGATGGCTATGCTACAGGGAGAGGGATAATAAATTAAATATTTGATAAGCCCGTGCTCAATAAAATACTTAAATAAAGAGCTACGAATTCCCGGACGCTGCGAAAAGGACGAAACATCGCGTATCACTCGGCGTTCTAGGTCGCTCTGGAAAATATCCTTGTTCTTCTCTAAAGTATCGTGCTTTTTTCATTCTCTCTTTCTCTCCACCACATCCGCTCGCCAACTCCGGCGCTTCGTGCTCATAATGATAGTTAAGCAAGATGCTTCCTTCATTGCAGCCTTGGACCTCCAGTATTTCTATTTTCTCCCAACTCCTCCTCCCGCCCCCAATGCCTTACCCTCCCTCTACCATCTCGCTTTTATATTCGATCGTCCTCCCCCTCCCTCGGCTTTTCTCCTCTTATTTTCATATCGTCCCCCTGGAATCGACTCTTTTGGTTTCGTGCTTCTTATGGAACAACCGCACACACATATATATATGTATATATATGTATATTCTCTTACTTTTATACGATGCGCTTTTCGCGGACCGCTGGTTATGGCGCAGACGTACGGCTGAGCATCGCGAGCAGTTTTAGAATACTTTTCCAGGGTATCGACAATTTTCACGAGCCATTTCAAAATAACTTGGCTCCCATTACGTCGGCGCTCGCTTCTCACCGAGGGGCAGAGCTCGATGCGAAAACCAAAGCGATCCGTGGAAGCCCATTACGATAGGAAAGAAAGCCAGGGCTCGGGTACATTCGGATTACTCGATCGATCAGCGGCAAAATGAAAAAGTTCTCCGATCAGGCCGGCCGTAGCCTCGACGACGTTAGGATGTGGTAGCCAGGTACGGGCGACGGGGGCTAACGGGGTGGGGGTGGGGGGGGGGGCAGCCGGCCCCCGACGACAATTAAATTGGGCGCAACGTCGTCGCGTCGCGGTCGACTTATCGGGCGCTCTTGCAGTTGAGAGGCCGTTTGCAATTTCGGCAGCCGAGGGGCAGTTTTCCGTGCCGGCTACCCTCGGCTCAATACGGAAGCGCGGCCGCGGGTAATTACGGGAGGCGGGTCGCCTATCCGCAAACGTGAATTACCCATTGGATAAGCGGCGGCCAAAGTGGAGCACTCGAAGGACGCGCGCCTGCGAAAGGAAGAAGAGCGAGGTAATGATAGAAGGCGTAGGGCATCGGGGCCGGACCGCGATGTCGGTTGCCGGTGGGGTGCGGCGCGGGGACTCGGTCCGAGTACCCGAGGGGGTGTCAGGGAGGTCTGCGAAAGCGCTGCCCACGCGGCGCACGACTCGCCCATTGGCCGCGTCCATGTGACAAGCGGTAATCATTTATTCAGATGTTTGCCAGCGGCCGATGCCTGCGCCACGCTAACGCATCGGTAGGCGCGCTCTACTTTCAAACTTTGGCCGTGTTCTCCCTCTCCTATTTGCTCCCCTCCCCTCCCCTCCCGCCCCCCGCGCTGTCTGCCAACCACCCGCCCCCGCTCCTGCCGTCCTCGCGCCGCCGAGCCGAACAACCGTCGGTCGCACTTTAGCCCCTCGCTCTGGAGTCGCATCCTTTCCTCGTTTCTGGATCCTCAATTTAATGCCTCTCTTTGGCTCTTCGTCCTGCCTTGTATTCCCTTCCGGTAACAAGCTTGACGCTCAAATGGTCTTGCGGCGATTTCGATATCCCTGGCCTCGTCCTGTCTCCGAGGCGAAATTTGGCACATCGCGCTTTTAAAATGCCACACTCGAGGCCGACAAGTTTCGCTTTTGTTAGCGAACAAGTGTCACCTTCATTTTACAATGACAACCTCTTGGATTCGGGCAATTCAATTATATTTTATTTCTATGCCGAGAAAAGCGTCACCAGCCTGTACAAGCGAAATTTGAGCTTCGATACGTTTCGAGAACTAATATTTTTCATAAGCAGTCGATTCTATACGATCGTTTGAATGCCTAAAAAAATCTTCAAATTTTTGATACATACTTCGAAAATCAGAGATATCCGAAAATATATGAAATAGTGTAGGAAGATAAAATATCTTGCGGGAATACCGGATGGGAAATGTATTTGAAAATACATATACACGTTATGCTGTTGGATCGAAATCGTATTTATCAAACTAATAAGAATAATTTATATGCATGTGCATTCTTCGCAATGCGTTAAAATATTTATGATTCACCTATGTATATATATATATATATATATATATATATATATATATATCGCAGGTATCGATAATGAGAGCTTTTTTCTTATTATCAAAAATTTCACTTTAATATTTTAGACCGCTGTATAAAAAAAAAGTAGAATAAAGCAAGTAGATATAACGCAATCGATAATTACAATTATTCGTGAGAATCTATTTTTGGTTCGCTAATGAATAACATTTCCACAAGAAGCAAAAGAACATTGACAATGTATCCTTAAATAGAGAGATTTAAAATATTTATAGCGAAAGAAACAAATTTTTCCAATTAAAAATTAACCACTCGATTCAGCGGGAGGAGCAGCTTTAAAAAAGCTTCGAGCACGAATTTATTTTGGTTGCATTGCGTAGGGGCGAGTGTGCTTGCGATACGCCCCCCCCCGTACACCCAGAGGATAAACTTAAAAGAAAACAGGAGGAGCAGGTAGAGCGCTGGCGGATTCTATCAATATTCAATCACTTGGCGATCGATAAAAATATCGGCAGAGTACGTAACGTACGGAGAATCTGGGGCCATTTGGTGACCGCCGTCCCGACGCGCACGAAAGCCCCATAAAAAAAGTATAAATGAAAAAACGAAGAGAGATAAACGCCCGGGCACTTCCGTGCGGGGCCCTCGAGCGTCCGGGCGGAGGGTTAAAAGCGAAGGGCGGGCTTACGGCAATATATACTCCCAGTCGGACAATGTGCATATTGGACATTTTCGAGGGCTTAAGAATGACTCGGCGCTGCTATAAATGACGAATGATTCGTTTGGCCGAGCGCACCCGCAAACGGCAGGAGGCGGCATCCGAGGATGCAGCGTACGTGTGTGCACTTGCACACGGAAGTCGATTCTACGGGCCTCGAGCAATTTAATTTGTGAATTCCGCACCGACGGGAATGGCACGAGTGGTTTTCCAGAAATATCCCCGCACCCTCGCCGCCAACCCCCCGGATCCGACTCGCGCGCGCGCCATCCGCCGCCCCGGACCTGCTCTGACCGCCACCGCCGCCACCCCTCCCGGCCCCTCCCGCCATCGCCGCGCGCCCCCCGCGCTCGCCCGCGCCCACCTCCCAATCGCCTTCTTGCGCCACTCCACTCTGGGCTCTTACGTGCGCTCCGCGTCTTCTTTGGCGATTTCGCGCGACGACGTGCCAAAGCCCCCCAGGGGCTGGCCTACGGTATCCGAGTGCAATCTATCCGCGCAATACCATCGATTCATCCTTACCGATAGTCCAGCCGGAATGGCTCAAATGACCCACGCTTGCTTCGATCACGCGAAGCGGTCGTGAGAGCACCTTATCGAGCCTTACGCCAATTCACCGGCTTTTTTTATTATTATTGTTGTTGTTGTTATTGTATTGTTGTTGTGCGTGTGCGCGTGCCTGTGTGTGTGCGTATAAAGAGTTGTTCGCGGACAAGTAGATTTACTCGTTAACTACATTAATTGCCGTCACATAATTACGTTGCCTTAAGCACTCCTCTGCTCTTGCCTTAAAAGAACTTTTAAGAACTTTTTTACAAAACGAATTTAATGCCGCTGATGATAAATTTGTCCTCCATTTAAGGGACGTAATAAATATTCGAATAATTTTGCCGCTTAAATAAAGAAGCGGATATTAATAAGTTTGGATGCCTTCGATCGAAAACGCGTACACGGACAGGGCAGAATTACTTTTAGACAATTTTTTGCATGAAAATTTTCATCGCCTTTATGCATTCGTTAACCTTCAATAGTTACACTTCATTATATATTCACGAGCATCTAACGTTGCCATCTTAACCAGTTGAAATCACGCAAAAATGAATTATGCATGGGTAAAACATAGGCATCAAAATCACGTTAAGTTTAATAATGCTGTATTAAATGGATAACATGATTTTTCAACATTTCACTGCATACTCAAAAAAGCAACACCACTTTAGGTTTATTTTTAAACATAAATGAATGCAGTCTTCCCTCTTATCGTCCTTACATTTACATTTATTCCACTTTAACGTTTCTTTTTGAGCTGTACACGCGTGGGCGCAATTATACCTTCTCGCGCGTGTACACCAGTGCATATTCGCGTTTTTGCATACGTTTATACACACACACACATATATATATACACTGTATATATGTATAAATATAGGCTTTTTTCTCTAAATACTTTTCTGGGTCTGTACGCCTGCTCCACCTCTACTGTCATTACTGATGAAATTGTTCGTCAGCGGTCATGTGACAAAATCAATCGCACCGCGAGAAATAAGTAAGAAGGAAGTTTTTCTTTGATTATTATGATCAAATTACATTATGAATATTTAAAAATACACTATACTTATACGTGCGTAAGTATAGTCGGTAATGTTCCTCGAAAGTACTTGAGGGAGTTTCGCAAAACTTGGATTTTTTCATCTCTAAAAAAGCGTGGCGTGATATTAAGTAAAATTATTAACTGCCTAGCTGTTACATAAATATTGGCATTATTTACATACATCTACCTTAAAAGTAATGAAGAAAAACATTAAACTTTATATTGCGGTTATTCGGAGGATAGGAAATCCCCAATGTTAAAGTACTTTTAAATTTTCGAAAAATCTTTGAAACGATATTATGTTCTTGACCACAATCGCCCCAATATGAAGCAAAACCATTTATAAGATTCTCGTATTTCTTTGAAATATTAACGACTATAATCGATTAGATAGAAAGAACTCCGAATACACGTTGAAAATCAAAACCTTGTCTCCAAAGCAAACGGACAATTTTACCTTACGTATTTCGCCATAAATATTAGATCGACGTCTGAACTGCCACGACCGTTAAGAAAATATTGGTGGGAAACAAACGTGTCATTACTCAAGGGCTCCTTGATACACGCACACGTGAATGCACAAAATGCATTTCCCTGTTATACATCGGTCTGCGTAATTTTCGGAATAGGCGTAAACCGTGTTTTAGTTAACTCTTCAACCAAGAGGTTTATCGTCTATCTCGCCTAATCTCATTTTGGAAAATTATGACTCGAGCTCTATTTAAGGGCCCAAAAAAGGATTAATATAAGATTCGTTCGATGAATGATTTTTTATATTACGATTAATGAAACTTCACTAGACACTAGTAAACATAAAGAAAAAGCAATTACTCGAGTAGAAGTACTGCAATGAAATAAAAACCAGAAGCAGGAGCAGGAGAAAAGAAAGGAGAAAGAAAGTATTTTAAAGCCGATTGTCGCGAAATTTATTAATTTCGCAAGAGAAATGCCCAGTGTCTTATCATTTTGAACGTATTTAAAAAAAAATATATTTTTTTCGAATAATAACACGAGGCATAATTTTTTTAAATTCTGACACACTTACATGCGAGATAGCCATGAAACGAGTTATGGTACTTAAGTAGAAATAACTTTTTTTAACACTATTTTAACGAAACCACGATTTCTTTCTTTCGCATTCGTTTTAAAGATAAGATTAACAAAGGTCTCAAAACCGGTACTAAAAAGCGCGCCAAAGAAATTCGAAAATTGCATTTATTCTGAGGCTATCAACAATCTCTTTGGAAACCACCGTTTTTATTGCGATAGCGCCAATGCGCAATTAGTATACAAAAACTGTAACAGAAATAAGTCAAAATCTGACCCTTTTCTTTTTATTTGCCGATATTCGAACGTCGCCATTGTAGCTCATCCCCTGTTACTTAACCCCCCCCCCCGCTGTCGGTGACTCTCTCTCTCTCTCTCTCTCGCTCTCCTTCTTATCGCACGCCACCTCAAAGCTGGAGCAGTGTCTGAGTCAAAACCGGGGATAAGATGCGTCATGGTGCGGTGAAGTCTATGATAAGCCCGGCCCCGACTATTCGGCCTCGTGCGAGAGCTACGAAAAAAGAAACTAATGAAACCTTATCTCGTGTGAGTTCCAGGCGATTACGTTGCACGTTCCCTTCCCGTATAGATAACAATAACGACTAATTCAATCTGAAAAAATTACTTAAGTTCCCTTAGTCGCACTTCTGCAAATATACTTTCAATGAATGTATTTTTTTTTTAAGTCCACGAATATCTATTATCGATACGGCCAGTGGTGCAATTTCAGTGGCATTCATATGGAAGCTTTTCACTGCGATAGCGCCAATATTGTTTAGAGTTTTTTTACCCCCTTTTCGATATAATTAACGTGTATTGCTTGCACAAATGTGTTTCACATTTTCCATATACATATTTATGCATGTATCTGTACGTTTATATATCTACATACATGAATATTAATTCGAAGTAATTTTCTTTTCTTCTCTCCAATCATACTCTCGTTTGTATTGTTCAGAGATGTATAAAAGTTAATCATATCAACCTAATATGGATATGCGTTCCTTGATGATATACACTCACGCGGAGCTTACTTTATGAGTCAAGAAATATTTTAGAAAGATAATTGACCTTCTTAAGTAGTGAAAGAGTTGGTACACGTACGACAACAGTGTTCGGAATAATATTTTTATCAAGACTGTATATTGTTTCTATGCTCGCAACTTAGTTGCTGTTTTTCGCAAAAGGAGTCCATTTTTACAAACACGAGTAATTTAAAATACGTACGGACGATAGCGAATTCCAAAATTAGTATTTAAGGAAAATTTATTATATAACTAGTATCATATTTTGTGCGGACAATTGAAAGATATCAGGTCGTATAAGCGTTTCTATATCATTGAACTTTGTAAAAATTGTTGAAGGAACATGTAATAACTTTATGCGTATGGCCTTCATTTTACTGTCAATAATGATAAACAGTTAATTATTTTTCAAATAATAAAATATCTATTTTGGTTATGAAGAACACAATACACATATTTTTACGTATTTTGTATCTTTTACTTTCTGCTTCTTATAAATAGTTGATGCTCCTCTTTTGTACATATGAAATATTTAATTTCATATGCATAAAATATGTTTTTTTACAATAATTCATGTATTTAGAATAAAAATAATCAAAGCAAGCAGTTGAAAATTTTTTGACTTTTACATTGAGAGCGTGAACAATAAAAACTAACATGAAACTTTACGACTTTGTCTTTATAACATTTGGCCACTTGTGCGCTTAAGCGGCATTTGTTTTTTAAATAGTCTAAGGCGGGAAAGAGGAGTGCGACTGATTATTCGACATTAAGCAATTATTTTCTGCCGCGACAAATATAATTAATAAAGAAAGCTACTGCATCGGAGGTATTCGTCATTCCTAGTAGTCTAGAATAAGTCTGGAATAGCATTGGAGCAGTTAGAATCCAAGTATCATCATTGTTATCGATCAATCACGCAATCGGTTACACATTTTAATAAATAATAGGGCCTTCCGTTCCTTTGATTTTATTCCCTCCACCTCCACCCCCCCCTCCAGCCCCCCGGCCAATAACGTCACGAAGGATGTACAGGGCATCGAATAAACGAAGGTCGCGTCGGGGAATAATCGTGCGCTTAACGAGCCCGAGGAAACGCTCGCCCAGGCCGGAGCTCGATCAGGAGGTAAGTAACCGAAGGTCGTGCCGAGGATGTATGGGCAAGGGGCAAGGCGAGAGCGAGGATACAAGCCGAGAGAGCGCGTTAGCGCAAGGATAATAGGCCAGAGGGGAGGAGGCGAGGTAGCGAATAGCTTAAGACCGCATGCGTGGCCATCGCCTCGTGGCGCTTTGGCGTGCCATCGGCTGATCGGGTGACAGCGCTCCATCATTGTTTGAATGTAGTTGCGGTGGTGTCGCAGGTCTGGAGCGGGTCGCGGAGGAGTTGATGGGCCGTAGGAGATGGAAGCAATACCAGGACACCCTGTACACCGGCACTCGCAGCATCGACAGCACGTCTACGGCGGTGAGCCAGCACCACCAGCAACAGCTTCAACTGCAGCTTCAGCAGCTGGCGCAGGTCATTATCTGTGGTAAACCCCCCTCCCCCCGACCCGATCCGATCCCCCCGCCGCCCGCCCGAGGCGAGGCAGCAGCCCCCGATCCCAGGCCCCGTCCGAGCGCGAGAGTCGAGAGGGAAGCCGACTAACGGAGCCCGCCCCCACCCCCACGATCAGGTGCAGCAGGCGAAGCCCGCGGACTCCCCGAGCCAGCCCCTGAAGGCGAGCCTTGGGAGCCAACAGCAGCGGGCCGCGGCCGCCAACTGCACCGGCGAGCGCTCGCCCCGTCGCCCGGAGGAGACCGGGGACGCGGCCACGGGAGGCCCGGAGAACGGCCGACTCGCCGAGGGCGCCCGGGAGAACGGGGCTGCCGCGGGCGAGAACGGCCCGACGACGCGGCAGGAGCTCGAGGACGCCCCGGAGGAGCGGCCCCGGGAGCAGGGCCGCACGGGCCTCGACGGGCCCGAGGACGAGGAGCTCGAGCCCGCGGCCCAGAGGATCAAGAGGGAGCGGCTCGACGAGAGAATAAGGCTGAGCCCCCTGAGGGACGAGGAGGAGCGCCCGGAGAAGGCCAACGACGCCGAAGGGACCAAGGTGCGTTCTTACTCCTACGCCCCTCCCCCCGCCGCGCAGACTCCCAGCCGCGAACCGCTCGGCCCAGGCCCTCCGCTCGGAGGATTGGCAATTCGAATGATATCGGCCGATCTCGTGGATCCCAGTCAAGGAGCCGGCTAAACTATCGAGGGGCTCCTTGAGAAAAGCTTTAGAAATTTTTCATTAAAGTTCTAGCGACCGGCGCGCCGAGTGAAATTAAATTTCTAAACGTTGATGGCTGCACGGCTGAGAGAAGATAATGCCCGATCGAGGGCACGACCATCAAATTTGCAATTTGAAAGCGAACGGATTAGCGTTGGGCATCGGACGTTTGTCTTATTCTGTACCAAATACGGACTCATTTAGCATATAACGCAGCATTGAAAATATAAAGGGAATAAAAGTCCCAGCCTGCAGGCGATTCAGTGCCGGACTTTCCATTAATCCTAATATGCATATTTATATGGCGGCCGAACCGGTGCCTGGCCTATGAATCGAATGCATCCCGTTGAGAGGAATTCTTAGCCGCGATACTCGCCTTTGGAAAAACTCCCACGGCGCTTATCGGACGCGCGCGTCCGGCGCGCGATTGTCGACTGCGATCTCGGCAAAAATTCGAACGGCGGCTGAGTTTGAATTATCGCCGAGGCGGCCGGTAATAAATCCCAAGGCCGAGCAGGTAGCAAAGGAGTCGTACGGTGTAACGGCTTAGCGGCGGCCCTCGATCGCGCCTCGCGAGCGAGGCGAGCGATGGGCCCGACAGCGGACCGCCCGCTCCCACCTCACAACCGCCAGGTCGGCACTAAAGTCCCGATGCTCGGTGGCGTCCGCGCGCGCGTCCTTGCAGGAAGTGAAGGAGGAGACAGGATCGGAGCGGGTCCAGGTGACGCAGGGCCTGCTAAGGGTAAAGAAGGAGGAGGAGCTGCAGGAGACGCCGGGCCCCGGGGGCGGCTTGGGCTGCCCCAACCGGCCGACCTCCACCCCCATCGGCATCGTCAACAACGGGCTGAGCGCCGAGGTGCGCAGCGCCACCACGCCCCCGAAGAAGGAGGTCATATTCTGCACCCCCTCGTATGTTTTGGGACGACGGCTGAGTCCACCACCCGAGGACTGGAAGCCGCTGGACAAGTGCTACTTTTGTCTCGATGGCAAATTGCCGCACGACGAGCAGCCGCCTCTTGTGAGTCTCTCTCTCTCTCTCTCTCTCTCTCTCTCTCTCTCTCTCTCTGTCCATCTGACTTCATTAATCACGTTGCCACTCGATCCCGACTTCGACCGAGCTCATCTCTTATTCGCGAGGTCTTTACTCCGACGATGCGCTCGAAAATCCAACGATCGCGGCTCACACCTCCATTAGTTGGAAACCAAAGTCACTGAGCTTTTTCCCGTCAAATTAGTCGAATTAGAGGCGCAGTTTATTGCCATCGATCGATGAACATCCAATTTAGTTTCACCGTTTCAAGCAATTGAGTCAAGGATAATAAATAAATACCTTTTATCAATATGGCGCGACGTTTATCGATGGAACGTAGGCCGAGCGAGTATAACTGCATATTTGAATTTCTTTTTAGATACGTCCAAAGCAATACGCAAATATGTTCGATGGACGATTAGCGTTATTGGTAATGTTTATTCGTTTTTGGGATAAAAATGAACTCAATTATAGGAAGATCGTGGATATCATTATGACACTCTTGAACGGTAATATTTGGTCGCGCTGTAGCTTTTAGGCTCAAATCACTGGGGACAAGTGCGTCAAAATCGAAAGCTCCTTTCGAAGAACTTTGTGTCGCTTATCTGTGTTATTAGCTCCTTCATAAAACCCAAACACTAACATTACTTTATAGCACAGACATAAATGTACTCCCCGAATGAAAATAATCAAGCATAGAGGGTGCGAGAATCCATTTATTGCTACCCGTGCATCCGCGCTACAGCAACGAGCGCGCAGTACTTCAAACTCAGCGAAAGCTTCTCACCTACGATTCCCTCCATCGGCTCTTCCCGTCATTTCAAAGTCACAAGACCTGCCACGGAAACTGCATCCTAAAATTAAGCTATCTCGGGAATTCGATAACCCCCGGTCGGAAATCCCCGCTGCGGACGAAAGGCCACGTAGCCGAAATACCGTAGCTCGAAAGATCCCATCGATCGGCGGCCAACGCCGAAGCGACGAAAGTCCCGTCCGCGGACGACTCCCGCCCGGGACAAGGAGCCGGGTAGAGACGCGCCGGGCTTGGATTCGCGCCTCACAAGGAGCCTCTCGAGGAGTATCAGGGTTCTGAGGTCCGTTCCTTGCCCGCAGAGTCCGCAAAGCGACAGCAGCAACAGTTCGCGATCGGCCGAGTCGCCCATGTCGGTCCAAGTCGATCCCATGGCGGCGTCCGTGGTCGCGGCCGCCCTCAGCAGCACCTACCCGACCCTGCTGCCCCAGTGGTGCCTACCTCCGAGGGAGCCGCCCCACGTAGTCGCAGCCCAGCAGCAGCAGCAGCAGCAGCAGCAACAGCACCACCATCACCATCACCATCAGCAGCAGCAGCAGCAGCAGCAGCAGCAGCAGCAACAGCAGCAGCAGCAGCAGCAGCAGCATCACCAGCAGCAGCAGCAGCAGCAAGAGAACCCCGGGGCCGACCAACCCCTCGACCTCTCGGCCAAGCCCAAGAACTCTCAGGTGAGTCGCCGATGCGGCTTCCTATTCGCGGCTCTATTAGCCTTCGGCAGCCTCTCCGGGCCGAGCCGCCGGTCGCCGGATGTGCGAGCGACTCGTCCTTGGCCATCGCGGACGCTAACGCCGACTTTATTCCGACGCTTGAGCGCAACCTTCGAATGCGAAAAGCTCTTACGCGCGATTGAATGGTCACTTTGATTACTGTACGCGCGCGCGCGCGCGATGCTTTAACGGCATTTCTTACGTCGCTCGCGATCCCGTGGAATTGGCTAGAAATTCAATCGGGGATGTTAAAGCCGGGACTAAATACTGTTTTGATGTCGTCGTTAACGATAAATGCTCGATCGAGTAATATTTATCTATCAGAATTTTAAGTGCCTCCAGTATTTTACAGTATTGCAACTGTTAACAATGCAACTAATTTCGCAGAGTAAATTTATCAATGACATATATTAGCATAAGGCTGCATTATCTTCTCTATATTATCTTGAAAAATAATACAACGTTTCAGATATCGATGTTTATTGAAATAGTTAACCTCGTGCTTAATTGTTCAAAATCTCCTGTCATTAATTCATAATTTTGCTCCATTGAATTAAAGATATTTAAATAAAAACAATGGGCTTTACGAATTCATTGTCCTGATCATTTCAATTCTTTATGGTCTATAAATAAATTGGACGTAATCATTCGGTCATATCATAATTTATTTTCATAATACTCGGAACACCATCATCTTCAACAGTGCAAATATGCCAGCGTGAATTTAAAAAATGAATAATAAAACGAATAAATGATCGCTAATGCAATTACGATTGTCATAATAGTCATAAGTATCCACGTCTAATATGCGTACATTAATATCAAATTATTATAGATATATTAGTTAAATATTGGCTTGTTCCTAAATTCCTTTTCGAACGATATTAAAACTTTTACTCTACAATTATATTTATGGTGCATCTATATTTAGCTATTCGTATCTTCATAAAAAATAATTAATGATGACACTCTAATACCGTATTGACTCATTTCTGATATGATTTTGTTGAAGAGATTGTTACGCGCGAAATATTAGAGTGTCAGCGTCATTTCGTTTAGTTGTGATTAGGAAATATGTCTCGTCATCTGCAATTGAAGTTTTTGTCTGTTTCTTAATACTTGGAACGATTTTCATAAAAATCGTGTCTTTTAATTACACGTTGAAATATTATAAGAGTTTCAAAAGGTTATTTTTTCATGAAATTCAACGACGAACGTAAGAGTCCGAGGGAAAAAATTTAAGAATTTCGTTTTTTTTTTTAATCGCTTTAATTAAATTATTTTTTTAATTAATTACGGCAAATGCGACTTTTAATGATTCGAAGTATTATATCAACGATAGAGACATTGAAATCTTAAGAATATCTTAGAGAACGTAGCTAACGTTTGGCGATTGTTGCGCTTTATCGCAACGCTGTTTTATCGACGTTAATTATTTTACGATTCAAAAGCTTCAACAATTCTTTTACAGGATAACAACATATCTATGCTGGAGCAACAGAAGATACCTCTGCGAATGCCGGCAGCCATCGATCCAAAAACCATCTTCAAGTAAGTATATCAGAATTAAACGCTTTACTCGACCTTAGGGCTTATTCAAACGCAAGGCGTATTGATCTATGAGCCGTTTCGCGACTGTAGATTCGGGCTAAAGTAAGGTCGTCGCGGCTAAAGAAGAGTCTCGCGCGCGGATCGTTCTTCCGTAGCATTGAGAAAGAAAAAAGAAGAGCGATCAACTCAGTTCTAATAGAGGAAGCGTGGGCCAATGAATGGGCTTGTCGCGTAAAGAGCAACGTTGATTATAACTTTGGATTTCGGGCCGATCGAGTCTCCGAGTAGGGAAGCCAAGAGCTCGTATTCGAGTATGGACGGTTCCTAGCGATCGGCCACTCGAGCTAAAGTATTTCCAACCAACCCTGGAGTAGTCATAGCTAATACCGAGGCTCGCCTCGGTTCTAGGGGCATTAGAACGCAATCGATCGCGACGAGGCTCGATCGCCACTAGAAGCGATACGGTGAAAAGACCAGGATCATCAAAGCGAAGCATCGGGCTCCCGAGTCTCGGTTGGCAATAGGAGCGCCCAAGTGCCACCCATGGGCCCGGTGGACGGCCGACCACCGGCTACAGGGGCACTCGGATCGAGCGTTGATTTCGAGCGCGAGTCAGAGCGAGCCGTGAAACGCACCTATCCATTGTGTTTGCGGGCGATGTAGAGAGGAGGAGAGCGGGACTCGACGATCGAGCGATTGATTCGTCATCGGCTCGCGGACCGGAAGAGCCGGGCTTCCTCCTCCGCGGGACTGGCGATTTCGGTGCCGGGGACTGCGAGCGGAGGGACCCGCGAGAGAAAAGTACGTTGCACCCGCGTGTTTTCGTCGGACTCGAACCTCTCTCTCTCTCTCTCTCTCTCTCTGGTGCAATTATAATCGAGGTCTATTATTAGTACGGGCGGAGGAGCGATCGCCGAGGGACTCTCGCGGATGGCCGCGCAGCGGGGGCTCGGGGGGCTCGATAGCGCGCCCTCGCTGGACTGGTCGAGGAGGCCGCGGCTGGAGTTCGATTGGTCGGCCACTGGCTCGAGAGGAGAGACGCCGAACCGCGGGCTCGGGGCTCATTGTTTGCCTGGGCTCTCGTCAAAATTATTCAGCGCTTCGGCCGAGAGAGTGCCTGGTCTCCCTCTCTCTCTCTCTCTCTCTCTCTATCTCTCTCCGGGGGAACGACGGCCGATGCTCGGGCGATTGCGAAGCTGCGGAGGGCGCGAGGCCGATGCGCGGGGAGGAGTTCCCGGAACGGCGGGTGTCGGCCCCGGCTATTTCGGCGGGCCGATGGCTCTCTCTCTCTCTCTCTCTCTCTATGTATTTATTAAGCTTAGCCGCTGGCCCCTCGGCCGGGGATCCTTTTACCGCGCAGCTGCGCTCGCGTTGCACTCGTCGCTTGCCGAGGCGATAACGGGCCGTTGGCACCGTGGCAGGGAGGCTCGACGGACCGAGCCCGGCAGCTTGGCCCCCTTCCGAATATCCTGGCTTATTTAGAGGGCCGATACCGACGCGCCGGGCCCTCCCTCACCTCCGAGAAACCTCCTATCTCGGGCTGCCCCTGCCACCCCCGCGCCCCTCCTAATTCCGAACCGATAAATCACTCGGAGTGTAAATAGCCGATAATCGCTCCGCGTGTGCGAGCTCGACTGTCTCAAAAAAATTCGTCGCTTCTTACTGATTTCGCTCTCGGCTGCGCTCCTCTGCCCCTCGCTGGCGGCCCCCATCAATAGAGACACAGAGAGACACAGAGATAATTAATAAGTCCCTCGCTTTTATTTTAGCGATTGTTCGCGAAGGAGGTGGAAGAGCTTTAAAAATAAAGGAAAACGCAAAGCTTAAAAAAATCTCACTTGCTATCTGAATAATTCAGGAGGGCTATAATCGCGTCTATTGCATAATAGTCTATCGCCGATGAGATCTACACCTTTTCAACATTAATGATGGCACTGCTCAAGTGATAAAGATATAGAATGCTTGATTTTCGAGGTCATTGACTGAGCGAGTGCATATTTTTCTCAAATCTATATTTAATTCGCTGCGTTTCTTCGTGACTTTTGCATTGCCATTCGCTTTGAATATTTTAGAAAAAAAGGCCTCAGAGCTCGAGCGATTCAACATCGTTCATAATTAAATTGATTTACTTTAAAACAAATGATTTACTTTCAAATAAAAGCAAATGTGATTCCCTGCAAAATCGAATGCAGCTTTGCGAAATTGCAATGAATAAATATAGATTGGCCGAGGAGTTGAATTCTGAATATTTTACAGTGATAAGGCAAGCATTAGATATACCTATATATATATATATATATATATATATATATATTATATATACGCACATAAATATACCTCGTATATTTTTATTTTCTTCGCGATGACTCATTATGTCTCTGCATTCGTCATTCATTCAATGATCGAAGCGGGTCAGGGACCAATATTTCGAGTCTCGCTTCCATGCACGACTTAAAATATCCGATCGCTCGGCGGTAAATTCTTCGGCATTAATGCTGCAAATCAATTCGATTAGTCGAGTAATATTATTATCGGTATTAGAACGGGAGCAACGAACGATTCCGGAGCGACAGCCCGCAGGTGAGAATGTATCGACGTATGAAAAAGCGCAACTACGGGGAGTACAGACCATAGCGGAGGTCATTGTGAATCCAGTGGATCGGGAGTCGGATGTTCGCCCCAAATACGTGTGCACTTGTGCCGCGTAAAAAAGGCACGACGATCAATTCATTAAACGATGGCACGTGCCTCGTATGAATGTCTAATATAGCCGGAGGGCGGCTGCCGGGGAGGCGCGACGAGCCGCGGACAGTTGGAAATTTCGAGAAGGAAAGAGCCCCGGAATTGGCGGCGCGCATCGATTTCCAAAGTCGCGGAATGGCGAGCGCGGGATTCGCGTGCCGACGTAGCCACGGCATTCCGAACGCGGCCCCCCCCCCGCGGCCCCGCCGTGTCCCGCAGCCGCGTAACGACCGGGGGAGCTGCGAGGGGATGGCGACGGGCCGACCGAGTGGCCGCGTCATCGCGCGCGCACACCAAATGCACTTTTATCTACGAATTCTCGCGGCCAGACGAGCCGCGCTTCCACTTACTCGCCTTCTCCGTGGGGTCGACGAACTCGCTCTGGAGCGCGGGCCGCGCGAGAGGTTGGGCGGGGAGGAAGGGCGAGCGCCCAAGGGAGGCCCATCGGAGCGGGCGGGTGTCGATTCTTGCTCCCCGCCCCGTGCCGCTCTACCCTCTCTCTCTCTCTCTCTCGAGCGCGCACCGACTCGGGCTTTCTCCGGTGGCGCGCGGCTGCGACCGGAGCTCGGGCTGAGCGGGGAACCGGCGGGGTGGATCGGGGGGCGGCGCGGAAGAGGTCGCGAGTCGGGCGCGGGGCGGAGGAGCGGGGCTACGGGGTTACGGGGCGGAGTGGTGGGGCACAGCGAACGAAGGGGCCTAATCTTATCGCGGTCTCGGTAGTCCCGCGAGCCAAGAGCGTAACGCGCCGAGCAGCGAGGCTTTGGCCGTCGTCTTTTCGATGTTTATCGGTCAAGCGCCTCGAGCCACGGACTGCGGAACGGGACGAGCGATCGGTCGCGGTCTTGGCGTCGGAGCCTCGGCTCGGCTCGCAACTCGACCCAGTGCCGCGCCGGCGGAATCCTCGAGTCCACGCTGATTGTTTAGCACCTGCGCCATCGACCCCATCGCCGCGCTCTGGTTATTCATACCGATTCCATCCTTATTACGCGTAAACTAAGCGCCATTGGCGATTCCGCCTCACCTCCGTCGCTCCGATTAAGAAATACCATTACTCGATCCACGGATCGTCTTCGGCTTTTATTTATCGCGTATCCTTCGGACGCCCGCTCTGGCTTTCATCGGAAAAATTTATTACTCTCCGGGATATCATTAAATGCTTACGAGTTTTTCATTTGAAATCTCTCGGACAACGTCTTTTCTGCAAACATGGCTCTTTCTCTGTAATTCTCATTGTAACCCTAACTACTCCATACCAAATTGCTAGACTACGTTCATTTTGTACACGATAAAAAACTTAGAATTTGAAATATGTTAGTTCATATTTTGCGTACGTCCGAGACTTCGAGTGGTCGGAAGAACTATAATTTTTCAAACGTTAACTTTAATTTCGATAAATATTCGTTTGATACGGGCTTCTTTTCATATAAATTACACGTTATAGTCTTCTGAAATTCTCCGTTACGATTCAATTACAAATTTATTCGAATAATTATTAGTTGCTTTACCGGCAATGTAGCACAAAAAACTGCCGGACTGACGTCTTCTTTTTAATAATTAAGTATAAATATACATCGGATTGCCTTTATTATACCTCTGCTCTTATACCGAATCATATTTTTGGTAATTTTTTTGCGAAGATGAGCCTTTCTTTACACATTTATGCACTCGTAAATTTCCATTCTTTCTAAAATGTACGTTGAATGAAATTAAAACGTTTGATATCAAATTAATAAAACACTTGATATTGATTCAGAAAAATATTTTCTCTTCGTAAAAGATGTGTCACTACGTTTACTTGTGTTATTATTCTTTAAGCTTTTTAATTTTCAATGCTAAAATGATGCGAGCAGCTGAGAATTATTATCATGATAATAATAATTATTATAATGTTTCACTAACAAATATTGTTAACTCCAGTATTTTTCTGTAACACAATCTTGTGTTCGACAAGATTTTAAATGAATAATCGAGGAAACATAATTAATTAATATTAATAGAGTCAATATCACGATAAAAATGTTCTTTATTTAATCAAGCTCATCGCCAAAAAATGAGTTTAAAACAAAAAATCAAAAACAATTTTATTTTGTTAAAATTAACGTTAAATACCTCTACGGAAAGTGTATCAAAATCCATTCGTTCATCCCGATATTCAAAATAAATGTAAACATGTCGTGATTTCTCAAATCGGTAACTACATTAGTGACTAATTATGAACGAAAAAAATAATACGTCATTGCCAATATATGTTATGCATATGATAATCGATTCTCGAGTAAATCAGTATCGAAAATTGAAAAAAACTACACATAGTGCGCTTTATTATATTCAAAGTCAAAGCAGAGAACAGTGACATTAAAGTTTATAAGGTCCCTTTATAGTAATCAATAATCCCGTTAGCTTATAAATGATCGGTAGGTGTCAGGAGGAGCAAACGTTGTTATCAACGATATTTAGCTCCATATCGGTCAAAAGTAAACGCCCATTTAATAGCGTTTGTTCACACGAGGCTCGCACAATGCCATCCGGCGCGAAAATTTCACACTGACGTCAGTCCCGGAATTCGCGGACGTGTCGAGTAGGATGATCGAATTTGTCGTTGGGAGCCCGTACGAGAGACTGAGCGAGACAGATGCGGCTCTACCAAACAAAAACAATTGTTGACTTAAGCGCTCAGGAATTTCGAGTAACGCGCACTCGATTATTGCCGCAATCTAGGGTTGATTTTGTTTTCACTCGCATTTCTCGCTTGTCTCTTTATGATTTTCAACTAGTGGCTAAATTGCTCAGATAGAATTCGACTACGAGTCCGGCAGAATGAACATGATTCACGCGTTAAGTGATTAGTCTCACCCTTCCTTTTTGAGCATTCGAACGCCTTCGAATAAAGCGATGGGTATTCGTTATTGTTACTTTTTTTTTTTAATGCAATTTAAGGATACGAATATGTTTTTCGATCGCTCAAATTGATTTTTGTAGCTTCCGGTCACGTAAACAGATCAAAGGAGAACATTCTTTAACTCGGTTTTAGTAACAGCCATAATTCATAGTTGATTAGAATCTAATCAGACACATGTCCGACTAATTTCAGCTCCTACTACTTACGACTAATTTATCTTTATTGACTTCATGGGTTCAAGGTTAATCAGTAACTAAAAATTCAATTCAGAGCAATATAACGACAAATTATTAACAAATTTTCAAATAAAGTGATTTGGAATAGTTTGAAATAAAAGCCTAGTTTGGGATTAACCAAAACATAAGTTATGTTACACGGTTATTATGTATTGAGATTTTTTAGCCATCTTGTATTGAAATTTAACGGAGCTTTAATAAATATCTCTCGAATTTAAAGTATTCTAAATACAGCTTATCATTTTTAATGGTATCATTGTAAGTTTGATTAGGAATGAAGCGTTTTTTCTCCGAAATCCGAAATTCGGATTCGGAAAATTGTTGCACGCGGACAAGGCCATCAATATTGCATCGCTTACTGGCGTCAAAATATTTACACGCTCTTAGAAAAAGATAATACAGCGGTTGAAAAGGATAGGAGAGCGTTTCGCTTCAAAGTAATATTCAACGAAAATTGACTGATCAAAATGGATAAAAATGACAAAGATTTAGGCGAGAACCAAAGCACCGAACGAAACATAAAAAAAGGTAGCGTGGTTGGAACGGGGCTCGTTAAATATCCTTACAGCTAAGCGAACGAGGCCGAACGAGCTCCCCTCTGCGGAGAGCAGCGTCAGAGTGAGGTATAATCGACGGAGGGGGCGGGGGTAGCGAGGGAAGGTGCAGCTTCCGGTAAGGAAGGGTCGCGCGCGAGGAGGCGTAGCTCCCCGAGAAGGAGTATCGCTCGGCTGGGGCCAGGGTAGGGCCAAGGTCGAGGGCCGAAAGAGTCTCACGGCCGGGGTTGCTCGTGTGATTGCAGCAGCACCTGCTACCGGGCGAAGCCGAGGGTCACGGGGGGCGTGACGGCCGGCGGGGTGCCGGTGGTCGGGGGCGGCGGCGGGGGCCGGCGCACCTACACCGAGGACGAGCTGCAGGCCGCCCTGCGCGACATCCAGAGCGGGAAGCTCGGCACCAGGCGGGCGGCCGTCCTCTACGGCATCCCCAGGAGCACCCTCCGCAACAAGGTCTACAAGCTCGCCATGGAGCGGGAGAGGGACGCCTCCCTCTCCTCCGGGGCCAACGCCGTCAACAGCACTCAGTCGCACAACGAGGCGACGGGGCCCACGGGCCCGGCCAATAGCAATGCCCACGGGGCCAACGCCCGGGCGGCCGACGCCTCCATAGCCACCACCATAGCCGCCATCACCACGACGACGACGACGACCACGACCGCCATCGCCGCGTCGAACGCCAACCGGCAGAACGCATCCGCGGCCACGACCCAGCTCGACGAGGTAGGTCTTGGGGACGCGGACGCCTCTCCCCGGGGCTTCGCGGCTCGCGACCGCTTCTTCCGACGCCCGGGAGGTGTTGACGGGGCAGTGGCGGGGGGGACTGGGCCACGGCGGCGAGGCCAAGGCTGGAAGCCGATCCTACTCCTCCTCGCCCGGCTCTCTCTCTCTCTCTCTTTCTCCCTTCCTCCCGCCCACGCTCTCCCCCTCATCGACGGCTTCCTCGAGATCGACCGACCCCCCCCCTCTCTGTCTTACTGCCTCTCTACCCTATACACCTGCCTTTGTCTTCGCTCCTTTCTCATCCACAAGCTCGGGCTTTTACGGTTCACCATGCGATTACACGTTGCGGCAGCACTTCTTTAACGTTCTCTCGCAAATATTTACGTTCCGCCGCGCACTACTACTACTACTAGGGCTGACGCGCGATTTCACTTTCATGCCTCTATTGACAGCTGAACAGTCATCAAATGACGAGTGCTCGCTCGCTAAATTTTATTATTATCTATTCGTCATTTGCGCTTGTCGGTAAGCGCTTCTAACAAATTTCCATGACAATGTATAATAACAACGCACAATTATTTATTACTTTATTTTCCCTGATTTTTTCGAATTTCACATTTAAAGAATGTATATCTCCATTGTTAATTGTAACACGACAGTCATTGTCCCTGTATTGTTTGTCGCGTTGCGAAATGATTAACTTCAATTTTTTTTTTCCTCTTCGCTATGTTCCGACTCTAGCGTGTACGTATCAACTACTTTTTTCCCCCCCAAGAAATTACACAACCGATTGTCGTGAAAAAAAAATTACTACGCGTTACTTAATCGTTTTTGTTTTTTGCACGCGCTCAATACCCCATGGCGAAATGGATAAAGAATTTTGGTAATGGAGTACCGTAAAGACTGTTACGTATGCAATGGGCATCGCCGATCGTTTTAAACGCGATTTTGGCAAAGGAAGGACAAAATTAAGCTTCCCCAAAACATTCCTCTGGCATTATAATCGCCGATTGCTCGTAGACCAAGAAGTGACGGAAAATTTTTTTTTGGTCTAAAATTTTCAACAATGACTCAAGCATAAAACTTTCAACAATGACTTTCAAGTTTATTTTATTTTCCGCTATTGTTACTACATAGCCTACTTTACAAAAGTAAAAATCACGCGTTATCCAGGTCTACGCGTTTTCTCAAGCGATCACAACAAGACTCCTTGGTTTCCTCATCTCTGTTGCATGAACTATATTTAGATTATGTTTACACTACGATACGATATGTTTGTAGTTTACCTCTCAGTCATTCAATCATCCGAAATTTAAGGTAAGTTCCTGCGAAGATGGAGTCTATTTATGCATTCGGTGCACAAGCTTTTACCGCATTTTTAAGAAGTAAATATAATAATAACAACCGTAGAAATAATAGAAATCAAAACTTTGTAATTACATTATCATATGTATTGAATTATTAAAATTAAATTTTTTCATCTATGAAGCTTTATTCTAATTTTAAAGCAAAACCTTGCGTTATCGGCGCAACTGAATAAATTTTAACAAGCTATCAGCTTCATAAGTCATTCAACTTTTTGAAGAATAATATTTATTTATTCTTACCCATATGCACAGATACACGTATGTGCTTTATGCATGCTTATGTGTGCGTGTCGGTAAGATATTTTGTTCAAAATTTATTAAAAATCAATTCGATGAGGGATATAATTTTCTAACGTTCAATATTATATTATCATCGAATTTTCTAATCATACGCGCACATATCATATTATTATGTGATTAGAATTACTTATTACTTTAATAGTAAAAATTTTAACGTAAGCAATAGAAGTAATTGAATTTTCTATCTTTAAGTACGTATATACGTTTAAAAATAAATAAACGCGTATGTATAAGCGCATAAAAAAATATATTAAAATATGATAGCATAAGCCGACATATTTAACTATAATATTAATAGAATTTTATTAAAGTTCAAGGAATTTTTTTGTACGCTGTATTTTGGATTATACGGTCGTAAAATATTAATCAAATCATCTGATAATTATACGGGTTGCATTCACAATTACTATTCTTAATCTTTCGTTTTTACTAATAAAGGGCTAAAAATTAATAAACATTCATACGCATTTGCGAGGGAACATCTATAAATCAATGGAATTTTCTATAATTAAAATTTCTTTTAACTTAAACAACTTCAGTTTCTGCATATACTTTTTCATGTTTACGTGAAAATGTGGGCCAGAAATTTCCCACGCGAAGTGCGCGGTTTTGTTATACTTATACATTATTATGTTTCTATTTTTTTTTTTTATTTAACCTTCATAAAGAAGATAAGAATATTAAGGTGTAACGAGCGAGAAAGAAAATTCACATTGCTTTTATTAAAATCGCAGCTAAAGCTCCAACGTCGTACCGGTGAATAAAGCAAATTGAAATAATTTAATTTTTTAGAATGCAATTGAAGCGTCCGCGTGACTCGCGCAAATGTGCGTCTGAAAAATGTTATCTGGGATCATTGTCCGAAACCGTGCGATATGTCTCATTGATCGAAGATTCGTTTCTTGCACTTGGCTCGCGTCTCCCGAGTCTTCCCCCGTGACGCTTCAACATCTGCCTCAACTTGGATCAAAATCTTACAATAGCCGGACAAAAGAGAAGCAGCAAGCAAACTTGGCTGAAAAGCAGCTTAGCACTGGGCTCTTGCGCGCGTTTCTCACCCACACTTTTGCCTCGGCCTCCGCTTAGGCTCTGGTTAACGCAAGTGCGCGCATCGAAATAAACGAGTGGAGCTCGGCTCCTCAACGCTCGGGCCTCCTCCTCATCCGCGGGCGTCTGCTCTCGGTGGCTTTCTAATTGCGGGAAATTTCAAACGCCCGAGACGTCTTATACGCCGCCTGGACGCGGAAGGAGCGGGGCATCACCGTCTGGACCGGGGAGAGCCACGGGCTGCGTCAAAATTTTTTTTTTCCACGCCCGCGCTAACCGAGCCCGAGCCCGCGAGAGCCAAAGTCGGGAATTCGCGCCCGAGCCCGTGGAGTTCGATTTGGCTTGCGCCATCCGAGGGCCGCGTAAAAAAGAAACTGCCAGTGAAAAAGAGCCTGCGGAGGAGAGAATGAGACGGCGATTCTTAATGGAAAGCGGCGGCTCGGAATGACGATAAGCGGCGGCTGGCAAAAGCCGATTCGAGCAAGAGGTTTCGGGCCTCGAAGGTCGACGAGCCACTTTCGAGCGAAAATCCTACGGCCGTCTATTAGCGGGAGGCCGTCGCCTGGATAAAGGCAGAGGCGGCAGCGGGTCCGTTGCAGGCGGAGGCGCAGAGCCCGAGGAGCGGCGCGGGAGGGAGATAAGAGACTCCGGGGGATTTTCGTTTGGGGAGCGGCTCGCCGGCGGGGGTCGAGGGCCCCGGTGCCGGCTCCCGGTGCCCGGCAGCTCTAACCGGGCGCTACCCTCTGCCGCAGGTGGACGACAAGGAGCTCTCCGGGGCGGAGGAGGAGAAGGAGGTGGAGAAGGCCCTGCTGAAGCCCCTGCTCTCCCTGGAGGACCTCGTGCGGTTCTCGAGCCTCGAGGGCAGCGGCGGCGACTCCCTGAGGACGCTGCTGCAGCGCGGCCAGGAGGGCGGAGCCGCCGAGTGGTCGGCCTTCGAGCACGCCAACATCGGGCCCTACATACAGAAGATGCTCGCCGCGGCAGCTCCCTTCAAAGGTACGTGCCGGCTCGCCCCGAGCGACTCGCGCTTCCTCGGGGAAGCCACCCCCGGGGGGCTCCGGCCCACGCCCTCCGGCTTCCGATCGGCACTGGCGCCCGCCGACGTCCTTCGGCCGTGGAGTTGCACCCGGGCACCCCCGCAGACTCCCGACATCGGCCCCGACGTTCTTCTTCCGTCGCTCCTCTCATTGGCCGAGGGCTACCTCGATTCGCGGCTCCCTTTCTCCCAACGCCCGACGAACTTTTACCCAAAGTCCCTCCTGGGCTTTGTCAGCTTTGTCCGTTCGGTCGAGGTTGACGCGCGAACGAAGCCTACCATCCTATTAACATCCTTTAGTTGGTAAGTTCCAGGCTACCGGGCGCGTTTAGCCATCTGCTCTACAGTCGTCGATATTCTTGCAAACTATCTTTTATACTTAATGGAGCCGTTAAAGTATATAACGTTTTCAACACAGTAAGGCCACTTGGTTGTGTAGGCAGTCGGCCAAAATTTACCCACGCTAATGTTCATCGAAGGAGTTGCGTCGACGCCAGAAATCAGATTGTTTTTTTCACGAGCCTTTAACGTTTGAGCAACCTTCTGAAATTTTCGTTGTCTATTAAAAGAGGAAAAAATACATTTCCAACCATTGATCCCTACGCCAGTAGCTCGGCACTTTGCACAATTCAAGGTAGACCTTATTCAAGGCACTCCGCAATTTCTTCAAATTATGATTTTTTTTTTTCTTAGAAAGGAAAACGTTTTAAGAGCAGCAATAAAAAGGAGATCTCGTTCAAAGTAATGTAACGAAGATCTAACGATCGCGTTAGTGCTGTTTTCGTGTTTACCCACATTAAAGCTGCGTATGCGCGTCGATGAAGGAGCAAGCCATTAAAATTAAATTGAAAACAGTTAGGATCGAACGGGAGCTTAGGAAGCCCAGGCTTTACAACCTTCTTTATTAAATAGTTAAATAATGTAGGGAGCATTAGGCAGTAAGCAGGTCGTATAAGCATTAACGAGACCATTTTTCCGGAATGTCCCGAATGCGACCGAAAAAACTGAGCTCGAATCAACTCCGTAATTTCTCTCGTTGCAATCGTAGCCGTGTAGCTACGGTCAAGCACACGCACGACGAATTAATCGAGCCAAGGCAATTGCGCCTCGGATACCGCGAATTTGCAGTCTCAAAGTCCGGGCCCCCCCCCGCGCGCGCGCTGTTCGAACGGGCCAGGCAACGCTATAGATCCCCTTGAGCAACGAGCCTACGTTGTTGACCAACTGTAGTGGTGCGGAGGATGTGGAGAGGAGGCAAGAGCGCCGGCCAGCGAACGGAGCCGGGGAAGAGAGAGAGAGAGAGAGAGAGGGGGAGAGAGAGAGAGAGAAGCAGCCGATGGAAGTACCAGAGGAGGGTCGGAGAGGGAGAGCCAGCGGCTGATAGATAGACGGGCAAAGGGCGAAAATTGGGTCAACCCGTGTCATTTAGTCGTGCGAAACGTACGACTTCGCGCGCAGCGTCGCTGCTGTTCTTGTATCTTCGACTCTAACGCAAGTTCGAAAAGTACCGGCGCGAGCACCGCGTAAGTCTTCGTAAATCGATAGAAGCCAGGAGCCCGACGACGTAGCGCCTCGTAAGAACGACGAGGAAAATGATGTACGGTCTCTCTCTCTCTCTCTCTCTCTCTCTCCCTCTCGCTCTCACCAGAGCTCCCTGCTCACCCAGTAGCCAAAAACTTTTAGAAAATTTCGAAGTAGCTTGAAAGTTCCGCGAAACGCAATTGCGTCCGTGAGACTTTCCTCCAGCTCTCGTATTTATTACGTTGAGGGCATGTGTTCGTTATTTTCTCAGCCCCGACCCCCCGCCGCCGTTCGTCAATTTATTGAAAAATCCAATTTTGCATCACCGTTCCGTGGATTTGTTGTTTGGTACCAAGCCTAATGAAATTTAGCCTTATCAGGATACATTGAATTCAACATTGATTTTATCAAAGTAACGTATCGACGCGCAATGTAAGAAAATTCGAATAATTTTTCAACAATTAAACTTTATGTCGGTTTATTTAAAGCTGCGTCAAATTTAGTTTCATATCGTGCAATGTAAAACTGTAGTAAATTACAATTTCAGCGCGAAATTGCATTGGAATAAAACAAGCCAGCAGCACTTCGTTCCTAAATACGAATTTCTACTCCGTATTATCAAAATCTCATTCAAACGTAAACGTTTTAATTTATTGGAAAATTGACCATAAACTGTTATTTGCAATCGCGTTAAATTTATAGGATTATTTATATTAGGTGCAAACACGGGAAAAGAAAATGAATTGGAGAGGCCGATAAAGCGCGAAGTAATCGAGCGATGTATTTCCATGCATAAAGCAGATCGAGGTTTAATGTTCAAGTATCGGGCGAGGTTTCGGTGTGCATTATCGGTTTATTGAACATTAACAGGACGTATCGCCTTCGCAGGAATGGAGACGCAAGACTACAGAATCCCGGAGGTTATGCGTCGGTTGATGTGCGAAGACAAAAAGCTTAGCAAGGAAGCTAATATTAATGGCGACCAGGCACAACACCTTCATCATGCCTCGCTACAGCATCGCCTCCCTCAGGTAAAGGAACAACGAGAGCTGCCGCACAGATACAATCGGGACAAAGATAACTCAGCCGAACTTAGAGGAATACTTGTATACCGAGCTTGATTATTTGAAACGGAAAATTTGATACGCGCGTAGATCTGGCACGTGCATAAGGGAACGGCCTAGAAACTAGAACTAGATTGAGCCATTTGTCTTGGACTAGAGACTAAGATAATGGAGTTTTCAATATTTATTATGGGTTATTAAAGCTCGAGTACGAGAGCGAAGGATCATTTTTCCTAGTTCTCAGTAGTCTTAATTGGATAACGGGACTGCCGAAAACACGAAAGTGTTGAGCACGATAAGAAACGATGGAAAGTAACGTAAAGAAAAGAGCGCCGAGTGTCGGGTTTAAAATTAGCAACGCTTAGGTCTCAGGAAAACGAGAGTAAGAGCAACGTTCGGCCAAGGGTGACTCGTGCACTACTTTTAATCCGGAGAGGAAATGCAACGGGGGCGCAAGGTTGAACAGAGAAAGAAAAAAAAGAGAGAGAGAGAGAGAAAAAATAGAAAGAAAGTAAAGGAAAGACGAGGAAAGAGAGAGAGAGAGAGAGAGATATGAAAAAGAAAGATAGTCGGGGGGTGTCGCGTGGCCTCTAACGCTCTGTCCGCCCCCCCAGTCGGGCCAGCGAGCGCCGATGACGAACGACGACTTCAACCCGGCGATCGAGGAGGAGGCGAGCGACAGCGGCCAGGGCCGGGCCATCCTCAAGATTCCGTCCTACAAGCCGGCGGGAAGCGCCGCGGGCTCGAGCAAGAACGGCCCCGAGGCCAACGCCTTCGGGCAGGGCTTCGCCGCGGTCCCGGGCAGTCCGGCGGCCCTCCTCGAGCGCGCGAGCCCCGCCTTCTCCGGCACGAGCTCGCCGACCAACTCCCTCGTCGGCAAGGGCATGGCCGTCAACTTCCGCGACGTCATCGCCAAGAGCATCAGCGTCAAGTTCCAGGAGGGTCAGGCGCCCGCGGGCATCCCAGGTGAGAGACCCTCGCCGTCCCCACCCCCGTCGACCCCCGCCCCGCTCCCCGCTAGTCAGGCTCCCTCGAAGCGATCCCCCGGGCCGGCTCCGGCTCCGAGGACGCGATCCGCCGGCGTCAGAGCCGGCCCCGGCGATTGCGACCACGGCCCCGAACAGAGAGGAAGGCAGAGAGAGGGAGAGAGGGAGAGTGAGCGAGAGAGAGAGAGAGAGAGAGCGAGAGAGAGAGAGAGAGAGAGAGAGAGAGAGAGAGTCGTCGATCGACGAACGGACACCGGTAGGGAAACAGAGTATGCAAGAATATTCGACGGCGAGCCTCAAGGCCCGAGAAGGGACTTCTTCCACCCGGGAAGAAGTCGGTAACGCTAAACCGGGTTCCGCGGCCCCTGCAAAATCAATTGGTCCCCTCGAGAGCGGGAGTCCGGACTCCGGAGGGAGCCCAGAGGGATGCGAGCGAGGGAGGAGGAGACTCCTCCCGGAGGCTGGGAGCCGAGTCTAAAGGGTCGTTGCGAAATCGGCAGGTCAAGGGCCGCCAGTGGGCCAGTCGATGATCGCCGAGTCGAACCCGTACAAGAGGGGCCGCTACACGCCGCCGCAGCAGGGCCAGCAAGGGGCCGGGGCCCAGTCGCAGCAGTCGAAGGCCGGCTCCCAGGGCCAGGACAAGCAGCAGAGCAAGTCCAACACGGGCGGCAAGGGGACGAGGCCCAAGCGCGGCAAGTACCGCAACTACGACCGGGACAGCCTCGTGGAGGCGGTGAGGGCCGTCCAGAGGGGCGAGATGAGCGTGCACAGGGCCGGGAGCTACTACGGCGTGCCCCACTCGACGCTGGAGTACAAAGTCAAGGAGCGGCACCTGATGAGGCCGCGGAAGAGGTGAGTAGGCCCCCGCTCCCCCGGGCCGGGGAGCGCGAGCGAGGCTGATCGATGATCCCCCGGTCGATGCCCCCCAGGGACCAGAAGCAGCCGGACGAGAAGGCCAAGGAGACGACGGCCGTGAGCTCGGCCCTAAGGACGACCGCGGCCGCGACCCCGGACAAGAAGCCCCTCCTCAAGCCCCAGAAGCCGTTCGCGCCCGCGAGCGGCGCCGCCGGCATCCCCGGGCCCAACGGCCTCAAGATGCCGGCCTTCATGGACGGCATGCCCCACTTGCCCTTCGCCCACCCCTTCAACTTCTGGGGGCCCGCGCCCTTCATGCCCTCGCCCTTCATCCCCGGCGGGCCCAACGTACCGGCCATCCTACCGGAGCAGTACTTCGCGACGCAGCGCATGCGCGGCCTCCAGGAGCAGCAGCGCAACGCCATCGTCCAGCAGCAGCAGCAGCAGCAGCAGCAGCGCGAGGCCGTGCCGGCCGAGGTGCAGCCAGGTAAGGAGCCCCCGACTCGCTCGGGGCTCGAGCACCAGCACGAGCCGCAGCCCAAGAGCAGCCCCCCTGACGAACCCATGGCTTCAGGTACGTCGAACTCGCGAGGCGCCTCGATGATAAAGTCGCCCCGCGAGGTCGCGGAGAGCCTCTACGACGGCACAGCCGCGAACGGCAGCTTCCTCGACAACCTGATAAGGTCGAGCCTCGAGTCGGGCATACCGCGGGATCGCGCCATCGCCGAGGCGCGGAGCAACGCCGCCCAGCAGCAGCAGCAGCAGCAGCCGGATAACCCGGGGAACAGCAAAGTCCTGATCGACCAGCTCTGCAGGAACTCGAGGCGCACGCCGCTGCCGAGGGCCCAGCCGGACAGCAGCGAGGACGAGTCCCAGGGCTACAGGCCCGCGGCCTCCCAGCCGAGGCCCCAGCCCGAGCGCCCGGAGCGCGTCCCGACGGTCGAGCTCAGCCCCTCGCCCTCGGAGCGGGCCCGGGCCCCCGAGGACGGCAGCGAGCGGGGCCTCGGCTCGCCCCCGACGCCGCTCTCCCTCTCGAGGCTCAGCGGCTCCGGCAGGGAGGACGAGACCACCCGGGACTCGAGGAGCAGTCGGGAGCGCGAGGTAGGTCCGCCCTCCCCCTCCCCCCCCCCTTCCCCTCAACCCCTGGGCTCTCCGCCCTCCGAGCCAACTCCGAGACTCCCCGGCTACCGACCGATGGCACCGCTTTCGTTACGGCCGCGCTTGTCGGAGCCGAGCAACCTCTCGAGGAGCGGAGCACTCGAGGAGATTGCGAAAGGTTGCTCTCCGATGCCTTTGGCAAGCCGTACTCGCGGCACCAGCCTCGATTTTTGGCCGATGCGCCTCGGCCTCGTTGATCGAGCCCCGATTCGGCGCCGAAAGCTCTTTTACTCGGATGGTAATTTAAATGGTGCCATCGGTCGACGATCCGACTAGAGGCATTTTCTTTTTCTTTAATACAAAGTGCCTACAACTCTAACGGAAAAATACTAGAATAACCCAGATTTGCTTGCTGCACTGTTTACTTCAATTTCAAGCATTAACATCGAGCCTTGGTGTTGCACATACGTGTGTATACGTAACATGTGACTGCATCGTAGTATAGTATTTACCCGTAAGGGAAAGCTCTTTATTGCCAAAATCCTCTTTGTTCGCTAATTCAATTAGCTAAAGCTTCAATTTGCTATATTTCTATAGGTAGTTTCACGATTAGAGACTGTAATGGCTTCTGTGGGACACAACGGTGATAGTTAAGGGTACGGTCATTATATACACGCTTGTCTAATATTCGGATCGTATAACACTTTTCTTGAGGGCTGCGCCCAAGTGCGGTCAGAGAGCCGGGCTTTTTAGCTGAGCCCGAGCGAGCGACTCCTGTTTTCAAAAGCATGACCGTCGACGGGGGAGAGAGTCGCTAACCGACTGGTGATGGGCTTTCGCGCGCTAATCCTCCTCTCCCGATGGCAATAATTAAGCAGCTCGCGATCGCTCTTTGCTCGCAGCGTCCTCTTCCCTTGCGACCCCTCCCACCCCCCAGCACCGATTCGCACCGAACGGAACCGGACGCCGAGCCTTCGGACTAACCCGATTCCGTCATTGCTAACGAGGGTATCGGGGGCTGTTGGGGGCTGTTGGGGGGGGAGAGCGAGATGAAAAGAAAAGAAAGAAGGGTTATACAATCCGAATAATCGATTATCCAAAGTCGAATGCCAAAGTCGCGCACTGACTCACCGATATGTGAACGCACTTCAGGTACAGAACGGCGGCGGCAGCGACAAGGCGGACGACCGCCCGGAGACGAACAACAAGAAGCTGAACCACTACCCGGACATACACAATCTCTACGCCGTGTCAACTGACAAAAAAAGTGCCTGTGATAGTAAGCTTATAGTTGATCATGCGAACCAGAAGACTCAGCAACACAAGGATTACGCGGCCGGGGCCGGGGGCGGCCTCGTGGTTCAGCTGCAGCGCGGCTACAACAACAACAACAACTCGACGGCCTCGGCCGTGATCGTCGCCCCCACCGGCAACGGACACCCGGACCCGCCGAACAATCAGCTGCAGGCCTCGTCGCAGCAGACGCCGACGCAGGAGCGAGGATCCTCGCCGAGTCCCCAGCCGGCCATGATGGAGGAAACGGTAGAGCAGTAGGGCGGGGGGCGGGGGGGCGGGGGTACAGCAGCGGCCTGCGGGATGCCCAGGACGACCGAGGGTGGAGACGCGGAGTCGAGCGGACCGGGAGTTAGAGATAGTATGTGAGAGAGAGAGAGAGAGAGAGAGAGAACGGTAAGGATGGAGTAGGTTGGCGGAGGGAGGCTGAGATACTGCGACTCTGAGCGACAGGATGATAAACCGAAGATATACAAGTACTACTGTTATACGCTTAATGATATAATTGAAAGGGCGGCGAAACGTAAGGACTACAACTGAACGCGCGCAATTCGCATCGCTCTGGGCGTTAGTTGAATACCGAGTTTTCGCGAAGGGAACTCGGGAGGGAGAGACAATTCACACGTCGATATATAAATTATTCGAGACGAAGGGAGATGATGATGATGATTATTATTATTATTTTTATTATTATTATTATTAGTTTTTTTTTTCTTTTTTTTTTCTTCTTATTAATTATTGATTATTATTATTATATGGCCCTCCCGATGATGCTCTCACACAGTCTAACGGATTATACATACAAACACACACCCACACACACAGTCACACGCACACACATATAATATATACATGAGCGCGCGAGGACGCGACACTCTCTCATCACCGGGATCATCGATATCTCCTAGACGCGAACCAACCCCGCACAACACTCTTAGAGATCCTCGAGGTCGCGCACACAAATGCACGCGTCGAGACGATGCTAATTTACGAGCTCAACAATGATGCACGTCAGCTGAGGTTCTGTTCTTTCGAGTCGTATCAATTCACTTTTTTATGATCTCCTCCGTAGAAGCTATTATTCGTCGGCAGATTTATCTTTTTTCCATATCAATCTCGCCTATCCATCATGCCGTGATGTCAGTTTGAGATTTTACGTATTGGAACCGAAAATTTCATGCGGCTTTTTTTTTTTTTTTTTTTTTTTTTTTTTTTTTTTTTTTGTTTTTGTTTTTTGGTCTTATTGTTTTGCCCTCGTTTTTTCGCTTTTTCGCCAATGCTCTGCAGCATCGGGCGGATCTTCTCGACTAAGGGACTACCAAATTTTCATTAGGCCAGGAGCGAATATAATTTATTCTATAATCGAGAAAAAAGGTGACCTCTAATGTTATTCGAAAGAGCAGCGATAAATAACAGGGTAAAGTATTTTTTTCCGATCGAAATATTTACAATGCAATTATTCTATTGGTATAGCGGCAAAATGATTGAAGAGTCTCCATTTCAAATACAGGAATGGTCGTTTACTTTAGTCTTGAAAACCCATAAACAATCTAGTGTTTAAAAACGAAAATTTGGCTCCGATGATGACAGTAACGTTTGCACCGGATTCTATCACCATATTTCTTCTGCATCTATAAATTCTTACCCTATCTACAATCTAGCGCCAATCTATTTCATGCTCTTACACGTCTGAATACCCTAATGAATACATCCAAAATCTTTCCGATAGAACATTTTGTTTCAATCCCTATTTAAATCCCCGAAACATTAAATCCATCAATTTACGAGAATGCTAAAGTAAATCATTACCGACGAAATAAAACTGTACGTACGCAAATTAATTTACGTATGCATTTTTCCATACAATATCAAAACTACAATGTCAGTTAAATCGTACGAAAAATATTGTCTAGACTATTGTTAAATCAATAATTTAACGTAAACGATAATTTATACATAAGCATTGAAAATGTTGCTATTGGTATGAATTGGTACTTAAAAGCGAACTTTCATAATAATTTGTGCCAATAAACAAAAATGTTCGTATAATGTGAATGTTTTAATAAAGAATACATTTTCTACATTGAAAACTATTAGGTCGAGAATCTGAGTCTCATAAGAAGTCAGAACGAAACGTGAGTGAAACATTGAGCGCCAGATGATAAACAAAATAATGAAAAACAAAATGTACGTATGCGATATTCGCTATACGACGACAAGCCACCATTAATACCTACGAATCCGACAGTTAAAAAACTCCGTGTTCACAGATTTATGGGGATAAGGAGAACAAGTTCTTGTAAGAACTTTTGATAACTCTGGCCCAGCACAATCTGCGCGGTGTAATTTTCAGACCATGAATAAAGAATGAAAGTAAAGGAGAGAGAGAGAGAGAGAGAAAAGAGAGAATTGTTAGTAAAAATGATGCACGAGACGATTAATAATGGCGAAACAAGCCGGCTTTTAAAATGTGCTTCGTTATCACACATATAAACACATAAAAGTAAAAGGAGTGACACAAAAAACACATACACAATAAAACACAAAAGCGTACAAGAATTTAAAATGGTAAAAAAACCTACAAAAAGAAACCTTTAACGTCTAAACACCCGCGCAAGACTGCATGACCCTATCAAACATACTCAGAAAATCCCTCATAAAAATAAAAATATATACGTGTGATTTGTGTGTATAAAGAAGTCCCATGTATGCGATCAGAAAGTAAACGGAAAAAATAAAAATCATAAATATATATATATATATATATATATATATATATATATATATGTATGTATGTATGTATATGTATGTATGTATGTATGTATGTATGTATATGTATGTACGTATGTATATATATGTGCGTGCGTGCTTGCGTGTGTTTGTGGGTACGGCTAAAATGCTAGAGGATGTCGGTGAAGTAATTATTAGCTGCGAGAATGACGAGAGATTTGCGAGGTTCACCAGATTATTCCTCACTGTTTCTTATTAATTGTAGTTATTCGATATCGTGGTTTATCATAAACAAAAACGAAGCGTCAAAATGAAGCGAGAAGATAAAACGCTATAGTAATGATTAAACAAATAAACGAGCGCGACGTATTTTTCTCTCTATCACTGTAAAACTACCTAACATATGGAAAAATAACTTATATCTACTATTAACGTTTAAGAAGGCAACATACAACTATATAGGAAGGATATATTATATATACATATACATATACATATATTTTTGGTCATTAAAAATGAGAAAAAAGACAAAGAATTAAAAGGTGATTGAAACGATGATGCTAACCAAGATTTTTGTTGGTACGTGTCAACGCGTGTTTTTCACAAAGCGACAATATTCTCTGATATTCTCTCAGTTTCTTCGGGACGACATTTGGAACGTGAACTTGTATAAGACGCAAATGGATGATAGTATGAACGACGGCAGATGCGGCAAAGGAATTAAATAGTACGGTAGACAGACCGAAAGATGATCGCGACGGTAGTGAACTATCGGGAAAACCAAAAATACAAGAAAACGAAAAAGCTTCGAAAATAATTTCCTCCCCGTCATTGCGAGAGATGAAAAATAAGGAAAGCCCGAGATCGAAAGGAAAGGAAAAGAGAAAGTCCACAAATGTTTTTATACGGAGACTGCAAATTTTCTACGGCTTCTACAGCGAGCATTTTTATAGTAGAGAAGAAACTATGTGCGAGGCTATCCTACAACTCTCTTCCACCTGTTGCATCGTCATTTCAAATAAGGGGACAATGAGCAAAGGAATGAGTAAATAAATAAATCATCTCGGACCTGGTTTCTCTAGCGATGCCGAAAAACGTTTTCGCAGACCGCATTATTGGCGCGAGACTCGTCTCGCAAATAAGTTAAAACGGAGCACACGATATTGAAGTGAGAGATTTTTCAACTAAAAAAAAAAGATATTCCTCGTCCATTGTGTATTCCAAAGTAGGAAATTCGCATCTAAGGCTATCACATCCTGAATTTTCAAGTTCCTGAAGCGTCGGCCTCGAGCCGCGCGACATTCGCAAAGTTACTGTGAACAAGTAAACGAAAGAGTTAATAAATTTATGATTCCTTTGTGCTCCGTTTGACTCCAGGACTGGCTTAGCCCTTGTTGAGGAATTTGACGAACGAACATTGAAACGAAGTCCAGGAGGAGTTCGATCGCGGGGAAACAGAAAACGCGTTGGTACTATTGTCGACGATTAAATGGAAAAGCACTCTAGGCGAAATTGACGCGAGCTACGTTGAGAAATGCATTAAGAGAGGCTGCACGAGATGAAGACTACCCATAATCAAAAAGCGATAAAGGAGAAGAGGATCTATGTGACGAATAGAAAAGGTTTTTAAATAAATCGCAGATGAAATCTAACTACGCACTCATCATTATTCTTATTCGACTGAAACTTTAGGCTGTAAATAAATTAAGGCATGTGTGTTCGGTGTTTAAAACAAAAAAAAATCGCAAGCATTTCCTTCTTATAAAGAATATTTAAACAAAATTACTATACACGAAATAAATCACGTATAAATGGCAAGGCTACTCTCTCGGTGTTTTTGGAAAATTAAACTTAAATTTATCCGTGCGCAAGCTAAAGCGGCCCACGAGTTATAATCGAGTATGTAAAAAGTTTTTCAAGTTTCGCTTTAGACTAAAGAAAAATCAATGCGAGTTTTTAAGGGATCACGTAGATAAAAAAGTGTGAGAGAAAAGAGTTTAGAGATCGATATGGTAAAGAGGTAAATAATATTTGTGTATGTGCATCGTTTAAGCGAATTTCTTTCGAGATTAATGATGATATTTCAAATATAGAAAACTTTTTCGATGATTCTTAAAATACAGCACAAGTAGTGTAAAAAAAAGTTGAAGATGCGAACTTTTTGCTCGGAGAGTTTGCTTTGACTCTACATAGAAAAGAAAGAAAAACTTAAAGCCATTCACGGGAAAAAGATTTTAAAAAAGAAACTTGGTGTATTGCGTTGACTGACGAGAATTCATACAAAAAAAATCTTGTTCATGCATTATATACAATGATATTTAGAAGACATCGCATAATGTGTTATTTTTTGTCGAAATGACTGATATGGCTTACGATGTGATATAATACATGAAGTAAACTGTTGATTTGATGAAATTTTAAAGACGTGTGTACTAATGTTGTCTCCATCTAAGATTGTATAACTTATATCATAGCACTAATATCTAAATTTTCATCGGAAAATTAACTCTCTCCCCTAAAACCAAAAAACGCAAAGCATTATTCAACAGTTAATGAAACAGAGATTCGTAAATAATTGCGGATGAAATGTTTAAACAAAAAAAAAAAAACAAAAAAAAACAATCGAGTTCAGGAGTATTTTAAAACCATTTCAGCAGTTTTTCCTAAAAATTCAAAACATTTGTTTTGAACGTAACTCCTATACATAATCGAGATCTCACTGAAATTATATCATTGTAAGTAATATTTTTCAAATCGAGCGCGCGCGATGTTGATAAATAAATAAAGAGGAACTGTAATACGAATATTTTTGCAAAATGGCAAGTCTTCAATACCGGATCATTTCAGATTTCTAAATATTTTATATAATGAGAAAGATTATTAATGACCTCGATCAGTAAGATGTATTAATAACCTCAAAATCATTATTCTAAAAATGATAAGCTTAAATTTTAAGGAATCCAAAAGTCTGACTAAGCTTTACATTAAAAGTATCTCAAAAATTCAATATTTGGCGCGCTCGAGGATTAAAACAAAATTCTGCAACGCCTCTTTTGGAAAAAAAAATCTAGCCTCGGCCTTTTGATCTTTTTTTTCCCTATTACTTGTTCATCTTCATTCGTTCGGATGCTTTTTTCTCTCTCCACTCAAAGGCGAGCCATTATTTTCACTCGGAGCTTTATCGCTCTCGAAAGATAGCAGATTTATCGTTAGATGTGAAAAATTATATAATATTATATACAAATGGATTTATCGCTATCGTGATTGTCGTTTTTTTTTTTTTTTTAACAAAAAATGAAAAAAAAGCTACGATTAAGGGACTCGCGACAACGCGTTCGTCGGAGCATTTAAAAGTAAGCCGTGATAAGTTTAAGGGGGAAAAAAATGCTAAATCTTCATGTAGGAGATCTTCTCTTGGACTCGTCCGAAGCGTTTCTCTTCCGAATTTCGTTCGCTGGGCGAAGCCCTTCCAGCTCAAGCCCAATGCAAAACGATGTTAACAAGCACTCGCTAGGCTTAGGGTATAAGAGTGCGCCGGAGATAAGCGAGGGGTGATGACAATTGGTATACGATCGCGCCTCTCGGTGTCGGCGATTGCCTCGTCGCGCGGACATTCGACGGCAGTTTTCCCGAGCTGAAGCGATGCGATGGCTCGGCCCTTCGTTATTAGTAAAGAACGAAATGAGCTATTTTTATAATACCAAGTAACCATTCTTGTCCGTATTTCGGAAGTGCATCGCTGGATTATTTGGCTCCGCGAGTAGTTCTCTCGCGTCGACGATCAGTAGCTAATGAAGGACAGCGAAGGTCAGTCTTTGAAAATCACAGCATGGCTGCTTGTAGAGCTTTTAGAGCGGGAGCCACTCTTAGATCGATATTTTTAAATGCGTTTCTAATGTCCTGCGCGGAAGGGTGAGTTTTTTTTCCTCCCTCATAAAATTACTCCTCCTCATTGGATTATCATTGAATGGCCTGGCACAGCCAGTGGAAATTTATTAGGCTTCCGGCAAACTTTGCTTGATTACCGATTATTAATAATTGATAAACGACGTTTTGAAATTGTTGGCTAATATTAGCGAAGGAAGTAAAGCGATGCAGCGATCGAATGGCAAGGAACAACTTTGCTGACGGACGAATGCTTTGCTTTTTTTTCTTTTTCTTTTTTTTTTTTTTTTTTAAGAATCGAATTGAAAAAAAGGTAACCAGTGAGAATAATTAATTGCTTCATCTTCGAAAATTGCTCTTCATTTTGAGGCAGGCACGTGCGACTGAGCTTCGGCTTTCCCTCTTGTTTCTCGCACGCGAGTTTTCCGCGATCTCGTTCGTTATTTTTTGAATCTATTAATGAAAAGAACGATGAGTAAAACGTGAAATAAAAAAAAAAATGATAATTATACTTTTAGGAAAATTAATTAGTTGTTAAACACTTAATGCGTAAGTAATTAATTAATTATGTAATTAGATATCACAAAGTTGCCTTCGAACGCGTGGTTTTTTGATAATTTAAAGTGAAACTCGAAGTGTTCTCAAAGATTGTATAAAGATTTTATTATATTTAAGTATAACTTATCGCCGTGTGTGCAGGGCCCCAATAGGTCCCAATTGCGCATGCACGTAAAATCAAAAAGGTGGTATGCTGCAATTGAGAGCTCGGGGGAAGACTCGCTCGCTTCGAAATTGCAGCAATATCTGCGAGGGAGAGCCGAACTTTATAGCTCGCTGCCTTCCCGCGGCGAGAGGCGAAATTGGATGTACGTTACGCGATGCGTTAGTTAGCCGTTCAAGGGGTAGACGTAAAGCATAAATGGGGTAAAATAAAATAAACGCGCGATGCGGGGCAGGGATGAAAAATTTTTTAAGATTTAAAGCTGAGACAAATGAGTATATATATATATATACATATATGTGTGTGTGTGTATATATATATATATATATATATATATACATATATGTATATTATATTAAAATATCTGTGATGTAAAAAAGTAACAAAATTTTGATGTATATTTTTCACAAGATATCGTAATCCAACTAGTGTATACTTCGGTAATATTATAATGATACTGACCGTTGTAATTTAGAGCTGCGGGGGAGACAAGATGGAACGCGGAAAAGGGACTTAGTTGTATAGGAGTTTAAAATAATGCGGTAGGCTGAAAATGAAGATGCGCGCGAGACAAAGTTTATAATGTGCGAAGTTTATTAGACACGGGGTCCACGTGACCGGTGGTCGGACGGGACCAAGATGGCGGGCATCGCTCCACAATTCAGACCCGAAAAGTTATTCCCCCGTTTTCCCATTTTCTATGTGCACACGCGCAAAGGCGCAGGGAGGCACAGAGGGAGCTTCATGGGATTTTAAAATTTAATGCGCACGCGTGTTCCCCACTTTTTTTCCTTGACCTCGATACGTTTAGCCTTTTGCGCCGCTCTTTCGTGGATCGTGAGAAACGTCGTTGCAAAAAGTCCTGCACATTTTTTTTTTTTTTTTTTTTTTTTTCAACGTGAAAAACATTTCCCTCCACTCCCAAGCGAAAGTTCGTTGCACTGAGATTGTGGAGGGACCAACAGGTGAATCGTAGTTGATGATTGATTTGGTGCCAATGGTCTAAAGATCGATACTTCATTCAAGGCTTTTTTTATTCGTTTATCTTATCGATGTAAGTATTTCCGGCCAATTAATGGAAATGAAATACTTCGTTGCGATGCCGAGCAAACTGTCAAAATCAGAATCCCAGCTAACGTAAGCTCGTTCGAAGATCTAGCAAAAGTAATTATGAAAATTTATATTTTGCGAGCGTACAATCCGAATTAATCACGTGCAAATTTATGTTGAGCAAGCGTGGGAAATCTTTTAAACAACAGTACAAGAACGCACCCAAGTACAAAAAGGTGTGGGACTTTTTTCATTGACTATTTTCGCGTGTGCAAATGAAGACTCGTTAGCTTAGGTAGGATTTTTATCACTGAAGTACGTGTAATTGAGGGTGCGGGGGAAAGAAGTTGCCTACTAAAGGCTTTTCGGGGCCTGGCATAATATGCGTTTTGAAATTTCCTCTCTGATTTTTCTGTTCGACGGAATGCATACTGAAAATGAATGCGCCGTGGTTGTGAAATTCCTCCCTGGCATTTACGGCCGAGAACGAATAGAACTCTCGATTAAAAACAAATTCACAATTAAACCTGTAATCATGCCAGTTCTCATAAAGTAAGCATATATTTTAAATAACGAGCACGTATTATATTTCGTACCTATTCGGACAATTAACCAGAAGTAAGCCCGCAATTAATAAATTTAGCTTACTAAGTTTCAAGAGACTCCGCGCAACTGAGCTCTATTTTATACTTATTATTAACATAATTGTCGCTTTTTAATTATCTTTTAATTATTTGAAATAATCTTCGAAGCGAAATCGATCGAGCGCGGCTAATTCATTCGTGTCGGCTATGCCAATTCCATTTCCATAATTTGTTTTCAATGCTTAATAAAAGTTCCGTTAATAATCCCAATAAGAGTTCTAGGAATAATTTATTTCAAAAAGAATAAGTGCTAAAGCGCATTGTCATATTAAATTTGAAAAGTTTTAAAAATTCCAAAATTTTACGGATCATTTACTTTTAATATTAATTTCGCCTTTTAATTTTATTGTGAAATTCTTCTGCTGCTAGAAAAGTTTACACAATGTTTGACACTGTGATTTCCATATTAAAAAAAAAAAAATAAATAAAATGATGAACTGCTCACTTGACGATGGAAAGCTTGAAAAATGTTTATCAACTTTTTCGAATCAATTTATTGACCAAGATCGTAATACATTTCAATAAGCATAATGAGTCATTATTAGAAGAGACCAAACAAATTAATTATTTCTAAATTTCATACAAAGGATGTAAATGTGAAGCCGGATACATGATATTATTATGACGTCGCTAAAATTGGACGCTACATAAAGTACGAGCAGTTCGAAATTGTGCTTAAGCTTATTAGAATTATGTTTTTTAGGACCGCTACTCTATGAGTTACTGAATAAATGAAAATAATAATTAAAGAAATTTAAAAAGTGCCGAGACTCTTTGGGAAATGAATATGTAAATGGTATACGGTTTGTAAAGCTAGAGGGGAAGCGGGAAAAGGCATTTTAGATAAGAGCAACAATGAGGTTTGAAATGAGTTAACGAAACATTTGTAAATAATCTAAATCATTATTATTAATTGAAGAGTCGTCGATATGGAATATAGTGTGTACCTTCTGCGTTTTCAGGGCCCTTCTTCGGCCGCCATCTTGTGTTCACTCAACCTTAATTTTTTGTCGAATCTATAAGTGCAATTAAATTCACCTTAAAACAAGAAACCTTGAGCAGAGGGGAAAAATTAAAAAAAAGGAAAACGAAAATAAGCGCATGGGCACATCGCATGCAGGCAACTAAAAGTATCTTATCGGAGGTTAATAGGAATTAAAGGGAAAAAGGACAATGTTTTTTAAAATGTAGGGAAAAATTAAAATAGAAGATCCTTTTTAAGATTCCTTAAGATAGAGATTCCTTTTGAAAATCTATATATTTTCGATTCTTCGCATATTTCTCGGGCGTTGAAGGATTTTCATTTTTTTGCGTCATGATCAACGAAGTGCCGGCCTGTTGAATTGCGTTCACGCGTTGATTAGATGATTTACGAAGCTATTGAATGGGCATTCGATGACACTTAGCTATTATTAGTAATTCTAATATTTCAAATTTATTCGCTGTCAAGCTTCACTGGGTTATCGGTCACTTTTATCATCATTTTCTTTATGTAGCAAAAGATAAAGAAATTGTACCTAAATAACGACTAACTGTGATATTTGTTACAAGATTTTGAAAAAATCTAGGTTTAAAGCTTATACATAATCTTCGAAGTTTTTCACCTTGCAAAGGTGCTTTTATTTTTATCGCTAAAAGTAATGTTTATTCCTGGATTTGAAATTGCCATTAACATATTAGCAGGATTAAATTGTTTACGAAAGTTATTGAAAGTCATCGAATCTCGATCAAGAGCTTCGGCGTTAGATTCGAGCGCGCGGACGGCGACCCAAAAATTCTTCTTTGAAATTGAAGTAATTAATAATACGTTTTTCGAGCGAGCGTTCGCTCGATCGTGCAAATTCGTGTTTTTTTTTTAAAAAATCTATTCTAATAACGAGGGTAAAGTCATTATGCACGTTGCTATTATGTTAGCTTATGTTGAAAGCTTAATTTCTTCGTATTTACAATGTTTATCGTATACACACACGCGCGCATATATATATAGATATTCAGTTCAGTTCGTAAATTTGTATTTGCCAGTGTTTCACTCGTAGCACTGCTGTTATCGGTGAACGTTTTTGACTAATGTAATGAAGCCGTGGGACAAATTAAGCAAAAATTAAATCTTATCCGATACGCCGGCTCACTTCGGCGAGAAACTGCGAGTCGGGCTTTAAGCCCAATCTAAGTAATTCCGTGGTAGCTATTTCTATATAGGGTAATAAATTAAAAGAGGCGCTGATACTATTCCAATAGTATAATCGACGCTTTAGTTGTTTGTACATTGCATTTTTCTATGCGTTCTATCATTCCCAGTGTCCGAATTCGCAACCAGTAATCGCCTCGACCGCAAGTTATAGCGTTGTTTTATCGAAAAGAAGTTTATAGAAGTAATGTAAAGTAATTATTGTAATAATTGTGAAGCTAATCGATGTTTCGAGAAATAATTTATACGATGCTGAATTAATTGATTATTTGACGATTCGCGTTCGAAGAAGGTTCGATAAACGGCAACTTAGAAAATATAGTTAGTTGATCTAGCTAAAGTTTTTGTTGAGCGATCTGCGGCAAGGCGTTGCTTAAGGACGTAAATTTTTTATTCGAGTAAATCTATTCGCGATAAGGACAGATGTTGTTGATTGTTTTGCGTGTACGTCAAGGTGAGCAGCTGGATTAAAGCGGACGCGACACAAAGTTATCAAGTATAATTAATATAAGGCAAAGCGAGTTTTATTGTGGATATTCATTAAAGTAATTATTTCACTCGTAGCGAGCGGCGAGAAAATGGAAAATCCTAAATGAAAAAAGGCCCCGTCGTCATTAGCACATAAGTGTATTCTCTATTTGAAAAAAGGATAAATAAATAAATAAAATAAAATTAAAAAAAAAGGAAGCGTTCTCTAATCTTCTTGGAAAGGGCACTTCGTGAATTCCCCACCGCGCAAATGCAAAACTCCCAAGATAAATGAAAGACAAAAAAAATGAAGCACGTGCGCACAGGCACACACACACACACACACACACACGCACACCCACGCACCCACGCAGACCTAAACAGGCAGTAACAATACAAAACTACAAGCAAAATCCCGATACCAGATCGTCTCCGTACAGTTAAAAAGGAAAAAAGTAAACATAAATCAAAGGCAGGGAAGACGCGCCGAGAACGCGGCGAAGGAAGCGATCGATCGTCGACGAAGAGTGCCGGAGTCGAATCGAGGCTTCGCCGGTCGCTCGCTGCTACTCTCCAGTGGCAGGGGAGGCGGCCGAGACTCGAGCCCCGACGCCGAGCCTATTTTCAAAAGAAATGGCAATCGGCTGGGGCTCGAATCGCGAGAATCGAGTCCTCCGCCAGCCGCGGCGACTCACGCGACCAAGCGAGCAAGCATATCAGAGCGAGAGAGAGAGAGAGAGAGAGAGAGAGCGAGAGAGAGAGAGAGAGAGAGGTGGAGCCGGCGGAGGCCCAGGAGGGTAGCGAGCGACCGGAGGAGGCGATGGATCGCGGCCGACCGAGGCGCGCCTCTCCTCGACAGCGAGCGGCCCCGGGTTGCAGACTCACCCGGGGGCCCTTACCCAAGAACCGAAGCCACTCACTCGAAGTTAGAAGCGAGGCGCCCGAGGGCCTCGCGGGGGCCGGCGGCGGGTGCGGGAGCCTCGCCCGCCCCCGGCCGCTCAACTCTGCTTACGCGAATTTAGGCAATAAGAGTTGTTGTTAACTGACAAAGCACTTGGCTCGTACTACGAGCAGGATATCCGAGGAACAATATTATACGAGAGTAGGGCGTCATATCCAGCAGCTATTTTTAAGCGATTTTTCAAACAAATCTCGTGACAAAAGTTAAGGAGGCATCATCGGCCCAGCGTCGGTGCCCCTACCCGTCCCCCCACCCCCTCGCCCTCCGGCGAGTCGTCGCCTCAGCTTTCTTCGGCCCTTCTTGTCCTCTCCACCTCACCCCGCTTCCGATTTGCTACCCTTTTAAATCAAAACCTGCAGTCGGCATAAGAGGAAACAATAACCGCGGATGATCTTTGAAAATTAAATAGAATACAGTAAAAACAAACCTACTATTGTAAACAAAAAAGTATATATGTACATATATAACATATTTGTGTGTGTGCTTATTGCATACATACATATATACACATATATGTGCACATATGTACATATATATGTATGTATGTATGTATGTATGTATGTATGTATGTATATATATATATACATGTATATTATTAATGAACATTATTAAAAAGTGTAAAAGTATATTATATTATATATATATATATATACATATATATATACATATATTTATATATATAAAGCAACTTATGCAAATGAAATACTAGATTAATTGATTGATTAATTAATTAATTATTTTTATTATTTCTATTATTATTTAATAATATTATTATTATTATTATTATTATTATTATTATTACTATTACTACTACTACTATCATTATTGTCAGAATTAATATCGTTTTGTAATAATATAATTATCGTGAATCATCATCATAATTATAAATATAGCAAATTAAAATAAAAACAAATTAACATTCCAACCATCAATGTGCCACACAATTTTTATATTCTCTTGAAGAAAAAAATGAAATTAACACGAAAATAAAAAATTAAAAAAATCGAGCAAAGGCAAGAGTATTTAAGTAAAAGAAATTAAAAGATACTAGCATTGGTTCAAGCAAAAAAAAGATATAAGTGTTATGAAAATTTTTTTTCTACATATTGTTACAACTAATGAAGAAATTCAGATAATTTTCAAATGGTTTGCAAAATTGTATGATATTCAACAGCAGATAAAAATGAATTTGGATAAGTTCGCTCGCTCTTTCCTATGCAGCCGACCCGTTCGAAACCCAAACACTGTTTAAATAATTACAAATTTTTCGTGTAAATTTGTAATATTTAATGATACGTAAGCTGAAATACTGAAGAAGAATGCAGAAGGAAAAGATATAAAAACAGTAATCTTAGATCTACCTTTTGAAACTCAACGGAGAATGTAGATGTACATAAGATTATCAGCGACGTTATAATACGATAACTCGGAAAAGTGAACGACATAATATATATTATGCAAAAGGAAACAATGCAAATATATAAAAATATACCTTGTATCTTTATTTTTTTTCTTTAATAAATAAATAAATAAATAAATAAATAAATAAATATACACATAAATCAATGGATAATGAATGAAGGTCGATGAACGAAGAGAGAACGAGTAAATATAAAAAAATTTCTTTTCTTGAATAAAATTAAACAAACCTTTCAATGGAAGACGAAAGAGACTGAGTGCAAGTTTTATTGTGGATTATGTGGATTTTCAAATTTCAGCGCTTCAGATTAACTTAGAGAGTAAATAAAAATGATAAATGGATAAAGTAATTCTTACGATCGCTGTTGCTCATTGACGATCTGGAAAATGGTACTCAACAATCGAATGATAAATGCACGTTAGCATCGAAACGATGCACAGCGCGTGTGTGCACCAATTCAGGAGCATATAATTTCTAACGATGAATAGATAACGTATGCGCGCGTATTTGAAGGGCACGAGTCAGGAGAGTGGAGCGACTCGTAGGCGTACGAGTCGACTGAGCGTACAGGAGAAAACGAGGGGGAATAAAGTGGAAGACGAGAAAATTTGGAGAACGAGGGAAGATATCGGAAGAGCGCAAAAGGACAGTAGGAATGAGGGTTCGCCTACAGTGGACGGACCAGAGTACGCGATCGAAAGGAGGAAATTATCAAATCAATAGGACGCACAGGTGATGCGCGAAAAGCATTGTCGAGCATTTGTGGTGTAGAACACAGGCCCACACGAGTACACGAAGTTTCTTACACGCTTGCCATGTGCATTTACGTCGGGGCGAAGTCATTCGCTCGAAGGATCTTTCTATAAACGCGCATCACTCGAATACCAGGGAGCGAAGAGCCCGAAGATGTTTTTTTTTTTTTTTTTTTGTTTTACGGAGGCGCCCCAACGATTATTTTCGAGCCCGGGGCTTTTGCGATAGGCGTCGCTCGGCCGAAGCTCGGAGCTGAAGACTGGCTCGGCTAGGAGCAGGAAACTCATCGGCCTCGGGGGCTCTACGAAGGAGAAGGAGCCGAGCGCCCGGGGCGCGACCTCGCAACTATTCGATTGACGGACGCGAGGCGAAAATAAGGAAGCCAATGAAGCGCAACCGGGCATTCTCCGATCGATTTTCCCGCTCCCGTCCTCCGCAACAATACACCCACGATTGTACATAATTGAGAGCTCCAGCTTATATCTGTTGAGTCTCTTCTCTTCGCGGCTCTTCCCCCCGCCCCGCCCCCCGTGACCCCTACTCACACCAGCCTCTTGTCTCTTTCATACTCTGTATACGTGTCTTGACTGTGCAACCACTACGTAACGAACTCTTCCTCGGATCAGTTCTCGTCGTGCATGAACGAGGATGGAAGTTTGTAAAATAAAATTAGCTCGAGATTCGACCGGACCAAATACATTAAAGTACTTATTTACACGATCGTTTTTCTTCTTCTTCTTCTTCTTCTTCTTCGCCTCCTCTTTAATTTCTTCACTTTTTTTCGTACACTTACGAGCACGAGCGAATGCAGTTCAGTTGATTTCATTCTAATGTAATTACTTTCGTCTCGTCTTTTCTAATCGACGTATAATCGCTGTATGAATATCGCGCGCGAGCAAAATACAAAGTTGCTAGAGCGAAAACCTGTGCTACAAATGGCGGAGACCAATTTAAATAAGGAAACAAAAAAAAAAGCGGAGAGGGGAAAGGCAGAAAAAGAAACGGAACAAAAAAAAAAAAAAAAAAAAAAAAAAAAAAAAAAAAAAAAATCATCAACAATATCAGCACACTGTTTATCGAATCAGAGGAATGGTACAAAGGTCAAAGAAATTTATATTTTTAATTCGAGCCTACGACATACCTCTCCCGTAAGACACAAACTGCATTGATTTGTTTATCGCGTGTACCAGTAGGGTTGGCATCCCATCGATGCTACGTACCGAAAATGTCCTTTTATACAAGTGTAGCCTCCATACGAGAGAATCAATAACATTCCAAGCTTTCGCGCTTTAACTTTTCCCACTTTTCCGTACAACGTATACTCTATTTATTTATTTATTACGGAAGGGTAGGCGCGCTCCAAGGCTGCGCCCCCGCGCGTCATCTAACGACGATTCCATTTAAGCTTTACACCACCAACACCACCACCACCACCACCGCGCGCGCAAACACACAAACACCTCGTACAAAGACAGGGTGTACTTTTCATTCCAGAAGGCTCCGATGATGACTCGCTCGCGCCATCCTTTAAGCGCGGAGCTCCTCTCCCTTTTCACGATACATTCGACCCACGCAATCCATTCCAGCTCGTCAAAATCGAGTGACCCTCTCTTAACGCACTTACTTAAAAGAGCCAGACGACGTTTGGCGCGAGAATCATGGGCGGCTTTTCCATAAAAGGCCGCTAATGCCTGCTAGAATCGGCAGGAGCTCGTTGGTCGATGGCCCATCGAAGCCGCGCGAGCTCTGCAGGGCCCAATTTTACGGACGGAGCTCGATTAACGAAGCGGCCTCTCTTCTTTTGGCATCGACGTTCCAGGCGAGGCCGAGCAGCCCGGGAAAGCTCCTCCGGGATAAGAGTGTTTTACATTTGCGAATTGCAAGGCAAATCACGTGATTATTCAGTGACTTATTCCTATCGACCAAATTATTAGAGCGTTAGAAATATTTATACCTCGACAGCCCTCTCTCTCTATAAAGTTCTTTTCCAAATTCCCGTAAGTAATTAAAGCAGGATTTAAGGTTGTTTAAGTTGAAGGCGAGAGTGGAAATCCCCATTGTCTATAATCTCTTACGTCTCGATGAGCGGACCATTTATATATCAACTTTACATTAGAAAAGAAAAGACTATCTACACGTTTATCTGGTTATACGGACTCAACTGTAAAATTTAATATCACTATTGAAACTTCTTCTTCTTCTTCTTCTTCTTCTTCTGCGAACACCCAAGATTTATTAGATTGAAGTGAATACTTTGAAGGCGCGTGAAAATTATCCAAAATATCATCGATACGCATCTGGCGGAAGACCCTTACGCGACTCACGCGTTGCTCCTTCTGTTCGCGTTACTCCGCTTCGGTCACCGGCAGGAGAAACATAAGTCAGCGTCCCGTGCGGCGATGCCTTTATCTTCGAAGCTTGTGCTCCCTGTCCCTCCTCCCTCTTTCCGACTCGTCTACCGGCATCGTACGATCGGTTCACCCTCGGTGCGGGCGCACCGTGTCCTACTCGGCCTTGATTCTCTTTCTCTCCTCCCTTCCCGCCCCCCCCCCAAAACACCGTCGAATTACAATTAGCTCTCAAGCGTGACAAGCGCGAGAGTCCTCGCGTCCTTTGCCCTTGGAGCGGAGTCAGGTGGAAAATTGCATTTCCAGGCAGGCCCAGCTCGACAATCGTCGATACTCGATTATCCTCGATAGGACCGAATGCTCGTGCCATCGGCGAAGCTCAGCTCTGCTAAGAAAGCAAGGGAATGCTTTAGGGCTGGCGAAGCGGAGGGAATCGGACGATTTTGCTTTGCAGTACAGGGGAGCGGATCGACTCGTCGATGCAGCCGCGCTCCTCCCATAGAGCCAGTTCTTTATACTAGTAATAACTCTATAAACTTGCAGTCGCCATATCCATGGCTAGCCTTAAAAAAAAAAGTATATCGTCTTTTTGCAGTACATTTTTTTTTTTTTTCCTCCTTTAAGCTCTTCGCGTCTCTTCGTTTTTTTCCCTTCTTTCTTCTTATCCTCCTTTAACTTTCTCTCTATCCCTCACTCTCTCTCTCTCTCATTCTTTTTTTTCAATACCAATCGAGTACGTCTTGTTGTGCAACACTGCAAATGGCTTTTTTAAAAGAGGCTTCGCTGCGAAGCATCGCGTCGTTTTTTTTCTACGTACATTAAGTGTCGTCCATAAGAAGCCGCGCGAATTTTCTTCCTCCGATTCGTAAGGAGGTGTAACTCTTCTTCTTGTTTTTTTTTTTTTTTTTTTTTTTTTTAAAGTAGATTCTACGTGATTGTATTAGATTGTTCGATTGCTTTATCCGGAGTCAGTACTATATCGCGGCTCGTTTCTTCGCTTCATAAACGCGTGTGTTTCTTTAAATATATATATATATATCAAACGTCTCCAAAGACATGATTACAAAGAAAATTCTTTTGATGAAGAAAACGAGTAACACTTTTTGTAGATCAATTTTAGCGTATAAATAAGCAAAGATTAGAGTTAATCAAATTGGCGATCAATAAGAGACGAGACCGCGGAATATTATATTCTATTTTCTCATTACTTCTTTTTTTCTTTTTTATTCCTGTTTCGTATCTTTTCTTTTTTTTCTTCTATACTTGTTCTTCTTACCTTCATTTAAACCACTCAAGATATAGATTTTCTTTTCTCGAGTCCCACCCACCGCTTAAGCAACCTAAGAAGAATGTTTTATCGAGTGTATGCCAGAGCATGTAGTATAATTTTTAATGTACATACATAATACGTAAGGCTCGTAAGATTGCGTTTACTTTATTTCTGACAATGTTGATAAAATTGAATTCTTCATGATTTTCACCCATTACTTTATATAATATCTACGTAAGATATCTCTTCTTTTCTACTATTATACACATCGTTAGATTTTATTTTTCAAATATTTCCTTAGTAATTAATAAGTTAATGTCGCTAAAATACGTAATAAACATTTATTCTTCTTTCTGTATAAAACTATTTTTTAAGATGATTAAGTCATTAAAGGCTTTATTTGTTATACACCACACACAAGTACATATACACATTTACATAAATATATTAAACATATATATTATCTTCAATTTAAGCACTTACTGATTCCGAGGTTCTCCGGATATTTAGTTATTTTATTCTACGAGTCGCGAGAACCGCATAATTATAAAGATAATTTAATAATGAAAAATCGCGTTGTATAGAGATAAATTCCCATAAACATCCGAGTTTTTAAGTATAATTAAGGTATACGAATTGTTGTAAGATTCGAACGTTTTACATATAATATGCATTCTGCAATCGCGAAATTTTTTCTTTTCATTAATATAAAAATGAAAGAAATATAATAATTATTTGTTAATACGCGCACGTCCACGCACACATAATCATATACACCTACACCGACACTTGTTCATTCCCTCAACAACTCGACATTACTACACTATGGATTATCGTCGCATTATTGAATATAAATAGAAAGTGCACTCGGAGAGTAAAAAATTTATAAATAACTATAAGACGATAATTAGGAAAATTGTAGAATGAGAAAAAGACAGCGATTTAGCTAGAGAAAGTGAGAAAATTGCTCAAACTCTCTGAGTGTAGGATTATATATATATATATATATATATATATATAATCCATTAAACATAGACTAGAACGGTCGCGTTTGTCGATAAATGCTTAAAGCATCGACGGAACATATTAGTTTACGCCGGGAAAGGCGCAATTTACATAAGGAAAAAGGGTCGCGTATGCAATTAAGAATGAATGCATTTTTTATTTGCACGCTCCCTCGAATTTATTCAAGAAAACTACTACATACGTGTTCTTTAATTGTATATCGCATATCGTCATACTTTAATTTTTATCTTGTTCTTCGTCATTCTTTGATTATATTAAGGACCCTTTCATCCTTCCCACTTACTTTTTTTTTGTAAATTAAAAGCGAGGATGCTGACAAAAGTTGTATTTTACGCTTCGATATCATGTAATCCGTGTTTCTTCAATTGTTAAGATTTGTGTTGCACTGAAACAGAGCTTATACGTGAATGAATAGTCGCATTTTCTTCGAGCTGTTCGCGTACGAAAGATTTTTAATAGCCAGGGAATCGTTGTTATGATAAGAACGAAAATTAAAACGAGTACGTGAATGAAGAATTATATAAATAAAATTATTAGGTTAAATCATTAATTAGGGAAAAAACTGAAAGGCTAATCTGGGCTGTAAAATTGGCATTAATTTAATTAAGCGTTGTAAAGCATTGTCATTGTAAATTGGTAAAAAAAAAAATAAAGGGTGCGCGTGCAACGTAAGGTAATTGCGCTCGACGAATTTTAAAAATCTCGATTGTGAAGAATATTTACGCGTTGAAAAGTTGTAGATTAATGAAAAGATAATGTTTATTTGTATTTATTGCTAGGCGCATAAGCTACTTATTTATACATAAAATAGACGTTTAACATAATACTATCAGGTATATTGAACGAGCGTAATCACCTTATTATCGCGTAATATACATTAACATTCGCCCTTGTCTTATTTGTTGCTCGCGTATGTAATAGGCAGAGGCGATGTATAAGATGGATTAAAAATTTTATAAGGGTTGAGACCGTTTGTACACGTACATTAGGTAAGAATGTGGTTCGCACTTTTCAACATGTGATACATTGGTCGAATGCAGGACCGAAATCCTGCTTAGGAAATAAAAGCAAAAAAGTTATTTTGACGCTTTCGATGTGTTTCCGTGATTGTAACGGCATTTAAGGAATACAACAGTTTGTCTTAACTTAAAAAAAAAAATTAAATTTTGTTCTCGTTGACGTAATAATTTTTAAAAAAAAATTAACAGGATAGTAAGCAAAAAATTATTATATTTGCTAACACTAATTAGGAAAATGAAAGTCGAAAGCTTATGTATAATAGAAATTGCGCGATTTCGGCCAAGCACGACTCGACGCACTTTTTAAATATTTTTTCAACATATAAGACCACCTTTTTGTTGAAGGTTGATTGTTGTCAAAATGGTTGTGAGGTTATAATCTATTGAAATATGTTAAAAAATTAAAAAATGCGAATCGCGAATTTTAAACAAGGCGCGCAAATAATGCGCGTAAAGTTTAAATTTTGAAAATTTTGTATTTTCGCGCATTAATTGCTAACCTACGTCATAAAATCGACAAAAGAGATCAAACAGAGGAAGAAGAGTTTCTCCTTGTTCTTAATTGGAATATTAAAAAAGTGTTGCAAATTTTGAAAAGAAGGCTTCAGTTTACTTCACCCGAAAAAAAAAAAAAGAAAAAAAAGAAAAATTGGATTTTTCTCTTGCATCAAGAGAATTCTTCTACAATGGGAAAACTTCTTCCAGACCGTTGAGTCTCTAAATAAAAAAGGGCATACAACTGGCATTAAAACCTAATTTTAGTAATAATAACGGTAGTGAGTGCAAAGACAGTGTAAAGGTGGTGCTTGCAAGCTTTTAAAAATTTTCCTGTAATGGTCATCAAATGAAAGGAAAGTTTGAAACACTCGTCAATGTATGAAATAATATGAGCGATTGTTTAGAATACATTGGCAAAAGGATAAAAAGTACGATAGGGTAGCCGTAAGGGAAGAGGAAGATGCAGAAAGTCAGAGAGACAGAGAGAGAGAGAGAGGGGGGGGAGGGAAAGAAAGTGTGAGACACAGATACAGAAAAGAGAGGAAAAAATGATGTATATCGCTTAAAACAAAAAAAGAAACATGAGACTGATGATACACACAGTATTTACGAAGATTTGTAAAATGAGATGTGATGCGAATCGAATGCGAGAAGTGGTGAAAAAATTCGTTTCAATCGTAGCCTTAATTAGATATACCAGTTTTTCAGCGCGATAGGCGAGGCGCAACGAAATTTACATTATTATAATTGGCCTGTACAGCGCGTACATTTATAACAAAAAGGTTATAGTGAGAATAATTTTATGTCTTAGAATAATTGAATGGGGTTTTGGGAAAACGAAAAAATGCCAGTTGTACAGAGCACGTTGGAAAAGATTGGAAAAACTCATTGGAGACGGATTTGCCAGTGCACATGCGAGATCGAATAAAGTGGAAGCTTAAGGGACGAGTGAGAGGAAGGGGAGAGTAGGGAAAAAGTAAGGGAATAAGAGAGCGAGACAGAGAGATGTAGAAATCGCGTAAGAGTAGCGCAAGGGTGCAAAGCCGTTGAGTTGAGAATACGAGACGGATTCAACGAAAGAAAGAAAAAAAAAAAAAAAAAAAAAAAAAAAAAAAAAAAAAAAACTGAGCCCAACGGTGATACGTTTTTATGCTGTGAATACATGCAAGCCAAAAGAATTTCAAGGGGAGAAGGGAAACCAACAAATACGGTGTGCCTGTTGGTTAGCAAAATTAAAAAGAAAAGGATGAATTTCATTTTGAAAAAAATTACCGAATGCAAGATCATTTTAAGACACAAGTATCGTATACATTCACGCCGAAGCAAAATGAATCGATCGATCGAATCAAGCCTTTAGTAATATTTTTCATTTATCTTTTAAAATAAAAAAGAAAAATGATCAATGTCTTAATTTAAACACAACACGTTCACTTTGTCATCGTCATTCGTGGCGATCATCATTCAATAACACTTACATAATTTTTGTCTTCATTTTTATATGTTTATAATCACAGCGACTATATTGTACTAAACGTAATTACAATGTGTATACGCGATAATTAATGAGGGACGAATGGACAAAAACATTTGATGTATATTGCAAACGCAAAGGAAACCAGCTACTCTTTAAACTACTTCATATTATGCGAGAGAATACATATAGCTTATATCAATAGTTCTATCTCTATCATGTACTACACAGGTAGACCAACACATAAATACACAAAAGCGCGCGCGATTTACCCATTTATATCAGTAATACATAATTAATTGTATCGATTGAAAAGACGATTACTGTGCGATTACTTAATTTCTTAATGGTTAACCGATTATTCCCGATATTACTATCACTTATACACAGGAGTAAAGTAAGAATAACAAGCAAGAGGGAATGAGACAGATATATATATATATATATATATATATGATAGATAGAGAGAGAGAGAGAGAGAGAGAGAGAGAGAGCGGTAAAGAGAGATGAAAAAAAAAAATGAACGGAAAAGACAAGAGAAATGGTGTACTTGTAATTAAGTGATTCAAATTATACAAAAAAAAAAATAAAATATACAAAACAAACGTTATGAAACTAGAAAAAAAAAATAAAGAAAGACGTATGAATGTGTAGTGTTTGCAGTTAGGTGGGACCAAAAATGACTTTATATCTCTTTGTGCATATCCAAGCAATGCGTAATTTAATTATGGAATTAATTAGTTAAAAGCATTATTAATTAATAGATGCAAGCGACGATCGTCTGAAAATGATCAAGAAGATAATAATGACGAATGATTCAAGTATATTATTATTAGCTTATTATGTTTGTTTATTGATACATTATATTCAACGACATTATTATTATTATTATTATTATTATTATTATTATTATTATTATTATTATTATTATTATTATTATTATTATCATTATTATTATTATTATTATTAATATTATTATTATTATTACATTTATTATTTTATTACGATTATTAATAATAGTAAGTATAATAAAATTATTATTATTATTATTATTATTATTATTATTATTTAATTGACGTTTTAAGGCATAATTCATTAGATATCGAGTAGAACAGTACGTACCGATAATTATTAATTAATTCTAATTATTAATTATTATTAGGAAACATTTTGTTGTATTATTTTCAATAAAATCGATTTAAAAAATTATTAATTTCTACGGGTTTTTCTTTACTTCTTTTATTCATAAGCTCTATTTTTCCATTTCTGTTTTATTTCTTTTCATTTAGATTACGTTGCCAGTGACGCATAAGATCAGCCCTACGACTTCTCTCGCTTGCACCTACATTTACTATACCGTCTAAGTTTACCCCAGCCTGTTGACCATTTTACTTTTTGTCACTTTTCTAGGAAAAAAATAAAATAAATACAAAAAAAAAAAAAACAAAAAAAAAAGGAAACAAATGATCGCTTAAGGAGAGGAAGAACAATGAAATAATGAAAATGAAATGAAGGAAAAGAAAGAAAAAAAAAATGAAAACGAAAGTAGCATTTAGTAAAAAATACACGAAAACGAAACTGTAATTCGAAGGATGTACGCTCAATCTTTGTAAGTATACGAAAACATGGGGTCGCGCTGTATTTTGAAGGGCGAAGAGGGGTTAACAGAAAAGAAACGAGAAAAAAAAACAAAAAAAAAAGAACAAAAAAACAAAAAAAACAAAAAAAAAGAGAGAGAGCAAACGACGAACCAATGAAACAAAGTTTATATATAGATCTCTTATCTCTATTTCTTCTTCTATCTAATGTAAAAAAAAAAAACACCTTGACGCTTCCCCGGGCCTCTCCGATGCAACTCGAGGAATGTCAGAGCTGAGGAAAATTGCCGGCCTGGGGTGCAGCCGTTGGCCCGAGGATTGCGAGGCTACGGAGGAAGGCTCAAAGTAGAAAATATTTCGCGGACGACACATATAAACAAAAACATGCCGATGCATCTCGAGCGCTCTGTCGAGATTTCTTCATAATCATAATTATTATTATAATAGAGGGGATAAGAAAGAGAGTAGAGAAGAGATAATTGTAAATTTTCCGTACACGCGCGTACGCGTTTAATGAGAGTAGAGGACGAATCTCGGTGTGCGTGCGTACGTGTGTGTGTGTGTGTGCGTGCGTGGGTGTGTGCGTGTGTGCCTGTTCTGTGCGCGCGTATCGTAAGTGTGTTTAGTGCGTGTGACGCACCTTAAGGCAGACAGGGAGAGAGAGAGAGAGAGAGAGAGAGAGAGAGAGAGAGCGGGAGAGAGAGAGAGAGAGAGAGAGAGCGGGAGAGAAAAAATATATATACATATAATACGAGAGTAAAAGCGAGATGAAAAGAGATACACACGTGTATTAGGTAAATTCATACTGCGTATTGCCTTTTTGACTTCGGTGTGAAAAAAAAAAAAAAAAATATTCAAGTACATCGGTCGCATCGCAGACGCGCGACCATCGCTTCGACGTAGCCAGGCGCCGATCCTTCGTTATTTTCCATACGAGCTTCTCCCTCCGCCGGGCGTTTCGCCTTCGGGGGGCTGGGCCGGGCTGGGCCGGGAAGGGGGTTGGTGGGGGGGGGGGAGAGAGAAAAAAAAAAAAACAAAACAAAGGATCGTCCGAAGGGGCGAACCTAACCATCCGACAAGGCTCGTGAGGCTCGCGAGATCGAGAGGCCGGCTTCGGACGAGGACAGGCTCGCGCGCTCCGATCCAACGAGTCCAGGAGGTTGGGACTTGGGGAGTGGCCCCCGGCAGAGGAGTCGCGGATCGAGGACGACTGCCGGGTAAGGTCGGCGAGCGATGGAGAGGCGCGCGCGCGCGAGGCGTCACGGGATGATCCTTGTCGCGATCCTCGTCGCGAGTCGATCGCGGCCGAGGCGCGTGGGAATTTTCCTTGCGCTTCCTCCCGTGGCTCGTTCCGCCGAGTGTGGGTGGGTGGGTGGGTAGGGGGAGAAGCTATCGCAGGCCCTTAGCCCGGCGGAAGTCGTTCGTGGGGGCGGGGGCGGCGGCGAAGGGGCGCCTCGCGATCGCCGTTGCTCGCGCGTCTCGTGCTACTCTATCTGTTTCATGTTTTTCAATATTTGTAATTTATCGATCGAATTATAAAGGTATCGATACATAAACAGTCTAAAGTGTGCGCTACTACACATAAACATTATTATACATAAAGTATAAAGTATACATTATATACACGAATATACATATATAGTATATATTATAGAAGGAGTATAATATATAAATATGTGTATATTATAAACATTGGGATTGGTGAGAATATACGGTTTTTTCGCTTTGGAGTGTTATTTTCTGAAAATATTGAACAAAATATGGAAAAAAATTAATAAAATGAATAAATAAAAATGAAAAAACTTACCAGCGCCTTAACTTTTATAACTCTACTGCTCTTTTCCCCCCCCCCCCTTTGAAACCCACCGTGTTTTTATCTTATTTAATGCTCCATTGAATCCCATCTTATATATCTTTGCATTATCGTGCCGTGTTTCGTAATCTATTTTAAAGTCCAATTCAACGCTTTCTCCTTTTCAAAGTGGCATAAAAAATTCATGTGCCACAGGATTTCTTTTGTACCTTTCAACCATTGCTTCGATATACAGATACGAGCATTCTGCAATACAACAATTATACATTATTTAGCCAAGAGCATTCATAATCAAAACATTACTTCTTATCGACGTTTTATTTTCGCAATAACCTCGAAAACTAATCGACAAAGCAATTTCTTAATATTAATTAATGATTTTGCAATTACCTTGGCAATAAGAATTTTCGGATTTTTACCATATACGTATTATTTTGCATTATTTTAACAATTTCATACGAAGATATAAACGTTTGCACGCTAAAACGTTCTTTTAAAGCTCAAATATTGGCAATTGTGATTTTTTTTACTTCTTAAAAAGTTGCTTCCTATGCGTAGAGCTGGGCAGCGTTTAATCGTGATAATATTAAGTGGTTGAGCGTTTTAAAATTAAATTAAAATAAAAATTTCATCTTAAAGCTTTTTTTAGCACATTGAGAAATATGAGTAAAAAGAGCAAGTCAAAAAACTCGGAGATCAGAAGTACGGACGACACCGTACAGATCCTCGAAACAACAAGTGTGACTCCAGACAAGGTGATATATATATTAAGATATATATATATATATATAATATCATATCATGTATTACTTTTCCTCAATATCAAAAACTTGTTGTGTACCTCCAGAGAAAAATGTTTAATTGTTCATTTTTAGCGAGTACTAATTTTCTTTTGAGTCACAAATCATTCAACTATTTATCTATAAATTATGTGTCTCTGATCGATAACATTTTTTTGCGTAAAAATTTTACATGGCTTACTTTTGATGCTTGACGAGTTTTTAATGTCTCTTCTGCATGTTTGATTAGGAGTCAACCTCTTCGAGTACCGTGTATGAAGATTATAATGTCAGTTTTGAAAATTCTCTGGCAAAAATAATACAGAATACCGCAAATAAAAACTCGGCCAACAGATGCGAAGTGCATTGGGACATAATGAAGTTATTAAATCATCGATAAAAATAAATGCGGCTAGCTTAATAAGGTGAACGTTAATTTTTCAGATTATTAGGGGACTCGCTATGCATTCAAGATTACGAAACGAACTTCTTTTCTTGCTGGATTTTGAAAACACTGACCGAGCAGATCTTGCGCCATTCCAAAAGGATAAACAAATGCGATTACAAAATCTTTATACTCTGGCTCCTAGAGGGAATGAACATTGTGTACGACAATTCAGGTAAAGGGCGCTTGGGGGGGAGGGGGGGGGAGAAAAAAGTCCCGAATTTCGTTTGCAATTCATTTCCATTGTCCTGTTCGTTCAAGACATAACGAGGGAGCAATTCTTCACCATCATGAACAAAGTCTTTTCCGAAGCTCTGAAGGAGATTCTCGAAGGCAATGGCCTGCTGCACCCCATGAACTTTACTTGCCGATACATAAGCAAGTCCGGAGAGATGCAGGCACCCTCCGTGGCATCCGTTGCAGGACCTGACGTATTAGTCGTTCTCGTTCTTTATTACCGTTGTTCGTTCCTTCCCAATGTCACTTGGGGACGCGTAAAGACTGCGCCCGAGTATTTACAAAACTATTGCCCAATCCAACCGATTATCGTAAAGTGGCCCTTCCGCGTCGGCCTCGTCGATTGATTATCGACCAATTATTTATTTTACAATCAGAACGTAAAGAAAGCTATAAAAAAAAAAACAAAGAGACTTCGGAAATGTTATACTCATTTGCGTATTTGTGTTTAGTCGGGCGTTGATGCACCGAGGCAAGAGATCGCGTATACATTGATTTGTATATCTTTTTAAGCTTACCCGATTCCTTAATTTTTTTTTTTTTTTTTTTTTTTTTATTAATATAGAATAACGAGCCATTGTCTAGAGAAGAGAGCGAAACCAACAGTAAATCTGACAAGAATTACTATGAAAATTTGCTCCACATTATTATCGAGGCTATTTATCAAATGTACGTTACTAATTTTAATACACTTTATGGCTTAAATAATTCGTTTACTTTTTATCATGAAATAAGATTGGGTTCGGAAGTGGATTATACTCTGATTCAATCTGCCAGTTCTGATGAAAAAAGTATCGTCTATACTATACCTTATTGCTTCCGTAAACCAAGAATAGTTAAGAATTCCCATTTATCTACAAAATCATCGATTAGTGGGAAGAAATTAGGAAGTAAGTATTTTTTTAATGTTACATTACCTTTAATCCAAATTGCTCAATTGCGTATAAATTGAAGAACCGTGTTACAGTCAACAATCAAATAATAGAAACCGAGACTTAAAACTTTGTTTTAAATTCTTTACACTTATCTAATATAATATTGACAATCGATGTTGCCTGATTAATATTGCAAATGTGTAAATTGTATTATTTAAAAGGAAATTTGTTCGTTTCAAAAATATACGTTTAAAATATTTTTACGATTAATTAAGCGTAAATTGAATTTAAATAAATTGCAAAATTTCAATAGAATTAAAAAACAATTAATTTGTAGCTTAATAAATATAATGTTTTATTACACTTTTATATAACTTACAATTATTGATAAATTTATAGGTACATCTTTTTTTCGCAATGTTTAAAAAAATTATAAATCGGTACTATACATGTTATAAAAACTTGTTGTTGCATAAAAATATCTTAAATATTAAAAGAATATCAGCTAAGAAAATTTTCTCTTATTTTCGATAGAAGAGACTTAAAAAACATAATAATTAACGTAATGTGGATGATCATTTAATTTATAATAGTTAATATTTATAGGTGAAAAATGTTTTTTTTTATATAAAATTTCGTAAAATTTCGAAATTAATAAATAATGACTGTCGCGTATTAAAGCACAAAAAACGAAATTCGTACACTTCGTATCGATAAATTTGCCACAAACTGAGCCTTTTCTTTTTTTTTTTCTTTTTATGAACTATTAAGACAATCCTAAATGAACCTTTCTTTCTTTGATCTCTATAACGAATAACAAAGGCATTAATCGTGCTCGGCAAATTAAATTCTTTAAAATTGCGCAAAATGTATAGACTATTAATAATACTCCTGCTCTCTTATTGATTTAGAAACGAAAAATAGAAAAGCAGTAGAAAAACATTCCACTAGTAGCGAAAGATCGGGCAGTATCGCATATAGCGAATTGTCGTCCGTATGCTGCGAGGAGAACAAAGCAAATTACATTCTCCCGCTCTCGGAAGCCATGGAGTCGCATAATCTTCTATGCTTCGATGAAAAGGAGGAAATCCAAGCGGTGCTCGAGGAAAGAATTTAAGTCTCACTGGCGGAAGCGTTAGCTCGTATAGATGCAGCAGCCCCACTCGCGGCATTTGAAGTCGTCGATCGGCGTACTGAAGCCATTGAGCTTTAATACAATAAATCGCTTAGAAACGGAAATATTTTTCCTGGATAAGCCCAATTGGCCGTATTTATTAGATCCGCATCCCCAGAGCTCGCCCGCGTCTGAAACAATAATTAGAGCTGCATCTTTGACGAAAGCCCGGCTTCGGAACCGGACGGCGGACAATAGAGATAAGCTAGAGAGAGAGAGAGAGTAAGAACAAAGTGAGACCTGTTCGGCAGATGGTAAAAGTGCTGCCGCATTGGACCTTATTAACACTGCGCTCGACGATCTCTTGAATTTCATTCCTGAAGTCAACGACGGTCGGCACCGCGATCACGTTCTCGACGTTAGGCTGGCCGAGCTGTCCCTGATTGTTCCATCCCCAGGTGTACAAGTCTCCCTGCGCGGACACACGGACAGAAGGAAATTGATAATATTTAACCCTGCCAGCGATAGGCTTGAGTAAGGATAATCGTTGGAGCATTGTAATGGATAAAGGTGGAAAATTGATGTTTTTGAATTCGTACTTGATTGGTTATGACGGCGCTGTGCCAGCCCCCGGCTGAAATTCCCAGGACCTTCAGACCCGCTAAGGCCTCGATTAATTTCGGCTCGTCGCAGTCTTCCAAATCCCCGTGGCCCAGTTGGCCTCGGCTTCTCGAATGCAAAATACAACCAACGGTCAATGCACTGTCCGATTGCGCTCGGGGTGCAATTGAAATAGAGGCAAGTTCTTTAAGCAGGGATGGATGGAGGCTTAATACGTAATGCCATGCGGGTGCAGTTACAAAGCCGAGTGACTTACTCACCACCGCGAAACAAACGAATTAGCCTTAGAGTAGACACACTTACGTCCCCATTCCTGTAGAGTAGACGTCCCCGTTGTGCGTGAGCAATATTGTATGATCGTAGCCGCAAGCGACGTCCGTGAACTTAACCGAATCAGGACTACTGAGAGATATTGGAATATTGAAGACGTGGCCCAAATTAGTCAGGGCAACGGTGCATCGTCCTTGGGCAACTTTTACCACGTATTCCCTCCTCTCGTCGCCGTCCTCGTTTAATATGAAATTCGGTACCTTCTTCCAAGTGTCCGTGTAAACATTGTACATCCATATGTCATAATCGTTCGTTAAAATTATCACGTTTTCAGATCCGGCGATTGCTTGCTTAAATCTATAAATAGAATGCTGCAAATTATTACTAAATATTTTATAACGTACTGCTCGTTGTTAAAAAATGGCAACTGTACCTATAATCGTCCCCGCTGCAAATATAATTATAATAATATATAAAACTAAATGGATAAATATCCATACTAAAAGTGTAATGTTTTTTTTTTGTCATTTGAGTATATATATATAATTAGTATTGGAATACCCTGAGTATGAAAAAGTGTTAAATTTACATTAAGTTATTTTGATCGTTGGAAAAAAGTTCAATAACGAACTTACGAATAGTATACGTTTTAATTATATTTATGTCAACAATTTACAGGTAGGTCGTAAATATTATTAAATATTCATAATAATGAGAAATTTAGTTAAGGAAAGAAAACCTATTAAAAGTGAATAATTTTTAACGATATTTGATCGATTAAAAATCGACATAGAAAGTATCGATTGGAAAACTCATCGTAATCAATGCCCTGGTGGAAATACGTTGAGTTTGACTCGAGTTTATTCAAATTTTACGAAGATTAACATTTATATTACATAAAAAGCATTTGCTTTGACCGAAATACTATCGTTCAAAGTGCTTGAATATGAATAGAAATCAAAACCCCATTGAAGTTTTAAAGTCTCGTTAAAATTAAAATAATAATGTGTTTATTCTTATTCGGATGCCTACTTAAGATTTGCATGCTCCGGTATTTTCAGCAACCGATTGAGTTCGTCGGATTCATTGGTTGCAATTTTTCCAGATATGTACAAATCATTGTTCTTCCAGATGAGGAAGTAATCCCAACCAATTTCAATGTCGGTCATACCTTCGCACGATAAAGAAATAAACTTATCAATTGCCAATACTGTTCCTGGCTCATTCGATTGATTTTCACGTATCAGTTTGCTTGCATTTAAGCCAGAGAAGTAAATTCTTCGCATCATTCTGAAATCGAAATGAGAAAATGTCGAATAATTCGTGTTTCCATTAGGAATCCTTAATTTTTGAGCATTAAGACGTAAGAAGCCTACTTTATAATTTACTATAAATGTACGAATAAAGAGGAAATCCTTGATAACGTTTGTTTTCGTAACAAAAATTTCATACCACGAATAATAAGTAGTTCGTACGTAAAAATGACAGGAGGCTTCTTTGTAAATAATTAAAGCTACAAGATTTCGTAGAACCGTATAGAAATTGATTAATAATATACGTAGAGTAATTATAATTGATATAGCAAATTGTGAGAGGTAAAATTTAATAATAAACTGCGATTAAATAGGCTTGTAATTTAATGATTCCGCCAGAGAATTGTATACAACCATTGAAGTAATTCCACGGCACGCACATTGCATTATACTATTACAATGCAATTGTATGTGATTGCGTAAGCCTGATATTCATAATGTTTGAGCGAGTAAAGTTGAAAATGAATTGAATTGCGAGTAACGTCAGTTTAGCCCTCGTCTAAGACTTATCACTGCTTTACCAACGGCGTTCATTCGGAGCGAAACTTTATCAAACGGTTAATTCAAATGCTATTGAACAGATGGCAGTACCGATACACCTCGAAGTCATGACAACTATTAGAAAATCGACAAAACAAAAGGGTAATCCAGTTTTAACGAGTATTTGTATAAATCTCTCTGCGAAAAGTTATACAGACCTTCGTTTCATTGGCACAAGCGTTAAATATAAAATACACTTATAAGAATATCACTGTTCGGCAGTCATGCAATGATTGCTTTTTAGTTTGTATACCTAATATATTAGCGTTATTATGGAGCTCCTCGTGTTCCAATAATGATCATTTCTTCACTGCTTCTTCGAACAGCTTCTGCAGGATCACGCCCTTGACCGATTAATCGAAAAATGGTCAGTAGTCAGTAATATTAAAGAAAATATAACTTTCAGCTTTCGGGACGCAACCTAACCTCCTCTATGTACGGCAGTCACAGTTTGAATGCCAGTAGAGGCGCTGTGAAAGAAACGGGAGACTTTTTATTTATTTTTATTTTTTATTTTTTTTTTTTTTTTTTTTTTTTTTAGAGAAAATTCAAAAGCGAAACGCTCTTCACTTTCACTTGAAATGCGATAAGAGGCTGATCTTCTCATGATGGAGATATTTTATTGATTTTTTTGCAAAAAGTAGATCTTAACGAATATATTATACTTATTTATTCGATTTATAACTATCATAATTTTCAACAATTTTTCGTATTAAATCGTTAATTTGTTAAGTTGTCGTTAACTTTTTTAACTTTTCACGTAATGAAAATTCCCAAATGTGATGTGTAAATAAATTTTAATAATATAAAAAAAAAATTTTTTAAGTATCAATGCATTTTTAACGCATTTCTTCCTTTTTAAAATTAATGACAATGGTAATTTGTAAAATTTTCCACGATTTTATTAATCGAGACATCGCCGATTCATGATATTTCTCAATCAGCAAAATCTCAACGCAAGAATCATTGATACTTGACTTCTACATCGAATCATAGAACTTGTCGAGCTCAAATGTTCTTTTCACATTAAAAAATTGCATAAATTTCAGGGTCTTTTAGCTATTTTACGCAAGCTTCGATCAAACCAAGATAAAGAATTGAGATTATTATTATTAGGACTAGATAATGCAGGAAAAACTACAATTCTTCGTTCTCTAGCAAATGAAGATATAACACAGGTCCATATTTATTTAGTATTATTGGATTCGATACAAAATAAGCATTGCATTGTTATGGTAGCCATGCTTACTTTTCAGGTTACACCTACACAAGGGTTCAATATAAAAAGTGTACACAGTGAGGGTTTCAAACTGAATGTGTGGGATATCGGCGGCGCTAGAAAAATTCGGCCCTATTGGCGCAACTATTTTGAGAATACCGACGTTCTTGTATGTACGATAAGAAATTTTAATGCAAACGCTCTTATTAAATTCATATTTAATATGTACTTTTTAATAAAAATATTTATTATACAATTATTATTATGTATTTAGATTATTAACATCTACTTTAATACTGTAATAACGTACATTTTAAATTATAAGATTTCACAGTTGAAAAGTATAGTTTACAGAATGTGTTTACCAAATAAATAGTATCTTTTTCTTTTAGTATTCGCCGACCAAAAAGTAATGATAATTTATACATCCACGTTCTCCAAATTATTCACGTCAATACAATTATTTTAATATATATATATTATCGGCTTGCTTAATATCATATTAAGACTACTCTGAGAAAATATTACTCCCATACACATACACGTACACGCGCGCACACGTACACATACGCAGGCAAACACATAATAAAATATCAATAATAGTCGAGTTTTCAATACTTGCCACAATTTTTAAGCCAATATTGATTTCGTACATTTTCGTTGGGTTTTGTTCGGAAATATATATATTTTTTTTTAGATCACAATTGTTACGATCTTTATAAGAAAGAAAAAAAAAACAAGAACTGCGTTAACAGCATTATCAGTAATAATAATTTTAATCCAACAATGGAGATTTCATTAATTTTTAGAATTTTTAGAAGGAAAAAAAAACACAAGTCAAAAGAATAAATACGTTTTAGATATACGTGATTGACAGTGCAGATGCAAACCGATTGGAGGAAACAGGCCAAGAGCTATCGGAACTTCTAACCGAGGATAAGCTTCGTAAGATCCCACTGCTTATTTATGCCAATAAGCAAGATATAGCTCAGTCAATTACGGCAGCTGATATTGCCGAGTCTCTTGGATTATATAAAATTAAGGACCGGGACTGGCAAATTCAGGCCTGCGTCGCTACCGATGGAAAGGGCATAAAAGTACGTGCATTTGTGTTGATTATGTTCTTAAGCAATTGTCATACTACGCGAAACAAAAAATATCACTACTCCATTAAAAGTCTTTTAATAAAATAATGCCAGTAGTAACGAGTAATATATATATCCCCATTCTCCTCGTAATGGACAATGTGAAATTTATAGCTTTGTTAACAAACAACTGAGATTACGCGCTTAAAATAATTATATCCTTGAATATCATGCTTGATAATTTATGCAAAATATTCTTTAAAATCTGTGTGCATAGTTGGGGATTTAATTTTAAATCAAAGCAGAGACTTTCTTCCAAAGTACGTTAATTATTGAGTGAAGATGGATTTTTTGAACTATCATGTGAATAACATCATAGTTGTAGTATTTATACGGATATTTTTAAATATGTTTTTCAAGTGCTTTGCGTTTTTGATATATTATTGTATTTTATATGATCGATTAATCAATTGCAGGAAGGCTTAGAGTGGGCTTGCAAGAGTATGAAGAAAAAGTAAATTAACTGCCGTTTCGGTACAAGGTACAAGGATGTGTATGAAAATATGGGATAAATTTTAGAGCTAAACACCACACTTTTTCAAAACTACGCATCTTCGTATCGCTTAATTTTATTTGACATTTATCTAATATTTACAGAAATTATTTATACGAATCGGCTATCTACGTATTATATATAAACAAGTCTAGTGAGCAAGTGTAGTTTGATTGCTCGACTAAATCCAATCATTTTTAAAAGTAATTGTTAACAACGAGATTGTATTCACATTTTAATAATCATGAATGAATTTTCATGGACGGAGATAAAAGGATTCCATTTTACCGGACACATCATTTACAATTTTCAGATTCTTTACATCATTCCTACGTATTATCTTTCGTGCTTTTTTCTCCTCTTCGTTCTTTCGTGCCCAAAGAAACTTTTCGCGTTCTGTTATTTTTCATTCTTCTGATCTTCAGAAAAAAATAACAAGGTAAAGTGATGTGATGAGCCAAGCGACGTTGCTGAACATCGGCAAAGTTTTCTTTTTGTTTTTTTTTTTTTTTTTTTTAAGTATAAAACAGTCTCTTTTTACGCGATTATCGATTGCATTGTACGTTTATAGGAATTTCTAGAGCTCACTGTGCGCATATTCTGTATTCACTCGAATTTCCTCCTCGTGGAAAAGTGTACAGTCGGCCGGATATTTTACCTGTAATGTTCATTTCATTCGTTAGATGCCCTAAATATATAAATATATATATATAAACAAATGCACACGCACACACGCATATATATATATATATATATATGCAGTATTAAAGATACTCGTCAATTATGTATTTAAATACATATGTACAGTTTTATTTATGTTGAAGACTCTAAACATTAAACGAACATTAGTGAATAGTGCAAATGCGTTTATACGGCCACTGTATTTTCAATCATTGTACGAGAAAGGTATGATCATTGCTTATTAAATATGTAAACGATTGCTTTTTGCATCGCTAAATAGTTATCGAGTTATGAGAGAGAGTGAGAGAGAGAGAGAGAGAGAGAGAGAGAGAGAGAGATTATTGGTAGCAAGAGAACTTACGAGACAATTGTTTGTTTCCAATATCGATGAATAGAGAAGCCAGAAGTTGAGGCCAGTCTTATTGCTGATGCCCCACGCAGCAGGAAAACTCGCCACCTTTGTCAAACCGGCGCGAAACGAGTCGTTTGGAGTCTTGCTCTCCGTTGGCGTCGATTTATGATTAATGGAGCAAAGAATCTGACTCGCGCAGTGCGGCATCTTCGATCCCCATTTGTAAGCACGATAAGCCTACCAAATAATTTGCAATAGGTTTGAAAAAATTCGTAATATCTCGTGTCATTCCTTCGGTCGTAATATACGTATACATATATAGATATATATAATAATCTCTAAGTCTTAATTTTTATTCGCCATTTTTTAACTGCTTAATATTGAAAAACAAACAAATTAAAAGTAGTCGCAAAAAATTTGAAAAAGAAACTTACATATGAATGCAAACTATAAAATTATTTGACGGCTAAAAAACTGTTGATTTTAATTGTTGATTTAAAAAAAAATAACAATAGTAAAATTTCGCCCTTTCTACTATTTTGCCTCGTCTATTTGTTTTGAAAACGAAATTCAAAATAAAGCGAATAAAAGCGTTATGAACAAATATTATTGTCAATCGGCTACATAGTATCGACGCAGAAAATTTTAACCACTAGAATTATAAAATAAGAACATAAAATAACGCAGGCTAATGATAATGAGAATTTTGTTGGCTCACCTTAAGTAGTGGACTTATGAAACCGTTATTGATAGAATCGCTCAGCTTGTGGCTAAGCTCGCGGGCATTAATTCGAGACATAATGAAACCCTTCTCCGATGCTAAAATCATAAGCTCTTGGACATAAGCCACAGCCGGTTTAATGTATTGGTAGCTGTCAATCTGCATATTCAAATGTCGTTTGGCCACTGCATTAGCAAGCCTGTAAATATTTCATTTTTTGTCGGCATTAACAAGAAATACGCATTCTGTGGAACGAGCAACCCAATTTTTTCCCAGCCATTATTGCAATGATTTCTATGAAGATTTTCTTTAAAATTGTAAAACCCACTGTATATGTAAATTAAAATCATAAATTACCAAGCAGTTATACAAAATTGTTTCGTTTGCAATTCATTCCATAATATAAATATATGCTTCTTATCAATGTAAATTTTACCGATGTAAATTCGTTTGGTTTTGGGCTTGAACAGGTCGTTGAATATTTTTCGAAAAGTAAGATAAGGCAAATAGCAATGCATCGCCACTCTTATGAAGCTTATATTCATTGCTTTAAATTGTGCTAGTTTATGTAATAATAATTTTAACATAACTACCGACTCTGTTGAAAAGTCGATAAAGTAATGTGGAAACCAAACGTGGGAAAATATAATTTTTTGTTTCATATATATATGGAAAAAATTTTAAAAAGAATAAGTAAAATATTTTGGATTGTAATTGAATATTAAACCTAACGTAAAAACAACAGAGTTCCAATGTAAACGAAATCTCAGCAAGAGGAAAAATAATTTTTTTGCCTAAGCAGCTAAGCATTGTGCTAAGCTTAATATTTAAATTGATTTTCTATAATTCCTAAGCTACTCGCATAGAGAAAGCTATTTATTTAAAACGTTGCGCTTAGAACTAGCATAACAAAAAAAATGAAAATACATCTGAGATTCTGCACGTTTTGTATATGTATATACACACACACACACACACACACACATACACACACGTGTACGCTGTTCGATTTTGACAAGACGCTCATTAGCGAAAATTGAGAATCAGTTGAACGAACCTTGATAGGCTATCGATCGGTCTGGTCGAATCGAACATGACAGACTTGGGGTAGCCTTGCGACTTTAGAAAACTGTTGCCAACGAACTGCGCGGTGATGAGGTAACGCTGTTGGGTCGCGGGATCGGAGACGTGCGACATCCACTCGGCAACGAAATTCGTAAGGGAGCTGATCCATCGGCGTCTCAGGGATGGATTCTCAAAGCTTTCCATGATCTTTTCCCATTGTAGGCGCCCGTTTTGATCGGACATCATGCCGACGATGTTGGCCAGTCCGCTGTTCTTCCACAGCGTCTGACCTAATTCCGAATTACTGTGGGCGGAGAGGGGAGGGGGGATAAAAAATAATTCATCCATTTTTAAAAATTCGTTTGGCGCAGCTCGACGAGAACGGGACGGGGGAGCGGCTCCTTTTTAGCGTTGCCGTTCGCGTGGGCGCTCGTTCGGGAGGATAAAAAACGGCGCGACTCGAGTCAGCCAACTCGATCGGGGTAATTGAAAGAGGCGCAACAAAAAAAAAAAAAAAACAAAAAAGCCAGCGGGAGGAAGAATCGAGCCCCGGCGCCGTAAGTTTGAAAGTTGCATTCGAGTCCGGGCTCCGGGGCACCCACGGACGCACGGGCCGGAAGGGTTACGCGAAAACGAAGATCGGCTCGGAGCTCGAGCTTAAGCAGCAGTGGCTTTGGGATCAATTTGGGAAATAATGTCGACGGATCGGGGGCTCGAGAGGCGTTGGGGATGGGGGGGGGGCGTGATCGCAAGAGGGGCCATATAACCCACCTGAAGTGGCCCCACATAAGATGAGCGTTCTCGAGTATCGGGGGCATGAACCAGGAGTGATCCGAGTGGTCCTGCTTGCCGTTTTTCCCCGAGAAGGTCTCCAGTATCATGGGTGCTAGGCCCATGAGACCCTCGGCGTTGCCGCTCTGGCCCAAAAACATACCGGCGACGTTGAGCAGGCCATCGAAGTCGAGGCTCGGCGATTCCTTGTCGATCGAATTGTCCAGGGATCGCTTTGCTTTGGCATCGGCTCCCCCGAAGGAGGACAGCCCTCCGATTATGTCCCCGATGAAGCTCAGGTCAATGCCACCGGCTTCGTCGGCCTGGCCTTGACTCTGGCTCGACATCAGGCTCCCGAGGCCCGAAATTATTTTGCCAAGGCCATCGGACTGCGACTTCTGGCTCGTCAACATATCGCCTACCTGATTTCAGTCCTTACTATTAAGCGAGTCGACCATTGCCCTCTTATTCGCTTACTCCGTTTCTCTTTTTCCTCTCTTTTCTTTCTCTCTTTCTTTCCTTTTCCCTTCTCAGCGCTCGACTTATTAAAAACGATCGAGATAACCCGCACGCGTTCAATGCCGGGCAACGGTCAAGATATCCTCGAATTCCGGACACTTTGTTTTTCATTGCTTATTCCACGCGTTGAATTGCGATAAATGTTTCGTTATTCGTTACGGCGCGGCTAAGCCTCGAGTCGAAACTGAGTAAGCGCATCGATTTAAAAAGCCTGGCCCGATCGACTCCCTTATCGATACGACACTTACCTGCTTCCCAGTGTCGGATTCCATAAATGCCCTCGCGACACCTTGAAGCCCGCCTATCGCTTCTTTGTTTTGAAATAATGCCTGCGCGGCCTCCATGAACGCATTCGACGTGTCATCCTGATTGCTGCAGAAGGCGATTTGAAAGAGGGCCAGGAATAAGCCCAACTCCTTAAAGCGGAGAGTCATTTTTTTTACCTGTTGAAGAGCAAAGAGCATTCGATCAGGATTTATCAGCGATGCGGTACAGGCTATTCGATCCGAGCCTAATCGACTTTGCTTTTGTATTTTCAATAGGAGCTTTTCTACCTCCTTGCGTACGTTTGCTTTGTCCTCCTTCGACCAGCGGCTCAATCAATGTCTGTTATTTACTTATTGGTAACGCGAAGGGGACTCGTGACTTTTGTCCATATTAAAAATGTCAATGGCTGCAAAATCCTACAAGACCGCAGCTGGCGATTAAAATTTTAAATCGGGTCGCATAAAGTACGTCCTTTATTTTTTAATTGACAGGGCGATACAACAGCATTACGACAATACAACCGTTATCCGCGTATAGCACATCGGGTACGCGCGCGCTTTAACTATAACAAATATTATGTTACTTTCGAACTGTTGAGCCCGACGCTGCATTTGAATTTAAATGCGGTTGTTTGAACAAGCCTTACCGCAAATTTAGATTCCACGGGGAAATCGTTAGCAGAGTTAATGCGACTTTAATGAAAATTGAATCACGTACGTCCAATATTTGCAAGGCAGGGATGCCTCGGTCGCGGGAGATTAAACGAGTTGTTAGGCGTCGACATGAAAATGCATTACAATACTGGCTCGGTGATGCTGTTATCCTTAACCTACATACGTACAGCTTATTGTTTAACCCTAACGAGCAAAAATAGGACCAGTTATTCAAGCGCGAGTGCCGGTCTCAATCGGTCGTTCAATAACTTAGGGAGCTCGTGGAGAATCGGAGAACCAAGGAACGAAATGGGCTTCGGAACATTTTAACAGTGCGCGCGTAAAATTACAATTTGACTTTAATAGGGTCGAATAAACAGGGCGACGAGCTCCTTCCTCGTGCCGCCTCGCGGACTCTTGCGTGTCCATAATGAATGAGGGAATTGTATAAAAGACAGTTGGCAAACAATGGGGAGCGATCGACGTTGATGAAAAAAAAAAAGAGGGAAGAATCCTAGCGATCGACGGGGGCCAGCGAGGGCAATTAAGTCAGAGCAGTGGTGGCCCGACTCGGGCTAATTTGTTTTCAGCGCGACCTTTCCGGAAGGCGAACAACGAGTCTCGGTGGCAGGAGCGAGTCGACCGGTAGGAGCCGCTCCAACCTGTCCCATAAGCTTCTTGGCCGCAGACGCGATTAAGCCCAAAAAAATCATTCACCCGGCCGAGAGACCCTCCCAAACTCCTGAGCCTGTCCGCAAAGCGCTAAATTTTCGAACGGGCGGAGGATCGATAAATATCCGCCTCTAAATTCTCTTTTCAAAGCGAATTACAAGTTATTATATCACACGATAATGCCGAGGATCAACGGTACCCGTCGAGTTTCGCATTCCTTTGTAAATTAATGCGGCACCGAAAGCCCACTAATCGAGTGGCGAAGCAGCGGCGGCGGAGGAGGAGGAGGAGGAGGAGGAGGAGGAGGAGGAGGTTGGTCGATCAACGGGTAGGCGGCGTAAGAATAGCGAAGGCCGCGGAGGCCGGGCTCCGGGAGGGACGGAGGAAGAAAGAGAAGAAGCGACGTAGGAGCAGGAGTAGGAGGCAAGAAAAGAATCCGCTGGAAAAAAGGAAGGCGCGCATCGGGAGTACGGCACTCGTTTATCCGCCCGGAGTAACCGGTCCGCGGATGCGTTGACGTCGCGCTCGGGAGGAAAGGCTCCCAATCCTGGGCGGCCCGGAAAAGCCGGAGCCAAGGCCGAGTCGGATGTCGCCTAGGCCCTCCGACCGAGACCGGCGACGGGGACCTAAGCGGGGGCTGCGAGCGCCAAAGTCCGGGCAGCCCCTGGGGGAGCCTCCGCGGGAGGCGCCGCGAGTATTCCGGTGGCGAGTGCGCCCCTAGCTCCTCGTTAGCGGACCTCCCGGGCGGCGCCGAGCGGAGTCGCCGACGCGGATCCTAATGGGGGACGCGGCCACGTCGCGGGACTCCTCGTTTATCCGCCGCGTTGGCCGGACTCCTGCCGGCGAGCGATTCGCATTCCGCGGGCTCTCCCGACTCCGCCGTCCCCGGGGAAAACCCATCGGAACGAAGGCGAGGCACCGACCGCGAGCTTTTCGGCCGAATTCTTCTCTCGGGAGCTCGAGGTCCGAGCTTTCGAGGAGCGGAGCCCAGCCTATCCTATGGAATCGGATCCGAATCGACGAATGGCCGATTGCCAATGCTCCGAACTCGGCTTGGCCTTGTCTCGTCCCTTAAAAAACCGACGGTTACGAGGCGCTTCGGGAGCGACCGCTGCCTTCGTTTATTACTTATTCCGCGCGGCGATCGCAATAAATTAACGTGTCCTTTTACTATGCGACGCGACTTTCGCGAGCGCCGAGGCGCGGATCGGAGCTGCTTCGAAATGCGCAAGTCGAGGCTCATTTCGAATATCACTCGAGTGTCCTACCCTGGTAGGGGAGAGGCCGTAGACCCGAGGGAGCAGCAGAGGGGGGGTAGGGAATAACCAGGCATCGAGCGAAGTCTGGGGGGCCGAGGCGGGCTCGGAGCCGTTGGGTCGGCGCGAGCCCCTCGACGAGGAGCGAGAAGAAAGAGTCCCTAGTCGGTGGATTTTTACGCGAGTCCGGGCCCTGGGAGTCGGCCGAAACGAGGGCCGGACAAGGCTCGATCGGGGCCCGAGGGGCTCCCGTCGCACCGGAGACATGGTGGTACCTCGTGGTAATTTGAGCGCGTACCGTAAGCCCCCCGCCGATATTGACATTCTCCGCAGCTGGAGCACAAAGATGGTACCGGCGCGCGCGCGCGATTCGGCCTAACGGTACGCACTGTTAGTCATCGCCTACGTCCGAGCGCGAAACTCGAAACGCCGGGAGCCGAATAATACGCTCCGGGCTGGAGGCCGTCGAAAACCTGATTCCTTTTTCGTCTCCGTTTTTACGCGTTGGCGGAGGCGTCGGCGGCGCTGCCACCACCCCCCGCCAGCCCCCGCGCCCGTTCAGGAATCCGACCTCGGCCTCCGCCCCTCCGCCCGATTTAACTCTCGACCGATGCGTACCCCGTGATCTTCCATCCATTGTTCGGGACCTTAAGCGCCTTGACCTACTTTCGAGACCTGGAGTCCGCGGCTCCCGAGCTCGCGAGGATTATGCCATTTATGACCCTCCTACCGTGGTTAATCCCGCGAGCCATTGCTTACATGAAATTCTGCCTGCGATTTGCATTCTTACGCCCTCGAAAGTTTGATCCTAATTTCAAAGCGGTTCCCTCCCATCCTGACGATTGATCGTAAGCCGAATCTTACAGTGATGCGCACATTTTTTTAAACTCTACTCGACACCTTTTAGAGACTAAATTTTACGTTAAAAGTCGTTTTTGCTTTCTTTTTTTTCTTCCTTGATTTTCTCATTTCAACCATTAATACTTATACGCGTCCAGTATTCATTATTGAAAGCTTATATATTGGGGATCTTACGTTGCGTCCGAGTTTAAAACGAAAACAAATTTTGTTCTTAATGATCGACGAGATGAACTTCCCTGCGCGCACTCACCAGCCGTAAAAGAGAAATTCGGAATGAGATTTAAAAGATGTTTTTCGAGGATTACCTGCGTCGCGGAGTGTAGCCAGGCGCACGAAGCTTAACTTCGGAGTTGCCGAGGCTTAAAAAAAGTTAACTGCTGCGCACTTGTTAATGAGCGCTGGCAGATTCGGACGGGCGGAAGCGCTCGAGAAGTAACGGGAAGAATCCAAATTTACAGGATAAACAAAGTAATTACTATACTTGCTGAAGAAGAAGAAGAAGAAGAAGAAGAAAAAAACCTTCTCTTCGGCTAATTGGCGCTCCCTCGGTAATAACCAACCCGAATTTCCATTATCAGTGGAGGATCTTTTATCATCGGCGATTTAATCGGCTATTCCTTGCTTGCGGAAGCCAATTAAAGTGTCGTTATTTTGCTGATTTAATTTCTGGAATGCCGAAATACGATTACGGCAACTTCTTACGCTCTTAAAGGGTTGGGAGAAAATATTAGCGGAGAGTATTTACTTCGGTATTAGCCATCCCACTTTACGTAATGCATTTGGCGTTGAAATCTGGGGTTTTTTTTTCACAATTTCAGCGCTCAATTAAAATCGAACTGCCTCCGTTTTTTAATGGACCAGGGCGACATTTTTACTATAATTTTTGTCCTTGTTATTTATTGTCACGCGCCATAGAAGGAAGTCAACGAAGTTGTGTTCTCAAAATACAAGGAAAAAGGTTTTGTACTTTAACGGTGGATGCGGAATGCGGGAGGATTATTTAATTTAACGATGGATATGGAAAATACCAATGCTAAAAATATTTATAAATATGAGACACATACAACATATATATTACTTTAATCGTTTGCTTTATCATAAATGTTTTTTTTTATTACTCGTGTTTAATTTTTAACGTACATTTTTAAATTGTATTCAAATTAAATATAAACGGAAATTATAACCCACTTCACTTTTAAAAGTTCACAAGGAGTTTGAATTTCAATTGAAAAATTGAAGCGAAATATACAAATCGTATCGTGAATTACGATTAAACCTAAAGAATATCATTAAATCCAGAAAGGATTTTATTTTATTTATTTATTTTATTTTTTTTTTTTTGTTTAAAATAAACTCAAGGGCTGTTGGAAAAGTTTGCAACGCAGGTATTGTAAAATGCTGGAGTGGCTTTAAATAAATAACCCATCGATTATAGTCAAAGGCTACGATGTAACATCTAATAAATAGCTTATAAAATTGTCGTGGGCAGAAAAGGGGGGAAAAACCACGACAAATGCGTTTTAAAGGAAACCGATATTTTCCCGAAGTTTGACCGCGACAAAAGACGTAATTTTCAGGGCAATCGGACGTCCAAAACACCTTGGGGTGAAAGAAAACGTCGCTAATCATAAATAGGTAGGGAAAAGTGAAGCGACCGCTGAATGCGACTGGCGAGGCCCAAAGTAACGATAATTTATCGGCGTTCCGTCTCTTTGCTTATCCGCGACTGCTCGTTAACAATACCGATAATTAATGTTGCTGCGAATGTAAGTATTCTCTTTCCGATTGTAAGAGCACTTTAAAGCTAAATTTACAGAGTTGCGCTATTACTGGAAAAGCATATATATCTTTTCGCACAATGCGCGCATTGAACGGCTTTCAAGTGCAGATAACAATCCACGAATATATTGTTTCGTTACCGTTTCGCTTAATTATCTCACTGATAATATTAAGTACACCTGGAGGAAAAAACATTATTTACGGAATACACAATTACTTTATCATTCTCCGAGTCAATGTTTATCGATGAGTTTTAAATTCTTTAATATACGATATAGATATATAGATATATATGTATATATATATATATGTATAAAGTCAATTTTATAAATATTGATAAGTGTTAAAATTCAATACCGATTGAAAAAGGAAAGCTTCTCCCGTCCCTTTTGAAGATATTTAGAAAAAAATTTCGATGAAAAAAACTTACATCAATGTCTAATACTACAGTTGTAAACAATTCCCATTTCTATCACATTATCAATTTTATTACCCAGATTATTTATAGTCAAAGCATTTGCATAAGTTGATTATTTTAAAGCATTTCGAGAGTATTGACGGTAGCCATAAGAAATCTCGTGCATTAACTTGTATATTGAATAATTTTATAACGCACTGAATTTACAGCCGACTATAATGTGTTACAAGAGCTAAATTTATACGAAAACCTATGCTAAAACGTAATTTACACTGATGCAGTTAATTGGGAAAAAATTATAACCAAATTGTTTTAAAATAATAAATGTGCAATAGATCATCAGGATAATTAAAGTCTAAAATCCAATTGTTTTATCTGAACCCTGACTGGAAGAATTTATAGTTATACTCGAGTAATATCTGATTCCTCGTAAATAAAAAAAAAAAAAAAAATTTGCCATTAAAAGGAGACAAAAACAAGTTGAATGTACTATGGATCATTATATTGATACGAAATAATAAACTTTAATTGTAATTTTGTATGTTATTTAACAGAAGATGCAATTTTCAATAACGTATTTTTAATAACTTTACCTATTATGGAAATTGATTCTTCGTTTTTTTTTTAAAATTCCAACATGGTATTTTCAATTTTTAATGCACAGGTATATTAGAATGCATAAATGTGTGTGTGTGTGTGTGTAACTGTCCTCGATTGGCTCACCGATTATCAATGAAATATATATATTTTGTATCGATAAAATTATTATTATATTAGGAGGGGGGATAAGTATTACCTACAGTTGAATGTATCAAGCTTCTTTTTGCCAAGAAGCAAAAAAGAATCAGGAGAGCACAATAAAATTTTCTTATATCAAAGAACGAATTTATTTGTAAAAGCAGTCAAAGCCAATGTGTGATTTGGCGTGCTTAAAGAAAGGAGAAAACAATTCAACAACCGCATTTAAAATGAACGTAAATTAAATGTCTTGACAAGATAATATGCAAGTATAGGTCCATCGCCATCATTGTTATTATCATTGTTATTATCATTGTTATTATCATTATTGTTATGATTATTATTATTATTATCGTATAAAAAGCTGAGGATGGGTTAGCAGTTAAATTTTTAATTTTTTAAGAATTTTAAATCACAATACGGAGCGCTCGATGGCAGGCAAGAGGATTTAAAAAAGTTCCAAGCCTCCTCTCCTGCGCGAAAAGAGGCTCAAAGCACATTAATTTACGTTAGTATATAGAAAACTGACTTTCGTACAAGGAAGTTGAATCAAGCGAGCCATTAAACTCCCATGGATTGTACGTTAAGAGCATCCGTCGCTTTTAAAGTGTATCCCGAGATAATACTTTCTGAAATAATGTAATATAATATAATATAGCGTTACCTTTAAGGAAAATAAAGAAGTCATTAAAACAGAAGTGTGCCCCGCTCATTAAATAAATTGCCACGTGACTAAGAGCTGCACAATTCGAATGGCCTTCGCTAGGCATTTGACTTAATGCCCCTCTTGTAAGCTCGAAACTGCTAATAAGCAACTGCGGCAGCGGCCATTATTATAATAGTCAAGGGCGACGGGCGCTCTTGAAAATCTCTGGGAAATTTACGGAGGCCCTCGAATCGTCGATCCATCGATCGAGAATCCAGGCGCGAGCGGAGGCGGGCAGGCATCGCGGCTCGAAGAACGATTCGGAGGGAGGGACAACGAATCGCCAGCCGGGGCCGAGAACGCCTCGAGGAGGATCCCGGGTAATCCCGGGGGGCCTCGGGGGAGGCAATTTCGAAAGCAAACAACGAGGGGCCGAGGCTCCCTCGCATCTCCCGTTTTCTCCGTTCGCGTCACCGCGCGTAACGCGGCATCGATCATTAAAAGTAATGGTACTGCTGCATCGGGTCAATAACTCGCGGAGTATGCTCGGCGGAGTCGAGGAGGCAAAGGGAAGGTAATTTTGAGTCCTCGGAGGAGTCCTCGGCTCCAGGGCGAGGCTCGGCATCTCGAGGCTCGTCGGGGCGCATCGCCGTCGAGGTCGTGCCGGACTCCGAGTCTCGGGCTAAGATTGTGCGAGAGAGAGAGAGAGAGAGCAAGAGAGAGAGAGAGAGAGAGAGAGCAAGAGAGAGAGAGAGCGGGAGTCGCCGAAGAGGCCGCACTCCCGGGGCGGCGGCGGCGGCGGGGGCAACGGCGGCGGCTCGCATTCCACGCGGTCGAAAACGGGGGTTCAGTGACCCTACCTGATGCGCTCTCCGACCCAGTCGGTGGACTCGGCGGGACTCGAGGCTCCCACGGGGCTCGCTGGCGCTCTTCTTCGCGAGGGCCGACCCGAGCGGTCGGCTTCCGGCTGAAGCTCTGGCGACCCGGCCCTGGCCGGGGATCCTGGGGCGGCGGCTGATGGGCCGCGCGGCGGCTCGCGAGACTGGGGCTCCTGCGACTCGGGGACTCCTGGGGCGAGGACTACTGTACTCCCTGGCTAAGGACCTCGGCGTACGAGCCTCGCGCGTCGACTGGACTACTCTCGGTCGAGGTGCGCGCGTGCGGCTCGCTGGCCCGTCTCGCTCGGCACCTCGCCTCCTCCTCCTCCGCCCCTGCCCCGCTCGTGCCGCCGCCGCCGCCGCCGTCGCCGTCGCGGGCCTCCACCGGGTATTATCGGCCTTTCCCTCTATACGGCTCGACGAGCCGCACGGGAGGACCAACGGTAAAAGCCGCGAGTCACTCACCTGCGAGCTCCTGAGCTAGAGCCCGACGCGCACCCAGGGAGGGGGGGGAGGGGGATGGGTGTGCGTGCGGCGGCGGCGGCGTCGGAGGAGGAGGAGGAGGAGGCCCGAGTGGAAGAAAGAGAGAGAGAGAGAGAGAGAGAGAGGAAACGAAATAGGGAGAGTAGCTTGGTTGGCCCCTAAGGTAGCGTTTAAAAAGTTCGTGAGGAGCGAGAGAGAGAGAGAGAGAGAGGATAGAGATATATTAGCAACGGAATAGACTCCAAGAGAAGCTTGACCCTCCAACGGCTAACGGACACGTCACCGAATTTATACCGGCGACAGGCGCTTCTGCCGCCATGGAATTCCGTGATTATTCACTGTCCCGTCGTTGCGGTCCAGCCTGAACTTCGGCCTTCTCCGCTCGCATTTCTGGAGCTCTCGGGCAAAAAGCTTACGGTTATCCCCCTTACGATTGACAGCCTCCGATGACGCGCCGATCGACTTTACGATCCCGGTAATCGGTGATCGCCGACCTGCCGATACGCGCTATCGAAATCCTTTTCCAGCCGCGCGTTGAAAATTCTCTTTGGCTAAATTGAAACGAACGCCTTTAATGGCAAGTGATCGCTTTCCTGTGATTTATTAAACGATTTAATGGATAGTCAGCCTCCATTGAATCCAAAAGCAAACGCTTCCAGCATTCTTGGAAAATTACCATTTTACTCTGCGTATAATTTTGAAGCGGATTTTTCTTTTCCTTCCGCTCTTCCTCTACGTCGCCAAGTGATTTAAATATATATATATACACTTCTGTGTACGCGCGCGCGTTCTATATTATTAGGCGCTTTTCGAAAAAAAAAGGCAGAAATTAGTAATTTGCTTGCTTCTATTATCATACACTCGAATTACTATTGTTCGTCTAATATTTAATACTTATTTATTAATATTATACTTTAACATTTCGAACGTGTATTTGAAAATGTTTTTATTTTTAATAATGAAATCGAGAGAATTCTACTTTCTTACATCAATCGTAACATTTTTCATCGTTAAAAAGAAATATAGCTTTTTTCGGCTCGTGTAAAACCATTGACATAATTATTTTTCAATTTCATATCATTGGGCATTTACGTAAATTTAATCAAATATATATATTTTAATTAAATGATTCACAATTATTAAGTTAACGTGATCTTGCAACGTTTAATGTTTTGTACCTTCATTTTTACTTTATTCCCAATCTATCTGTATATTTAAACTTTCTAATGTAACAGGAAATACAAAACCTGCGATAAGATGATTAATTGCAGTGATTACTTTCCTACTGTTCCCTTTTGCATTGACATGCTGACTGATATTTACATATTAGTTCGACGATTAGAGGCATAAACAACTCGAAATAAACATAAGCAGTTGAACAATTGGGTATGTTTTTGGGCCTCAAAATCCATTTAATTGAAAACTCAATAGAACTTTCCATCGATGCAAGCAATTCATGAAATTGAATAAATTTTTAATTAAATTTTTCTTAAATTCTCTTTCAATCGTTACAAAAGTTTTAGGATTAATCAGAAGTTCGTTTCATAAAGTATACATATCGATTTGATGTTTCAATAATTGTACATCGTCTGAATTTAATAAAATTTACTTCTTTTTCCAAATTATTTTATTTTTTTTTAATATAAGGAAACTATAATTTGAGAAAACTTAATGCACTTGAATAGATTAAATTTATGATACTAACGATTATAAGAAATATTTCTATGTTCAATTATACTATAGTCGTAAAGTCAACAATGATAAATTGTACTTCTATTAAGAACATTTTGACACACATTAAGCTACTTAATATAATTATTAACTTCCTTTTTAAAAAGTGTAACTCGTAGGTTACATTATGTTAAGAACATGTTACGATACGATAAATACTTGTTCTCATATCTAATTCATATTTTACACACATCACCGCTGCTCGCGATGCTTTGGCCTTATTTGTTTGTTATATAATTTAATAACTATACTAATTACTTCCGTTATGAAAATTTGCCTTCTGTAGACGTGTTTTTATTATTATTATTATTATTTTTTTTTATTGTATTGTAAGAATTCATTATAACAATTGTGCATTTAAATATATAAGAATATAGTATTAAATTGTTTCTAAAATATGTCATAAAAAAAAGTTTTGTGCTTCTATTTAAGCGGCATATGAAATCGACATTAACTAGGCATTGAATGGTATAAGACAGTTTGTACAGTATTTTTTTAATAATGTATTTTTTGCAAATCAACGTTACGCGCGCACAGAGTTCAATCAAATAATTCCCAAATGAATACGCCATCGTTAAATTTAAAATTATGCATCCCCTGTATCTTAAGGTTTTTTCCCTCCTTTTCCTCCTTACCTCCCCCCCCCCCGGCACCCAGCGTCTCAACATCTGCCATACAGACGCACTGTTTTACGATATCACCTTTGCGTTCACCTTATCTCACACGCATGTGTGAGAGATTAAAAAAAGTCACTTGCAACGCCTTAAGGTAAAAGCTTCTTCCTTGTAATTTTAATTATCACGCTAAATATAATATATATATATAAATATATATATATTTTTTTTTTAACAATTTCAATAGTGAAATGAATCGCTCACGAATCGTAAATGTAAATATGCTATAATATGCATATACATACGTGTGCGTGTGTAGAAACAAAAAATAACGACCATTGCATATAATATTATGATGCAATGAAATTTATCTTGTTCTAAAATTATTGCGTATTATATCTACCTTACAGTAGAGAAGCGCGAGAATGATTGATATATACCATCATGATAGAATAAATAAATATTCATATCGATTTTATTTTCAATATTAATAAATGTGATGGGCGTCTATTTTATAAGGCATCGATTCTTCATCCATTAATTGCTAATCTTTCACAACTTATGCTAATAAGGATGATCGATTATCTACTAGTAACAGACAATTTTATCACCCATTTTAGCATTTACTCAAAAGCAAATCTATCAGCAGAGAAAGCAGGGAAAAACTTACTGTTCTAAACCACAAGGCGTAACGTCACCTAATTTAACGTATTGGCAATAAATTTCATCAGCATCTTAATATAACACCAATGAGATGTGACATTGAGAATAAATTAAAATGATTTATAGTAGCACTCAAAGTGCTCATTGTAACATGTATAAAAATAATTTGTTTATATATATATATATATATATATATATAACAAATAAGATATTATGGATTAATTACTTAAAAAAAATCAACTTGTTCAATATGCCATACACAGCATGTAAATCTTTTGTATTATTCTTAGCAATGTATAAAAATTGTAAATATAACTTATTTGATTAGCACAAGTTTCATCTTGAAAACTATATCGATATCAAAATTAAAATGGCTTAAATCATATGTTCTTGTATAATACAATTACGTAATGTATAATTAACTTCAATTTGTCCGATAAGTAAACAGTAGTTTAGCAAAAGTTATTTTTTAAAAGGTACCATTAACATGCGTACATTAATACTGAAGCATTCGTGCAATTGTCATTTAACAAGAATAGAATTTATTTGCCGACGATTACGTTTTCGATAATACCGACGGTGAAAGGACACACGGGCGCTTTTCAGCCCCGGGGAAAATGTCCTAACACAAAAGGACCGAAAAAGTTTTGCAAGTTGCCCTACGAAAGACGAGTTTAAGACGTCACAGCTCTACGTCCACGAGGACTCGGGGTGCTTTTATCGGCAGCTCGACATCGCCGCTAGCAACAGGAGCCGAACTACCGAATAAAAAAAATTGTATGCGTGCGACGCTGTTAAACCTTGATAAATCCTGTACTTTTCATTGATTCTGCGCAACGCGCTTAACTCGTAAGACCTAAGATCAATGACCGTTTTTTTTTTTCAAGGTAACACTGGAACGCCGAGTTAGCTTTGAGCACGAGCAATGATCGCGCACTCCTCTCGCTAATTCATTACTTTCTAAACAAACTCCTCTTTTACCGATAAGATTTCATCGAGCATCGATTGCAATATTTACGCCGACCTTGCCGAGCTTTCTTCCAGAAAGCGCTTCTGAGGCGATATAAAATATTAATTCTTATTTTATTTTTTATTCTTTTTTTTTTTAATATTCTACTTTACATATTTTATTATAAAAATTCATGATACTTTCTTTCCAAATGATAAATACTTTTTTTTTTTTAACCCGGCCCATTTATTTTAGCACAAAAATCTGTAACATGCCGGTACTCTAAAGCTTAATAATTAATTTCTACAGATGTAGTAAGATAAATATTCTGTCAAGTGTATGGGATTAAAAATTAATGATTTTTTTTTTTATCCTCTGAATACTGAATTCTCTCGCTTAGTTCGATATTTGAATTAAATGTAAAAATCAGCCCACTCGATGAGAATGAGTAAAAAAGTTTTAATAATCAAAAAATTATAAAAAAATGCACACATGTCTCTTACAATAATTTATTAAAAAAATTATTGAAATGATACTTTGTACAAAGCTCTAATAAAAGCATACTACTCATTTATAAATATCTTCTGTTCATTGGTGTATCCTTATTCCATCTCTTTTCTCTTGCTCTAGGATACCACCTATGCTTTGTAGTATAAGTCAATGCTGCAAGCTCTTGCGGCACTAGTTCATTGTTTACTTTATGAAACACCTCTTTAATATCTTTACTTCCCACTTTTAAGACAGACTTATCTTCAGGATTCTTGGGAGGTATTGGCCTGGAGTATTCATAAGGAAACGGTTGCTCTGGATGCCAACAAACTATCATATCATTATTATCCATAAAAATAACTAATTCTGGTGGTAATGTGGCATAAGCTTGAGCAAAGCTATTTTTGCCCAATGCTTTAAAAAGCTTTAGACCACGAAACATCTACAACCGAATTATGAATTACATAAAACTAATTGTAGATAAAAATCCTTATAGCGTTTATTATTTCAAATTTGAGGTTACGGTATTTTAATTTTTTGTTCAAAATTTCAACATTTTTATAATTACTTGCATTACTGAAATAATGTAATTAATAGTGTTTTATTATGTAGTACTTACTGAATTCATTATTCCTCGTTGAATTTTCTATGAAATAGACCTTTAAAAATGGAAATGGAATCCTTTATCCTTATCAGCTTCAAGGCTCCATTTTTACATCACCATGATAAGATCTTAAAATTCAATCATCTCGTACAATCGATACAATCTTTTAACTTTCAAGTAAGGAAAATTCGGTACGAATTGTAGAATAATGCAATAAAGCAGCAATGACAGAACAACAATGGTATTGTAAATCGAGACAAAATTACGTAAAATACCTAATCACAGAGGTCCATAACCCCATAAGCATAAAAAGTCTGTAGAGCCAATCGTCTTGCAGTTCGGTTGCGCATGCGCTACAATAGTGACCCAACCCAACCTGACATATATATGTTGCAGCAAAATACATGACTTATTATCGCTGATCGATGTCATTTTAAACTTAAAATAATAAAATTAGACGTACACGCCTATAAATAAGACGTCCGCGCAACTAAATTAATTGATCAATACGTCGCGCGTTACAACACGATATAATGCATTTGAAACATTTTCAAGTTCTATTTAAATAACAACTATTTATGCGAACTGTCCACTGATAAAATCGATCCAAATTTAACACATACTACGTACATACGATAAACGTATACCTGCTCTACTTTTTAGCTATAGCCACAAAAATAAATTTGTTTTTAGAAATAAACACTTTACGAATAGATAATTCGTATTTTTACTTTTGCTATAAGCTTGTTTTTAATATTAAAAAACGCAACACGAAAGGATATATGCTAGTCTCCAATTACTTCAGGTATAAATTTAACCTCAATATGTGCGAATTATAAATATTAAAACTTGAACTTTTAACAACAAAATCTTAACTTTTGGTTTTATAAAATTAATTTCTTATATAAATCGATTAGTGTATAATTGAAATAACATAAGTTATAAACAATTGTTTGCAAATCTATGCTATTCGTACATTAACAAAATTGCAATTTTGATTATTTATTACAAAGAAAAAATAAATATAATACTAATGACAAATCAGTTTTTTTTTTTGATAAATTACAATTAAAATATTAAAAACCTATAAAATTTTTACATTTTTCGAGGTAAAATGAGAGACAAAATTATGTTTTAGTTTATTTTTTTTTTTTATTGAAATTTATTTTTACAATTTCTTTTAAAATCCATATATTCCATCTTCAAAATGCTGAAACAAACAATCTTTGTTATCATTTATACTTACCACTTGGAGATTTAGTAATTCTTTGCTAATGGCTGTGAACTGACACTCCAAAAAACTGACGAAAGTGTCACTAAAAAGCTCACTTTCACAGTCATCTCTAATAATTTATTTTAAGATCCAGTCATTATAATACAAAAATAGTTCTTTATCAAGTAAAATAATAGAACCTAGAATAATTTTGAATATCATCTTCTAAAAACATTCGACAAGATATTTTTTAAATAAATTTATGATAGCTAACTTGGGACACTGGTTAAAACAAGAAACACAAACCACAGAGTCCACCAGTTTTAAATTTAACTGAAAATGAAAAATTAAAAAAAAAATACATAGCCAGCCACGGACACTAACAAAATGCAAATGAATTGTAATCTTAGCAACTAATAAAACTATTGATTCACAACACCTTCAATTTCACTCAACTGAATTAAACAAACTGAAAAACTTTACCAACAAGAAAAACTCTTTAAGAATGCCAATTAATATCTACTTTAATCAAGCAGTTTGTTTCTGATGTAGATCCTGGGTTGGACCTTAAAATTATCTTTAAACTCTTTCAGGTAATAAATGTTATGAAAAAAAAAGGAACACATTAGGTAATTTTGTCTGCATAACGGCATCTATTTTTTTTAGATCACCAGGTACACTTATAACCACTGCACCTTTATTCGCAACTGAGTATGATTATTGCAAAAATTTCCATCAATCTCAAATACATGTGTACAAGAATTAGGCAATAGAGATTCAGAAACTGCTACATACTCAGGAGCGAGGACACATCACTTTTTACATCACTGTACACGATTTTTCATAGTGTTAGGAATTTACTTATTATTCTTTTCATAAAATTAAATGACCACAAAGCACTGTCCTTTTAGTCTCTTTAGCACTAAACCTTAAACTTTTTTTTTTGTGAATTTCACATCTGCATGATAATTTCTGTTCTCATTTACAAAATTGTAACTAATTTCAACATTTGACCTTCAAACAATTAAGTTGTTTTTTTTTTTTTTTAACCTGACGTAGCCTTATCATCACTGTCTCACTTTTTTTTTTATACACATTACAATTAATATTAAAAATGAGAGACAGAGTATTACTAGTTCACTGTAAACACCTTTACAATGAGTTTCGACTTCTGAATGTACCTTATTGTTTTAGTATTAAAGTAAAATCGACGCATAGCATTACAAGTGTTTCTTACATTTTGTTACAGTCCAGATTTTTCACATAATCTTTAAATTTCATGTGATGTTTAGTTTTTTTATTGACATTTGATCGCGCAGGTTGCATGTAAGTTTTTAAGTAACTCTATTTCATTATAATGAAAAATGAGTAATATTCAATAAATTGCTTACTTACAACAAATAGCTATAAAAAATACATTATTATTTATTCCCATTATAATAGGGAAAATTATATTTATATAAAGAATAGAAATATTAATTATAAGAAGTTAAAGCAAATATTTACTTCATTTTAATTAAAACTTCCCTAGAGGTCAGTAAACATTTTACGTCTAGTTTTCAATATATATATATATATATATATATACTTTAGCTATAATTTTATAAGAAAGCATTAAAGTAAAATGTGAAAAAACTGTTTACAAATAAGTCTATGCAATTTTTTGTATAAAGCAAAGATTTTCTTATTCTACATCTTGGAATTACAGTAACACTGTAAGTAATGATGTTAAAAATTAAAAAAACTTAACTGTTCCATTTTATATTGTCCTGTCGTACGTGTATGACTAAATCTTATATAAGCATCCGATTGCTAGTCTTTTAAGAATCAATTTTTTTTAAACTAAATATTTCGTAAAAATTAATACATTATTAAGCAAAGCATACGATTAGAAAAAATTGATTTTTAAAACACTAAACAGGATTTTCCTTAATAATAAATTGTGACTGGTGACAATTTTAACAAATGTTTCATAAAGTGAATAGCATTAATATGTAGTAAGCAATGTTGCTATCTAAGGAAGATATTTATCGTTCGAATTATGCATTACGGTTCTTTTTTTAATTGTCTTGAAGGTAAATGATAAATTGACCTAAAGTCCCTCATTACCTGGAACATTATTATTGGAAAAAGCTTATGGACTATTATAGTATTGAATTATTGAGTTTACAAACCGTTTGAAATATTTTTAAGCAGCACATAATCAAACAAGCGTCATCACTATTAATTTTATTTCTTTTTTAACCAATTATGTTATTATATGTATATATATATATATTAATAAAAATATAACAGCTAATAATGATGAAACCAAAAACTAATTTCTCCATTTTCAAAAAAAATCTTGCAAAATATTAGATCTTAACCAACGATTATGGCAATTTATATATTAGCAGGTACATTATGAAAAATAGCTTTTACCAATCTTCTATTTATACGCATGGCTATAAGTTTGCTCTAGATTTTAGGTATTTTTCGGCAACAACAGTTTTTGTTATTATTGGAATGCTCGTTAGATATTTTTTAATGAAAATTTTTACTCAAAATACATTACGCTCAAAGCATTGGATCGAAATTTTATTTAAAAATTTAGGGAAATCAATTTGAATTATACTGTAATAACGCGGGAAAAAGAAACACGGCGCGCGCGCGCATTACAGTACATGATTAACTCTGCTTTAAATTATTTGCCATTTAAAAATATTTTCCATTTCACAAAAATCCGCGAACCATGGATTGCAATTAAAGCTTTTAAAAGCTTCAATGCGGGGACAACAGCATTGCTTACTATTTACGATGAAACCTCATATGTCACAAAAATTTACAATCAATATCTTGCAGTAACAAGTTATTCACGTTGTGAAAAATAAATATAATTCATTATACACTTACAATTTTACGCACTTATTATTTGTTGATTTATCTGATATCCCTAAAGAATAAATAACACACATTGTCTAATCGGTAAATTTGCAACTGCTGTCGCTATTAAAAAAGAACACCTGAAAAAAAGTCCAACATTATTTATGAATAGTTTGAAACTATTAGAATGATTTTTATAGTAAATTCAAATAGAAAGTATGAACATGGCAGAAGTGATAAGCAACAGCGAATAAAATATTTATATTTCCAACGCTCGATTCCATTTTCCGTCAAGAGTATAATTTCTGAGTCATGGCAATTTTTTTTAAAAATAATCTTTACTGAAATATAATAACTATATTAATAAAAGCAAATAAAGTATTTAATTTCTAAATGTCAAATTTTCTATTACTATCCTTTATGTAGGAATTACATAAGAAATTGTATTTTAGTTAATTGTATTTATTTATAGAAAACGGAAAAAATTGATTTAAGATTAATGCATTATTGGACAAGAGCATTTAGAAAACAAACGACTTTAAAAACATTTGTTTTAATCATAAACTTTATACAGCAATGTTTAATTATATACCAAAAACAGATGGATAAATGTTTTGAAATTATTTTTAAGCGAATAAGAAAAGGTTTTGTGACTAATTGCATTGGAACATTAATTGTACAATTAATCGTACGATGGTATCTAAATAATTGGGGGGGGGGGGGGAGGAATATTTTAATGACATTATGAAATATTTTGAACGTATTTTAAGCAAAGTTATGCAACTTACTTTTTAACAGGTGTCCTTTAGTATCAATACAGAATGGATACTTATATTACCCAAACTATAAACATTAAAAATGTCCGTCATCAATATCAATATCGTTATCATAATTACACCTACGTCGGGGGGATCCTTATTTCCAAAACTTCAAATGCAGTTGTACAAAAATGTTATACAATATTGCAGATTTAGTACATCTCATTCTTCGTATCGGTGCATACATATATTGGAGCATTAAAATTTAAAAGAAGGAAGCTCAATAATAAGACATTTCTCCTTATGCAAAAAATGCCGTACCGTCTTTAAAGCAAATCTATAAGCTCTGCTCTAAATTATCCATATGTGCGCGTACCATGGAAATGTTTTACTCTACTTTACACATATGCGTGCATGTATAATTACAGGCATAGGGAAATGCTTGGAACATGATAAAGGTGCTATTAAAATCCAACTTTCTCTCTCTCTCTCTCTCTCCCTCTCTCACTCTCGTGTGTCGATCAATGAGCTTACGAATATTGAGATTAAACTCGCGTGGCTTTCGGTCTCTGGAAAAGTCGAATCCCCTTCGAATGACTTAATCTATAAAGGTCGAGCTCGGGTACTTTCGGTAAATATAAGGAGCATAAGCTTAAGCACTACCGCCCTTGACGACGACGATGACCAAGTGATCCTCCTTGAGTCCCTCCTCGCTCAGGTTGGGACAGGTGCGCTTGAGGAGGTCCGTGGAGAAGGCGCAGGGCGGGAAGGCGTACAGGACCCCGGTGCCCTCGGTGTCCTTGTTCAGGAGGGATATGACCCCGGCGGCCTCCTTCTGCTTGAGGTAGGAGACGAGGTTCCTCAGGGGCCGGGTCTGTACGTTGGCGTCGTCGTTGGTTATGGCCCCGCTGGAGCCGGCCAGCCCGAGGAATATCGCGTGGGAGCTCGAGGTCTGGATCCTCTTGGAGACGTCGTCGAGCTTGGGCTGGTCCAGGCGCAGTCTCTGGGTGATCCTGAGCATGTGCTTGCCGTCCTCGTCCTTCATAAGGGAGTCGATGATGTCCGTGTCGCCGTCGGTCAGGTGGAACTTGGCCGGGAAGAGGGAGTTCTTGAGTATGAGGGCCCCCTGCCAGACGGCAATGGACTTCCTGGCGACGTCGGGCAGGGTCCGGGAGCCGCCGAGCATCCCCGTGCGGGCGTTCTCCGAGTCCGAGTCCGAGTCCACGGGCCGGCGCCTCGGCGAGCGGGACCTCGAGCGGTCGACGCCCGGCTCCCGGGAGAGGGAGCGCCTTATGCCCCGGGGCGGCTCGTAGTCGACCTCGGGCGGGGGCCGCCTCCCGCTCGGCCAGTCGCTCTCCTCCCGCTGGTAGGTGCCGCCCTCCGGGTAGGAGCCCCGGTAGGCGCCCCTACGGCTGCCGCCCCTGCCCTCGTGCCAGGAGGCCGAGCCCCGGCCCCGGAAGCTCCTCGAGCTGCCGTAGTTGAACTCGCCCTCGGGCCCGTAGGGGTCGTAGCCGGCCTCGTACTCGGCGGCCGCGGGCCGGCTGCTCCTGAACTCGGCGCTCTCCTCGGTAGCGTAGGGCCGGGGCTTGAAGCCGAAGCCCGGGGTCACGTCGGCGAAGTCGACGCGCAGCCGCCTGTCGGGGCCGCCCAGGGGGAAGCCCCGCATCTCCTTGACGGCCGCCTGGGCCGCGTCTATCGAGTCGTAGAGGATGTAGGCGTTGCTGTCGCCCTTGATGTAGTCTATCTTCTTTATGGCCCCGAAGCGGTCGAACTCCCGCTCGAGCTGGGCGACCGAGGTCCAGGGCCCGAGGCCCCCTACCCAGATGCGCGTCGTCGGGGTCGCCTTGCCGTAGCCGATCTTGCACTGGAACTTGCCGATGTACTGGCCCGAGAGCTCGACCTTGCAGCGGTGGGCCATGTCGAGGGTCTGGAAGCGCACGAAGGCGTAGGCGTTGCCGGTGCCCGGGGGCGGCCGCTTGATGTCTATGTCGTCGACGATGCCGTACTTGCTGAAGATCCGGCGGAGCTCCTCCTCGGTTATGTTGATCTCGAGGTTGCCGGCGAAGAGGGTGCGCGTGGCCAGGGGGTCGTCCTCCGGCGAGACGTGGTGCAGGTAGTTGGGGAACTTGTCCTTCTTGTTCTCGACGCGCTCGAAGCCGTGGACCGGGTGCCGGACCATCATGTGCCGGGGCGGCCCGTAGTGGTGGGGCGGGCCCGGGTGCACGTGCGGGGGCCCGTGGTGCAGGGGCGGCCTCACGAAGTCGTGGTGCGGCGGCGGCAGGGCGTCCCTGCGCAGCTCCCGGGGCGGGATGCCCACCGGGGGCCCGTAGACCCGGTCGTACCTCTCGATCGGCCTGTGCCGGTCGGTCGGGCCCGGCGAGCGGGCGTAGTAGCGGTCGTACTCCGGGGGCGTTATGGACCTCGGCCGCCGGTAGGGCTCCGGCCGCTCGTAGACCGACTCCACCAGGGCGAGCTTGTCGTAGATCGGGATCCGGGGCTTGGCGTACTTGGCGTCCCGGGCGTCCTCGTGGCTCCTGAAGCAGACGTAGGCCACCCGCTCGTCGAGCTCGTGGGCTATCCTTATCGAGAAGTCCCCGAACTTCTTGTACTCCCGGTAGATGGTCTCCTTGACGGCCTCGTCGCTGGCCTTGGGGTGTATCCCGCTCACGCAGAGGACTTTGTAGCTGTAGGCCCGCTCCGCGGGGATCTCCCGCGGGGGCCGGGGGTACTCGTCCCGGTGGGAGCCCGACTCTATGTACCGGGAGCGCGGCAGCGGCGACGGGCTCCTGGCACCTCGGCTCCGCCGCCTGATGCGCTCCGGTGTTATGCGCTCGTCGCTCGAGTCTTCGTATCTGAGGATGCAGAACGACCTCTCAGTGAGTGCATTTGGGCTTGGCCATCGGGCCACGCTTAATACCCTATTTATTGGTCGTTATCGAGCGCAGCCTCCTCGCTCGCGACTCCTATTATTTATAGATACGTCGCTTTTTTCCCCCTCGCCACCCCCCCTTTTCCTTTTCTTAGCCTTACTTCTTGTTAAAGGACAGCCCCAAAATAACATCCTCTCGCTTCGGTTACAACCATCCGTTGAATCAACGTTATAACGTGAAAAAGCTTCTTCGCTTTCGAGATTGGATCGATCGATTGGATTTTTGCTTTGTCAATTTAATTGAATCGTACTAAATGTGCCATACCTCGATTTTATGATAATCCAAATACGCTTATTAATAACGTAACATTTACCTTCGTTGATTAAATATGCATCCACGGCTTATTTAGCATCCTCTTAATTTAACTTGCTCTCTTACGTCCTCTGCCTAATATCCTTTTTCAGTTTAACATTTAAACATTGACTTTGTGCATAATTAAAATTGAACAATAAATTTTATAAATATTAGTCTTTTAAATTGTACCTCTTATAACGCAATTGTTATTGTACTATGTATTATATATATACATACTTTTGTTTACACATATATAATAAACGTTTAAATAAATACACATTTAAAGTTACTTACATCAAATTATACAATTATGTAAGTGATATTTGTGTTTGTATAGGAAAAGATTTTTTGAAAATTTGAAAATATACAAATTAAAGTTGACAAGTTGAATGTATACCCTATTTTATACATATATATTAATTTTGAAAACAAAATTACTTTTTTCTTTATTAAACATTGTAAGAAAGTATATTATGGTATAATACATTATAGCTATTCGTAATAGGAAAAATAGTAAATTATGAAACATAATGCAGATCTGTAGGAGCTCAATTTTATGGTAATACCAGTGCTACAACTTTTATCTTCTTGACTTGATACGATTAACCGTTTATAATATTTTAAGTATTTACTATTTAAATAGTGAAACGAAAATCACAGCTCTCGGTATACATAACTGCTTTATATAATTACAAAATAAATAACTGAAAATACAATTTTATTTGTACTTTTAATAAATGATATATAATCAAAAACTTAAGAATTAATATAATTTTGTTTGCATACTGATAATAATATTTATCAGCCATTTAAATTAATCAATTTTTATAAACAAGAGGAAATATATATATGGATATAAATAATTAAACATTCAGTCTTGTGAATTTTTTACAAATTGTACATTCGATTAGTATTTAAACGTGTATGTTATTCCATGTTTTAATACAATTTTAGTGCACACATACACACTTATAGACATCTGGACTAGTTTAATTTAAGAAACATATATAATTATAAATAAAACTTTAATAGACAAAATGTGAAGACTAGAAAACTGAAAACTATAAACTTAATCAATAAACATAAAACAAATAATTTTATAATATTTTTCTTTAAACACCTTTTTACCTTATTTTATAGAAGTTGCCTTGATATACAAATTTATTAACCAATCTGAAATACTCAATGAGATAAACAATTTCAGTTTTAAAAAAATCCTTATAAATATTAATAAAAATAGCTATAATAAATAAAACATTCTGAAACTAATTATATAGACATAAATAATTTTTTTTTTTTTTTCTAGAAACTATTGTTTCCTTCATTTTATTATTATTTTGTTTTAAATTAATGGTAAAAATATAAATTCAAAAGAGAGAATTTTGTTTTTTTTTTTTTTCATCAAATTAAGAACAAAGACCTTAATATTTTTAATACTCCAGTAACAATCGTTTAAAATTTAAAAAAATTAATAGTTCTTATCTTACCATATTTAACATAAGGTACTCTCCGAGTTTTTTTATTATAACTTTAATATCAAGAACATTAATATTCCACTTTTTGCATCTTGTAACATTCATAATGCTATAAATATTGGCAAATAACGATAAAAAATTTTTTTTGTAAAAAGTTAACCACAATATGCATTTATAATTAATATGTTTGAAACATAAATTTTTCTTATAAAAATGAAATATTAATAGAATTGATTTTCACTGTATTATTCGTTATTGTCAAAAATCTGTAAAATTAACATTCATAAAATTCAAATTAAAAAAAAAAAAAGTAATATAAAATTATAAAAATAATATATTTCTTAGTTAATTCATTAAAAAATCAACTTGTTGCAAGAAAAATATTAATTTCATACATACTTTATTGATAATAATTTTCTTATTAGACATGAAAATCTCTAGCAATGCTCTTTATTAAAATATACGGCAAATGCCAAATACCATAATCGATTTTCAATGGCACATTTTACTAGAAAAAAGGACGAGGCCTTCTTTTGCCTAATTATCAGGATTGGTCGTGCATTTCTCTTCCTCGACACTAGATTAATTATCTAAGCACCAACTTGCTTTCATCACAATGATCCAGATCACTTTGCGCGTCACCAGAGTTGTAAAAACGAAAACAAATAGCACAATTGAACGCAAAGAAACATATTTTTATCGTGCATCAGCATTCCCTTGTTTGGATTTGAATATATAAAAAAAAAATATATATATATATAACGATATCAACATATCTGCACTTCTTGCACAATATATACTTCGAAACGATAAATTTCTTTCATAGCGCAACACATTCCAATCACTTAACAGAATAAGGAAAAACTCACAACATCATCGAAGGCAATAAACACATCCTTAAACAAGAAGCCACTATACAATGTTGATTCTAAATTCTCGAAAATTCCGCTGGCTTGTACCGGGACTCGCGTGTGCACGCGTATACGTATACATGGGAGAGCGTAGTCGTCGCTCGTGTGCGTGCGTTTGTGTGCACGGGTGTGTAGGGGCAGGGAGAGCTCGGGAACGAGAGAAACACAAGCGGCGTACGTGTGTAGTCCGTAGGCGCTCGTAAAATCGCAGAGCGCGTCAGCGCCTAAGCGATGAATGATTAATTTATCTTGCGCTTGTGCGTGGGCGTGTGCTGCATTTGTCTGTACGCGGCGGTCTAGATGTTACAAAGCGGAGACAGGGACAGGCGCGTCGTGCGATGGAGTGTGTGTGTGTGTGTTGTTGAGGTTCGGAGAGGGAGAGAGCGAGCGGCAGAAGGGGTGAGGAAAGACGGAGTGCGGACGGGCGAGCTCGAGAGGAGGGGGAGGAGGAGGAATCGAGGGGCGCTCTTGAATCCGAACAAAATGGTTGCGGAGGCTGGCTGGCTTCGAAATAAGGCGCACACATACACATGCGCGCACGCGAGGGACGGAGGGGGGGGCTCGGGAGATCGACGGAGAGCGATGGGCGGGAGCGGGAGGTTGAGCGGATGGACCGGGGCAGGGGGGAGGGGGGGGGCACCGAGGATGCGAGGACGCTCCGAAGGGGGGGGCGGGGCGGGGGTAACACTCAGGCTGAAAAGCCAGCGAAATATGCGAGAGGAAAATGGAAGCGACAGGTCGCTTCGCAGCATAGCCGAATAATAATCCGTTCACCAAATATATACCAAAACAATATTGTGTATTAAAATATTGCAGAGCGAGCGCCCCACAAATGCACATACACAACACTCACCGTCCGATCGATGATCTTCCTCGTTTGACGCGCGGAGGCGGCGAGTCCCGACTCGAGCTGCGTTTCATGTTGTTTCGGATCTTCACCGTGATTTTGTGTCTATCGTCCCTCGGAATCCCAATCATCAACGCTACTCTTTGGCCACGGTGATGCACGACAGGATAACAATGACGATGATGCTACGCACCACCGCTGCTCTCGTCCGTTCCTCTGCGTCCGTCCGTGTCTCTCTTCGCCACTCTCTCTCTCTCTCTCTCTCTCGCACTCTCTCTCTCTCTCTCTCTCTCTCACTCTCTCTCTCTTCTATCTCTATCCCTCTGCCCGTCTATCTGCGTGTACGCCGCAGCGGCCTCGTCCCCGTCCCCCGTCCTGGCAGAGCTCGCCGTCGTCGTTGGGGCTGCTCGTGGCGTATCGAGGTGAGCGGGGCAAGGGAGGAGGGGCCCCGACGGCAACGGACGGGATATGGCCTCGCGCGCAGCCCGAGCCTCTACTCTCCGTAACTCCTCCAAGGCGCGGCTCTCTCGAGTCGAGTCGACTGGCCGCCCGAGGTCTGCTGACGCTGCGTGCACGGGAGCTCGATTGAGGGGAACGCCTGACCGGGACTCGCTGCTGCTGCTGCTGCTGCTGCTGTGCTCGGCTCACTGCTGCCGCTCCCGCTCCGACTGCTCGAGTTGCGCCGCCGAGCTCTCGTCCCGCCTCGCCCCCCCCTCAACGCCGCCCCGGGCCGCGCACCGGTGCTGCTGCGGCCCACTCGATATCTGCCACTGGCAAATATGGCGTCGCGTACCGCCGTTCCCTATCTTTCCGGTTATCCCTCCTCCTGGAGTCGGCCTCCCGGCGTTGCCAACTCGGTCTGTCGCTCCCGGCCGCCGAGGCGCGCAACCCGAGCGCTTTTGAACGCCGCGGCCTCGAGCGCCTCCGTCCTCGAGCTCCCGGGCTCCCTCGCCCAAGGCCCCAAGCCCCGCGGGGAGCGGGGGGGCCCTTCCTCCGGGACTCCGACCCGCGACTAAGGACGCCGCGCGGACTTTCCCGCTACCCGCGATCGCCTCGAGCGGCGCTTTCACCTTTTCTTCTCTTATTTTTCCTCTCTCTCTCTCTCTCTCCCTCTCTCCCTCCCTCCCCGTCGTACTCGCAGACGCGCCATAACCGAAGGCCTTGGCCGTCTCGGAGACGCGAGAATCGCTTTTCGTACGTACGTAATATTATGTCGTGACCTAAGCTTTCGTCGTCGTTGATACTTTTATCGACCATTGTTATCGGTTAATTTAAGCTTCAGCTTTTATTTACGAAGGCTCTCCGCCGTCTGCCCGTCAATATCGATTTCCAGCCGGCGCTCCGTTTTTTAATTTTTATTTTACTCTTTAAAAATAAATGTATATATATATATATATATATATATCTTTGAGATAACGAACAACTGACCGAGAGCGCTGAATCGCATCTACGTATTATTAATTATTAAACCGAAAGTGAGGTTATTTTGCTTAACGTTACGCAGCCTTCGCTTTTTGTTAAATATCAGCTGTGCATTATTCCGATTGAAAATCGATTTCCTACAGTTGTTTTCGCGATAAAGTATTATTGCGATTCGAATAGTAAATTGCCGAGCGAAATATATTTTAATTAAAACACTGCGCAATATTGCATGCCTTAAATGAAAAAAGGACGCGTATAAATTTGGTAAATAAAAAAATTTCGTCAAGCACGAGAAGAGGGAGTATGTAATAAAGGCGTTAATTAAAAATAATAATAATAATAATAATAATAACTAATATCAACAGAGGACAATTTTTGTTGAATAAAATTTTATCTTGTTTTCAAATTTATCATTAATTATGTAACTCATGATGCATATAATATTGCAAAGAATAAACATTCAAATCCTGTAAATAAATATCAACATATCAATATTAAATTGCTGATACCTCATCGTTATCTCTCTATTCTTCCACCCGAATCATTCCCTATTTTCACGTTATATAAATTAATACGTACCCCTTAGTTTTTTTAAACCCCAGTGAAATACATATTTTGATTAGCACCTACGTATTCGTAAATATACGTTTATCTTATTCAGTATCCTGTAAAATAACTTTTGTTTCATTAAATGTGTAAGAAATATTTTACGTACTTAAAATAATGACGCAAATCTTTTTAGAAATTCTTGTTCAAACGCTATTCTTTTTTTAAATATAAACTCAACCCATTAATAAAATAAATATAAGAAAGTATCATTGTATTGAATTTACACAAATCTAATGCTAAAATCCAAATCTATACCATAATTTAACTTTTTACTTTCTTTAATAATCCCAAATTAAACTTTCTTTCCTTTTAATATCCCTAAATATTTAAATTACATTTATACCTAATGTTGCAAACATTTTATACAAACTGAATTATTTATAGTGTGACAAGGCAACTTAAAATTATATAGAATGATTCAGAGAAACCATTAAGATAACAATTTCGAAATAGATTAAAAATAAGTCATATTCAAACAATTTTTAATAGACCATTAAAATTTCATATATACATACATAGAAAAATCCGTGTTTGGTTGTAATTCATAGCATTTCTAAATTTATAGTTTTTTTTAATTATAACTTTTATTCTAATTATGTTACGATGAGTCATATCTCTAATAGTTGGAATACGATAAATACGTACTTTTATAAAAAAATAACTTTTATAAAATATTCTTAAAATTATATTAAAATGTATAAAAAATGTTCTATTATATAAAAAAATTAAGAAAGATAATCATTTTTGCAATATGACATTCCGGCACTATCTTATGATTGATCCATTTCTAATTTTTATATGTTGATAGAATTCATGCATTATACAATAATAATAATAAACTAACAAGTTGTAACTTCTTCAACGATCTTGTAATTAAATTGTATACAATAAAATAATAAAAAACATTGTCTGCAACAGCTCTTTCCTATGCAAATATATACAACCATAGTAACCAAGCAATTTTTTAAATTTGTATTTACTATTTAAAAACAAAGCTAAAAAAATGCACTGAATTCATTTTTCAATTTCAATTTTTATATAATCAATCAATCGTTATCATTTTTGTATTTATATAATTCTCGTAAGATTCTCTTTAAGATTATAATTAGTAAACATAAAAAGGAATTGCTTAAAAATAATAAACTAAACAAATAAAAGTAATAAAGCAAATTATTTAAAAACATAAAACCAAAATGTGATAATGAAACATTCGACGAGTTCTAAGAAACGTATGAAAATAATAAACGAAAAAGTAATACGTAACTTTTCTTTTTCAACGCATTTGAAAAGAATTTACACGCTCCAACTTAATTTTGGAAGCTTGTATTTGGAATTTATCATTCTGAATTTAAAAAGAATTATTATTTTCAAATATATGTTTGTATCAATTTAAAAAAGAGTTTTTACCAATAATTGAGCTGTAAATTAAAAATTTCTGCTTACTAATATTCATATTACAATGTCAATAGAAATTTATAATTCGGTATATCAATATCCCAACCGAGGCAGGTTAAATGTCAAAAAAATGTATTTATTACAAAAATTTTATCCAAGTAAAAATGCATTTTAAACCTTTACTCGTTATTTTTAAAGCATGCATTTTTACGATAACTGCTTCTTATAAGCTTATCCAATTAATTAAATTATACGAAGTCTGTTCGTTACATAAAAATCAACGATTAAATTGAGCGTAATTGGGAGCAGAAAAAAGTTAAGTAATGAAAATGAAGAAAGTGAAAAAGATAAGAGAGCATAAAAATATCCAGTAGAGGCGATAAAATTATAAATTATTATGAAATTATAAAAATATTATAACATTGAATTGAAATTAATTTTATAATTAATTTTATTAAGGAGAAATAAATAAAAGCCTGGCTTCGGGCAGTGAAATAAAAATATCGCTTTTGATCGATGTGTCGCTTATTTATTAAGGCTTCGTATACAGAAAACAAAAAAAAGAAAATCGACGAAGCGATCAGTTGCCATTGGATCGTCGGTATAATTTATGCTGATCCGAGCTGCTTATGAAGGATGGGCACGTACTCGTCGTATTGGGCCTGATACATGTTCCCGGCAACCGGGGCCCCGAGCTGATACTTATCGGCGAAATCTTGAATGGAGAATTTCATGCGGCCCTCGCGCGAATTATCGGGTATCGACTTCTCGCCGGTGACGTCGATGGGCCCTGGTTGCTTGTACGCCAGCAAAACGTACCGATGCAAGCCCGTGCCCTGGGGTGGACCGGAGCCGACGTAGGCCGCCAAGGTGTTGCCCTTGCTGAGATTCTCGGCGGGCACGTTGACGACGAGCCAGTGGAGGAACTCCCGTACCTGGGGATTCTTTCGGCTCGGAGCGTCTGGATCTATTTTAACAGCGGCAAAGCGATTGCCGTTGACTGTTACTCGCTTGTAAATGCGGAAATCGAAGCTCCTCAACCGTTGAGCTATTCGCATTGACATTTATTTGCCCGTCTCGAAGCTTCGCTCGACCATTTGGTCTTAGAGCGCCCGGCTCCTCCATTGATAATCCCACGAGCGTAAAATAATGTTATCCCGCATCGTTGATTACGCTAAGGCGATATTGTCAACCGAATTATAGAAATCGGTAGGGAATAGAAAATTTCAATTCAATCCTTAATCACCTCATTGAGGTGATAATTTTGGTTTCCGCGCACGATTAATCGCGAATGCTATCGTTGTTTTTTTTTTTAATTTTTACGAATGTTTTCTCCGCAACTTGTTAAAATTATAAAAAGCCAAATTTTTGTTTTTTTTTAATATTTGAATGATTTATGCTAATACCTAGCGTTGCTTTTCATTATTGATTAAATATTGTTGAACATTGCAGATGAATTAAAATTAACAGCTCGAGAAATTAAATTTAATTGCAATTAAATTATTTCGTGCCGCTTGAAAATTGCATTTTAATAAAAAAAAAAAAAGCAATTAAAATCATCGGCATAAGAATGTTTGGACAAAAATGATAAATAAAAATGTGTAAAATATATATTGAATTAAAAATTTAACACTTATCAAGCACGATAAGTTTGTAATTTGAAAAGCAAATATGGCTTCGAGGCTTATATTATCTTTGAACTCCAAAAGTATTTTTGAACGACCCATGCATATAATTATATACTCATCCTGTATTCTTTGTGTTAAAGGTAAAAAACGCATCTTATTTAAAACCTGTGTAGCAACTTTTTCCTTACCGGTCATGCAAATGGTATAGAGAGCCATTGGCTCGGTATTCATTGCAACAGTTGGCATATCTTTTACTTGTGTGGGTGTGAGCTCTTCGCCAAATTCAAGGTTTTTGTCTCCATAAGTAACCTAAAAAAGAATTTGCATAAGCTTCGCCGAATTTATGATACGGTACATTTAAATAATAATAATAATAGCAACAATAATAATGACGATTAAATTAAAGTTAAGAATTATTATTATTTCAAATTCTTGATAAACGTTTTTTTTAGCATCGAGAATTTCCCGAATACATTGATTGCAAATGTGATTGTTTGATAATTATTGATATTTAATTAAAAAGGAAAAAACTGTGCAAATACGTTTTTCAATTGGTCACAATATTTATTCATCTTAATAATACGCGGCAGTTGTTAGAGAGACACTAAATCAACTGTGAGTACGATTTTAATCGTGATAATTTTGGCGAAGCCTTGCACTTGAATCACTCGAATTTGGACACGCGCTTATACGTCCTACATGCAAATTCTTTAACTTAATAATCGCTCATTAGTAAACTTGTTGTAATTGTTTTTCCGTTAATTTTTTTTTTTTTTTTTTTTTTTTTTTGGTTGAAAAATAACAGCTACAGAAGTCATTACGGAAAGGAACGCGTGAATGTTGAGAAATAGTTTGATAAGAAAATGCGCATTACTTACCGATAGATAGTTATTGGGGGCTACTTTTAAAACGTCAGGCACGATTTCAAGAGATTTGAAATTCTCCGAAACGCCTTGACCGACAACAATGCCACAGGCACAGAAAAGAATATCTAAAATAATTCATCAAGAATATTGGATGGAAGACTTTTTTTTTAATAAAAAGAATATTAAGAATGGCTATTGTAAAAAAAAAAAAAAAAACAAAAAAAAAACAAAATGCCTCGAGTGATATCTTCGTTGAATGCTTAAGCGTATAAATTATTAATTTACACTTAAGATAAGGGTAAAATTACTTTTAGTCTAAGAGAAATAACTCAAACTTTCAAACATTTCAAACATTGCGTAGATACGTTGAATTTAAACCCTATTAGTCGGTAGAGAAAGTTGTAATGAGTTTCTAAGCTTAAGATATAATTACAAAGCAATTCAATGATCAGCTGCTCGGTATTATCTAAGTATAATTACAAGGCGAGGAAAGTATTTTTTTATTGCATATCGGTCAGTCTTGTGGTTGGTTTTTCATTAAAGTTACGCAATTTTGATTTATTTTTAAAAAATGCCCGAAATGCCAAGAAACTTTGCTAAAATTAATTCAATTATGTACAGCGCTTGAAAATCATAATTCTTAACTGTGAATGCATTTTTTCAAAGCTTCATGTCTTTACGAAATCCTCGTAATAATATTTAATCCTCTAAAATAATAACATGCACGGGTTTTTTTGTTTTTTTTTTTTGTATATCTTGAAAAATTACAAGATTTCGACTAAAGCGATACATTATTAATGGAAAAAAACTCGTCTTCGGTTGACTTTAGAGAATGCATTAATATATAAGCATCGTGCCATTCGCAGCCGAAGCTTCGGTAAGATTGATCTTAATTCTCATTTAATGGGCGGATTGGAGAAATCGCGGCCGAAAATTCCACGAGCAGTCGAACATTTGGCCTTGCGGATACGCGCAGCTGGGCTACAAATTAAAACCAATCGTCAAATGCATACAATTTCTCGGCTCGCGTTCGAGAAGCTTCGGCCCTTCTTTGCCACGGGGCCGGGAGGGTAAGGAGGGGGGGGGAGGGGTTAACACTCGAGAGAGGATGAAAATGCTTGAAAACCTCTCGTCGAGCGGCGCCCAAGTGGTCGAGTCGCACTGCCCGGGGAAATTGGGCCCGTAGCGCCGAAATGCTCCGGACGGGGCGCTGGGCCCCGTCCCTCGGCTCCCAACCTTGGGGCCCGGCCCGTCCGAGTCGCCGCCGCTCCCTCGGTCCCCGAGCGGCGCTCGCCCGCGTTGCTCGTTACCCGTCGCCTTCTAAATCCAAGCAAGCCATCGCCTCCTTCCTTCCAGGCCCGTGTTTCATCGGGTACTTCCAAGGCGCAGCACCGGGACCCATTGGTCGTGCCGCGAGGAGCGATCGACTCCTCGCCTCCCAACCTTAGCGTTATAAGTACTCGCGGTCCGCTCTCGGTGCTCGCTTTATCGCGACGGAGTCATTGGCTTGGCTAAAAAGCAGGTTGCGTACTTTTTTCTCTCTCCCTGTCTTTATTTCCATTCGGCTCGGATAAGCGGAGCGATTGGCAGTTTACTGGCTTTCGGCCGAGGCCCATGAGTTTTCTCGTGTTATTAATTCAACGTGTATATATATATATATATATATATATATACGTTCACTTCCGAGGCCAATAATTCACAAAGTCCGAGAGGCGATTCGACTATTCATAAGTCATGTACTCCGGTCGTAGGATCGCGAAGCGTGGAATAACCTTAAGGCGGATCCTGCTCTCGTTGATCTGGATAATTGATAATTCTGGGTTCCCCCCCCCCCACTATTTTGGTGGCTGTCAATCTACGTGGAAAGTTTCGCGGTGGTAAAATTCAAGTTACGCCCACGTAGACAATATAAGTTTCAACTAAACCGCTCAGACTTGATATTGTAAAGCTGTAAAGGAGATCTTGTGATCAGGAAACTCCTACGTAACCTAACATCGTAACAAGGATACATTAGCTCACGAGCGATGGACTTATTTACAATCAACGTACAATTTTTCACTTAATTTATTACGTATTATTAGTATTCGCTAATTAGTGGCCGCGGATTCCGATCTGATAATTAATTCGCTAACAAGCATCCTATAACTACACTGAATACATTGAAATTTTATAGTACTTTTTTTACGATATTTAAATTGATAAAAATTTAATATTCGATACATACAAAATAAATAATGCTCTGGTCTTTTCTAATTTTGTAAAAAAAAAAAACCCCATAATCCTCAATTCTGCTGCAGACGAGCAATAAATTTATTTATTTATTTCTTATTGCTCTAGATTAATGTGAGATGATACGTCTGATAAAATATCAAATTAATATAAATACAACTTAATGCTTACATTAAATTTAATTATTACTTGAATATAATTAAAAAATGATGGATTTATAACGAAATAAGAATGAGAAAATTACGATAAAATACAAATATATTATTATACCTATCGATATTTATTTTAACAATTTTGTATTTAAATGAAATAATTAAGCCTGCTTCACTACAGTGTACTTCATTCTAATACAATATCCGTTAAAAAATAAAAAAAATTATTGTAACGAATTTCATAGCACGTGACTTAAAATTATTGCGCTTGACAGGCAATACGAACGCAATATTATTACCGTAGAAAAAGCATCTTTAAAAATGACATATATTCTGCAAAAAGCCACTTGATTTAAAAGAATCGGATATCCGAGTTTTGGAAGCAGATTTTTTTTTTTTTTGTATTAGCCTGAAAGATGTTTTCGGCCTGAAATCCCTTTGAAAATTGCCAACACCCTAAATAATACGAGTAATATGCGTACTGCGATTGATAAATCGAACTGCTAATACCGTATGATCTAGGGTAGAATACGTACTTGCCGTAAGGAGCTTCATCTTCTTACCGCTGACAAAACAAGACTGCATCTAGCGGCAAGAGAAATTTATACTGATCTCACTGGCTTACGCCACGTTGCCGCGATTTTACGCAGTGATAATTCTGTCTTTTTTTCGTATGGTACCGCACAAATCCTTGGACTACGCGTATAATTTTTTAGTTGATGTGCTTCGCTAAAATTCATGGATTGAAGAAGAAAAAAAAAAAAAAAAAAAAAAACAGAACATTTGATGCCTAATTTGTTTAATTGCTTCCCGTTGATATTGTCGGATAAAAATTAATGTTAGATACAATTAAAAATTAAGATTGAATTCTAAGACAGTATTGTTTTAAAGAGGTATTACGAACTAATAATGTGTACGAAATAAAAAATTTTTTTGTTTTCTTGCCGCTGCTTCTTTTATTCGATATGCGCTTTTAATTACGTTTATGGACGATGCCTCAAATTTAACGAAATTACTTAATTTACTGTCCACAATAATTAATTCTAACTATCCCCCACAGTATAACGAAATACAAAATAACGAAGCCCTACAGCATATGTAAGCATATGAATGTCTTAGGAGATTAATTGTTTGCTAATATTTTGTAAAAACTTCATCCTCTATTTTCTTTAATTAATTATTATAATTATTATTAATGGCGCCAATTTTTCTACATCGAAACGCTTAAACGTACTTTATTGTTCTTTGTGTTTTTCTCAGCACAAGTGAACCTTTAAATGTTTTATTTACGCAAACCTTTGTATAACCGAATCTGTGATTATATATCCAAATATCAACACTATTAGTCAACTTTATCAATACATTGTACTGAAGACAATTTTTGTTTATGATCTAAAGCATTAAAACACTTAACAATGCTTGGTAATACAGATATTTATTTAAAAGTGTCTGTCTCTATTACATACATGAAAAGAGATAAATTATAAATAGGAAAAATTAAATATAAATTTAATAACATTTAATAACAAAGTAAAATAACATAAATTATGAGAATAAAACAATAAATAACTTTTTTCAAAATTTTTATCATTCTGCGGAAACATCTATAATCTCACAATTACTCCGAAATATTGCGCTTATGAAAAGCATACAAAAGATAATTTAACTTGTATTAATAATTATGATTAAAAATAAATTAGGTCTTAATTTTTTTATGAAGGCATTATTTAAGATAACACACTAATTAACTACTTTATTATTTCTTTTTCTTTTTTTTTCAAGTAAACTGCTTCCGTATGATTAATAAATAAGTAAATAATACTCTATAAGTATTTATTCGTAAAAATAAAATAAAACATACAAAACAATCGATTATTTAATTTAACTAAATAACATTGTAATTTAAGAATCAAAACGCCATAATTACTAGAGAACGTAAATTATTAATTTTCTTGTTTGCACAATTAATGGATTTTATTTGCGGAGCATAAGTGTTTTTTTTTTTTAATGGAGGATTCAGGTCTTGTTTTTTTTCAATGCTAATTAGAGGTATTTACTCATCTGAATTTTTACCTAGAACAATAAAGTACGTTTCTGCATTGCGATCTATCTGTTTATATTTTTATTTATATACTTTAATACTGTGTGGTTACCCGCGACTCTTAAATGCACAGCGAACAAGTGAACGCACACCTTTCAAGCTCTTCAAATAGTGTTAAGACAGAAAAGTGTACTTTAGTAATTCAATGCATCTATTGGAACGAGAGGGATCGAGCTTTAATCGATAATATGCATGGGAAACTAAATTAGTTTTATTTATTTTTGGCTAACCAAATTACAATATCTTCTATATTATCTGTATCATTTTGACGTATTTGTCCGAGTATAAATTCTAATTGATGAAGTTCAGTGCATCGATTATAAATTACATAATTCATAATGTTGGTAATGCAAAAATTGACAATAATCTATACAATCTTGACAAAGTATTTCTATGTCTTTAATAAAAAAAAAATGTACCTGCAATATCCGTTACAATATTATGTACATTGCAGTATTTTTATTATAAATGTCAAATTGTATCCTATTATTCGATTATTGTCTAAAATTATGATACGGTCTATGACTTTTTAAGGCTGCTACAACCAATTAATCGTAACAATGTAATTCAGTATTACACGATACAATCATTGCTTATCATTTTAAAAAATATAAAAGAAGAGTGACAACGAGGAAAAACTATAGCAATAAACGTAACCATTCTATGAACAATTGATCATTGGTAAATTTTTTGCCAAATGTATTGCCAGTTCATTATAAAGAAACATTTGTTGCTTAAAAATCATGAGCTACAAATCCTTGGTGGAGAATATAGTTAGTAAAGAAGCAATATAAATACTCGACGGTTCTCGATATTCTCGATGTTGTTCTCCATACGAAAATGTGGAGAGTCGTTAATGCCGATGCTGAAATCAAGACTCATTGAAACTTAAAAGCCGACGCCTGATCGTCGAGGCCTGACGCACCCTTGGAGGTGATGGCGACCTTCTTCGGACGCTTGACAAATCGGCTTCCCGGAAGCTCCGAGGCCAGGCGCCAAGGTCATAATAATTCGGGCCTGAGGCCTAACACAGCATTCAGGGGATTATTCGCCTACGACAATTAACGAGCCGCGGTGGGTTCGCGCCTCGTAAAACTACAAAGTAAAAAGTGAGCAAGACTGGCTCAGGATGATATCGCATTCTGGCAATACGTGCGCACAGGTGCTGCTCTACAGAGAAATTTCTCCCTCCAAATGTTTTTCGCTTCGAGGATTTTTTTCCCCCCTGTCGAGCACAGATACAAAAATCGACTGTATTCCTGTTGGCTTACGCGCAATTTTCAGATAAATGCTCGAGCAATACGAGCTCAACCGAAATCGTAATTTTAAATAAATACGTAAAGGAATTTTATTACATAAATCGCAAACGCGTATTGAGATTTAACGACTTAATGAGTCCAATTCTAGCTTAAGGCTATTCGTACAATGTGGCAATTACATCTGACAATGTAAGATATAACAGTTGTGCGAGATTCCTGTGTGCGTTTGTAGTCTGCCGACTCAGAATTATACTCAATAGTAGCAGATTATTTTCCAGGCTCAAAATTTTCTTTCGAACCGAAGCTGAAAAGTACTTTAGATTTAGCATGACAGTTTGAATTGGGCTCATTAAAATAATTATGCGTTGCATTGGAAACGAAGGACAAACTCATCCTTTGAATTACACCATACAAGAGCGTTGATGGAGTTAAGCGTGCCTCTTAAATAAATACAACTTAATTAGTACATTATCTTCGAGTACTCCGAGTCTTTGTCAGAAGGATATTTCTAAACGCCAATGATTTTGTAAAGAATTTGAATGAAGCTAACTTCTTTATAAAATATTGAGTAAAGAGCAGAAGAGACAGCTCTGAGATCAAGCAGGGACGTGCACTGAGAAATAACATAATATTTACGTTGGCACATAAGTATTGGATTTTGCCGTGTTTAATAAGTTGTGTAAATGTAATCGGATCACGAATCAGTGCTAATTTATTCTCTCTCGTCTCGAACGAATGACGTAGCCCTGCTTTCTTAAACATCGATGCATTAAAATTATACTATTATATTATTTATGTATTGGATATTATTTATGTATTGCATATTTTTATAAATTTAAATAATTGCGTGTATATTAAATTCGAATTTCAATATATTGCCTAACGTATTGGGATTAATACTGCTAAAACAGTAACGTGACAGTTGCTCAAACTGTCTGAAACTGCGAAATTAATCTACTACTTTAATCTAATACTTTAATAAATTATTAGTTTGATTTGAAAATATTCGTTGATTTATAAGGATATAGAAACTTATACGCATGACTGGAATAAATACATGAGTTTAAAATTTATTTTTAAGATATTTAAAAATAATTATATTAAATATTAATTTATGTTATCGATTATTTATGATTTCAATTCATACTAAGCAATATATTTTAAAGCACTGTATAAACTAAATGAGACAATACACAAATGGACAAATAAATATATTTACATTATGGAGAATTGATTCATAATAATGAAGAGGTCTACTTTTAAAATGCGGACAACGACTAATGATATGTAATTTACTTTCTTTTATTCAACATAGCAAGCATGAGAAAGCCTATTTCAAATTGTTTAGTTACGTATTTAGAAAATCTTTATTTCATGAATAAAATAAATTGCTTAATATATAAATGTACCAGACCATTTTCCTATCATTATTCATAGAAAAATAATATAAATGTGTGTTTAGCAATTTACTGAGATTAATAAATTGACATTCATAACTTTCATAGCTTATATATATTTTCTTTTAATTCGTATTTCATGAAACAAAAATTTAGTTTAATAAGTTTCTATACAATTAGTTAAAATTTTTATTGCATTATTCTCGGTGAATTCTCATAATCGGGGATTATATATAATCAGTTTTTTTTAATCATTTAATGTAGATTTTAATGCTAAAGAGTAGAATAAATTAATCGTGTAACAATAATAGGTATTTAAATCCTGGATATGATATTTTTATGTTTTTTTTTAAAAAGCTAATCGATATAATTATACGTATTTTATCACTTAAAAGTAGAAAAAATGAAAATATAATTATCATGCTAAGATCCGTAGCAACTGTAAGGATCAGATACAGTATTAAAATTGGATAATTTAATTACTTCTTCAAAGTTATGTGAAAAATATCGTTTGGAGAATACATTGTTGCAGTTTTTTATTTCTCACATTTAAAGTGAAAAAAAAAATTATAAATAATATTAACTCACAATTTAATGTCAAAAGTGTTAATGAAAGAAGATTAAGGAATGAAACTTAATATTGTTTTTACACGTACTGCTGATAATAAATAGCTAAATTTACAAAGTTAAAGTAAAGAGAATTAAGATAAGGATATAACAAATTTACCGAGAAATCTTTCCAGAGCATCATTCAAAGAAAATGAACCAAATATGTTCATTAAATTTAATTATTTACAATCTATATAAAGACTGTGTTATTGTAATACATTCAACAACATTTTAGTATCGTGTAAAATATATACTGAAGTACGTTAAATTCTTTTGTACGTATCCACGCATGTTCAATATTACAAAACTATGTATTTAAAATTTTTATTCAATAATTTATGTTTGTTACTAATTAATGCGCGCACTTAAACGTATTTACGACTGTATATACAATATTTTATTGATAAAAAAGGATGATAAATGTAATATGCATCGAATTATTTTTTATTCATTTAAATTATTTTGAAATTATTTTTTTCTTCAAGTTCCAGAATATGTTTTCATGACATTGATAATTAAGTTTAAGTTTAAGCTCTTCAAAAACAAAATTCATTCAAAATGTTTCTTCCATAATTGCATTTGTTGCAAGAACTATTTAATAAAGATAATAGACAGTTGAATAGTAAATTTGAGTAGTTATATTTATCTTCGATCTTATGGGCGATATATGTCTTCTATTTTATCCCTATTTTATTATCTGTTTTCTTTATTAATATTTCTAATTAAAGCGATACAAATCTGTCACCCGACATATCAATAAAGCTTGATAATTTAAAAATGCAAAAAATTAAATTTTTTTTGCAACGTTTATTAAAAAAAGCTTCTTTAATAATGCAAATTGAGGATAACTAATATTAAATCAGCACATTCGGCACACATTATAGCCAACCAAAATCGTAGAGCTGACTTTAGGTTATCGAAATCATGTTAAAATTAGTATTATTGAGACTATTATTCAAAGATTATGGTATTTAAATTTGAATAAATTGCATACGGCAACAGTGCAATAAAAATTGAAATTGCGCCATCTGTGAAACTTAACCTTATTTTCGGCAAATGAATTTGATCAAGACCTGTTTGTGAATATAACTTTGGAATTGTTGTAACAAAAGTCGTACTTTTTTTTTTAGTTAGCCAATAATTCCTCTGCCTGCAATACTTGCTATGTAATCATTACTACAATTTGCAAGTAGTGTTAGAGATCATGATTTTTGTACTCCATTATTTTGAGAAAAATTGAAAAAAACACGTTTCATACTCCCGCATGACTTTGATGTCAACTTATATTTCTATTGTACAATGATCAGCTGTAGTTGCAATGTGAAAAACTAAAGTGATTAGGTTAATCGAATTGTACAAGTCTATTTGAACTTACAAGAACTGCAGATTTACTATTTTGTATTTTTAAGAATAAATATTAGGAGCCTTAATGTATTTTATAAATAACTTTGAGCGTGTATTTTGTAATCGCCCTTTTATAAAAAAAACACAGGCTCGTTGTTGAATTTAATAGAACATACTTTTTAAATGAATAAAGGAATGAAAAAACCTCAATGTTAAATAGAAACCTGTACACGAAAACATGTTTCAAAAGACAATACCTCATAAAAAGTATTTAGCTTGTACATTATAAAATTGTCAACTCATCGTAATTTCAATGCAGTGTTGTTTTATTTATAAAGCAATTTTAAGTGATAATGTATAGTTTTGAGGGAGATTATAGGCGCAAGCCCCAGCAAAACTTAGCCGGTGCTAGTCGAAGAGATGAAAAAAATGCTCTCCTTCAACACGCTCATCTGGAGCGTTTGAAGCGCGAGCAGCAACGTATCAAACATAATGCTACCGTTAAAATTCAAGCCCATGTGCGAAGTTTTATTGTAAGGCAAGCAATAAAAAGACAAGAAAGATTTGAATTCGACCAATTGCAACAAATGATTGGTATTAATCAAATGAACTTATTTCAATTGATACCTTTCATAAAGAAATTGTTATTTTTTTATACTTACAAATTTGATGGGACCAGACTGATTTGGCTACTTCAGCATGTTCTTAAGCTTCAAGAAGAAATTAAATTACAATTTGCTTCTACTTCAGAATGGCTCTGGCGTATTAGGTATTATAAATATGTCAGATACCTGATAACAAAATGATAATATTTCATAAATTTTACAAATAACATAGTATAAGTTAAAAAGGAAAAAAATAATATAAAAAACAAACTCAAAAGAAAGAAAGAAAACTTTTTTTAATTTTAAAAACATTTACTGAAAAAGTATTAGGAATTTATATTTTTGTGTTTTGTGCGGCATACAGTTTTATCCAATTTACCTATAAAAATAATAACCGATGAGTTAACATTTTAGAAAGGCAATTTTCATATTAAAATTATCTTTTTTAAGAGATGAATAATGAATCATATTAAAATATTGCTCTTATCACAGAATACATTATTTATAAAAGTATACGATTTAAAAAAATCTGAAAAGTACATCAATGCTCTTATTTTTTAGATGGACACTTAAAATTTGCATGCAATACAGTCTTGAAACTGTATTATCAGATGCGGTGCAATCAATAGCTATACCCTTGAGAATTTTGGAAGTTTTTACAACACCGGATGATACCGAAGGGATTAGTGAAAACCATTTTGACTCGAACTTAAAAAAAATCTTTGCTTACTTAGTAAAAAATAAATATTTTGAACAAGTTAAACAGTTAATCGAAGCAAAGATTCCACCAAATTTAGAGCCATTGCCAACTCCGCCGACCCTAATGACCAAATGGTTTCTTGAAATGATACAACGGCCTCTAAGTATTGTTAATCGTATAGACAATGCCAATGAATTTTGTTTTCTGATTTTACACGAATTCAGTACAAGTATTCTATCTCAAAAACTGACAGATTCAATATCAGCCTTTATCATTCCTGCTCTCTTGGAATTCAAAGAGTTTCCTTACGATAAGTTGATCAATTGCATCAATCGTTACGACCCTCAACCTACTATTAGTTTACTATATTCCGTGCTGCAACTGGAACCCCCTGAATATTGTAAGTTAATTTTAACGAAATAAAATTCTTTCCAATATACACGAGCACGTGGTAGACGCGTTTGAAAACAAAACAAAAAAAAAAATAAAAATCGCGGCTTCTCCCGCTCCCAAGGAACATTCAAACAAAAGCCGCGCCACGGAATGCTTATGAAAAACGTTATCGAAAAATGTCCCGAATCGTACCAACAATGTTACACATAGCGTTGAGCTATCGTGCGATTAAATTCGGGAGGATCAAGAAGGTCTTGGAGGCGATGGATAGCGAACGATTAGACGCGAGTAGATCGGTAGATAAAGTTTGCCCAGGAGAGGGGAGGATAAAGGACTTAAGCGCGCGACTTTGACCAACAGGCAAATCCAAAGGCAGCCTCATAAATTATCTGCAAGTCCTGGCGTCGCTGAGCTCGACCATAAACTCGCCGCCGGACCACAGCAACTTGAGCAGCGGCCACAACGACGACTCGGACAGCGACAGCGACTCGGAGATGCTGGACAGCGGCGAGGCAGACGCGGTGCACCGGTGCATAGAGATGCTCAACGAGGAGTACCGGGTCCAGGGTATCCTCCTGGCCGTGGACCAGAGCGAGGACCCGGTGGTGATGCAGCCGATCTGCCAGCTCTGCCACAATCTCCTTATAACCAACAAGAACGCCATACACAAGTACAAGCTCCTATACATGCTGGCCTTCAAGCCGAGCTTCCTCAGGCAGCTCTGGGGCAATCTCCTAACCGTGAGCCAGACCTCGCTCTTCGGCGGCTCCACGCCCTACCTGCACATCATCTCCCGGGGGATCGCCCTCTCGGCGGAGGACACCGCGCGCATCGTGCCCCTCCTCGCGGTCTTCTGCTCCCTCTTCAGCCTCCTCATAGCCACCCTCCACGACACGGAGTTCTTCGTCGAGCCCTCGGGCATGGAGCTCGGGCCCCTCGCCAACAGCCTCGCCGACCGGGGCCAGCAGACCATGCCCTTCACGACCTACGACCTCGCCGTGCTCAGCTCGCACCTGAAGGGCGTCTGCCTCGGGCTCGTCGAGCTGGCCTTCCCCGACACCAGACCCTCCGTCAGGGACGACTACAAGAACGCCGTGCTGGGACCGTCGACCTCCATGTCCTCGACCCCGCAGAATACCCAAATGTGGGCCCATCTGTTTAAGGTGACTCCCGTATTCCTCCCGTCGGCTGCGCTTGTGGCCGCCGATCGACCATTGTTAAAATCAATGCTAAGCTCCCGCAATTGGTTGACGCGTACGGAATGAAAATTATGTCACCTTTGGCGATCCTATGATCGCGGTTGCGTCCTCGTCGTTCCTATTCCCTAAATTTACCCTACGATTAGATTCGTAAAATCAATTCTTTTTAATAAGCCTATCGTATATTTATATATATAGTCGATTAAAAAGAAATTATAAATGTTTATCACTTAACTAACTGGAGAAAATTATTGAAAAGGGAAGCATTTTTCAATGCTTTGGAAATTGGTAATAAACAGATGTTTATTCGATCAGGACGCAAATGTATCTTAAGTACAATTTACGATAAATTAGTAGCACATGGGGATTGGACGTTTTATAAATAAATGGTTAAAATATTGAAACATTTTATTTCCCTTGGCAATTCGATGCAGTGGAATCGGTAAGGTCTTATCGTGACTCGTGCTCGAATAAAGAGAACCTCTTTATCCCTGATCACTCGAACGTACAATGGGTGTGTAGAGCTTTAAAGCAAATAAACAATCGAGAAGAGAGCAATAATAACGGCAGAGGGGCTAAATATTTTTTTGTCGAAAAGTCGATAATAGCCCGGTGTCGATATCCGCGAGGCACGTTAATCCAATAACGACGCAATGGACACCGATCGGGTTATTATCCCAAGCAGAGCACACTCGGCCGCTTATTAAGGGATCCAGGATCCGTGGATAATGATTTAACGAGGAGGTCGGCTGGATGTTGAAGGTGACGGTGGGCCTCCTGCGGCAGCTGCACACTCGGGACCTGAGGCGTCAGTTCTGCCCGGACGGCCACTGGATAGCCTCCAACATCGTGATACCCATGAACAAGCCCCAGGACTTCAGCCTGAGGCGACGCCGCCTCCGCAACTACATTCCCTTCCAGGGGCTGCGCGTCTTCACCAGGGAGGAGATCGAGGACGGGCCGCCGCTCTCGACTACCGAGCTGCGAACGCTGACCCTCCTGCGGGAGATCCCCTTCGTGGTGCCGTTCAACGACCGGGTCATAGTCTTCCAGTCGCTCATCAATCGGGACAAGTGCGAGCAGCAGGGCGAGCTCACGCACTTCATGCAGGGGCCCTCGATTCACATATCGGTAAGGCGCAATTACCTCTACGAGGACGCCTTCGAGAAGCTCTCCCCGGAGAACGAGCCCGAGATGCGGCTGAAGATGCGCGTGCAGCTCGTGAACGCGGTCGGGCTCGAGGAGGCCGGCGTAGACGGGGGCGGCCTCTTCCGGGAGTTCCTCTCGGAGCTCCTAAAGACGAGCTTCGATCCCAACAGGGGCTTCTTCAAGCTCACCAAGGACAACATGCTCTACCCCAACCCGACCGTTCACCTCCTCGTCGACAACTTTCCCAAGCACTACTTCTTCATAGGCAAGTAGACTAGACGACCGAGGTACCGGTGCCGCGACCCTATCCTGGCTAACGGAAAGTTCTTTCTTCTTCACCCCGCCCCCCCAACAGGGAGAATCCTGGGCAAGGCTCTCTACGAGAATCTCCTGGCCGAGCTGCCCTTCGCCGAGTTCTTCCTGTCGAAAATAGTCGGCACCCAGTCCGACGTCGACGTCCACCACCTGGCCTCCCTCGATCCGATAATGTATCGGAATCTCCTCTACCTGAAGAGCTACAAGGGAGACGTGACGGACCTCGGCCTCGACTTCACGATACTGTCCGACGAATTGGGTAGGAGAGGCTTGAGAGAGGCGCGCCCGAAGGCAAACATTTCCAAGGCTTTGTTTATCCGCAGGCGAGAGGCGCGTAGACGAGCTCAAGTCCGGGGGGGCCAATATAAACGTCACCAATCACAATCGGATAGAGTACATACACCTGATGGCCGATTACAAGCTCAACAAGCAGATCAGGGCCCAGTGCCATGCCTTCAAGCAGGGAATAGGCAACGTCGTGCCGCTCGACTGGCTACAGATGTTCAACAACAAGGAGCTCCAGGTGCTTATCTCGGGGGCCCAGATACCCGTGGACGTTGGCGATTTGAAGCAGCACACGAATTACACGGGCGGTTACGCGCCCGATCACCCGACCATCGTCACCTTCTGGAAGGTCGTCAATGAATTCAACGACCAGCAGAAGAGCCAATTGCTCAAGTTCGTCACGAGCTGCAGTAGGCCTCCCCTTCTTGGCTTCAAGGTATACACAGCCATTCGCTTAACAGTTACGTTACAGTTGTTGTTATTTTTTTTTTTTTTTTTTTTTTTTTTTTTTCCCCCCCTTTACTCCACCAATGGAGTTTGATAACGCCCGCTAACGTCGAAAGCGAAGCCTGTTTAGCTAAAGCAAGGCTTCGACGACCAAACTCACTCCTCCGCTGTCGATGATTGCTTCGGCTCTCGTAACGATAATAGCGGCAATTTTTTTTTTTTTTTTCTTTCTTCTCCCCACCCCACCCCCTTTCAACCTTTTTGTTTCTAAAGACTCATCGGATGCGCACCGCGAGATAAAGATGTTATCAAAAAAAAAAAAAAAAAAATTTCTCTTTCCCTCATACAGGAACTCGATCCTCCATTTTGCATTCAGCTTGCTGGCAGCGTTGATCGATTGCCAACCTCGAGTACGTGCATGAATTTGCTAAAGCTTCCGCAATTCCCGGACGAAAAGATATTGCGGGAAAAATTGCTGTACGCAATTCAATCTGGTGCTGGATTCGAACTTAGCTAAAAATATCTTTCGCCGAATTCGATATACAAGGGCTTTCAAACTTATTAAATTCGATAAGCGTTTAATTTTAGTTAAGAAGTAAATAGCTTTTGAATTATTTTGATCTACGTCTTTTAGTTTTTAATTAAACAGCATATTTTGCTGTGTAATATTTTATTTTCAATTTCCATAAATCTTTGTAATATTAATTTGGAGGCAAAAATTTAGCACACGATTAATTGGTTTAATGCGAGTTTAATAGGTTATCGAAATTATATTTCAGATTTTAATTTTATTAATGTTTTGTTGTTTTTTTTTCTTTTCTTTTTTTTTTTTTCTTTTTTCTATATTTTAGGAAAGAATTCTGTCACGTATTATACAGTTTTATAATATTAATATTGTTTTAGAGGGGACATACCAATAAAGTTACTTTAAAAACGAAGTAAACTATGAAACAGTTTGCAGGTTTGAATTTAGTCGCGAAATATTTGTCAATTGTATATTATTTGTACAAGCAATACATTAAATATGTTTCTTCTAATTAAAGAATATTAATGTTGCGATTTTTTATTTTAATTAAAGAATATTTCCTTGTAAATTGTAAATAATGGAAAATATAATACAAACAAAAATCAGAAAAGTGATATAGTTATATTAGTCGAGGCAAGTTGATTTTAATGCTTCATGCCGTTGGAAAATATAGTTTTGAAGACTTTATATTTCTTAAATGTTTTGTAATGTAGAGAAGGTTTAGTAACTACATGTAAATAATATTTTGTAAAATATTGATGTGCAAATATTTTGGTATTCCCATACACTTACGTAATTGTTTATTAATAATGTTATGCTCTTTATGGTAATGTAATAATTACTGTAAAAAGCATTTCATTGAAAATATTTGAAGTTGACAAATTTTCAAACGTCGAAAACGTACTAATGAAGATTATATCTAATGTTCCCATTTGTAAATAGGATAAACATATTAATTACTTAAAAAAAGCAAGAAAGTAAGATTGAGTTATTTAAAACAAAAAAAAAAAAAAACAATACTTTACAAGGCAGTTTAGGTATATTAAAATTACTTAATTTTTGTTTATGCGTGTGTGACACGTGCAACGAAGTTAATTTAACGTTGGCTTGAACTATATGAAAATCGTAATATTATTAGATTTTGGATCGTGAACCCAAAATCAATGAAAATTACTGTGTATACAAGTATTTGTCTTATCCTTACAGTTAATGTACATAAATATGTTTTAAAAATAAATATTAAAAATATCCATAAAACGTGTCCTTTAATTGTGTTAGCTTGCGGCCCTGGAGTTGTTGTAGCCAATAAAAATACGGCCTTTACTACAATAAGTAGCATTGATCAGACTTTAGATTCAAATCCGATACCCGACCTGTCATTACCGTCATTATCACTACTTTTTAATAATCAAGGACGAGACATCCATAATCTAATTCAAGGTCGTATAGCGATGAATTTCCGTAATTTCACTTTGATTTTATATTCATTACCACCCCATTTCTTCCCCCCTGGCCGCCATCGATTCTGCGCCTCGCCGTTGTTAAATTTCGTCTTACGCTATTTTCATATCCGACAGTCACCGTCCGATTAATTAAAATCATACTTGTTTTAAATTTGCAATTTATCTGCCAATAAGCATTATTATCCAGTCTCGATAAATTTGTTATCCATAAATTTATAAAAAGTAATACACGTATTATCTTAATTGCATAAAAACGTCTCGAGCTTAATCTTAAAGCAAATCAATAAAACAATAATGTAGAAGGGACATTAACTATACTTTGCGATTAATTAAGAATCGTCGCTACAGTGCCATTTTATTTGTTAAAGCATGGTTTATTGTTATACAATATAAATTGTTCTTATCGCATGCAGATAAAATTCCCGAATGAAATTTTAAATAGTAAATTACGCATATAATACGCATGCGTATTAATCATTATCTCTGTTATCAAAAAATTTTTAAGCTGCCTGTGTACAATTACTAGCATCGCCATACATCAATTAATAAAGTTCTATAAAAACATGAAATACTGCCAGTTTATGAAAGCTATAAACTTACAATGTACTTGTGCAAAATCCGATAGAAGAAGACGAACATCAATAAGAACAACAATTAATCGAAATTTTAAAGTTTTTTACCACGGGACATGATTTAGATTTAAAAACTTCCTAATGATAGATGGTGAGTAACTTTTGAATTGAGCGAATTTTAGATCGACATTTTTATAGTGTAAATATTATTATTAAAATGTTACGCGGGCTTTTATTTACGTCTAGTGTTTATTATGAATGATAAATGTCTATGGCCATAGGTGGTAAGTTTGTGCTATTTGTAAACGATTCTTTTATTGCTTTGTGTAACAACGCGGGTTTTTTTTGCGTTGACCCTATAACCTCATTAAATCGTTACGTAATTTAATCAAAACTGCTCGTAAGCCGAATTTTGATTTTGGCAGGAATCGATATTAATTTCATCCACTGACGTCTTCGATATCGTCTGATTTTAAGAACTTATTTAAAATCTACCTTGATGAGAAACTCCATGGAGATTGGAAAATTTAACTACAGAATAGCATCTTGACGTAATCTTTTATCCAAGATCTGAATTATGATTCAGTTACTGTAATTTGAAGACTTTCTTTTACTCTTATTATTTAAATGATAATTTATAATTGCTATTTCTGATTATCATTATAATTTTTTTCCCCTTCAAAGTAAAAGATATATTGGCTGACGAATGGATTAATTATGGACTGGTCAATGATTGCATTGATACTATGTGTTTTTGGATTTTTAAAAGAATTTCGTCCTAGTGAATCGTTTGTTACAAATTATCTGTGCGGTCCATGGAAAAACTTTACGCAAGATGAAGTAAGTTCAAGCTTTTAAAATAAAATTTTTTTTTTCACAATCATTGCCTAATTAATCATTTTTTCAATTATGTAAATTAGATAATAAATATTAAATTACTTATTTGATAAATATTGAAGAGAATAATTAAATTTTTTAAATACAATTGAAATTACTTTATACTTTTTTAAATTTTGAACAAACTATTACAAATACCTTATTTTTTGATAAAATTTTATATACATATATTATATCTTATCATTCTTAAAACGTTTAACGATTCAAATCTATATACTTTTGCAGATCAATCAAGAAGTTTATCCTGTTGCTACCTACTCTAATTTTGCAACATTGATATTAGTGTTTTTATTAACAGATTTGATTAGATATAAATTTGCAATTATATTATGTGGTTTGTCTGGAACGGCGGCATACATAATTTTAAGATTTTCAACAACGATACCCGAAGTACAAGTAACTGAATTTCTTTATGGACTACTATTATCAACAGAAGTAGCTTACTACACGTATATTTATGCTAAAGTTTCAAAACAACATTATCAACAAGTTACCAGTTATACTAGAGCTGCCTATCTTCTAGGTCGTTTTGCAGCTGGTATTGTAGCACAACTAATGACTTCTTTAAAAATACTAGATTATGAACAATTAAACTACATAACAATAGCATGTAAGTTTAGTTTATGACCAAATTAAATAAATTGCTAAAGAATAAGTACTTTTCAACAATTTCGTTAGAATTTTTTTTGTAATAAATGTAAAAAAATTCAGCTCTAGGTACTGCAACTGTATGGGCGTGTTTTTTACCGTCTGTCAATCAATCGATATATTTCCATCGTGTAGATCTTCTAAAATTTGATACAGCGAATTCATTAGAAAGTGAAGAAAGTAATAATGCTCTCTCTACATCATTGAATAAAACCCCTAATCAAGTATCAACATCATTTTTTGTTAAATTTAAATATGCCTATTATTTACTTTGGGAAGACTTTGTGAGAGCATACACTGATAGGGATGTCATTAAATGGTCCCTTTGGTGGGCCTTTGCAACCTGCGGCTACTTACAAGTGATAAGTTATGTACAATTGCTATGGGAAAATGCTACAGAATCGCAAAAAAAAAGTAACGAAAACTTCGATATTTATAATGGAGTTGTTGAAGCTGCATACACAATTATTAGTAAGATTTTTTTGTTTATTAAATTGAAAATGTGCAATTCTTGTAAGAGTTATTTTTTACTATTTTAAAAAAAAAAAATGAGCATAAGTAATAATTATTTCATTTAAATATGAAAAACATTTCAAATGTGCTTTTTTTTTTAAATATTTCTTATATTGTGAAGATAAGATAAATTTGTATACTCAGATGTTTAAAATTTCATAATCATCAATTATACTTGTATGATTATTTCAAAAATTTTCTAGTAAAAATTTCTAAGTACTATTTGTAAATAAAACGATGTCTCTGTAAGCTAATTATTTCAGCCTGACTTCATACATATGAAGTTATTATTTAAAATATTTCAATTAATAAGTATTAAGTAAAATAACAATTTTAAAAGTGTATATGATTTTATTGTCTTAAATCGCAACATAAATTTTTTTATTTTATGTAAAGGTACTCTAGTTGTATTTATTATTGGACATTTGAATTTGAATTGGCCCCTAATCGGTGAAGTCATTTTATCAATATTTTCAATAATCGAAGGTATTCTATTACTAATTTCTTATGTCAGTTACAATCTATGGGTGTTGTACTCTGTGTACATAAGTTTTGGAGTTATATATCATTCGATTATTACAGTGGCTAGGTATATTACCATGTTTATTTATATATTAATACAATTTTTTAAAAGATATATTATATTCATCTACTTTTACAGTTTTGAAGTTGTTAAGCACATAGCAGAAGATAGTTATGGCCTGATATTTGGTATAAATACTTTTGTTGCATTATTGTTACAATCACTTTTAACCTTCGTCGTAGTAAGCAAAAGTAGTTTAAATCTAGATATTAAATTACAAGTAAGGTATTTTATATTATATAAATATAAATTTATTTATAATAAAAAATAACTTTTTTTTTTTATTTATTTTAGTACTTGGTATATGGAGGATATTTTATGATTTTGGGTGCTATATTTATGATCATGAGTGCTTTTACATTGAGAGAAAATTTTGTGAAAAAAAAACCGTTCAAAATTTGGTTAAAAAGCACTGAATCGGTTATTAAATCAGTATGAAATATTTTGTTGTTTAGCAAGAGTTTGCAATGTTAATTGTAGCAGTTACAAGATGTGTGTATGTGTGTGTGTATATATATATATATATATATTAAAATATATTAATGTAAAGTTTTTTTAAATATTGATTACTTTTGACTGGCAATCTATTGTTTTGTAAAATATTTTATTAAATGTATAAAGATGTGTGATTCATGTTTCGTTGTAATGAATCATTGTAATTAAACACAAAGTTTATTAGTATTAAAAAAGGATAATTTTGTTTAACTGTTATTATCCTCTTTAAAGTGTATCACTTTTTATAATGTGCATCTGTATATAAATATAATTAAACAAAACATTGTGAATTAATTTTTGTAATAAATTTGAATAAATGAAATTGAAAAACATAAAATAGTTTATAATATGCGATATTCATTCAATCTCTTTACTGCATTTCAATTTAAATTTAAAATAAATTTGCAAGAATTTGAACATTACGAGTAATTTCTTAAGCCTGAATTGAAAGTAAATATTATATTGTTCTGAAAAAGGCAAACAAATGAAAATTGAAATTAAATAAAATAACCTGTGGGCAGCTTTAATGATAATCGTAATCAATTTAGATCAAGTGATTGGACGTAAGCTTTACGAATAAAAGTGTAAAAACCTTATGTATATGTTATATTTTAATTATAAAATAAATTTATAGTATCGGCCTCGCGTAAATTCTATAACAGCTTAATATGTTAAGAGCAAATCATAGAATAAAGAAAATGAAGACTTGGCGAAAGACAGAACCCATTAAAACGGGACTTTGTCCCGTGAGCAGGACATTTAAGTATAATGCAAAGTAATTGGGAAAAACGATGGGTCGAATAAAAGAACGAGAAAAATCCTACCCTCCATCGTAACTGTAAGGACCCCATAGAAAAAAGTAATCATATACGTTGGGATCGACGGGAAAAAGTCAATCGAATTCCACGACTAGTCCCGGCCAAGAAATCCATTGACTAATCGAGGAGGAGGAAAATCCCTCTCCCGCCCCCGGAGAGTCCTTATGCAACAGGGCCATTATCACGAAAGCCAGGAGATAATTCAAGCGGCCGACGCTTAAAGCAAGTCTCGAGAAGCCAGAGTTGAATCGAGGGCGACACGTAGGCGAAAAGTGTCGGTAGCGCGTTGTTAGTTCCGATCGCCGAACGAAGAAGTAAAGCGAAACAGGCGACGCTGCGCTCGGGTCGCCTTAGTTATCTTTCTTATCGCTCGTGGATGATATATTGAATTTTAATTTCCTCGCATGCTTCTTTATCTGTATTTGCACGTTACTTTATTGTCTTAGCGTTCGGCTCTCGTATTGCAATCTAAATCGCACCTGCGTTGCATAATAAAAAGCAATGTTCACCATACGCTTAAGAATGCCCAGAGCATAACGAATGCGCGCGTGCATATATTTGTACAAGTGTGAGCATGGCAGTCGTTGTCCCGGGGCCTCGTCCCTGGTTTTTCACATTCGTACGATCACGCGGATGTTTCCTGCGCGCGTAAGGTTCCCCCGTAAGGAATCCTGCCTCCGTATACCAGGGCAGGGCTTATAGCGATCGTCGTTATTACCAGCCGCTCTCCATTGGTCGGGGCTACGCGTTTTCCTCCCCTCGGCTATTTCGTTTCAACCCGATACAGTGGCAAGGGCCCGCACAGTAACGGGGAGGAGCCCTTCGGAAAGTAGAGCGATGAATACCTTCTCGATCGCAAGCTCGAAGACGACAGTACCGCGACGAAGGGAATGCAACGGTCGCTCGCTCGCCCGGGTTGGGTCGCCGATGCGCGGACGTGTGTCGCGTGATGCCATTTGTAAAAAAGAAGAGGAAAAAAGAAAAAAAGGAAAAAAAGTCGCCGACTCGCGCTCTCCGTTCGCGCAACCGCCGTGTTAGCGGAGTAACAGCTTCTGCGCCTGCATTGGAAATTCGAGCCGAGCCTATCGCCTCTTATCGCACGCGCGTCCGCCCAAGGACGAGTCGACGAGCTTGGAAACTTTCCACTTTGGCCCCCCCCCCGGGGAATCCGCTCGGGATCCGCGCGGAAGCCCCGCGTGGCCCATCGATGGCCGCCTCGGCTAATCCTCTTTGCCGGGCCGAGGCGGTCCTCCTCCCCCGGGGGTCGACGAACCCCTCGCCGGGAGTCCGATTCCTCGTCGCTTTGGGCCCGGCCGAGTTCCCGGGCTTCCGAGGAACCCGGCCCTCGCTTGTCGCCAGGAGCCGACGATCTCCTGTCGCGAATCTCCGCAAAATCCACGTCGAGGGGATCGAGCTCGCGCTTTCTTCGCCACGGCATTTGTTTCTCGTCGACCGTAGGAAAACAGTAGCCGCCAGCCGTAGCCGACGATCGCGACCTCGAGCACTCGACGTCCCGACGCTTCGCGGTATCTCGGGACTTAGGGCCGGGGCTCCGAGAGCCTCGAGGGAATTCGGTCTTTATGGGCCGGGGATAAGCCGCGAGCGAAGTTAGAGGCTCGCTCGGGTGCCAATGGCGAGGCCGAAAAGTGCCTCGTCACCGGCTCGGCCCTCGAACCCGCCTATTAGCCAAGGCCCGCGCGCCTTCATCGACGCTACGATATTAATAATATTGCTCGGCCAAAGCCGTAGAGCAGCTTTGGTGCGGTTAGCTCGGCTCGTCGGTCTTCCTCGACGCGATCGGGATAGAATTCAATAGCATTAACGAGGTGCCTTGGCGTTAAGCTTCTAGTAGCCCGCGCTCGGCTCGTTGCGATATTAAATTACGGCTGTCGCCGCGTGTTGCGCTTGATTTATTTTTCCCCAACGCGTACTTTTCCTGCACTTTGTAAACATTGCACTTTGTATTGCTCGAACGTTTCCTCCCGATAAATATTGCTTTTGTTATTGATAACCGGAGCGAATGGTTTTTCAGCTCGAGCTTACGCGCAATTATGTTATTATTAAACGGGCACGGCCAGTTACACTATTATCAAAATTGTATTCAAAGCCAAACGCAGGGGGGCCTTTTTCATCGGTCGTAAATTTATATAATTAATCCAATGGAATAATATATTAATGCGATGCTATGTTAAGGGTAAGAATTAATTTATTTAACGCATTCTCACTGTTTAAAATCAATCGACGAAGTTATTGAGCATATGGTCGAAGATAGTATTGGTACTAATGGAAATCAGTAGAAATTAATTTTGTATAATTACAAAGGCATAACAATGATAGCGCAATGAAAAGAACATGAAAACGTGAAAAACACAAGGTCAAGAGGGGCAATACGAAACCTTTAAACGATTAAAGCGCTCTTGAACAATAAAAAGTTCTTCTAAAGCTTTGTTTCGTACTGATGTTTGATGTATTGTGAAAATACAATTATTACTTAACGTCTTTCAAAATTGTTTAATTGGAATACACAGTAGAACTAAATTAATCTTTGTAACTTCGCTCTCACTCGATCTCTCTCTCTCTCTCTCTCTCTTACTGTATACTCTACCTGTATGTACAGGTATAGATCTAATAATTTAATTTAATAATTCTATGAAACATTTTATTAAATAAATTTATATATAAAGTAATGCTAGACATGAAATTTGAAAAAATGATAATTGCATTACAAAAGATGCACAAATAGTCAATCAAAGGTGTTATAATAATATTTGTTTTACTGATATAAATTTTATGTTATTTTTAATCTATAATTATTAATAATGTAACCAGTAACTTAATTTATTTAAAAAAAAAATTTTTTTCTGGTGTAGTGCTTATCGAATTTAACAACTGAGTTACGTAAACATTAAATACTTGAATGGTTACCATTAAAACTTTTCTTATTTATATTCAATAATTAACAAAACTTCGAAATATTGTTAATATTTGTATAAGTAATTTAATGCTGAAATACTTAAAAATTCATAATAATTATCGATAATTATTTCTAAAATCTCTCTCAAGATTTTAAACCTTTCAGCCTTTGCTTTTTTTATTTATTACAATTACGAAGATTATACGTTATAAAATACAGTTTCAAATATAAAACGTAGATTTAGTTGGTAAATATATCTAGTTCATAATTTCGCATTTCTATTAAGAAATAATATTTCTCATTTTTATCTTTAATACTTCATTTTTGTATTATCTTTGGAGCTCGTTAAATGGATACTTGGGGACTCTTTCTATAACTATAAATCGATGCGTAGCTAAAATATATTCATACAGTACATCGCGTTGCTTATTGCCGACTATTAAATTGATTTTATCCATCGTTGTTCAGGCACATTTGAAGCTTTTGTCACAGAATGCGCGAGCAAAAAATTGACTTATAATCGAAGGTTACCTTCTTACACGCTTGTTTTACACTTTACTGTAAAAGCAAGCGTTAATTGATATATTCGTGAACCAACGCATCAAAGAAATAAAAATGAAATACAGCGCCCAGTTAACAATAGCTATATCAAGGCTGAGGGTTTGTTGTTGTATTGCATTTACAAAGAGGCAGGTTTTCGTTAAAATTTTGAAAAGGTATCTCTACTCTTTTTATTTTTTAAATTTACATAGAGGCTGAAAAGCTCCTTTTGCAAGTGACCTATAAAATATTGGGAAATGTGGGTGCAAAAACGTTATTGACGTTTTTTTAATGCTAGTCGGACATATTTGATAAGTTTTCTTTTTTTGATCTGGTCGATACATAAAGTTATTAAGCGATCGATACCCATCCAATTTTATGTATACATATGTATGAGAATATTTAATGTACGTGCATCGGATAATAAAGACTGTATTTCCTCAAAGAAGTTTTTATTTACAATAATTTCAATATAAAGCTTATAGTCTTTTTATAACAGTATACTTTTACAGTTTATAGTAATAATAATATTTTTGTATTCATTCATAAATAATAATGGAAGTATATTTAAAAATTTTTTTTTAATTTTATAGACAAATGTTTTTTTTCTTCACGCAAATAACCATGTAAATGCATATAATGCGTATTTCTTTAAAAAATTATTACAAAAAATGAATTTTGATCGTTATTTTATTGTACATGCAAAATAAACATATTAAAGAATGATTAATAATTTATTTAAAAAATAATAAAAAACTACTCATTATTAATCATATTGAAAAAATTACGGGCACATGAATTCATTAGTATTATTCATAATATAATTAATTGACTTGATTTGAAGATTTTTGTAATATAATAAACGATTAATTTCATTAATGTCTTAGGTTTATTTTATAATTTTTGAGATACTAAGCGATATGAAATTTATTGGTAAGTAATAAAAATAATTTAAAACATGTAGAAGAAACACTTTTAAAAAATTTCGATCATAAAAAACATATCGTAATGTATTTCTATTGTTTATTTACCCAATATACATATAGTGTAATGATAATTTTTATTTTGATATAATATACGCGTGGAAATACTTTTAAATTTTAATATTAAATTATAGTTAAATAATTTCACCTTATAGTTTAATAGTAACTAAGATCGTACTATTAAGTGCCATTTAATTTAATTAAATTGTATAATTTTTAGTTGTACTATTTTTAAAACGTAATGTTTAATGTAGAAAGTGGTTTTAGTAGTACCAACAAATATTAACAGCTATTCAAAAAATATTCCAAATAATTTTTAATTTGTGTCAGTCACAATGCAATGCTTAAGCTTTGAAAAATAATAAAATTACTGTTATCAGCGTAGTCTCCGGTTATATAATAAAAAAATGTTTTTTCAAAAGTGAAACTAATAATAGAGATATTATTTTTTAAAGATACAAAGACCAGTCAATAATAGTTAGCTCGTATTTAACTTAAAATTAAGTAATTTTCTTTCTGCGGAAGGGAAGAGACTGTTGTACAAAAATAAGTTACGTAAAAACTTGCTGCGTTTGAATTCATGTTATCATAAGTGTACAATTACTATTCAAATTATATTTCCATTTAAAAGTGCATTAAAATGCATGCATTTAAATAAGTAAAAATCAATCGCTGATAATTACTGTAATGGATATTGATAATAAATAGTAACTTTTATAAATGAAATTTTGAATGTACAATAACGTCGATTGTCGATTCCTCAATAGGTGCTCAATAATATTTCAACGATTTCTTTCGCGGTTTTAACGCCAGATTCCGTAGTTTTGGAAATAATTTTCCTTCCGGTAATTCGTTTAACCCTTCGATGAATATTGTCCTATCTCGATCAGCTCTAGAGCAGAGTCCAGATTCGCTTATTAAAAAAAAAAAAAAAAAAAAAAAAAAAAAAAAACTAAGTCACGAAACAAATTAAATCCAACGGCTTATCCGGCAATGATATCGATTTGTTTTGAAGCGCAGCATTTTAGTAGCCAATTAACATAGCTTTAAAGGCTGAAAATAAAGAAGTTACGATAACAATAATAATGGTCAAGTTAGAAGCGGAGAAGCGAAACGCGGCCTGTTTCACAATGAATGGATCTAATGAAAGAAACAGCGGTGAAATCGTGCAAATAATCTCTTGCAGTTGCGACTCGAAGATTACGACGGCGAGCGTGGGCCGTTACCGGGCCGGGGGGCAGGGGGCCGGTCAAGGATAATAGGCGAGCAGCCTCCGAGCATCGCCTCGGTCGGAAACTAAAGAGCCCGGTTGACCTTAATGGCTTCGCGGGGACGGAAGGCGAGCCAAGGGGCTTCGTTCTCTGAGCGTCTTCTTTCAGCCGAGAGCAGCATCGAGAAGAGTAATAACATTGGACAAAGGGGGGCCCCGCTAAAAGTCGGGCTCTCGCCTTTTTTCATACTAGATTTTCGTCAACTTTTCGCGTCACCGCGGATGATCGATCGACGTTTCGTATAATTTTTACACGCTGGGCTTTTTTTACCAGCACTCCTACACTTTGCGATATACTGTTGTGGACTCTCTCTCTTTTTCAGACTCTTACGCGTCTCGCTTAGTTTGGCTTTTTTTTTTCTCACCTTATTCCTCACCTCGCAAGCGATCGCTCGCTTATTTTGCTTATCGATCTTGCTCGCTCGCTCTCGTTCTCACACTTTTCTTGCGTTAACTAAGGAAACAAAGGTGCTGGCGACAGCATGCATGCAAAAAGTTGATGATTTTAAGAACGCAACAATTATAAACATAAAAATGGTTTAGAAATTTATTTACTTTTTAACTTTTAAAACCATATTTATAAAGCATAAATCAACAAATATTTACAAGTTGAAAGGAGGAGGTATTTATTTTTCAAGGGAATGAATCTGGTGGAAGACGCTCATGTCGTTTTTTATTTTGAACCATTGATCGATGAGATTTTCAACGGACTTTTCATCAATCTAGAGCAATGCGTTTCATTAATATTATATAAATGATAAAAATTTTGCGAAATAAGTTTTTTCACCTGAGCCACGTCGAAGGCTTTTATACCCAATTGAGCTTGGAGTTCTGTAACATCAAATGCAAACAAATTTTCAGTCATGTTTATTATCCATATTAATGAATTTAACGAGCCTACGATGGATTTTTCTCTCTGTTTTACTGGCCTATAAAAAAAAAAAAATATAATTATGTTATTAGAAATTTAGTATGAAAATAAATAATCCAGTGCACGTCAGTTCTTACAAATTAAAATGTTTTTTTACTAATGACATATCTATGTTCCAAGTTTTAAAAGACCTCATTATCATACTTTCATTTCTTATCTCGGCTTTCTTGGCTTTCATGTTCTTCAACATACTAATCAATTGTTTCCTATTTTTATCTTTTTCATCCTGGCTTGGTGCATGTTTTGATTTTTTAAATGGCTGACTTATGGGGGTGTTATTGGACTTGTTCTGATTTTCTTGATTTGCAATATCACGATAATATTGGCGCTCTTCTGGCGATATTTCTTTCCATCGCTTATTCATGCAAGTAGCGATTTCTGCTGGCGAGAATTCAGGATGCTCCTTAAAAACTTTAATACAAAATGTATAGATTGTGAAAAAGGCTTAGAAAAAAAAAAAAAAAAAAAAAAACTTCTCTTATTAGATAACTTGAGAAAATAACGTTATTTAATCATTTTTATCGAGAGTCGTGTGTATTTCTTGCGAGCGATATTTACGTAAATACTTCTTACTTTGAGCTCTCGTAACCGTGCAGTATGCCGCATACGCTGATGGCCCGCTTTGAATATAAGAATCCTCTCCGGCAAACGGAATCTTAGTTTGGGTTGGATCGTCCTTTTAAAAAGAAAGACATTCGACATGATTTTTCGAAGCGAAGCATTATGATTTTAAATTATTACAATATAAAATATGTATTTTACTTCGACATGCATTGCGTTCAACCGAGAGTTTACTTTTTTGGTGCTTCCTGTTTTTAATTTTTTGTCCGACATTTTCCTGTCAAGTTCGGTAATTGGGAGAGTGGGCGTATCATCATCGGAGATTAATTCTTTGTTAACGTTTGTTGGTTTTACCTCACTATCAAAATCAAATAATTCAATATCGTCGGCTTGTTTTTCTTCATTTTCGTATTTACGATTTGAATCACTTTTGATTTTGCTATTAACTATAGAAACGCCATTCTGAAATAATATTTTTCCATTGTGAATATACAGGTGAATATTTAAACCATGCAATGAATATCTAAGCATCTGGATATATGATTATATATTATATAAAATTGTATTAGTTGCTATTACTGTGTGCTAACTTTTAAATTAAAGCGTTCTTTTTTGTATTTTTGAGACGATTAATTTTTAAATGTAATAATTATATAAAATAAAATTTAGACCTCGGTTTTAGATTATTTTTAATTAATTAAACGTTTTAGTAATTACTTTATTCACTCTGTGTACAAAATTTATTTTAAACGTAAAATTCAATATTACTTGTAATCCAGATATTTGTCCTTTGCTCCATGCTACATCAGTTGCTTGCTTGTCAACAGAGGTATTATTGTTTGCAGACGTTATAATACTATTCAAATCAAAATCTTCTCCAAGATTTACGTATGGCAATTCTGATGCAGTTTCTTCAATGATTTTACAATTATTTTCCTTCAATACGTCTTGTGCAAAATCAAACAGTTCAGACTCATCGGTTCTTAAATCTTTTTCTTCTGTATCCAAGGCTTCACCCTTGTTACATTTTATATTTATGTTATTTTCAGTTATGTCATTTTCATCGTTTGAATCAGAATCACTTAATATTGGTCCACTTATACTTTTTATAAAATCATTTTCGGATATTCCCATATTTTTAGCTACATTTTTAATTTAAATTATTAATAATAATACTTTTTTAATAATCTGTAAAATAATATAATTACGTTTGCCGTTATTCGAATTTAACACGTTTTCATCTACTTCGCTTATGTCATTGATTTTTTGTTTTTTACATACGGGTTGCACTTCATCTGCATTATTTTTATTTACTTTACTTGAACTTGAGTTAAAATTAATAGTTTCATTAATATTTTGAACTGGTACTTGGGAATCTGTAAGTTTATAAAAATTTAGAAGAGATTTGTCTATTTCACTTAATACTGTGGCCTAAGAAAAAAAAATTTTATTAAATACAATAAAAATTATATTTTAATTGTGTTCTTCTTACTTCGTTTTGAAGGAAAATTTTATCTTTATTAGGTTCCAAATTAATATCCAACAATGAGGGTTCAATGCTTAGTCTTAAACAAAATATAAATTTTCGGCTATTTGAATTATTTTGATCGAAGACTTCTGCAATTCTTTTATTTATTAGCTAAAATGAAAAATTGTTTTTTAACGTGTAAAACCATAAAAAATAAATAATTGTAATATTACCTTTTCAATTACTTTATGTTTGATTGGTCTATTATTTACACATACGAATTGTAATCCAGCATGAGAAATTTCTACACAATCTGTGATATCTTTTTTTGGAATGAACAAGTCTATTTCAATCTAAAGAAATAAATGTTTCTCATGTAATTAAACGAAGTAATTGTTATCAATATTTTAATTATTTTATTTTCAATTTAAATATACTTGAGATAAGTTTTTTTTAATATAAGCTAATTTAGAAGAAACTTCCACCCCAAGAATACACTTCAATGCTTCAAATATATCTTTGTTAGAAGGTTTTGTAAAAATTATATTACTATTTACTCTAAACATAAATCTTACTGAAGGTTTACAGATAGCATACGTTTTTAAAAGTGTATCTATAGCCTTAATTTCTCGATTGATACTTTTTTTATTATTCAAGATATTTCTCCGAACAGGCATATTTTTAAACAAATTATGCATTTTAACCATTGTACCTAAAAAAATGTTTGTTGCTCATATTATAAATAAAATTAAATTTATTAAGTAATATACCAGTCAAGCCATGAGACAATTCTGAATTAACAATATGTCCTTCGTGATTTAATTTGTAGCATGTCATGGTTTCGTCATTAACTGTTTTAGTACATACAGTAACATCTGAGACTTGACAAATAGCATTTAAGCCTTCACCTCGAAATCCATAAGTAGATAATAAATCTAAGTAACATAAATAACTGCAAAGTTACTAATATTTTAAATTATAAGAGACATTCAGAAAAAAATCAATACATACATATATGTAATGAAATATTAAAAATAACCGAAATTCGATTTTTCATTAAAATTAAACTATCTAATTTGTTAATTTATTGTCAGATAGTTATTAAATTGATGAACGAAAGGCATAAACGATCCCTATATACAATTATAAATATTGAAATTCATATTGTCAAGAAGTTTGCAGTCGCTTCACTTTGTTTGCAAAATTATAAATATTTAATTTTCCCATTACCTAAGTCGTTAAAATTTGAAATCTTGGATGTATAGGACGACAAACCAACGTATTGTGCGTCCTGCGCGTGTATTCCGCTGCCATTATCTTTCACTTCGATAAGTGTCAAGCCGTTATTTACCTAAAATAAAAAAAAAAAAAAAGCATTTAATCTAAGCAACTAAGAGGATACTGTTTGTTTTGGTAATTTAATAAAGAATTGTGATTAAATTTACAAGGTTAACTTCGATGGATTGAGCCTCGGCATCAAGAGAATTCTCGACGAGTTCTTTAACAGCGCTATAAATAGATGTAATAACTTGAGTACTATTAATTAATCGAACTGTCTCTGTGTCTAATTGCTTAATTAGCATCTTTTGAGCAGTTCAGATTTTTAATCCTTTATGGCACACTGTCAAAATTTATAATGGCGCGAATTAGGATTAAAAAAAGTGTGCGCACTATATACACGATACAATAGTATGAATTCTGTCGATAATATAGTATTTCACGAATTAAAGGCTCCTTTAGTCGACCTAGGCTAAAAACAAAAAATTAAAAAGTACCCTTTTAAATAAAAGCAACGCTTGTAGGAATATAAAATATAATGATTGTTATTTATTTAGCGTTATGTATTTGGCATACTTAATGAGCCTCATCATCAAGATTAAAGACCTTTTCCTTACAGTGGGACTTTTTTTTAAATTACCTCTGTACAATACTAAGGCTAAACTAGCGCATTTTTTATTTTATCTGTGCAATTATGCATATGTAATTCATGCAACTAAATTTTAAATACATTTACTATTACGGTTCGCCTTCAGAAAAATGAAAAAATAAATAAATAAATTAATAAATATATACTCATACATACATATACGTACAAACATATGCATATGTATATATGTATGCATATATTTACTAATTTATATATATATATATATATATATAATATCCAATAGAGTTAAAAATGTTTATTTAAATAAAAATTCTCGTATTCTTCTTCATAATTGTTTTACTTGTGCATAAGCATCTTTAATGATCAATGATTCAAAATCATTAAATAAATTGATAAATTGATAAAATGTTAATTTTAAATAATATAATGATTACAATGACTAGGTATGTATACATAAATACATTTATTTTGTTTTAAAAAAGTTTGTATATTTACATAAATTTTACATGTGCACTTTATTTATATAAATAACAATTTTCATAACGTACTCTTATTATTTAAAGAACATAGCTAGATAAAAACACATAAGTTACATTGGAAATTAATCTGAAGTATGAAGTTAAGAAATTTTATCAATAACTTGTGTTCGTTTATAGATATACGACTAGATTCCCGACTACCACTGTGTAAAAATTGTGTTTATGAAAGTACAGAAAGCGTCAGGTGAATTCATATAAATTTAATAAGCTAAAAAATTCTCAGTCACAAGTGACAAAAAAAAAATATTAATGTAAAGTTAAATGTTACGATAGCTACTTTATTTCAGGAAGTTATTTATTAATTTATTTATATTTCACAAATCCGCTTATCTTACAAATTATTTATACACATATACATAAAATAGTAAAATGTAAAAGGAAATTTTCGTGCTAATTAAATAATTTTAAATAAATGGATTTTTTAAAGACTGAGAATTGTAAAATATCTTTGAGGAAAGATCTACCCTATAACATTTAATAAATAATAAAGAGTAGTGTTGCAACATAAAAGTTATCATTTATATATTAATTGAAATTCGTGCCTTCGCTGATATTTCTTTTTACAATAATTAGTTATACGATTCTCTTATTATGTAAAATATTCACCCGTTACTTCACTTAGTTTGCAATCCTATATACAAATATAACAATCTATTAGTTTTGATAACATTCATCAATTTTTAAATAACGATTTTTTCTTAATCCTGTTCAATGTACATAGATTGGGTATTACGTATCCGCAGAGTTACAAATCATCATTTTAATAATATATATATTTATATTTATGGTGTGATAGTCAAATAATAAACTTAATTTTTAAAATATTACTTAATAAATTAAACGACGGGTGTACAAATATGAAAATTTTGTTAATTTGTGGGCTTTCGCTGCACGAATATACGGGAAGGATCTAGACATCAAAGCGTTATTGTGATTGAAAAAGTAAACGATATCACAAGAGGCCTAATGATCTATAAGTTGCTATTTGATTATTTTGAAGTAAGTAATTACTGCGATGTATATAATTCTGCGAGAATTCGGTATCAAGTGAAATGATGGATTAGTTAAGACTACTGTGACTGATGAAGTATAAAATAAATAAATATGCTTCTGATATAAAGTGCATCGAGTCGCAATGTACTCATGCTAGTGAACATAGCTTACTTGGAATTATTCAATTAGTCTTTCAAAGAAAAAATCGCCCGACGGAGATTGTTGATGGAGATTCATTATGGAGCTTGCGAGTTTTCATTAAAAATTAATATTGAAGTAGACCTCCAAGTGTTTTAAATGCTATTTCTCTAAATTACTATTTATAATTTGAAACTAAAACACGTTTAAATGAAATGAAATTTAGTGAGCTACAGATTCACGAGTCAAGTGCGTGAATTATAATGCAAACAATTAAACATCAAATAAATTTCTATCGAAATTTTCAATTTTATAAATTATTCATATAAGACATTTTTCAATCATATAACAAGTAATTTTAGTCAATACGACAGTCTTAGCATTTGGCTAAGAATAGCATAGTCTGATACTACTAATGACAGGCTAAATTCTATCTGCCTGGATTTTGGTCATTGATAATTGACCATTTACCAATTAAGGCATTAAATTGAGTATTTCGATTCGCTATGTTTGCGTGTTAATTTTGTCCACAAGTCTCTTATATAATTATAAAATAAATGTTAACCTTACAACAACTGTAAATAAAGTTAATGGCTGACGTTTCGCAAACCGTAAAGATTATATACTTTCAACGTTGAAAAGTCTACCAATATTTTGCAAAAGCATTTAATTTCTTTGAAATTTTGTTAGCTAAACTATTTGAGATATATATATATATAACGAATTTGGGAAAAAGCTTGAGATTTAAAAAATGACTATATTGGAAGCGTGTATCGTTTGTATGTGTTTTACAATTGACGTGAATTCTATGATTTTAAGTATAAATATAGATTTTAATTCGCTCTTAATTTTATTTTTAATCAAAATTCAACTTGATAAATAATTTTAAGCAGCATTCAATAATTATATACTAACCAGTACAAAACTACCGAAATGTACATTAAATAATAAAAATTATATTTAAAAAAAGGAAAAATAATATTTTAGATAATTTTAATGTAATATTAAAAGCATAAAAAAAAATGTACACAAAAAAGTTATACAAAATTGCTACAATTCTTTTACTACATAAAGAAGAAAAAAACAAAAAAAAAAACAATTTAATTACTACTTTAACTACGTCATCATAATATACAGTTCAGATATTAAATGTGACATGACTTTAAATAAACTAATAATTATGTATACCTATTGAGATAATAAATATTAATTATAGCGGTTGTATTATGCAATATTATTATTAAAGGAAGACTCAAGCTTTTTCCGTCCTAATATCGCATCCATACATTTTTAATTATCTGTATTTTTATACATTTTGGTTTAAAACAGATAAATATTAAGTCTAATAAAGCTTTGATTTAAGCGAATAATCAGTACAATTCTTAAAATATACTTTGAAAAATCACAAATGGAAAAAGCATCAGTTATTGCAAAAATCACAATAGAGAATATAAATAGTCGTAAAGAAAATAATATAACGTTTACATGTATTGCTCATATTTGTCATAAAAAAATACGCTTTTTATAACAACTTGATCAGATTTTCAAATAAATATTTTTATCCTCAAAAAATTAAAATATGCAGAGAGAACTAGGCACCAAAATTAAATGATCAATAAAGTGTAATGAGCCTACACTTGCATAAATAATAATACCAACATTTATAAAAATATTTCTTTTCTTGAAAGTGACAATAATGTTTATTACTTTATTATAGGCACTTATATTGAAAAAAAACACACTTTAATTGTTGTAAATTAATAAATGATCGACTATTAAAACATAATAATAATAATAATAATAGTAATAATAATTTATATTTAAAAATTGTTCAAAAATTGCATTCTACTCAAACGTAAAGTTTTCTCATATTGAACAATTGCGTAAAACCCATGACATTTATATTGTTTATTATGTACTCATAGCGGATATGCCTCAAATAAAATTTTCCGTGCATAATTCTCTCCTTGTAACATTTATTGTAAAAAAGCTGAGAATTATCGACAAAATGAAAATGATACATTGTTGCTTCTGTCATTCCGAGGAGGAAATAAAACATCCGTTATATTGTGTTAAACCTCTCATCATAATGGCAAAAGATCGATGAGATTTGCGCGTGGTTGGGTTAGCGATTCAGGAAAGAATTCCGATAACTTATCATACAAATCGGTTCGACGAGTGTGAATCATCCTAGCTACGGAGTTGCCTGAAGTCAATCCAAATAAGTCATTCATATTGTTATCTTCTTGCGTAGATGCTGCTTTACAGATGTTCTGCTCACGAAAAAGAACCGATGCCAATTGTTGAAACTGTATTTGAAAATCATTATCATTATTAACTGCGAGACCGGCTATTGCAGGACGAAAGCGTTATTTCTTTATTGGAGCACTCAGCCTTTTTTTAAATCTTCGATTAACGAAAGTGTTGTAAGTTGTGTATAAAAGAATAATAATTCACGGCGTACATTATAATTATTCATTGTATTGATTAAGGATGGTTTTTTCAATATTTGACACTAAAGCACACGTCTTTAAAAGGGTACCGAGCATTTGATTTTAAACCAAAACCGCTCGAAAGTAGATCGACACCTTTGAAGTAAGCCAGCAGGCTTTGCTATGCTTTATTTCACGAGTACAGTCAATGAGTATCGAGTCATTATAGATAATTCGTAAGAACGGTTATTTCTCTCACCTCTTTGGTTTGCTCTAAATCATCATGATCAATGATTTCTGAAACTTTGGTCTGCAGGTACTCCAAAGCTTCTATACTATTATTCATGGCTAATTCCTCAAATTTGTGTTTCCTTATGATGAGCTTGCATTTTTTAAGTATTTGGTCGTGAGATGGTCTGCACAGTCGTAATTGCCAAAAGTCGTCGAGTCTAAGTTTCGGAAGACACGATCGTCCTGGATTGCCGCCGAATAAATAATGCACCTAAGTTGGGCCAATTGAACCAGAGTTACGATTGCATCGTTAGCGGACCGCGTATGTGGCTCGCAGCTTTATAAGACTTCTTTTTTTTTTTTACCTTTTTCACGTGATCGTAAACAAGCTGATGGGCAAACCGTGGACATGGTTCGTAGTTGTGCATTTTGCTCCAGTATTTTTCTCCTACATTTTTATTTCGATAAATGCATGTCCACTTGTTACTCTTTATATTGTAAACCCAAAACGAATTTTGAACATTTTCGTCTCGCTTGTCCTTGTCCTTACTTAAGCCCTAGCTCAATAATATTTATAATTATATTACGATTTTTATAAAACCTTGTTAAGCGGCAAATCAGTTAATAAGATCACTTAATAATTACAGATAAGACGTAGATCTCTCCAAGTTCTGGATCTATATTTGCGCGTTGTGTGAAACCAGCTGCTGGGATATGATTTGAATCTTTATTTCCTAATTCACTCAAGCTAATGTATTCCACTTTGTTAGTATCTACTTCAAATGTAAAAAAATCATTCAAATACTCTTTACCCCTTTGACCGGCAAACATATATAATTTTCTAGATCCCTAAATCAATATGATATTTTAAGTAATTTTGGAAAATTTTTACGAACTTATAATTAAATTTAAACTTACAGGATGAAACAACATGGAATGTCCGACCCTAGATCTAATACTTAATACATTTTGAATACTTGGTCTAGAAATGTCACAAGCAAGTTTTTGCCAAGTACCAGTAGGAACGTGATAAGAATACAAGCCAGAAAATACAAATTCATTTGAATTTGTTGTATTTTCTTCAGGACTAAAAAATATATATTTAATTTAAAATCATTCAATTTTAAAAATGAAGGAAAATTCAATTAATTTAATTTATATTAAAATGCTAAATGATCAATGTAAATATAAGTATTTTTTTTTAATTATAATTTGTAGTTTTGTTAAGAAATTAGTACAATAGTTTTAGATGCTAAACGCATGTTATTACAAAATAAAAAAATAAATAAAAATAGTTGATATCGGAATAATCAAATATGATAGTTGGCAAGCACCTTCAAACTTTACTTAATAAAACCACAATCATAACTTTGAAGTAAAACAAAATTGATTCGTTTAAAAAAATTAAAGCAATATTTTACTTTGTTGTTGCTACATGTATGCGTCCTCCAAAAACGTAAATTGTTCTTCTGTCAACATCCATCAACATTTGATGATCAAAAATAAGTTCAGGGCCTCCAACAGCTGCTGTATCTTCAGAGATGAGCGTCCATTTGTTAGAATCGATATTGTATACATAAAAATCACTTTTCAAATTTTCTGACGTCCGATATTGTATATCCAAATATCTACCTAATGTAAAAATCTGACGTCTCTCTGGATCTAAGCACATTTTATGACAAGAGCGTGCACTTGGACCACCCTAAATGCAGAATGAATGATTAATAATGTTAAATATAAAATGGTAAAGATTAAATTTTATGATTATTATAATAATTTCAGAAAGACACATTAAAATATATCTTCTTGTAAAAACATAATGCTTACAATTGCCGCAGTATCCGAGCATATCAATGACCATGTTGAAGTATTAATATTGTAAGCCCATAAATCGGCAAGATCTTGATTACCATTCCAACCGCCAAACAAATAAAGAACTTCTGTAACTACGTCTAACACCATTTGATGGCCTCCTCTCATACCAGGTTTCGGATCCGATATTGATAACTTTGTCCACAGTACTTCATACGATTGAGCATTTATATACTCATCCAACAATCCCACTGTAATCAACCAAAAAACAATTGCTTTTTCTATTAAATTATTCTAAAATAAAACAATAATAATCGAAAAATAGAAGCATAATATATATTTTAAATATATTTATAAATATTTTAATAAATCAAGTATTGATACTTACTACTAACAGCCCTTGATATAAATAATTCAGCTTGTATGTGGTCCCCTTTCACAACAAGTATATCATACAATGCAGATAATTGAGAATCTTCTAATGATACTCCTGTCACTCGCTTTAAGGTACCTACTACTTCTTGTTGTTGACACTTTCGGAAGTGTTTCATGCACAGTCTTATAATCTCTTTTTGTTGGTACTGATAAAATTAATTTGAGTTAACACACGAAAAGGTAATAACTAAACAAATAAGAATACATATAATTTTACCACACTCAGCCAATCCATGATAGGCTTAACTAACTTAATATTATCAGTTCCAGTTAATCGAATGTGCCATATAGAACAAAACATGTTTGGCCCCCAAGATTGTAATAAAAGAATTTTTACATATCTTATAGGGAAATAATTTTCTTTGCCACCAATACTATAATTAAACTCAAATGTTTCTGGTACAGAATCATTTTTTAAGCCACTGTAAATCATATTAAACATCAAATGAATGTATGATTAGATAAAGAAAACAAAATAATTTACCCTTCTACAAGCTTTATCATGTTTTCTGGTCCAAGGCCTCCACATACTACAAATTTTCTAACATTACAGACATGAGCTTTTTCAAATTTCCCAAATGTTATTGTTTTTACGATTGAAGGTTGTTGTAATTTGAGAATAATGAACTATAATACAATATATTGCGTATTAAAAATGTATGTAAATAATACCATAATAATATTTTAATTATTAAAAGTAATTAATGCGTAATTTACCTGAGGATGGCTATCATTATCAGTAGACCAGCGAGAGCTTTGATCCGATGGCTTATCAATAATTATATTTCTAAAGGAAAGCGAACAATGCATTTAAATCGAACAATGATAAAGGAAAGAGAATTTATTTAATTACTGAAAGATAAAGCGGCAATAGTGTCGCTAATGTACTTATTTTATATTAAATCAAACATAAGGTAAGGTAGTATTATTTTTTAGGTTATAAAATTAGCGAAACTACGCAAAAGGTAAAATAATGCTATTATTTTTAAACTCATTATGTAAGTAAATTATGATAACGGTTATAAAATGCTCACTCAGGCACGAATGTTGATGAGTAGCTTGAACACTTATGAATTCTATATTCTAAAATTTTTTCAAAATCACTTTTCTCATTTGACGCCATGTTACCATCCATGTTGAAATCACATAACCTTAGTTTTCTCATTTAAGGTATAGCCGAAAAATTTACAATTAATTTCAGGTTAGTATGTAAGAACATGCCTTTCACTTAAAATACCGATTTATTTTTGGTTTAACTCTCATTACTCGGTGCTAACTAGTTATTATAATTTTTCCACGCATCGATCAATATGAATCGATACGTGTTATGAGATTCAAAAAAGCCGGAGAACCACTTATATTTAAGTTAATCGTTATATTTTTCAAAATCGTTAAATTTGGATGAAGTTGTAGTTCTCTACATCTCTTTAAACAAAATTATACTCGAATATTTACTGATTCAAAAGAAAATACTATCTTGAAGAATCAAGACTTCATTTAGCAGTATAATCTAGCCAACATGGATTATCTTATCAGTGATTTTAAAGTAGTCTTTACGACTATTTTCTGAATAATTTTTTTTTTTTTTTTTTTTTTTTTTTGTAAAAAAAAACATTCTTAATCCATTCCTTTTTGACTTATTTCATTATTTTTACAAACATGTTGTTTTTAATACTGATCGAGGTCTTACATTTCCTAATAATATATTAAAATTTACGCTTAAAAATCTTGTTTGCGAACTTTTGAATAATTTACAACAAATTCTCTTTTAAATATACACTAGAATTATTTTATCTTTTACTGTAAATTGTTGAGCAAAATTTTTTGAATATTACTACCACCAAAACAAAATTAAACATTTTTTCATGTAGACTATTTAATGAAGCAAAACTATTGCTTTTTCGTAAGCGTAATTTTAATTTTAAATTTTTTACATTAACATTTCAAATCGATATTTTGGAACGAGTACTGGATAAAATCAGGACAAAAATCTTCTTACAAACAAAGTTAAGAGTTTTTTTTTATTTTTATACATTTAACAGGTTTTTAATGGCGATTTTCACAAATCAATTGTAACTTATTGAAAAACAATACTTTAATTAAGTGAATATTATTCACGTTTAACAATTATACAACTATTAACGTTCCATATGAATTTCAAATATCTTAATTTTTAAGGATTTTTATCGTAAGATCTAATTCTTACATTAATAATATTTAATCTGCATAATTCATAAATAGTTAATAATAAGTTATTTTTCATACATTTTATTGAATTTGCAGTATTTTATAGAATAGGATTAAATTAAAAATCACTATCCATAATGCAATTTTTAACTTTATTTACGATACTACGTTCTAAGAAGCGACGAACTCTAAAAGGAGTTCTAAAGTTGAACATATTGTATAAAAAATATGCTTGCATGCGAAATTTCATTTAGTTGAGTAATTCATAACTCTTTCCCAAATTCATATTGTTTTCCTAGAATATTTTTTTTTAGTCAAACGTTAGGTCAAATAAATTTTTTTTTATAAAATATCAACTTCGTATGTTCTTAATTCAACAAATATAATAATATATATATAAACACAGTGAACAATGTTTAAAAATTGTATTATTTATAAATAATTTATATGAGAACTTATGACCAAAGTTAAATAAATTTATAACTAACGTTGATAATTTAATTTTCTAGGTAACTTATAAGTCTTATAATCTGTAACTTGTAAATATAAAAAAAAGTGACTAATTGCATATTTATTAATTTATATAAATACATTTATATGCTGAAATGTAAAAATAATTTTTAATTTTACTTGTATACATATGTTTGATAATTTGAAAACAATAAAAATGTGATATGTTTTTGTTTTAAATAGATAAATATGTTGAGTAAATACTTTTTTATTACATTTCTTTGCTTATTAATTTATTTCACAAATACTTTTCAATCTTATTTTAAGGTATTTCTATAAAAATTCACAGTCTATTAACGATTTGGTATAATTACGTTGTACTGAATAAATAAAATTTATCATTATGTTTGAGATAAGACAAAGTTTTATATTTTGTTTTTAAGTACAAAAATAACTATTAGAATATAAAAATAAGTCGAATTTACTGCACATAAAAATTTTTTATAGATAAAACATATACGTGTTTAATATAAGTTAATTTCAATATTGTTTTTGCTTGCATAAGTAAGATATAATTAGAAATGTAATATACCTTAAAAATTTATTAGAATTCGCTCATATTAAGTTAAGTAAGAAATAAGCTATTTCCTATAGAAAACAAAATTCAGTATGTTTTATAAAGAATAATATTCTTAAGTTTCATTTCAATTAATATTCAATTTCAATGCAAATTATGAAGATGAGAATTCCTCAAGCAACTTTATCTTGAAATGATTTAATTCGAAGTCAAACGTAACTGAAATTGTTGAGAATTTTTATGATTTTATTGGAAATAATTCTCTACTATAGTTATGGGACATATGAATCAAGCATCAGTTTTGGCATATTTACACGATTCTTCATTCCGGAATCGCCTTTCTGTTGTTGTTTTTTTTTTTTTTTTTATTTTGTAATTTTCTAATCAAACTTTATGCTTTTGAATTTTCATTATTATTTAAACGGCTGAAATAATTTCATTTAACATAATATTCACGTAATAAATTAATTTCAATTTTTAAGTTGTACTTTAGGAAAGAAATCGGTAGTAATTATAACAATAATGGACGCATATATGTAATATTTTTACAGGGAATATGAGATTCGAAGGACTTTGCAATAAAATAAACATAAAATGTAAAAATTGGAAGTTTATTTTACGGACGTCTCCATTTAGGCAGAACTCGAATTCGATATTGGAGACTAGCCAGTCATATATAATCCTTCAATAGTAAAGCGTCCTTATTCTGGTAAAATTGTTAATCTATAACAGATAGCTATCGGTTTGGGTTTTGAAAGTTTCCAATAAAAAGCAAATAACGTTGCGCGTTAAGAAAGTGAAGAAAGAGGTAACAAAAAATGTCACGAATTCCGATGAGAAAGTTAGTAATTATAAGAGCATTGAAGTTAGCTCGGCCGAGTTCAGTGGCGAGGCGTCGATTGTAAGCAAATTGTAATGCCGGCCAAAATGTAAATACAATGCGGAGGAGAAGTACAGCGATTGCGAAAGCTGTACAGCCGTCCGACAGGCGGAAAATTATCGTTGGTCAAGGCGGCGCGCGTAAATAAAATAAATAAATAATGGAGCGATCGGCGGCGGCGAGGAGGAGGGCTCCCCTGGTGCGACGGAGGTGCGACGGAGGTGCGACGGAGGTGCGACGGAGTTGGACCTCGGGGGCGGGCGCGCCGCTCCAAGATCCGCGAGCGGAGCTCGCCGACCGAGAAGTAACGGGGAGCGAAGTAAAGGTCCGCAGGGAAGCCGACGTTTCGCGACGGCGAGGATCAAACAATCGTAATAACGGGTCTCGGGGCCTGGCCGGCCGGGCTACCTCGGCTTCTAGCGCCCGGAAGCCTGGCGAACGGGCTCAGGGCGGAGCGGGGCCGGGCGGTCGAGGGGAGCGGCGCCTCGTCGACCTAACGGGGCCGCTGCTCCCCGGCCGGGGGACGAGCCCGAGTAGGCTTCCCTCGATCCGCGGCGGAGGCTCTCGGACTCGACCTGGCCACGATCCGAGGACCCCGGGGAGGGCGACGTCGGCCGGCTGCGCGCGCACCGCCGCATTATCAGATGCACGCGACTGGCTGTCGCTCCTTCGGCCGTCGCGGGTCGCGCGTCCCTGTCACTCGCGCACTCGGGCGGACGGGCGGGCGCGCGCGCGCGCAGAGAGACTCGCAGCGGAGGCCTCCTCCCGTGCGTGGGTTGGAGGCCTTTAACGGCCGAGGCTCGAGCCCCCACCAGCCGGAGCTCCGGGCCTCCCACCAGCGCCACCCGGGCGCTCTCTCTCCCTCGCACGGGAGTGCGACGCGAGCGATACGACACGGCCGATAGACCGCCGACGAGCGGTAGAGTGCGCGCCGCCGTCGTGTCGTGATCGTCGTCGTCGTCGTCGTCGCCGTCGTCGCCGTCGCCGTCGTCGTCGTCGTCGTCGTCGTCGTCGTCGTCGTCGTCGTCGTCGTCGTCGTCGTCGCCGTCGTCGCCGTCGTCGTCGTCGCCGTCGTCGTCGTCGTCGTCGTCGCCGTCGTCGCCGTCGTCGCCGTCGTCGTCGTCGTCGCCGTCGTCGTCGATGTCGACGGTGACAGTTCGTGGCCCCTGATGTCTGGTGCTCGGTGCTTCAATATGGCCTGTGCGCTGACCCTCCCACCGACGTGCAGGTGAGCTCGGCACGAGTCCTCGAGGACGTGGGCCGCTACGTCCCCTCTGTCGCTGGCTGCGCGACCCCCGTTAAGGCCTCGGCCCTCTCCGTCGGGACGCGAGCGCCGCGTCCACGATTGAGAGCCGAGACGCCTCGGCGTCGACGCAGCCGAAATATGTCACCGTTTATCCTGCGAGCGAGCGAGTCAGCGAGCAACGAGTGAGAACTTCTTATCCCTACCGTGTGTCCCTTCGGCTACTTGCGTGCGTGCGCGCGTGTGTGCGTGCGCGCCTGTATGTGCTCTGTGCTCTATCGGCCAGTCTTACCCCCCCCCCCCCGCCCCCCATCCAGCGGCCCTCCCCGCCCACTCCCTCTCGCTCTCCCGCCTCGACCTTTCAACGTGTGCGTGAGTATCTGTTCGAGCCGATCGTACTGAATAAGAGAGAGAGGGAGAGAGAGTCGGAGAGCGGGAGTGGGAGAGAGCGGGAGGGAGGGTGGGAGAGAGCGAGCGCGTTTTGTGTACATGTGTGTTTTGCCTGGCTCAGTGAACGAGCGGCCTATGCGTGTGTGCGGTCGGTCGGGTTCGCGGGCGCGCATGTGTATGCACCTAGAGTGAGAGAGAATGGCTACGTGCGAAAAAGTCCGGGTACGATTGGAGGCAGTTTTTTTTGTGTGTTTATCATCGATCGAGTGGGACCAAGTAAAAGGGCGAAGGAGGCGCATAGTGAAACTTGGCCCGGTCGCTATTACTCTGTAATTGGCCATGCTTTCTCCGCTAATCGACATTCCGTCCCTCCTCCCCCTTATTTGTTTTGCTTTCGTTCTCGTGCATGCTTTCGCTTCCATTCCTCTTTAACACCTGTATCGCGGGTGGGTGTCGCCGTTGAAACGCAGACGATGCGCGACGTCGCCGATGGAGCCCGTAGTGCTGCAAATTTATGGTGCGTATCATTTTTCACGTGCGAGCTTTTTTGCCAGTGCCGAGCCAAGAGCTCCTGATTTCGTAAGCTCGTCGCGTGCCGTCGACGAGCCGATGGATCGAAAAAAGCTTCTTTTCCTCGGCTCGGCGACGCTCTTACGACAGCTTTATTGCGAACTTGGATTCGCGTGCCGTTGGAAATTCGGACGCGGCTTTTCGAGAGGCTCCTCCAATACCTTGTAACTTGGGAGTCGACTTTACCAAGCTCGCGGGTGTATAACGAACGGCTTTTTTTTTTTTTTTATTTTCTCGGTCTTTTCAGCTTTCCCCCGGACTTATCAATTATTCAAGTAAATTCAATACAGGCAAAGGTACAGGCTAGTAAAAGCATTAGTAATGGTTCATAGTAGCCTTCGAAAATAGGGTGACAGGCTTGGAATATTGTCGTGTTCGCTTTTCGATTAATTTTTCTTTTTCTTCCTACGTAATAACCCAACAACTGTGCCGATTAATGGATTTCATTATTATTATTATTTTAATGAATTTGTACCCTTTTTTTATGCTCGCACCTTTCAGCTATAAGACTTAACGCGTCGCGTTGAAAGGAAAAAAAAAGTCAGGTAAAATTTTTTACACGCGTTACGTTAAGGGGACCAAAAAATTTTATTTAATTACGACACATACCAAAAATGTCAAAACGATGCATTTTACACAAAACTACTTTTTAAGAAATAAAAAAAAAAAAAAAAAAAAAACAACACGAACGCCCATTCATTTGATATAGATAAGTAATGTCAGCTTTGCCGTTAAGCTAATACAGATATGTATATTTGTAGTCCGACAAAATTATTAGAAACAAATTTAAAACACGAAAAATATCTTTTACCCATAAATTAACGTACGAAAATTGTTTCGTGGGAGCATTAAAAATATTAGTTTTTCGTCATTTTTACCATTATAGTTTTTTTTTCTTTTTTTTTTTTTAATATATTGTACACTTTATTTGAGGCGCAACTTTATTGATTCTCTCTAATATACGATGTATGGCATACACATATTAACTTTTATTTCAAAATGATAATCAGTTACGAAATGCATTATTTACAAAACAATACCGTTTCAATAATAATAATAATAATAATAAAAATATAATAATTACAAAGAATTAGCTTAAAATAATTTTACACAATGTGCTCTATTGGTCAAGGTTCAATGTTTCAGAATTTATTAACGTAGACAAATTCTTTGAATTTTTGAAGTAAAAAAATTAAAGGCCTATTACATGAAAATTAAAATGAGTTTTATGATAGTTGAAAACTAATTTGTACCCAGGGGTAGTTGGTTTTTAATTGTTTAACAAACATTACAACATACAAATATTGTCATACTTAATCTTAGGATATTTTAAAAATAAAAGAAATCGTCAAATAATAAAAACTAAATCTAAACAATTTTAAGTTTATTCTTTTGTAAATACTAAAGTCTTTTGTAAAGTTTGTATAACTTAGATTTGCATTTGTTTGGTTTTTTCTACTACGAAAAAGATTGTATTTTTCTTTTTATAATTATGATTTACTATAATTTTTAACCAATATAGAAATATTTTTAAAAACATACAATATGTCACGGAAAATTAATTTTAGAATAATAATACTGAAAAACAAAAATATGTAATATATTTATGTATGCTAATCGCAACGCTTGTTATGAAAATATATATTTGATTGAAACTTTTCATTTGCCTGTATTTTATACATAAATAAGATCAAAATCAATGATATTATGTTGCTCTACCGTCATTACTAATATATGACAAATAAGAAAACTTTAATATTTCATTTTGTTGTTGTTGTTTAAGTACGTGTGTATTTAAATATTTATGGCTATAAATTTTTATCAGAAGTAATTTATTATTTATATTACAGACAAAATTTCCTATATTATAAAATCATTTTTCTGCCACACGATATATAACAAAATTGAAGATATTTGTTCCTATAGATTAAAAGTGAGCAAAAATCGAAGAACAATGTAGAGCATCAAGGGCTTGATAGAAAAATATAAATTTTACTAGTATATTTTTAGATTATACACCGGATATCAAAGTTATGTGATCCATAATTACAATTATTTATTAAAAATCATAATTCTTTTTTTAAATACTTTATACGAACTATTACTGAAAAACTGTGAAAACTGACATAACTTAAATTGAAAAAGTCGAAAACAAAAAAAATTTTTAATAAATTAATCGTAAAAGATTTTATATTTACTATTACGCAAAACTTAGTTTTATTAAACTCATAAACGACAAGCATTCGCATAACTGCTTTATAATAGTAATATGAAATCATGTGTGAAATAAAATTGAATAGCCGAAATAGATGAGATATCAGAAATAATTATACGACATACAATAATAATTTGATAATTATTATTAGAATTAATGATAGTTTCTAATTAAATAATCATTGAAATTGATCGATATAAGTAAAATTTTTGTTTAAAATAGGTAAGAAAATTATTATTTTTTTGTAATATTAATACATTACTGTTAAAGCGCAAGGTAAAAAAAATTCTCTGTATTAATTTAATATTCTACTAGAGTTAGAATATGTTATGATATATTAAAACATTACTTAATGCAAACATATATTATTCACCGATGTTAATAACCCTTATTTAAAAATTTTAGGATTAAATATAGCATTATCCTTGCTTAAGATTTTATCAAGAAATTGTTTTATTTTTCTGATATTTTTAATATTTTTTTAAATAGCTTAATTTTTGTACTTTTTGAAAAAGCATTTTCAAATATGAATTTATTCGTAATTTTATCAATTATTTTACATTAATTAATATTGTCGATAATATTTGCATCTTGTATAGTAATGGGATTAATATAATTTATTCAATATAAATGGGTAATTTGTGAAAATACATGGTTAAAGAAAAGTGATAAAAATACGCTTTAGATCGGGATTTCATCTCTTTCCATAACTTTTTGAAACGATACTTAAAAAAAAAAAAAAACAAGAAATATGTAAAGTTTAATTATGCGTCAACATAAATAAAAGTATGTTTTAATAGTTATATTTATCATATTTTCTACGTAAATTTCCAAAATATCATTAAAAAAATGCTTTTTAAAAAGAAATTAAAACTTCAGAAACTCTGTAAATTTCTAAATAAATCATATATTATTAACACATTCAAATAAAATGATTTAATTTAAAAATAGATATATTTAGTTAGTTATATAAAAATTAGTTGCTCAATGAACTTTCATGAAATTATATACAGAATATTGTTGAACTTGAAAAGGAAAAATTAACGTAAAGTGTGCTATGTAAGTGAGTCATTAAAAAATTCAAATTCTTCGAAGAAATTTTTCACGTTTAATTGCATGAAATTTTGCAACGTGACGATTTATTAAACGGATTACGCAGGGTTATTAAGTGTGTTGTAGAGGTACTAGTTAGTAAAATTTTACTTTTGCATTCCATTCGGTGCAGATTAGCTTAATTATTCATCATATTTAATAATTTACTATTTTCTAATTCAATTAATATTATTGTGTCGCTTATTAATAGCAATATTTAAGTGCTTAATATTAAACTGAATCTTAATAATGTATATGACTGTATACTCACATTTGTCGTAAGTTGTTTGAACCTCGATGATTTTTTAGTAGTGAAAATAAATAAGCAAGTGCTTATGAGTTAAAAGTTAAAAATCAGACAAATTAATCGTGTTACAATAGAATTAAAATTCTTAAATATTATCAAATCATTAAATTATAATTATAATTAAAGCTTATTCTATGTTCCATTGTATCTGTAACAACTTTATAAGAATAAACTTTTTAAATTTTCCTCTAGAAGGGATGATTGTACGTATAAATTAATTTCTTATTTGTGTTATTGACCTTAAGAAAAATAAACTTGGCGAGTATTATATAATTAGTCTAGAACGAGAACACCTAATTTCTAGAAAGTAGTTGAAAGTACAAATTTTTTAATTAATTGAAAAGTTCGTATGCGTCACTCGAATAATAGAGCCTAATTAATTCATTATTTTAACGAGCACTATACATTTAGATAGATAGTTTATTCCTCTCATAACAGCCAACCACGTATTAATGGAATTGCAGCTTTATTAAAAGATATTTAATAAGAAGCATTATTATACAATTTTTGTTACAATTATTACAATGTACGAGCCACTTTTATTTGTTTTAATCTTATTAAATTACTGTTTATAATAATGAAGATGAAAATGACTTTTAACGATCTTATTTTCGTTTATAATTTTATTTATAATCGAAGCTTTTTTAATACTCCAAAGATAGTTAGTACATATTTATAATTCCAATGTATGTATGTGATTAAAAAATGTGATAATTTTTTTTAATACAATATGTACATTAAATTGTAGCGTCATGAATTTTAAATGTTTACCTTTATTATTTTTAGTAATATTTATATGAAACTTAAATAAACCAAACGGAAAATCAAATAAAATATAAAAAAGTTTAATCAGAGTCAAGTAAAGTATTTGAAAATCGTTAAAAAATGCTTTATCTTTTTGATATACATTTATTATCTTTTAGAATAGTTAAATTTTTTTCAAGTAGATTTATTTTAAATATATATATATAAACTTTGATCGATCGGTAAAAATTTCTATAATCGAAAAATTAATAATGGTATATATATTTTACAAATATATATATACATAAATTTATTGTTCTATGTGCAGGACATATTGCGATAATTTTAATTTTATAATATCGAGTGTGTTTAATAAGGAATACAGAAATACATTATACGCATTACAAGAAATCTTATGCATTATAATTACTTTTGAAGCATCAGTATTTGAAAAAATATATAATCTACATTTTCATCAGTAAATTACGTATTACATTAATATTTTTTACTTAAAATTTTTATCTCAACGTGTACTATTACACACAAACTGCAGATAATTTTTATACGAAACTATATTTTTGTGTATAAAATATGATCTCAATTCATTTATTTATTATTATAGAATTTGTATTTGATAAACATTGTAATTTGGTTCTAATTATATTAAAATTTTTTTCCCTTTTATTTATTTTTCATAGCCATACAAAACGAAATTGTTTATTACATATTATAATAATATATATTTTTCTTTTTTATCTATTAAGGTATAATAAACTTAAAAAATATTTTTTATTTTATATTTTTGCAGTTAAGTAATAATGCTGTATTTGAATAATTTCTATTTAGTCTTTATTAACAAGTTTTCTTATAAAAAAGAGTTTTATTGATACTATAAAGTGTAGTCTTATTTATACAAATTTATTGGCATTATAAACACCCCCCAAAAAATAAACTAACGATGCCTTTTGAAGTCAACATAAGCTTCAAAATATTTCCATTTATATTAAACTTTATTTTTATTTTTTTTAATATTTTTTTTTTTTTTTTTTGGCAAATTGAAAACGGAATCAAATCGTATCACAATATATAAACATGCAGTTTTTCTATTTATTCTTTTATTCTATGGCACATTAAATGCATAAAAAATATATATATTTTTCACGTTTTAATTAATGTTCAGTAGTTAAGGTTTCACATTATAATCTAAAAGATGCACCGCATATTACATTTGATACAAATAACATTAACGCATAAAATTTTGACTTTTGCTCTGATAAAATAATGATTTTACAAACATTCGAAGGAATATTTTATAAAAAGAAAAAGAAAAAAAAATTAATCACGATGTTGTGTAATTTCATTTTGTATGTTAAATTATCAGATTCTGTGTTTCAAAATTTTTCAGTTACTTTTGACATTTCGATTCCTCGTTGCACGAGTGAAAAATATCTAATCTTGAAATTGGTTTTATAAAATTGAAGGAGAATAAAAACATCAGGAACAGATCAAATAAGTAATTTAGTAAAGAATGGCAAAATGGAATTTGTTTAAAAAAAAATATACCGAAGGAGTAAATAACGATTAATACCATATTAATTTAAATTAAAAAAAAAAAAAAAAAAAAAATTAAGCGAGTCATTATTGCATTTTCCTTTTCCTGTGTTGAAAAAGAAAAAAACATTTTAAAAGAATCCTTAAAACAATGCTCAGCGTAGAGTGGAGCATATTTATAAGAGAGAAAAAAAAACTTTCGTTTTTTTCCTTTTTATGACCCCGAAGGCAGAGCAACAAAAGTTCATTTTAGTGCATGTCGCGGCAGAAGACAGGGGGGGGGGGCCGAGCCTATATAGAAAAACCAAGTGCGCCCATGGCAAGTAGGCGAGGGAGAGAGAGAGAGAGAGAGAGCGCGAGAGGCCTGGAAAATCTCGTAAAACCGAATGGAAAAAGAGGCGAAAGAGCTCTGCGGTGCGTCTGCCCGCGTGCGACGGGCTCTACGAGCTAACAACCTAAAACCGTTCTGTTCTAATACGATACTACGGTCGCCGCGCGCGCGGGCGCGGGATGCCCCCCGAGGCTCGCGCGCACGCACGCAGGCACGCACACGGGCTCGGCTGCTCGGCTTTAACGTCGACGAAAATATTTTCGATGCTGCCGCGGTGTTAAATGCCCCGGGCGGCTCGGTCGCCGAGTTTGCGACGCCGAGTCCCCCCCAGCCAAGGAGTCCGTCTCTTCGTACCTTGTCGGCTTAATGGCGCCCGTATTATGTATTCGTGTAGGCCTGGCTCGTAGCGCAGCAGGAGCGTTTTTCTTAACGATGTGAGCGCCGCATGCATCGATGCACACGAGCGTTGCTGCTGAGCTCACCAACACGCGAGCGCTTGCGCGTCGCTTGCGAAGCGGCTTACTCGCGCTCTTGCGTACCGTACGCCTACTTGCCCAACGTCTACATAAAAATATCCGCGCGCGCGAACCTCTGCCTCAACCCGATCTGCCCCCTTCTGCCTTCCGCGATCTTGTTATCTCTCTCTCTCTCTCTATTCGTTCTATTAATTTACTCAGCCGCTTTCCTTTCGGGGCTGCGCCCCCCCCCCCTCGCTTTCTTTCTCATTTTCTTTCTCCTCGGACCTCCTACCGTTAAGTCGTAGCACAGCGTGTGTGTCTGTATTAAAGGCTGCGATGCCAGTTTTTCGCCCTTATCTGGCTTGCGCACAGCGATAACGTACGAGAAAGTACGACGGAGTGAGGGAGGGGGGGGGAAGGTAATGCGCGTGTACGCTAAAGAGAGTGAGAGCGTCGGGGCGGCGGGGGGCGGGGCCGGTGGGGGACGTACAGCGCCCTCCCGATCGAATGATTATTGTGTAGGAGCCTCGGACTCTGACAGTGCAACTAGAGGAAGTTGGACACACATCGATGAGCCCGAGAAACACCGGATTCTTAACTCGCTGTCGTGTTTGTTTATGTTACAACGCGAGCGCGTGCGCACGAGAGGGAGGACACATTCTTTTTAAGAACTAAAATACCGCTGCAGGTGTCTCGTCCGCACGCTTTGTTTTTCAGTCCGCAATACGAGTGCGTTATTATTATAACCGTCGTTCTTTATTTTATATCTTATTGCTCTTTTTTTTCTTCTTCTTTTTCCAACCCCCCCCTCATCGTCTTCATCTTCTTCTACTTTTTTTTCCCCTTTTCTTTTTCTTCTTCTTCTTCTTTTTCCTTTATCGCGCATAATATTCCGCGTACGTATAGCGCCTCGGCATTCGCAATGCGGCCGCGAGACTCTCGGGCTGCTGTTCTTCTTTCTCTCTCTCTCTCTTTTTTTTGCGGGCGCTATTGCAGGCTTTTCCGGCCCGAGCCAGCGGCGGGCCTTCAGTCGGCAGCGGTGAAAAGTCTCGAGACAGCGCGAGGGCCGCGGCTGTAGCATTGCGAAACGCGCCAACCGCACACAATTAGAGCGATTTGCGCGCATTTCCGATGGTGTTTACGAAAGAGCGAGACGTTGGACCGCGCCAGCGGAAACTCGATTTATCGATGTGTACTACGATTAATTTTGCGATTATGCAGAAATGGCATTTCGGAAGCGAAAGCGAGCCCGCGTTAGGGCCGTTATAAGCCGAGAGCTCCGTTGCACATTAATTTTCGTAGGTATGTAGCGAGTGGCTCGTGTGTCGTTTTTAGCGCATTAGTGCCTCCATATACTTTTTCGGCGCTGTTTATAATCGCACCTCTACTTCTCATTCCAAGCATATCGACAGATTATTATTCATGGATTCACTTTTCTCACCGTTTTAATCGCCTCTCTCTCTCTCTCTCTCCCGCCCCCGTCTGCCCCGCCCCCGCTCGCACTACTTCTCTCTTTGATTTTATTTTCGTTTTTTTCTTCTCCTTCTTTATTCCTTCCATTCGATGCCTTTTTGCAGCTTGTTACTGAATTTACGAGCCACGCTTATTCCGCTATTGAATTAAGATTGAGATTCAGTAGTATAAGAATTCTTATTGATAACTTTGGATTTATATCTGTTTATACGTTACAATAATTTGAATACGCATTCAAATGTTTAGATATGCATTTAAAATAGATTAAATTTAGGCACATGCGAATGTATTTCATATTTGTCAAACACTCGATTAAATGATATATTGTGGAATTTTTTTCCTTTTCTTTTCTTGCACAGCTATCGTTTCTCTTTTATTGAGATATTAATTTTTTTTTATTCACGCGCGTTATTGCTACAGATTTCTAGTGTCAATAAACTTGTTTTGTTTCATTAAATTTCTAATAGTCGATCGATGATTTATACAATTTCTCTACGCGTAAAAATATCAAGACACTTTTTTTGTTTTTTTTGTTTTTATAATAATAGGTTTGCTTCGCATTTGATCGAGTGTCCGAACTGCTCCGAGTTACGACTCGTCGATTAGAATTCGTTCGACGAGCGCGTAAATCTGCTGGACGCCTGTCTCCGACTGCTCCTCACCGTTAGGTACTCCTCGCGGAAAGAATCCTTTTTTAAGATCAAGCACGTTCCTAGTGGACAGCCGACTCGGTCACGATAGTCCCGAGCGTAGTTCACTTTCCTTCATTGATAATGGCTGGCTCAGAATTACAGGTCGTCTACAGCAACTAGATTTTCTCAACCCATACGAGAAGCCTCCTGTAATCCTTTCTAAAAAAAAAAGTCCACCCCCTACTACTATCTCGAGACGCGGAACGGCCACTCGCGTACCTTGCGCGGTTGTGCACGGCAAAAAGGTGCAATTGCCGAGAGAGGCTTTCCGGATTGCGCTCGACCGACAGGAGTTGAAGTTCGCGTTTCACCAATGCCAGCGTTGGCGAGCAGGTGCGATTCGAAGTCTCAAAGTCCGCCAACGTCCGAGCTTGCCCATTCGTGAGCTGTCTCTTCTGGACCCTTTAATCGTATCTGGGTCGTCTCAGCTGGACCGATAAGCTTATAACCGATACAGCTTCGCTTCGCGAAAGGCTACATTGTCAAAATCGTCTTTCCGTCTACTCGGCCCGCCCACCTGAAAGTAACATCCGGCTATTCCACCAAGTGCTCCCCCAATCGTTTGTCGTAGTTTCGTGGTCAGGCGAGGTCGATGCGCCCTATCATGCAGCGATCGTGGCACTGATTTTGTGGGCATCGACTAGAAAGCCAGAGATGCTCGGCACTGCTCGGAGTTGGGTCCTGGCGACGGACGCTCCTACGGAGATAAACGAATCGAGGCTCGATCGACCGGCAGCACCTCGTTTCAGCGGTTTGGCGGAGGCGGCCATCGGCTCCGCGATGTTCGACTTCAAGGGCGTTCTCGGGTAGGCCCTGCTCACCTTCGAGACGCGCCTGAACTATCGACCGTTCCGCCCCTCGACGATGATCCTTCCGCGATCGCCGCCGCCGCCACCACCCCTCCCCCTCTCCGACATTTTTATCGAATCCCTGTCGGTGCCGAGAACCTTCCGTGGACGAACTCGTCATCCCACTTAATCATGGCTGACGACTTCGTCGTCGGTTGCAAGCTCTACCCACTCGCCCGTCGCACTCGGGACTCGCATAGGCCGAGTAACGCAGGGATTACCGAAGGCTAGATTAAATTTCTCGTGACTTTTTTCCAGCTAGTTTGGCATCTAGCCAGCAGTTGGCGAACTCTTACTCCCATTTAAGAATACTCCGATATCGGTGGGTATTTCGACCACTAGCCGGTGGCAGTCGATCAGCTCGAGGACTATCCGAGGATACAAACACAAGCCAGTGACTCGCCACACTCGCCACACTGTCTCTCAGCCTTTGTGCATCATTCATTACGCACTGAGTTTTCTTTGCTCTTTTGGCTCTCGTTAACAACCAGAGCCTTTCTCTCGACTCATTAATGCAATATAGAGCTTTCGTTGATCGACCCTCTGTGCCGACCCCTTCCCCCCCTCAAACCAGACAAACTTATTCTCTTTCGTCCGCCTAGGGCTATAACTCCGGTTTGTCCAGGCACAAAGGCACTTAATTATAACCCTACCTTTAGAAATCACAAATATGAATTATACTTCCAATGCTAAAGCCGGCATTCATTTTGCATAATTATTAGATTATAAGAGTACTACGCGAACGTCTATATTTATAAATTGCTTTGGCTTTTTTTTTTTTTTATGACAAATGAATTAAAATTTTATTTGTCTGTTTTGTCTATATTGTTTACACGTTCTTTCTTCTTAACGCTGTTTGGATTTTCAAGTACCTATGCGGTCATTCGGATAGATTTTTTTTCAATCGTCACATTGCAAGCTTAGTCGTTTAAAATGTTATTATATGTACTAAAATTGTAAAAATAGAATGGGCAAATTAAATCAAATTTATACAGCAGTTGCGTTTATTCACAAAATTATAGTTTAGCACAATTTTGTTGCTGTCATTACTGCTTTTATATTTAAAATAGGTCATGCCAACGAGAAAATTTCCAACACATTATAACAAACTGATGAAGAAGCTTTTATTCATAAATTTATCGCATACACAGTAAATACGAATCCTTGATTTTTATTTGTAGATCTTATCGTTCAACTTGATATCAAAGATTACTTAATTGACTGATCAGCTATGCTGTAACATTTAGATCCATACTGTTGTAATCGTTTATATACGTCAATGGACTTGGCTATTAGGTAATAAAAATATATTTATTTATCTGCTAATAATATTTTGAAATTTAATTCTTAGTCTCAATCCATAGTGCTTGTAAACGTATAAAAAAAATTTAGTTGCTGCAAACCTTTTTGAATTGCTACGATAATTTTAGTACAAATTTTTTTTAACAAATATATTATACGTAGACATATAAAAATATTAATTATATAAGAAAATACGTTGCTTTAAAGTGGTATGCTTATAAAAGAATTTGCATTAAATAAATTAATTTGTAATGAGCAGGTAAAGTTGATTTCAATTTAATTTTTTTTTATCTTAAAGTAATGAATTGTCTTATTGTCGAGTGTAAACAGCTTCCATTTTAATTTAGATGATGTGTTTTTCTCCTTTGCACACATAAAACAGTCATCTTTCAGTCTAAAATAAATTACTCAGTCAACAAATAAATTGTTATGGAAAAAAATTTGTAACGTCAGTTGGCCATTAGTTTTCATATGCTCGCCTTATTTTCTTTCCTATTATTTCTATAATATCACATATACTCAATGACGAGGCGAAAATGTTACAATCAAAAAAAAAAAAAAAAAAAAAAAAAAGAATAAAGCAAAGCATCTGTGAAGTATTTTCGAGATTATCGTATTATTCAAGAAACAATAAAAATAATTTTGGCCGAAGACGACTTTTAATTAATTCTTACATACAAATAATATAATTCTAGTACTTTTAAAGTTAAAGAATGCTAGAAAATTTAGTCTAGGATTAATAGCCTCCAACGTAACGACAAGGTCATCTAAGTGAGCATGTACTACGTATATCGACGTGAATAGTGTAAACTCATTTTAGCATGTTGATATTGTATAGAAAAATATAACTGTTTTCTAATTACATTAATCTAATTACATAACGCAAGTTAAATTCACAACTCTCGTATTCATTTTTGAATTAACGTAAATTACAACTAGGATATATTTTCAATAAAAAAAAATTGTTAAAGAAATTAACAATAATAACAAAATTAGGATGTATTATTTAACAATCAAATTCTTACTCATTTTAATAAAAGCTTTGTTCATATATTTTTAGTAAAAAATGATATATTTTTAAATATAGCTTAAAGAAAATTATAGCCGTAATAATACTGCACAAGTTATAAGTTAAATCTGTCTATTACACTGATATCAATTTATCTACATATATACATGTATTTTTTTTATAATAAATGAAAAATGACTGAATCTATAATTTTCTCAATTCAACAGAAAAAAAATTTTTTTATGGTGTTAAGTAATGAACGATATTATGTTTCATTTAATACTTTTAATACATTGAGATTATACTGTTTATTTTACTGGCATTTGTAACATTCTTAGAATAAAATAAAATTGTAAATTATTTACTTCTGGTCGTGTAGTAATTAGGTAATGGTTCATACTTTAATAATAGGTAACTATTATGTTTATTTAGTTAGTAACATTAGCTTACGCTTAACAATAGGCGATTTTAAATCTGTGTATTCGTTTGGATGTATATTTAAGTGTACTTCTATAGTAAGTTGAGAATAGTTATTTATTGAAAAATTATTATTATCTCTTAGCTTTCGTACTTCAAGATATTATTATATTATAGTAAATAAAATGTATACAAAAATAATCAAGTTAAAAAAGCATTTCTTGTTTCGTAAGAAGAATCAGTAGCATAATTAAAAGCATACATACATTCGAACAATTTTTTTTTTATCGACGAGTAACTGTCGAAAAAGAGTTATAAATATAAATATGTGATGTTGAATTTTAAAAATCGTCATTGACTATTGCGTAACTGTTTGACTATATTACTTAAAGGCTCAAGTGTGAGCGTAAACGTGTGCATAAAAATATATGAGTTCGTAAGTACTTTCGTCATTGGTCCAAATTGATACAGATTTATCTTAGAAATTAGATGGTGTAGAAATCTGCTGCTAGATATTGCCGTGCGTCATTTGAAAGTATTATATTGAAATTTTTTTTTTTTCTTTTTTAATTTAAATTGGATATTAAGATTAATACAAAGTTTCGCGGATTTACGGATGCAGCAGTTGTATTACTTTCCCTCCATTAGTAGCAATTTTTAACCAATCAATCCTTAAGTATTATAATATTTAAATGCATAATATTTTCAACTTACTGTCGGATCATGCACTGCAATACCTTAGCCAATGGCCTCTCCTACCTACGTGATCTCGGCAGGTGTCGAATTTCATAAAATAAAAAATGTCGAGAGATAATGTTTCCTGTAGCAATATCCTCTTTCATCTGGTACTGGAACTATTTGATCGATGGCGAAAAGCGAACAATAGGAGCGTTGACGTAAAATATCGAATGGCATATTTCTCTCAGGGCAAAAATGGATCGCCGATGCCAAAATGCTTCACGGCGAAGCGCTTTTGTTCCCCCGTCCACGGCTCATCTCAATATCGCGAAAGGCAACCGTCCTACGATGCGTTTGCGGCCTGCGAGCGCCGCTCCCAGCGAATGCTTCGCTTATTGGAAACCGGGATCTTGCTCTTGAGAATCACGTGAAATCGATGCGTCCTGGTCTCATGGTGGCCAGCGAAGCGAAATTAAGACGGTACAATAACAGCGGTAAGCTAACGAGGGACGCGTCAGGTCTGCGCTTCGCGTGCATCCATCAACGCGTTGCGTCAAAACCGCGCTCCCATTGGGCGTAAGCAATTGGGAGTGTCCGAAAGAATGCAGGTCTGCGATTAACACCGGCCGTCGCATCGGTCCCGCTAATTAGAGTTCTCTCTCTTTTTGTTTTTGACTCCGCAGGTAGATAACCCGAGAAGCAAATGTGCCTCAGCGCCAGCAGCAGACATGTGACTGGCGCATAGCAAAAAAGTTCCAAGGATAATGAGTTCCTAACAATGTACAATGAACTACAGTCGAAACATGCCAGACTGGCAGCAATATAGTACATTGCAGTCTGGCGAGAGCGACAGACAATCAGCGAATAATGTCTCGGTCGTCCAGCAGCAGCAGCAGCAACAGCAGCAGCAGCAGCAGCAGCAGCAGCAGCAGCAGCAACAGCAGCAGCAGCAGCATCAACAGCAGCAGCAGCAGCAGAGCGTTCAAGCGACCGTCGGTGGCGGTGGCAGCGGTACAGGCCACTTGTTCAGCCTGGACTGCTTGAGCAAGTCCCAGAATGAGCCGAGCGGCTTCTACGGGCGGCCGACGACCAGCAGCGTCCAGCAGTCGGCGAACTCGCCGCTCGGCCAGAGTCTCCCACCGCCGCCCCAACCTCCGGCCCCGATGGTCCACCACATGTCGAGTTGCGTCGGCCACGGCTACGGGGCGACGCTCAACGTCATGGAAGACGGTAGGCTGACCGCCGTCTTGGGCGAGGACATGCAGCAGCAGCAGCAGCAGCAGCAGCAGCAGCAGCAGCAACAGCAGCAACAGCAGCAGCAGCAGCAACAGCAGCAGCAGCAGCACCGGCCCGTGCAAATGTCGCTGAGCAGTCCGACCTCGAGGATGGCGGCCCCGGGCATGGGCGTGAATAGCGGCATGGCCGGCTTGGGCCCGATAATGCCCGGAGCCCCGCCCAATGGTCCGATGCCCGGCACCAGACAGGGGAACTACACCCCCTGCAAGGGCGCCTGCTGCCAGGCTACCAACATTGGATACAGGTACGAGCGCGGCCGACTCCTTTTCGTAGCGTCGAAGCCCCCGGGACCCCAACGCGTTTCGTCCGCGCACCCGTGCAAGCTAATGGACTGTCGGAGACCCTGAGCCGCTGATAATAGAGAGACGTCCAAACAGCTGATATCTAACGCCGAAGCTCGAAACTGATTTGCCAGCGAAGCCGTTGCGCAACGCGAGCCTCGTTGCCCAATTCCACTTGATCCCATTTCGATCGCACCACATCTCGACGGCATGTGGCTCCGGGACATTGAAAAGCTTCCGTCTGGTGTACGATACACGTTTCGTTTGACAAAAAAAAAAAAAAAAAAGAAATGAAAATGAGAAGAGAGAGAAAAAAAAGTAACAACACCGAACTCGATCGCAGCCACGTCGTACTCCCATGAGCTTGACGGAGCGCTTACGCTCCTATTCAGCTGACAAAGTATAATGCAAGCGATACAGAGGCAGAAAGTTCACCGACGATTTCAATGTATAATGTCACAATTATTCATAATAAGGCGTACTTACATAATAAAAGCGCTTACTCGTACACGCACAACTTTTATGATTTACATAACTTATTGCAAAATAAAATACCTTTCCTGATCTCTAGCCACTTGTTGTCTGCAAAATTCGTCGATATTTATAAAATTGGGTTTGTAAATTTCGCGTAAATTAATTTCAATGTATAATTTCAAGCCCACTCTTACGTTCGATTGAATATTAGAATATTAAGATTCTTTTTCATATGAGAAATTTATCGAGTGTAAAAAAATCGAGTTTAATTTTTCACTCGAAGGATTTTCATCGGGTGCTCAATCGATACCGGCAATTTATTTTAATATTTTACCTGCCTTAAACTTGCTGATTCTTATCGGTACAGCTTTTTATGAGTTTTACATCGATATAAATTTTGGATAGAGTAAGTAGGTGATTCGGGTTTTGGCAAAATTTTTATATCTTAGTCCAAAAATTAGCGATGGACAGTCCATGTAACAAAATATTGATATTTTTATTTTCTATGATTTTTCGTATAAATAAATAAAACACCATATATAATTGATGAAATTATGCCCGGGTGTGATTTCGTTTTATTTGCTTTTCCATAATAGCAGGCTATTTATACTTTGAAGGAGATCTAACTCATTATAACAATTACAATTGATGAATAGAAAAAGATAAAAAATTATCTTCATAAGGCAAGCTTAATTTAATCGAATACATTAAGAAAGTTTTATCTTTAAAACTTTAAATCGACAATATCATGGAATTACAAAGCAAGATACGAGTATCAATGAATACTACAAAATATATTAAAATAATTACACCATTAGCAGGAATTATAATTTTTATTTTAAAATTGTCTTGATTTTATTTGTAAAATTATTTTCAAACTTTTTATCGTTTAAACTATTTTCTACGTATACCTTATAGGCTTTTAATAGTGAGTAAATAATTATAAATTATCTTTTAAATAACTAGGTCGTGTTGAAAAATGAATTTTAGATCTAGAATAATTATTCGAATCATATTTTAACTTGTCGAAAAATGCATTTCTAAATATATATTTTATTGTCATTGTATTATTTTTAAAAGTTACTTACACTTAGAGGAGGCTTATAGATTTGTTGGATCAATAAGGAAATCTAAATAAGATTGATTCAAGTTTGAATTGCTGGTTTTTTGTGCTAAGAATATACTTTAGACTGACTAATAAATAAAGTAAAGATTTATCAATGTTTGAATATAACCGTTTCGTGTTCAGTCATGTGATAGAAGGTAAGCAACAAATACAAAAATATTTTGCAGACAAATAACGGATTCTGTTTTAGTTGATAATATATTAAATAATAAAAAAAAAAAAAAAAGATTAAACATAAGAATTACGTAAGATACAATGATAAAGAGGAAAGGTGTAAAACATTGGTGCGATGCGACAATGAATGTATAAAATCTATAATCAAACTATCCGAGAAATACTAATTTTTTTACATTGTCAAAGTATATTTTAAAAAATATTTTACATTCCTTTTTGTAATAAATGCAAAAGAACTTTGGATTTTTTTTAATCAATATATATATATATATATTTATATTAACATTAAAATATTTTAATAATAGAATATATATATATGTATTTGCATATGTAGGTTAGGAATTACATGTACGTATGTTACGGCTTACGATCTTATGATATTTACGCCAATATAAAAAAATCTATGCAAGATACATGTTACTTTATCAGTAAGTTGAACTTACTATTTAAAAGAAAATTTTTACGATTCTGCTATAATATTACCGTTATTTCGAGCAATACCTTCATTTAGTTAATAATTTAATTTTAAATAAGAAAAAATATTGTTTCGGTAATCTTCAAACTTACTAGATTGCTGCAATGTATCGTACGATTCAAACTAATCTTGATTACGCAAATTGTTGATTTATTAAAACTAAATATTATAGATTCTTACACAAAAATATCAAATAATGATATACAATTAATTAAAAAAATTATAATAAATATTATCATAATTGATAATTTCCATCAGTATTACGGACGATTATATTTACTATTATTACTATTATACTATTATTATTAGTGTTGCCATTAGTAGTAACCTTTTATTAGTAATTGATATTATTAAATTCCTAAATTAATAGTCATGATAAAAAATACAATTAAAAAAAATAAAAATTGATAACCATAACTTTAACTTTAATCGTATAATTTATAAGTGCAAAATTAAAATACGTTGTGTTGTTTAACCATAAAAAGTAGTTTTATTTCCTTCTACTTTATTGCTTCTTTTTTTTTTCTTGTTAAAACCGAAGTTGTACCATTCACATGAAAATTTTTGAACGTAGATTGCACGAAACTCAAAGGCAAGTCAACAATTTTGCTTTTATGTGACTAATCGCTCCTGAACTAATTGTAAGGTACAATAATAGTTTTGAATCTGGTATTGAAACCGAATTTGAGAATTTCTTGAAAATATGTAATTTCATGTTATAATCTTATCGTTACATTTTGTTATAAAAATAGTAATACAAATCAATACTGACTGACCCTTACATTCAACTGGATATTTTGAGTTAGGCTATGATAATATTAAGTTATACCGACTTAGAAGATAAAGATTATCATAAAAAGTCATGAATCTTTTTTTTTCGTATATATATATATATATAATAAGAATATCAACACGTATATTTTAACATCTTTAATAGGGGGTAAAATATTTTTTTCTTAAGAAAATAATCGAGTATAAATTTTTCTTTAGTATCTCTATTGTGAGAAAAAGTTTTTTGAAATAGCACCTCTTGAAGCACAATTGATAACAGTTATTGTGAAAATAGATCGAATAGATGAAATACGAGAAAATCATTCCTTGGTTCTATATTTTATAAAATTTAATGTCTTCAAGTAATAATTTTACCGGTAACTTGTTATTCCAAGCAAGAATGCGAAAACGTAAGAAGCGAAAAATTATTGAACTCAAAAGCTATAGTCCGAATGTAACGGAATGAATTATTGTCCAAAGTACAACGATGATTTACGACTTCTGTACCGTATAAGCGTCTCGTATCGCACCGCGCAAGGGCCAAGATATTTTGAGATCTAATGCTTCTGCCTCCTGACCGCATCTAAGGATAGTCAACGGATCCTTTAAATTTTCGTTTAACGCCAGAATTAACGGCATCTTTGAAAGAACACTCAATTGCCATGAGAAATAAATACTTTATGAACTTGCTGACTAGTCCTTCAATTTTTTAGCACTATTGTAGTTAATTGTAAAACGGCAAGGATTTATTACACTTTTTTCGACGTATGAAATGAAAGAAATTTTGTTTTATGAATTTGTGAATTTTATTATGTGAATAGGATAATTGATAAAAATAAACTTGTTAAGATTGTAATTTCGGGTTAATTGATATAAGAGTATTGTAGTATGATTACATATTAACACAATGATATAAGAAAAAGTTTATTATTTAAAATTTTTTCAACAATTTGAAATTTCAGATTTAATTGTTAAAAATTTATGGCTTCTAAACCTTTTGTTATATATGACACTATAAATTCATAACGATAATAAATTTATATTGATAGAAATTACAAGGCTTTAATACGGCAAGTATGATTAATCTTTTTCTAGCTTACATAAACTTTGAGTTTCATTAAAATTTATAATCAGAGTATTAAAATTTTTATAGTACATTTTTATATCGCAAGAATTTGATATAAATTGTCTATACGGCTTGTGACTAAGAATGCCAAATAGTTGCTTTCTGTATCAGATCACATTAATTCATTGTACTGACCAGACACAAATACTTGTTAATAACTGATTTAAAAAAAGGATAATTTATGTATCAACAAATTAAGTCAAAGTTTTAATTAAATTAATTAAATTAATTAAATTTTGGAATTTTTCTGTATCCTCGAAAACAGATTTTAAATTAAAAATTAGCAGAAAAATGTTAACTGAAAAAAGTTTTCATAAATTCAAGCGGTATTGAATTTAAATTCAATATTCTTCCATCAATGTTTACTATTTCGTAATACTACATATTAAAATTTTACAAGAAATTCAAGTAGGCAAATACGATGTATACAAAGGTTGTTAAATAATTATTAATTTACTTTTAAATAGGAGATCTTTTTATTATGAATTATTTAATTTAAAGTTTGTTACCACTATTAAAAATTGATGTTTTCAAGCATTGTTTGAAAAATTTATGATTAAATTATATGTATATAATTTTTTTCCTTTAACAATATCAAAATAAATTTTTTTCAAAGGATAATTTTGATATAAAATTTATTAGATTTAGTTTTAACGATGGAGAATGTAAAATTATATAACAATATTATACTGTTTATATGAATTTTTATGACGAATAAGATAATGATTGTAAATGAAAAACTTTGCGAATCTCTTACAATTATAATTTTTATATTCAAGTAGTTAAGTTAATTTTTAAAAGCTACATTAAAATATCATGCTACTTAGCATATGGCGATTTTATTAGTACGTATATTTCTTTATATTGATTTTCATTAATTTTGTATGAATTATCGGTATGGTGACTAAACGAGTAATATCTATTATAACTACTGATAATTTTTTTAATAAATCGTAATAATAATATTTGAATAAGATCAATCAAATATAATTCATCGAAATTTTTTTGCAATAAGAAAAGTTATTTTGTAATATCAGCTCATTTAGTATTTCAAAGGGATTTTCATTTTTTTTCCGAATTACGTAACTATGTAAACAATTGATTATTATTATTATTATTATTTTTTTTCCGACTCGAGCTAATATAATTAAAATTGATTTTAGTGGTAGTACGACACGTGACAACAGCTTTAGGTAATTGTAATTGACTCAAAGTAAAAGAGTATAAAATGGTGAATTTAATACTGTGAAAAAGGATGAACTGTGCTCCACTATTGCTTTCTGCATGCAGACAATGAGGTTTCTCTGACTTTCGGTTCCGGGTAAAAGTGTCATAAAAACTGTAGGTCATTATTTTTATTCTCCTCCCCCTTTTCTACTCGCTCTTTATCTGTCGCTGTGTGCGTTGAGTTTGCAACTGTAACCGAGTATATATACGTTGGTTATTACCGTTATATTCCAGTTATTTGAACTTTTAACTGCATAAAATTACAATAAGGAGAGTAAAGTATCGTAGGTCAATAATATCGCATTGTATAGATTAACTCGCTATAGCTCGTATATGTAAAAAAAAAAGCTCGAAAAGAGTTCTCTAAATGCACGAAATGCAAAATTAACGTTCGCTTAAATGCCGGCTGAGCTTTCGCAAATTCAATTGTCAGGCGTATTGTGCATATTAATGAATCGTCGGCTTATTTTCGATAGGAACAATGAAATATTTGCCTTTAAGCAATAAGCTAGTTACTATTATCGCCCGAGAGTTGGTTAACACAGCAATTACTCAACAGATATCGCGAAGACGAGACGACGCGAGATTAATAAAAAGCACATTCATGGTTGAGCGAGGCAATTATCGAGGGAATAACGAGAGCGCGCACTCGTACGAAAAGCGAAACGAATGCCTATCGATTGCCCCTTTGCAGATGGGACAAGATGAATCCCTATCAGCCAGGAAATGCATACCGTGAGAGCGTCCATCCACCGGTGGGCTCTTACGCTTCCTCGCCGCGATACCGCAACGAAATGTATCGCAAAGAAAGTATGGGCCCCGCCGGTTTCTCCCTCGACCAGCAGCAGCAGCAGCAGCAGCAGCAGCAGCAGCAGCAGCAGCAGCAGCATCATCACCACCATCACCACCAACAGCAGCAGCAGCAGCAGCAGCAGCAGCAGCAGCAGCAGCAGCAACAGCAGCAGCAGCAGCAACAGCAACAGCAGCAACAGCAGCAGCAGCAGCAGCACAGGTACCGCAAGGACGCTGCTCACATAACGAGGGGCTATCACCAGTCGGCTCCCACTCCGGTCTTGCCGCCGAATTACCCGGGCATACAGAATTACGGCTTCCCCCCGAGCGAATACCAAAAGTACTACGGCGGCATGAAGGAGTACGGGAGGCCGGGAGTCGGATCCGTCCAGAGCGCAACGCCCGGGCTTATTAAGTACCCGGATCCGAGCATGGCCACCGCCATGCAGGACAAGTATCTTCCTAAGCCAGCACAATACCAAGCCTCCAATGGTCCCATGATGCAGAATGGGGTCATTATGCCGAACTCTCCGAGCATGACCACCGCTATAACCAATCCGTACTTCAATCCGCAATTAGGTACGTCGCTCAACGAGTCATATCTTTCCTTCTCTCTCTCTCTCTCTCTCTCTCCGCGCTCTATTCTTTCTTTACCGCGGCGTGCTTGCTTCCAACGCCGCCACGTTCCTCTCTAAATGCATTTTGATTACAAGTTTAATTGCGAAGTGAGGTAACTCGAATTTAGCCTTATGGCTGCGCGATTAAGAACGAGTCACTCGCGAGTCTGAATTTGCGGTAAAGAAATTATTTTAAGTAATTTTTCACGAGACTCTCTTTGTACTCTTGGACAAGATCTGTGAAAGCGGATCGATTTATTTCTAAGAGCACGGACGAACACGGCTATTAAATAATCCTCGAATGAAAATAGCCGAGCCGCGAGTTTTTCTCATTTCAGCAAAACGCAAAGAAATTGATAACAATTTTGTTTATCGAGAGACTAAATTATTATAGTGCATATCCTAATAATCCTTGCCCGGACTAATGATGCATTACAATTTATAAGAGCTATAGATTGGTAGAAAGTTTCTCAAAAACAAACTCAATTTCTTTATAAGGAACTGGAAAATCTTTTTCCTCAATAAGCTAAAATGCATTAATTCATTAAAGCTGTTTTTATAAATAATCTATCTGCTACAAAACTACTTGAATCGATATTAAAAAGTATTTTGCTTCAAACATGTTTACAATCTTTTAAAAAGACTCATTATTACAAGATAATATTGCACAATATTATACATGAATAATTAGTAAACAAAAATGATAAAATTTAAAATTGATTTGCCTGTTATGTTAGAATAATTTATCATTAAACATTTGAAATCATATTGATCAAAGAAATGCGTTAAATTTTTTATTCAAGAACAGGATTGATTCCAATGTCACGATGCCGTCAATTTTTATTTTTAAAATACCCGAGATATTTCATCAGATTCATTATAAAATATAAAAATCTATAGATTTTGTCACGTATTGTGTATTTAAGTTCATATGCTTTAATAATTACATTCATAACTTTGATCTTTTATATAAAAGTCTTTTTGTATATACAACTACTTGAACCCAGTACAAAGTTTTTTTAATAATCCATTACCTTTGTGTTAGATAATACAGATTTAAAGAATACAATAGTTTATGAATTTTCGTTACTGTTGGTTAAAATTGTATTTCATAAATAAGGATTTAAAAGTCATACTTTTACATAGAATTAGAATACAAGTATTTTTTTCTTAATATAAAGATCAATGATTTTTTTAGTTATTATTATGTACAGAGAAAAATTTTATATTCCAAAAGAAAAACATCAAAATTTATGCTTTCAATTTAATTATTAAATAACTAATTCAATAAATACTGAGTTATCAAACTACATAAAATTTATATATTTTTTTTAATAATGCAAAAAGTTGTATTCGATCAAATAGGGAATTTTTAATAGTTAAAAGAGATTTTAAATTTATAGTTCCTGATTAACTATAGTAATTGCATTTAGAGACAAACAGCTTTGCCTCAATATATTTATAGTCAATACCGGCATATATTTGTATTATAATACGCTGCCTAATTAAGTTTCACATATGTTTTTAATTAATAAAAGAAAAAGAGTAAACATGCTTTATTATTTTTGCAAGATGCGTCATTTCAAACCTCAGGCTAATTAAAAGCAATTGGCGTATTTATGATGAAATCTTGATTTGGCGTGTTAGATCTAATCTAATAATGATCATCATTATAATGATACGAAATATTTTGCTCGGAATGTTGGTAAATTTTTGATTGAATATTATTTGAAGAATGTTGAGTAATCCAGTCGGTATAATATGCCAAAAGTACGTAATTTTTTTTTTTTTTTTACGAACGATAATGTCAAATAAAATTTGTAAGTGCCTCTGGCTCACGATGAAAACCGGGGGGGGGGGAGATGGGATAGAAATACCGAGCAATTTGGTCCGTGTAAAGTTTCAGACTCGAAGGACCAAGAGGCTCGCTTGGGTCAGCTTCCCATGAGCCTGCAGTCGAAGCATCTTTACCAGCAGAAGTTCACGATGCAAAGGTTGAATATCGAGAATCACTTGAGGGAATTCTCGCGCATACCCGGCTACCAGAACCACCCCAAGTACCAAGAGTACCTGATGAAGTACCGGGAGTCCGTGAGGCTGCAGCAGAGCATGGAGTACCAGAGCAGCCTGCAGCCCGGGATGAGCGCCCCGGCCCAGGCCCCGCCGGCCCCGATAGCCCCGATCAATCTGCAGTTCGATCAGAACGGGATCCTGATCAATTCTAGCCTAATGCCGGGCTACAATCCGAGCATGCAGACCGCGATGGCCCCCATGACGAATCCCCTGAGTCCCGGCAAGGACTCCGCCGCGGCTCCTTACGATGGTGAGTTGTCTTCTTGATCCTGAGCCCTGATGCCCGAGCTGTTTCTCTTTGACCCGAGAAAGCCCCCTCCACCCTATCCAGGGTAGGGGTGAGCGGGATCTTTTCGCGGATTTCCAGGTACGGATCGCCAGCCCCGGTAGGCCTTAAATAATATAGAACGATGCGGTGGCTTCACGCCGACACAGGGATTGCCCGATCAAGGGAACTTTTTCACACCCCGCCCCTCTACGAGCACCGGCGTTTCCTAATGATTTCCGATTGGATCTTACGATTTAATTCAATCTATTAATGTTTCCTCGGATACTCAATAATCAGCTGCACCAAACGAATAGCCTGACTATGCAAGGTTATGCGTTAAGCTTCGTAATAAATATGTTAGATATATAACTATTACTATCAATAATTGATAGTGATATCGCGATTAAACTTGCCAAACTAAATATGTTTGTGAATTGTTTTGCGTTCATTAATTACGCAACTTCAGCCATAACCTTACGCAGTATGTTATATATATATTTTTTCTTCTAAGAATAACGCGCTAAACTTTTATTTAAAGGCAGTCTAACGTACGGCCCAATAAAATTTACCGTATCATTCAACAGTAAGTGCTACAATATTATGAGATACATTGTACGGCAGACATTTCTTGCTTTCGTTTTGCTTTTCTAATGCTCTTATGGATTTTTTTTTTCTCCAACTAATAATGGACTTTTTTTATTGCAAAATTAATAGTTAGTCTTATTCACAGAGCTAATAGAATTTTCATAACGATAAGTAGGAAGGACCAATTTAACATTTAAATCGGAAAACTTTGCACGAGAAAAATATCGTTAATGCCAAAGCCGTTATATTATTTTAAATTTAAAACGCACCGCAATCGATTCTCCGACGAACGAATGCAGTTCTATGATCCTACGCTCGAATAAAGTATTCAGGAAATAGCATTAAGATATCGTGGTATCTTATAAAATCTAATGCTGCTTTACTTTCCGCAATGAGAGGCTTAGTAAATAATAACAATTAAATTCGTCGTACGCTCGAATCGCAGATATATATCATTTAGAGCAGATACGATTAAATCAATACGCCTAAAACGAAAACAAACAACGGAGTGCAGAAGGAATCTCGCCATTAGCGAAATAAAATGTAGCCAACGAGTTCGCAGCCGTCTTTTTTAACAATAGAGAAGCGCAGAGCCTATTAATAGCGTTGACCATTGCCCGACCAGCCGAACGCCAACAATGAAAGGGCGTCAGCCGCTAGTCGGGGCGCATTGAATGCCGCTCAAGGTACACAATGCCAAGCCCTACAATGTTCCTAACGCATTAGCAGGCAAGGCGATGCAAGTGATGGAGCACGCGATGGCGTGCGTCGGTCAGCAGCAGCAGCAGCAGCAGCAGCAGCAGCAGCAGCAGCAACAGCAGCAACAGCAGCAGCAGATGGCACCGACGACGACGGGTCCGCACTCGATAATGCAGCCCGGTCAGGAGCAGCAACACGCGCATCAACAGTACCTTCCGCAACGCGGTCTCGAGGAGTACCAAGCGGCCCACCACCACCACCATCAGCATCCGCATCAGCAGCAGCAGCAGCATCACCACGTGCACCACCACCCTCATCTTCATCATCATCACCAGCAGCAGCAGCAGCAGCAGCAGCAGCAGCAGCAACATCAGCAGCAGCAGCAGCAGCATCAGCAGCAGCAGCAACAACAGCAGCAACATCTAGATGATGAGATCGCTCACTCCGACGTCCATCAGCAGCAAAAGGCCAGTAAGGACTTCGCGGATAAGCCGGAATTGGATGTAAGGCAATTCCTGGCCAACTGGGACGAGACCGAAGAGGAGGACGGCATGAATGGAAACTTACAGAATGTAAGTAAACGAGGTCTTACACAAAATTAAGCACTGCCTTTGTTTTGATCCACCAGTCAGTGCTTACCCTCAAACCCGTTTATCAAAAAGAGCGCCAAAACTTAATTTGCTATGCGTAACAAACCTCGAGATTACATATCTTTAGAGATTTAGATTAAAGATTTTCATTTTTACGGCACTGAAGTCATTTTTAATTACATTAATGCTTATATACAATTTATCACGGGCATTCCCGTAGTTACTCTTTTCGTAACAAAAATCAACAGTTAATATCGGATTATTTAATGAATTAATTATCGAGCATATTGTCATTTTTAGTAAATATTAATTCACAAATAAATTTTTCATAAAATTCATCAAATTAATGCCTAACTATCAATATACATACAATGTAAGCTCGGAATATTTAATTTCAGCCTTAATATTATCTAACGGTTCATTTATTCATTTAACAGTATTGTTTAAATTTCTAATCAGATGAGACCGTAATTTACAAAAAAATTTTATTTGAAATGTATTATAAAGAAATATTTAAAATACAATGAAAAACAAAATTGATTGCAATACTTTTTGGTAAATTTTATAAAAAATATAATTGTATTTAGAGAGCAAGAGACTCAGATTGATATTACCCACTTAATCGCTATCTCTTTATCGGATTTTTCCCAATTTTTTAAGAAAATAACAGCACACAAAGAGGCTTAAGCTTTAATAAATATTCATGTTCGTTTTGTAATATTTCTGTAACATCGTCGCGATACATTCCATGCTGTTATAAATTATTAACATTAGGCTGTAATAAATATTTTTCAATAATAATTCAATATTATTTTCAAGGATTTCACAGGCATAATTTTCAATTTCAGCTATAATGCAATTGTAACTATAATACAAAAGTATAAGAAACGAGAATAATTATCACATATTGCTTTGAATAAAATTACACTTAAAATTAGGCAGTCTATGTTGGAAAATTTCACTTTATGAGATAAACGTCTATTTTAATTTAGCTTTTATAAAGTATGAAATTATGTAGCTTAATTTTTTTTTTTTTTTTTTTTTGTGAAAAAACTTACATTCGTAATGTACGAATGCGTTAAGTTTAAGAATTATCTTCATAACCAATTTCGAACTAATTTTCATTATTTTCTCTTTAAACACGAGCGTTCCTCTTGTTTATACAGTGCGTTGTGTACTATCTAACTTTTACAGCTTCTAAAGTAGACACGAAAAGCAAATTAGTACCGCAAGTTGTAAATATAAATCATGTATGCATTAATCGTTCGAGATTGTTGTTTTGAAATTCTGAAACTCAATTCCACGCTTATTCTATAATTATAAAGGCTCGCAGCGCCGCGCGAAATACCGCAATGAAGGCGGACTTTATCGAGCTCGCGGGTGCATACATTGTAACTAAAGCCATCCGCTTCGAAGTTAATCGCTCCCTTGGCCTCAGCCGGAGCGTAGCCAGTCGCGATAATTAAAAGGTCCGCGCTTGGGCAGGAGGCCCGGAGGGTTGGGCGGCAATTGGGCCTTAAGTAAACGGGGGGGAGGGGGGATATGCACGCGAGCCGGGGGCCCATTTAACAAGTTCTCGACAAATATCGCGCGCAGCTCCTAATGCCCCGCATGAACTCGCAGGTCATATTAACGGACAGCACCCCGATCGTCGTGCTCGAGTACGAGAACCTGAACCTCTCGGCCGACAATTTGGCCGCCCAGGGGATCTGCGTCTCCGGGGACAAGGAGGCCCCGAGTTCAACGGCCGTAGCCCTCGCCCTGCCCGCGCCGAAGCCGAGCGACGGCGAGGAGCCGACGCTCGGTAGCGGCACCGGCGCCTCCCCGGCGGCTCCCGCGGGTCCCCAGCTCCCTACGACCGTCAACATAATTCGCTGCATTACGAGCGCGGGGGTAAGCTGCGACGACGTGCCCACCATTCACATAGTCGACACCGTGGAGAACGAGGCCGTCGTCAAGAAGATCGAGGGCGCCTTCCACAGCCTCAACCCCGCTGACATAAGGAGTATCGAGGAACTAGTCAATAAGAGCGGCGCCGCGGCCGCGGCCGCAGCAGCAGCCGCCGCCGCCGCTGCCGGTGTCGTTAACAAGGACGAGAAGATATCGCTCTCCTTTCTCAATGCGGCAACCATACTGCAAGCCAAGGAGACCGGCGTTAAGAGCACCGAGGAATCCGTCAACGGTAACAGCACATTTTTTTCCTTTTTTTTCTTTTTTTTTTCTTCATTGCGAGCTTTCTATTTATTTATTTATGTTGCCCACACCCGTCGCCCGATGATTATGCAGTTTATCGGCTCGATTTCAAATCGATTCTACCTGCGACTTAGTCCCTCGCCGGCGCTCCAATCGACCGTTAACCAATGCACCAATGATGCAGAGCGGCCTGCGACTTTGTCTTTCATTTTTTCGCTCTCTCTCTCTCTCTCTCTCTCCCTGTGCATAACGCCGCGCGCTTGTCTTCCCAGTGAAATAAAGCCAACTCGAACTGGAATTTTTCGACGATCGTAAAAAACAAAACGAACGACGAGGGCGCGCAATGCTCAATGTACATTTGCATCTTCTAATCAGTATCAAATATCTGCTTTAAAACCGTTATCAATGTAACGCTCCGTACAACCTTGTATTATTCAAATTTAAGTAAAAGTGTTTCTTTTTCTTTTTTTCTTTTTTCTTTTCTTTTTTTTTACGTAACCACTTAAGGCTCATTTCGTACAATGAATCTTGCTTGTATTAAAATATTAATACATTAAACTTTCTTCATTGATAGCATTATTTGCTTACCTCGGTAAAACAGAATCATTTGTTTTATACAGAATTATTAGATAATACGTAAATTATATTGAAACTAAAATTCGTTCTGTTTTTTTTCTATTCAAGTATCATATCAACAAATTCAAATAAAGTATACGCATTATTCGAGTATAAAGCGAGCGACGATTAAATACTCGCAGCACGTAATCTTGGAATTATGAATGTTGAGTTAACAGATTTTTCTTTAATATAAGGCTTTTTTATAATTAGAGCTAAATATTGTAAATTATCCTATATGTAGAAATTATTTATTGCAGGAATTTTTTCGGAATTTTTTTTAATTATTAGATTTTTAATTTTGAGTAAAATATTTACATTCGCGTATTCAATTTTCCAAGTCTATTAATACAAGAGCTTATGCCTAGATGAGTTATGAATAAATACTTACAAACTACATAATTATTAGAAAAAAAAGATCATTACCGATTCTTTTAACATAAATGATTACATAATATTAATTACGCTTATAGAATATTTTATATTTACTAAGAAAAATTTAAATATTAATCTCGCACTACTTACGCATTTAAACTCATGCGCAAGCTTTTAAAATAATAGACTATTTTAGACAAGTGTTTTATATGATATTACGATTTACGTCACATTATAATTTCATCATAATATTTGTACAGAACACATAAGTCAACGTATTTTAACTTTTTTAAGTTAAATCGTGATCGAGGTTTTAAAGAAAATATTTATAATTTTAAATAAATGATATAAGTAATAAATTTAAGAAATGTAAGAAATTTTCAAATAATTTTAACGAAAATGAAAATGAAAATGAAATCAGAAATAGAATATAACCTGTACCAATAATTGGAAACATTGAAAAGCACTGATACTGCAGAAATTATTAATATCAATATAAGTAAAATATTTACTTATTTGGACGATAATTTCTCAATGAAAGGAATAAAGGAGATATAAGAAGAAAATAACGTAAAAGAAAGCATGTATGAGAAGATAAGCATTTACAAATTTGATTAAAATTTCTGTAGTGGGCACATCGAATGAACCGAATGAAGACAATCGAGCGTCGATTGACGATAAGAAAAACAGCGAAACAGAAAAAGGCAACCTGAACCTCGGTAATGCTTCCTTCGTGAGCGAGGATACGCGAAATCACGATGACCTCAGCTTACCTGAGCTGCCAACTTCGGAGTGTACGCCAATATCTACGACCCTTAACACTCCGAACCACTCGGACAACGAAGAGTCATCGGAACGCGTCCGCGTTTTGAGTATATCGAACAACTCGATGGAAATAATGCCGAGCAGTCCCATTATCAGTTTTGCTCATTCACCCATCAAGTTTCGTAAAACCTCCACGAGCGATGAGCTACAATTCGATTTTCAGAATTCAAATGAGGCATCCAGTACTTCTGTTTTAAAGGACAGTAGTATAGGCCTGCATAATGTCACTAAAAATACGAGCGATAAGGGTACGTATGTTTATTTAGTATATATTGGCTAAAACGTGATGAATTCAATCGAATAGAAAAATTTGAAATATAAATGTATAATTTATTAGATACTCGTCATGATAATTAAAACCATTTTTATACAAAATCAATACGATTATCATTAAGCGAGTTCGAGAAATAGTAACATTATTTTCAAAGATTTTTTACAAAGTCTTATATCAGTATTTTTAATTTATTCTATAGGGATATAATCAAGCGAAAACGTAATTTATTATCGTAAAAAAAATATCAAGGCAATGTGCCGCTGTTATATGATTCTCATAAAGTCGTTTCTAATAATCGTCAGCCAAAAAAAATTACTCCTTGGAGTCAAGAATATATATATATTAAAAAAAATATATATATATAAATATATATATACAAATATATATACTTAAATATATATATACATATTTAAGGGATCCTTGAAAGTTATTAATATAAATATTAACAATTTCATAATAATAATAACTCATTGGTATTCAAATATTCATCTTAAAAATGCTTATGATGTTGCAATATTGTACCGCAATGATCAGGTTATTAAGCAGTTGTTATAAATTTGAGTATTCATGCAAATAAAGCAGTTCGTTATTATTTATTTTACACATATCATATTGTTGTAGTTCTATATTACATAAATGCCTCCATCGGTAACTGCGTAAATACTATAATAAGGATAAACAAAAAATAGAACTTCCTTTAATTTTTGTTCGATAAGCTAGGTTTAATGTTACTTTTGGGAAAAGAAAACACATTTTTATTAAAATAGCATATTAGTTATTAATTTAATAAAAATTTAACAAAAGTATATTTATTAGATTCTTACATTTTTAAGTATTTTTCTTATAAGCACTTAAAATACATTTTATACTCGTTACATAATATTTGACTTATAGGCAAAAAATGATGAGTCTACAGTGTGTATATATTGCAATTCTAATTCAATATTTAATATATTCATTTTATAATCAATGTAAATTATTAAATTGTTTACTTATCATTGTGGTAATTTATTTTGATACAATTACATTGCAAAATAATCAAATTCTTAATTATTTTACGAAACAAATACAAATACTTATTAACTTCACAAAATAATTAAAAAACTCAAATATAATGTTATCGACTTTCAAAAGTAATATTTCAGCGTGTATATTTTAAAGAATGAGTCCAACTTTTTTCAAATCTAATTTCAAGTCAATGAATATATAACTAAAAGTTCAAATATATATATTTGAATAATTAATTAATGCAAATTGTATTAATAATTTCTTTAAAAATAATATAATATATCTATATTTATGAGAATAATGCAAAATATGAAACAAATATCTGATATTTATAAATTACCGTTCCATTTAGTCTTCATTGTCACATATTTTAAACACTTTTTTAAAAATATTAATTTTGATATCCATCTCTACTCTGAGGCAAAACAGGTGGCCGACTCAAAAAATACGGAGATCACGAGTGGTTAAATATACGTTTTCTTAACTGAGCAAATATTTGGTAACGAAACGTATATTTGTTTCACTGGTTTTTAACTGAAAACACGATTTTAAGTAATATAAACGTATATTTTAAATGTAAATTATAGGTAAATCTAAAAAAAAAAAAAAAAAAAAAAATATTTTTCTTATAATTGCAATAAAATAGTATTAGTAAAAATTTTACGAATAAAAATATTACAAGAAAATGTATAATAAATGGTCGAGTTAACTATGAAATTAATAATTGAGGTGTTTATTTTTCATGCTTATAACTCCTCATGACTTTATTAAAAATATTTTTTGAGGATTTCAAAAAGTAATATTAAATGATAAAAATTTTTTTTAAATTTAATCCATATAAAATTTTGTATGTTATCTAATCCCATCAAACAGTAGATAAATTATATCATTGCAGTACAAAAGTATTAACTATGTCAATAATATTTCCTTAAATTAACTGTTTTAATTTCAGTTTTATTAACAAATATTAATATCATAAGTTTATTAATTAATAATTAATAATATAATTGACTTTTGTATATTCTATAATTTCAACATAATTTAGATGTTTTAATATATCGACCAGTGACAAGGCTTCAATTATAAAATGTAACAATGATTGCTCATAAGATTATTATGTTAATGCGTAGCTTAAACTTGATGATGTATAAATTCAATTTTTTATCAATAAGTAATAAACCTAAATTACGATTTATTTTTATTTAAAAAATATATTTCAGATTACTATTATATAATAATTTATTGTAGAATTTACTTTGAAATCTCTTCAGTTCGTATTTAATTAATAATTTTTCAGGCTAATATTACATTCAGTTATTAAACATAAAATTATTTTTCTCCAGATTTTCAAAATGACAAGTCGCAAATTCAAGCGGATAAAAGCATCATTAAGACTTCTACGACTGATAATAAATCTGAGGAGCAACAATGTGCTTCAGTGCTGGGTTCAGCGGTATTTGAATTTTCTGAATTCTCAAACTCGTCGTCGCTGCAAATCAGCGAGGAACCGAAAATGCCTGTACAACCTATGGAAGGCAATTGTCTTACAAATATAATAAAAGACACACCTCCGATAACGGATTTGAGAGTCTTAGATTCTGATGAAGATCTCGTCGACAAAGTCAATGATATATGGATGGATATAAATCTAGATGGGAGTCTTAATGCAACTAGTGTTTGTAGTGGTGTTGGCAAACTCATTGCCAGTGAGGAAAAGCAGGTACAAACTGAGAAATCTGGAAAAGTGCATAAGACGAGTCTAAGACATTTTCGTAAAAATAAAAATGGTATCGTTAATTGTACAGAGAAGCCTCTGGTAATCCAAAAAACTATCGAGACAGTAGTTCCTACTGTCCCAGAACCAGTGAAAAATAAAGATGAAAATGTCGTTGCCTTAAAATCGTTAGACAAAGAGAGAGAAATTCGAAAATCATTAGATTTGGTCACAAAAGATGTTGCTTCTGACAAACCTAGAATAAGGGCAAAATCTGTCGAATTAGAAAATAATAGCATTCATAATCAGGACGAGCTCCTTAAAGAATTCAAAAACTTAAAAAGAAAGCGAAGCATTGGTCACATACAATATGAGATTGAAATGCTCAAATCAAGTATTGTTGAGCTTCGAAATTTAAAAAATAATAATTCCAACAGTAGCAATCTTAATCAAAACGATACTAGCAGCAACAGTAATAATAATAATAATAATAATAATAATAATATTAATAATGATAATTGTACAAATGCCGTTTCGAATGAAAATTCGTACAGAAATGCTTCATTGCCAATGCTACCTGACACAAAAACTTCTCACAACTCAAGGCATACCTTTTCTTCAGTTTTTGATAATTGTAGAGAACCGAGTGTCGAGAAAACGACAGAAGAATTAAATTCGAAACAATGCGTTGATTCAGATATCAAGATTCAGTTGCCCAATATGAACTTACAGATCAAAGATAAAAAGAAGATGATTAGTAATAACGCAAGTACTACAAGTAATTCCAAAGAGGCTATTAAGATAGAAATAAATGTTTCTAGAATAGAAAGTCAGTACTCGTGTGATAATGAGGTTGTCAACAAATCGAATCAGCACTTAAATATTTCACTGCCACCGCCGAGTCCGGTCAAAATGGACTGCAAAACCTCGAAGTCGTCAATAATAGACGAAGCAGAAGCTACAAAATCATTAGATAATCATGTATTACGGGATAAAGAAATTATAGAAGAAAAGCCGCCGCCTGTAGACGAGAAACCTAAAGATGCCAAATCGATAGAAGCGACGAATGATAACGAAAAGTCACTAGCGTTCGTAAATAAAAGTGTAGAAGTTGCCGAGGATGATTGCTTTATTCTAGAAAATAATGCCAACGAAATTAGTAATAAAAAGGAGTTGGAAATCAACAACGAAGTATTAAAGAAACTCGATAAAAAGGAGGCTGACATTGAAAATGCGCTTAGAAAGCTCGATGAGTGTCGTCGGGATAGTTTTATGGGAAAAGACGATTGTTTCCAAAATAAAAGTTTCGCAGAGGTGCCAACGCCTGGCTGCTCAAAGGATCTTGATTTCAACAATTTTGACGTCGAACCTTTTGATGATAAATCTGACGACTATCTTAAGGATCTGCTCATCTCTACTGACACTAAGGACCACCATCGAAGCCACAATGGCACTAGTACTAGTAAAACCGTTGGATACTTCAATCCACTTTTCCATCTTAACGATCTTGAGAATCTGAATACTGTGCCGGTGTATACGACAAAGGACGGAAAAATCACCTACAGCCCAAATCCAAATTATACATACAGGGCCCTAATAATAGAGGCAAGGCAGCGCGAGAGTCATCTATTATTTAGAGACTTCTACGATAACAAATCTGGAATAGGTAGGAGGAGTAGACGTTATAGTTCTTCAAAATCTCAAGACGAAGTGTCAAAATTTGATTACCATAAGAAATATGGAAAATCATCTTATCATAAATACAAATCTGAGACCAAAAGAGAACGATATAGTGATGAGGCTTGCTTGTTCGAAAACTGTGGAGTAAACGAACATCTTACGGTTCTAGATAAGGAAATGGTCAGCGAAATCGAAGAATCAAGATTTAACGTCGAGCGAAAAGGAAATGACAAGAGAGAAGAAGAAAAAATTGACAATATTGGGCAGAGTAAATCTATGGACAATCGCATGCCGTCGATTATTACAGAATTAAGTAATAATAGTAATAGTAATAATACTAATAGTACTACTATTACGAATAATAGCGGTAATAATAATAGCAACAACAGCAACAATAATAAAATACATAAAGAGGAAATAGGCAATTACAAAGAAAAAGGATTTTCACCCACATTATTTATTTGCTCGCCTGCATTGCTGACAAATGAACCGATAAATAAGAATTTATCAATATTAGAAGATATTCGAGAAGATAGCAGAAAATGTTCAACGCCAGAACGAGAAACTGACAATAATTTTAAAGGCGGACAAAGGTGTATTGTTGATTTGCAGAATTTAAAGGATGACATTCTAAAGAAATTGAACGATCAGGATCAGGCGCATAGCGTATCTCGCATGGATAAATTCAAATCTCATGAGAGCAAGATTGTTTCAGTGGAAACTAAAGATAACGCAAAAGAAAATGAAAAACAAGACGAGAGTCTTAATAAGAAGGATACAAGTAATGATGGTAGCATTTCAAAGACAATTGCTAGTAAGATCGAAAATAATAAGTCAGAAGCAGAACTGAGAAATTTGACTTGGAAAAACGAGTTAGAAAGCGCAATCGGACACGACACACCGGATGCGCCAAAAATAAATCAAGAAAATTTAACGAAGGATTCGTCGATAATTGATAAGTGTGAAACGGCAGAGAATGTCTCAATAGTTACGAATATAAAAGTAGAGCAAACAGTGTTATTAGATGATACGGAAACAATAAATACAAAGAACACTGTAGATGAATTTACTAAAGAAGAATCTCTAAAACCAATAGACTTAAAGACAATAAAAAATAACGCTGAATCGCCAGAAACGGTTGAATCAAAAATAGAAGAAGATACATTGGGCAATTATAAACTATTAGAAGATAATAAACCATTGGAGATTAAAACAATGGAATTCAAATCTGCCGAATTAAGCAAAAATGTTGCAAAAGCAACAGAGTTAATTAAGAGCGAAGTGAAATTTTTGGAGCCGCCTAACCAAAGTAAAATTGAAAAAAGAGAAGTTGATAATATTGAATCCTGCTCAATTCAAACGATACCTCCAGAAAATATAAAGCCAGTTGAAAAGTGCTTAGAACTCTCGGATATTAAAGTTCCATTAAGCTCTAATAAAAAGGAAAAAGACGACCTTGAAAACAATAAGGTATTATTTGATGTAAATAAGAAAGAAGAAGAAGTTATTACAAATACGAAAGCTTCGATCAGTTTAAATGAAAAGAAGCACGCATCGACAGAAAAGGAATCCACGGCCTTGAGCACAGAGAATAACGCCAAAAGTTTTGGCTCGGAAACTTGGTTCAGCCTTCCGTGTTCAATCGATAAGAGTAGTTTTTCTTCCGAATTGTGCGATCACTTTATTAAGCAAGAAAAGTTGCACGCCGCACGCGATGACGCTACTGTGAGAACCGTACCAAAGCTCGTTATTCGTAAAAGCGATAAGAACCCAATATTTTTTTCAAAGACCAAATCCATAGATAATAACTACGACGATTCGAAGAGGGATCTCCAGGAGATCGTGAAGAGTCCTGTGCATCCGAAAATACCTAAGATGATCATTCGAAACGCGAGATCGCGCCCTACCACTCCGAGCATCGAGGAGATATCTGAGGTTTCGGATTCGCCCTTCATCGAAACCGAATTGAAGCCTCTGAAGGTCAAAATAAAACTCGATGATAAAGGCGAGCCAATAGCGCACAGGTCCCAGAGTTCGTGCGACTCTACGGAGGCGAAGGTGCCGAAGATGAAAATAAAGCTCGAAGAGAAATTACCACGGGTCGTGATAGAAACCATTGATCTGAATAATCTGGATCAACAAAAGACCGTACCAAAGATGAAAATAACCAATGTTAAAGGCTCGTTGCCAAAGATAATGGAGAAACAGTTTGTAATAGATGATGAAAAATCTGATTCGAATTCTTCTTTCTTAGAGAACGATAGTTTCAGAATAAAAGAAAAAAGTAGTTGTAAGGTACGAATTAAAAGAAATTCTCCAGCGTATTTATCGTCTTCTGAATTTTCTCAAAAACGAAGCAGTTCGGGCATTTCTTCCCAATCTAAGAAAGCGAAGCGTTCGCCTAAAGAAGAAGTGCACCTCGATCCGAATTCGGAGGATACCCAATTTTTGTTGGAGAACGAGTATAAGCAAAGAAATAATAGCAACAGCTGTTGCAGTAACATATCGACAAAAATTCCAAAAGTGATAATAAAAAGGACATCGCCTAGTGCAGAATTTAAGTGCGAGCTAAGCAAAGAAGCGATTGTTAATGCCCAACCACAGGTTGTGCTTAGGAGGTCTTGGGTATTGGATTGTATGGCTAAGGATCTAAGGCACATGAAGCTCGTTGTGAAAGTAGCACCTTCGAAACAAGAAATTAAGAAAGACAATAAGCCGGAGTCCAACGAATTACAATGGGAGAGGTTGGTAATTTTTTTAATTACAAATTTGTTTATCAACGATACTTCTTTCACCGTTGACGATTCGACTAAAATTTTTTAATATTATTCCTTGTCACCATTTCAACTCTCTGTCATAATTAATACGGACAATATAATCAAACGCAATGCCGATGATCTCAAAAAAATTTATTCGCCAATACCAATGGTAGCTGCGACCTTTATCAGTATTAAAAGTAAATCTTAATAGGTATTATTTTAATTGGAAAAAATTTCAAATGAAAACTGTAGAATTTTTTATAAAAATTAATTTGATTTTATTGATAGTGATTATAAAATTTAATTAACTACATTATTATTCAACCTATCATTCAACGGTTACCGATATTCTGAATATACGGATTTATTTTACGATTAACTAGGCAACCATAATGTCATTCCTTTCCATAATATTAATTTTAAAATAGAGTCAAATTATATACAGAGAAAAAAACAACGAGCGATAAAGGATTAATAAATCTTACTATAAGAAATGACGAATCGCGCAGAACATTTTCTTTCTCGTCCGTAAAGTCAATGCGATTTTTATACGCAGGTTCATTTCGGGCTTGAAAAAACGTCGTGAGCTGTCCAGATCTAACTCTACTTCTGATTTAAATCGCTTATCCCAACCGAAGATCAAGCGACGCAGAACGTCAGATTACACAACTGGTACATTTGACTATTCAAATTCAGACTCTTGTACCAGATTCGACTTTATGAAAAAGAAATGCGACGTTGAGACGGAAGTTTCGAAGCACACTCGCAGGGCTTCGTTGAACTTGGCATCAGAGGTACATTCTTTCAGTACGGTAAAATCATACTGGAAATCTCTGGATGAGAACATGAACAGTAAGAGTAGAATAGACTTTGAAAACGAAGAGCAGACGTTTATCGATGATAGGCCCGCACTTTTCGCGAATAACAAGAAATTGGAGACTATTAGAGAAGCGAGTAACTCTTATAGTTCCGAGTGTCTCGATTTGAAGGACAAATCATCGATTGAAAAGTGTCAAAGTAATTTGATGGGTGTGCAAACGACAGGAGAGAATAGCGAGCTCTTAGATAAAGACGTGGATGTGAGGGAGGAAGAGATCGATGGCACTTTGGACGACTTCGATACCAACGAGAGCTCAATTATCAAAGTTGAGTCCTCGGACGAGAGTCAAACGACGATCGAGATACTGCCAGTTTCGCCGGACCTTAGCCAGGAAGTCGACACTCATCAGAGAAAGGAGGTTATCGAGGAAGAGCGAATTTACAGCGAGGATGCTGTGCCGATGCACTTCGATTACGAATTGGAGGTTGGCGAGGGGGCAGTCGATCCGCTCGAGGTTCCTATGCCGTGCTTAGAGACTGAAGCTGACAAAGGGCCAAGCTCGATTGAGCAGACTGCGGAACCATTGGTGCAAGAACAATCAGGTATGCGTTATCTATTGCCAATATAAACAAATCGATACGCGTGCTTGTGGGGTTTTTTTTTTTTTTTTTTTAATTTTTATACGTAAACGTCCTAAAATACATTGAATTGATCCTAACGACGTTTCATGCTTAATGATATACGAAGATAAGAAAATTGTATTTTATACGGGTTGAATTATTAAAAGAGTTACTTACATGATTTGTTTTCACAATTTTTTTTCACTGTTATACTTCCCGTGTTAAAAATTGATCTAATAAGATATTAAAATTTTTATATTCAAATTCAATACAAACAATCTCTAACCTTCTTGTTGTTCGGAGCTCGGACTTACTCTTTCCTGTAGTCTTTCTCCTTTTACTGCCATTGAAAACAAATAGATTCTTCGTTTTCTTTTTTTTTTATGTGACATCATCAGTCTGTGTTGATCTTTACTTTTCTCACTAGCTGTATAGTCATCAATTTACTCAATGTCTGTCGAGCACATGCTAAAAACTTTTATTACCTGAGAATTGCAATAGCGCGTAATTTGCAAAATCAGTAAAAAATTTATCGCTTCTCTAAATTAAATTTTAAATCTCAAAAAAGTAAATAGGAAATTAACAATTAAACTTTAAATTATGCTTTGATAAAATATTCAAAAAACTAATTTAGCACGAGTTAAAAATTTCGATTCACAATCTTTGCTATATTTTATTACATTTACATTAAAAAACATTTCATCTCGTATGTTTATTAAAATAAGACAACGATAGTATTTCAAAAATATAAATTTTAAAGAACTTCTTTAATGAAACGAATATTTTAATGATCGGTACTCAATTGATAAATACAATTACATTTATAATAATTAATAATTACTAAGTAGGAATATTTTATAATTAAATTAAACTTGGCAGTAATATTTATATATTTAAATCACAAGTGCCAATTAAATCTATTTATTTACGATGGAATATAACGTATCAATGATACGTTTATGTTAACATTTTTATAATTCAAATATTTTTCAATGCATAATGAACATCGCATGTAGTCAAGTAAGTAAATTAAAACAAGTTGTATCTTCTTATGATGGAAATTAATTAAGATTTTTGCAATGCACATAAAATAAATACACTGCAAAAAAGATGACACTTTTAATACGTGATGTAATTCCTTCTTTTTTTTTTGTAATTTCTTGTATAAATAAATACTAATCATTTATCAAGTACTCGTTCGATTTAAATTTCTACGCAAACATTGTTTTGAATAACAACCATTTTAAGGTGTTTCATAATCCGTCTTTTCACTTATAAGCACGATTGCTTATGTTATTGACAACTCCTCCATAAATATTTGCTCATTGCGTTTTCATACTAAACAAAGACATTTTTTTTCTTTTCCTTTTATTTTATTTTTTATTTTTTTTTATTTTTATCAATCTTGCACAGCAATCGAATGTGCGTTGGGCAACGTCGCGCTAAACGAGGAAGTCCACTTAATCAACAATGAATCGGATGCCCCTGAGAATCCTTTCAAATCCGAGAACTCCACGTCGAATTCGTGCAGCGACGACGGGATACCCGTCCAAGGATTGGCGGACGAGGCCTCGTCAACGTGCACTAGCCTAAACAATGAGCTGTATCCAAAGAACGGCGAGATCGCCGATAATACGAATTCATTGTCCAACTCCCGCGAGATGATAAGCCCGGAGGAGGACGAGGATAATTCGAAGTTTAGTAATGGTAGCGCACCCTGTTCCTATTCCGATTTACTAGTCAAAAAGGTACTCGCCGCTAAGGAGACACTTAAAAAGTACCTTGGCAATTTGTCGAGTGGCAGCGGGGAAACGTGCAATACCGCCGTCTTTAAATCGAGCTCCACCAACTTCGAGATAAGTAATCAGGAAACGTATGATAGGAGATATTGCACGGCAGCAAATTTAAAACACAGGTACGGCATTAGATCCATTCCCAATGATTTTTCAAGAATATTGACTATGGCAATCACGAGCTTTAATAGAATGTTGCACATTATAGGATGAAATTAACTTTACCTACCTATAGGATGCTTCGAACGTAATTTATTTTAGATATTTCCTAGTGTTGCGATACGATTCATATTGATTTATTTTAATTATCTCATTCTTAAATATTATATAAAACATACGTATTTATTATTACATTTATTATTACATACTATTACATTTACACACACATTTATATATGTGTGTATAAATAATTTTTTGCTCTCATCAAGTAAAACAGAATGAAAAATAAACAAACAATTGCATTATTATAAATATTTTGAATCATTTTTATTGATATTTGTAAATTTTAAAAGTGAAATTTTGAAACTGTATCAAAATCTGAAATTTCCTTATCACTAGTTTAAAAAATAAAGTAAATGTTCACGAAAAATTACATTACATTAATTAAGGTTTACAAGTTCTTAAATATGTTTATATATGCTACATATAACTTTTATTGTACTGTAGTATATAAATTGGAATACATCAAATTTTTTTTTTGTTATCTATATTTCTAAAAATTAGTAAACAAAAACATAGTTTTATATTTCATTATATATCCAATTAAATATTAATGTAGAACCTATATTGTTATTTTGAAAATTTTATGTACTTTTCGAGTATTTGATAACCATTAAAAATGACTATCGATAGTATGAGATAATTTAAAATTACAAGCAAATTTTAAATAATAATTCGACGAAAGTTAAACGATCATTTTAGTATTGAATTAATATCGATTCAAAATTTGGTCGAAACTTTTTTATTCAAATATCATGCAGGTATAAAGATAAAATTTCCAAATACCTTTTTTTCAGGGAGAAGAAGAGAAGAACGAATCGAGGCAAATCCCGAAGCAGCGAAACTCGTGTCTCACATAATTCATCTTCCTCTTTAGAAAACAATGATAATGCTTCTTCAAATCGCCTTGAAAATAACAAATCCCAGGAGAACGCCTCGGATCCCAGCAAAGTTAACCACCATTCGAGCAGCAAGTCCTCGCAAATGAAATCCTACAAAATTCCTAGAATCTCAAAATCTCAGGTTGATCCGCTTACCCACGCGGTCGAGGAGAATTTGCGCCAATCAAGGCAAAGGGAAAAGGCGGAGGACAAGGGCGAGATGATCTCAGGGCGTGAAATCTCCGGGACTCCACCAGTGATAACGAATACGACAAGCCACGAGGAGGTTTTAAATAACAACCTCGTCGAACAAGTGCCTAAGAGGGTGGAAAATGTGATATCGAGGTCAGACGAAGCTAATCTCATCTCAAAGGCCAAGGCTGTGCAGTTCAATCCTGAAATGACTATATCAAATATCGTTCGGGAATTGGTATTTCATGATAAGGTAATATTTTATCATTTATTGGGTAGCTTTATGTTACATGTACAGTCTAACTATTCGTATACCGAGATTGTCGCGTGTGTAAGAATTTCAAAAAATTGCAAACATTTAATTCTCTCCGTACAGATCCGCGAGTAACATTTATTTCGTTTCAATTATTTCTATCAAGTTCCATTAAGCGAGCAGAGTCAATGTTATAGAGCAATTTTTAAAAATTGATTATATTATAACAAACAATAAAACAAATATAAATATAACTTTGAAATAACATTAAGCGTAACGTCGCTCTATGAACAATCAAAGGAACAAATAATAATAACGTAAAACAGAAGGCATCTATGGATTATTATTATTATTATTATTATTATTACTATACTGGGTATTATAGGGTTAAGAATAAATATATTTTTATCAGAAGATATTAATTTTTCTATCCATGCACTTTATCGAAAATGGTCTGGCACTCAATACTTCCTCTCTTACGCACGTGTTATCGTGCATCGAACTCTCGATCATTGTCTAAATTTTCCTGTTGCCTGATCAGCACAATTCGGCTGATGGTCATTCAATGGGATTTCCAACTTGGGTAACCGGAAAAGGTACGCCTTATGCCCTGACGTCGCTAGGGCACCCCCAATTATTTACATTAAAGCACACGCACTATTGGTTTAAACTTACTAACATGTAACCTACGGTACTGAATCATTACTCCACTTTGAAAACTTTGATTGATGATAATTAGGAACATTGCGTAGGATTACGAAAAATTTATTTCGTCGAAAATTTTTCTTTTTTACAAAAACTTTTCAATAGAACACTTTATCGCGTGTAAAAAATAATAAATTATTTGAATTTTTGCTCGTACTATTTTTATGATGTAAAAAATTTTGATTCGAACATTCTTCGTTGTGATTTAAAATTAATCAGGATGCAAATCAGAAATATGCAGTTATTTTACATTTATTTAATATACATTTACGTAGCCGTATTAAAAGAAAATTTATAACCATTTTCACGTCTAAATTAATAAGCGCAATTACATATATAATGAATTCTTAAGCAAAATAATATTAAGTATTTGGTTTTCAAGTGTCATTGTTATCAATATATTATTCTTACGAATGACAAAAATAAATACTCCGTGTATGTGCATATCTATTTAAAATTTATCATACTTAAGAATGAACTGATTTGTACTTTTTTCTTCGTATATTATATTATAGTAAATTATTTTTTTTAATAATAAATGAACGTCGTATGTAAAATCAGATTTTTATGTGCGTGCAATTGCTTGTGCGAGAATCAACAATAAAACGTACAGTAAATATCATTATTGGTATGTGGAATGATTTTATTTTAAGCTGCAGGAGATAGTACGAATTATTTTTATGCATAATTTCAATAATTAAAAGTTATTTCTGTTATATATTATGCAATAAAAATATTTTCGAAACACGGCATCAATTGCTTTTAAACTTTACTATTGTCAAAAAATATAATACAATAAAACAAGCGGTTAAATTAACTTACCTTTAATATTTTTATGTAATAAAACAAATATTTAAAAAAATATTTAAACTAACCTTTGCAAAAGCGAATTTTCTAACAATATCGAATTGTATTTAAAACTAATGCATTGTGCGTTAAATTTATTTTGCTGCTTTAATATATGATAGGTATTTAGTGTTATTTAATATGACAAATAAAAAATATTTAAACAAAAATAAGTTACAGTAAAAAATACATATTAAAACCTAATGAAATCGCTACAGGAATTAATGATGATCCTATTGAAACTAAAAGCTCATAACTAATTATTGATAAATCCATTAAGCTTGCTAGCTAAATAAATCATCTAAGACTAAAATTTATTAATACGTGTATGTTATAGCTAAAGCTTTGTAGAATTTCAAATCGATGGTTGTTACTTTATTCTAGTTGTAAGGAGCGCCTCATCCCCCTTAAGCCCATATAAAGTGAATAAATCGTTGTTATTTTTTATTAAAAGTACATATTCCGCGTCGAGTAAAATAGTTTACGCTTCTATGATTTGGTCTGGATTTGTTTTTATCGCGCCGATACGATTGATATTGTAAAAAAAAAAAAAAAAAAAAAAACTTAACGAGACCCGATTAAAAAGCGCGTCACGATTATTCTCACTATTCAATTCTGACCGCAACGACGATGTACCATTCGAAATCGGCACAATCGTCCATAGAACGAAGAGCCTCGGAATTTTTTAACGAACTGCCCGGGGCATGAGATCCAGCCTGAAAAGTGATAAAGCGCCGAGGCCCTTATCTCGGCCGATTAATAATCGCGATGGGGCATACGCGCCGGCGGAAGCTCTCCGAGCGCGAAAGCGCGGGTCATTGGCTCTCGGCATAATCGTATCCCTCGAGACTTCGGGAAGCGGCTCGATTCCTCGCGGCTTTGGAAGCCGGGCTCGGAGCTCGGGCCCCACCCCCCGAAAGCCCCCGAGTGGAAAAGCCTCGTAACGCCGAGCGTGTGTTTAGGCGACGATAAGGCACCGGAGGTACTGCATGCTCTGCGAGCGCTGGTTCCCCTCGACGCTCCGCCACCGGAGGCACTTGTCCGGCTATCAGCATCGCCACACGGAGCTGACGCAGCGCCGGGCTATACACATGCTGTTCCTCATCTTCACCGGGCAGCTCTGTCCGAAGCTTCTGCCGCCGAACGTGGTGAGGACCGACTGCGTGCCCGGGGAGCTCACGCCCCTGCAAATCGCTGTACAGGTGAGCTCGACTCGGGCCCTTCGATAACGTCTGGCGCTGGATCCCCCCCCCCTATCTTTGGGGCAAAGGACTCCCTGGCCTTTTTAAATGACTCTTTTTTTTCTTCTCTTCTTTCGGATTCGAGCCTCTCGATCCAACCCCGCTAACGCTAATTGACCTCTTACGTTTTCAGGATTTCGCTACGGCCTTCGACGGCGTACAGCAGATTTCTGGCAAGCAGGACAATGAGAATAAAAAATAATGCTAGACAAACATAAGATAGGCTGCACTCGAGTTTCTTCTGAGCATTTGCAGTGGATTTTCGCACGATATAATGAATAATTGTTATGAGAACGAGTTAAAGTGACTCTGGATGCAAAACTAGAGAGGGTTCAACCAAATTGTCTACCCATTAGTCATGCATCTCAGTTCTTTTTAGCGCCAAAGACTTTTTTGAATCAGGAGAGGGTACCTTATACATATATATATATATATATATATATATATACACACACATATACATATAAGCACGTATAAATATATATGTACCCGCGTATGTGTATATTGTACGTATGCATATGTGTGTGTATGTGCCAGCGTGTGTTTTTGTTTTTATAAATAAGTACAGAGATATATACATATACATATACATATATATATTTATATTTATATTTATATATATATATATACATATATATACACGCGTGTACATGTGTGGACGGTTGGGTGTTTGTGTACGTATGTATGTATGTATCTACATATGTATATATACATTTATAAATGCATAAATATATACAGGCTAGATTGTTTTTTGTGCTCCGTGCGCCCACGAAGATAAGGTAAGGCGCTTTCGACTTGTACAAAGCCGTTGTATTTCGAATTAACGATTTGTAAACTAGAATGAATGGATCGTTCGTTGCTTAAACGGAGAGATTAAAAAGGGAGAAAAATAAATAAAATTTTATTTATATTATGAAAGAGACTTATACATATTATATATATATTTATATATATATATATATAAAAGAAAAGAATCTGCAAGATATATATGTATATTGTATTCAAATTTCACACACATTATCGCATTATGTAAATACAAATACACGAGTCGTAAGTCGTAGACACATAGATGTATTTGTATAAAATAAAAAAGTAATAGACATATCTCTTTTTGTAATGAAGATAATATAAAAATAATGTCAGATTTAAAACAATAAAAGCAGCAAAAAAGAAGAAGCCTGCAACGATCAAAATATTTTTTTCGAACAATATATGTGTCAAGTTTCAGAATTTCTTTGCTGTTTAAAAACAAACATTAAAATCAGTAAAAGGCAGTGCCTTATCGTGCTTTAGTGAAATGTACAAAGAGAAAGTAAACATTTATTTTTGATCTCGTAATTTGTTAGATATATTTATTATTATAAAAATCGATTTTCCAAAAAAAAAAAAAGAAAATTACAGAAGTATAAAGTGCATTTTAAAAACGAAAACCTGCGATTTTTGATCAAGTATTTTGCGATAAATATACATTAAAAATTCTTGCTAACACTTGCATTGAAGAATCTAAATTTTACCTCCTCTTTTTCCGTATCTTTTTATCGAAGTTTTTAATTAAAAAAAAAACATTTGATAAATAAAAACACCGATACACGTATTTACCGCACGAGTGCCTTAAAGTACACCCAACAGTATTCATTCGATTGAGTTATGTATGTATATGTAGATATGCATGCATATAAATATATATAAATATATATAAATATATATATATATATATATATATATATATATATAAAATATGATCATTTGAGCGTGCAGTGTTTATGTACATTAACGGGTGATATAATATCAAAACATACACATAAATTATATGTCCATTCGTGATCACAATTCTCTTGCATATCAATATGCATAAATTAAAACAGAAATATAGAAGAATGATATATATATACACATAAAAGAGAGAAATTATGTGAAGTATACGTCGAAATGCAGTTATATGCAAATTTTCTTTGTAATAGGATACCTCACGTTCTCTGTACCCTCGAGACGTTAGGGGATACTACGTATACTATGTGAAATTGTAAAAAATCAATGTGTGTTCTATGTGCCTAATATTTTATGAGTTCTAACATATATATATATATATACATACACACACACACACACAAACATATATATATATATAAATAAATAAATATCTATATTTAAGAAAATGTTCTTATAAATATTGTATATCACGTGTAAAAGCAGCGATAGCATCAAAGCAACAGAAAGAAAAAGTAAAAAATACGTTGAAGCGTCTCGAAGTAAATTCATTTAATTGCTTCTATGGAAAATCACACGAGTGCTATTGATTTTGTTCTTGATTGTGCGATTATGTCAGGCACAATAGAAATTAGAAATTAATGGTAAAGCTTCAAAATGATGCTATTAAAAACACGAGAATGAAAAGGCTTCTACACAAAAATGAAGTCATATCTATTATTTAAGAGTAATACCACCTTGACTTCCAATACCGTAGGATATAATTATTTCAAGTACGTGTCGTTTCACTTCTTTTACTTTCTTTTTACGTTTTCATCATTACCTTAAACATTATAGATTTGTACAAATTTGTATGGCATCACATGTATTACACCTATATTAGTTATCGAATGCAAATTGAAAGAGTATAACTTTGATTTTGCGATTAAGTAGAGTATAATTCTTTTGTGTGTATCTGATAATGAATGCATGGTCTAAATAGCGTCGATGAATAGTAAAAACAATTTGCAAATATTTTCTTTGCGGTATTGTAGATATGTGAGTCACCATCTCGATTACACAATTTAAGATGTGTATTATTAAATTTAACGAGATCTTTCCTACATTAACAGCAACCTTGATACAATTGATTTTCTCTTTAAACAAATCCATATTTAAAAATTAGTGCGCAGCTAATTTCAGGGGTATGATGTGAAGTAATTAAAATATTATTTTTTTTTTTTATTATCGAATAGTCTTTATTTATTAATTTAAAACTAATACCAAATAACAATTTAAAGAGTATACGTTGTTACAGACTTTTTAAAATAACACGTGACTTTTTACTAAGAAAGCTTAACTAAATTTCACTCAATACCGATGACAGTATGGTTGTAGTTATGTTTAATGACTGCAATTTAGTGTTACTTAAAACAAATTAACATATTACGAATGTGTTTAAATTTTCGCGTTATATTACATCAACTTAAACATTACTTATTAAATTAAATTATTAATGTGATAAAAAAATTTCAAGTAAAATTTTTAAATAGTAAAAAATCTTTTTAATTTGTTTTTTAATATTTTTGTAAATTAAATTTAAAAAAAAAAAATTTCAACTTGTACTAATTTATATAAAAAAATATCATTTTTTTCTAAATGTTCCTTTAAACCGTGTAAAATTTTAACTATGTGCAAATATACGTCTTGATTTTTTTATGCATTTCAATGAAGTCAAAAACATCAACTAAATATATTAATTTTTAAATGAAACAATATATATATTGGAATGAATCATCAAAATAATATTTTCATCAAACGAAAAAAGATTTTCTATAAGTTTCGAAGAAAATGTTAGATTGTCTGAAAAACTAAATAATGTTTTGAAATAATTAATTCTTAAATATGAACTTTTGTCATTTTAAATATTTTCATTAATAATAATAAAATTTGTTTTTCCAAAATTAAAATTTATCACTATGAATATAAACTGTATTCACAACATAATCGAAGTAAATTTATAATTAATAACCGAAATTTAAAAAGTGCATTTAAACAATTTTATGCAAATTATTTATTTAAATACAATTATTTAGTAAAATATTTCGATCCAGTATTTCAATTTTAATACTTAATATATCTACAATTCATGTCTTGGATATATAATAGTATCTATAGGATCTACGTATTACACTATTCATTGACGCTGCTTATCTGGGACTAAGAATTATGAGCTGTGAATTTCGAATACATATAATACACCATATAAAAAAAAGTAAAAGATACGAAACCTAATTATAAATAAAAAGGTGGGAACAATAGGTTTACGATACACTGTTTTCATTTTTAGATAAAAAGATAGAAGTCTACGTGTTACCTAAAGTTTGTTAAGTTTTTTTTTTTGTTATTAAACATTGCATTAGTTTATAATTTATTTTAAATACAATGTACGTCGAATCATTATTTTCCAATTAGAACCATGTTTATTAAATTTTGAAGACATTAAGTTGTAAAATGTATGAATTGTTATAGCAGTATTGACGAATTTCATTGACGGTCGAAAATTTTTATACACCAGACTATGAATTTTGAAAATAAGTGCAATATAATGATGCTGCTTAATAAAATAGAATGACTTTGAAGATATATTTATATGAATTTTTAATATTTGAAATAAGCTAGAAACAGATTCACTTTAAAAAGTGTAGAGGATAAAAAAGAAGAACTAATAGCCAAAAAATGTTATGATTACCAAAAAAAAATATAATTAACGTTTTATTTTTCAATTATATTCTGAAAAGGATTTATGAAGAAAAATTGAAACTTAGTAATTTACATAAAAATTGTCACACTATGCGATTTTAAAAAATTTATAATGAATTCATAAATTATGAATTTTAATAGGTGATAGTGTTCTGATTTCCAATCCTCACTAAATATTACGTAGTAAATAATTACCATTATAATTTATAAATTTTATTTTGTTTTATTGTAATATTTTGCCTATTATATATGATATTTTGTCTTATTGATACTGCGAATTAAAACATTTTAATGCGAATTAGATACAATCTGCGAGCATCCCAAATGTAATTAAACGCATCGCTCTTATTTTTAATATATATATATATATACACATACATATATATATATATATATATGTATGTATGTGTAAATGTATATATATATATATATATATATTTACGAAAAGTTCGCACTTTGCTCTAAGTCATTTATAAGTAAAGAGTTGAAACTATTGTTGACATATATCGTTTCCTTTATAGTACCCGAAAAGTCATTCACCAAACTGTGATTTGCTCTTTGCTAAGTGCCGAATGGAAACGAATCGAGCGATGCGTTATGAAGTTTTTATTATTGCCAATTAATCATGTTTTTATTGATTTAAAAATATTGAAATTTTTAATCACATATACACAATTTGCGAAAGATAATGTAATATAACACGGACTACGACTGCGACTGATAACAAGCAAAGTATATTAAAATGTACTTATTCGAATTTATTTATAGAATATTTTAAAAGATTCTTTCCAAGCCTATATAAAAATATAGAGTTATTTTTATTGAGTACCAATATAAAAATTTAGTAATTTGAGCATTTATATGAGTCGATAGTTCCTTGTTATAAAATCTAACTTAATTTGTTTAAATAATTAATTCATTTTTTAATTACAAAATTTATATTTCTTCTGGTGGAAATATTGTAAAAATGAGTTTGCAATTTGTGAAGGAAGTCTCGCAAATGGAACGTAATTTTTCTTTATTTTTTAATGAGTAAATACATTAAGTCTATAAATGAGAAAATTCGTTTTGAAAAATATAATAACAATTATTACGATTGTAAAATATTTTTATTTTTATTAAACTTTCTAAATAAGCGTCGATTTTATGTTTTTAAGTGTACAAATGATATACATTTAAGTTATACGACTGTTGTGTGAAAATATTTCCACTGGTTTTAAATTTCTCGATTCATTTTTACATTCCCATTTTACATCACGCTAGCTAATATTCATAACGAATTACACTTTTGATTATATTTTAAGTGCAGACTTTTTAAAATTTAAGTATAACTTTTTGTAAAGGCAATTGTATTGCGCAAATGTAGTTGACAAAACTTATTACGGTACATTGTACGCGTCACATTTGGGAGTATTTTTAACTAGGAGAGCGTCTATCCGATTATACCCTATATTTCTTTCATCTTTGGGATATGTAATAATTGTGTCACTAGTTTTTAAAAGTAGTTCAGTTTTTTCGTGCACATGCGGGAAGAAGACACACTTTAAACATACTTGTCGCTTCTACGCTACATTTTTTTCTATGCGAACGTGTGATGATTTTCTCTATTTTATTTTTGCGATGATGTCCATCGAAAAAATGCGTTTTGTGCGTGTGATGAAAAAGACTTGTATTTGTTAATGTCGGCTTGTCGCACTATTAAACAAAACATAGAATAAAAATACTGGAAAATATTCACTTTCTACTGTATTTATACTTGCCCCATGCCTTTTTTTACTGCTTTACATTTATTACGTGGGGTTTTATTGTAAAGATTTTTATTTTGTAATATATCTTACAACGTGAAATCTATGATCTTTAATTTTTGAGCAACGTAAATTAAACTTTATCATTTTACAATGATAAATCTTTTTTAAATTAAAAAATTGTTTAATAATATCATTATTATCATGTATACAAAATTTAAATCGATGTATTTTAGATGCACAATAAAACCGAAGGAATGCTTAGATACTAATGCTTAGATTAAACTACTTTTAAAGAAGTCATGAATTTTTTATAAAAAAAGCCTTGAATATTTTAAAATCAGATTGAAACAAATAATTCCTCCTTTATCAATTATATAGAAAAAAGCTTGCTCTTTTCTATTTTATTCTTTTATTGGTATGTTTTTCTCTTATTCAAACATACGTAAAATGAATGAGGTTTTTAACAATGAAAACTTTTATTATTCTAATTCGAATTTATGTAGAGAAAAACAAACAAAATTAAACGAAAATATTATCGTTTTACATTTGAAAATACACAAAGGATTTTAAATTGATCATAGAAAATTTTCTCGTTATTGAATATAAATATTAGATTTTAATGGATTAAAAAAATTAAAAAAATGTTTTCATCGAATAATTTATTATATCAACATATAAGGTCGCATAAAATATAATATTTCTACATTTAAATTCATATAAACACATTAATACTTTTATTTTGAATGATATTTAAGACTGAACTACGAAAACTGATACAAAAATCCTCATCAAAATAATAGTCACCAGCACGCAAGTGAGAATAATTGTTAAAAATTATTATTAACAGAAATACGAGTAATTTATTTATTTAATCATCAATGCAGGAAACACTGCATGCAAATCGTGCGATTCGAGACTTTAGATATTGTCTGTGGGCTGCCCAGCAGATTAGAAAAAACCTGTCGCATAAATAAAATTTCAAACCAATAAATTCGATGAAAGTCGAACCAGCAGCGGCCAGTAAGTTAATCATCATCCCCACTTTCCTTTCAATTACCGACGTTGCAGGCTTACGCTTAATGTGGGCGGATGAATTCATCTCACGGACTCACGCCGTTCGTTATCACATTTTCAATAATGTAAATTAAAGATAAAGTCTTGTAATATTTTGACACAAATATTCAAATTTGCAAAATACCTCGATTAATGCTCAGTCTAACGCTTCCCGTCAATTTTTAGCCTTGATATCAACAATTTGAATTAAGTTTGAGTTATACATTGGAAAGCCGGAAAATTTTCATTGCTGCCAAGAGAAATGGAGACGTCATTGTCAAGTGCGAAAGCTAAGAAAAAATTTCGTGGCTAGCCGTAGAGGATTTTACAAAAATCGAATGCTTTAAATATAGAAATTAGGGAAAATGGCACCTCCGCCTGTTGTTACGGGGATATCCCCGAAGGAAGGACCACCAGGTACTCGAATAACGATTCGAGGAGAGTTTCTTGGCACTAAAGCTCAAGATCTTATAGGTTAGCCTCAACTGTCATTTTATTGTTTTCTTTTACGAATTTATGCAATATTTGATTATTTGGATTACAACAAAGAAGTGATTTTACATTTTAACAATACATGCAAATATATGTTTTTTTCTTTCAATGTTTTTCATAAGAGTTCTGTAGAAAAAAATTGCCTGTAATAATTATTCTATTACAAAATATTGCATGTATTCGATTGATATTCTCTGTTGCATTTTCCCAAAAAATTTATTCCATTCGCTACAATTGCTTACCTCATTTGATTACTTTTTATGATTATAAAAAAAATTAATTTAAATGAAAAATAACCATAGCAATTATATCTTAGGCCTTACAATATGTGGGTGTAATTGTACATTGTCAGCTGAGTGGAAATCACCTAACAAAATCATCGCCAGATCTGGATCCTGTAAAGGTAGGGGTGATATAATTGTAACAACTAGCAGCGGTGGTCAAGGAACTTCTACAGTACAATTTAGAGGATATCATGAAACTATTGGCCCTATGAAAGAATCTGCTGTGTGGGTAGAGGAGGCACCGGTACAAAGTTTTGCTTGGGGTAGGAGAGCATTATCACCGACAAACTATCAGCAAGAAGATCCTTTAGGTCTTAGCGTTGAAGGAGATGAGTAAGTAATTTCTTAAAAATGATCAGTCAAAACTTTTATTATCAATTACTTGTACTATTTTCCATTTTTTAAATAGCTGTTATACCTTTAAATGAATAATTGTTGTTGCAGAGCACTTTTATTAGCTATTAATAGAAACTTTTAAATTTTAATATTTATAATTTTTCAGAATATATGTATTAATTTTTAAATTCTTTCAATATTCCCAATTTTTTTTCTTTTTAAATTTTTTTATTTTGAAAATTTGATAGATACATTTTTTTTAATTTGTCTTAAATTATTTAATTTAAGAGTAAATAGTGAAAATTGGAAATAAATAACAATAGTTATCTTATTGAAAACATTTATGTAGCTTGATAACAAGATTTTTTTTTTTACAAGAAAAAAATTCCCTGAAGACGAATTGTTCGAACTTTTTGGAGATGCTAGTGGTGAATTAACCAGTGAAAAATTTCATCCAGGAATGTTCCTGCTGCAACATCATCATGCAACTTCTTTAGATGACCTTAAAGCAGGTTTAGCGTATCTTCGACGTAAAGTTAATTCTCAAAAAGAAGGTCAACTTTCATTTTTAAAGGTATTAAATCTGTTTTTCTCAAGAAGTAAAAATATAATTGATATTACCATTGGTGGTTAAATGCTTATAATATTAATTTTGTTTTAAAATATATTGATCCTTTAATATTTTTCGTAATTTTTTTATAAGTATTTTCATTATTATTTTCAGGCAAATGTTGGATCAGTAATGGAGCAGCTTGATACAATTGTGCTTTTAAAAGATCAATTTGAGGCTGATGTAAAGAAGTATGGCCCGAATCCTATGGAAAAACTTGAAACTGAAATTAATGAATCCATGAAGGAAGCCAATAAATTATTTGACGATGTTTTAGCTAGGCGAGATAGAGCGGATGCAACACGAAATGCATTATCAGTAATGCAGAGATACAAATTTCTATTTTGCATGCCTATTAATATAGAAAGAAATATAAAGAAAGGAAATTATGATCTTGTAATTAACGATTATACAAGAGTAAAAAATTTGTTTAAAAATACAGAAGTGGAAGTGTTCAAAAAAGTTCTACGAGAGATTGAATATAGAATAGAGACATTGAGGGAGGTTTTAAGAAAAAAATTAGAAGAAGTGCCATTCTCGCTAGAAGAACAAAAGAAAATCATTAGAAATCTTATCAATCTCGAAGCTGAAGGGGATCCAGCTTGGGATGCAATAGGTAATCTTATTTTAATGCATATCAACAATGAAAAGCTGTTTTTACTTATGACCATTAATTTTTATTATATTATGTAAAAGTTTGGTATATAATATAGTAGTTATTTCATAATTAATAAGTTAAAAATTAAAAGTTACAGTAACAAGCTATTTTATTACTAATCTTGCATGCATTTTAAACTTATAAAAAATTGTTAATTTTTACATATTAAATTATTGCAAATATCGAAGAAAGTAATTATAATTGACTTTTATCGTATTAAGAAATTTTAATAATGCATATTAAATTGCAGCGTCACATGCTAATTACTTAGAAAAAAGTATAAAAACTTGTACGATGGAGTATCTGGAGTCTGAAAATAGGGAGAATAATCAAAAAGGAGGGTCGGTAAATAAATCTAAGTCATCCACTCCAACGGCAATGAAACAGTTTAAATTAACTAAGAGTGAAGAGAACAATGCCCCAGCTAAGGTTCAGTGTAGCGAAGCTCTGTGCGATATTGTTATGGAACAATTGCCAGATCTTTGGAGATTAGGTCAAAGTTATTTTACAGGACAATTGCATGTTACTGTCGATACAGAAAAGCAAGGGCCATTTAAGGTAAGTCTTAATTTAATTAACGCTCGAATAATGAACACGCAAAAATTGTTTTTGATCAGCATTGGTATGCAAAAGTATAAATAAATGTTTCTCAAACCGTTTTGTAGAATTTGGTGCTTTCGTGCATTCAAAATGCCGTGGACGCTATGAAAACTTCCTGTGACTCTAGCTTAGAAGCTCCATGGCTTTTACGCAATCTCAAATCCATTAGACATATGTATGCTTTATTAATTCATTTAGATTTACCTAGTGATGCGCTAGATATTTTTGAAAAGTTAATTTTCGATTTGAGGTAACGTATCAAATTATAAGAACACGATTTTATGAATTCTCTGTTTATTACTTCTATCATTGTTGCTTTTTTAGATTGCAATGTTTAGTAAGTCTTTTTAGACAAACTACGGATAATTTAAATTTGCTAAAGCATAAGGAAACATGGAAAATTGAATATTTAGAAGGAGATGGAGGAATTACCAAATTGGTATTTTAATAAACTATTTTTTGTATCCGTTGCATAAATTGATAGACGTTGTTGATGTATTGTATTGCCATGAATTAAATCGATGCATTATAACTGCTCCTAAATGTCTCAAAATATGCATTGGTCACTTTGTTCATTATAACGATTAATTTTTACCGAATAATGTAAGCTAAGTATTAGTTTTCAATATCGCCACGTTGAGTAATCGAATAATTGTTTAAACAAAATTAGCCATCGCATTTCGAAGAAATGGTCATGGAGGTGTCGAAACTGGCTCGCGAAACTGCGATCGCATGCGGACCAAGGGAAGGACCGCTACTGTCGGAACTAAGCCATCGAACCCTTTATCACAACGAAATAAAGGCGATTTTCTCCGCGTTCGCCCGGTGCATGCAGGATTTAGCCTTTAGCGGCAGCGAGGATACGATCGACGACGAGCTCACGAATTCGTCCGCTGCTTACAAAAATAGAGAGAGCAAACCATACGGTCTGGTGAGTTGGCAGTGTAAGATCTTCGGCTTAAAATAAAATACAAGTCGAGCTCTCTGTCTACGTAAAGTATGCAAGCTTGCAAAAAACAGCGCCTATACCTCTTATGTGTATTTTGTAAAATAATTAAGCGATTAATGAAAAAAATTAGGAAACAATTAATTCCTTTGGCATAACTTATAATTTACTCTAAATTCAATACAATTTCAATTGGTTAAAAATTTTTCCATCACTCCTGAAAATTGTAATAATTTGAAAACTTGATTTTCTTACGCGACAAGTTTTAGAAATTTCATTTGAAAAATACGCAGTATTGTTACATTTAATTATAACAACTATTCAGCTGCTCTTGGGGTGTAGATTTAACAACTCATTTTTTGCCATTTTGCCCGTGTCTTGACAATAGTACGATGCTGTCGATGTTTCTTCAACGCATTTTGTTTCGTACAATCCTATGCGCATCCGCAAGACAGGGATTATTTTATATATTTTTAGTTAATACTCTTGGTATTATTATTATTATTATTAAAGTGCTGTAATTATTATTCCTATTTCGCGTTGATCGATGCTGATAATTTATATTTGCTTAACTGCACGTTTGAAAATTAAAACTTAACGACCGCTCTCTCACTTTGATTAAACAATACAAAAAAAACAATAAAAAAACAAGTGGATGTAAGCGCAAAAATTAGTACCTAGATAAAAGTTTAATTGTATGGAAATGATGAAAACGCGACCCACTTTAAGACTATAACACTGGAGGAACGATTAGCCACTACGCAGAGTTTTTCTCTCGGTGGCCTCGGATCCTTCGAATGTTTCGATCGCTCCATCTACCTCTGACACTAAACATATTTTTGAATGCAATTTTTATGATTTTTATCAGCGTTATAAAGTTAAAAAAATTAAAAATACCAATAGAAACGATATGAATTCAGTTTTTTTTTTTTTTTTTTTTTTTTTTATAAATATTCTCGCAACAATGTAAAAGAAAAAGTTTTAACATTATTTCACAGACTTGGGAGCAGTGCCTTTTAATTTCATTGAGCAATGTGAGATACACTCTGAAAGTATTACTACCGCGAATCGAAGAAAGTCTCAAGTCTCAAGGTTACCCAGATCTAACGACTGCCGTCGGTTATAATTCTGACTGGACGGAGCTAAAGACTTTGGATACCGCGGTATTAGATGCCTATTTAGAGCGAAGATGCGATCCCCTCGTTGGAACAATAGAGCCCAATATGTACATAGGAAATTTAGATTGGAATTCGGATATTCAAACGATTCATGTCAAGCCATACGTCCAAGAGATCTTAGCTAATTTAATAACCGTTCATGCTGAGGTAAGATAATCGATAAAACCGAAACTCGTTTAGTGGCGTCATAACGAGTGTTTATGCCATACGTGTATAATAACATTTAGTATATTTAAAGATAACGATTTACTTTATATTTATATTTGTCCTTTAAATTTAATCGATAGGTTCGCTGCGTTTCTCCCAAGCTACTTCAACGTGTACTTTCGCATATTGTTGAAAGCGTCACCGAAGAATTAGCGCGGCTAATGTCCTGCGTTGGCGGTAAATTTAGTCCGTCTGGTATTGTGCAAGCTAGGACGGATATTTTACTGCTGATGAAGGCTTTGAAGAGTTATTGCACGACTCGATCAAAGTAAGTTAAAATCAATCATTTTTAACGAAATTTAAATCTCAAGTCAGATTAATTTTTTCACAATTATGTTTCAAGGCATAATTATTATTTATATATATATATATGTATTAAAACGTTGTATTGTCAATAAATTTAGAAAACAAGTTTGTTGTATAAAAAGTAACTTAATTTTTCAGTTACGGATCTAAAATTTTACTCATTGTTTCAGAAACTTCTTTGACGATGCATTGAAAGCCATACCTCCGCCAGCTAGCGCAGATGATTCTCAAAAGATTGAAATGCTCTTAACTAAAGTTTCAGCGTCAATGGGATTACAATTATCTTGCCTTATGGATAATGTAGATAATATTCAAACCAATTTAAGAGAAATAGGCTACGATCAATTGATAACCATATAGTTTATAAAATATGCTTAATTCTTAATTTTTTAATTTTGCTTTTGCAAAATTAATCATAGAAACGCAATATATTGTGATTATTTGGAATATAACTTAATTTTATACTATTGTAGAAAATATTGCCTAAAAGTTTCTACGTTAAGGATAATTTAATTGTTAATTTGATCCATCTCTTAAATGTACACAACGAGCGTCACTATGCGCGATTACTCATCAGACACATGCAAGCGCGCGCGCACTTACGCACACACGCTTACACCCAAATACACACACCCACACTTTCTCACTCTCTCTCTCTCTCTCTTCTCTCTCTCTCTCTTTCTCTCTCTCTCTCTCTCTCCTGTATTATATTATATTAATTTTATCATAATAAAATTTTACTTTTTATACATAATCCATTGGTAACATTTATTATTGCACATTATCAAACATATTCCTAAGTCTACAGAGCAGTTTGAACTTCTTTATTTACTGTAATAGTACCTGTGTAGCCATTTAAGGTAACGGTTTCACCTAAAATAAAAAAAAAAAGAAACAACAATACATTTATATAAGGAAGTAGAGCTTTCAAACTTAAACAAATTAACGGTTCTTATACAATATCATTTTTTTATGCAATGGAAGATGCCGAATTCATTCGTTAATTGTTAAAGTGAATAACGATCCTCGCAATTATTGTAAATCATTGTTTCAATGTTCAAGCCTTTTTCGTATAAATAATTAAAATTAAATTAAATTACCTATCGACAATGAGTCTGATATTAAAATTAAATTAAGCCGATATTTGAAATTAAGTTATTGCGTACATTGGCCAAGATGCGATATAAATAAAGTCTAATTACCGAACGACCTCACCTGTTTTAAATTTCTTAGTGGCGTCCTCGGCACTAACGATGCAAGGTAGCCCGTATTCCCTAGCGACAACGGCTCCGTGACTAATGAGTCCGCCGAGCTCGGTGACAACACCCCCGAGAAGTGGAAAATAAGGACTCCAGCCAATATCGGTCGCGTTGGTTATCAAAATGTCGCCGGGCTTGATTTCGGCGGCCTCCTCCAATCTCAATGCCACGCAGGCGCGTCCCGTCGCAATGCCATTGCATACCGATGTACCCTGGATACAGACGCTGCCTTCGGTCGTGGAAATTTGCGTCACCTGCCGAACAGGACGCAGCCGGTTAATAAAATGCACGCGCTCGAGGCACTGGGCTACGGTTGTCAACGGCCAATGGGAGCGAGCCTCCCGTCGAAAAAAAAAAGAAAAACAAAAAAAAAAATAACGATTGTATCATAAACGCGGCAATCCACCTCCATCGGCTTCAGCATCCCGTGATTGATCTCCCGGTACTTGTGACTCTGCAGCTGGTGGCGCAGCCTCGCTCGGCGCTCGGCCTTGCGCACCAGTCCGGGCCTTGGCTCGTCGACGAGCTCCTCGAGCTCCGCGTGGGTCAGGAAGAAGACGAGGGCCTCCTCGGGGATCCGGCCCATTCTCCTCAGCTGGAGGGCCAGTCTGCGGTAGGCCAGTCGGAGATTGTGCACCATCTCGATCGTCAGGGCCTTGGTCGTCTCGCGCTGGGCCACGGCCTTCCTCATCGCCGGGAGCAGCAGCCGCAATACCCAACGGGTCAGGAGCTTACGCGGCGTCTTCAAGTGGGCCACGGTCTCGCGGGGGCTCAAGTCCTTGTCGACGTGCTCGTCCTCCCCGGAGTTCATCATAGACTGCGATTCGAGCGACAGAGAGAGAGGGGGGGATTCTTTAGCTTAGCCGTACGAAGGACTGGCGTTGAATTAATCCGATCCGACCGGGGCCGATAGTGAAGCTACTGGGTAAAGTGTAACCAAGGGCCCTACTGCATTTGCATTAGGAATACGTAGGCTATGGTTTTTTTCAGTTGAGAGGAGCTTTTATTCTTGTATCTACAAGCTATTTACCAAAAATTCGTAAATCTCATTATGCTAGTGATTTTGTACTTTTGATTGGTAACCGTTTTTTAAAGAGTAACACGTAACTTGTGCTCGAATCCAGTGCATGCAATGAGGGTTTTCTTTTTAAGTACACGTAAAGCGCTTACAGTGAAGTAAATGAAAAAAAAAGAAGACATTTATTAGGAACGTTTATCCATGTCGCATTATTATGATTAAAAGAAAAAGGAAAGTTCAAACCCTCACTTGAATAGTTGCGAGAAATTTTTCAGGTTTCATACTCCATGTCTCCGTGATTAACTCGAATTCTTCAATACCTCGATGGCCATGTACATTAATAAATTCCTGCACTTGCTCGTATCCTTTTTGGCAGTTCAGCAGTAACCAATCCATCACCTCGGATATATCCACATTTTGGAATTCCTTTGCCAATCCACTATCTCTTATCGTGCGCGTTATTTTTTTCAAAGCGACTGGAACTTGAGCACTTGACATTTATGCAAAAGACTTTTTGTTACTATTGTATGCTTTTATTTTATTATCCAGACAATAATGTAACCGTGCATTTATAGGAAAAAAATTGTCGAATAATTTTCAAATTACTTCAAAGAAACACATTTAAATGTGAATTGAAAAGGGATAAAGCCAATTTCGAATGTTTTGTACAAATAAATACAGATTACGCTGCTCGGAGAAAAACAATTTTTTTTACAAATACAATTTGATTTCCTAATTGTACGGCTGCCCTACCTGATCACATCGCTGCAGGATCCTAAGAGCACAGCAATGTCAGAGTAATGCTCCATCGTAAAGTCATCGCTGCCCTCGGTTAAGATCGACATTATCAATACCTGATAAAAGATACTAGACTTGGAGGTATGGCTATGGGATATCGAGACTAGCTTGAAGTCCTCGAGCAAATTATCTATACTGCATAAGATGTCCCGTGCCGAGCTGACCTTCGATAGATCCTTAACGATATTGGAAGCCCTGCATTGCTCGACTATCTTATTGGCGTAGGCGACTTTGTCCGAATTCCACAACAGGTCGATAATTATATACGACCTCTGCTTCATTAGCATGCACCAGCTGAGGACGCCGTTGCGCTTCTTAGCCAGTTCGTGGATCTCGGGCGTGACGATCGTGTGCCCGCAAACTGCTATCTCCATTACTTTTATTCCTTGGGAAATTTCCTCCTCGAGGAAGCGAAGAAGCAGCTACAACATTGTATGCCTCTGAGTAATAAGCTCGATTGGGGGTATTTTTTTTTTTTTCTTTTAAATATCGTTAAAAATATAACGGTCGAGAGGAGGACCGAGGGATCATTCGAAATCAATTGACAATTAATAAATTACGAGTTGACTCGTGGATACTTGGATTCGCTGATTAAAGCTTGCTCGTTGAGATTTATACTTATGCGATACTTATTCGAATAATATATATATATATATTTTTTTTTTTTTTCATAAAATCGAATCTTATTTTTGGAAAAAAAAATTCAATATACAACAATCTGTTACGTGCTGAAAAATTATGGATCCATAATGGAGGGCTTAATTTAGGAACGAGTGCACAAGACTGAATCAGTGTAGCGCAATTTTCAACATTAATCTCTTTAAATTTAATTTAATCTCTGATCTAAGGTGGACAATGATCTAATGGCTCTAGAGCAAAAGTAAGGTACAATTAATAAGGGGCACGTCGGAAGCCGGCACCTTCAATGTTTCCCTTCGCAAGCGACGTCCAAAGGGATCAACGAGTAATCAACGCGACAAACGAGCTCGCAATCAAAGGCATAGCCAGACTTTTCTCCCGTGCTCATCGCTAACGAACGGACTCGTATTTCTCGGGAAGGACGCTTGTGCTACTATTATCGTCCTAGAGATCACACGAGCGCAACTCTGATTATCAAGACGGTGTCCCCTAAGCCGGCCGATACGCCGCAACGATGTATCCCATCGTTTCCCAGGCTCTGCCCTTTCCAATTACTCCAGCCACGTCCTCCAGTTGACGTATCAGTCGCTGCGGGTCGAGGCCGTTCCTCGAGCCGGGGAGGAGCATCCGCCCGCTGGTTAGATCCGCTTCCTTCGCTCGACGGTTCGATCGGCCCGGGGCTGAAAAGAGCCACACGGCCTCTGCTCGGTTGCCCGAGGACTGCAGATCCCGCCAGGGTCGACCGACGCCAGAGGCAAAAGCCTAGGCGAACCATCGAGGCTAAAGCAAGGACTCCGGCAATGGCTATAAAGTAGGAGGAAGCCGATGGGAATCCATCTTCGTTTAGCTTCAAGAGACGACCAGTGAGCCGCTAAAGGGATTCCTCCTCTGCTCGCCTCCTGCCCCGATCGGCCTTCGAGTGGCCCCTCGAGGCGAGTCTCCCACTTCTGTCCTCGCTGCCCTCCTTTCTCCTATCGAGAAATGCCGCCTTCTGGCCAAAGTTACCGATCGCATTGTTCAATATCCCACGACCGAGGCATCAACCTCCCGATCGATTATCGTCCTTCTTAATTTTTGGACCCTCGCGCTAATCTCTGCCTTCTATTGAGATCGGCGCGCTCTGACTCTAGCGCGCAACATCAATATTCGTTCTCAATATTCGTTGCGAATGAATATATTGTCGAATCGAATAGTGCTAATTCAAAGAATTACTCACTTTTTAAAAATTATTCCGATTTTTTGTTAAATCAATCCTATAAAAATTACCAGCAAGCTTCAATTGAAATTTCTATTAATTTCATTATTGCATGAGCAATTTTTAATGCTAACAATCAGTTATTTATCACAATAATGTATAATAAATAAGTTCGTACTTATGACGTTAAACGACTTGATTCAGTTTTTTTTAAAAAAAAAAAAAACGCGATACTATGTTGAATAGCCCCTTGGGCGTAAATATATAAATTTCTTACATTGTAAATCTTATATTTCATTGTACGCGTGATTCCCGAGCATTTACATATTAAAATGTTATCTGTATGATGTACGTACGTTTCCGTAAAGCTTATTAAAACAGCAATTAAATTAACGTTTATACATACTTAAGTATAAATTATCTATTTTTTTGCACCTTATCAATATTGATAAGATTTCTATATGCCAATAATTAGAACAGTGAATACAATTAAAAGAAAGTAATTTAAATAAGAAGAGAATTCGAAAGGTTGGAAAGCTTTTAGAGTATATTCTAATCTTTTCGTAAATTATATATCGAAAAAAAACTTTGGCTCATTAAATTATATCATTTACCTTATTGTGTTATTAAAAACTATTTTTTTAATAACCCTAAATAGAGAATGTGCTCCTTTTTACAAACATTTACACCTTGAAATTGTTAAAATTACAGTTTTTAAGCATGAATTGCTGAATTTTATGCTTCATGAATTTTAATTTGAATAGTTCGATATGTTTTTTCTTCTTCTTCTGTTCGTAACGTTAATGATGTTTTCGAATAAGTAGAAAGTTAACACTTAAATAATTACTGATTAAACGCTCCGCCGGACTATTCGAATAAGTATTTCGGTAAAATATAAATATAATTAAAACGATAAAGTAATTACAAAATGAGCGCATTTAAATTTCTTTTGATATAAGCTCCAATGAATTTCTTTGAAAAAAGAAGATCCTCGTCGCTCGGATCGAACCTTTGAATTATCGGGCATTTTAAACGATACATTAATAACGCAATGAATAAACGTGGAGCTACTGGAGCAAAGCAACATCGTCCTTACGTTCATGTAGTTGAGCGTGCATCTCATGTTGACTATGAATAGATGATTCGTGTAGGTGTGCTGGACGGATCTCCTGACGAGATTGCCTTGGGTGGATATGTTCAATCCGTATACGACGCTGCTCAATGTCAGGGGTGTAAGAACCATCGGCAGCACCTCCCCGACGTTGGAGAACATGAGAATGTCGCTATCGCTCGGTACACCAGAGCCTAATTGTCGAGCAGGCCATAAGCCAATGTTTATGCGCCCGTTAGGATTCGAGCCGTTGACGAGAGAAAGAAAAAGAAAGGAAAAAAAAAGACATAAAAATTATCGCTTATCGCGGGAAAGCAGCGGCAGGTCTTAAAATTACGGTTTTGCGCTTGAATCCCGGATGCCGCTTCCATTCTCAATTTATAAGTTGCGGCAATGTGTTTCGGGAGATGCGCGAACGAGAAACCCTTACCCAATTCGTGGGTCAGCTCGAAGTCCGTCCAGGTCTCGAGGGCTGTCACGGGACGGCACTGCAGCAGGTAAAAGCGGCCTTCTAAGAAGGCCCACTCGATGTCGCGGGCCGCATCGTAGAGTCGGTCCAGTGTCAGGCCAATCTCGGACAACTGCAGTGCCGCCTCTTTGCTCAGCGACAGTCTGGAGATTTCCTCGGAGGATACGTCGAGGGTGTGGGTGCCGTGGCCGTCGGTTGCCATGCTTATCTTCCGGGACTTTTTACCGATCGTCCAGTCCTTGACACTGAGCAGATTGCCAGGAGTCCTCTGAATAAGGATGCTATCGGGATCGACCAGGGCGGAGACTACTGTCTAAATTTCACTTCCTTCAGTGCATTGAAGTTGGGCTAATTTGCTCATCGCAATGTTTTCACGAGTAACGACAGTGACAGTGGGTGCGATGATTGTTGGATTTCGGGCGATTTATATTTTTTATTTGCAAATGTTAGCTCCTCAAAATACTTACTTCCCCTAGGCCGTAATTGGCAGTGATGAACATTTCCTTTGGATTTCCCGTCAATGGATGCCTGGTAAACATTACCCCGGCAACGTCTGCATTCACCATTTGTTGAATGCACACGCCCATGGATGCTCTTATTTCCATGCCGTTTCGCCTTCTGGATTATTTAAAAAATAAAATTATACCGTCAGCTTACAAAATTCACTCTCAACAATTCGAGAGCAAAGTCCAAATTGAGCAAATAATGAAATTGTACGCCCTACACCCGTGCTCCGATTATTCGATTAAATTTACCTGTACTCAACACTACGATAACTGTACAGGCTTGCCCAGCAACGAATTATACATTGGAAAATTTCGTCTTCCCCTCTAATTCCAAGATAAGTTGAATTTTGTCCAGCAGCTGAAGTATCTTCGCCATCCTCCCCTACGGCACTCGATCGAATAGCGTATGCCGTCTGGCCGTTAGACCCTAATAGCTTGAGTGATTCAAGCACTTCAGCTTTAAAAATGTCAAGTGGTGAAGTATCTTCCATGAGTGCTACCACTCTACAAAAAATATTGGTTTTCTTAAATTTTCAAACATCATTCTTCTTTTTTATCGAATTTTTAATCAAGGATCCGAACGCGTGAATTATATTTGTAAGTCGCTTGATTTAAGCATCATTGCGACACATCGCCTACGCTAAAGAGTGTCCTTTTAAAATATTCATTTAATTACAACAAAAAAATAATAACAACAGCTGCAAACGACAACAGCAACAGCATCAACATCAAAGCAACAATAATAATAATATAAAGTCTTGTTATAGATTATAATGTTATTATTTTAGAGGATTTAAAAATTTTTGCAAAATATTAAAAAAGAAAAGGCTTAAGCATTTGAAGAGCTGGTTAACTTACTTTTGACTGTGTTCTTTCAAATCGCCTGCTTCTTCACCACCGCATATTTTTACGAAAACTTCTATAGCTGCTGACAAATTTGTGTGATATTTAATATGCGAATCTAATGCATGTATCGTAACGCAAAATCCTCGGGGAACAGAAAACTAAATAAAAATTTAATGATTTTTTAATAGCCGTATTTCATTGATAAAAAAAATGTGTAAATTTATCGGATTAAACTGAAAATAAGAAAGGAATACTTTAGTTGTTTGAATCGAAGAAAGTTCTGCAATTGATGCTCCTTTGCCACCGACAAGATTTTTATCTTGACATCGCTTATTTTCAAAACTAAGAGTGTAAATCAATGAATTATCTTCGAATTTTTGCGATTCAGGGAAGTTTTTCACTGAAGGTAATTCTATAGGACAAACATCGTAATATGCCTGACGTATTTGAATTAAACCAATACCTAAAAATTCATTACACCCATGACTATTTGCAGTGTTTTTACGTTAAATTAGGTTTTAGTGAGCGCATAATATAATTCCTTTAAATAGAAGTGTATCATTATGTTGTAATTTATTTTGGTTTCATTCATTTTTCTTAAAAATTTAATGTCTTTAATAATTTTTTTTTAATTCAAATCTACGGCACATATTTTTTAAAACAAGCATCAATTTTTTATTAACCAATAAAGACGACAGAATACCTGATGTATTGTTTAAATTCATTTTAAAATTATAATATTTATATTGGGAATTCCATGGATATCCTCCGTATACAATTCGTTCACTCTCCCTGCATAATTTTATAATAGCTTCATATTTTTTATTTCCAGCTAGAACATCGTAAGAGTTTTATTTGTTATTATATTTGTTGATTCTTTGAATTATATAAGAAGGAGGAATGACCTGTGAATTGAAACGTGTACTCGTCGAAGTTATTATCATAATAATTTAAGAATTGCTCTACGCTAAAATTCAAAGAGTCAATGGAGTATAAATCATCCATCGGAGTCTTCACGTGTCCCAATCGCGTACTGAAAAAATTTGTATTCATATTGAACTGATGGTTAAGAATAAATGTTTTCCCTGTTTTTGAAGCACACTAATTTAATATAATCGTGTGATATGACTATTTAGAGTTCTTACTTTTTCAAGCTTTTAGTCATGTTAGACGAATTCAAATAAAACGAAACTCCAATAGAATCGAGCCCTGTAATGGTAACATTTCTTTCGAATTGAGCGAGATTATATTTTCCCCAGTGACACTCTCTCAAGCCACGTAGATATAATTCAAAACTTGATAAGTCTTCTAATATTATTTTTCCTATGATGGATCCGTATTGGTGAATTTCTTCAATATCAATTTCATTGCTGTGCTTAAAAGTTATACGTTAAAATTTTTTATTCCTTGCCAATGGTATGCAAAGACATATAAATAAAAAAAATTGCTTAAAAAAAACAATGCAACTATTATAACAAGAAAAAAGAAGAAGATTCAAGATGAAGATAATTCTAAAACAATAATATAATTTTACAAATAAAAATACTTCTAGTTATGATAATATAACATTAGCGGTCCATAACAGTTTATATTAATAATATAAATAGTATACTACATTAGCTGCTGCCATTTTGACGGTTTCCATGAATTACGAACGAGGGTTTCCGCCTGCATATATGGCGAACAAAATTCCTTGCGCAAATAGGGTCGAGCACTACCTATAAAACTATAAAGTAAACATACGTATTTCCGTATTAATATCAATAAAAAATCTTCTCGCGAATTATAAGTATTACGTATTAAAATGAATGAAAGAGATCAATTTTGTTGTACAATTACAGTTACAGTTTAGTTTTATTATGAAAACCATACTAAAAAATAACCATTAGTTTGTTTTTATTATAGCGATCGATATTAATCACATTCAATTGGAATCAATCGTTAATCAATTAAATTTTTATTTAACAAATTATTAAATTATAACTTCTTCCAAATCTAATCTCTTTGAATTCATATTCTATCATTTTAAAATAATGTAAAATATTCTTCTAAAAGGTAGGTTAAATTATTAGGAAATTAAAATTTTTTTATTTTATTCAATCTACATTTCCGCAATTTATTTATTCTAATCAGTACTTATAGATTATTTCTGTTTCAAATTAAGACTCTGTATTCTATTAAAAATGAAAATTTACAGTATCATTTTTTTCTACAATGAATAATAGATTGGGAAAACTTACATGCAATTGAAACGCACGTGCTCCACATTAAGATTCTCATCGTCATTAATATTTATGCGATTTCCTTTTCTTAAGAGCCCATTAAATATAATGCGCGTTCGCTTAGCAGATTCTAAAATAGTAATTTTAAGGTCTGATGTAGACCACATTGAGTTTCCTCTTTTATTGATTACTGTATTTGGATGATCTAAAATACTCAAAAATTTTGCAATGAAAATGAAAAAAAAAATTACGATACAAAAATATAATATCTATTCAAGAGGATTATTTGAAATAATGTAAATGCTTTCAATCAGGGGTAATTAAATGTTAATATTATACATAAAAGCCCCTTTCTCGAATATTTACAGAGCTGCAAAAGTATAATCCGTACCGGGTAATTCGTATATTGTTCCATCATTGAGACCTAAGAAGAGTGTCAACTCCGTATATTTGTCTCTTCGGTGATTGAATTTGATTAGTAGAAAATTATTTTTTTGGTCTGCACCATAATAATTAACAATATTTGAATCCTACCGAAACATTCACGTAATTTATTAATTATTGCAAAAAATATTTTTATGCACTAAACATTTTAAAAAAGTATTGTAAACAAAGATTGAAATTACATCAAAGCCAGATTCCTTCATATACTAAAATAATAATAAAATAAAAAAATAATAATGAACGGAAAAATCAAAATTACAAATAAAATTTAAAATATCACATACTGGATTTGACAATTATAACACAATTATATTAACATTAAAATGTTGCTGGAAATATTAGTATTTCATTTACAATATGCAATAAAAGATATTTATTTTTTGAAACCTTAATATTTACTATTATATATTTATATATGAATATGAAATGTTTTATCGACTTTCTTTTACAATTGAATAATGATTAGTAATAATTTTATTAAAGATATAAAAATTAAAAAATTTTTTACGTTTTTAGCATCATAGACCCCATTAATAAGTTTATCAGTCGGATTAATGAAATCTTCAAGTTCGTTCGTTCTGCTTCCATATTTCTTTGTAATCCAATAAACAGCAATGTGTCGTTTGAGCTTAAATATCCAATCTTCATGAAGTAAATATTAATTTTTCTTATTAAAATTTATATTTTAGATTGCGTGATAGGTTAATAAAAAATGCTTCATTGTATAATAAGTAATATTAATTAATGAGTTTTATTCCAAGTTTTTAAAGAATATTAATAAGCTTAAAGATATTTATAATTTATAATAAGACATTGTATGGCGATTCAATGAATAAAGTTGAAAAATAAAGTTACTTGAGATATTGAAAATGGCATTTATACATGGAGTGTAATAATTTTGAAAATTATACGTTTTTTTTTCATTAACAAAAAAGATACACGACTTCTTGCCTTATCGCTACAATCAAACAGGTAATTTCTATAAAAAATTAAAATAAAATTCAGTTATTTTTGTAACAATAATTTTTAATTGCATAATTTAAGCATATGAATTAAGACAACTAGTTTTCCAGTTGACAACTTTTTTTTATTTTCATATTAAACTAATATTGGAAATTGAAAATTGAAAAATATATTGCAAGAACATTTAACATCCATGTATATATATATGTATTAAACAAATTTTTTTTTAAATATCACAAGAATACAATTTATGCTACGTAAAAAAAATTTAAGATTTTTTTTTATTATTAAATATTCGTTGTATGAATTGGTTATGAATTATTTAAAAAAAATATTAGTACAAATTTACTCTTGTTGTAAAGCAGAAAATTTTGAAATCATTAACTTTCAAAATGAGACAATCCGTAATTATGTTTATAGATGCGCAATAGGATTAAAAATATTCTTGGCATTTTAGACTTAAAAAAGTTATCTGTTTACGTAGAACATATTTTATGGAACAAAAGATTGTTATTTTGTCTTTTTTTATATAATTTGTTAAATAATTATATATTTGTAATAATTTTCATAGTAGTAAAAAGTGGATTTCAAGGATATTTGTTATACTTTTCCAATTAGTTTCAAAATGTAATATAAATTTTATATACGTATTTATATATGTACATTTAAGAAATTAAAATAGGTTAAAAAAATAAATATATTTATGTTTATTTATATATTGTAGGACAAAAATGATTTTTTAGCATAATGTAATAAAAAAATATTTATTATTGGAAGATAAACAGACATTAGTGAATGAAAAACTAATAGACAAAACTACATAAATCAAATTCTAAATTTTTTTTTATAATAATTTCACGTATTCCACCAATAAAAATATATTTGTAACATGATGCTCTTTATGTAATTAGATAAATAAAAGCAACTTGTGATACTGACTATAGCAGCAATTTATATAAAACACTTATTTATTTTGCATTTATCTAGTAAATTCTAGTTAAAACTTGGCAATAACCGGTTTATAAAGCATAATACAATTTTATATTAAAATCAATTAATACTACATAATAAACTAAATACAGATGATTAAAAAAATTTTTCTTTTAAACAGCAGGAAAAGATTTTCATGATTATGAAAAATGTTTTTTAAATAAAAAAAAAATTTTGATAATGAAGTTTTAATGCATTTTTTTTTATTAGATTTTAAAAAATAAAGATTTTTTAAGTTATAATATTATATTAATATGAGATTTGATTTAATATATTTGAATTACGTTAAATATGCCTTACATAAGTTTTATATATTTTATTCGAAATGAAAAATGTACCAATACTTTTTGTGGGTAAAATACGTGTTTAAAGTATCCTTAATAATTCTGTAAACCTTATTTGTAACTAAAGGTACAAATATAATCATTTTATATAAAAATAAATGTTTTTATAATTATATTCGATAAATAAGAAAAATGATCGTATGAAAATTACAAACTTTATTATTTTATTGTTTTATAAAAAATATAACGAGTCTCAGTAAATGAAATAAATTGCTGAATACTAATTATTTATTTAAAAACAAAATAATTTAATTTTATTATTAAATTTTTTCTACATAATTGTGAGCAAAACTTGTATTTAGTGTACTATCGAGTATAACTTCGATACCGTAGAGTTAATATTATGTATTATCAAGCTTATTAAGCTATTAATTATTCTAAAGAACGCTAATATTGTATTAATTTTATTACATATAATTGATTTGATAAATCAAAGTGAGAGTTAGTTGGCAGATAAGGTAAGAAGGTAATGCATCTTTAATTTCATAATTGATTAGATATTAATCATTTGAAAAAACATTTAAAAGGACACAAATTTTTATATTTACCGGAAATACTGTAATAAAATGTATTAATGTCTTAAAAAACTGATTTTATGATTCAATTTATAAACAATGCCTCAAAATAATTCAATAACGGATTCTGCGATAATAACTTATAAGTTGAATCATAAAATAAATAGTGCTTGGCACTTTCGCTTTTGACTGGCTTATCTAAATACATGATAGCATTTTTACTGAGTTTTCTAACCTGTTTCATTAATGCATTTATCTAGTCGAATGAAGAACCACAAACAGGCCAAAAGTAGGGTGAAAATTTGGAAGAGCATGTACATCCACACCATCGCGTTATATTAATTACGATTAATTTTGTAAGCTCTATGAAGTTTTAATACTTTATTCTTGATTAAATACTCAAAAGCACGTCTTTATCTTTGCTTCTAAAAAAATATATATATATATATATATTTTTTTTGAGATTAAAAATTTGCTTATTCATTAGATCGTGAATGTGAAAATTTATAATTATATCGCAATTTTAAATAATACGCTTCATGATCCATACTATACGGGAAAAAGTCTATTACTCGTGAGGCACTGTTTCTTTATTAAACAAATCCTTATTAAACATTCACAAATACTTTATTCATCACTCAATTTTTTATTAATACTAATAAAATAATTAATATCTTCAATTTAATAATTTAAGCATTTTGATTGAAAAATTGTTACCACAAAAGCTGTAAGATCTCAACTATACGTTAGCTATACATCGCAGAGGCATAAAAAATAGTTTTTTCTTATTTAAAATAATATTCACGATATTTATGTATAATTTAGATCATTTCACAAAGTAAATTTTTAAAACGAATACCTAGGTAATTAAAAAAAAATTAACCGAATGTAAATGAAATTTTCTACGCTTTTCTTCCTTAACTATAATTAATTGTGGTAAATTTATTCTCTCTCTCTTAAATTTATAGATACTTCTATTGATCAAAAATATATTTGATACAAAATAAAATATATCGTCGATCATATCGAGTAACCTTATATCGAGAGAATGATTTTTGTTTATACAAAATCAATATAATGTTAACAATGAAGCTATAAATTATATTTATTAAATATCACAATGTTCAAACATATATTTTAATATAGAGCCGTATATTTTTATTTAGTAATTTAGTTAATTTCAATATGTTTAATTAAATGATTTCAAAATAAACACTTGCTATTGAAATATCTTATATTTATATTTGTATACGTTAATAAATTTAATTACATTTTTAATCGCGCAGAGTATAGGGTATATATAAGTATATATAATTTTAATTTAATTTGTCACCATTGAGCAAGTCATTAAAATAGGAGGTTACATTTGAATCGGTAAGATTTTATTTTTGTAAAATACTAAGCGAATTAAAGCGAACTAAAATAATAAACGCTTACGTAAAATATGAATTCAAAACAAACAATTAGTCAAATTGTAATTTGCGAGCTATTAAAATAATTTAACCGTTTTAGAATGTTATGCATAACAGAATGCATGAAAATTTAAACGCAGAAAGTTTTTGTGTTAAATTCATTCCAACGATGTTGCACATTATTTATAACTTTTGTAGAAAGCAGCTTTTTTTTATCAAGCATCTGATTTTTCAAAAACGCAAAGATACTATTTGATTTGTAATAACTAACTCAAACGTACATCTTTGATCGTCAATATTTTAATATAATGTATAAAGTAGTTCTGTGCATAAACCGCAAGCTCTACGATTATTTTGAGGATGAAATATTGAACGTAGCTTTTTCATTAAGAGGAAAACTAATATTGTATTTTCATTTCAGAACAAGAATTCAAATAGTGCATTCCGAATATTTTATGTTTACACGTCTTCCTATTGTCGAGTGAAAAACAAAACCGTGAGAAATTTTGGTTTTATTTTAGCTTTTAAAAAGCGTTTATTGCCGAGCGCGCTATAAGTCCGCAGTTGTACCAAACAATAGGAACAAGTTCGCCTAGTTTTTGAAAGGAGCAATTTACAATATTTAATCATTATTCGACTGAGCCCTTGGCTAAGATGGCGAGCTTTTACGGAAAAGAGTCGATCTAAAAATGTTAATCATTTCATCGGAGGATGCGTTTTTCCTTTCGGCCTTTAAGAGCACTGCAACAAATCGCAATACGCGAACTTCGTATCTCCAAACGAGCTTTCGGACTAACTAAGCTACACTTCGGACAAATGCAATTGCCTCCAACGCCGAGGATCGCGAGGGAGACTTTTTTTGCTCGAAGGGGCACTAGCCATTGATCGATCCATCGATCGCTCGCTCGTAGTAAGGGGAAGGGGTCTTCCCGAGCCCGAAAGCCCTCGTACCTCGGGGCTAAGTTACCGAAGGGCCGATCTAGTGTACTCATCCGAACCTCGGGATGCGGCGGCAGACTGGGAGACGCGAACGGGCAACGCGCGCTTCGAATGCCACCGTAAGACTGAGTGCGCGGCTCGGCTCGGGGGGCCGAGTCCAACGTAACGCGCCTGGCGCGTGTGTTGTTCGATCGTCGTCGAGGAGGCCGACGATTTCGAGCGAAATCGCGATAAAACTCGTATAACCACTGGTGCCGGTCACCGCTTTAATCGAGACCGCGATTGCGATGGATTTTTTAAACTTTTTGATACATGTCGCGTACGATAACTCAATGAATGAGTTTGCACTTGCGCGTGCACGAGAGCCGAGCCGAGGAGTCTGAGCTGTAAGAGGCGCCCCCCCCCAACCCACCCCACTCGTCCTTGGCTATTCATTGATCGCGATTGACCGAAATAGCCAGGCCCTATTGTTAAGTATCTTAACCATGGTTTCCTTGTATCGCAGTCCCGATGCAGTCCCACTGGGTGCCTTTGCAGCTCGAGAAATTTAACCTTGTTGACAAATGAGCGGGCGTCGTATTCGTTCGAACGCTCCATCGCAATTTCGCTTAATTAGCTTATTAACTCGTTTTCAACGCGCGTTGATATTTTTTCTCTTTAACTTCGCAAGCTACGAGGGATTTTCAAAGCTTTTCGAACAATACCCTGTCGCTTTAAATAACGACGTTCTTCGTTTAATTTCTTAATAATCTTATATACATTTGTTATTTTTACCGATTATTGATGCACGTTAAAGAACACAAAAAAATTACTGATAATTTTAGTGTAAACATTTCTAAGGTAGGAGCTCGTATTATTGGCAATTAATTTGCATTAATAATACTTGAATTTACTCTTAAAATTTATTGTAAATTCATAAAATATTTTTTGGATACATGAAATGTATCCAAATACCAAATTTGAATGATAATATAAACCAGCTTCTTGATATATTCTTGGTACTTCAATACAAAATGTTCAAAACATAGTGTTCAATAATTGTGAATAAACAAAACCTTATTACTTGTAAAGATTACGCAACAATTGCTATATTATATATTATACATTAAATCCTTATACATTATATACATTTTAAAGAATAAAAAGCATTTTATAAACTATAACGAGTAATATTGTTGAATATATATAATTCTTCTAATAGAAAAGAATTTCGTCCTTTTATTAATCGTTTTATTGTTTTTAATTTCGTTAAATCGTTTTATTGTAATTAATTTTATTAATCGTTTAATTTATCAGATGTTTCTTTAATATTATCATATTGATATTTTTTATTGTATATGCATTGTTTGAAATTTTTTAATACTGATACATTCGTTAATATTATATATTAATAAGCAATAATTGTACTAAGCACTTACATGACTGTATATGAATCAAAAGTGTTGACTATAAATAAAGTATTTCAAAAAAAATATCGATACAGATTTTCCAATTTTTTGTTTCATTAATATTACCTTACGAATATGAATTATATTATTCAAATTAATGAATTCAAATTTATTTAGTGAGACAAGCATTAGCATTTGACTCAATATTACTATCGAGATTTATTATTATTAAAATATTCTGATTTTTTAATTTTTTAGGTTGATAACAATTCCTCACACTGTTCGAGTTGAGAACATTATTTACAAGTTCAATTTATGTTTTCATTTGAATTATACTTTTTATCTAAGTACTTATGGCTGATATAAATGTACAGTCTGTTAAAAAATATGCGAATGTGGGATGCTATTTAATAAAAAACGCTGTGAATGTAATTATAATGATTTATAAAGTTAACTATTAAATTTAACTAAAAGAAAAGTGTAAATACTGTGAATGTTACTTTATATAATTAATAGAACGTATGTCGAAAAAATTTTTATTTATAAAAAAAAGTTGAATAGAAAGTTTATTCAAGATAGAAAAAAAACATTTTTAAATTTACATTTTTTAATAATATGCACAAATTTTGTCAACGTGTTTGTGTTCTCCAGTATTAAAATATAGATTGTATAGCCAACGTTTACTGTAAATATTTATATTTATAAAGATTAGAATTACTTAATTTGACTTACTTAATAAAAAATGTTAAAGCTTTTGAAATGATACGTTAAAATATGCGCTTTAAATTTTTGCTAAACTATGGTGATAGAAAACGAAATAAACGTTTAAAATAACTTTCTATAATTAAATTACTTATATACGCTGTGTAATGTTAATGAAAAAAAGTTCTTTAAGAATTATGCAATTATTTTGAGGATCTATAAATACATGAAGTGTACTTACAATACGTTGTTTTAAAAATATGAGAGAGAAAGAGAGAGAGAGAGAGAGAGAGAGAGAGAGAGAGAGCGCGAACGAACTATAGAGAAATAAGAAATAAAAACCTAAGGAGAATGTAATTGGGAATAAAAGGAATCGATGAAGATAGAGATAGAAAATAAGACATAAAATAAAATTATCGAGCCTATGTTTTATCAGCAATTTTCTGTTAAAGTTCGAGAAAGAATGAATCCGTTTACTCACGTAGATATGGACCGAGTGTGGTCAGACACAATATAAGTTTACGGCGTACATTATGCAATATAACATGTGCTGATTAATGTTTCCTTTTTTTTTATTAAAATTATCAATATTAAGTTTTTTATATGTTTTAGCTTTCTTTATTACACATTTACAAGTACCCAAAGCTATTTAAAAAATAGAAATTTCTTTGCCTGTAATGTAAGTTTTTTTCCGAATTCAATGCTTACTTTTTAATAAGGTATAATAATGGTTCTGTTTGAATGATTTTAATTTTAAAAATTGTGATACACATACACACACATGTATATATATATTTATATCTAATTATAAGCTTACTTAATTTAAAATTTGTCAAGAATAATTGTAAAGATCGATTTTTTTTACTTTTATCAATAAAAATTTCCTCTTTTATAAAAACGTATTTTATATTTATGTTTAAGGTCTCAAAATTAATTTTGAAATCGTAGTTCATAACGGGAATACACAAGCTCATTGATAAGTGTAGATCTGAAAATAAGTAATGGTAATTTTCATGTTATCTAAATCACACAAAAATTATTAAAAGAAAAACTCTTAGCGATATAAGATATTAAAGTTATCGATTAAAATCAATTATATTTACATGAATTTATTTTGATACACAAAAAATCTAATCTAATCTTTTTTAATTTTATTAAATTATGAAATTCTTTAATACACTAGTTTTATCTAAAAATTTAAATTTAATGTTCATGGTGAGATGCTTGTATTGCTGCTTACGAAGAAAATAAAATCGATAAATTTACGTAATTGTCTTAAAAATATTTACAATATATTTTCTCATTGAACTTTTTGTTATATTATAAAATTTATTTCGAAATTAAAATAACTAAAATCGTGTGTGTCGAAATGCCGTTAAAAAATTGTGTTTTATTTGTAGGTTAAAACGATAAAGTCTTGTATAGAGATAGCGATCAATCAATATTACATAAACAAATGTATTTACAGATTTTCGAAAATTAGTTTTTGTAATTAAAAATTATTGAATGCTTAAGAGAGTAATTTGGTGCTTATAAGTAATCATTACTTATGCTATTGAAAATTAATTTCAGCGTGCTGAGCAATTGGAATTTAGATACATAGATTTAGATTAATACAAAACGTTTTACTATATAAATGCTTGTTTTAAATCAAACTGATAATTCTTTATCCAGATGTATTTTTGAAGGTCTTGTTTATTTTATAATCATCCTTGAAAAGCGGTATAATACAGTCAATTATAAATACGAAAAATTCCCAAATATAAGAGTTCTTCGTTAATATATATTAAACGCATTCAATAAGAGATTTTTGTTATACATAAATTTCATAATATTCAGTTATATTCTATTTAAGAGGCATAATTCTAAAAAATATGTTTTAACTTAAAAAAGTCAAAATATTATTAAAGTAAAAAAATCATACTCTACTCGATTATTGCTACGTTATAGAAGCAATTGGATTTAGTCACAACAAATTTTAACGATACATTCTGAAATTAAGAATGCAATAATAAACTCTTTTTTATATAAAGCTGTAATTACTTAAATTATTATTTTATACAATTATTAAGATTTAATTGAAGAAAAATTTTTACTGTAACGTACAGACTTTCAATAACTTTAGAATTATCTACAGTATCGAGTATCCAATAATTTATAACTATAAAGCTTTTATTGCTCGGATAATTATGAAAAATAGGGTCCAGTTCCAGAAGATAATGTTGAAATGCATATTTATATATGCCGTCTGACCATACTCGGAAAGACTCTACGTGAATACACTTTGGTTTATAATTTTGTACATTTGTATTATAGTTTCATAACTTTTTTAATGCTCATTTCACATAATTTTTTTTGCAAATGCTTAGATTAAATTTGTCAAATTAGATTTTTAGCCATTTTAAAAAAAATTCTAATAAGGTAAAAAAGAGCTACTCAGTGATTTATTCTGTATCATTTATTGGGTTGAAGTGAAGTGAATGCATGGTTGAAATGAGCTAATATTATGGTGGAAAAAAAACTCAAAATCCAAGCATAAATTTCATATATTGGACTAATAACATAATGCACTAGTTACGCAAGTTCTAATACTTTATTAACTTATCTGTAATGAATAATCTACGGCATTGAATAGTTACATAATCGATTCACAATTAAATAAATTCAATAAAAATATTTTTATATAATAATTATAATTATTAGTTTTGTGAGCAGTTTATGATGATATATATGTGATTTCTAAATCGCAAATATACAATGAATCCGCGACTCCTATACATACTACCACATACTTTTCACGCATTTATATGTTCACATGAGTATGTTTTAAAAAACTTTTTTATAAGCTATAGATGTTTTATACGCGTACGCATAAACTATTTTCCGATAAAGGGACAATATCAAATAATTTAATAGTCGTAAGTCTTAAATGCTAATGAAATTGTAGCGTTGATGCCGAGAAATATCAGATACCGACTGTATGTAAGCTAAAATGTTTATACTTGCATACTATGACGTTTGGTGGGTCAACGTCCGTCGATAAGAAAAAATTATTTTCTTACATAGTTGTATCATTGTCCTGCAGTAGGATGGACGAAACACGAAGGAATAAAAGGATGTTGAAGCTGGAATGATTTTTTTGAAAAAGATAAAGAGAGATAGAGAGAGAGCGAGAGTCTCATTGTGAAAAACAGACTTATTGAATCGTAATAAGTGAAATGGTTAATTATTAGTACGAAGCTTTTCGGATATTATGCTGAACATGAAGTATCAAGGTAAAGATAAATTGGATAAAAGTACTGAAATAATAGGAGATTTAGTGATTTTAGACGATTTTTAGCGATGTAATGGGCAACGGCGATAAATCGATATATTATCTTTAAAATAAGCGATTACTTACTAAATTCGAAGCTGCCTGTAGGATTTACCTTTATGATCATAAATTTTTATAATGATTTCGTTTCGGAATCTCATAAATAATGTTATGGGCACTAGAACACATATATTGAATGGTATATTGTAAATTTATATTATCACTTCAACTTGCATTTAACGAGCCTTTTTAGTTCAACATCTGTTACTACAGCATTAGTATGTTCACTCTTTAATCGTGCTTATATGCAATACATAATAATTTCAGTATAAAATATCTGCATTTATTTATAAATTAATCGACAATGTTTTATGATTTTGCGATACTTGTTACCTTAAAAAATGTAATCAATTGATTGTTGTCGCTTTAATAATGTAAAATCTTAATTACAATCGTTATCACACTTGATAGAAATATATCATACCGATCTATTTTTTCTCAAGATTATATTCATGATTAAGAAAAAATTTAATAAATTTATAGAATTGTTTCTCGTCTTTAACTTTTAAGTAAATGAACAAAAAAAAATATTTATCATACGATTGTACTTATATATAAAATCGCAAAGATGTAAGGCATTCTATGAATCCGTACTATTTGTAGTTATGGTACATTTATGAATATTAAAAAAAGCATATCCATAATTTATACAGCGAATGTAAGAAAAAGTGAAAAAGTGTAAAAATAAGAGCGAAAGACTGCGAGAGAAAATTACGCGATGAATTTGTGATAACAATAAAAATGAAATACGTATTATACGCACAAGATTTTTGTATTGTGAACGAGAGAAAACAATTTTTAGTAAAAATACAGTAATTGATTGTTATGAAAATTGAATCTTATTCAATAGTAGGTAATAAAAAGTGTATAAATAATTTACAGAGACAGGTAATTTTCTTAAGTGAACGTAACATACGAGAATAACGTTGTTACATTGTTTTATTTGCTGTTGTCTATCATATAGCGTATATTATATCATGCATGGTATGAGCATTTTTCAATAGACATGATTTGTGATGGTTCACATAAAAAAAAACATACTGCATTGACAAACTTATTCGACAATTTTTTCGTTAACAATTTAGACTTTGTATTTACGTATACATCTATTACATGGATACGGATCAGACAATCCGAAGCATTCACAATGAAATTTTTAATAAAAATTGTATTTGTCGTATAGATACCAAGTCGAAGTATCGATACAACTACTGCGATGTCACCGCGTCGATATCACACGCGGTTTTCCTCTGCTCTCAAATTCGTAACGCAATCAACCTATCAAATATGCTTAAATTTTCGCTGCGCAAGCTCAATTTATCTTGTCGGTTTCTTCTTGCGATCTAACGTATTGCTTACGTGCGATTGTTAATTATGCGGCGAGTTTTCGAAAAACAATTGGAAGCCATTGCCCATTGGTATTAGAAAGTGCTTTTAATTGCACGTTGAAAATAAAAAAAAATCCTTTTTTGTAATTGAATCGTGAAAATAAAAAAAAAGTTTGTGATAGTATTAAAGTATAAAGATTAGTTGGTGTGCGCAAAGTACGATTACCGACGAAGGTGAAGCGTCGTTATATTCTTGTGGCTACACGAGGAAAAGAGCCAAGCGTAAACTTTTGTTCGCTACGCGTCAATTCGATGAGTTAATATGTTGAGAAATACGAATGTACGATTCGATGTGTAATTCGCAAGCCGTAGTTTGTTCCAACCTACGCACAACGAATGCGTTAAATTTTCAACGAACTCACTTCGATCGCTTATTTATCAGCCTCGAAAAATAATTCGGAGAAGCAGATTTTTAAAAAAACCTGGCGATATTGCGCCGGGAGTAAAGAGCATCGCTAGCTAAAATCAGGTGGTAGTAACTCGCAATGAACTCAGTATTCTTAGGGTAGCTATATCCGTATTCAATAAGACCGCATCGCTGCTGCGCATGTAGTTTTCTCCTTACTTCAAGCCGATGGCTCGCATTGCGTGTGGTATCCCTGTTTTTCCATAGTCTCCCTAATGTAAGGAAACTTCATTGGCTTGCACGTATCACCAGTCAAGTTAATAGCGTTAAGTGCGAGAGCGAGAGAGAGAGAGAGAGGGGGCGGGGAGAGAGACAGCGAGCGAGCGATATAGATTGAGAGAGAGAGAGAGAGAGAGCGAGCGCGAATAGAAAAATGAATATAGCGTGTGGGTCTTCCACTATAAATGCAAACAACAAAGCGTAGAGCGAGAGAGAGAGAGAGGAGGGCAGGATCGTGAGCGCATGACCGGCAGAGGGGGAGAAGGAGAAGGAGAGAAAGCGAAAGAGAGCGCGATAGCGAGAGGGAGAGAAGAAAAATTTCCCGCGCCATCCCCGTCGGCATACCGTGCATCACACACAAGCAGCATGCAGACTTAACCTCCTCGAGCGCGTAAATAATTCGCGAAACAAGTGACCCGTCCCCGATTATTCCTCGCGGGTGGATCGCCGTTACAAAGGGAATCGAGCTACAAGGAAGGGAAGCGCGTTCGCGGCTGCACGATGGCGGAAATCGGAGGCGCGAGCGTGTTTACAAACGGCAATAGCGGCAGCGGGGACCTACTGCAGCAGGCCTTCCAGCAAGTCGTCGACGAGGACGACCAGGAGGCCGAGTTCGTGGCTTTCCTACAGGGCGACGCCGCTGACTCCCAGGTCATTCAATTGACAGCGGAGCAGGCCGCGGCCCTTGGCATAACCATAAAAATTGACCAGTCGGGGGAGGCTGCCACCGCTACCTACCAGGAGTGCGCCGAGTTGGAGCAGCCTCCGCAGCAGAGCCTCAGCCAAGAGGAGTCCCAGCGGATTATCAATGAATTGACGCAGAGCGGCCTCCTGAAGCACAACAGAGACGGGACCTGCACGACCTTTGATAATTGGACTGTTCATCAGGAAAAGTATGGACACGTTGTTGGGCCCTCCTTCATTCGCCCTTAAACCCTTGACTATTTTTCAACCACGAGGCCTGGCCCTCGGTCGGCCTTATTTTATTTACGATACCGAAGGGTCGACGTCTCCCTCGTTCCAATTGCTTATCTGGCAACGAAGGTTGCCTTGGCTTTTATCTTCCATTATTAATAGGCAAAACTATCTCACCCGAATCTTTATTATCTTTAATTATTGACAAATCCATAGTTCTTTTGAGAACTTACTGTATATATTGTGGATTTTTTATTTTAATTGCTGTAGTCTGTGATCGTTTTTGTTTTTCTTTCATCTACGTAGACAATCGTTTTTATTTTTATTTATATGTATATATTTTACTTCCAGTAAAAATTATTATTTTCTGAAGTCATGTGAAATAAAATACATTAATAAATTTTATTTATTGACCGCTAATTTATCGATTCTTTTTCAGCGGACATAATGAGAGTTATCAGCAAGAAGCAATTGATTCCAGTTTGACACTGGAAACACTAGAAAATTTTAATCAAAAACAGCAAAATGCAATTTCAAAGCAAACGAATAATATTGTTCAAGTTCAAGAACCTCAAGCAGAAGGACTTTTACAAGAACAAGAAATTGTAGACAATATTGAAACTCGGTGCGATGGAAATCTTTTACAAAACACAATCCAATTTAATATTTCATCTGATAATACACAGATTAACAATAGTATTACTGAATCTCAAGCACAAATATTACAAAGATTTCCAGTGATATTGCCATCGTCTCAATTTATTATCAAACCAGCTCAAACGGTTCTTACTCCAGTTAAGAATATTAGAATATTACCCAATACCAATAAAGCATCGAGTACTATACAAACATCGCATAATTCCTTGCTTCTACCAAAAACATCGCTTTTAAATACAATATCGCCTCAGCTGATCAAAGCTATGCCTGTGGGGACACAATTTCTTACTGGAACAAATAATATATCTACCCAATTGTTAAATACTTCGCGACTATTTGCCAAAAACTGTGATAATGGTAGTCAAGTAATTAATGAATCACTATGCTCTATGTCTAATGTTCCATCGTTAACGCAAAATTTGGTGAGTTTACAAGAAAAAACTTAATTTTTTTTTTTTATTTTAAAAGAGTAATTAGAAGACTACAGGCGTTATTTATAAACCAATGTCATTTTCTGTAAAAAAATTATTTTTCATTTATAAGAAATAAGAGCTTATTTTATATTAATATACATAAATTCTTAATTTTAGGTTCGTCAATCAACTGGAAAGTCTGTGCAATCACAAATTCAACAAAAAGGAAATCTTCAGCAATTTTTTACTCCCATCTTAAAAACGACTTCTAATACTCAGCCATCCATAAAATCTACATCCTTATTAAGTAACAATACACTTAAACAAAATGCAATAACCTCCACTGTAAAGTCAATTCAATTTCCTACACAAGTACTAAAAACTACATTTGTAAAAAATCCAGTGGTATCTCTAGCATCATCAAAAAACACTAGTACACCACTGATATTTAGAACGACTCCAGTACTAAAGGCTGACGATTCAAAATCAACTTCGATTTCGACACCGATAATACGAACACAAACTACCGCTACACCAGTGTCAATTTTGAAACCTCAGGCTAAGGCAATGAACAGTATTTTATCCAAACACAATATTACAAATACATTTCTAGGTAAAAAAAATCCGATTACAAAACAAATTGAGCTATCGGACACTATAAAGCCTTTAGTCACTGCTAAGTTAAAGCAGAGTGTAAATTCAATAATAAAAAGTATAAAAAAGAAGACGATACCTCAAAAGTTAATTACTACTAAGCAAGAATCAGCCGATCTTAATAAGCCATTAGGATCTAGTGAGAATCCTATACAAATTGTACAGCAAGGTCATACTTTTCACAGGTAATACTTTTTTTGCATTTTATAATTTTTTATTTTAGATACCATAATTATAAAAGTATTTGTTCGCAAATTTTTTTTCATAAACATAAGAAATGAATCGATGCCTTTGCATAAAAGGATTTTATTGAATTAAATAAATTATTAATATTCGCGAGGAGAATGTAACGTTCGTTACATTTAAATAAGTAAGAGGCCTTATCTTATGTTAAAAAGGCTCATTTTCTTCTAGGCGTGAATACGTATTAAGTAGGATAACATGCTTTTTAATATTAAGCAATATTTTAACAAATAATTCGTCGTGAAAAAATAGAAAAAAATTAACGTCATTTGAGCGTAATATATTGCCGTTCCTCAAATTTTAGTTTTAAGTCACATTTGTTAATCGAAAATAAAAGAAAAAAATGTAAGCACAAAAAGTCAATGCGCCAATGGTCGCATATTATGAAGTTGTTTTCGCATCCAAAAAAAGGAACGAAACAAAAAATTGAGGCAAAACGCTATTTTTGCAGTATGCAGCGATTGACGCAGGCTCAATTGAAGCAAATTGCTCAGGTTCTACATCAACGTAGTCAAGAATCCTCGAACCCCAACGAAAAAGTCGTATATAGGTATGAAAAGTACATAAATTCACGAAAAAAAAACCAAACAAAAAACGGTTCTCGAAATTGTTTACGGTACAAATATTGATTCTGTAGACTCGTATTTCCTGATGAAATGGACCTGAGAATGAAGAGCCCAAGTTCTTTGCTAAAGAATCGCGGGGGTAAGCGGGGCAGACCGAAGAAAAATACTATCAGACCGCCTGTTTTGCCTAACAAGCCAATCCCAGAGGAAGATCAAGACGATGGGAAGGTACTGTTTACAAATTTTTTGAGTTAGCGTCACAAATTAGGCGCTAAACTTACTTTATTCTCGCAAAAAAATTGCCGAGGAAAAAGCGTTCGGATAAATTCACTGGTTTTAAATTATTTGGAGGCCTTACAAAATCAAAATTTCCTTAAATTATTAAAAGTACAATTTGTAAAATTAATCGATTAAATTAATGGATAAAAATTGAAAGAAAAGATAAAAAAAAAATAAATTGGTTATAAAATATTTTTATTTATCGTTAGAAATATGTTACAACCATCAATGCGTATTCCTGAGCATGTCATATTTTCTTGCCGCCAAACACCTCAATAAACTTCATTACATGCATTCAATGAAACAAAGGAAATATACAATATCGGGGTAATACAATCAGTTAGTAGAATAATAAAATATGCACATATATATATATAAAGTTATTGTATAATTGTAAATATAATTGTTCGAATAATGTAACAAATGTTAAAGCTTGGTAAAAATCATCCAACATTGGCACTCATTCTTTTGGGCGCATTAACTTAAGGTCAAATTGCTCAACAGGAAGAGCGGAAGAAGATCGTCGCGCGTACAAGATCGGGCAGACTGTCCCGACCACCGAGGCACATGGTGCGAGATTACAAGCATCTTCATCACCTCGACTTCATGCAGCCGGACATGGACGACTCGGACGGGGGCTACAGCGATTACAATACGAGCTGCGGCACAATAAACGGCGGCAAGCTCGAGGACGAGGAGACCAGCCGGAGGACGGAGCTCCTGGCGGGCTTGGAGGTCCCCAAGCGCAAGATATCCGATCACTTCAGGTGTCCGACCTGCAGCAAGATATACCTGGGCAGGACAAGGATGGCCAGGCATTTCGAGATGCATCCCGACCACGGGAGTCCCGATCAGCTGCCCCCACCCACGGTCGACGCCGAACTGAAGCAGGTACGTCCCTCCTCAATTGGTGTGCCTTGAACAAGCGGTAAGCAAAAGAAGCAGTTGGATTAGGGCAGGGTAGACCCTTGACGGGCGGGGCGCGATCCTTCCTCTCGCCAGTCCAAAGTAGCTCGTGCTTTGTTGAGCCGACGCCGAGAGCCGGGCTAAAATCAACGTTGTTCTTGATCCGAGCAGGCGCCGCACCAAGACCCCCTTAAGCGAAAGGGCAAAAAGCGCGGCCCCTGGGCGTACGTGACCCCCGAGGCCAAGTCCGAGCGGCGCCAGGTTAAGCTCCAGGAGGCGATATCGGTCTGCGAGGGCTCGGAGATAGCCAAGATAGCGGGGAAGCCGGTGGCCAACTCGATATCGCTCTTCGACCTCCTCGTGCTCAAGTCCGAGAACAACGTGCGGACGTTCCTCGCCGAGATCAAGGAGCTCGTCGAGCGCGTCCGCGAGAAGACCGGGACCATGCTCTCGGCCGCGAACAACCAGGAGAAGCTCAACGACGACGTGGTCGACCTCAACGAGGAGCTACTCTGCGACGTGCTCGCCCTCAATTCCGGTTTTTACAAGGTCAACGAGGCCCTGAGCGCCGAGGACATGGACACCGAGGAGAGGAACTCGAGCGAGAACTTCGATCTCGAGGGCAGCATCGAGCCACCGCTCAAAGTGACCAAGACAGAGCCTGCCATCGAGGAAGGTAAGCACCAGCCTTGCGCGCACAACAAGCCTTTCGCAGCTTGGATGATTATTAGCACTTGAGCGAGGTTCGAGATTCGGTTTTCGCTTTTCCCACGTCCCTGCGCGGGCCTATTCTTAATTTTCTAAAGGTATTTGCCGAGGGCTTGTTTTTTTTTTTATCTTCTTTCTCCCTTACATTGTATCATTAGGTAAGGAAAACATAGAGGAAAGATTATCCAGCGGCTTCTCCGAGAGCTCTGATCTCAGTGTCTCCGATTTCCTTAACGAGAGAAGAGTAGATCCGACATCCGTTAGTTGTCCAGAAGTCTTAAGTGCCCTCACACTTATGCCGAGGAACAATCCTACGAGTCCAATTAAGGATGTCTCTAAAGTCTTAAGTTCAGGAGCCGAAGTCCAGACAACGGATAACCCTGGCTTCCAGAAATTAAGTATTAACGTTTCATCTGCGGCTTCCGGTTTTATGAAAGAAACTACTTTTACAAAATTGAGAGAAAATTTGGACTCCAATTGTACAGACGTTTTTACAAAGCTAAACGATAATTACGATCAAACGAAAGTGGAAAACTTGCCGAGGACGTTTATAAAATTGGAACCCACTGAGGAAGGTTTCATCAAATTAGGTAAGGAAATAATTTCGGTTAATTACGAATTTTTAATTGTCGTTACGCAAATTGATTTTTCAATTACTCTCTTCGAGCAATATTCTTATAAATGAGTCATAATACTTGGAATCGAAAGGGTTAAAAAGTATACTAAAAAAGTATATTGGATATGTATATGTACCATTTGATAAAATTATTAAGGAGTTGTAATAATTTTTAATTCTTAAAGTACTATATTAATTTGCATATATATTTATATACATAATAAATTGAATATCTTACTCAAAAATGTATTTTCTCTGTTCAATTAGAGAATGGTATGCTTGGAGCCTTTCGTCAGGAAATAGAAGATTTCGGAAAAATACAAAGTAACGGGTTTCATTGTGTATCAAGTGGTACTTCCGATAGTTTTACTAGTAATAAAGGTTTTAGAAAATTAGTACCTAAAACATCGTCAACGACGGTTCTTAATGACGATGAATTAAAGGTAGTTACAGATAATAGTGTCCGCGAAGTCGACGAGAATTCCATTCAAATAACGACGAGCAGTAGCGGCAATAATGCAGACTCCAATATTTTTGGAACGTCTGATAATTTAGATATTACAAAAATGACGAACTATGATCATATCACACATTTAGAAATCCTCGACAGTACCGGGGTCATGGATAAAAATCTTATGATTGACGACAAACTTGCAGAGCACCTGCAGCTTGTTGATAATTCCAATATGGTAGATGAATTAGTATCCGAAAGACTGAAGATGATATTGCCCGATACTTTATTGGAAAGCAATTTATTGCACGGAAATGGAAACTTAGATACAGAGCTGGGTTTTGTTGAATTTAGAGAGGAATTCAATAGAAATACTAGAAGTTGATAAAGATGCTAAAACGTCTTTTTTATTTGAAAAAGAGGTAAAGTTATTGGGAATGAAATTATGTTTTTCCAAATAGATAAAATAAATTTTATTTTAAGTCGATTGAACATTGTTAAAATTTATTTGCTGACTGTATTTTATTATTGATAAATATATAAAAAACACAGTATTATTTAAGCAAAGCAGATGTAAATACCTGAATATTTTCTTAAGTAGCATATTTTATGATCTTTTGAGTTAATCAAATAAAAAATCGTTGATTTAAATTAAATTCAAATTAAACTTCATACATCTTAGCTAATATAAAAAAAATAATAATAATAAAAAAAAAAAAAATTATAGAAATGAATTCTTATGTTTCGCGAACATTTTAATTTTTTTAACTAGTTATACTATTTCTTTTATCAGAAAGAAGTATATTAGCTTATTTATTAATTTACGATTTAAAATTACAAGATTACAATTTCATAATTTCAAGGATCACTAACTAAACCTCTCAAGATCAATTTTCGTGTAATATATGTGTACAAAGGAATATCTGATATTTTATTACGAAATCGTGCAAGTGAAAAAGATTATTTTTATTGAATACTTAATCCTACCTTACACAATATGTATTTTATTAGCTAAGTGTATAAGCCCACTTGACTGAGATTCGTGCTCTGAAGGGCAATTATATTTTTAATGTAAATTGACGGATCCAAGATTCTTATATGTTAACAAATAGTTGGCGTCTTCTTGTACAGAAACATTCTGATATACTTAAAACTCAATCGATGCTTAAGTATACAATAAGCACGATTAAAAAAAAAACTCTTTAAAAACAAAGAGGCACACTCTAGTCTGCATTAAAAGTTTTTCAAAAATAACAAGAATTTTTGTAAATTAAAATTGAATAGTTATATTTTTTCCTTATGGTAATCATTTTTTTGGAATTCAAAATGCGAGACAAGATGTCACATATAAGTTATTATTGTAAATATATAACCCATGTATATTCAAGTGGATAGCCTAACAAGAATGTATAGCATGGGTGTAATTAATGCAATAATTAATGTCGATTGTTCATTGCAATGTAAGTGAAACAAAATGAAATTTAATGAGTGTAGATTGTCTATACCACAGTGTTCCATATTACATAAATATAATACCTAAGCAATAGAAAATGTGTAAAAAGTATGACATAAATAGTCAAACTAAATTTGAAAAAAAAAACGTGAGTAAATCTTTGTGTAGCTTCCATTTTTGTGAACGTACTAGGTATAACAAGAATAATATATTTCGTGTATTACAGGTTACGTTCATATCTAGAAATAAGTAGTAATGTGATTAAAAGCATTTAAAGAATTAAAATCAGTATCAGCTGATATGATAATTTAAAACCTAATAATAAATTGAAAAAAATATGACTGACATTGTATATTTAATGTTCGGTAAAAAATGAAGAGTTATTATCAAAAATTGTTTTTGTTTTTTCATAAAAAATTATATTAAATATTCCATAATATTTTAATTGCTAAATTTGAAATCTGTGAACTATGCAGTGTCTTGCATAAATTTTTCTGTATTCTTCGTTCCTTATATATATATATATTATATTTTAGATGATCTCAAGAATATATTTAGTTTTGAATGTATATTTTTGACAAACGTGTCTAATTTTTGAATGAAGATGAAATAAAAACTAAAACTGTAACAAATATAAATATATTTTATTTAACAAATACCTTAATTTAGTTTCAACTAGCATTGATTCCAATTTAGTTGTTATATTGTCAGATATTTGAGTTTGATGTACCCATGCTGCAAGATGTAACATTTTCCAAGAATCCCTGTCATCGTGTGCTACATTTTCTAAAATAATTCGTTTTACAGATGCCTCTTTTTCGTAATTTCTATATATTTCATCTGAAGTAGAAACTAAAACATTTTTTATTTTAAGAAATAAATTAAAAATAAAACGATTAAATATTTTAAATGATTTCTAAAATTATCAATTATATTATAAATATTAATTCATAGAAATTTCAAGCATTGATAATTAACTAATTATTTAATAGTGTACATACCAAATTTTTCAATTGGCCAAGTTATAAACAGATTATCAGCACTTTTATGTAATAAGGAGACTGCTTTCATTTGACTTGCTAAGATTTTTAGATTTTTAACAATTTTATCCTGGAATATAAGTAATTAAAATTTTAAAAAAATAATGGTTTTATATTTATAAAATATTTGACAAAAATATTTACAGCTTCGTTGCATATACTTTCTAAATCTTCACATAAATTTTGTAACTCATCGGTATAGGTTTTATCAACTTTTAAACTTGTTATAGTTTTGAGAATAGAGTAACCATTTAAATGAAATGTATTCCATTGTTGAATATTATAATGTATATCAGCTACCAAGTCACGAACAATCCTTGAATTTCCAGTAAGATTTCTTCCCGGAGATGCTTTTTGTGCTGGAGATACTGCAACTAAATTAAAGATGCATTTCAATAAAAATTGATTTTTAGTTTTAAAAATTTTAATGTGTCAAAGTAAATTTAATTATCAAAAAAGATTTTTTAAATTATTACATGAAAAAAATTAGAGCATTTTAATAAAAAAGATTTTTTTATGGTAATTGAAGAATTATAAAAAATGATTATGATTATTCTAAAATCTTTCTCTTGATATTACAAATACGTTGAAAACAAATTTAAAATAATTAACTTGTAAATAATGAAGATAAAAAACAGTAACATATTTATTCATTCTTACTATTTACAGGCGAAAAACGTGTTAATTCTTTGGGTGAGTTTTGCATTTCTTGAAATTTGTTGTTTATTATCTATTAAGAAATATTTTTATTTGAAAGCCATGAGGTTATAGTGAAAAATATAATTTCGACAGTTTCCTATAGAGTGCGCTGGAAATTTTGAATATGTATGAACTATGAATTCGCTAATTTAATGTGGACTTTCTCTGAGAAATTGCAATGATATATTTATTTACATATACATATATATATATATATATAAAGAATCGTATAAAAAAAGACTAAAATAAAAAGAGTCTAAAAAATGTAAAAACGTTTAAATTACGATTCCCAGGAGATCGATTGAGATTAAGTAGAGAAACATTGAAATGTACCTGCGGAAGTTGATTGTTGATAACGTCAGACGCGAAACGCATCAAACTTTAGACGCTCGCTTGTGTTAACGCGGCATACATTAAATATCTATCGTTCTTTCAAATTCTTTCATCAGACGATAAATGACGTTATCACAAATTCATGTCGCGTGGATAAAATCTTTCGAATTAATCATTGCCGACGCGCTTTTAATAAGTAAAAAAGGATAAAGCATCGATTCACTTAAGAGACTTATTTATTTTAGTTTTTAAATTAAATCTTGAATCCAAATTGAAAAAACTGGATAAAAAAATAATTATATCTATTAAATCTACTACTTTATAATTTCTTATCCATTAATCCATAAAACTATGCAAGTCTTAAGTAAGAAAATAAGTGAAAGCAATTTAATTTTGCAATTGTGAAAGTAATTTAATGATCAACTTCGCTTTTACAGATCGTAACAATTACCTCTTATCGTGCTGTCAACGCAATAAATTCTGTATTATATATTTAAATTAATTGGTAAACATAAAATTAAGAAATACATTTCCTTGAAATCCTAGTAAAGGATTTTCACTTGGGATCGAGATTTCATTCGGGACTTATATGTTACAAAAGTCTGCAGAAGATTAAAGAGTGACTGTTATGGTAATGAAACGAAAGAACGCGTTTTAATTAGATGGTATTGTTTTTATTCATTTAGGTCAGTGGGAGTTAATGCACATTAATACGTCCGCCTAATTATAATAAGTCTCTTCTCCATTGAATGTCCCTGTCTCTTATGGTAAATTCGTTTCTAGGTGGATCCAAATAGGCAACGTTCGCCTTAGGATCGTAAGTGCATTCTTCACCATGAAAGATTGAGCAATTGTGCGCTATTGACAAAGCAGCTACTTTGTCATTGTAATGGGAGAATTCCCAACTTGAATGGGACATTAAAGCGAGCCAAGTTCCCTCGCCGTGTGAAAGCATCGCGGGCTCGATTTTTTTTTTAACGACCGCTAAGTAAGAAATCGACGGCAGGACGCACGAGCCGGTAATTTCCCTTTTCCCGAGGCAGCCAGCGAATGCCCTTCGATGGTAAAACGAGGTCGCCGCAGCCGCCGCCGCCGCCTCTGGCCCGTCACGACTCCAGTGCCAGGCGGTAAGGGAAAGGACGCGTCGACAGCGCACCATCGAGTCCCGTCGGGAATAAAAGATCCTTCGGCGGAGCGGCAGTCGAGGGGTGGAGGGCAAGGGGGCCCGTGCACGTGCGGCCCCCCTGCGGGAAGAGCGCGCGGAGGAGCCCAGCGGAGGCTCGGCTCGAGGACGCCGAGGGTCGAGGTCGCGCCGTTCCGCGAACGGCAGTGCCCGGATCGCTGGACTCCGCCGAAGAAAGCGCTATCTTGGCTTCGGATCGGGCCGATCGCAGACTAGGTACCGTTAAGCTCGCGATCGAGGCGCGCTCGCCGAGGACTCGGGCGGATTTCCCTCCGCCTCTCGCGCTGTCCCGTTACGCTCGAGGGGCTCCGCCCTGCGCCTCCCCGAGGCCCGAGGTTTTTCCGAATCGGCGCTTTTTACCGACCATCGAGGACGGCCGAAAGCCTAGCGCGGCTAGCCAGGATCTACGGACATTTGCCCATTATTTTAGATCTCTTGTTCCTCCGCTTTTGCCGTGCGTTTGCGCGATTCTCATACGGCAAAACGGACGCAATTTTAATGCTACCGTTCGACTTCAACGATCCCACTTGAATTGCCTTCGCGAAGTTTCGAGCATATTCACATTCACTGCTTATGATTCTTCCTTTCTCAATGCACTGTTTTTTGCTGTCGCCATTGGCCAGGGAAGCTTCCGAATAAACTTTACCGGGCGCAGTATCGTTTTGATGATTTTGATTGTCGCGCAATCGTATTTTTACATCGATTCTGTATATTTTTAATAAAACTTGCAAATACTGTGAATTATCACAAGGTTTTATTGCCATTATCTTTTAATGTGAAGCATTACGACAACTATTAAATAGACGTACCTTTTCCTCCCATTAGTCGCCGTAAAGATAATAATGCCATAAAATTAAGTGTTTGTGTTCAATAATATTTACGAGAAGAAATATTTTAAAACAGTCGAAAAGAATATTTTTTTTCAAATAAATTTACGCATTCAAATGTAATAAAATAAAAATGCACTTATTATCTAGTGCTAGGCTAGAACAAATTATGTTGTTTTGATCATTTTTAAGTTGAAATTACATACAAATTTTTATTCGCTGATTCGTTCTATTACTACTGCATTATGTTAATAATAATAATAATCATTATCATTGTTAGTATTTTATATATATATATATATAACTAACTTTATTTTTAAAAAATAATTTATATTTATATAAATAATTAGTGAGAAAACTTCATTAAGAAGTATAATTTTTTATTTAACAAATATAAGTCGTTCGTAATTTTAACGACAAATAATACTGTCATAAATTGTATTATGCATTCCTTTAATTTTTATATTATTATGGTATTATATTAGTTTCCCACAGAAACTTTTATTCTCAATAGATAGATATATTCTTTTAATAAATTAAAGTAATTGTCGTTTTATGTTCCTCTTAAATTCTACAAGTATATTAAAACAGTATTTAGTTATTCTCAATTATAACATTCATTTTGAATATTATAATAAAACAATTTAGACTATTGTATTTTTTATCACGAAAGGGATACAAGAATATCTTGTCTCAATGGTATTCAAGCAATGTTTATGATAAAGTAAATTAACAAATATGTTGTATACATACAAGCCATTTTATTTGTGTGATAAGAGTTTAGTTATATGAAAATTTAATACCGTTTACTAATGTCTGCTGCTCTTTTGCGAATAAAATAAAAAAGGTATAAAATTTTAAAGGAGCTTGAGTAGAATTTGATTATTATTACAATTATTAACATGTAGCGTAATTAATTTTGATACGTAAAATAAAAATTTTTTTTAATGAAAAATGCATGTTAAAAATATAAAAACTTAACCAAAACAAAATTTCTAATATTCTTACCAAATTTTGTTATAATAGCTTCTTAAAATAAGCTTCATAGTAACGTGTTATTAATTATTTAACACTCACATCATATTAAAATGATGTGAGATATTTTTTTTTTTAAATTTTACAAATTATTTTTTAATGAAAAATACTTTATTAAGATTTTTATCGCTTTAAAATTCGCATTAAATATTATTATTTGCCATTTAAAATAATTTTAAAACCTGTATTTATTAATCTTTGTTTCACAAAAAGGCTATTGTAATAATTTTTCCGAGAAAACTTACTCAGGTTTTGATCAATTTTATTTATTAGCAAGTAAGGGTAACAATGAAATTTATAATAAAATACTTCTACTCGTCAAACCTAAGAATCTTCATGGATCCATTAAAAAATACAATGTTATATCAATGATAATTTGTAATGATAGCATCTATCGATGACAGCAATATTATGTGCAATGTAATAGAAAATGTTTAGGTGTATCAATATATCAGGAACACGGATACACGAATTAAGTTGATAAACATTAAATTTAAAATACAATAAATGGTAAAATAACGATGTTAACTATTATTTATAAACGACTAGACACTGTCAATATTGTATTGACGAGTGGATGGAGATTTTGAGAAAAGACGTAATCAGTATTCCAAACGTTTTTGATAATCTTTTAAAATATTAAGCATTGATTCTACGTAGGGCCAGAACGCAATCGCTAATCGGTGATGTCAATTGGAAAAAACTCGCTCTCGCTCTCTCTCTCTCTCTCTCTCTGTCTCTCAGAGCCACGCGAACAGGCAGCAAGCATCGATCAATTGGCTCTTCTGGCCACTGTCCGAGGCTGAATGCGCTGCCAATTGACGCTTGCTCGATAATCGCAGGGCCTCGTTAGCGGTCCCGGTCGGGGGCCAGTGAGCCGCAGTCCGGCCTAGGGGGTAGCAGCCAACAGCTGGCACCGACTATTGCCCGCGCGGCGGAGAATCCGAGTACGGATGCCGCGGCGGGGCTGCCGGAGAAGGGCCCGTCGACGATCTAGGAGCGCTGGTGGGAGGGGGGCCGGGGCCGTGCGCGCGGGGCCCGTCCGCGTCCGTGACGCATCGCCGGCCAAGCACGTGACAGGTGGCGAGCGCGATCGGTCGGGCGCATGCGCGCGCCGCTCCGCGAGACCGACCCGCGGAGCCGAGGAGCGTTTGAAAGGCCGAGAGCCGCGCAGTCGTCGGGCGTCATCCTCGCGATTCGAGACGCGGCCGCAGCAGGGGCAACGATGGTGGCCAAGGAGGTGAGTCTCGTCGTCGTTTATATACGGGTGCGCGCCGTTAAGCCGCCGCCGGCCGACTTCGTTGTATTCACTGCTCATCCGGCGGTGGGCCTCCCTCGCTGGATCCGTCCTTTCGTTGGCCACGATTCGGTGGGCCTCCGTTTCTTACCTCCCTATAGCTGCTGCGTTAGCTTCTCGCTCGACCGATACCGAAAGCTCGGGCCTCTGCCCTTATTTCCTACCGCGAGATGCCTTTGCCGATCTGCGCTCGGCCGGAGCTCAACTTCGCTATCGGCGTTTACATAACCTTATCTGATTTGCATTTGTTTAGAGCTCACGCTTCGCGCGCTGATTATGCAGATTTTGCGGAAAATTGTAATTACTTGGCAGACGTACACAGTTTCTTATACTTGGGTAAAAAAAATACTGTTAATTCTATGTTCGCGCGACTGTTAATTAAACGAGCAAAATGCTGGCGCAGGGAGCGAGCAGGCACAGGGAAAATTTTACCGATCAAGGCCTTAATTAGAAATGAGAAATTTATTTTCGTAAGCTTACACGTATCTAAAGATATGTTTCACGATTTCAAACAGTCACGACTATCGTTTTTCAAATTTAAAACATGTACTTAAATCTCATGTTTATTGTGCTTTTATAAGCGAATTTACAGGCAAGCCAATGCGCTGCTACGCGAATTGAATAATAATAGTTAACGCAGTATTTTTTTTTTTTTTTTATACATTATAATTAATAGTGCAAAAAGATGGAAAAATATTGATTTATTAATAGATATTTATTGTTCGGGGAGGAAATTTAGTTTTATTCCTCTTGGGAAACGTTTGCATTGAAATTTTGACAAAACGAAACATTTACATTCGATGAGACATCCACATATAACGATACGTGACTTCTAATGACAAGTTTCTTATCTCCTAAAACATTGAGCAGATGGACGTAAGCTGTTGTTTTTTAACTAATAATATTTTTTTAAAATAGTCTTTGAAATCTAAATACACAACAGTGTTATCTGAAAAAGAAATAATTGTCTTTGAAATATCAAGCATGATAGATCGAGGCATTTATGAAGGCTTGTGATTTTTTATAAATTACCCCTCGTTCAACAAACCTTTAATATATGCAAGACATTTCTAAATCAAGTGCGTTTATATTATATTTTTCATTTCTTCATGTCGGTCTCGGTTATTCAATTGATTTTTTACTGTGACAACTTTTTAAGCATCCGAGAAATTTTTAATATTTTTATTTTCGAATCCATGTTTTGTTTTTAATTCATTAGATAAAGGAGATTTTTCACTTGAATTTTACGGCAGATAAAGCTACTAGTAAGAAAATTATATTAAAACGTTTCCAATTAGAATTTATTTATTAAAACTTTCTATCTATAAAAGAAAACATCATTCGTAGAAACGTTTCCATGCATTTTAGATAATGAAATATACTACTTATTAATGCACTTTTATTCTTAATGTATACTTAAAAAGTATTTATATATAATAAAAGTTTCAATTTAAAGTAGCTAAAAAAAATAAATATACAATTTTTTCTTAATAAACGCATGATGATTACAACAGTTTATTATCCCTTGTTTTTATATAAAAAAATATCTAATACTATATTTTGAGAGTTTAAAGACAAATTATTACCTTCTATTAAATATGTAATTTGTGCGCTTCAGAAAACACGTAAGACTAATAAAAATAATGAAACCTTATAAGCAGTACTACTTAAAGTGTTATGGCTGAAATTTTGTTTATTCTTATAATATACTTTTTTTAACTCAACTTTATCAATTTAAAACATTTAATAAATTTTATATAATTAATTTGATTAAATTATAAACTAAACTTAAAATGCACATTTGAATCTTATGACAGTAATACAAAAAATATTAATTGCAGTAAAAAATTCTTCTATGAGTAATAAAACATAGAATGAAAATAAAAATGTTTTTACTATAACGATTTAAATATGATTAATATAATGGTAAATAATTTGAATTCAATGCATTAAAAGAAAAGCCATGATTGAGAAATTCGTATTATTTTAAAAAATTACTGTATGATTGGATGCATTATGATCGATGTACGATAAAGACTTAGAATAAGAAATGAATTGACGAGAAAAAAGTACTGTTCCACGAATTTAACAGTCTATTAACTTAAATTTGCATGAAAATAGTTTTACGTATCGAAGTGTAATTTCTATATATACTAATTTTAATATTTATGGTTACATTAAAAATTAAGAAATACATTAATATTTGATATATTATAATAGTGAGTTTTCTGTATACAATCAATTCATACATTTTAAAACAAAGAATAAAAATATAATAACTAACAGTATCTAATTAAAAATTTTCTAATAAAAAATATCGATAAAAAGGTGAATCATAAAATATAAGTAACTTATGGTAATATTGAACGATGTCAATGTAATCTAGATGCATATAAGAGTTGTTTTATAACTTCATCAAATAGTATTTCGTTAAAAAGTAAATTAAAAGAATATACAGCTCATATTCATGGAGTATTCCACGTTTGTATTTAAGACATGTTGATAAAAAGAACTTATTGACTTTGATGAATGATGAAGAAATTGTGAAGGACGAAGAAAACTTGTAGTATTCCTTCCTTTTTACATTTCTCTTGCTCATTTCCATGAACCGACTCTTACAATATATGAATACGTCAATTACTGAAATCGAGGATTCCATATTCACATTCAATTGGTCAAAAGAAATAATTAAAGGATACAATTCTTTTAATGTCTGAATACTTAATTATAATAATTTTATTAAGTCCATAAGTATACATGATATTGATATACGATTATATGATTATTGTTTAATGTTAATTTTATGGTATTGTAATAACTGTAAGATCAAAAGTAAAAATATCTATAATTATAATTTTTTAAATATAATATGCAATAATTGTTAATGCAAGTTAAAATTAAATTTTATATACATAAGAAATAATACTAATTATATGAAGAAAAAATACTTTCTGAAATTATGTTAATTTATTAATACATTATTTCCGGGTTTCTTCATTTCCTTCCTACTATCTGAAAAGCTGTTTCATTGACAAATTTTTGATTGTAAAAAATATGAACAGTCAACCAACAATTTATATATAATTACAAAATTACAAATTTTATTGATTGAGAACCGGAAATTTCTCAAAAAAGTGAAACCATCGTGTTATTATTTAATTTTAAAATTTTAATATAATTGTAGATCAAAATAAGATTTATTTCGAAATCTAGTTATGCCATAATACAATGTAACTATTACTTATAATTAAAAATAATTGGAAGTAAATAAAATAAAGATATCAATAATGCAGTAAATAAAACAATTATTTCTTATGATATTTAAAAGATTTATCATTTTACACTATTGAGTTTAATTAATTCAATTTATAATTTATATATATATATATATATATATAAATTTGTGTTCTTATATGTTCATAAAAATCAATATTTTAATCGCAAATAAAATTATTTTAACAAGATAAGTTATCGTGATGTTCCGTTTTTTGTAAAGTTAGAACTTGTAAGCGAAGAAAAAAAAACTTTTACCTATGACCGTTAAAAAAAACTGTAATAATACTTACTTAATAGTTTTAAATTGTTAAATTTATTGTAAACTATAAGATTTTTACCAATAAGATAAAAAAAAATTACCAATATTTATTAATGTAATGAATTCGAGTTTTTTTTTGGTGTAATTTTTCATTTTACAAATAAGAAAATATTAAGAGGTAAATTATAGAAATTTAAAATTAAACAAAATAATTTGTACTACGTATTAATTTATTGTTTACTTTATAACTCGTAAGATAAAAACTTTTTGTCAAGTGGAAGAAATGTCTCAAGTGTTTCCAGTATTATAATTAGGGCCGATTACTTTATATCCATACAGTTACGAAATTCAATTTAAAACCCATTTTTTTATATTAAATTTATATAAAAATTTCATGCAGACACCATAAAACATAGTATTATTGCATAGCATTGTATTTATTATCTTTAAAAATTATTTTAATTTAAGTAAATGAAAAGAATTACGGAAGTAGAAATAATAAATTTCATAGTAATAGACTTCAATGTACATCGGAGTTCGAAGCTTTATCCTTTTTTATTTATTAAAAGCGCATCGGCAATGATTAATTCGAAAGATTTTATCCACGTGACATGAATTTGTGATAACGTCATTTATCGTCAGATGAAAGAATTTGAAAAACGATAGATATTTGATGTATGCCGCGTTGAGTTAACACAAGCGAGCGTCTAAAGTTTGATGCGTTTCGCGTCTGACGTTATCAACAATCAACTTCTGCAGGTACATTTCAATGTTTCTCGACTCAATCTCAATCAATCTCCCGGGAATCCCTAATTGGCCTCATTTCCGCTGTAATTTAAACGTTTTTAAATTTTTTGAACTCTTGTTATTTCAATCTTTTTGTAATACAATTCTTGATATATTTTTTTATTTCTACTAATTAGCTAAAGAAAATGGAATGAAATGTCAGTTAGTCAATCGTGGTAAATATTTTTGCAACATTTTTCAATGCATCATTTGCAAAATGTGATAAAAAAAAAAGAATTTTTGATAGATAGCACGAATAGAGATTCGGATACTGAACGGCTATATTTTCAATAATAGTAAAGATTCGGGCACGTGCCGTTTCATTATAAAAATAAATCTCCCAAGTAAGCATAAACCTGCTGCTGCGTTCTTGAGAGTTAAGCCATTCGCCGTACACTTTACGATGCGGCTGGAGAAAGGGCGAACGAGGTTCCACTTCCGGCGGTAGGGCCGTCAATATTATTCTCGGAAAATTAGCGCCTGCCGATCGGAAAAAAGTCAGTCGGCTCAGCAGACCAATGGGCGGGCGGAGGGTAGAGTGGAGGTTGCGGGGGCGGGGTTGAGGTGGACCGTGATCAGGGCTCAGGTGCGATTTCTCTTGGGGGGACATCCGGAGGCTCGGATGTCGAATAGCTGGTATTGGCTCGCAGCCGCATGCGATAGTCACCTACTCAAAGTTACCACTGCCGGACTTCGGCGTTACAAGCGAATCCTCGGATACGAGAGGAATCCCTCGCACCGTTAGTACTTCATTTCAGCGTTAGTTGAGGTAAAAGTGGCATCGGTTCTTCGAAAACACGCTGCTTGGTATTTTTCCTATTTTAGGCACCTTTCGACCGAGACATGTACACTTTTTAGTATTGGTCGGTACTCGCGAGGAAGAGGCAATTATTTTTATATAATTCACTTTATGACCGCTAAAGAAACGAGCATCGCTCCCTTTTTATTAGTACCAACGAAATACAAGACTTACGTCGGGATTATCGAGTGAATTTCCGAGGGTGCATTTTATAAAAATAATTGTACGACAAGTAGCGCTACTCAATCTCATATTTGTAAGCTACCCACAATGATAATTACACGATGAAACAGAAGTGCTCATCAAATAATATTCATTATACAATTGCTAATTATGATTTTAATACACCGTATAGATAACTTAACCTCATGCATTTTTTATGGAATAGCTTTACAATCTATTAACTAATTCGCAAACAAGTTCTTTATTGCTTTTAAAAATAATTTGTATGTTTATTTTATTTTGCTTGCATTCTAAAAGATTACAGCCTTTCCGTATTAAGATTAACTGTATTTAAAAGTAATAATACGTTTACTTTTGAAAGGCTTTTTTTTACAAACGATAAGTGAATTAATGCATTGCAATTTAGCTAGTATTGAAGACAGTTATTTATTCACAACTTTTTATACTTAGACCAAATGATGCATATCTTACAACAGATTGTTTATTATACGAGAATTAATTTTTATTTTTGTTATCATATATATATGACTAAATAATGATTAAAAATGAATTATTACTAAATATATGTGCCCGCTATTTAGATACGACTTTATAATATAGTTTTATTTAAAGTTATACGAGTTAACAGTTAAAGATATGCTATTTACAAGCGACCGTATATCAAATCCACGACGTGAAATATAAATTAATTGTATTTATTAATTCTATTCATTAAAGAGTTTTCAGATTATTTAGGCAAAATTATGGCTCTTGGTATTTGAGCCAAGTAATAATAATGTCTGTTTCGAAAATCGACGCGTTATACGCGTGATTTATAACATATTTACGAGCCAAGTAAAATTGTTGTATTATCGAGGAAAGTTACAGACGACGAAGATTCTACCATTAGTAGACGAAAAAGGCGAAGAAAGATTTCACATCGGTTCACGAGCATGCATTAACCTCCATTGTCAATTGTACGTAGCATAAGTCGTGCGTACGAGCATTGCCCAATAATAGGAGTTTTCGAAAATATCTCCGATGCTCCCTGGTTTTCCCTGGTCTTGGGGTTCCCACGAGAAATCTCACGCCACGAGAATCTTCGGCTCGACTGCGTCCTTTTTCTCCCGTGACTCACGGCCGGCCTAATTTTCATCCACACTTCCATTTCCGTTTCGAAAACTTCCACGTCAGGTGCGCACCGCCGAAGGGAGACACTCTATTTTGCATTCGCATTTGTAGGTAAGTTGGCTAACGGATTTTCTCTCCGATTTTTACCATGTTCGATGAAAGAAATATCGCACGGCCGCGCGATTGAAAAATGTGCGGTTATGAGTTCCCGAAGAACTTAACGGTGGTGCGTTGAGAGTAGCGTTAACTCGGAAAGTCGATTTGCGGATTTCTAGTCTCGATGGAATCTAGAGTATTCTTACCGTTGTGTACAATGCAATGCTCAATTTTAATGGTAATGATACTTGACAGTGTAGTTTTTCAATTGTCGGGGAAGCGGCTTTTATCTGTCCTCTTATCTTCGACTTCCTTATGGCACTTGAAATTTGCTGCTGAAAAAGTAGCTGACCTTCAAAAGTACCGAGCATTAAAGAGTTTACGCGTTAATACTCTGTGTTTGCTTTGACGTCTCTTGGGTAAAGTCGACAAGCAAAATAGAGGGGAAAAAAAATTGAAAAAAATAAGATCCGAGTATTTTGTTACAGTAGGGTAAAATTACCCGTAGCTCCTATGAGGTCTGCATGTATTTAGGATTAATTTAAGTTAAAAGCTTTAATTTGGGGATATTCCTTCGATTTTATAAATAATGACAAAATTGTATCACTATAATTATTTACGTGCTCTACTTTTTAAATGGAATAACTGGTATTTTTATTTTTGAAAAGCTCGTGCTATTGGATTCGCTTAGCCGTTCAAATGATACAGTATTACATCAATCGTTATTTCGCGTAATTTCATTGAATTAACAAACCAAAGAAATTCCCACAATAATTTGATCCAATTGCAGTTTAATAAGCATGTGTTTATTACAGTAAATACTGTAAACATACGTTTTCATTCATTCAACACCGCGACGTAATTGAGTTGAGCAGCTCAGTGTTTGTTATTTAAAGAAATAACCCCCCCCCCGCCAACCAACCAACCACTCCCCGCCGTCGAAAGCAAATTTACGAACAATCGGAAGCGTTTGCGTAACTTTTAAGATCATCGAATCGTGCCTCGACTTTCTCGGGTCCAACTCGTGCATCGACTGCCGTTTCCAGTTCCAACATCAGCAGGATGCGCGAGTGACTGGCGTAGGACAAAAAGCGATTCAATCGAAAAAAAAAAAAAAATAACAAAAACACGCCAGCTCTCCTTTCGAAACGATCAGGCCTAGCGCTACGGAAGCGGTCGTCGGTCCGTCGACTCTTTTTCTTCTCCCAGGGCCATCGATCCTCTCCACATCCTTTTTTTCAGCCGCGGAAGTGGAAGTGGCCGTAGCCGCGTACCGGTCGGCTTTGTCCTAGGCGTTCGCTCCTCTGGTGCCGATCCCCAAGCTTACCCCTCCTCCGCCGCGCGGCCTCGAGCATCACCCGAAGTGCACGCACTGTTGCACAGGTGCCACGACACATGCGGGTATTATCCGCCTGGGTTTTTAGGGCTTCGGAGTTCCCCCTTGGCCGACGACGGTGGTGCGCGCTCGGTTACGGGGCCGATGCCGACGCGATAACGAAAGGCGACCAGACGATTCGGGCTGCTCGAATATTTCACGGCGGGTCTTATCTTGCCTCGCGGCTCTTCTAACGCTTTTTTTCCCTCGCCCGCAAGTGTCAATACACCGCTTTGGGAATTTATTTACAAACTTTATTATTACCCTGTGGCGTTCGACAGCTCTTGAAATGCTAATATTTAGGTTTCACTCCATCGCCGGCGTAGAAAACTCGAATTCGCAATCGGATGCTGCTGTCGGCGTATTTACATATTTGATTGTACTAATTTATTTTTTTAATTTTCTGCCGCACGCTAACGAATATATGCGAGCCTAATTCAATAAACGAGAAACAGATAAGGATATCGCTTAAATGAATATCAACATTTAACTAGTACAAAATATTGTGTACATTTTTCACACGTTTACTTTTAAACAAGTACTTCGTTCGATTTGATAGGATGTTTACTTTATGTATAAATAATTTTCATTTACCGAATGGTATAAAAAGATATCTGCCTGAAATGAATAAAGTCTTACTTCTATAATATACATCTTAGAATTTTATTTAAATTTTTTATTACTGATATATATATATATACATAAAAATGTTGAAATTAAATTAGATGAAAGATTTTTGCCGGGGTAATTTTACCTGTGCAGCAATTTATGTTTTATGGTATGTAATTAAAAATAACATTAAACAAGTTTTTAAATAAATTAAAATTATAATATAAAGGTTTTTTTTCGAATGGATGTAACTAAAATATACTTACCTTCTAAAAATGAATGTTGGTAATTCGTGGGAATATAAATTGAGTTATTTTGTAATCGTTTCTTACTTTATATTTTATTAAAAGCTACGAAACCATTCTTTTTTTAATTCATAAGCTAAATAAGCAATTACCAACAGAATAACTTGGTACAATAGTTACTTAATGATTTAATTATTTCCATTATAAATTTCTCTAATGCAATTATGAAACGTATTACGTCATTTTAATGAGTATAATTGGTTTTTATCGATCAGTTTTACTTTTACGTTTGTAATATTGTATATTGGTATAAAAATTGTACCTTGTTTGTTAAAAGAATGTAAATTTAATCATTTTTAAAAATGATATATATTTATTTATAATTAATACAGTGATATAAAGGATTAGTAGTACCTGTTATTAATTTCAATGCTAATATTGAATTAATATTGAAAAAAGACATGATCAATAAGATAAAGAAGATTTTTAAAAACTTAAAGGAAATGGAAATTATTAGAGTACAATTAAAAAGTTGGATTGGCTTTTAAAATCAATGTTAAATTCTGTAAATAAGGGGAAGAGTTCAAACAATTACTTCATTGGGTTACTATGTCATTAAATGATAAATGTCTCGATAATTGGTTTAGTGATTACCAAGTACGCTTGTTTTAAAATATTATAAAGCTATGGCAGATATATTTATTTAATCAAAACGAGATTTCTTATACAACCGTACTCGTATTTACGCTATTAGCCTCGTATTCGATTTAAAAACTATTATTTGAGCTTAAGAAACAGTTGCCGTTCAAAGAGAGAGAGAGAGAGAGAGAGAGAGAGAGAGAGATTAAAAAACGAAAAGGACAACGAAGCAACTCCCAAAAGCCCGCGCAGGGCCCGAAGAAAGCATCTCTCGAGTGCTCGCGAGCAGAGCTCCCCCGTCCCCCCGCCGACAACAAGACCACCGCGCGAGTACAATAAGGGGCCCCGGGCAGAGAGGCAGGCGCGATGTAAACAAACGCGCGTAGGCGGCGGGAGCTCGCGGAGTCGATGGGGGCCCGCGGCGCACTTCGACTCGTTTTTGCGGAATCCGGTTACCGTTACGGCAACTCCGGGGCCCCGACACGCTACCGCCGCCCGGATCATTCGTTCCGCGGTAGCGCAGTCGCGGCCCCGTGAGAGGAGGGCGAACGAGATGGAAGCCGCTCTCTCGAGCCTTTTCCCCTGCGCCTTCAGCTCTTTCTCTCTCTCTCTCTCTCTCTGGGCGCTTATCGTCCTCCGGCGAAAGGGACTCCCCTGCGCGATGTGCTCGGAGACGCGCTGAAATTCAAGCCGCGAGCTTCGCCGCGAGCCCGGGACACGAGCTTAGAAATAATGCCGAGCGAGCATCGGATTACTGACGCGGAAAGATAGACGAGAGAGAGAGAGAGAGAGAGAGAGAGTAAGCGTGAGTATGCGAGCGTGATTTATTCGCTTATGTGGTTCGCGATGCGACAGGTGCTAGAAACTAGCGAATAACAGCCGACCCCTCGTACTCATAACTTTCTTGTTGCCCTCGCGTACTTAGTGCCGTTACACTCATACATGCCCTAGAAAATTAGGTTACCTTCGTCGATCATTAAACGATCAAAGCCTTATAACGCACAGTTCAAGACAATGATTTCCGTGTTAAGTGCGCATCATGATCAATTAAATGCCCCATTACCGCATTCGTAATTACTAAAAATGAAATTACTGAACTAATAGTTTGAACCGCGGTAATTTAGACGCTCGATGCTACTCATAATCTTCAATGCAATATATATATATATATATATAATTGGCTTATTCGGAGCTACTTTGCAAATTGAGAAATCAAACAATTAAGTAGCAATATGCGAAGTAAATTAAAAAAAAATTGTTTTATGAAGGCTTTTAAATTTTAAACTCGTAACCTTCTGACATACTTAAGTATACATGGTTATAAATCAATGCTTTTATTATTAAATTAACACGCTAACTCGCAACATAAAGGAGATTTTAATTAAAAGTAATTTTTTACAAATGTTTCTTGTAAAAAAAAAAAAAAACGAAAATTATAATTTTATAAGAAGTACTATCTTTTATTAATTGAGTTTTTATCATTTATTTTACATTTCTATAAAAATTTAGTTCGTATTGCAGCGAGTTATGTCGTCTTAAATTATGCTGTCGAATTAAAGCAGAGACGAACATTTTAATTAATAATATAAAGTAGTTTTTAATATCGATGATAATGAAGTTTCAGGGAAAAAGTGCCCACTCCGTTCGCCATACACTTTCTACTGAACTAAATTCCAATGAAAAGGGTCATGATTTTACATTTGATTTTAACAAGAAGAATCGATCGAGAATGACGATGAGATTCGGAGAGAAAGAGAGAGTGAGAGAGAGAGAGAGAGAGAGAGAGCGCGCAGGAAGATAAAACGATAAATATATAAATGCATTAATGGAGATAAAACGAAGATATAGACGGGGACAAACGAATACGTAAAGTGTAGGAGGAAATTTATCGAGAGTAATGATTGCACTTTGATTTCGGGAATGCGAACAAGGCGCAAATCTCGGAGAAACGTACGCGCAATAATGCACGGGACGGAATGACGCTTATCCATAAGATGCGTCATTCGGAATCGCCTCTCCCATTGAAATATTCCGGGCTTATCCTTGAAAGACGTGAGCTAGACCATCGAGTGTCCTGGTATCATTGCCGTACAGGCTCGCTCGTACGACGCTGTTATGATAATAAACCTGTTTATATGCTCGGCTTCCAGTAGAACGAGATTTATGGGTTATACGCACTTTGTTCGCTGTGTTCCTATTCTCGTAATGAGAGGGAACTATTTCGCAAAATTATCAATCTCATTTTCACTGTTTAACTTGGGTCGAGCGATTTTTAAATTTATTCAATTCAATGCTCAAGCGACACTGAGCGCTACAATTTCCAAATCCGGGGACATTTGGAGAATGCTTTATTTTGTCATTTTAAAGATAAAAATTTTAACTCAACGAAACGCATTGTTGACGATGAAGCCTTCAATTTTTTGTATTCGGTAAAAAGCGAATTACTTTATTTTTTACTTATCTTTCTTTACTTTTAATTACTCAATTTTTTATTTTTTATTTTTTTTAATTATTATTTTTTAATTTTTGTTTAATCATCTACTTGTACAAAAGTAACCTGAATTTGTATTATTATAAATAATATAAAAGACCTGATATCGATTATATATTTTGTAAAATTATTTTTCATTTAAAATTCTTATATAATTTTCATAAACATTTTATAAATAATTCTAGATTATAGTTAGTTATATATCGCAAAACACTTATGCAGATAATGTAATTATGATAAGTATTACAACTTTTAAGTATTGTTCTTTTATTGTAAATTACGAGATATTAATTGAATGGAAGCTGCAGTAATTTACAGTGATAAATTTGAAACAACGTTAAACATATGCTTACGTGTTTCACTATTATTTAGTATTCATGCAGCGATGATCATAAACTTGAAAGAAAAATTAACGTCGTCGCTAATAATCATTAGTCACTTGTTGATCATCGATTCGTTAAGGATACGTTCGGATAAAAAATTATTAAAAATAATCGAATTTAAATGGCTGAATACATGATGATAATAAGACGATTTCTTTCCATTAGGCTCAAGATAGAGTGGAACAATTAAAGAAAGCAACCGACAGGATTCAAAGAGAGATCGAGGAAGTCACCGAGAGAGAACATGAATTACGAAACGTCGGAAGCATTAAAACTATATCGCACGAGACCGTAGATTCGAAGGTATATAATTGTTGTTCTTAATGTATATACTTTTTATATTAATAGAAGATTTATGAAAAATTAAAAATGTAAGCGCCATTTTTTTTGCATCATTAATGTTGCCCTCTTTTATTATTATTATTATTGTTGTTGTTTATGGCCTTATTATCGCTTGCACACCTGAAAGCTGTGACTCACTGGATGCAAGCATTGGGAAAACTCAAAGCTATAATATTTATTCGTTTATAAAATTCAAAAATAGAAAAAAACCCAGAAGCTTTTAAAAGATTGATATAATAAACTTAAATCATAAATTTAAATTATCTTTTAATCTACGATATAAATGGGTAACTTAATAGCATCGATATTATTATCAATATTACAAAACAACAACTATTGTTATAGGAAATATAAAATTAATATCAAAATATAAACTAGAATGTAAATAATAAACACTACATAAATATTTTAACGAAAACCTTAAATTTTGTAAAAAAAATATATGATGCATCTATCGTGTACTGATCAAGATTTTTATCAAATCTTTATTAAAATTATCTAAATACATTTTATAATCTTGATTAAAATAACGCGTTCTACTTTATTCAACATTTTTCGAGATAATTTCATTATTAACTGCTTTTTCACAAAGATTCAATTGTCCATGATTTCGTCATTTAATTTCATTGCAGTATAAAAGTATACGTAACTTAGTGTATCGTACAACAAAAAACCACAATTATAGTAATTATTTTTTATTGCTGCAAGTTTCATTTTTTATATGAAGAACTTTACACGATAGTAATCCGAATATCTTTAAATTTATAGTTTGTTGATAAACAGTAACTGAATGTTCGTAATCAAATCAAGATAAATGCATTCATACTTTAAATTACTTTTAAATAATTAGTATAGTATTAAAAGAAATAAAATTGCAGTAACTTGAAATTTGAAATAAAAAAATAGTGTATTGTGTGAAATTTATTTTATATGTTTTTTTTTATAGATTATTGTTTACTTAATTATATTGTTACATTATTATTTATACTTTTTTTAAATATAAATATTTTACTACCTTTCGTCTGCAGTTCGCAGGTATTCTTAATTTTTGTTCATTATACGGTAGAGTTTTAAATATAGTATAAAATTAAGATAAAAAATAAATAATATGTATAACATGTAGAAAGTATTAATTTGCATATTATGATTTGAAAGAATGTGACGTTGAAAACAAGTAATTAAATAAATAAATTATTTAATAACCATCCTGCATATAAACCATATCTCAGTTCATATAAATAACCAATCAATGTGTATATATCGTTTATATTAATCATAGTTCATTCATCTAATGTAAAATGTTTTTCTTCGATAAATATAGAATACAATAATTCAGTGTTATTATTGCTATACTAAGGTATAGTTGAATATACAGTTTTGTTTTAAATATAATTTTCATTTTCCTTTAAATGAATGAGAGAGTGAACAAGCTATTTTTACTTATAAAATGAAAATTGCAATTAAATATATACAAAGTAGGAATAAAATGTAAGTAGTTTATTATATCCATCACCGAAATGGATAAAGTCCTTTAGATATATAAATATCTACAATCAGTGACTTCAGATTAAAGGTGATTTATCTTCAGTCAAGTATTTTTTTTTCTTTTAACATTTATTCTTAATGCCGCTACAAATATTGCTATAATGTTTGCTTTCGCATTCAGCAACGAAATTAAGTAATGACGGCGGTTGTAACCGGTTCTCAATTTTGCTTATTTTATCATTGATCTATACCTTATTAACCCAATTCTTGATTTTTTATATGTACTTTAAGTATTTTTTTTCTTTTGCATAACGTATATTAACATAAAAATAAATACGATAAGGATAATGATAATTAAAAATTAATTGAAAAAAATAAATCGTATAAATCATCAAGAATGAATTTTAAAGAGGTTTTCATTTAATTTGACTTAACGTTATTAAATATTATTATTAAAAAAATTTTGTGCATAATATAAAACTAAAATATTTAATCATTCTTATTTTTAATTTTAATAATTCATTCTCTTTTAAAACCTTTGAAGTATCTCCGTGTATTGATTCAATAAGTATTTAATTGATTAAACATATCTTGAGGAAAAATCAAGTGATATTAACGTATGATAGTGGTATTTTATTTGATTATTCATTGATATTTTAAACGTACAATCTTCTGTTATTAAATACGTAAGATATGTGTATATTTCTTAATTACATAAGATTAATTAGATAAATGTATCGAGCATTTTTATAACAATGTACTTCAAATGGCCTTATTCAATGAAAATAATACATTTTTGTGAATTCCTGTATCTTTAAGATAGTGTTAAGGAATACATTCGCTCAGAATACAATGCATAAAAAAATTTAAATAAAAATATTTGTTACGGTGTATACTATTTTAATTGATTGTACGGTTCTTCAGGCCAATTAATGACATTTCTCCCTTTAATTTCATAGACAGAATATTCGAATAATAAGAAAGAAATCAAAGCATACGAGAAGGTCAAAAAGAATATTGTACTCGAATATTTATTAAAGGTGAAAATGTTATTCAATGTAATATTGTTTCAGTATATACAAATCGATCGATTCCATTTTTAGGCAGTAAATATGCATTAGTTTTTTGCGAATCGACCACAAGCCGCTGCCAGTAATCGTGAAACCAATTCAAAATAATTTTCAACGCATCTGCTAGTAAATTGGATTCATTCCCCTGCGATATTTGTCTTGCAGTGCAATAAAAAAAAAGTTAGGATGTACGGTTCTGAACCAAAACGTAGCAGACATACGATACTTTATCGGAAACACGACCGGTCGATGACTTATGCTTCTTTTTTTTTTTTTAACGAAGAGATTTGCATCTACCGCCATTACCGCTTATCGCCGTTATCACTATTGTTGTCATAGCAATCCAGCCCTAAGCGATGTGACCCACGAGGCGATGGTAGCATTCTTTTCCCACGCCGTGTGAGAAATCCTCAAAGAATAACCAGTACGCGAACTCGTTTCGCACGGATCGATGCGCGGGACGTAAATGTGATCTGCCAAGATATTCGTGAATACATGGTCGATTGAAAAGTCTCCCGAGAAAATTCTTATCGCCTCTAGCCCATTGATAAGACTCTCGCTCGGCTTGCTTAGAAATTTTATTTACCACAGCTTGCGCTCGATGAAAAAATTTCAAGGATACGAGTTTCCGCGGTTGACACGACGATCTGCAATGTTTAACATCAATTGTGCGGAGAGAACGCATTAATCGTAATTTGACGTTTTACTCGGTTAATTTTATCTGCGGTGGAGAGCAAACATTGTCGGATTAAGAAGGGATTCTTACTTTTAAATATTGACGTGACGCGAATGATTTTGTTGATATTTTTTAACCACTTAAATATTATTATTGTTAAATAAATTTCGCAATTATTTTATGTAAATTTTCTAGAATAATTTAACGTAACATTTTTACTTTGTACCTTACTTATTCTTTAAAGACAATGACTTCTTTGAATCCACATGTAATAATTATTTTTGAAATTTCATACATCGTTTCAAACTAAGTATCATTTCCAAAAATAATTAAAGTCTATTCTGGAAAATGGTGGTGAATTACAACATTCTTAATTACTCTTGAAAGCCTTTTTCTGAAGTGCTGCTTAAATCATAGGAAAGTATATTTGGCTTTACATTGTATGTATCTTACAAACAATATTGAAAATATAAAAAACTGATTACATTATATTATTTTAACCCTATGTTCTATAAAAAAAAGTTTTTCAAAAAAGTAAATGAAATCGACTTTACACTTTCTCTAATTTAAAATACTTTGCATTTAATTATGCATTTGGAATCATTACTAATATTAAAATTTCAACATGAAAAATGACTTTATTTTATAAAGTTTCTGTAGCTACTGTTAAAGATATTTTTCAAATTCTTTTAGAAATAAATTCATCATCATCAATTTTTCTTATTGTGCGATAAAACTAAAAAAATTTTTTTTATCTGATATCCGATTAGTCGTTAATTTAAAAACATAAAATGGAAAATGTAACATAGAAAAATATTAGATGTATAATCAGTATAGAGATTCTTTTGTTCAAGCATAATCTAAATCGTAGTAATAATTCACATAAATTAAATTTCTGTAAAACGTAAGGAAATAATAATTATCATATAGATATTGTGAATAATAGAGGAAACATTTGTAACCTGTAGCATACAGCAGAATAATGATTAAAACTAGTAAATATCGCTATGATACAATGTAAGCAATTTTAATTGATCAGGAAACATGTAACTAACTGTAGGTGAATGATATGCATGAAGAGATTATTCATTGAAAATATTTAATGAAGTTCGCAATTTAATATTTAAATTAAAAATTTTAATTGCAAAGTGACAAGGTAATCGATAAAAGTTATTTATCATTTAAATGTAAAACGTATATCGTTTTTACATTTAAAGCATAACTCGAAATAATTGCAAAATTATAAGTGTGATAGTCATTATTTATAGAAGCTTCGGATTCCAATTTAGAATTCGGAATTAGCTTAAGAAAATGAAAAAGAGTAAAAGGCTTTTACGAAATGTCCACGTAATGTATAAGGTTACCAAGTAATCGAATGGATTGGAAATGCCTTTTAAAATAAACCAAGGCGATCTAAACTATGCCGACAAGCGCTTAGAATAGACAAATCCGTGGACCGAGTTTTTAATTTATAATACGATAAGAAGACATTGCACACGCAGGGATGATTCGAAACGAATGATGTTTTAGGTGCATCGCATAACGCCGAACCTGACCTCCGGGCGGCTAAAGCGCGCAACATCGACGCCCCAGATCGTCGAGTCCGTGGCGCTTCTTCCGGGCCTGAGGCCGGCCACACTCCTGCCGGCAAAGTTGACAAAGGGCAAGGCGAGCTCCGGGCCGCGGGCCCCTACCAATCCCATGGGCCTGCGCTTCGCCGCGTCGCCAACGCAGAAGGGCCTGATGCACCGCTTCCTGGCGACGCGCGGCAAGGTGCACAAGACCGGCGCGCCCGAGCCCTTCGTCCCCACGATCACCCTCAATCCGGAGAGCATCAGGGCCTTCAACAGGAGCCTGGAGAACAGGAATCTCGAGAACGGCGAGACCGAGCCGAAGAAGCCCCTCACGAGGAAGGGCTACGTCCCCGTCGAGAAGAAGATACAGAAGGAGCTGACGGAGATGCGCGAGCGCGAGAACGAGCTCAGGTGCCGTTCCTGCTTCCGTTCTCTGCTCTCTCTCTCTCTCTCTCTCTCTCGCAACCATCTGTTTCGAAACGCGACTCCCCCGTGAGAGTTTCCCGCGCCGTTGAGGAGAGGCCCACGTACGATAGATCGAGCCGATCGATTCGCAAATTAATTCTAGAATAAGGGGCTCCCTACGCCGGGCCAATGCCCATGAAGCTGAAGAAGTGCCGCTTGACGCTTTTTAATTGTATTAAGAACAACGGCAGGCGCGGTCTTTTTTCTTTTCAATAGCCGTCGTTAACGATTTTATCGAAACTAATGATGAACTTAGTAATTTGCCTTTATCTCGTTTAATGAAGGACGCTTAGCTTCTTTAATTGTTACAAACAATCGATTACAGTACTTATGGCACGTAAGAGTTTGCATAAAAAGTATTCGTAATATTTAATAGTATCGCAAGCGTCTATTTAAGTTTTTATCGTTATACATTTATAAATAATAATTATTCCGTGATACGTGTATAAATCTTCAATAAGCACGTAATTATATTTAAAAGAGGAAGAGAAAGAAAAGATTAATTAAATAATTTGCAATTATTACAGGTTAATGAGATCGCAGATGCTTGCAAAATCACAGCCAAATTTAATTGATATCGTCAATGATAATGATTCGGACATTTACGATGGTACGAGTTCATTGAAAAGCGGCGCGTCGACCAACACCTTGAATGAAGATGAACCAGAAAAGGAAAATAAAGAAAAGCATAAGGTAATTATTAATCATACATTCTATAAATTATATCGATAATGATTCATTAAGAATTTCATAATTAATAATTACAAATCGTCCGCGAGAGATGATAATTAAAGATATTGTATCTTTAATTGAATATTTAGCTCTAATTTTAATAAGTGTTACCTGATTCTCTTACTGAATTATTTTTCTACATATACTTATCTCACGTAGCTTTGAAGTAATATAAAATGTTTTACAGCCACATCCTCGACGGCGAAGTAATCTGATCGCACAATGGGAAAATCTGATAGCTGGGAAGAAAGGAGCTAACGAAATGGGCAACGAGAACGCCAATACAGTTTAAAAGTTTAAAGTTACAAGTATTTTGCTTTTATAAAATAAGTTTATACTTAAGAGGCGATGCAAAATTTTTAAAACAAAAAAAAAAAATCGATACACATTTTTTACGAATATGAAATATTATGTAATATTCTACATAAACAAAGAGATTGTATTATCTGTATTCTTATTTATAAAAAAAGCTTCGTGCAATTCTCGAAGAAGATATATATTTATATATACATATACGTTATATAAGTGCTAATATATGAAGAATTATCATTTCATTTTCATAAGGTAGATTACATTTAATGGATTATTTTTTTTAATTTGCATGAAATCCTTTGAAAAATTAAAATTGTAGTTGTTAAGTTTAAGCTTCCATAACTTTTAATTTCTGTAATACAAAGAATATTTATGAAATAATGTTCACTTTGGAATACAAATCAGTAGATGATTAATATATGATGTTTATTTTTTTTCATAATGTAACGATAATTCATTAATGAAATTCACATTTGAGCATGTATTATAAAATACTGTATTTCATGAATAATAAGTAATTTTTTTTTTTAAATTGTAAGCACCTAAGTTAATCAAAATATAATAAGTTAATTTGAATTATTATTTGTAACAGTTTGAAGGAATTGTATCCATTTGTAATAAACTTTAAAAATTTTGTAATATATATTTTAGTATAAAAAAATAATTACCCTGTCAATTACATAATACAATTCAAGTGCGAGATTAATATTGATAATAAATCAATAGAGTTACGAGTAATACTGCACCCACGAAAGAAATACGTTTGATGCATGTCCAGAGGGTAAATGATTATTATCCTCGGCTCCTTCGGACGAATGGCGCATCGCTGCTAGCCAAATGCTGAGAAGCATAAAAAATGTAGATGCTTAAAAACGGATTTTCATTAGAAGGGCCTTTTGAATAGATAAGTTGAAGTGCATCAGCAGGTGTCGACAAGTGGATTGGCAGTCGGTAAATTTTTTAAGCGACCCTTCGTAATCGAAGGTAAATAAAAGCGGCCGAGCATCGCGATGGCAAATTAAATATAGATAGGGATAACCAAGTTTGCCCTCGCGTGCCTAGTTATTCATTGTTTAAGAGCGAGTTCGACGAACCGTAACGGGATTTCGGCCGATCCCCTTTGCCTTGCAAAGCCCCTGCTACAAGTGCTCGTACCTAAAAGCCACCGAGCTAATGTGTACGCACTTGGCGAGGCGAGCGGTTAGTTCGATCGGTCCCTTAAGGAATCGACAAGGCATTTTTAAAGAATGTCACGCGCTGCGCCGCTCGCGTAAGCTCGGCCAGCGATGGAAACGATGAATCCTCCTCTTGACACCTGTTAAGTGCCTAGCGCAAGTGCAACCATTTTTTAACGAAGAGGCATGATTCTTCTTCCTCCTTCTTCGACTTCCTTTCTCTTTGCATTGCATTTTTGTCTTTACGCGCGGCTGGATAAAGCCCCGAAACGCTATTGGGTAGCTTAAATTAGGACGATTGCAATGCCAAGTACGTTTCAATCTGCCTCGTTCATTGTGTTACATTCATTGGGCTACATTGATCGGTGATGAATTTGCAGGACAGTACTCGAGCGCGCAGTATTGTAAGGATCGGTAGCGATTCCTGTTCTATCCGAAAAAGTTCTGGGTGTGTCCGGAACGTCTCCTACGAATATGTCATTGTTATCGTTACACGCAAGAACTAAAATTATTGAATTTTCGCGATAAGGCAATTCCCTCGATCTTGTTTACAAATATACTAAAATGCTTGCACGTCTTCATCTATTTCGTAAGAGTTTTTATACGTCTGTTTAATCTATTCAAAAGTTAAAAAGTTTTATTTCAAACTTTCAAGCGAATGATATTATTGATAAAATATAAGTTTTACATATAATTTTTTAATGATCTACAACTTTCATCTGCATGCTTAATTGTATTATAAAATTTACTAACAATTGTTCTCTCGCATTTTTTCATTTGCGGCGTACAAAGATCAATTTATGAGAAATATTTTTTATGGTATTCAACATTCAGTATAATAATAAGTTACTATATTCGAGGATAAACTTTTAGGCAGGTTTAAGTTTTTCCAAAATCAATGCTTATTCTAATTTAGTTTAAATATATTCTATTTATTCTTTTTATGTAGCATTAGCTTTTTTATGTTAAAAACAAATTCACATCCTTACTATTTTTTGTCTGCAATTTTGATGACCTTTTAAACTTCTAAAAGAACTTCTGTTTAATAATGTAGCTGTATATTTTTAAATATTTTCGTAACTAGTTTTTTTAAATTAATAAGTTTTGTTCGAGTTCTTACGCATCTTAAGTATATAAAATTTTTTATTTTTTTTTTATTATTCTAGCCGCTGGTTTATCTATTCTTCTTTTGTTGTGACTTATACTAAAAATTATGAAAAAGAAATAAATGATAAAAAAGTCATATACAATAATGACATTACATATTCTAGTTTGCTAATGAATATGTCTTAAAATCTTAATTTAAAAAAGATCATATAATATCTGTGTCTTACAAAACTAAACTAAATAATTACTTTTATATAATTGTAATAATTTAAATTGATGACATCGCATGGCCTGTAATACCAATCTTCCGATTGTTCAAGCTATACTTAATTAAAAAATGGATCTTGAAAGTATTTATGGCTTGATTTTTATGTCAGCATAGGAACAAATTTTGTTTATCTATCCTGTAAATTGCATTTAATTGTTTGTAAATAATTACCACTTATTCGCTTAAAATTATTCCAATTTTAATGCAGAGTAAACTCAATTTTTAATTTTTAATAGTATGATTAATAGTATTTATAATATTTACAACGCGCAATCGCTGTACGGAAGTCGGAATATTATTGAATTTTGAAATCGACAGTGAAAACATTTTGAGAGTGCCGATTAAAATCCAAATAATTTCAATGGCAAAGGCTAGATTATTTTTAAAATAAAAAGCAAATCACGCAACTAAACGTGGTAATTTGTTTTTTTTTTTTTCCAGTTTTCAATTAACGAAGTAAGCTGAGCCCTAAAAATAAATTATTGTCCGCTGACAAGTTCCTTTTACAAAATGTTTTCAAATTCTACGAGCTTCGGATTGAATTATCTCAATTTGTTAGGCATCCTTAAAGTTTTATCTCCTGCGTTTGTAATACATCTACGCGTAATATACGGAACCTCCGCGCTCGGAGCCTATCAATGATCTCCGGCAAATACGATAACGTTTGCCGCTCGAGCATCATCGACGCAAGGACGGTTAAGATCCCTGTATGCGTCCTACCTGCAACCGAGTCCAGACCAGGGGCTACGGTCAAGGAGTCCGTCCGGCTCGTAAACTCACCGAAACGAAGGGCCCGGGCATCTGTGCTAAATAACGGGGCACTTCGTGCCGGAAGGAGCTGCGCTTTACCTCGGTGCAGTTTCGCGTGGGCCTGGCGAACAGATGTCGAGGGGGTGGATTGTCGTCGAGTGCCGCGTCACGCTGGCCGAGGGCTGGGGGCTGGGGCGGGAGGGGGGAGGCGGGGGGGGGGGGAATGGGTGCCCGGTGGGCTAAGGGCCTAGTCCAGGACGGCATCTGCAGTCTGGGAACTCAGGGACTTGGGTACTCAAGGCCGATAAGATTGGATCTTAGGAGGCAGGAATAGTTTTTTGGCTTAGATTGAGCGTGGGACGAAGGTATACGGGCTTCGGACTCTCGTTTATTCAGGTGTTGCGGACTTTTCGACGGTCGACAGCTCGTGGCGTGGAGGGAACTCGACGCCGCCCGGGTGGCCCTCGCCGAGAGGCCCGATTGTTCGGTGGAATTATTGCGAGGCAAAGAGAAAATAGCCGGCGTACGTATTCGTTGGAGGGCTTTATCTTTTTTTTTATACGATTCGTATCCTCGTGTTCTGTTAGCATTTCCTACCGACTAAGTATATTTTCATTTTGAAAGGTATCTCCCCCACGACCCCAATTTTCAATTAAGCAATTTAACAACGATTATCATCGAGCGTTAATTTACTTGTAATGAAATGTGGTGATGTAAAGGAATGAATTTTTATCCTTCTATTCATAATAAAAATACTTTTATTAATCTTATAATTTAATGGACGAGATACTGCGAATATAACATCAAAATTTACCCCTGCTCAATACATTCTCTCTCTTTCTCTCTCTCTCTCTCTCTCTCTCTCTCTCTCTCTCTCTCTCTCTCTGTTTCTTTCTCTTAATTATCTACGAGTGTCTACGAGACTGTGTATTGTATCAATATAAACTATGTAGACGTATAAATATAATTTCTCGAACGATTAAGATCTTAAATATTAATAAATTTTTCTAATGCATTTATTAAAGTATTGATAAGCAATAAGGGAGTTTTCATTATTACTTTAAAGCTTACAAATTACTATTTAAATAATTACAAACTTGTGAGATAGAAGCAATTTCATACATAAATATACACATATATTACATTGTTTAAATACTTTTAATATAAATTGAAGATATATTTATAAATCGATTATGCATAAATATTATTTTTTTTTAAACTATAAATACGTTTATAAAGAAAAATATTATTGTTTATAAAAATGGAAATTTTTAAAATTTTTTATATAATCTTAATTGCATAATATGTGTATAAGAAATTAAAACACGAAAATTTTGTTTACATCATGTAAATTAAATTAATTGAAACTTCAGTAATTTATTACCAAATAAAAATAATGTTTAAAATTTAAAAATTAGAAACAAGTATCTTTATTATTCTTGCATACGTATACATATGAATGTAGTTTAAATTTCACGAAACAATCTAATATTAGTATTAATACATATAATTTGAATTAATAAAATTATACCAAGTGAACTAATTAAATTTTATTCCTTAAGAATAAATGTTATTCTGAAATATTTAATTCAGAGTTTTTAAAAAAACAATACTTAAATACTGTTTCAATAGTGGGATTAATTTTATATGTATACAATGTGAAAAGACATATTTATAAATATTAACGTAGTATATTTTTATTTATATGTACAAATGCAATTACAAATTCTAATGCTTTATTCTATTAATTGTGTAGTACTTAATCTATTATAAATGTTTGCATAAATCCATTAGTTTGTAGGGATTATAACCAGATAACAATTTTAATTCTTTTTCCCCACTAGGAGAAAGAGTTCTGATCCATTTCTTATGCTTGTAATAATCAATTACCGCATAAAATTCATCTTCGGTATAATTTTCAACGTGAATCGGTAAAAATGGATCTAGATAATCAAAACCTTCTTTGCTTAATAAATAACGAGGAAAATAAGAATCTTGCCTACTCTGTAAATATAAATAAAATTAAATATAATCAATTAATTTATTGTCTATTATAATTGTTATTAACTACCTTAGTAACAGATGAATCAACTGTGACGATAACTTCTCCATTGCACCAATCAGTCTTTGTGATTTCTAAAAAGGCTGTAGTCAAACTAAATTCAGAAGTTAGGGCAAACTTCTTAATACTATTTTTAATTTGAGTATAATTTGAAAAAAATATATTATAATTATCAATTAATACTAAAGTTTTGCATTTTCCAGCAATACTAGCTTGTTTTAGTTCATTCATTAGCCCAATCACAATTTCGCAAGAATATTTTGCTCGATGCATTCCAAATTCAATTAAGTCAATTAATGGTGTACCTTCTGAAAATTTTTCAGTCGAAGTCCACTCATAAGTTTTGGATAGTTTTATCTAGAATTTAAAAATTTAATTATCAAGTTGGTATAAGAAATATAAGACTAAAAAAATATAACAATTTAGTTTTCTTACATCTGCTTGACAAAGTACATGGTTATTTAATTTTTTAAATAAATTCAGCCATTTTCTAGCATCAAATAATAAATCTATAATATTACGATCTCTGTCCGCAAATCTAACTTCTCTTGGATTTTCAAACCAATTTTGAGCTGTTTTGATAATTCAATAATACAAAATATATAAAAATGCACATAAAAAATTTTAAATAATTCTAATAAAAAAACAAAATTTACCTCGATTTACATACACAATTATTTTATTTGTGTTATAACCATAATGTAACAAATGATATAAAAGTGTTGATTTACCACATCCATTTTGCCCGTCTATATAATGAATTAAGGTTGCATGCATAATATGACACAAGTAATCAATGGACTTACAAATTAATAAGTATAATATAAAAAATTATAAAAGGATACAAATTACGTATTTATTAACAGGCCTAGTATAATCTGTTATCCTTAAGCAATCTAATATTTCAATTGCAGGCTGTCTAATTAAAAGGGCCATTTCAGCAAAAGTCTTAGATTGTATTTTATATTGACTCATAAAGCCATGGCTGAATATAACAGGGCAATCCTTGGATGGCACAATATAAAATTTATTCAAATGACTCTCATTATGATAAACTGGGTTATTTTCTTTGGTGTACAAAGATGACACAGATTCAGCTGGAAGCTGTGCAGTTTCAGCAGCACTGCTAGAATTTCGTACATTTGTTGCTGATCTTATTATCCTTAGAGAAAACCCTAAAGCAATTTTTATATCTAAATTAATCGATTGATTAATTATTTTATAATAATTAATAAATGCATTCACTTACTATTAAATAAGCTCATTGTTGCGGCTATTCTTATTTACTATCAATATAAAAAGGCTAACAATTTTTAGGTTACGTTAATATCCCATCGCGTTCGTATCAGCTGGCGATATCCTACATTCCTACTTCGAATGTCGCATGCTCTATGCTACAATGTAGTATGCATGCACCAATAAGTTAGAATATCTTGAACCTACTGGGTAGTTGAACCTACCGGTACTGTTACAATTAGGCGAAAAACTATGTATTGTCACATACTTGACTGAGTAGAAGCATCCCCGAGTTATACGCACGTGTTTTGTTATACTGTTATACATATGCGTGTATACTGTACAAAGATAAGCGCTGATGAATTTAAAGGGTAAGTAAACAATGCGCAGGGAAGTTTAGGATTTTTTTTTTGCGCGCGCGCGCGCGATGACGACGATTGATAAAGAATTTAGAGAAAATTGAAAAGATTAGAGACTGGGTAAGCAAATCCTAGAGAATATTTCTTTGGAAAGAGAAACTTATTTAAGAGCGACTCAAAATAAAGATCAAGTGGGAAGGAGCTGAGTTGATTACTAGCTTTGTTTGATGTAGCAATGTAAACAACTTTTAATCAGCCCTCAAATTGTGGACTGTCGGGTTTTCAATCTTCGGCTTCTGCAATGTTTTTACTCAAAGTCAGGAAAAAGGCTTGATTCAATCTTAGGATTTTAAAACTATCCACGTATAAAATTATCATAAGTACCATTCGTGTATTAGGGCAGTAAATTTTTACGTACAGCTTATGAATTGATAATTATTCGGGGGTAATTTCACGAGCTATTTCATTAATTTGAAGATACGAATGGAAAAGTGTCAGGTAGTGATTTAAAACATTAATAATAAAGCTAAGAAAATTAAACGACAGGCAGTGATTCACCAGCTCGGTTTTTAATAAATAAGTACACTAATTAAGGATTTGGCTTCCCTTCCAATAACAACTATTTAATTTACTTAATGTTTTTTTTTAATCGATTGCCACATAGAAATTTTAATCATTGATCGTTTATGTCTGTAAAATTCATATTTATCAACTGATGAATAAGGAGGGAAAGGAAAGGAAAGGGGGAAAATAAGTACACTGTTCGTTTAAAGAACTTTATTCGCTTGCATCTTAGTAATATAGTATGAAGTCTTCTATTACAAAACAGTACTTGAATTACAGACCTTAAATTACAGAACTCGAATAAAATATCAAATGTTTATACAAATGCATACTAAGTAAAATTAGTTTTTCCATTACTGTAATTACTGGACACGTGTAAATTAATGTAAGTATTGCATGTGCATTTTTGTGTGGGAGAAATTTTTTAATTTTGCCCAAGTTTTGCACATGCGTAAATTGCTTGTTTAATTATAATTAATCCAGAAGCACAAATGTCTTCGGTATTATTGACGTTTAATTGACTATTTCTTCTAAGGTGCTGTCACTTTATTTAGGAACTTGTCTCTTCGGGCCTGAGAAACGTTAAAAGTCAGCTATTGCTCTAAGATTCAATTCACATTTATTTATCAGATATAGCCATTATTTTCATCTTCCACAAAAATATTTTTGTATTTATGAATAACGGGAAATGAGGTAGACTCGTTACTGTTAATCAATAACGCTGCTTACTATTCAAATGACGAATTTTTAATATAATTTTGAGCGTATTTTTCTATCAGAAAAATTTATCAATACGCTTAGACGCGTAAACAAATTTATCATAATTTAATTTAATTCTTCTGATTCGCTATCATTACAATTTCTCAAAGAACGATATAAATTTTATTAATTACATACTTGATTGGATTACTGATTAGATTATTAATTAGATTTCATACTTTTTAAAAGTACATTTAAAAATGTAATAATGAATTATAAAATATAAGTCATACTCAATTTGCTAACCGACTATTTTTATTATTCCTATTTTCTGATTTTAAGAGCTATTAATATGAAGTGAAACAGTTATATTAATATTAAATTTAATATATTTCAGTTTTTCATAATTTAAAATTTTACTTAATTAATTTGTAAAATCTAGTTTTATATAAAAATATTATTCAGTTGTAAAGGTATACGTAAATAACTACTTTCACTTTATTATTTATAACAATTTCGCGCGTTTTTTTTTCATTTTAATTTTATTATAATCTACTTTATTTTTATTAATTTTGTACCTTCTTACTTTAAAGATAACATTAAGTGTTTTTAATATATATTTTTTAAAGGACCTTTAGCGCATTACATTTTACAGTTTTAAATAGTAAATTGTTAAAAGGTTACATATAGTTGTAAATTATATAGATGTAGATTGTTTTTATTAATTATACCACTCGATGCGTGACGATCACGTGATGATCAATTCAAAAATTTTCCATCCAATTTACTAGAGTGTTGTATTATGTCAGTGCAACAAAGGTGCCTTTAATTTTTCGATTTTAAAGAAGAATGAAATAATTAACTTAAGAAGAACTCCTTCATTGATCCATAATATCAAGTTTATGTAAATTGTTTATTATTGTTTATTTATAAAATTGTTTAAATTTAATATCACTTATATTGCACTGCACTATTTATAATCAATATAAACACACATATACATGTTCATTTATACGTAATGCAAATTTATCCGTTGTATCGAAAGTATTAAGCACTTGCAAAAAGGATTTGTAGCAAATATTGCATTTTATAAATAATTAATTATTTAATTGCCGTGTTTCAGGTTATAGAAGATTGCCGTAATTTAAAAATATTTTTACGTTTAAATAAAGCCAGCACAAAAAGTAAGGAGAATTGCAAGAGCAAAGAATCATATAAAAATAAGAGATGTCATTCGTGGGAAAAGTCGTTTTGATAACTGGTGCTAGTTCTGGTATCGGTGAAGCTACTGCGATACTCTTTTCTCAGCTGGGCGCTTCGCTCTCTATTCATGGACGTAATATTCAGAATTTGCAAAAGGTTTCTGATCAATGTAAAGAATCAAAGCCTCATATCGTTACTGGTGAGATGACCAATGAAACCGATGTACAAAATATTCTTGATTCTACCTTGCAAAAGTATGGCAAACTTGACGTTTTGATAAATAATGCTGGTATTTTAGAATCAGGGTCAATTGAAAATACTTCCTTGGATCAATATGATCGGTACATATTAAATTGATAAATGTATTATTCGTGTAAATACATTACTAATTAATATATTTTAATTATTCAGAGTCTTCAACATCAATGTTAGATCTATTTATCACTTAACTATGTTGGCTGTACCTCATTTGATAAAAACTAAGGGGAATATTGTTAATGTATCAAGTGTAACAGGAACTAGAGCTTTTCCTGGAGTTTTAGCTTATTGTATGAGTAAATCAGCTATTGATCAATTAACTAGATGTGTCGCATTGGAATTAGCAGATAAACAGGTATTTAATTTAAAAGTGTGTAGTTAAATGAAAACTTCGAGACTTATAACTCAATTAAGTTAAATAATTCTGTTATGCAATATATAAATATATTTTTCAAATGAATGTAGGTATATAAAAGTTGAAATATTCCTTTTTATGATGTTCTGTAGTGCTATCTTTAGCCTTATTAAATTCATTGTTATTTATGTAGGTGCGGGTAAATGCTGTTAATCCAGGTGTAGTTGTAACCAACTTACATAAAAGAAGTGGAATGTCCGAAGAGAAATTAAAGATGTTCTTTGAACACAGTAAAGCTACTCATGCACTTGGACGTCCTGGAACGCCAGAGGAAATAGCTAAGTCAATTGCATTTTTAGCTAGCGACGATGCTAGTTTTATTACTGGACAAACCTTAGGTGTTGATGGTGGAAGAGGTATTATGTGCCCAAGATAGATAGAAAAGTGTATCCTGACAATTGATCAGATGTTTTTATTGTCTTATTTTTACAATTGTTTACATTTTAAACTAATGCATAAATATTTTATTATAAAAAATTTTTTTTTATCAAATAAAAGCATTTTAGAAAATATATGTGGTTATGATTTTTTTTAGTTTTATAAATTATCAATTATTTTAATTTTCAGAGTGCGTTAAAAAAAGTATTTAGAATATATGTGTACTCAGAATATCAAATAGAGCAGAAGAAAAATGTTTTCAATCAGCTGTTCTTTTATTAAAAGGTTATGTTTGTATTTCATCATGGATTATAAAAATACCAACGTAACACGTGCTGCTAAGTGATTTTCAATTTTAAATGTTTGCTTTAAATATTTAATTTTTCATTTTTAAAAGAATCAATTCCTTTAATGATACAGGAAAATGAACGAAGTAAACATTTTTGAGCAGCATTTACTTTTAAATATTCCAATACCAGACGATAGTAAGTGGTTTAATAAAATCATTATACCTTTATAACATTACTTATTTTTACTGTTGTATTAGGTGATGCCGAAATACCGTTTATACTAAAAGATGTGTTAAGTGGACAGTACGATGTGGCATTTAATAATGAATTTTTTTCATCAACTGTTATTCCTTTAATTAATGAAAATTTTGAAGAAAATTTTAAATGCCATCTCAGTGCTAGTGATGATGATTGCAAGCATTGGTTTTATACCAGTATAGCTTCCCTTTTATACTTCATTCAGAGTAATTGGACTGGGCCATTTAAAAATGATGAAATTGATTCATTGTTGACATTGACAAAAACAGCATCAAAGTACTTATCTTTTCATGATCAGTATAATGAAAATATTGCAAAGCCCGAATTACTTTACTTTGCTAAGATAATATTACAGAACAACCAAATTCAAAAAATTATTCCTAGCTCTTTATGGTGGTTAGTTAGAGCAAATTATATTCATCAATTAATTTTAGAAGAAGCATCTGAAATTTTATTCAATGAATCGGAAAATTTAATAAAACAAATATCTCAGTCGGATTTTATGAATAGTTTGTCGCTTAAAACATTGTTTAGTATAGAAGTAGCTCAGTTCTATTTTTATTATAGAAGGATACAAAGTTCTGAACATTATTTAGAAGATGCTATGGTATCTGCAAAACTCAGTTTAGATCTTGAAGGTCTATTAGGTAAGCGGACAAAGTATCAACAAGAAGAAAAAGCACAGTTATACTTAAAAGCTAAGGTTGATAAGGATATTTTTTCATACAGGACATGTGAAATATTGCCAAAAGTTATAAATTTGAGTGATGATTTACGTTTAGAGAAAATTGAATATTCAGAAGAAAGAGAAAAGGTTGAACTAGGGAGTATTGAAGAAGCAATTATAATGGCAAAATTGTAAATACATTTATTAATAAAAATGCTTAATTATTTTCATAAAAAATTATTCACCAAATTAAATATAGTTTTCAGCTGAAATTGTCTCAACCAAAAGATCAACTTACAGATGAAGAAATTATGCCTTATTTAAATGTAATAATTACATAGTTTTATCAATAAATTTTATTTTTTATTGCTTATTAATTTGTATAAAAATATTTGTTTCAGTGTGCGATAGATAATACAAAAAATTGGCCATTGAAAATGTCAGCATTATTTCAACGTTGTCTTTTAGAATCAAACAACAAAAGGACTGTAGAACGTTCCTTGTCACAGGTAGAATATTTAATTGAGCAACTCAACAATTCTAAAGCACCTCCATCACATAGATTGGATTTATTTTTTACTAGTGGTATGAATTCAGTATGGATTCTCAAGCAAACATTAGCAAATATAATGTTAAGTCTTGGAATGGTAAAAGGAGCATTAGATATATATTTAAAACTTTCTTTATGGGAAGATGTTATTGATTGTTATACAATTTTAGAAATGAGGCACAAGGTATATATAAAATATATATATTTAAAAATATCCTATGCAATTTTTTGTTTTTAACATCATTTTAATTGTCAATTTAATTTTCTTTGAAAAAAAATTATAATAATTATAAAGATCATATATTATGATATCAGAAAATTGTGAAGTTTATTTAGATTTTGTAAATTTATTTATTTATTTGAACTATTAATTACTGCTCTATATATTGTTATAAATATTTATTACTCTGTATTTATAATTGTATTAAAAAAATTAGGCCGCTGAAATTATACACCAAGAGTTAACTAAACATCCGACCGTAAAATTATGGTGTTTATTAGGTGATGCTACAGAAGATGTTGAGCATTATGAAACAGCTTGGAAGCTGTCAGGAGAAAAAAGCAGTCGTGTACAACGGCATTGGGGTCTTCATTATTATTTCAGACAAAATGTAAGTTTTCAATACATTGTTGGTAAATTACATGTTTAATTTAAAATACCTATAAGTATATTATTATTATAAACAGTATAAAGAAGCAGTACCACATTTAAAACTTTCTTCAGAATTGAACAATATTCAAGAAAGTGTTTTAGTTAGACTTGGCTTTGCTGCAATGCAGTTAGAAGACTGGAAACTGGCAGCTTCAGCTTATAGAAAATACTGTGCACTGGAACAATCGGTTACTATTTTATAATTTTTTGTTTCTTCATATAAAAAGCAATATTTTATTGTGATACGTAATTTTACATTTTAGAGTTTTGAGGTATGGAATAATTTAGCCAAAGCATACATTAAACTGGGTGATAAACAAAGAGCTTGGCGATCATTACAAGATGCCGTTAAATGCAATTTTAATAAATGGGAAGTATGGGATAATCTGATGGTTGTTAGCATTGACTTAGGTCACTTTTCAGAAGTAAGTAAAGCCATATATTTTTATTTAGGTATTATTAGGTATTATTAGTTTATAAATTATTATTTAGGTAATAATAATTTTTTTTTACTATACAGTTGGAATGATTAAAATTTATTTTTATTCTTATAATAAATTTAATTCAGAATGCTTTGTTAATATAATTTTCAACATCAAATTTATTACCTAAATTTTGTATATATAACATTAAATATGCTCGGTATTGATAATATGTCACTTTATTATGAAATTAGTTTGAAATTTTAAAAAATGCATAAAAGTTTAAGAAAATATAACAAATAAATTAAGTAAACAATTTTTAAGAATTATGTTGAAGTAATGTCATCAAAATCCGATTAAAGAGTATACCTTATATGCAGTTAATTCAAAATTTTTAAGGTCATTTATTGTTACCATCGTATTCTGGATATCAAAGGAACTTATATAGATATAGAAGTTCTTAGTATACTATCAAAAGCTATAATCGATGATGTAAAAGATGCAGAAGGAAATCCATCAAGAAAATATCTAAAGGCTGCTTTGGAACTTTTTGGACGCTTGACTGCATCAATTTCAAATAATTCAGATATTTGGAGACATTATGCCGAACTAACTTTGCTGAAAAATAATGTTACAGAAAATCAGAAAGCCATCCAATACTTTCAGCGAGCATATGGAGCAGCCGTTTCTAATCCTAGGTAAAAAAAAACCGATAATTCAATTGGATGTGAAAAGGTTTACATAAAATGATTATAATGAAAAAAGCAGTTCATCAAATTAAAGAAAATGCATATATGTGTACATACACATAACTTATACATTTGAATAGAAACATTATATTTATTTATTTATTTTATACGGCGTTGCAGATGGTTTAAGACTGTTGAAGATGCGAACAAAGTACTTGATACTTGCGTAATATTAGCGGAAACATCTAGAACTTGTATGGTGAATTGTTCAGTAGCACAAAAAAAAGCTATTCTTGGTAGTGCTAAATTGTGTCTTCAGTCAGTAACTAAGAAAATGAAGGATCTGATGTGGGAGGACCAATCAATGATTGCAGAAAACTTATCAAAAGTAGAAGAGCATTTTAAATTTATACTAGAAGAAATTAATAATCTTAAAGGCGTAAATAATTAAAAAAAACTCATTCCTTATATTTTATGTAAAATGTTTTTGAGTATTTCATTGAGTGTATTTATAATAAATATTTATATTAGTTGTTAACTATTTTGTATTCACATTTATATTTTAATATATTTAATTTTCCATTAAATTGAAACAATTTTAAATTTGTGATGTATTATTATTATTGTATAATTATAAGATCCATTTTTGGCTTTCATTGAAATGAGATTTAAGCTTCTTTTCATTATAGTTCAATTAATATAATTATCAATTTTGTAAATAAGTTCAATGACTTATTAATTAATTAAATTCAATTATAAAATAAACTTAGTTTTTCCTATAAATAGTACAATTTATTGATATTTTTGATAAATATTTATATTTTCATCTTAATAGAATTTTTTTAGAGAGTAATAAACAAATACATAAAACTGAAATATATAACAAGATATTAACAGCATGATTAAATAATAGATTTTAAATATTATAAACGTGAAAAAACATTAAAAAGTAATGTATCGTTCTATTATTTATTTTTAACAAATCCTTATTTATAAGATTATATTTTTATTACGTGATCAGAATTTTTAATTTTTATACGAATAGAGTAAATGACAAAAAATATACATTATGAGTTGCATATTTCGTGTAATACAAGTGCACCTATATATATCTCATATATAAATTTATATTTTACACATACCGCGCATACGTTTCGTATCATATATTATTTTAAGCCTTAAACCGTCTGCTTTTATTCATTAGGATTTATAGTTTCCAGCTGAAGGTAATTACTTATATAGACAGGAAACACGTAGTATAATAAATATTCGATAACAAAATAACAAATACAATCTTGTAAGGTTTTGAATGCATAAAGAATATTGAAGTTAAAAAATTTTTATAATATAAACAAAGCCTTCTAAATTTTTTGAAAAATTTCTTTATCAGATATTTCTGTACATAATAACTTTAATTTTAAAGGTTACATGCATTAATTTCACTTTTATGCTTATTATTGAGTAATTTATCAGTTTCATACAAAAAAATTAATATAATTAAAAATGTTTACAATCAATCAAATAAAAGCTGTCCTTATGATTTAATTTAACAATAAATTGTGCTGAGAATTTAAGGTAAAGAATTCGTTATCTTTAACTGTTAAAAAAAAAAAAGAAAAATGGAAAGCAATCAGTGCATCAGTGAAGATGTTAAGGCCGAATTAAAAGAAAAATACTTGGCAGTGAGAAAGTTATTAGATGAAGATAGTCCACACGATGGCGAAGCTGAGCCTTTTAAAAGTAAATATGCAGCTATGGAGATATTGAAAAATATGCAAAATCTTTTGTTTAATTCTGTCGATAATTCAAAACAACAAGAAAACGAAGTGACTTCCATGCTTGCTTGCATATATTTGAATCAAGGTATAATTGCCATTGACACAGAAGAGTTGAAGGCTGGCCAAGATTATCTTCTTAATTGTATTGATGTACTAAATAAAAACGAAGCAAAATCAAGTACAATTTTGATCATGATAAGCGCTTTAAATCAATTAGGAATACTGTGGTCTAAGAGAGATCAAGCAGCTAAAGCAAAAGATTATTTAGAACAAGCCGAGAAAGCTTTTAAAAATCACAAAAGCTCAAATGAAACAAATCATAATCTATATAACATGTCTAGTCTATTTGGTATTAAAGATCCGAATGATCCATCACCATCAGAAATTCTTGAAAAATTGCACACGTTAACCCTCTATTACCTTGCACAAATATATGGTAGCTTAGATCAATTTATCAAATCTGCAGTTTATTGTCATATGACATTAAGAAGACAATTAGAAATGAATGATTTTGACAGTATTGATTGGGCATTGAATGCTGCAACATTATCTCAATTTTTTATGGAAAAGGGAGGTTTTCAACAGGCTAGACATCATCTTGCTGCAGCAACTTACATCTTACAAAAGTATGAAAGCAGTTTGAAAGAAATGAGGTAAGTTTTTAGTTTGCGCTCTATAAAAAATAAATCGAATTTATATTTCTAATGAAAATTTGCTTATACTAATAAATATTATAAATAAACAATTACTTATTTGATATCATTAGAAAATGTACTATTTTTTACATATTGATATGTTTAACATGTTTTTTTTAGCCAAAAAACTGAGACAGAAGAGAATCAAAATGAGGTTTTGGAAGCAAAATGGGAAAATTTTAAGCACAGAAGTGCTGACATTTCTCGATGTTGGGCTAAGTATGGCATTTTGCTTATGAGCATGTCAAGAGACCGTTTAATATTAAATAATGAAAATGAAGGAGAAAATTCTATCTCGACTACTACAAATATTAGACCCGATGATAAGTCCGACATAAGTCAAGAATGTTTTGACAGATTAAAATTTGAAACAATTGAAAATGATTTAGAACCAATCGCGAATCTTGTTACAGATAAATACTTATTAGATTTTAGCGATGCGAAGAAAGTATTTTTTAATGTACAAAAGTGGCTTGATGACGCAAAGAAATTTTTTACCTTAGAAAATCAAGCATCCGATCATGTACAAATTATTCAAGACATGTCACAACTGTATAAGCATTTAGCATTTTTTGAAGAAAATGAAGACCGACAAGCTAAAATGCACAAGAGGAGAATCGATTTATTAGAAGGTATAGTCAAGGAATTAAATGAGAAATATTATAAATCTATTTGTCAACAAATTTGGGTTGAACTTGGAGAAATATACTCAGAAATTTTGAATATTAAATCTGATCGCCTAAAGTCATCAGATGAAAAATCAACTGTTCATACAATTACTAAAATTAATAATTTAATCAAATCTGCAATAGAGAACTTTACAAAGTTTTTAGATTCCTTGAAGGAATCTGGTAAAGATAAATTTTCAGAAGATATGTTGAGACCTGCTCTATGTGCATATTTTTACTTAGGTACACTTTACAATAAATTTATCACACCAAATAAAAAAGTACAATTCGATAATATTAAGAAAAGCTTAGATGCATACACGTTTTTGGTTAATTATTGCGAAAAGGATGTTAAAGCTGCTGAACTTATGTCAGTAGAACTTAATATATGTAAAGATTTTGTTAAGTTACTATCTTTGAAATTGAATAAATTTGAAAAATAACGAAAATTTGATCATTTGAAAAATTAGAATGTAATATTAATAATTTTGTTATATATTTTATGGACGGTACTACATAATTTACATTAAATTTAACTTTAAACAATTAAAAATATTTAATGTGATAATATGTTATAATGGTGAAAAATTATATAATTCAGCAAAAAATAGATTATGTATATTTAGTAACTATTCATTAAAATTAATTCTTTGATATTAATCAAAAGTAAACTTAAAAAAAAAAAATCATCGCTATCATTGATTTATGCTAAGCAATTTAAAAAAAAAAGCATTTAATTAAATTTGTATTTATTTCGTATATTATAATTTCATAAAGTCGAATAAATTATTTTAAATAAAATAATATTTTATACAATAGAAATTTCAATAAAATATTTACACGAATACTTTTTATGAATCAACATTTTGGTCTTTATTACATTTAAAAAATTTTTATAACAAAACTTTTGAATATAAAAGATTCAATTATAAATTATTTTTTGAAACAGTAGTTTATTATCGTCAAGGTGATGATACTGAATAAAAATAAGTTTTACAATATGTAAATTTTATAATAGTTATTTTGGATGTTGTTATGCAGATCCATGATTTGTGTATATCACTGCACGTTATAATACAAATATTATTAAAAAAAATAAATATCGCTAAACTACGTATAACATGGTATTATAAAGTTTGGAAACAAACATAATATATAACAATATAGCGAAATGCATATGTCGGTATCGCTTATTTTTTTCCTACTTTATTACCCCTGATCTTAAAAGACTAGGTCACATAATCCTATTATGTGACAGAAGATTGATTTAAAATTTCAATCGTCCATTTGTAGTTTTAAGAAATATAGATTCGATTAATAAACTTTTTTATATAAAATTTTTGTGAAACAGTTTAAAAAATTTAAGCTAACATTTGTTATAATATTTCATAAGTAATTCATAATTTTGACCGCGAATGAAAATTATTTTTAAATTTAATTTTATATATAGCTTACTATGTTTAAATTTCTTTAAACTTACCACTACATTGAAAACAAATTAAATAAATTATAAAATATGGAAACTACATTATTTGAAATAGTTTATCATTCATAATCAATAGTAAAATTTATATTATATAAAATTAAAAAATTGTATTTCATTACTATAATGTTTCCACTGACTTTTCAGAAAAATTATCAATATATATATATATAATTGATAATTTGACGAATTTTTTTGGCAATAGATAAATTGTTTCTATTGTGAAAGTCGGTATTTTTCATTTCACTCAGTGGTTATGTCTTCTTCCAATATTAATTATATACATGTACACTCATTCTTTAGTAATAATATTACAGCAATTATGTATAATACTTTGGACATGATTTCTTTTGAAAGATGCGCTTTAAATGCTTTATTTTATATTTCTCCGTATTTCTTTTTTACTTGTTTTAGTCTATCAATACTTACTTATAATACTGTGAGAGATTATTCTGAATAATATATTATATATGCTTTTAAAACTTATGTGACTTTAATGTTAGAGTAAGTTATTTGGAATGATTTTTAATTTGTTTTTATGAAAAAATCTAAATAATCGGGAAATAAATTTCTTTATAAATACAACATTTAAATAAATATAATGCTAAATGTCTGTAACAAACTATTCATGTTGTACGTAAAAAATCTTACAAATAACTTTATCTAAATAGAAGACAGCACATCTTTCTTATCAGTTTATCTTAAGTGCTTGTAACTCCTTTACGAGCTACCAAAAGATTTAACACTGGATGTTTCCTAATATATCCAACGGCTTTTTTATGAGTCACCATTGTAAAATCATAGCCATTGCATTGTAATATTTTATCATGCATTCTTAGACCACTTTTTGCTGCTGGAGATCCTTCGTGCACCTCTGTAACATATATTCCCTGTAAATGATATAAAAAATATTATTAAATATATATATATATATATATATATATATATATATATATATTACGAACAATTAATTATCAAACTTGGCAGTTTAATAAAAAGGTTGTAGCAAAAACTTTCAAAGCATGACTCAAATTTGTTATCAGAATTTGTTAATAAATATAATATTAGATAGTATTTATAATTATTTGAATCTAACATTGATTAAGACGTTAAATACATAAGCTTCAAATTCTTTGTATTTTGTTAACAATTATTAAATTAAAAATATCATAACAAATTGTATTTTACATTGTCTGTGTAACCTTGAGGGCTTTTTTTGTAGTCTTGATCGATACCTCCTCCAATTTTGAAACCACATTTCATAACTTCCTCGCCGTTAACATTTATTTCAGTCTCTTTGTGAAGTGTAATTGGAATCTAAAACGCAAATAGAGCCGTAAGAGGAAGTTTTTAAAAAAGTGCTCGTCATACTTTAGTGTTTGATTACGTTGAAGTAGATTATAGTTTATTAGGTAGTATTAATAAAGGAAAGCGCATGAATAGGAGTTCGCCACTGAATAGTACGAAACTTATCGGTGTTCTTTGTATAAAGGCAATAACAATGATGAAAAAAAAAGTCCAAGCCTATTGTACCGACGAGTTTTCTTATTTATTATCGGTCAAACGATCTAAAGTGCGATCGAGTGAGCTCGGACACATTTCGATCGTCGAAGGGTCGTAGGAAAGCGCGGAGCAGGTAGAAATAATTGCAGGGCAACTGGTAGCGATCGGGTTATCGTTCTCAAAGAAAAAGAAAGCAAAGGGCAAGGGGCGACGGAGGGGGGTGGCGGGGAAAGGCAAGGTGGTGCTTTAAAAAGGTCGCGACGCGAGCAGGGGGTTGACCGAGGGAGGCGCAGGAGGAAGAGCCCGAGAGCAGGGAGGGACGATGCGCGGGTGGAGGGGAGGGGTCAGACAAGGGGAGCGTCGCTCCTCGCTCGAGGAATAGTCTTACGCTGAGGCATTCCATCGCGGTGCCAGCCTGATGCTGGAAGGCCATTTTCGCGCACATCTTGGCAGCCTGCGAGTGAGCGATCGGCCAAGGAGGGCAGATCCTTCGGTCGACGGGAGAGCGGGGGCCGCGGGCCTACGGGGCACGAGGGACGAGGGCTCGGCCGACACGCGGTCGAACCTCGAGGCTGCTGTCGCTCGGAGGGCGTAGCGCGAGGCGGCGACGTTGGCCCCCGTGAGTCCTTCGAGCTGCTGCTGCTGCTGCTGCTGCTCGGCACACCTGCCCGACTGAGGCGCGCACGGATGTCCCGTAAGCGCACGCAACGCCGCCCACCGATCGACGTCCGCGAGCGTGGCCCCAGTGGCGGTCGGTCCCTGCACTCCCAACTGCCGCTCGACTCCCCAACGAGAGTCGCGCGCCCGGCTACGTCGCTAGACCAGACCTGGCTCGGCCCTACCCGTGCTACGTGTCCCCGGCACTGGTCCAGCACTGGCGGTGAGCTGTCGCTGCTGCCGCCCCCCCCCCAGTGGTAGGAGAGAGCCAACACCGGCCAGGGCTGCCACTACTACCGCGGCCCCGGTGGCCAATCCCGCGCTGCTACATTGCTGCCGATGCCCCGAACTACCCGAAGCTACGCGGCCTCTCCCGGGGACTGAAGTTTGCCGCAGCAGGGATCTATCGATCCGTCGAAACTTATCACGGGCTCGCCCAATATGGTGCACCGCCTTCTTATCTGCTATCGGCAACGACTCGACTTCGGCCCTGCGCGGATCCTTGCGACGCGCGCTCGCGATTAAACGACTACGGCCTTTTACCCGCGGTCTGTCCATTCGACAATTCATATTCCCGGACTTATAAATAACGCGAATGCGCCTGAGGGCATTAGAAAGTAGACGCAATCGATGCGCTTGCTCCGATCTATCGCTTCCAATGCGAGCCCCGGTCTCGGCTTTTTCAATTGCCATAAACGTCTTGCCTTGTTGATGAATTTTTCAACCTTTTTTTTCACCCTTGAGACGAGCCGTGGCCAAATGCCGGGACATTCGTCGGATTAGAGTATCGTTGTATAAATCGTTGCAAATTCATCGATCCAGACTAGCGTCGATTAATTTTATTCATAAATTAACATTCGAATCGTCTTGTTATCGAGTGCATCAAAGCTTTCATACTTCCACTTATAGTTGAAATCGTAATTATTGCAAAATTGAAGATACATAGAATTTTTTTAACTTCAATTGCAATGTGTGTGTGTATATATATATATGGGTAATTATATATCATTTATTTCAATCTTATTCTAAAAGATGAGGTCGTAATGATAATTGCTCAAAGTCTGTTGTGGAGAACATGAAATTCTAGAATTATTATTGGAGAGACCGTTATTAAACAATTGCTTATTAAATGCTTAGATGAATATTTGATAAGCTTTTTTTTTATGTATTATTGATTTTTCAATACATAGTGAACTACATTGGAGATCTTCGTATATCGACTATTTAAATGTACTGCAGCTTTATTTGTTCGAAGAGAAATTGTCATTTGTTATATAATTAACCATGTGCTAATGGTTTTTACAATTTCTATAAAATACAATAATATGTTTCTATTATCACAAATTTGTTTATATTAATAAATATATTATAGATTATTAAATTTACAAAAATGCGCGCGCACATATAGGAACGAGCCCAAATAGTTAAAAATGATATCAATTGTAAGTAAGTTTAATCATTCAATGAATGAAAATATTAATACATTATACAAATATTTCTATTTTACTGTTACAGAAATAATGAAAAACGGCTATCCAAGGTCAATGAAATAAAAATGACAATGACTGCCAAGAATAGGTTACTAAATAAAAAACTGTAAATATCACATTTGAAATTGAAAACATTTAAAATCTATTGTTTTCCAACTTCGTGTTACAAGTTAAGATAAAATTACAAATAAAAGATCTTAACAAAAAAGATGAAAAAAGTGTAGAGGGGGAAAAAGAGATAGTTCCAACTGACATTTTATTTTTTATTTATTTTTAAAAGACATTATAATTAGTAAATACTGATTTTTATTTTAAAAGTTTTATCAGATTTATCTGATAATTTCTTATAAACAGAAAAAGCTGCTTTTATCTTGTAATTATTATATAAACTAATAAACGAGTAGATAAAAGCAGAGGTATCTATATTCGACTGTGCTATTATTCTTATTTATTTAATAATTTCTTTTAATTTTCATACGACAGATTTTAAGATTACTACAAGCATAATTGTAATTGTTGTAAAAGTTTTCATGATTGTAAAATAAAGCGATTAAACTGCATTTAAATGCTAATTTTCTGTATTGCTTTTTTTTATTGTAAAGCTATATTTTATTATCATAATATGTATTATAAATCATATCATTCAATTATTTATAATGAATAATAATAAAATATGATGTATTATTCTTTTATAATTATGTTGTTTTTGAGAACTCAAAACATTAACAGCCCCATACATATTAAATTTGTTATTAAATTGATTTTTTTAAATATTCTACGTATGCTTAAATATATAGAAACAGTTGAATTCTTTTTATTTCTATTGCAAAAATTTTTATTTTCAATTTGATATTTACAAATAAAATAACATAAGTATTAATAAACATCCATTTTTAATTATTGAAAAAATAAACATGAACATTTTTATACATATTTATATAAAAAAGAGGAAGTCCGAAATCGTATATTTTTTAATAGAATTTCTATTTCTAATTAGTTTTGGCTTGTTTTGTTTTTAAACACTATTTAAGAAGATATTATAGACAGTATTTTTAGATTGTTGTTGCTTTCCTTGAATCGTGTATTATACACTAATTTAAAATCATTAAATTATTATTTGAATAATATTATTTGCACTTATATAATTTTGTAATTGAATTACTTATTTTCATTTTACGTTTTATATTATAAAATATTTGAACATAAAAACATACTAATTCTGCTTTTATCAGAGATAATTCATTAGAAATAAAGATAAATTTTTAATTGATCAAAAAAAAAAAATGTGATACGATTTTTTGGTAAAATATTTTTCAACCTCATGCTGAGTATTTACTACTAAAAACTTATTGTATTATTTTTTATTAATTTCAATAAAGGAACAAATTTTTTTATTTTTTATGATTACAGTGGTAAGAGAAAGATTGGTGAAATTGTTACATTAGTTTTTGTTAAAGTAGATAACATACGAATTATTATTTGAAAAAACAAATACTGCAAGACACTTAAGAGAATTTGATTTTTCGTTGACAAAAAAAATCGTATTTTGTTGCTATTGTGAATCAAAAACTGTTGCTTCTGTGTAAGTTTAAAAATAATATTTTTATTTACACATAATTAGCTTTCAAAACTTTGAACTTATTTTTCTTGAGAATGTATGTTCAATGTTAGTAAGCACGATATTTTAAAAACTGTGAATCAACTTTTTGGTTTGACATGTTTAATTCAGATATTGAAATCTGTAGTTTACTAAACACGATATTTTATAATATAGTATTAAATACAATTTTCATTTTCTATAATAGCATATTATTTCGATGCTTATAATGATAAAATAATTTCTGGAATTATTTAAAAAAACAAGTAGAATATTTGTAATACAATTCTTATTGTATATATTTTAATATATCTATATGCAAATTTGTAGTATTTTTTGTAAATTTTTTTAATAATACAAATGCTAAATTTGACAAATAAAAATTATCTGTTTTTAAATTACAACTAATGTTCATTTAATATTATTTAGGATGTATTTTATGCTGTTTTTGTAATTATTTTTTTAAATAATACATTTGTGTACAAATAATTTTTTTTTAATATTTGACTAATTAAAAAAATTGCGGTTAATGGATTTAAAAAAAAAACACGTTCGCTTGTACACTAATTTCTGTATTTTCTACACATTTTAAAATAGTGTGTATGATTTTGAAAAGCTTCCTTAATTGAAAATGAACTTAACTTTATATTTACATAAATAAATAAAACAGATTGTTAGTTCTTGTTCTACCTGTTCAAATTTATGTATGAATAGGAATAAATTTGAATTAAAAAAAAATATTTACATGTGTCCTCTAAAATAATGTATTTAAAAATTTTATTATAAAACAAATTTTGGAATACATTAAATGATTTAGTGTCAGTGTAATTTATTCCATTGAAATGAATAGTATGAGAAATTAAGTATTATTAGGTAACATTAGGTAACGAATTTAAGTCTAATGTAAATTTATAATTTTCAATTTAATTATAAGTGCTTGTTATATATAAAATCTTGGCTTACTTAATTATCTGAAATTAAGTATTAATCGAAAGATACAGTTACGGACAATGTTTGCTAATGATTACAGTAATGTAACGGATTATTTTCTAATATACTATAATCGGGAGTGGATTGAGAATATCTCGTTTTGTACTATCTTGCACTGTCCTATACGAAGTGACTGTCCTTATTTATCCTCCTTTCCCAGAGCTTTTTCTCGAATGCCGTTAAAGTAGTGAGCACGTTTCGATTTGGTAGGCCCCGTTAAAATGCAGTAAAAACGGTCAACCGTAACTGCGCTTCGTCATTTTCTTTTCGATTCCCTTCGATTTATACCGAATGAATCATCATTGCATTTGATAGTAAGACGCAGCAAATAAATTACCTACGAAAGTTTCATGAATATATTTATGGATTTATTTTCTTAAATTATTAGTTAATAAATCCTCAGCTCGTATTCGATGTATATGCGACGTTTTCTAAAATTCAGGTTTTAACTAGAAAGTCCAAGCAAATAAATTGTTTCGTTTTATTTGTAAGATTTAAATATGTAAAAATTTTAAACCAGCATGATAAGGTGAATACGCAAGTTGTAATTGTATCATATTTGTGTGAATAAATGGGTGCTATATGCAAAGTTTAACTCTGCCGGACATTATAAGCTTTAAGAATAAATTATTGGATTTTAGAAACATGACTTTATTTAAAGATGTTATTGGTGCTTTTTTTTAAATTGACTTCTTATTATTATCTACTATTTCCTCGATCATATATAAAGCCTTAAAAGAGCAACATTGTACATAAGTCTAGAGTAAAAAAATGTCAATCTTTTAAATTAAATATAACATCAGATTGATATTAAATGTAATTTCATGCATTTAATAACATGTAAATATAATTTTTCAAATGTATTTGCAATTATGAGATTTTTCCTTTATACTAATAATTGATAATAGATGTGCAGAACAGCAATGTTTCATAAAATATGAAAGACATATTTTTAATAACGATAATTATTCAAATAAAAATAATAGTAATAATATTGTCTGTTATTGTTTGATATTGACACTTATTATACCTCTTAATTAAGAAATCAGTATTATAATTTATGAAGCTGACACTACTTATTTCATTTTTTTTTTTATTTGTAAAGGACAATAAAAATTTTTGTTTCTATTATTGGTAATGGATATAGATTGAATTTTAAATATGGGATTTTGCATTAATATATAAAAACGTATTCATTTGTAAATTGACGCAGTATGTTTTTATAGATATTTGATCGCAGTGACGTTGCATACGTTATTATGTAACATTATTGTATTACTTAATCATTTAACATTATTAATATAAAATGTATTGCAATAATTAAACTCAAAGATTATTTATTGCTTAATTAATTATAAAAGAAGTTAAGGTGCACTGTTCTTGGAAACTTCAATTTTTAATTATCTTTTTTTTATGTTTCTATTAAAACTAAACGAGTATAAGATGTGTTTATTATTCACAGCTAAATATATATATATATATATAGATAGATCATATGTTAAAAGAAAATTTTGTCGATCGGAATTAAATGTCCAAGTTGGTCATTTAAATTTTTTTTTTAATTATTTACTTTTTTTTAAATGTATATGTTAAACGTTACGAATATAGTGTAATATTTTCCGATTTGTGTCTTGAATAAATTACATTATAACTATCTATTTGACATTCAAACTAAACTTTAATTAACATTGTTGATCAAGGTAATAATTAAAGATAAGAATTGAAACATATATCATTCGCAGTATACTGAATACTATTTTTCTGCTTCTCATTTATTTACTAATTGTATTATTTAGCAATCGATTAATTATTAAAAGTGTATTTTCCATAGAGATATTGCGATCGCTACCGAATTTCGACTATCCTAAAAATCCCATCCATACATAATATATATAGTAGTACATTAATCGAAACGTCGTAACAAAGTTAATTTCGATGTCGCGCCTCGAATACGAAAATAAAGTATGCGGGGCCCTGCTTTCGGCGTCCGTTCCATCTTAATTGAATAATGATAGATGCCATCGACGGTGGCGAAACAGCATTTTTGGTCAATTTAAAAAGAGGCGCCAACAACGTAAATTCGATGACAGCGCTGTTTCCACGAATTGCAAATTTATCGAACGCACGCACACTAGCCTCGCTCGCGTGCACGAGCGCGGAAACTTATTTACCGTGCACGAGTGTGTGCACGCGGGCAGCTTGTAAATGGGCCTAAAGGTACACGCGCGCGCGCACACATAGTCACAATAATTCTCCACTTTCTAGTTTCTAGCTTATTTCATCTTGCTCGCGATACTGTGTCGGCCGGGGCACACGTTGCTACGTATAAAGCAACGTTTGCGCACACATGCAAAGTACTATATCAAGATTGAGGCGAGCAGCCAAGAAGGCAAGTGATCACGCAGTTGAACTGGAGCCGCGTTGAAAAGTTCTGGCAATTATTTGGCACTTTGGCAGTGCGAGGCGAACGAGAGAAGCGAAAAGACAGGATTGGAAAAGGAGCAGACCAGAGAGGGAAATAAATATATATATATATATAGATAGATAGAGAGAGAGAGAGAGACCAGAAGAGTGTCGTCCGCAAGGCGCGTGATCGTATGTGCGTGGACGAGCTGTGCTTGTGTTTGTTGAGAATTTCGATCGCGACGACGACGACGACGACGACGACGACGACGACGACGGCGACGGCGACGAAGATGAGGACAACGATAATGACGACGACGACAGAGACGTTCGAAGGTTGATCTCTTCGATCGCGCATACGCTTTCTGCTCTCCTCTGCAACGTAGGTACATACATTCGTAAGGATAGAGATATAAGTGAATAAAGGGAACCGAGGATATCGATCCGCACTCGACACGAGATACACTTGCTGTTGTTGTGTACACAGAGCGAAATGCGGTAGAAATGCTCCGCCGAGGCAAAACAAGAGGAGGAAGGTATATTCAAGAGTTTCATACGTCACTCCACAGAGTGAATGTTTGAAATTCTTCGATTTGCACGTATAATCAAAAGCGTTAATTTTTCAACTGTGTCTCAATTACGTAATACAGTATATGTTGTCGCGTGTATTATAATAATAAAAAAAAAAAGTAGAAAACGAAATTGAAAAGGTAGCTTATGCTTTTTTGAATTCTGGCACCATAGTGTTCAGTTGTGTGTGAAAATTCGACAGCGAGTGAAAGTTATTCCTCCCCCTCGACTCCCCTCTTTTTCGATTAACATAAAAACTAGTCGACCTTTTTTTAACGCTATACATTTTTCATTTCTGGTGCTACACCGTTAACGAAGTTGTCGAAGTATTGTTTTGACGATTTAAAACATGTGTGCACAACTTTAGATGGCGATTATTTACTTTATAGGTTATGTTGCCTATTAGTTATCATAGTTTTACGAGTTTTTCATTACTTGAGAAGGTTAGGATTGTTTTAAATTGATGGATAAGAATCTTTAAAGTTTATTTATTAGACATTCGTGTTTCAGTACTATATTTTACATTTTTTAATTCATTTTATTATAGCCTTACTAGCCAAGGGATTTCATGCACAGTGATAACAGCTGTCATACGCATATGTTGGTCTTTTTTTTTGTAGGCAACAATTTAATCAATCGCATCATAAATATATCTTCGTAATTTATAATTGTAGTTTCAGTTAATACAATTTATTAGGATGAATTTCTTAATTAAATAATTTATAAAGTGTAGTGTTTATCTATTCAATGTCATTTTCTAATGTTTTTATTAAAAAAAAAACATTCAACTTTTTTTTCTCATGCACATAGTTTATATTATTTTAGTTTGTCATTATTTTTTTTGATTAATGCCTTTAGTAAATGATACATACATATTTTTTTAGAATGTTTAAGTCTAAATAAAGGAGTATGTTATTGTTTCATTTTTCTAAAATGCATAATTTATGAACAAGCAAATACAGTTTTTGAAGATCCTATGTAATTAACCTTACAATTTTTACGTTACATTATAGAAACCTGTTAAAAGAAGTCACTGGAAATGTTGAGCTACAAAACAGATTGCTCAAGTGCAAGAAGTATTTTCATCGATTTGAAACATTTTGATAATTGAGTTAACATTTTGGCTGTAACAATTGTGCTGAAAGTAGCTGTTTAAAGATGCCACAAATAGACGTTGCAGCTGTACCACTGGCTAACAACCAGAATATTGCAGTGGCAGATAATAATCATAATTTGGCAGAGGCAATTGGTCCTGTTTTAAATAATAATAATATAAATAGGGCTAGGAATAATAATAATCAGAATCCACTTTTTAATGTGCGTGATAGGCTTTTTCAAGCTCTATTTATCAAATCTGCTTTATTCTATGCCAGAACTTTTCCAAGACCTGTCAGACGAATGATAGAATTTGTTGTTTTATTGGAGGTTAGTATGATAAATTTTTTCTCCTATTCATATGAGCAATGTAGATAATAATTAACAAATATAAACAAGAACATTTTTAACTTGAGTTATTAAATAATAGTCTTTATTGTATTAAAGTATGTTGATGGATTTTAAGATTTAATATCTTTGTTTTAGGCAATAATGGCATTTTTTGTGTTAGTTTATATACATGTAGTATTTTCACGTACGCCAGCTAATTGTTTAGAACACGTAAGAGATGAGTGGCCAAGAGATGGTATACTCAGAGTAGAAATTCTAAGAAATGCTGGAGATGATTATAGTATAGAAAAAAGCTATGCTAAAGAGGAAAAATTACGCCAAGAAAAAGTTGAAGACTTAAGTACTGTTTTAGGAATATTATCTGGTGATGGGTTAGTAATTATTCTATAGACAAGATTGTATTTTATAAATAACATAAACACTACAATATTTAATTATTAGTAATTACCCTTTTTTTAGATTTATAAATATAGAACCATCTGCAGTTAATGACGATCAAGGTATCCATGTATCTGATGAAGGTTTACAAAATTTAACAATCTCTGAGAAAGAGTTAAATTTACAAGGTGCTACTTTGGATAATATGCAAAACTTTAGTGCATCTAATGCAGCTATCAGTCCTTTTTTATCAACACAACTTTGGAATAGTTACACCAAAGATCATTCTGATGTATATTATTTATGTTTATTTTTGGTAAAAATGTTATTAATGCTTCATATTAATATTGTTGTTGGATTTTAGGGATCAACATCCCCAAGTTTGAAGGCATTGGATAATATAACAAATGTAGAAAGTAATGGATTGCCCATCAGGGATAACATTATTCAACCGTTGAAAGAAAAAGTTTCGGATGTGGAAAAAATTGTTAGAGCAGGTGAAAAAAATTTTTATTTTTAGAATATTAAAAGATATACTTTTCTTTAATTATTCGATTATAAATATTAATCGAAAATAAATTTCAGTTTTTCCAGAAGATGAGTATATTGTTGAGTACTCTTTGGAGTATGGATTTTTGCGCCTCTCGCCAGAAAGACGACAAAAACTAAACATTCCAGTGAAAATTGTTACTCTGGATCCATTGAATGATAAATGTTTTGGAGACTCTTTTTCAAGATTGATTCTCGATGAATTTTTAGGTTACGATAATCTTTTGATGGCGAGTATCAAAACGCTTGCAGAACATGAGGATAACAAGGGTTTTTTACGGTAATTAATTGCTTTGTGTGACTATTTGGATGAAAGTTAAATAATTCAAATATAAATACACATTTTAGTGCTTATTTAGCTTACATAGGAGGTTCTAATTTAATATAGTTTTGTTTAAAATCCTCTTCTTATAATTAATTTAAATATAAATATATATATATATATGAAACATTTTTTATTGATATTAAAAAAAAACCTTTAAGTTTATAAAGTTAAAATTTTTTTAGTTAAATTCAGTTAATGAAAAGTTTTATAGATAATAAAAAATATATTTTTTACCTCTTTGCATAATCATATAATTTAAATGTATTACAATTATAATATTACTTTTACTGTTTCGTATCTTGAGAACGCCTTCTTACTTTGAATTTAAGTAGCACCTTTCTCGCGAATAAGGCGCGCACCGGTCAATTACAATTCCGAATCTATGATGCGCTGATCTCTTTAAAGTAATAAAAAGATCCACGTTTTAAATTTAACGGATTTTGTATGAGTGGGAATCGTGTCGATTTATTTCTTCCGCGGTTTCGAAGGAACTGCTTTCTTGTGCGGTTTCGAAAGAACTCGTCAACCGAAGAACAAAACAAACGACGCTAGCATTTCGCGCCTTCATGGCTCCTCCGGTCGCGACATGTGACGATCGACCTCTTCGAGTCTCACCAGCACTCGCGGACGTAATAATCGATTATTGGTGTCGATCGCAAGAACAAGAGCGATCAACTATGGAAGTTTTACGCGCGTTTTAAAAGGATCGCAAATTTCGCTTAACATTTACTTTTGCTTTTTACTTTGAACTTTTGTTTTAAACTTATTTTTTCTTACTTTTTTACTAATTCGTTATTTTAAGGATTAGCTTTTTAATTTTTTATTCACATAATAATGATGAACTTTTTGCGCAAAAGATATACAATTCTTGTAGATGAAATAATTATTATTGCGGATATGCGTGCCTGCATGTACAATAATTTGGTTTTAAAATTGTCCTCGAATTAGACTTAATGTTTCGTTTCAGGAATGTTGTTACGGGGGAGCACTACCGCTTTGTGAGCATGTGGATGTCAAGAACCGCATATATAGCTGCATTTATCATCATGCTTGTTTTTGTAAGTAAGGTTTTAAATATTTTTAAAACACTTATTGCTTTAAGCAATTTAAACATTAGCTGGTGGCTTCTTAAGGGCATGGTTTTTATTAATTATATTTGATCATACAATTTCCGAGATGAACGTGATGACAAATTTTTACAAGTTGAATTTCATATTTTTACATTCCGGTACTATGATGAATATTTAAATGAATAATAACAATGCAAATATAAATCTGATTTATTATTAATATATTATTTAATTGAGCAAACCCGTCTTATTTGCATTTTGAAAATGTTACTTAATATGTATTAATAATTAGTTAATGTACACTTTGTAATAGAAGCGTTACGTTATAGTAATTATAAGTTATAAATATATGTTATAGTAATTACTAAATAGATTAGATTCACTATGACAACGCCAATAATGAAAGTGACAAATATAATTTAATTATCATTCAGTTGATGCAAAGAATTTTAGATTTTAATACGTATTTAAATTCTTCAAGAAATATTATACTTTATAGCTATGAATAATATTAAGAAAAGCTAGAATAAGTATTTTTAAAAATAATCGTATTGGCATATACAAATCATATAATTTTATGAAGTTAAGGAAAATAAAATGTCGCTAATTAAATTACATAGATTACATTTAAGATGACCGCGTAGTTATTTTCGTAATGAAAAACGTGTTGTGTTAAGAAATCAATTAATAAAAGTAAGCTAATAAAAGACCAGTAGTATAATCGAAATATTTCGTATCATTTTTATTCATAAATTAAGTATTTAAACTAACAAAATGTTACAAGTACTCCCCCGAATATATTTTTTGTTTTTAGTTAAATTTAAAAATTATATGATGCAATTACAAGAGCTTAAAGCGTAGTATTTTTTAAGAAAAAATTAACGTTTAGAACTTTTATCAATTATACGATATAGCACACATATTTTGCGCTTTCAAGATTTTTCAAATCGAATCGAGGCTCAATTAAAAATTTTTTACGGAGTATCGTATAATTACTTAATAATCTCAAAATAATTTAAACTTCTTAAAATGGATCGATTAGAGTTCGCAGTATTCTAGTAGTATTTTAATTTTCAAGTTAAATGAGATAATTAATATTTTCATTAATTTCAAAGTAATGATATTTTATTAATACGCTACAATTTATTTTTAACATTTTAAACCAGTTGATCGTTTTGTTGATTTTTGTAAATATAAATTTTGTGACTCATTTTTGAAATTATGAAATTATGAAAAAAATTATTATTCTAATATTATTATTCTAAAATTATTTTTAAAAGAATATTAGAAAAAGAAAAATGTTAGAAACACATTAGAAATTTTTGTTTATAATTTTACAAATTTTATTATTTATGTGTTTGATCTCTTTATATATAAATTTTTAATTGATTTTCAGTAAATACAACAAATTTTATGTTCAATACATAGTATTATACATAGAAAACTCAATCGCGTAGCTACTAAAAGAAAAAAAAAAGTGATTAAATATATATATATTTTATATTTACAAGTCTTTGAATGACTTAAAACTAAATGAATAATTAGATTTAAAAAAGGCATTAAATTTGAAAGGGAAAGAGATGATTTAGTTTATAATCTACGGTTTTTTAATAATGCTATTTACGTTAACTGAATCGTCCTTGAATCGTGTTTGTAGCTCGTAATCAGATATCAGTGTTATGCCACACTTACGCGATAGTATAATTGCATATTAATTTCGTTTCTTAAAAGCTTAAGAATGTTGGAGTGGGCTTTAATAAATAGCAAAAACATGTTATCGAATGTTTCAAATGAATAATGAGCATTTTACCTACAGCCACGAAGTAATAGTGTGATTAATATTTTTAAATTAAAGGAAAGCTATGTTTATATTCAGTCCAATGTGATTAGATACCGTTTGGTTATTGAAAAACGAATATATTCGATTAAAAAAGATTAGACAGGTATTAACAGATAATTATAAATCATTAATCGGTTGTAGAAATTTAGCTTTCATGCTTACAATATATACTTTAGTTTAAAAATGTTGAATTTCCTTTATAATAATGTTATGTGCGCTTATTATGCCTGCATTACATATATTTGATTAAAGTGAGATATAATTAATGATTTATTATAGAATTTAGGGATTTTAAGATTTATTGGAAGGGAAAAATAGTGTTAATTTTTTCCTTTGTAAAAAATATTAATTTTAAGTACATTTCGTATTTTTAATTGTTAATAATGCTACGTAACAGAGTTTTACTTCTGATTCCATCAGCATAATGCCATTTGATACTGGAGATTCTTGAATAAAGTGTAATTCGTATTCCCCTAAAATTGTGCGTACGTGTGTATTTGTATTGTAATTCGTTTCATTATCACGGATCATAAATATTTATAATGACGGGTGGTGAAAGTGCATATTTTAATAAATAAAAACCCAGCGATCCTTCATTTTAATGATCCTGCATTCAGTCCCGGAACAAATGGTTAGCATTGCAATGGATTGAAAAGCGAGAAAAGCGCGCGGGTCCGGGAGTTATTTTCTCCGGTCTCTCGGTCGGCGCGACAAGTATCAGGAAAAGAAGCCTCGTGTGACATTTCACGTACGCGCTTAATGCGAGCCTCCTCGGGTCGGCTGTGAGGGCGGCGGCGGGGGGTGGGAGGGTACACGTGCGGCCGAAGGGACGAGGGCACCGCAGACCGCGGGGGCGTCATCGCCCGAAGCGGCAATTCACGGAAGATGATACGGGCAATCCATTTTAACTAATTGCCACGGTCGAAGCCGCGAAGACGAGAGAAGCGGGCCACACGTGTAAAATCTGCGGCGTTGGCCGGGTGGTGGTGGGTGGGTGGGAGGGGGCGCCCCGGTGGGTGGATGGGCGGGCGGCGAGGGTGGATACCCTTCGGAGCCGTGACGGCGTCCTATAAATCAGGGTTATTAGAAGCGTCGTGTTCGGCAGTCCCCAGACCGGTCATTTCGTATCAAATTATCCGGGCGCACAGAGACGCCGAGTATCGCCAAAGTGTCGTCGCTCAACTCCTCCCCGATTTATACGTGGCCTCCTCCTGCTGCCGCTGTCGTCGTCGTCGCCGCCGCTGCTGCTGCTGCTGCTGCTGTTCACGCGCAGCCTCGCGCTCTCCTCGGCGGCTCTCCCTGGATAGGAAACGCTATGCGATTGTGCGATGAAAGAATTACGCAATTAGGTACGGCAAATCGAAGGTACCGGAGGCGGATGATGGGCTGCCCATCGGATGGACGCTCTTGGATCGCGGCCCGATGCTGCGGTGATTCGGTCTGAGAGCGCGCCTGTAAAATGCGCTTCTTAGTTAGTCGATGAGGAAAATTCTTCCCTCTTCGATACGGGGAGCGCGAAAGATTTTAGATTTACGGTAACGTCCTCTTCTAAATTCGTTATTACTGCGTCTACTTCCAATATCCTGCTTATATTTCAGTGTGCCTAAGACTTATGAGTATTATATATAATTTAAGAACACTTTTATCGAATCGTACTAAATTATAAGCGATTCAATGGCAATTAATTAGAAATGTAAAAATATGTTAAATCATTTTTACGGCATACTTTTTTTTCTATTTTTTTTTTCCCAACATTCACAATTTGATTGTTTGCTCTTGTAAGTCACGTAGTTACGCAATGAAAAATGGCAAATTATCAAACAAATCAAATTACAATGTTTTTTTTTTTAGAAATTGGAATAAAATATTTTTTAATTTTGTCGAAATTAAAATTAGTAGTTAAATATTTTATTTGGTATTTTGTTCGAATGACTTTAACGTAAATTATTGATCGAGCAATTTTTACAAATTATACATGTATACTCTGCTTCAAAAGTGAAGTTACATTGTATCGATTGAAAAGCACTTTTGCGTAATAGATTTTGCTGCTCCAAAAAGGTTGTTAGTATCATTATTAGTGTTTTCCAAATATCATTTACTATTAAATTTAAATTATTTTATTAGCGACTGAGCAACAGATATTTTAAAAATAAAATTTAATATCTTATAAAATTTTTATGAGTGTACGAATTTTTTCAAACAGATGGACAATTAAAAAATAATGAACTATACCTAGTTACAACAAATTTATTGCTAGAATTTTCAGGGTTCGTCAGATTTAATTAGTTTATTTTATTTAATAAAATATAATGCAATATATGTTTTAAATACATATAAATTAAAGCTTTTTTTTTAATTCAATAATTTATTGATGAAAAAATTTCATTTCTTATATTTGTTATGGGAATTCAACAAATTGTTTGCAATTGAGGTTAAATCGGAAGCTTAAGATTTTATTTATTGTTATACGTTTTCTAAATGATTGTTATTTGGAGCCATTATAAAATTTTAATTCGTGTTGTAATAGAACAGATTACTATACTCCTGAATGTTTTATAGTTTTATTTTTTAAACTACATTTCGTAAATTAAATCCCAATAATTTACCATTCAAGGTTTCATTTATTGTTAATGTTTGATAAAAACTTAGTATCGTTTTATTTTTTTATTTTTTATCAAATTTTTTTAAAAATAATTTAACTCAATAATTTAGAATATAAAATTTTTGTTTTGTTTTTTTTTTTTATCTACGAAAAGTGAATTAAATTCCGTGTTTATAACTTTTTAAATTTATTATTTTACAACAATTTGCTATAATTGTACGAAAAATTAGTACTTATTGTAAATATAATGTCTAATTTTTTATTGTCTGATATTTCTTTGGTTTAAAAAATTTTTAAATAATAATTTATATTATTACAAATACTAGACTTCCATGCTTTGTAATCTATTTTCAAAGTGATTACAAAACAATCAATTATTCAATGCTTTGGAATAACTAGTTGAGACAAGTCCTATCCTGAAATAGTTGTATCCTATTACTGCAATTATTAATAACATGAAGACCTTTCATATCTGCATATAATTGTAAAGTTAGTCACACTTGGTGTATGTTCGGGTGGAACATAATACCTTACTATTATTTATTACGTACCCCATATTGGAGTTATAAATTTTAGTATTTAAAATGTGCATCAGTAAAAGAAAATCACCATAATGCTTTTAATGTTAAAGATATTCGGAGTGTTTTCAGATATATGTGTGTATTGGCTTCGATAATTCTTGATAAGCGATTTTTGATAATTAAACGAATATACAGTTAATTGTTAACGACTTTGTTGTTTATTTTATGAAATGAAAAGTATTTTATAAAATAGGTTTTAAACCCCTTTATATTAATAAGAGATTTATTGAATTAAAGAAATAAGTTTGTGCATAAACATTAATTTATTACTTAATCTTGAATAACATGCTGTTTATTTGTACATAATTTTATCTTTATTTAAAAGATATTTATGTGAATTGTTTATTTTAACCAGTTATAATAAGTAAAATACATCTTTTGTTTTTCATTGTGATACAATTCAAACTAATAGTGATATAATTTATAATTTGCACATAACCCTTCTGATTGAAGTAAATATTGTTATTTAGAGATTTTGTAATAAAAATGTACAATTTTTGAATAATTTTGTTTCTGTGTCAAAAGATGTAGTTGAGTAAATTACTGTAGTTAAATAGTACAACTATTTTTAAAATTGAATATTGTTCATACTAATACAGGTAGTATAAAATGATGGTATTAATTTTCAATTTGATTCAAGCATTTGTTATTTTATATAAAAATATATTTTATTTATGCTTTCTATTTAGAAAACATGAAATATATATGTTCACACAATTTTACAATTGGAAATATATATATATATATATATTGTCACATAAGGCAATTAAACTGCATTATAGTATGAATTAATTTGTGAAAGAAAGTGAACAATAAAAATATTATGATAAATTCTGATAATATTAATTACTTTAATACTTGGTATTTTTTATAAAAAAAGTTTAACTTTATGTATTGGAATATTAGATGTTTTTGTAACATTACGTAAATCTAAGTACTTGTTTTTAAAAACTTTATCTTCACGAAGAAAATATTTTTTAATACGATTTACTTCTATATGTTAAATATTAATTATACATGTATATACGTGCGCACACACACCCACACACACATGTATATATATACAGAGTTAATATCTATATTCGTAGATATTAAACTTTATTCAACATTTCATTTTGATGTAATTAATACTTGACATAATAACGTTACAGTTTCAATATTATCAAACTCAAATATTTAAAAATAAGATGATAAATACCTTTTTATTCGCATGTATTTTGATTCATATTCGGATAAATATTTGTAAAGTGTTGTTTTATTAATTTTTTAAAATTGAATTTATAGGTGCTTATTTTTTTTTATGTATGATTTACAGTACAAATTTAAATTCGTTACTACTATATTTCCAATGTAATTATATGTAAATGTATATTACCGGGTATATTTAATCGATGTAGGAAGTAATAAAGGTGGTAAAAAAAAAAAATTTTAATTTTTCCGAGAACAACTTGTGTAAAAATAAATTGCCTAAATACGTCATTATTATACAAATTGACAAACATTATTTATATTGTTACGCTGTGTAAATGCATACTGTAGTAACGTGTTTAATAATAATAATATATACGGAAATTCAATATTGATAAAAAAACCTTGTCGCTAAATCAGTAATTAGCAGAAAGATAAAGGTTTCACAACACAATAAATTAATGTTTTTGTTAAGAATTCTTGCAACAAATAATATAGCTTAGAAGTTATTAGTTTACGTCGATATAGATGGATGATAATGAGTAAATGAAACATCGGTAGGCTGTTTTAAAGGGGATATATACGAATAGAGAGAGAGATAGAGAGAGAGAGAGAGAGAGAGAGAGAGAGAGAGAGAGAGAGAGAGAGAAAGAGAGGGAGAGAACAAGAGAGCGATAGAGAGAGAGAGAGAGAGAAAGGATGAGGAATGATCGCGGGAGTTGGAGGGTGAGAGTAAGGTACATTCGTGTCCAGACACGTGAGATTGCTTCTGTACGTTTCAACTCTATAATACTGTGCGCGAGCTACAGTGTCACGTGTAAGAGTAGATTGTACGCTTGTTGGTGTGCATCACGACCGTATCCTTTCCATCTATTCAACATCAGCCAGTCCTTTCTTCAATATATCTGCTGAATGTTACTTGACTCCATTATGTATAGCTCTTGTTTGGTTGAAGAATAGACTCCAAATTCTTCTCTTACATTATTCGTCTGCTGTATTTTATTTTTCGCTCTGTATTTTTAAGATACTTTTAAACGGTCTTTTTTTTTTTTTTAATGTTTTCTCTACAGCGAAATTCTAACAATTAATCATGCATAGATAGAATCAATCAATTTCAATTGATTCTCGTATTCGAGGAGTGTAATTTTAATAATTTATTGAAACTGCTGGCGTATAAAATAAAGTATTTATTCATTTTCAATTTTAATTATTATTCTTGAAATTTCAAAGCCCGAATAAATATTTGATTCGTAATGTTTCAAAAAATATAATTAGGACATGTGATGTAGCTTTCCGTAAAATTAAAAAGGCCAGCTTTTTTTTATGAACGATGTATATTCTTTCGTATTTCTTTGCACGTAGTTTTGTACGAGATAATTTAAAATATACAGCTACGTATCATCATGTAAAAAACTTGCGTTGTGTTACGTTTAATGTAATTATATGTAATCTTAAGCGATTAGATAAGAATGACAAATCATTCTCATCCATTAAACGTTTATTATTTAGATTTGGGGTATTAAGTCACATTTAAAGAAACCATAATCAATAAATTTAATCAAATTTTAATTTTAATTTGCGCTATCAAGTATATACAGGAAGCTCACAAAGGTTTATTTATTATTTGTTTTACATTTAATTTTATTTGACATTGTAACTTTTAAATATCGTATTTTATTATTAATACTAATAATGATATTCAAAGGAAATTTTTTTTAAAAACCATTGCATATTTTAGTTTTCAAACAAATTTATGAAAAAAGGTCTTTGCTGGATCGTTATCGTTATTTATTTAGAACAATGAGTACGTGTTGGTGTAGGATAAACAAACAAAATAAGTGTACATCATAAATGAATTTCAAAAGTAAATGCATAAAATACTTGTAAGAGCATTATTCGTTAATTATTTTCATATTTAATTTTAAGAAAAAGATTTTTAATTATTGCATTAGTTTTAAAATTACAGTTATAATATATAAATATATCTTATAAATAAAATGTCTTGATCTTAATTATAATCTGATGTAAATTGAAGATATTTATTTTTTTGTTAAAAAAATTTCAAATTTTAAATATACATTTTCAATGCTATGGAATTTAATGAACAATTAAATTATTTTTTTGCCTTTAATATGAATATTAAAAATAAAGAATAACAAAATTGTGTTCTGTAAAAAAATCATAAGATAAATATCTGTAGAATTAATTTTACACTTGATTTATAATGCATTTCAAGATTTGTTTAATATTGAAGGTATTTTATAGAGATGTTACTGCAGCACACATATATATCTCATAAGATACAATTTTTTCAAGTATTAAAACAATTATTTCAAAATATTCTTGTATTTTCATTTCATTTCATATGATTATAGATATTTAAGTATAAAAAATCTCTTTAAGTACTAAACGCTAATGATGGTATATAGAATTATTATTAAATTACGTAGTAAATCATACAATAATAAGCAAATTTTACGTGTGATAAATTACATGAAAAGTATTTATTATAAGCTATCAAGGTTTAAAATGAATAAAAAAAAATACTTATTGATTTATATTTTTAGATGAATTGTTAATGTTGGAAGATATTAAAATTAAATACTTAACCAAAATTAATATAATATTTTTCTAATTGATGAATTGGTTCAATTATAGATTTACGCTACCTGTATATTTACATCTCATATTTTACAGTTTATTGGTATTTAATATAGTATATTATTTATTCTGTCTGATACTTTAGCAAGTATGGAACAAAATTGTTTGAATTAATATACAATATTTTTAAGAATCTGATAATAATTAACACAAAAAAATATTTTATACTTTTTTAAGTAACCGTTTTACTATCGAATTAATTATAATGTAATTGTGCGTAGTCTCTTTTCATAGCATAAACAGAATATGTAAGTAAATAATCAAAGCAGATAATTTATCGTACAAAATCTAATAGAAAATATTGTTTGTTACGCGTAACGAATCATTTGCAACATGGGAGTCAGGTGACAGTTTCAATTCGTTCAGTTTCTATTCACTATTCAATTGTATTATTCTCCTCGAAACAGATAACCGATAACGGGTGCGCAGCTTGCAATTTGCCAGACGTAATCCTATTTAAGTTAATGAAAGAAAATAATGTTCAACTTCAACTCGATTAAAAAGATTTTTTACATTTACAGAATCGTTTTAGTTTTTAAAAAAGTCTTCTTAAGCGAAACAACGAATGCGCACTTACGCATATTATGCATTTCTTATTCGTTTAATTTTAGATAAATTATATAACGTAATATCGACAAGATTTTTATAAAATTAACAATATTATATACATTGACAGCAACTATAAAAATACAACATAAAGTTTAATTGAAAAGATTAAGAATGTTAGTTGCTTGTGTATAATAATTTTGATATGTTACAATTCAATATTAATATTTCTTATTTTTCTATGTTTAGACAGTGTCGATTTCAATGCTTCTACGTTACTCTCATCACCAAATCTTTGTTTTTATTGGTAAGTAGACTTATCTCATAAGTTAATTATTATTAACACAATAATATTGTAAATCCTAAGAGCAAAAATCTTCAAAATTAGCATATTACATTTGCTTTATATGATATAATTTTTTATAAATGAATTTTATATCTATTTATAATATAAATTAAAGGCTTTGCTTCAACCTTTTTTATGTGATTAATAATTGTTTAAATTATAATCAGTATACAAAGTTTTTAAAAATAAAATTACAAATACAATGATGGGACTATAATACAATTAAATTGTTTTTATTACCAAACGATATTTATTTTTATATATGAATTTTAATTACTGATAATATTTATTTTAAACGTAAAACAAAATAGTGCACGATTTGTATTATTTTGTATAAACATAATCAATATAATCTATAAACGTATTATGATTGTTCCTAAACGTTCATGAAAAACTTTATTATTTGCTAATGCTTTTAATAATTCATTAAAAGTTAATCGAGCATTATTTTTGCAAATTCTCTTTTAAACAAGTAAAACCATAGCAAATTAATTAGTAATTGAATTATTAAAAATGTACAATAAGGAAGTATAATAATCCTGATATTTAAGTGTACGACTTTTGAAATTTTCTATTTTATTCGCGCTTAAAACTATGTAAAAATACATATGCAATAAAGTGATATTAAAAAAAGAAAATTTCCAAAAGTAATATAAATACGTAGTTCTTACTCAATCTTTACTACTTAAGTTTGTAATTATTTGACGACGTACAGCTGCATTCTTTAGAAGGTACTCATTTTCATTTTTGATGTCTTTATGCTGTATAATTTTTATTATAAAGAAATATTAAATGTCTTTTTTTTTTTAGTAGCAAACATGTCTGGCTAAAGCTATCTGTTGCAAGTTTGAGCTTGCTATATTAAGTAAAGAGCATCTTAACACAATTCCTCTGTATCGAATGTAATTCCTTATTCGATAAAGTGTGCGGTATTCTTTGAAAATGATATTTTAAAATAGACTTATTGCACAATTTTTCTTGGGTAACTATTGCAGCCGTAAGTAAAGGTGATAGGCCTAATACACCTTAGTAAATTAGCAACACATAGCTTGCATAGTGCCATTAGAATTACGCTAAGCGTAATGCACGTACGTTGCGAAGCGCAAGCCCGACAATTAAGGTATCCCGACTGCGTGCTAAGTTACGTTCTTACATGGCTCACGACTGTGTGCATCTAAGTTACAAGCGTATCTATGTATGCGATCATAATCATTAGCGTCATCTATTGTGAACAATATCTATCTTCTCCATGCCCTACTTTCCCACCAGCAATAAATCGAGATGCAAGTTTTTTTGGTACACGCCACGGTACAAGACATTTCAGTGTCAACACTGGAGAGAAGCGAGTAGTCGGATACACAGAAAAGGAGGGAGAATCGGCACAATAGCTTCGTCGCGCGATACGCGCGAGAGTATGGTGTGACGCAATCTACGAGCCTTGTCTTTAATAATACGCCGCGTATGAAGAGATTGCTACGCAGTTGTGTTTCTCGTTTGTGCGAGTTAACAGATGAACTCTACCATACTCAACAGTTGAAGAAGCCGAAAGTTATGGTCGGAGGGAGTGCGCAATTTTATCTGGAGAAGAAGCCAAGAAAATCAAGCCGGCTCGACGGACTCAAACGTATCGCTATTATTTTTATGTAAAATTAAACGTGAAATAAAATGCCACTGGCTTTTAGCGAATGTCGCACTAAAGCCAATTTGCCTTAAGCGCTTGATTTGGAGAAAATAAATATTCATGCACGGCCACGTGGGTGTGTGCGCGCGCGCTCATTAATACCCGTGCTTATATTTTTGAGATACCTCTACGTTGATGAATTCATAATTTTTGACATATATGCGCGCACTTATACACAACGGCGCACGTACACTAATCGATAGATCGCCAATAAGAAAATCTTTTGTCAAAAATGACGCTCTTGACTTCACTGGGGATGTGCATCGTCATATTATGCTTCCTATTTATAATTCTTTCAACATTGTACAATTTTACGTATTGGAAGCGTCGAAAACTTCTTCATTTAGAAGTGATGCCAGTGCTGGGTAAAAACGCATCGATATACTTTCGACAAATATCGTTTCCTCAGCATTCACAATATTTGTACAACGTTTATCCGGAAGCTAGATATTACGGTACTTTTGATTTTAATACACCGGTCATTATCGTCAAGGATCCAGAGCTCATTCGTGATATTTGTATTAAGAATTTTGACAACTTTCCGAATCATCGAAGCTTCGTCACGGAAGAAATGGATCCGATTGTAGGTAGAAATGTGTTCTCGTTAAAAGGTCAGCGATGGAAGGAGGTTAGAAATACGCTGAGCCCTATATTCACAGCAAGTAAAATAAAGATTATGTTTCAATTGATTTCCGAGTGCGCGACAGACTTCGTTCAATACTTTACGGAACATTTGGACGTGGCAAAAGGTTTTGAAGCTAAAGATGCCTTCACGAGATACACAAACGACGTAATTGCTACGACAGCGTTTGGAATTCAGGTGAATTCTATGCGCGATTGTAAAAATAAGTTTTACGTTCACGGAAAAGACGCGACATCATTTTCTAGCCCGTTGAGGCTTATGAAATTCATATTACTTAGATATTTTCCTAAATTAGTTCGCATGACTGGAGAGAGATTCATGTCAAGGTCCACAAATAAATTTTTTAATCAGCTAGTTACTGCCACAGTGAAGACAAGGGAGGAGAAAGGCATAATTAGGCCTGATATGATCCAGCTATTGATTCAAGCGAAAGATAAAGATAATGGTGTAAACGTTACTATCGATGATATAATTGGCCAAGCTTTTATTTTCTTTTTGGCCGGTTTCGATACTGTATCTACTCTGCTGTGCTTTACGGCTTACGAATTAGCAGCCCATTTGGACATTCAGGAGAAGCTAAGGCGAGAAATTGAGGAACAGTTAGAAAAAGAAAACGGGGAAGTAACGTACGAATCAATAAGAAGAATGAAGTACCTAGACATGGTGCTTAATGAAATTTTAAGACTATATCCACCTGCACCGATTATCGACAGAGTGTGTACAAAGGAGTTTATTATACCATCATCTATGAAAGGGTATCCGCAATATCGAGTAGAAGTTGGAACTAACGTGGTAATGCCTGTTTTTGGATTACATCATGATCCAAAATATTTTCCGGATCCTGAAAAATTTATACCTGAAAGATTTTCCGATGAGAATAAGGACAAGATTAATCCTTATGTTTACATGCCCTTTGGCCTCGGACCCAGAAAATGCATCGGAAATCGTTTTGCTATGATGGAAACTAAGATTTTACTTGTATATATATTAAGAAAATTCGTCATTAAGTTTACTGATAAATCAAAGTATCCTGTAGTATTTTGTAAAAAGGCTTTTAATTTATCGATCGAAGGCGGCTTTTGGATTAAATTTGAAGAAATAAAAATTAAATATTAAAAAAAAAACTACAATGTTCTTAAATTCATAGAGTTAAGGCATTTTTAAAAATTACAAAAAAAAAAAACAATTTATTTTATATCATACTAGTGTATATTAAAGTTATTTCGTTATTGTTAATGCTTCTGATTATGGATTGCTATTATTTTATGAAGATATTTTCACGTATAAATTTTCAGTTAATTGTGTAAATAAAGAACGGAAGACTGTAGTTAAAATAGTGTTTAATGATTATATTTTTGTATACAGGTTTGAAGTATGGCTTTGTTCTTACATTATTAGTTATTATGTAAATACCAAGAAATTAATTTTTATACCTAGTAATATATTTATATTTTGTACTAAAAATATATTTTTAAGTTAAAAACCTTACTCTTTTTAAATAAAAGTGCTAATTATTAACTAGTGTAATTTAATAAATATATGTTGATACACAAATTTAAGTATCTTGTCTAGATTGATTTAATCAAATGAAGATAAACCCTTATCAGGTTATATTATATTTTGGCTTGCAGTTTTCAATATTATTATTAATTTTTTTTTCCATTAATTGTTTTGTGACAAATTTTAATGAAACATTTTTTTATATCATTATCAGTAACGCACGTATATGAATGTCACGAAAATAATATTTAAAAATATTAAATAATCAAATCTAGATAAATCGGGATGTTATTAAAGTAACGATGCGATAAAGTTGCTCATTGGCAAAAAATAGATATTGCACAAAGTAAAGCATCGTAGAGTACTTCTGTGCAATAAAATAAAAAAGATATCAAATAAGAAAAATGTGTATAAATATATAAATAAGTTTATCGAATAACTTGAAAATGATGAATTGAAATAGAGATGGTTTCTAATATACGAATAGGTCATTATATCGTAAGGTTATTAGATATTGAACATTTAAAATTAGTGAACACAATGAAACTTCTAAGAGTAGCAGCGCAACAGTACTGTTTAAATAGCTTTGATTGTTATTTAAATAAAAATGATATTTCTGTTTAAAAATAAACATGTACGAGGGTAGCACTTAATCAGCTTTAAATGTAGTTGAATATCAATTTTATTTCGTAATATATAATTTGATGTTTTTTTATAGTAATTGTAATAAGAATTCTTAGGAACTAGATATATTATAAATGTATTGAAAGATAATGTTCATTGATTATTTGAGAGTAATTAAGTAGTTGATACCTGTTTTTGGCTGATTTACGCATAAGTATTTTTTATAATCATTTTAATAAACAACTCGAGAATAATGTGATTATGCCTATAAAATTCAAGTCATTACGCGACAAGTTACGGTTTAATTGCCATCATTACCTTTCTCTGTTTCGCTTGCTCTCCTCCCCATTCATGCTCAGTACATCGGTAAAATCTCGCTTGTAGTTACAAACGGTATCAAGCATATATTGTCTCTGTTCCTGTCCTTCAGCTATTCATGCTCTGCTCCTTTTTCTATGCCTCTCCATTCGGCTCATACTACTGGATATTATAACGACAATCTGTAGCTGTGGATTAATGCTCCCGTAACGAAGATAATCTCATCTAATGAGTCTTTATGGACAACTTGCTTAGCCGCCATGATTCGATATGAATTTCCTATGCAGTATTTGATGCACAATCGTCGTGAAATATGATGCTGCAAATTAATCAAGAAAGTGGCCGGATAAAAAGTAGATTTTATAGTTTTTATTTTAATTCAGGATAAAATTTTAATGTTTGTTGATACATTTTCATTTTGTGATCATTATTGAATAATAATGCTTACTATATATATAATACCTTTTTGTTAGAAGCTGTAATTTAGATCATTCTTGTTAATCATGAAAATGGTTAATTATATTGTAATATCGATTTTTATGGAAATAAAATTATTTATTTTGCACTCAATCAAAAATTATTATAATAATTATACATATAATAAAAAATGTGCATTAGCCAGTCTAAATAATTTTTTTGGTTTTACACATAGATTGAAATTTTCAATAATTGCTTTTGTAATAGAAAATATTGCCACATGTCTAGAAGTTTAAGAGATTCTAACGCTCAAATGCTTTATATTCTTATATTTTTAATATTAGAATGGAGTTTGAAAAATAAAGAAATAAAAATCACACGTGATTAATAACTTTATAAAAAAAAACACACACACACACATATATATATACACACCTACACATACACTTCATTTCGGATAAGTTCGACGCAAATATGAGCCGGAGAAAGATTGCTCGTAGCTCAAGTTTTCACGTTTTTTTTCACGTTATTCATTTGATTAACCTTTGTTTTTTATCATGCTGATTGGCGTAAGCCATTTTTCTATGTTATGAGTGACACGCCATACGCCACACTCTTTCGACGTAATGTATGATTAATTATTAACAGCTGTTTAAAAATTTTCTATTTTACAATTGTCCGTCTTGCAAAGGCTTTCTTTTTAAAAAATTACGGTTTTTAGCATTTTTGTTTGTACTGTGAGAACATACAGCATATTCTGAAATTTCTAAGCACAAATTCCCAATCAGTCTACTATGAGAATCAGCCTTTCATGCTATAATTTATACGGTTCGGATACGAACAATTATTGTACCCAAGCGTGTTATCAATAATTTTCCAAAATGGAGGTGGAAGGGTGAAAACATTGAAATTCAAGGCTCTGTTACTTTATAAAATAATTTATAATTGGATTATTTTATGCTTCACTTACTGCATAATTTTGAAAATTAGCTATACGCTCAGTACTTATTATTACCCTTTTGTATCCGGAAAAAAATTATAAGTAATCAAAGCATGAACAATACGGGTGTAATATGTATTTATTTATATTAGGAATTATATATTTGAAAAAGTATAGATATTGGAGTGGAAATTTCTTAATATGGTATTCCCGATTTCAATTCTGGCTTCAAATTTTTAGGTAGCAATCAGGCACTAGCTTTGAATTATTTTTTGTATTGTTCCTGTCAGGCTCTGTTTAATGCTTTGATTGTTTCCGTATTTCTCTATGCGTTATGTGTTATTGCCGTTACCATCCGCTCGTGCTTTAAATTTTATCTTAGCCAAGAGTATCTATAGAGTTGCTAAAAAATATTGGTCCAGAAGCTAATTTCTTACAGTATAAATAAATATTATTGTTACTCATAATGGAGCCTTACTTGCGCCCTATTTTTCCTGTTGAAAACGAAATAATCATCTCAAATGTCTTCTTCTGTTGACACAATAATGTATATACGTATATATATATATATATGTATATATATGCTAGCATATATATAATAGAGGGTGGAGAGTCAGAACGAGTTATTTTCCTAGTATAATCGGTTGATATACAAATTTGCATACAAAAACATAAGCCAGAGAAGCAAAACGGAGTAGTTTAATAGATTGCTATCCCGTGTTTTTGGCTGCTTCATTCGTGGATGAGCACTTCCAAGAACTTTTCTCGCACAGGGTAGAGAACGTCGATTTTCTTGTTTTCAATGGCCTCCACCTATATAAACTGATGTAACACAACTCTATTTGTAAAAGTTAATACTTTATAAAGCGCAGAGAAATATTATTTTGATTAGAATTTGCAGTAAATAGCACTTGGATTATTTTAAAAAACGTGTATAGTCTTTTCCCCCCATAATTTATCATTTATTTCCTTTTTTTCAATTTTCATGCTCTTGAATATAAAATATGGTAATGTAATATTTTACTCCTCTATTAATATCTGTTTTTAAATTTAATTTTCAAGAGTTGTATAGAATTAGTCGCGACGAAAATGTGTAATAATTTTAAATATTTTATTGCAGCTTTTTACAAACACATATTTCTTGCATAAAGTTTTATAAAACTTGTTTTATTAATAAAAAAAAACATTAGTTTGGGAAATATTTTTTAACATTATAAAATATTTTAACATTTTTTAAATTAAATTAAAATTATTTTTGAACATATTCCTAGCCAACAATGTTAGGGTGTTAATGAAATCCAGATTCGTTGGAATAATCTGATTTATAATGTTTTTATTAATTCATCTACATTTTTTTTCTAATGTAAAACAAACTAATATAATAAGTAAACAGCAATAAAGAGTAGATACAATTCAATAGAGAAAATAAAACACTTAACAATGCACCAAGCCACCTTGAATGTTATACGGAATACAGTTTCATGAAATGTATAATTAGATACAAATATACTTTTACTCCAATTGATTACTATAAAACCGAAATATTTGTAATTTCTTAGATATTAGACCAGATTTTAATATCATTATACATATATATTTCAATAGTGCATTTTAAAAGTACAAATGCTTTTGCATATTGAACATAATCGTGATCATTACCTCTTATTTATAGTTTTATATATACGATAAATAAATAATAAATATTTATATATTATGAAATAAAATATTATAAATATATGATGTAAAATATAATAAATTTCAACTCTATAGTTGAAATTTAATTTTTAATTTGTTAAATTCACTGAAAATTATGGATTAGACAATAGGTGCGGTTTTATAAAATATTTTTAATAATCAAAAAATGTTATTGAAATAAATTATTTTTTAATTTCATAGTTCATTGTCAAGACATATTAGCATTAATTTTAGAAAATAAATAGTAACGAATTTACTTTTATTTAAAAAAAAAGTTTTCAATTAGAAAGCTATGTAAGCGCATAAATATTAGTAATAAAAATTGGTTCAGAAGAAATAATTGAATTAATACCATTATTTCTCATTATACTTTATCTAAAGCTTATTTAATTTTAATGGCTAGATAATTTAGTGCATTCGAATTATTATACAATGTGAAAATGGAAGATAATTGATTCTACTTTGATTAATGCTTAAATTTTACTTAAATTTATTTGAATAATTATATGTGAATGTAAATAATTGTCTTATCTTAATTATTACTTTACACTTTCAAAGCCTAATGCAATACTTTGCTTTTTGTTACAGTTGATCTTTTACAAATGTTGGAGTTCAATGCCACTGTATCATTTCCAGCAGCATCTCTTCTTACCGTAATTTTAGCACTCGTCGGTAAGTTTAATTGACAATTTAGTAATTTCACGAATCATTTTTCATATTTAAATGTTTAATATTGTTTTGTCCTCTTAAGGATTAAAATTAAATAGTTTGTCAGTCTTTTAGCAACTTTTTTTTTATTATGAAAAAACAATACGTTTATACAAAAAAATTTGTTGTTTTAGTTCTTTTCGCGGTTCATAAAATTACAGAATTTTATATAAGAAAAATGTTTAAAAAATATCTATGTGTAAGTACTTTAAAGGGTTTATGCGAGATATGAAAACAGTTATTAAATATTTTATGTTGCATAATATGGTTTATTAAAAGAACTGATGCTTGTAAATTGTTTGCTCAAGTAATTATTAGGTGTGAATTGAAAGATATTTTGAAAAAATAACTTATACTGTTTTCTAGTAAAAAAGGGCCTGGATTTAAAAATCTTCGCATTCAAATAATTACACTACGAAGATTCATATTAATGATAATGAAATTAACATATTGTCGCAGCACATTAATGTATATATAATACCGACGATAGACACGTTGGATTGTTATGCAGCGAAGCCCATGGGCCAATAATGTCTTTTATTTCATTACTTATAAAATGTTTGGCCTTGCCTTTGCCAGCAGTCAGAGCTCATACGGCAAAACGAAATAACCATAGTCCGGCTTGTCGGCCAGCGAAAATTAGGGACCTCGGAGCCAGAGGAAAAGTGAAGAAAGGAATGACGAGCAGCGGCAACGCGCGCACACCCGCGCACACGTACGCGCATCGCGCGCGCGCGCGCGTTTGCATTCGCATACAGGCCGCGCACTACCTGCATAATCCATTTTATGTCGGTACGGCAGCTGCCGACGTTGAGCACAGCCTGCACGTGAAAGCGTCGCGTGGATAAAATTTTAAAGAGCTCTCTGCTAAATTAGTGACGCTTGCGGCGATTTTACTGCGCCTGTTGCTCGTCGAGGCACATAGCGCTACATTAGCTAACTCATTGCAAACATTTTCAATAAGCTGCTTTTTTCCTTTTGTTTACAATAAGGTACTTATCCATACGTGCACAGGGGATGATTGCTGCAATATGCTGCTTTCGACTTTGAAGTCAAGATCCTGCACAGCCCAATAGCTCTTTACATTTTGAATACAGTCTGCAATTAATATTATTACATTGTACCCACACACACGCGCACGCGCGCAGTAAGCAGCACGCACACATATATTACGTTTTTTTTTAAATAAACGTTTTTTAACTTTTACATACAAGTGTACTGTATGTATGTATATTTTCTTTTTATATTTCTTTCAGGAATGTCTGGACAGCTTTTGTTTTATTTTTTTTTTGTTTTTTTTTTTTATCTTTGATACGTGTATATGTGTTTTCGTTCCTTAATTATATACCCACACCCGTTAAAGAAACATATACTAGTGGAAAGTTACCTTTACCGTATTTTCCTAGAAAGGTGAATCAGGCAATTAAACGTTGAAGTAAAGTGATAAGAATTAAAAAATGATTATAAATTGCCAAGTTTTCAGTTAATAATTATTATTTTGAAATATTATTGTTTATTTGAATGAGTTTAATAATGAAAAGTACACATTCACGTAAATTGGAGAGTGGAAACGGAGATAAAGTGATAAATTGAAAGTGTAAACGGGTTATGACTCTCTAGATTCAGGATTCCACATCAATTTCTGATGAAGGCGCAACAGTTGGACCGCTTTCAATGAAAGCTTTTTATTCAACTGACTCAACTTCTTTTGAAATTCCATTTTAAGAAAATGCCGCTGCAAACTCAAATTATTTTTAAACAGCTGATGTTTTTGTGCATTTTAGGATTGAAAATAAGACAATATTAAAATGATATAATTACTATACAAGGATTCGTTTAAAAAATAATTGATTATTAATAGGTTTGCTGCAGGTATTATTTTCAAGATTAAAAGTTTTTAAAATTGAAGTAAACTTATATTAACAAAATTTAAGCTTTCGAAATAAGCGTATTTAAAAATTTATTTTGATATTACACATTCTGGTATTTGCTTCCTTCGTAGTTTACATGATTTCACACGTAGATGAAAACTTTTACAATCGAATAAGTTTTATTGTATTATTCTATGTATGCATATCACTAACCGCGTTTTGGTTTGAAATGTAATAGATAACTTGAAATAATGCTTTAAAACTTTAGTCATTCAAGTAGGAGTTTCAGAAGAAAATTTAATAAAATGCAGTTTTCTAGATTTATGGAACAATGCTTTGAATATAATTTACGTATTATTAGATTTAAATGAGTTTTGATCAATTTAATTAAAAATATTTAGATTATGCTTATCGGGTAATTCATCGAAGAATGAAATGTACTTTATTTAAGTTTAACAAAAGTGATAAGCATCTGCGATACTAACAGTTTAGATAGAATTTATATAAATTTTGTTCTTCAAGTATAAGTATTTGAATATTAGATAATTCTATATGAAAACATTTTATTATTAGCTGATTTTTTACTAAAAATTATAGAACTCTTTAAGTCATTCAAATTTTAAATTACCTTTACTTATTTAACTTACTCGATAAAAATATATTGTTAATTTTTTACTTTTACTATACATTTTATTGCATGTTAACAGTGTTGAATTTGTAACTGAATAGACATTGTAGTGTATACAAGTGGATTATACAATCCATATTTAGGTTAATCTTCATATTATAATGACTGTTTAAATTAAATCAATTTTATTGAAATAACAGTTCTGTAGGAATACTTAAGCGATACTAATATTATATATATATATAATGTATAAATAAATATAACAATAGTCAGCGTTTTCATGTTAGGACTCTGTTCACATCTTTTTCAATCGATCCGTCACGCGCAATGGTTCAAATTGCATAAAAATTTTACAAACGACGTAGAGTCTCTCACACGTTTTTAGCTATTTATTATTTACCATGACTTTTCGGAGTGCAAAAAAAAGGTTTGCCCTCGCAGTTGTATTAAAGTAATGCTTGGCACTCATGGCATATGTTAATTTAAATTATAATTTACGAAGGTCCGAGATACTCTCGCACTCGTTATTTATGCTTTCAATTTAAAAAGCCAATATCAACAAGTCTAGTCTCATTGCGTTTTCATATTGAAACATATTGACGCCGAGGAGTAGTACCAGAGAAGTGTTCGCGCACTTGATTGGAATTTCCAAGTAGCGAATTCGTAGCAGCAGCATTACGAATTGTAAGGGTGTGAGAGATGGTGGAGGAACCGGGACCCATTACTTCAGATAATGGGGTAACAATTTCCCGGCCTACTTCCTCTGCTTCGAGTGCTTCCGTGAAGGCAGAGGCGGTGCATCCGCGTACGAGAGCAGCGCGAGTACGTCTAGTCTAGTGCTGGGATCCGGAAATTCACAGCTTCTGTTGTCGTTTTCCTTCGTTATTTCGCTCGTCCCCCAACGCACATCATACCCCAGTATGTGGCACGTTCGACCACGAAATACAAATTCGTTTAGATACGTTTCGTGGATGTCGCGAGCCGATGCTTTGATCTTTTTTTTCGGCTTATGTATTTGGGTTTAATTGAAAGAGACAATGGTTTGGTATTATTCCATGTAATGATTATAATTCGCTACATTTCAACTACAATTTTGTTTACGCTCTATATTTTCTGTGTCCTATTGCCAACAGCTTTACATGCGTCCAAGTGTACACGGGCATTTCACAATATTGATTTAATTGTAGCTGGTGTGATCGGCCCGTTTAAATAATTTTTACCTTGACATATGAAAAACAATGTGTATCAGGGGCTTAAATATAAATGCGAGACGAGGTATTTCAATATGTCACCATAAACGAAAGTGAAATCAACTATATTTAGAAATTTCATATTGTTTGATGGATGGATTCACTGAAACTCACAAGTTTTATTACTAAATACAAGTGCCTTCATTTCGCTAATTTGAATTTTATAACTATCTCCGCGCTGAAGTTTGAATGCTCACGCACTCAATTTTAGACTTTTAAAAATTTCTGAATAATAAGAAGAGTAATTACTTTTATAAAGTTTTAATAAAATAATTTGAATTTGATTAACATTGTGAAATTTTTTATCGTTAGAGTCAAAGGATGTACCAAGCGATAAACGTCAAAATAACGCGAGCAATTAAAAGTTTTATTTGTTGGAAAAAAAAAAAAAAAAAAAAAAAAAAAAAAAAAAAAAAAAATGAAAAAGAATTAATGCTATTGTATAACTTAGTTTGCTATGATCTGTTTATCATGATTATGAGGGGTTAACGGTAAAGTACGAATAATAGAGAGAGAGAGCGGATAAGAGAGAGATAGTGAGAGAGAGAGAGAGAGAGAGAGTGGGATGAAGAAGAGAAATGAGATAGGCAGGGTGTGTATATGGGTTTATTTTAAAGCACGTTTGTCCGTCGATAAATCCAACGATTTTCTACTACCCTTCACTAGCTTCCCTCGTGTTTCGCATCGCATATTGAGCTTACGATTCACGTCAAATCGTCTACGCGTCATTCGCGTTTAATCTCAAAAGCAGCCGCCTGCGCCAGTTTACATATTACATAATACAAGGAAGCGTGCACGGTAAACTGCGTGGCAACCTGGCGCGTCACGGCGCCCCCGAGCATCATCGACGCTTCATTGGATGCCCGACAGGCCGTGAGGTCATTTTTGTGATACCGTCTCGCTCCCTTCCTTCCGACGGCATCCAAACCGTTTTTTTTTCTTTCTTTTTTGCAGCCTCGCGCCCGGGCACTTTTCGCCTAGTCCGCTGCACCGCTGGATTTTAAGCGACTAGCGCTTAACGGCCTTCGGTCAAAGCACGGGTGCTAATACTTTGGTCTTTCCACCCGCCGGAGCTCGCGGAACGACGCACTTTTGGCTCCTCGACCAAGAATCAACCGACCGCCGACTCGTATCGCCGCGCCTCCTCAACTCCTTTATCATCGATCGCTCGCCCCGCTTTAGGCGATTAGAAATAATGGCAGCTGCAATGCTCGAGGAGAGGGCAGTGATTCTTTCGAGTCTAATTGGCAACGCTCGGGGATGGAAATCTTCATAATATATCCGAAAAACATTGCCAATTGAATTTAGTCTTTGCGCCGCGAAACAGCTACAATCAGTTTATTGCAAGGCTATTGGAATTCTATACAATCGGCGAGGCTGCCTACGTTGTTCTTATCGCTAATTTTCAAATAGACAGTTATTCATCCTGTATATATATACATTCCAATTAATTCGGTTTCGTCTCTGCATTACGCGGCAAAACAAATCGGTTTCGACAATAGTTCACGTGGCGTGCGTCGATAAATACGAGGGCTCGCCATCGCTGGTTAACTTCAGTGCAAAGCCCCGTTCGCAAAAAGTCTCCTGGCAGATGTACGCGAGCAAGTATTTAAGGGCGAAAGGCTGAAGTTCATTTTTCCCCCTTCGGTAAAATAAAGTGCTCCTTGCGCCTGTCCCGGGCGAAGCGTTCGCAGAATCCGTCGCCGGGCCAAGTTCGACAAGTTCGCGAGATCTCCTGGCTTGGCCAAGGAGGCCGAACGCGCGCACACGGCCAAAAAGTGCGCGCCATCCAGTTGATGTAGCATTGATCGAGGAGCTGCGATGCTCGTGCTTAATGGGGAGAAAAGCGCCGAGGCGTGTGCACGTCGCAGCCGTAGTCGCTTAAGTAGCTTCGTATCCGCTTCCGGTGGATGTGGCGGTGCGCGGCGAGATGGAATTCACGCGAGCGCGAGTCGTAGTCGATCTCGTGGGCGTCACGACTGCACGCCGATGGAACAACCCAATGCCGAAGCGTCACCTCTCATTCTCTCTCCTTTCTCTTTCACTTTCTCACTCCCTCTTCCTCTCTCTCTCTCTCTTTTCTTCTCTATCTCTCTCTCTATCGCTCGATCTCTTTATCACCCTCTATCTCTTTCTCTCTCCCTCTCCGTCTGTACAATCCTTTCATCTTACCACCCATCTTTCTCTTTCGCTACGAGTATCTGTAGTAATCTATTTTGAGGCCGAGTTTAGCGTCTGCGAGGGTGGTACCCACCCAATGGATATATTTGCTCTAATTAAGGTATGCGGATTGTCGAAAACTCGGGGGGGGATTAATTCTTTGATGTTTTCCAATTCTTATTTGTGGGTCTTAAAAATAAAAATTTCTACTTTTTCTGCATTTGAATCTGAAAATATTATTATATTTTACAATATTTATATGATTATTTATAAAAGACACTAGTTGTTATTTATTCGATTTTATAATAAGGAGTAATAATATACAACCCCAAAAGTATAAAAAGTCTGAGAAGATTATGTAAAACATTTAAAGAGTCGTTTAAAAATACTCTTTCGGTGTAAGTAGGCAAAAATAGTAATTTAGTAAAACATATTTTAAAATTCAACAATTAATTTCATCACTTTTCATTGTTATACGTACTACTTAAAAATTAATAAAAAAATTCTAAAATTTATCATAGAAATCAGTAACAAATTCGAAGTTCCAAATTTTATTTTTCATTTCAGAATTATAAGGATACCAATACATTTGTACGTTAAAAAAATACAATTTATATAATGTTTATGACACAATGATAATATTATAATAGCAGTTTACATATACCATAGTTATAGGTTCAAAATTTTATTCTCTGCATTACAGAATAGAGACTTTTCTACAAAAATTTTAGTGTTTTGATGGAAATGATTATAACATTGTCATAATTTTATTATCATTATCTCATTTTTATTATTATCATAAGGCAGCGAAACTCATAAATAACATATTAATTTATAGATTGTTTTACAAATTTATTAACCTACACATCAATTATAATAGTTTGACACTTTTAAGATTATAATTTAATAAATTAATTAAAACGATAAATGGTATAAAAAATTTTCTTACTAATACGTAATTTAGTTATTTAAATATAAGTCATTCTTGTACTTAAACTACATGACTTATATATACTTTGTGCTATCTGATAAAAATATAAGCTGGCACATTATCTGATTATGATTGGTATGAGTTCAAAATTACATTATAAAAGTTTAATGACTGATTACATTAATAATCTTATACTCACATATTTTTTTATTTCTTAATTGTAACTGTAAATAACAGAGTACATTACTATGATAACTATTTAGTATGTACAAACAGTTTATTTGTTATGTTTAGTTTAATTTACTTTGTTTCGAAATGTTGTTTTAGAGCGCATTTAATGTAAACATATTTCACTCACTTCTTCTTATAAAGTATTTGAACACAAAAACTTTATAAGAGGAAATGAAACATTGTCAGTGAAGTTTCTCCTTAAATTTTTTATTCAATTGATTACTATCTGTCACAATGGAGTTTATATTTAAAATTATTTATTCGATATGTGTGAGTAATAAAGGAGTTAGCACAATGTAATTTAATAACATAGATTTCAAATATTTGGAAAAAATAAGCGTTTGATTTTTACATCATGAAGCTACTATGTTTTTATTAAAAAAGCTTATGGATATAAAATTAAATCATTAAATAAGAATAGACATTTTTCGAAAGTAATGGTACTTTATTATAAAACATTTAAAATTTCTATGTCAACAATGAAATACAACGATAAATTTACATAATCTGGATAAAAATTAAAATTCCTACAATTTTGATGTTGTATTATAAAATTAAATTCAACCTTGTAGTGAATGTTTTTAAATACAGAAATTTTTTTTTTAATTCTTGACTTTGTTCGAATAGTGTGTAGGACGTATATATTAAATTATTTTCAATTTTTAAATTATGTAGGTAATCAATGGAAGAATTTTATTAATATTAATATTTATTAATTTATTTGACACTTTCATGTTTCATTTAGAATCACATATCATTAAAATTTCTATTATTAGTTATGAATAATTGTGTTACATAGAGAAATATTAATCTAATACGTTTGGGTGTTAATGGCTTAGTTTTTTTGTTTGCTTAGTAAGTAATAACGTAACTGTTTTTTATTAAGATTAAGGCTTGTTTTAGCAAACAATGTATTTTTGCATTTAATTATTTACTTTTTATTTAATTTCAGTAGAAACTAAATGCTAGTGCAATTATTACAAATGTTAATTATTCGACCTGACACACTAATGTCCTACATTTGTATCAAATGCGACACATATTCAAAATCGATTTCGTTCAATATCAATTATTAACGAATATTTTGCGCAATGTATTTGTTGATGGGTATAAAATAAATAGACTATTGAAATACATAATTTACAATTTTCTTTACATCGCGATAAAGTGACATAGCAATTGTTACTGACGAAAAAAGATTCTATCTAAGTCAGTCTCTCTTTCACGAATATCATACGTGTAGAAAATTCATTCATATAAACAATATCTTATGAATGTTAATTGTAAAAGTTTTTATGTAGTATTTGATTTGGTTACTTTATTCAACTTTAATTTTTTTTGTTTCTTAGCATTTTTTTACCTCGCGTCCTGTATCCTTTAATTATTATTCAACAATAGTAACAAATATCTTAAAAAAATCAATACAGGGCTTGGAATATTTTTTAGCACTTAAATGATAAAACTAATAATTCATTACCATTGAATTTAAGATTGATCAAAGCCAGAATTTTATATAAAATTCGTTTTAAAGTTTGATTTCTGTTTATAGTTGTCGTATTTTAATAACTTTCTTCATAAAAAAATGTATATATGCAAAGCAGTATTAAATGTCATTGATAATTGAAATTATAGTATATATTCAAAGGTCGGTTGAACCCTTATCGCGCTTTTACTTTGTCAAAAAGCTTGTATTTAAATATAAATTTTACTCTCATAGCTACGGAATGTTCTTATTACAGTTTATTGCAAAAGATAGAATTATTATTCAGTCACAGGTTAAATAAAAAAAAAAAATATTTTTTGGCCTGCTAAACTATTTATGTTTATAGAAAGCTATAATTGCAAATCGTCAATTTATGAATATTATAATATAATTTAAATTAAATTTAAAGAATGACATATTTGGAAAGTCTGCGTGTTGTAGACTTATGTTCCAATTGGAATCCGAATGCTAGGGAAATGCTTCAAAGATACTAAAGTAGCATTTTATCATGTGCTTGATTGAATAAGGATGTATTGCAAAATAGAAACCGCAATATTTTCCCTCTCGTGTGGCTTCCGTTTTGAAGTATTGAATCTAGACACAGTAAATGCGTGTGTACAGAATAATATCGGCATACCACAGTTCAATCGAATTCTCACACGCGGTCCGTAACAGCCAATTCTATGTAGTCTTAATATATAGGCAAAGGCTGGACAACTCAGGCTCACTCTATTATCTGATCAGTGCGTTTGTGTTTATTACATATTTGATTTAAATGTAAACATATTGTATTACAGAAAGCGAATTTCTGTCTGCTCTCTCTCTCTCTCTCTCTCTCTCTCTCTCTCTTGTCATCATGATTTTTATAACGCGATCAAAAGATGACCTCGCAGAAAATGTCCCCGTCCATTAGTTGGAGGGTTGGTTTGGCGGCAAGCGCACAATTGCCGGTCAACCCTGTCGACATACGATGTGTCGATGACACATGAGTGATGTCATGTGCTTCACACGTACTTGAGCGGACATCGGATTGTTGCTCATGGATCCTCTCACTTTGGAAAAACTACTGTGTACTTGTTTCTGCTTGACTCTTGAAAGAAACTTCCCCAATAGATACCTCTAGCTTTGTTAGCTCTATATTTTCAATTATTTATATTGAATTATTATTGGCTTTCGGTCCATTAACGTAATATTCATGTTTATCTACAAATTAATAAACTAACGAGTTCCCTTTTATTATTGTATATAGTAGATACTAAAAATGCAATCGAGGTTTATTTATAAATTGAATTTATTTTATTTTATTTTAGATAAATGAAAAAAACTTAATCGCCTCTTCATATACCATACCACCATGATTAATTTCATAATTTTAGCTTGAAAATATTTCATTTTGTGATTTGTTCAAATTATACACTGCGTTCATTATCTTTAATCCATTTATGTAAATACTTAGTTACTGCATTGTAACATACTATGTTAAGAACTCTGCAATGAAAACAATTTAATATAAATGCTCTTTTCATATAATTTTCATTGAATTTACTTGACTCGTGATGTTAATTTTTTTAATTGAAGGATCTATACGTTAACATAATTTTATATTCAGTGTACATTCCTTTCATCATTATTTTGTTAGCTAAGTTTTAAATACGACAGAAGCATTAGTTTATTTTTCCAAAAACTTATTATAAATAAATACCATTAGTTTTTCAGTGCTATTTTTAATGGTCATTATAATATAGTAATCAATTTATCAGTAGGAAGAAATCTTTAAATCGTTCAATCAACGCATGTTGAATACATCGAATGAAACAAAGTCATTGCTCTTTTTTCTTTTATTAAATTTTTTTAACTTTAAATATTTCGAAGAATCTGCTTGTTATGTTTATTTAAAACATCCACCCGGCTCAATTTCTTTCGCCGGATAAAGATTATTATTGAGTCTGGGTAAATTGGTGCCCCTCACTCTCGAGAATTTTAATGTCTTTATAAAAGAGCCGCGAACTACGTATGGCAGCTACGGCCCGGGCTTAGCTGAAGTAAAGAAATGCCTAGCTAGTATGCATTTAAACTGGTGCATTATCTACGTATCATCATCGAATTTTGCAGCTAGAATCGTTTTTACCTCATGATTCATGCGTCTATTCTCGATGGTTTGGTTACTTTGGGAGCTATTGATTTACTTCTTGAATTCTCTTTCACTGAAATTGCTTTTTTGATTTTAGTTATTTTTATTATAATAGCTTTGAAAAGCAATTAGTAGATTAGGAGGTTTAAACTAAAATTTATAATTTATTTGCGGCTTATAATTCAGTATGAACGTAACGCTTATTTAAGTGGATAATATATCGAAAATGATAATCGCTTTTCATATCAACTCAAAATATTTGTAACTAATTTAAGATAAAATTGATTTGAAACAATAATTTTGTTATAAAATATTTTCCAGTTTTAATCAAATCCTTTCCTCAAATCAGATAATGTCAATAATATGACCTAAATAAAAAACATTTATTCTGATTTTTAACATTTGTAATTTTTTACGAATAATTTACTTAGATTTAAATTTTAACCCGCAGTTCATTGTATCTTTAAATATATGACTCTTTTATATTTTTGATTAACTACGAAGTTATGCACGATAGAAGACGTTAAAGTTGTTTTGAAGGTATAATTTTATTGTTAAATTCTTAATTTTCGCAGGGACAGAGCTTTTTTTTCTCAGTGCCAAATCTCTCATTAATATTCCCTATTCCTTGATCATGATGTTATATTTAATTTCTCGATTCAATGGTTGCATTGATGCCGATGATCCTGCAAGTCTCCGTATCACGTGAGCAGAGCAAGTCAATGGATCTTGACTCTTAATACCTGCAAAAATAGACACAAAATTACAATATTGTCCGGCTGAATCAATTCATGCAATAGGCCGATTTACGGAATTGACCGAATACGACCTGGGAACACTTATATGTATATATAATGGATTTGGCTACATTTGTATATGTAAAGTTGTACGATCGTGATCCGCCAGATACGAAACAGATCTCAAGACTGTCGCTATTATGGATTTTTTGGACGAGCTTAGCTGCATCTGGATAGGCCGATGTTTATGAATCGATCGTCACAATTCACGGGCAAAGGCATCGAGGTGCATGTGCATTTCGAAATAGAAACGAAAGGACCAGCATATACTGGGAATTATAGGAGGACAATGTGAATGTGTGTATATATACATGAGGGCCTCGGTTTACCCGAGTTCAAGGTAACTATAACGAGATACAAGACTAAGCTGTTTTGTATTGCGATTTCCAACTGGATAAGAGGCTTCGAAATCCGTTTTTTTTTTTTTACAATTCTTGTAGGTGTTCTACATCGGCTTTGTGCTCAGTAATACTGAGGTATATGGAATTTACATATTGAATGCGCGTTAGCTGACTACTGGAAATATTTGAACAACCATAAATTATGGACCACTGGAGATTAATTTTTTTAATTTAAAAATTACACGTTTAAAACAAGATCATTTTCTATCGCAAAATCGTGATTCTATTCAACTATTGAAAATATAATTATTTCTAAGTCAGTTGCTTTAAAAAATACTATTATTAATTGAAATTTTACATTTTTGTTTGGTTTCATTATTAATGGACATTTCTGAAAATAATTTGTAGAATTTATTTCTTTGACTGGTGTCACTGATACGTTTTTTATGGTTTTTCTTATCATGCATAGTTTTAACGACTTCTTTGCTATTTTACTATCAATTTTTTCGTTTTGTATTCTTTTACATAACTTACATGTTATTTTTTATATTTCAATTCGTTATCAAACCGATATTTATATGTTTTTCATCCATTTAATGCTCATAATTCAGTGTACTATAAATTGTAAAGTTTTTTTATAATTTATAATCTTTGTATCCGTAGTTGAAAAATGTATTGTTTATTAATTTTTTTCTTTGTTTAAAATATAATGAAATATTGCAATGATAAAACAGAATTGTTTTTTATTCAATTAATATAATCTTTCATACATTAGAGGCTTTTTTTAAGAAGTGCAATAAATAATTTTTTTCTTTTAAAGTAACGGAATTTATTAACTGTTTTATATTAAATTAACATTGAATTGACTGGAATAGGTATTGTGATTTTTTGCGATACTGATTTGTGTTTATATATATGTTTTCAAATACAACATTTGAAAACTTTCAAAGGATCAAAATCATTTGAATAAAAAATCTATTTGAGAGAAAATCCTTTTTAAAAAACATATAAGACACCTTCAGGATACGAAAGATGCTTATATTCTATATCGGTGATCCATCTGCCTTATTTGACTATTTTAGATTTTTCCTCCTTTCGTCTCTTTTTTCGTTACATTTTCAGTATTTTTCTTATTTAGGCATAATGCGCTTATAAGACACATTTTCTTGGTGGAGTTCGTTTGGAAATTCAATTATCTGTAATTAATAAAAGTAGATTACGAAGAGCGTCGTGGCGGCGGTTTCGCGAATGTTCGAGAAAAAATTCTTGTATCGACCTCCCTGCAATTAAGCCTGCAGCTCTATGAACGTTAATAATAAAAAGTAGTTATTTAGTTCTGTTTTTTTTTTTTTTCATAATAGATTTTTCGTTAATCGCTTCTGCAAATGTTTCGATGCCGCAGAGTTTGAAAAAATAGTAAAAGAGTAAAGTAAAATAGTGAAAACGCACCCCGATTACAAGATTTTCAATCCTTAAAACTGCATATTTGCGCTAGATCGTAAATTACGAGTTTTAAAGTAGTCTTACGATGAAGTTATTTAATGTAATTGTACTTGTATATTGCATGCTAATATTAAAAAATTGGCTTATTTTGAGTGTTCTAATACGTAGAAAAACAAATTAAATAAATTTGAATTTGTTCAATACAACCGGCACACATACGTACATATATATATAAAAACATGTACATTTATGTTATGGTTGGGATTTAGTAAAATGGATCAGTACTGCGTATTTTGAAAGCGCCCAGAGCAGTATCATTTATTTTTCTATTGGTCGTTTTTACCATTTTATATATATATATAATACAATATTTATTCTGTTATAGCGGAATAATGGTTTAATTTCAGCGTTTACGCATTATTACATAATATGCGTTATTTATTATAATAGTATCGAATCAAGTAAAATGTTATTTTTTATATATCATCAGTACATTGGGTACTGATGTATCGTGCTACATATCCAATATATAACTTACACGAATTACTGACTTTTTATTAAGATCTAAAGAATAGTTGATTAACGTTCATGGAACGTTTGCACTTGTATGCTAAGATCGTATACTTTAGTTCCGCTTCGACTTTTTAACAAGAAAAGTTTTGACATTGGCCACCTACCCGCCGTTCCACGTATCCGACGCTTTCACTTATGTATTACACTTCTATGCTTTAGTTGTACTTCGACCTTTTTACATAGTGATTATAAGTGCTGGCGACCTACCGGAAACTTCCAGTACAACATGCACCGCTATGCCGTGTTACACTCGTGTCTGCTATTTTCATTTACCCCTGCTTTTGAGATAGTCATTGTGTGCACATATTTTTGCAGCTTACGCATAAATGTGTACTCGCCGCTTGGTTTTTCCTTTATCTTTTAACCATATAGTTCAATAATATTGACTACTAATTAACATGGCCTATTTACTCAGTACTTTCTTAACTTTCTTTCATTGTTCCAAGCTTTTATTGACCCGTGCATTCTTATTTTGTTTCTTATGAACTCTACCTTTTTAATTATTGCCAGATTCTTCACCGTTATTTTTGTCCCTTCTGGACTCGGTTTCGCAATAATTATCCGCGCAGTGACGTCTCATTTTTCGTGGGAGTATTCGAGTTCTTTCTGCTGGACTACATTACAAGTATTAGATTTTTGTAATAATATCTATAAAAGCTTATATATATAAATAAACGTAAATCCTGCATGGTTTCAAATACAGTTGTTGCATTAATCTTTTTTATTTTCAATACCTTATTTATTTTTTCTTGAAAAAGCTTTAATTTTTCTGTTGAGATAATTTTTGAAAATTATGGATCGTGATTGTATGGTAATGAAAGAGTTTTTTAAATATATAGCTACTCAATCATTAATGGCACAAGAGTTTACAGATGCTATAATTTTGATTTTTATTTTTTATTTTAGATTTTGCCCTGAATTACTATTGCATAATAAAATTGCTTTAAAAAACTGGAAAATAAATCACGTGCACTCGTTGTCGCTTTCAGATTATATCGAGTGAAAGCACGCGCGAAGGTATTACGTGTCATTAGTTTAATTACATGTAAACTTTACGGAATAATAGAAAAGCTCGGATTTCTTAACTAAGTGTCGATCATTTATGCTTTATTCGTTATATCAGTTTTAACTACTTTCTTTCAATTTAAAAAATGCACTTTAAACCGACGTACTATCAGCTTTTTTTAATTTATTCGATAGACTTGTAAAGGTGTTAAATATACATCAGCTATTTACATGATTTGCTACTGGTGTTTGCATAACAAATATTAAATGAAAAAAGTTTATAAATTACAATTTTTTTAATATATAAATTATCTTTTTCTATTTTAATTAGGCTTTCATTATTTTAATATCTTTTATGAAAAGAATATATTGATTATTTTAAGAAATCTGTAAAAAATCGTTAATTCTTTTTTTATTTATGTAACAAATATTTATTCAGAAATCTGAAAGCTTAATGTTAAACATGTAAAATTATTTTGTGATTTTAAATATTAAAAAATATTTGATATTTTATTTGTATAAAAAAAATGTTAATTTTACATTTCAAAATGTTTATAAAATTACGAGATGATGTTGAACTAATATTTATTGTGTGACCTGTCGTACTTGTATAAGTGTACATTAATAAACGGTTTTAATTAAAAAATATTTCAATTTACGCAAGATGTAATATATCTTTGTGCTACATATGAAATTATTTGCTGAGAATATTGTATTTCTGATTAAATATGCTGATTAATGTTAGTTCACATGAAAAATAAACATCAATGATATATTGAATTTTTTGGTTTTATATAAATTTTTAAGTAAGAAAATATATGGCAAAATTGTTTGAAATATATTATTAATATTTATTAATTTCGAATTTATTAAAACGAATTTAAAATTTCTTTTCTTTATAAATATTGGACCATTTTAAATGCTTAATAAACTTATTATAAAGAAAGAAACTCTGATGTTAAAATCTCTATATTATATTAATTTAAATGTATAAAGAAATATTTGAATCAAACTTCATAATACCAAAATGAATATTTTTAATGTTTTTTGAATAGTTTACATAAGCTTTTCCCACTTACTTAATAATATTAATAACTCTATACATTTTTCTTTAACTTTTATAACTCTTAACTTAATTTAATTTTAATCGCATTCTAAAAATTGAATAGTATTTGTTGAAAAATTAAAAAGTTTGGTGGTATTTGTATTTTATGTATTTAAGAAAAAATTTCAAAGCCACTTACATAATATTGCATGTAATCTCCAAAATAAAAAACTATATGATACACAAATCTCCGTACTGTTATCAAATATAGAAATTTTAATAAAAGAAGATAAGGATATGTGATTTATTTTATGATCAAGAATTTTGTTCATTTAGAAATACTGAAGTAAGATAATTATATTGCGATACAAGAACATGTAGAATGTATTTGTTTTCTGCATAAGATAATAAAAATTAGATTTTTTTTTTTGAAAAAAAATCATCATATAAAAAACTTTTTTAACGTTTTCAAAACTTGATTAAATAAGTACTATTGTAATAATATATCAAAAAATTATATGTATGCATTATAGAACAAAGAGATTTTTTTACGTAAAATCTTTGCATTTCTCTGTTTGTATAGATTTAAATATGCAGTTACTTTGAATTATTAATATTCAGTTTTTTTTTATAATCGCGTACTTAAGGGCTCAAAGTTGAAATTATTTGAGTAATGCTTGGTTAAATCGTTGTACTTCTTAGAATTGTTAAACATTTTGTTATTTAGGTATAGACCTGTATTCAATAGAAGTTTAATCATAAATGTATAGACAAATTTTTTTTTGGCTATTTTATTGCCCTTTTTGTTTCAGGAATGGAAGCTATCATGTCGGAATTTTTCAATGATACGACGACGGCGTTTTACATTATGTTGATTGTTTTTATTGCTGATCAGTACGATGCCGTTTGTTGTCATACTTCCATTACAAAAAGGCATTGGTTGAGGTAAGTTCCATTATATTTATTTTCGCAAAGATTTATATATATTTTCTGTTTCTAAACATTTTAGAGATTTCTAAATATGTTGAGTTTTAGTATAAATTATAAAGATTAATTGCATATATGATATTATAATTATAAAAAATGCATGAATGCAAATTCCTGCATTTTTTTTACGTTTATTCAAATAATTTTCTCATTTGTCTTTTATTTATTCTTCATCGTGGAATTGAAACAACAAATACATATCTTGAAATGACAAGTAGATGAATCCTGAACCGCAATTTTTTTTTGTTCCTCTTATCTGTCTACTCTTTATATGGTAAAATAATTCGTTAATAATCAATCCTATTACTCAGTCTGTCATCGGTTCACTTATTCAATGGAGCTGATTAAAACTTCTAATTATTCCGTTTTTATTAGTAGTCTCGGCATAAGTATACATAAGGTTTCTCTAAACCGATATATTAGTTTTATTTTTATATTTGTTTCGTTTACATTACTCAGTTAACATAAAATCTGTTATATCATAATTTGACCTGTTTGCTCTGGGAGATGAGAAAGTTAGTATTGGGGGAATTTGCTCTAAATTCATTACTAATTTATCTTTATAGATATTTGATCGCGGTGTATTTAATAAGTTCGAGCTTATAACCAATCAAGTGTGCATCCTTCATATTTTTAATATACTTGGATAAGGAACTGTGTCAACAAGAAAATCAATATCTCCTTTTAAGAAGGTGTTAATTAAAGATCTGCCGTATTTATTCTTTTTCTGCTAGTAGCTTTGCCATCTTTAGAAAGTTTGTAGACTTATAGTGTTATACATCAACGAATTAAGCGACTACTTCATTTAAAGCATTGCAAATAAAATTGCATATTATTAAATATATATTTTATATTTTCTTGCTTATACTAGAATCGTTTAAAAATGATTAATTAATTACAATTTAATTTATATCATTAATTTACTAATTATGGTTTTGAAAATTGTATTAAAAAATATGGGAGTACATCTTTTTCTTAGTAGATATTTTAAAAATCAATTAAGATGCATTTTTTATAAATACGTAATGTATTGTGTAATGTCTGTATTATGGAATTCTTATATTTTAGTAAATATACTAAAATTTTGCAAGATTTTTAAAAATAAATAATTGAATTCGCTATTATATATAATACATTAATTATTTCTTAAAAATATGACGAATATGCGTAATTTATTTACTATTGTAATTTGTACGTAATAATAATTAAAAATGTACACTTTCTTGAATATGAAAGATTGCCATGAAAGGAGAAAGTAAGAAAAAAGATTACAGAAGAAAAAGCTAGAGGATCGACATTGGTGGGGCATTTAATTAAGAAGATTTAAGCGGTATTAAACAGTAAATCCCAAGTCTCGAGGCGAATAAGTCTCTCTCTTTCTCCTTTTCCCCCTCTCTCCCTTATTGTCTCTCTGTTTTTCTTCTTTATTTTAAGTCTGCGATGGGCTAAAACTAAAACGATCAGTGTCTGTCTCTGAGGTCCTCTGTGTCGTAGATACGTTGGCCTTTGTGACTTCACATTTTTATTCATTTCCATTCATCTTTTGCTTATTTCTTTTTACTTTGTTTTTCAATCTACGTATTATATCTGCAATACCTTTTTAAAATAAATCTCCCTTAATAAAATTGTCACTCCATTTTTCAATTATTAAAGAATGAATATTATTTGTTTATTATTAGATTGATTTTTGGGTCGCAATTTGAAATACCATTGTTGTAAGAGCGACAGAAAAATATATATCTTTTCTGAAGAAATATAAAATATATTCTTCTGTAATTTAAAATTTAATTTTAAATGCAATTATGGGTAATAAGGGATATCAAATTTTGTATTTATTCCGTACAGTATTTATGCTTGATTATGTTTTATATATCCTAAGTTTTTATTGAAAATAGTTCATAAAATAATACTAATAATTTTATTATTCAACAGTAATGCATTTAAAACGCACATTCTTTTCAAACGTGTCACGAATATGTTACAAAATATGATAAAATTTCAAGGCTTTACCTTCCCCTATCTGTAATAAAAATGTAAATAGTATTTTTTTACAATTAACTATTAATTTTTTAATTAAAATAAAAAACTGTTGAATAAATATTTTTTTATCATATCATTTTTTTTATAAACAAGAAGCTTTTGCATAAACTAATTAATTGATAACGTAGTATTTAAAATAAGGATAAGGCATTTAGTCGACTGGCTGTTTGTTTTATGTATTACTTTGTCAAATAAAAATATATTTTTGAATATATTAAGTTTTCAATTAATTTAAAAAAATGTGTCACATCATTAGATACATGCAAAGCTAAATATACAAATTACATTAATATAACCGTAAAATACTCGTACAGTTTCCTTTCTTGTTTTCGGGTGATTGTAAAATTGAGCTGTTTTTATTTAATATTATCCACAAGATGCAAACTGTCTTCGAATAAGGAGTCTAAGCACGAAACGTGAATATATATATATATATATATATATATATGTATGTATACGTATACATATGAATTTTTCGATAATTCAGTCTACCGTACAGTGATTGGTCTCGCATTTCGTGCGGAGCCAAGCTTTCTAATTAATAGCAGATGACCCGTACTAATGATGAGAACAGTATTACGTAAAGTTCAGTAGGTTTCAACCCATTCGAGTCAGTTTGATTTTGCGGCAACGAGAATGCAATCTCGCTGCTGATGTTCGACTCCAATACCATTTTGCGTTTGGACGGTGTTACTCTGCTAAATGATCCAGTAAGGGATTTAAGCTTGTGTTGATGTTGCTCCAGGCTTGACGAGAGGACGAAAGATAGATATAGATTGAAATACAATGGTAGTACCATTCCATCGGTTTTATACGCTTAATTGTAATAATGTTGTGTAACATTCGTTTCCATTACTTCTTTTTCATTTTGTTTCTCCGTTACACAAACTCTCTCTCTCTCTCTCTCTCTCTCATTCTCTATCGTTTTGTCTTTTTCAGTCTTTCACAATGTTTTTAACTAATCTCTTTGCATTTATGTGTAGTTGAGAGAAAAAGATAGACAGACAGATAGACAGACAGATAGATAGATAGACAGATAGATAGATAGATAGATAGAGAGAGAGAGAGAGAGAGAGAACAGAGAAATCAGCTTCAAACAGTTTAAATCAAAATATCTTATGTTTGAACTAATTTAGAATTAGTTTTTCAAATTTGGGATTGAGTTTTCGTTTGATTTTTTTCATATTATTGAGTTTTATTGATATTTTTGTACTAGATACAATATTTGTAGAAAAATTAACGCGATTGTTAATAATTATAATAAAATAAAAATTATATTACATAACTACATTCAATATATATGTACATTGTGTACAGTATAAGCTACAGATTTAAAAATATTACAGCATAATATAAAATATAAAAATTAGCCTACCGAAATTTCCAAATAATCATCGAATCACAAATTTTAAGTACTTATTATGAAGCATTGAATTCAACGAGTAAAAATAAGAGAAATAATTTCATCTAATTAAATTTAATTAATGAGAAGGATAGGATTTTAATTAATAATTATTAATTATAGTATTATAATTTAAGCCATTTGTGAAAAGGTGCCAGTCTTGAAATAAATATATCAGCTTTTTAAATAATTTTATAAAAAAATAAAATTATGCATTTTGTACTTTTTTATATTATATTGTCTACTTGTAAACGAACAGTTTTTTAATAATTAAAAAAATTTCGTATACTAATAAAGAAATTATTTTGAAAATTTTTTTTATAATTATAGTTCAATTCAAGAGGAATTTTTTTCATTTTCTACATATTAAAAAAAAATCCAAAGAATTCGTTTACCTACATTGATAATGAAAAAATTTGCTGTATATGATAATATATATTTACATGGATTATAATTTTCTGGAGCAAAGATAAGCTAAAAACATAATTTTATTTTGTGTTCCTGATTAGAATTTTAAAAAGTTAAAAATGAAATTAAGTTGTTAGGGAAATGGGTTAGCTGGGCGCAGATTAACTTGTATAACAAAACACTTAGATGACAGTCGGATAATATCCACTAATAATGAGGTAGATAACAGATAAAGTTATGTTGAAATCGGGATCGGGTCGAGGTACCCGACACGCAGTCAGTGAGCCGTAATACCGAATAATTCGCAATGCCGATGGTTCACCAAGGCCTCGATATCCTAGAGCAAAAATTTGCATTGCCTTATGGTCTGCTGACGGATAGGAGTGTTTCTCTTGCGCCAGAAACGTTAACCCTTATCGCACCGCTTCGGCACAAGTGCAGTGGCTTATCGCACTTTCGCTGCCTTTGGAACGAACGAGATGGTCAAACATTCTTACGATTAGGTGGAAGTTACTGCCACATTTTTAGTTATTTACTCAATTTATATTGGTCATGTGTTAAGTCCTGGAAATTTTTTTTTTTATTTTATATAATAAAAGCGTGAAGTTTTTTAATTAATCTAATAATATTTACACTTGAGTGTATACATGATTTTAGAGCTCTTTAAGTTTAATAATTATACTTTAAAACATTTTATTACTCAAATTAATATTACCATTTTATCCACAAACGTCTGATCTTTATTATTATTTGATAGAAAGTGTAAAATATTAGGAATATTTCATCGATGTATTTATTTAACTACAGTATACTATCAATTGAATACAGTAAATATAAGTATATATTCAAAATTTCCCGTGGCTTTTATGGAAAAAAAAAATCCTTTTACTGTTTAATAGTTCGAGATAAGAACACATTATTATTATTATTCATTGCATTTGTAAGATTTGTTTTCCATTGTACTTTAATGATATTTTAGGGTTAACCAAGAGAAATGAACTTACTAGCTCAACCTAAGCAATGAAAAAAAAACAGCAATAAAAGACTGGAGGACATGAAAAAGAAATTAAAAAATAAAAGTGAAAAGAGTCTAGGTGGGGCTGAGTATGATGGATGTGCACGGCTGAATACAGGCTACGTTTTGCGTTACTGAGCTCGCGACTTCCCGCGCATTTTTTGTACCCTAATTCGTTATAAGGAGCAATCCTTTAAATACTCTAATGCAAACTGAAACCAAAGGGAGTTCCTCCACAAACAAATAAATATCAAAGACCTGTGCTCTCAATCAATTTCGTGCGTTGTTATCCAGTTACGTTACTGACGCTTTCCACTTTTTTATGTTAGTCTTGTCAATTGAGAAAGTTAATTTTAGGATATTAAGCAGAGAAGGATTTTAGATATTAATTTTTTTTTTTACATTAAAACTGTTAAATTACTTAATTTTAGAATGAAGAAGTATTTGTAGTAATAATTGTAGTCCATTCGATTATTTCTAAATTGATATTTTGACTCGTTATTTTTTTTACAATATATTTGTTCTCTTCCATAATTTTTATTTTGAAATTTATTTTTTAACGTAGTAAAAGATAAATTAAATATTACTTAACAAAACGTTTTAAAGGAAATGAAGAGTTTTAATTAAGGAGTAATAATGAGTAGCAAGGAAGTTTGAATAAGTACCATTTTACATTTTGATAATGATCTCGTCTATAAAGTCTATATTAGTCGTGTATTTTGACCAATGAGCATACGATTTTTTGCTATCCTTTGAGTAAAATATCTTGAGCTTATTTTAATTTGTTTAAAAACTACAAATATTGATATTAAATATTTTTTTATGGTGAACATTGTAGTCAAGTGCTAAACTGTGGTCATTTGTTAAATAGGACAGCGACTATTTGCTCAATAAAAATGAACTATCACAAATATTGAATATTCGCGAATTTCAAGCATCGAAATAATTCATAAATTTATTCGACAATTGGATTCTCAATTAAATTGTATTCCATTCATATATCTGACAATTTTCAATTATACAGGCAGTCCGAATTGCTCAACGAAAGGCTCGTCATTCCGCACCACATTCAAAAGAATCTAATTACACGCATTACACGTGTGTACATGAGACGATAAAAGAGCGAGAGAATTCAATCGATACGCCAACCCCTCAGCCAAATTACCGCAAACAAGAACTCGAAACGCGAATGTTCTTTCTGTCCTATAAGAGTATAGATTATGGAGGTAAATTGAAGCGCGATGGGTCGTACGTCTAATCGCACTCTCGCTCTCTCGCTCCCTCTCTCTCTCTCTCTCTCTCTCTCTCTCTGTCTCTTTCTTTCTCTACAGGTGTCCTTATAATATTAGACTGCACACCACTCCTTAGGGTGATATCTTTGTCCCTCTTATGTGCAGAGCTTACAATCAACTAGGCTTGTCCGCAAATAACGCCCTGAAACATGATTATGAGTGAATAAGGCCCGTAATTGAGATTATTGAGCAATTATATAAATAACACACATGCAGGCTAAGCAACGGGGTGTTATTTTAGAGTAAGCGAGAAGGAAGACGCAGGACGCGAGAAGGAAAATACCGCACTCACTCACTGGGAAGGAATAAAATAGATAAAAAGAAATAACCCTAGGGATGAAACACAAATTTTACTGTAATAACATTCAATTTAAATAATGAAAGATAGTTTATTATTACTTGGAGATTGGGTTCATAGTGAAAATTATAGTTTTATACGAATACTCATTTTTAAGCAATACCAATCTCAGTTTTCTTTTAATACTCTCAGCAATATTAAGACATACTTCCATACATTCATTCACTTTTTTAAATTATTATACATAATAGTTTTTCTTATGCAAAATATGATTTTTTTCATACATAATCAATATTATTTTTTTAAAATTTTTTTAAATTATTTTTTAAATTATTATACATAATAGTTTTTCTTATGCAAAATATGATTTTTTTCATACATAATCAATATTATTGAATTATTACGTATAAAATATTATTCTAATTTTAATACGTAATAGATTTATTAATTATTATTATCATAATAATCTTTTTATGATTGTTGATGATGATCTTCTTTATAAATTGTTTATGATTTATGCAAATGTCAAAAATTTACTGTTATGCTTGCTTTATTACAATTTTGTAATTATTTAAAAAATTTTATTATTATATCATTTGTACGCAATCCAGGCCCTGATTTTTCTTATTATCTGAGCTGTTTTAATCGATTGTTTCGTTAATTACTTGTATTGTAATTTAGAAATAATCTAATACTATAATATTTATATATATATAAGGCCACTAATCTAATCATTATTACAATAATTTCATTATTATAGAAAATAAATACTATGGAGTAAAGGAACATAAAAGCGATTTTTAAAATTTCTTTAAATTTTTCTTTACATAGATTTGTTTTAATAATTATAATTCTAATTACAATAAAAATCAAATGTAATACTGATCAAGTATTTCATTTATTAAAAAAAACACATTAAAATAATTATGCATGTCTTTATTAATTTAAATTTGTCCTTTACTTTTGTATAATTTTGTGTTCATTCTTTTTTGATCGATATTTAATGACTTAATGAAAAATTCTACTCCTATTGTCAACATATATAATGTATTTCCTGGCGGCCAGATAAGTTACATACCCTAATATTTAAATTTAGATATTTTTTTTATACTAGATGAATTATTTTGTATTTTTTTATTCATCATAAACATAAGCATTATTCGAAATTAAATTTTAAGTAATTTTTTTACTTATTCAATTTCTCCATCTAGTTATTCGGAGATTAAGCAAGTAAAACTGTATTGTTAATGCTTTATAATTGATAACTATTTATATTAAGTTTTTTTACATATGGTTCTACATATATCAAAATTTTCATGGAATATTCAAGTTTGAAATAAATTTTCGTGTTACTTGAGGTGAATCTTTTCGATAGAAGAATTCTTATTTGATAGGAATTTCATTGAAGATTTTATTAAAATTTGTTGGTAAATTTAGAGGACAAAAGTTTACAATATATTTCTAACTTTTATAAGAACAGATAGTAAATATACATATATATTAAATGGAAACAAATAAAATTATTTAAGAAAAATTGAATGGTTAATTATATTATATGGTGTTTTAATTATTAAAAAAAAATATTGTAAAAAATTGAAAAAAATAAATGTAAAATCAATTCTTGATATATTTTTCTTAATTGCTTAATTTTTTGTAGTATTGTAGAAGTTTATTAATTATTTTAAAAAACAAATATTTTCTTTTCTTCCTTTTCATGCATAACTAAAGTTGTAAAATAAAATATCGCTTTTTTATTTTTATTTATAGAAAAACTCACATACTTTGTTATAATTATTATAATCTCATAGGTATAATATACAGTTAATTCGTTAGCGTTATTAGTTCATGCACCTGAGCATTTACCGGTGTGCAGATAACACAAACGAAGTAACACTAATGAAAAATGAAAAACAATGTGCAATGCCTTTTTACTTACGCTTCGATGGCTCATTTCATTGGGCGATCATTGCCAGAATATCAGTGTAGTCTAGAGTCTCGGATTCTCTCACCTGTCTTAACGTTCGCATCGGCGACGTCGCCGTTCATTCATATCTCTTTGCTTCCTATTTCTTCTATACTTCGTTTATTCCGTTACTCGATGTTCCTGTATAGACGGAGCTTTAATCAGAATCTCCTGTCTAGCTCGGATGTGCTGGACAGCGTCCGTCAGGCAGGCGCCACCAGTTTTCCTCGAAATCTTTCCCTCCCTCCCCCTCCTTACCTCTCTCATTCTCTCTCTCCCCCACACCCTCTCTCTCTCTCTCTCTCTCTCTCTCTCTATCCTTCGCACGTTAACTTTAGCTTTTTTCTGTCTTTCTTTCTTTCTCTCTTATTTTCTCTTCTTATCTACGTTTATTTTTAATAAATATTCCCATATTTATTTCTCACACAAAATCATTGCCTGAAATAATGATTTTTTTTTAAATAATGAAACAAAATAGCTATTTAAATTAAACGGAATAATTTTATTTCTTGTATGATATGACATATTTTTTATTTTAAGCCGTGATAGTTCTGAAATTAATAATTTTTTTTATGACAATTTGTACACGTTAATTATTTAAAACGATATTAAAAATAAGGAAAAATAATTGAAAGTAAAAGTATAGTTCCGTAGTTTAAAGATACGAACGCGTTATGATAGTGTATTCTTAATTATATACAATTATAAAAATATTTATAAACTTTAAAAAAAAAAAAAAAATTTAACTAATTTGTTACGACTATAAAATTTTGTAATTATTGTACAAAAATGTATAATTTGTCGCAACTAAAACAGAATTGTTGAAGGGGTCTTTAACACAATTGTAAAAAATACATTCCAAAAACCTGCTTTATTACACTTACGATAACACTTCAGTATATTTCCCAATGGGAATTGAAAAAGCGGTCTAATGCAATTATAATGAGAAAATCGAGATGAAATGAAGTCGTGAGTAGTAGTTCGAGTCTACGTATAGGCAGCCAGCATAGCATCTCACTTCTCTTACTCTTTTTCATGCTTGTCTCTCTCTTTTTTTCTTCGTCTCGACCCCAGGTGGATACAGCAGATGAAATTTATTCTTGCATAAATTACGCTTCGTCGATGGAAATTCGACGGGAACAAATCGACATACAAACTCGCTTCTATATAGAGTGAGTGCATACTACGATTGACAGAGAGAGGAAGTGAGAGAGATAGAGAGAGAGAGAGAGAGAAAGGGAGAGACGGAGAGAGAGAGCGAGTGAGAATGCATTGAAATACCGAATATGGAAGGCTAAAAGTCACATACCAATGATTTCTGTTGCACGATCGAAGGTATGTCGGTGACATTAATCTATATAGCTATATATTGAGGAACGTATGTTTTATTTCTAAAAATATAAAAGCAATATCACGATTATGCAAAGTTTCATGTAAGTTCTACATTCACAAATACATAGAAATTATCGCATAATTTTTTTAACGATGTAGATACTTATATTAATGAAAATCTGCGATTCATGTTCTTATGAATAAAGTCCAGGATAATTTGCTCGTTCATTGTCACTGCTGAAAATCATGAGCATACTAATGTTGATTGTACAATAACGAAGCTATGAAACTGGAATTATTCAAGGAGTAGAACTTCTGTTGAAATTAACAATGCATGTTAAATATTTGTACAAAAAAAATTAAAAAATAAGAAAGTTAAGTAATTGAACATGATATGTCCAATTTAATTTTTATGAAAAGATTAATATAAATGAAAAGTAGATACAAAATTAGTTGATATTTTAGTATATGCCTAGTGCTGCAATATATAAGAATATATTTTAATTCAAGTAAGATTATTAATTACAATGACAACGAAATTATTAGGTATTATGTTTTTTTTTTAAATATAATTTAACTTTTATTTTATCTGATAACTGTTTATCAATATTTTAATAGTAATGGCGTATTAATTGCATGGATGTGGGAATGATGTGTTGAGTAAATTTTCTATAAGTTTTTTTGTTACATTTATGTTAAGACAGCAATGGCAATAGCTATTTGCTTTCTAAAACTTCTGTTCAATTAGTCGTCAAGTCAATTTTGTCTTGACATAAGGTGAATTCACATTTCGTTCTTACTTGCTTAGGGTTTGTAACAACTCTTTGATTAATCGTAAACAGCGGAGATGAAAATTGGTCTCTGAAGAATAATTAACTCAAGTAATTAATCGCTGCTAGTCTCATAGAGTACGAGACTGCATACTAAGAAGATAAAGAAGCCAAAGACACTCGTTTTCTTTATTTTCGTGGTTTTGTCCCGCCTTTACGACCATTGTCTAATAAGAATTTATTAATTGTGAATTGTATGGACATACATAACTAATACTTGTAGTATGAGTAATGGTCATTTAAAATAAATTTTGACAGTTCAACCTTTCACAGTTATAAAATACAATTCATACAAATTTAATTTAACTAATGCAGAAACTGAATTTTATATACTTTCATATATAGTATATGTAAATATATATAAATGTATCTATATTTATAATATATTTTAAATAGTGAAAGTAATTGTTATTCTAATTTTTTGCATATATTATTTTACGAATAAAAAATTTAGCAATTAAAAAAGAGTTGTTCTACTTTCGTAAAATATTTTATTCAAATATTTCAATCAAAGATATAATTGTTTTAAATAAAGTTTCATTCTATTTTTTTCATTTTTATTTGAATTTTGCTGTACTCAATACTTGTTTTGTAATAAAATAATATATTATATTGTAATAAAAATATTGAGATGATAGTATTAATTTTTGTTTGTGATTATATGTGTCAAATAAGTTTCCAAACGTAGTTGTAATTGAATTTAATTTAATTATAAAAATACAAATATATGTATCTATATATATATATATAAATAAATATATATATATATATATATATATATTTATATATACAATTTTTGACTAAAATATATGAATATAAAGTAGCTCCGTAAAAAAATTTATTCATAAAAAGTTGAAATATTTTGTTTACATTACAAATATGACTAAATTACATATAAATTATAATTTAAAATAATCATACGAGGCAGTTTATACAATATATGTATAAAGGATCTTGTACATCGCCTATGTATACCATGATATTAATATGACAATTAATAGAAATTCCATTTAGTATTAATTTTAAGTCGCTTTAATATTATATTTGGAAATTTCAAACAATTTCTTCTAATATAAAAATTTTTTTTTATATATAAGTATGTATCCAATTTAATGGTTTATAAAACTTTTAATAATTTCAGTAAAGTAAGAAATATGTTGAAGTAATGCACGAAAAGCAATTGTTGTCGGATTCTCTACATCCTATACTCTCATTTATGATCGATAACGTACACGAGAGCATTTGATTTGAGAGCTATTAACCTAGTTATATACTTATTTAATATTTGAATACACAAAAAAGGTTTTCATCTTATTAGTGTAGGTTTTCGGTAATATACAATAATAAATAATGTTCATTTATACATTATGTAATAAATGTATATTAATAATTTTATTCTTTCATGGATTAATTTATGTTGGATGTCGTCTAACCTTACGTTTAGAAAATATAAAATCGTTGAACTTAAATTTTATCACCTAAAATTTAAAAAATTGCTATTATTAAGACTCATTCGGTCAAACGAAAAACGGAAACTTGCAAGTGCAATACAGCATCTAGTATAACAAAGATTATCAGTCGCGGGAATATTAAGGTAGTATCCATTTCCTTTCTGAATGTTTAAATGTGGTACGAACGAATTCTCTATGGACGCCTGTGTAAGCGAACACTCTAATCTGATTTGATATATTGATTTTGGTTACGACTTTAGATACAACTTGCTTAATTTTGTTTATAAAAATGAAAATTACAGTGAAGTTTAAATAAAAGAAGACCTTAGTGTATGAAGTATAAATTTTTATGTACAAATTAAAGAAGAGATTCAGGTGAATATGGTAATATTTTTTAATAATAAGTATTGGTAATAATAGAATTTTAATTAACTATACATTGACTTACTTTGATAGCATTGATTCATATTTTATGTAAGTACAAAGTACAAGTTTTTAAAAATTTTTTAACAAGAAGATTAGAAGATATTTCAAAGGTCACTTGCAAAAGGAATTTCAATCAATGTTAATATACTCTCTGAACGCGATTGAAATGACAATTGAAAAAAGTTTTCCTTGAAACTGAAGTTTTATAATTGCAATAATAATCATTTTCATAATGCTTATTTACTATATATAATATGTCAAATTTTATATTAACACAGAATTCAATTATTATTTTGATGAAATTTTTCAAGAAATTAGCGTTAATTGAAAACGTTTGCCATGAAAAATAATTACTTACCAATATTTAATCATAAATATTTGTTTTAGAAAATTTTAAGATTTCAAATATATCTATATATTTATAAAGATTTTTTTAAAAAGTGTTTTACTTGTATAAACTTAAGTAAACTAAAATTTAAAGTCACATAAAATTAAACCTTTACCTTTCAAATACGGAGAATATTAAAAATTTTGAATGAAAATACAAATATATAATTTGTGTAATGGTGTTAATGTTTTATGTTTATTATTGCTCTAATGTTACAATTCACGATATTTTAATACTTTTATACAATGTCCTAGAATATTAAAAAAAGTGAATAAAAAATTAGTTAAATATTAGTCTTTTTATTTTTTTAGTCAATCAAATAATTTCAAGCGTATTTATATAGAAGAATATTCAAGGTACTAAAAATAATAAACGTTGATTGCTTTATTTAATGTAAAATATTAGAAAATAAGATAATTGCAATAATTAATTTAGATTAAAGATACAAATCCTAAGTTGAAGTAATGCCTAAAGTAATTTAATAATATCATTATGATATTTTCATATGGGTGGATATATAAAAATTCTAAAAAAAGGGCATTAAATATTCTTTATTTTATAATTAGTAAAATCAATATTACTATTAAAAAATTTATACGTATTTAAATTCTAGTAGATGTATAATAAATTATTTTTCAACATTTTTGACATGGTTTTATTAATTGATTAGTTCTTATGCAATAATTATGTACAACTTGAAATAAGCATTAATTATTGCGTATAGTAAATAATAAATCAAATACAGTTTATCATTAATATTTATATGTATGTACTGTTTATTAAAATAATAATGCACATATACTCTATTAAAACATAGCAATATTCATTACATTACATCTACATATCGTAAATTATCACGTACTACGGTAAATATAGTTTGATAGTTAAATTCTACGACCATTTCAGAATGTGATTAAAATTTATATTCAGACGTTATAATTTAAAATTAATCATACAATATAATATTATATAGTGGCATTATATATAATCATCATCGTGCAAAAGAAATTTTTTGCGTGTCTTAATTGTCGAAGAGTCCAAATTAAGTAAAAAAAAATATTCAAGATTATGTACGAATTTTTGCCCTTTTGTATGACTCGTATGATATAGTTCCTGATTATCCAGTATAGACCGAAAGTAAATGAAAATTAATACAGCGTCGTCCTTTCAGTGTTTTACTACTGACTTGTAATGGCCCTTGTCAATATTTCGTTACAACCGCTCGTGTGTAACGCGGTGCGTAGTTCTTGGGTGGTTGCATTTAAGGGTTGCAGGTCGCGTGGGAGTAAGAGCGAAGATAAACAAAGAGTGAGCGCGAGAGAGAGAGAGAGAGAGAGAGAGAGAGGGAGAGAGCGAGAGACGAAGAGAAGTTGGAAGGGAGTAAGAGAGAGTGAAGTTGAAGTTTTAGAGTCAATTTCCGGCGTTATTGGATTCAATTTTGCGCTAGCAAGGAAGGAAGTGAGCGACTCAACAAGAACACGCATTTACAGAGGTTTTGAATCAATGAAGCAATAAGGAAGAAAAATTGTACCGATTATATGTTTTCAAGGTGCTTCTTATATCATGAAATTACCTAAAAATTCTAAATTATCATTAGCCGGGAGTATGAATTTTTCAACAAACGTATTATTTTGTTGCGAATAGTAACATCTTTTGAGGATGATTATGATAACTGTAAATCATCAGTTTGATAATAAATATATGTTATGATTTTTAACCGTAGTACGGCTTAATCGTAATTTCAGTTATCTATCATTTATACAAGGCTAACACGCATTACTTTTCGTACCTTTTCTAATGATTGCAGTTCATATACTTTCAGTTCATAGACTTTTAACAAATGTGCGTAGACATTTGCAACACAAAGATATTTTGAATGGAGTATTTTGGTGCTATTTTACTACGATTTACATGTGTTTTTTTTTTATAATCAGCGGGGTTAAGTAAATAAATATTACATTAATTAATAAATGCGTTGTTAAAAATTATAATAATTTAGGGCAGAGCTTAGTTTTACAAAGTTTCTGAAAAAGATTGTCTTTTTTCCGAATTTATTCTTTAGCCTCGTGCCACTAGCAATTGTTTCGACTGCGGGTTAGAGTACGACATAGTCAGAAGTAAGCTAAAAATTGATTTGAAATGGATCGGAAATAAAGGAAAATACAGCAAAATTTCCGTTAAGCGAAAGAAATCGCCATTAAAATATTTTAGGCCAAGCTCCTGATAGGTCGGCAAGGGGCGGCAAGGGTGTAGGCGGGGGCCGCCCCCGCCGCCCCCGCCTTTCCAACAGATGCCAGCGTCACGCGAGAGGCTGCGAGACAAATAATATCGAGTTAACATTGCGCAGCGAGCAAAAGAATCGGAGCCAAAGTCATTATCTCGCATCGACAGAGTCCGTCGTAGCGACTGGTAAGGAAGGCGAGGAGGCGCTAATACGGGGGCCGCGCGACCGAGCGAGAGCCGAGGAGGAGCCCCGGGTATCCGGCGAGCCGACGGGGCGATTAATTAGCGAGGGCCTTGCGCCTGGGCGGAAAAAACGCCCCGTACCGAGTTGGCGGCGCACTCGCGCGCGTTAACGCTCGGATGATTTCATTACTCGAATCCGGGGCGGTGCGGTGAAACGACACTCTATTAAACGGCGGGCGCCAGCTGGCCAGGCTGCTCCAGCCATTTTCGCCGCGACGCCCCGGCGAATCTATTTGCATAGTAATGACGCGGCCTCGGCGACGACGAGGACGTCGCTTCCGCTCAGGAATATCAAGACCCGACAGCTCGCGCCATTCGACTCGAAGGCTCCGCCGGTCGCTTCTTAGATCGCCTCTTCGTTCTATCGCCTCTTTCTTTTCTCCTCCTGCTCAATCTCCTTTGGGCTGTCCCATATTTTCGCCGATGCCTTTACGCGCGGCGGTTGAATTCGTTTTGGAAAAGCGCTTTCTAGATGAAATTTCTTTTTCCTAGATGTGGATCGAGAGCATGGAGAAAAACGGATTGAAATGGATGTGTTGTGCTGTTTACCTCGTTAGATGGAATATTTAGCTTCTTTAATCAACGTATACTTTCAGTAAAGCACTTATCTGCAGGATAAGGTTTATTTTAAATTATTTTTCCTATGTAAATTTATATACGCTAGGCAACTGCTTTAGGTAAGTATGATAATACCTTGCCGTTCAAAACGCATAGAAAAATGCTTCGTTTACGTTGGTGCGTGATTAATAGACTTTCAGAATAATTATGTATACCAGATAAGAGGTTAATAAACGTATTTTAATTTTTCAGTTACAAACTTTTATTGTTATTTTCATAATAGGTGTTATTTATGTATTATTTAAGATGATTTTTCTTAGCTCTCCTTTATCCTTCAAAGTTTATTGCATCTTCTGGTATTTTATTCGCACTTTATTACTGCAGCATTTAATTACAATCTATACGAATGCAATATTGGAAAATGTAGCTTTTCAATAATCTTGCATATTATATTCAAATAGGTGCAACAGGAATTTTGTAATAGACTTGAAAATTCTCTATTTGGCCGGATACATATTTCATATAAAATATTTTAGATTTTCATAAAAGATGAATATAACGTATCATATTTTTATATTCGTAATATCAAAGTAGATAAACGAAACAGGAAAACTAAATTTTAGATATCATTTTTACTTACATTTGAAAAATCTGTCTATAAAATATATGAAATGTGTGCATTAGGAAATTTCGAATTATTATTTACTATTTACCACTGCAAATGGCAGCTTACTTGAAACTTAAAAGATCTCTTTGATTATGCACAAATAGACAACTATGGAGTATAGCTTTTTTGCACAAGTAAATATAACTTAAAATAATAGATACATTAAGATAATTAGCATATGTAAATTAAAAGATTCAAAGAGTATGGTCATTCGGTTCATTTGAGAATTTATATTTTGACCGAGGTAAACAAAATTTTTTTAGCGCAACCCAAATGAATCGAGTAAGAATTAAATATATTTCAAGTACGTTTTAGAAAATTTTGTATTCATTGACATACTGCTACAGGAACTAATCTACGCTTGAGTTGAAGCTGTCTGATAAATCAAATGCGCAATCTCGGTCATCTCACTTGCAAACGCACGATGCACACCTAATTAAGAGCCTGCGAGAGTGTACTCTAGGGGTAGAAGGATAGAGGCGGAGAAGGAGTGCTGAGAGAGAGAAAGAGATAGAGAGAGAGAGAAAGGATGAAGCAGTGGGTGGGAAGACTCTTTGAATATTGGATATTTAAGTGCAAGCGACAGACGGAAGCTCCTAACTCTCTAAATTAAAGGATCAGTAGCTCTGTTCGCAAAACTTGGGGGAGAGAGAGAGATAGAGAGAGATAGAGAGAGAGGAAGAGAGAGCCCGAGATCCGGCCACCTAGGTTACCGGATCACAGATGGCAAGTCAGAGGTTTAAAGTGTGTATTGCTAGGGCCAAAGCGAATTAACGGCGACGATACTGGTTAACTAATAGTCCCAACTCCTCCCGAGAGCTTCGTACCTGCGGTACCATCCGGCTTCACCTTTCTGTAAGCGAGCGAGAGATCGTGAAGAGCTAAGGACAAGGATGGAGAAGGCGAAATTCCCAGGAATATTCACGCATAGAGGTAGATACTCGAATCATTATTACTAATTGCATCGGTACTTTGATATTTCCGATATGCCGTGCTCTGCGTCTGACTTACTCTCCAGGTTTGCTACGGCTATAGCAGGTGTTGCCACCGAATAAAACTTTTCCAAACCCCATCGCGGATCCTGTGCTAGGAGTAGTCTCCCGTTCGCAACTGTCGAAGGATCGATTCACTCTATTTCGTTTCCCTCTTGAGTATCATGATGTTGATTCGAGTGTACATTATGTTTTCATGCTAATCTTCAACTGACGTTCGAATCGAAATGCATTTTTATGGACATATGAAGTTATTTAGCGAGTGCAGAAAATTACTTTTTCATAACTCTTAATCGTCAAAGATAATGTCGTTAAACTAACATTTACCAAGGAGACGTTTAAATTCAATGTCGCAAAAATTGAAATGAATATAGTAATCGAGAGCCTCGTTCATTTTTATATTTTGTTGCTGTAAATATGCATATTTGGAAAAAGAATAAAAGTCCTTACCATCATATTGTATATAAAAACATGAATACAAGTTCGAAATGTTCAAGGAAATGGCATAGTTTCGAGCGTATACTAACGCTTTTATATGCCGTATTAGTATTCTGTTGCCGTAAAGTGTGCCGATTTTGGGTACATTATCATAAGGCTTAAGCGATTTGAAAAATTAAGTTTATAATAATTTAAAATTCATATTACAGGGATAATTTTCAAAGCATTGAGCAATATGAATGATTTTTATAGCTTAAAAATACGATGAGCTTATTTAATATGCTACATTATTAAATAATTAATCATGCATAACTAATCTGTAAACTTCAGAATAACAATTTTACGAATATAGGTTCATAAATTGTTTTATAGTATGGTATACAAGTCGTGTTATTTTGATATGGTTATAGATATATACATATGTGTTTTTATGTATGTGTATATATATATCAGATAAAAAAATTCCCTTATGATCAAACTAATTTTATAATTTAATGTGTTATATTTGATGCAGTAGGTTAAAAAAAAGACTGATTAGAACAGCTTATTCTAATATGTATTCATGAAAAACGGAATTTTCAGTGACTGATTTGTTTTATGGTATAATAAGCGTCTTTTGTGTCAAATATTACAAAGCAGTTAATCATACCGTAGGGAAAAGCATTTAAAGCAGATCTTTTAATATCTCAATATAGTATTCTTCAAAATCCTTCTAATAAGTGATCGGCTGCTGGTTGCTAACTTAGTTATATTGTAGTAAAAGCAACTGCGGATAAGCCGTTTATCTTAAAGCTGGTCTGAAACAACCCTAATACAAGAATAAAAGCTCTGTACAAAATGAGCATTTTTTGGGGGTTTTTTTTACAGCAAATAAAGCGATGAGATATAAACAGATATAAACAAAAATTCGTATGCACAGTTGATATTCAGCGTTAAACGGAGAAAGAATAATCTTTGTTATATTGAAGAGTAGTAAAAATGCTATGGTCAACAGTTAGGCACTAGCTTCTGTCATATCACTTACCATATTCATCTACTGCTCACCTTCCGCGATTACTAGCTAAATCAGTCTTCTTGGTTTTCATAAAATTGGTGAAAGGGTCTTTTTAAATATCTGTAAAAAAGGTACATAAAAGAAAAAGAAGAAAGATAGGAAGACGAAGAGATAAAGAATGCGCTAAAAAAGCCGTATTGTAATGGAAGTTCATTTGTAAGGGCTTATTGTCAAGAGTAAGAGTCAAGAAAAAAGGAGGCAATTGTATTTTAAATCTTTTTTATTTTGGTACTCTATTTTCTCTTATTTCTAATAATGTTATAGAGTGTTAGCGTTACTGCTAGGATGTGAGAAATACGATATCTATATAGCACAAATATCTTTACAGCCAGCTTTTGAAAAATGTTTTTAATTGTAGCAAATTATTAAGTTTTCCGTTGTTTGCTTGGATATATTTGTTTTGAAATATTATATTATAATAATTATATAAATATTAATTATCAATGCATTTGATTTTGATAAGTTTTTATTTAATTATAAATATGTATTATATAAATTGAAGCAATTGTTAAATATTTGAATTGAATTCTATTTTTAATTTATTCCTAATTATTTGCTACCAGATGATGAGTAATTAAGTAAATAAGAGTATTGATTTTAAATTTTCAGTAAAGTTTGGTAACGGGAGTATGACTAAGTGATCGTGTATATGGATGTATTGTTTGAACAATTTCTTATTTGATTGTGTATAATATCGTAGACTTTGAATATTTTTGCTTATGCAATATAAACGATTAAAGACTAATCGTATGAATAAATTCTGCTTAGATATTTAATTGCTCGATACTACAATAATTAAATATATATATCGTACGTGAATTAAAAAAAAAAATCAATATTTGTAAGTAGATTGATTTAGAAAGTACTTAACACAGATTCAATCGCAGCTTTTAAATTGTGGGATGTCAGTAAAGTTTCGCTTTGGTCGGATGAATAGTGCATAAGATTTTACGATTTTCGTTGTTTGAAGATACGCAAGAATACAGGCTAGGCTGTTGCGCGTTACCATAGTAGCGCTTGGTTTGTGGAAGTGCCGTTCTTATGATCCCAACTTTCAGCATTAGTTTCTGCAATTTCTCGGAACGATTCAGGTTGCTCGTGCGATAATGGAAGATGATGTTTACCTCTCTTTGCACGCATCAAAGAGCAGTCAATACATTCTGCAGGAGCTGTGCTAATTAGTTTCAGCGTTCATTGCTGCTACTCTCTCGACTCGTTAAAACAATAATGTTTCGTTCGTAGTCGCTAAGTGCCTCGATCATTAACGCAAGATATGGAAGAAAAGAAGGATAACTGACAAGTGCATTTTGCAGTTCAATTTCTTTTCAGGCTCGCCGTGATTCAATTTTCAGCCAAGAATTTACGCGTTCGGCCAGGTGTCAGCCCCCGGAGGTAGAAATGGATGATCTCGGCAAATTAATTTGTAACTTGAGCATTCTGTCGTGGCACGGAGGCGAGGCAGAGAAAGACTCGTGTCGAGGAGCTAGAAGCCCGTAGTAAGCAGGGCTGATACAGCGGGCGGGAGGGGAGGGAGCCGCTCGGGAAGGATGCTAATACTACCACTGGCGCGGTCGCACCTCTGCGCTTGTTCGTTGTGTTAATTCCTAATTAGCGGAGAGATATCGCATTGCTACAAAAGCTGTTGATGACCTGTCTCTCCTTTGGCTTTACGCGAGGTGAGCATTTTTCGACGGAGAAAAGAACGTCCGCGCTTTCCAATTTTTTTTCCCCTCTTCCTTCTTTAATGTCAGTCGTTCTTTTATCATTCGCGAACAGCTTTCTTTTATCTTCTTTTTCTTTTTAATAAATGCTAATAAAAACAGGTCGGTGTAGCGTCACCTTCCGACAAATTTATTCCTCGTTAATGCAGTGTAACCTCTGTGTAAAAGGTTAACGCTTGCGTTAGATAATTGTTAAAATTTTTACATTGCTGCACTATCTGTGTCTTACTAGTGCTGAATGGTTTTTTTTTTTTTTTTTTTTTTTGTATAAATATAACAATTTTATAGATGTGTGTGTTATGTAATCCTTCTAAACACGATTAAAATCTTTTATTTATCGAATGAGGACCTTTAATTGCATTGCAATTATGACAATACACGTATTCGAAGGCAAATCATTACTCGAATTGAGATTTAAGCATTCGTATACCACCTCAAGCGTGTGCGGCATCGATAATAACGTATAATGAAATTGATTTTTCACGTAATGCAAGTCATCAGCGTAATGCTATTATTAATTCATCAAGATAGAAGCAGCAGGCGATAGAAATAAAACGCCTCCCTGGCGAAGGTATAAAGCAATTACAGCTAAAATCCGGGAAAAGTTTCACACTAGGCCTTAGCTGCGTCCATTAATAAAATCCGAACGACTCAATCCAGCACCGCCAGCTGTATAACCAGAACATAGTTTCGAATCATAATTTATACAGCTCCGATAATAAAAAGCGAGGTAACGACAGGTTGTCCTCTCGTTATATTCTGGCCTAGCGCGTATACACAACAACCGTACATAAAGACCGTGGGTTATACGGGTTAGCCTCCTCGTCTGCTTCTATATGGGCCTTTCCTCTTAAGATTTCGAGGCGTAAACGGCGCATAAAATGCCGCAAGCGTTTCTTGGTGTCGCTCATCTCCCATCAGGCAGATACTTGGGGCGAGGAACCCGTGAATTGCGTTATATACATATAATATACCGGACTTGTAGACTCTCTCTCTCTCTCTCTCTCTCTCTCTCTCTCTCTCTCTCTCTCTCTCTTTCGCTCGCTCTCGCTCTCGCTCTCTCTCTCTCCGTCTTTGGCGCTCTGTCGTCACTTAGCTGCTCGTTGGTTCACTCTTTATGAGTCAATTTAATCGTTTCGCTCTTTCTTTTCCTTGAGCATTTTAAGGAATGACAGTCACGTGAAAATCGCATTTATCCGACGATATTCACGTTTAGCTCATTAACTGGTTGAGTATTTAAGTTGTAATTCTAATTCACACGATTTTAGCTAACTTGACTATTTTATTTAACTATTTATTATTAAATATTATTTTATATATCGCAAACTATCAAGATTAAAATTAAATGTCTAGTCAGTATAATAGTACTCTATTTTTTTTCACAGCTAACATACAACTGAAATAGTGTGAAATCAAATATCGTTGGAGTAAAGAATGATTTTTTAATAAATTATGCTATTACATAATTGCACTTGTTAAAATGAATGCTTAAATTTTCATTTTGCAATATACAACTCAAATGAAAAATAGCGGAGACTGATTGTGACTTATGCTTTTACAACTTCTCTTCATCGTTCATCAAAATCCCAGAATATTTTTTCGTTGCTCTATTTTATAGCATTATGCTTTGAAACATTAGCTGTTACGAAGTATAATTATTATTTTTTATTCAATCTAAAATTGAAAAATTGCAGGTATCACACTTTTAATAGTAATATTTGTTTATATTATTCCTTAGGTTTCAATAACGTTTGTTATTGAAACTCACGTTTCCGAATACGACTAGAGCATTATATATTGCTAACTTTTTTCACTTCAATAGCAAACAATTAAAGTATTTTTTTTTATTTTTGTGTACAATATTGAACCATATAATGTAATCTAGTTACAGTCGAAGGATTCTATACTCCAAATCAATATCAAAATGAAAATCGCTTTTTATGCATTTAATATTCACAAAGGTTGACGTAATATTATAGTTAAGTATAAAGATATTTAATTTCATATATTTATACTTTTACAGTATGGTATAATATTATAGGTCTTTGAAGTATATATAAGGCAATACTTTCCATGTAATATTGCACAATGCACACGTGCGTGGTTTTTGATTTCACCCAAATCTTGGAAGGCTTTTTTCATTTTTCTTTACTGATAAAATATATTACATAAGTATAAGTATTTTTTAAAGGTATTAATGTGTATTTTTATTATTTTTCTGTAGATTAAAAGACAATTACGAGCATAAATTATTAGTAAGGAAAAAAATTATTTAAAATTTTAAGTTTAGAGCTACATTTTCAAAAAGAACTCAACTTTTAAATTTACATCGATTGTAAACTACTGTAAGCATAGATGTAATATAAAAAGATTAACTTAGTAATGTGGTACTATATTTCTAATATAATTTTTATATGTAATTTGGTTTATAAGAAAATAATTAGATGTACATTCACGTAAATATGCGTGCTGCATATTTAATTGAAGCATTAAAGGCTAATTGATTTTAATACTTTAAGCAGAACTATTTCAGAATTCAATATTGCATCTTATATTTGTATTCAATATAAGAAATGTTATTCAAATTTACGATATATTATCAATAATTCCTATATTAATTTTTGTATGCAACTGTAAGTAAAAAAAAATTCATTAGCTATATTGAAATGATTGGACCGTATATTTTGGATGTTGCATGCGTTTAAGCAATGTGACGGTGGTTAAAGGGGAAAATAAAACTGTATTGGGAGAAGGGCGATTTTTTGCCCCTGGTTGCGTCATCGGCATGTCGGCCACGTAGTCATTAATCAAGAGACAACACCTGTGCTTCAACGCCTTATGAAGTGAAATAACGTGTAGAGATACAAAATTTTTGCTATTTTCTTCGATACATTATTGTTTTTAATCGTACATGAAATATTGATAGATTTTTTAGAATTTTAACGATACTTGCTACGTACGTTTTTTTAATCAAATAGCTATCGCTGCACTCTCATATTGAAAATAAAAAAATCACAGAGGTTTCATTATTTAATATTAGCTCAGGATAATTGTTTATATATATTAACAGCCAGGCTTTCATGTGCAGTTATTTATTTTCCTGAAACTATTATTAGTCGAGACTTATTTGTCGGTACATATTTATTGAAAAATGGTACATTTATAAATAATCTTTATGAGACGAATATTGTGTTTTATTAATTCTTATTATGGTATATATCAAAACACCGGATCCTTTTCTCGGAAAAAACATGTGTGCGTTGAATCCCCATCTCCATTATACATCTCGGGGAGAAGAAAAAAAAAACACGGGAGTGAACTTGCGGTCATTGTATCACCTCCTCTTGGCAGCTTTATGCGTTCTTTAATGCGCTCGAGGCCGACAGAGAAAGTATAATGCGATCGCACTTAGTAATAACGCGCAAAATGAGAAGTAAGAAACGATTGCTTATTCCACGAGAATAACGCGGATTACGGTGATTTGCACGCTGTGTTATGCTTTTCGTGTAGCTTTTCAGATATTATAAAAGCCTTCGAAAGATGGAAGGATTTTTGTTTCTTAGAGATGCAAATAGTAATTCCATCCAATGGATTTTCTTCTGTTGGAGACTTTTGAATTCAGTTCAAAATTATTGTTATTGTGTGTATTATTATTGTGTCTTAACTATTGAATATGAAATCTAAAAATTCAAATAAATTTTCAGATCTATGTATAAAGTGAGAATCAGCTGTAGGAAAAAATTTGGTACTTAATAAAAGCGTAATCCTTTAGGCTTTCATCTTGAGAATATGGTATTGTAATATTGTTATACAAAGCACGCGCAAATATTAACAATAAAAATTGGTAAAAATTTTATTGAAATATTCAGTTTATAAAATGTTTAATAAGATAATATCACCACGACTACTGTATAACAATTTCATATTACGTGGACTTAGCCATTCCACCTAATGCTATTAGTCTATAATTATCCACTCGTCTGGGATCACAGACTCTACCCTCTCTCATTTGAAAAATCTCTGCTTATCTATAATCGCTAAAACGTCACCAATGCATTTTCCTTCATTTAGTTTGTTTTGGACGATGTTTACACTCCCTCGCTCATATTGTTGACAATTTTTCGCTCTCGCTTCATGGATTTATTGCAGATGCATATTAAATATCTCTATTCCAGTGGATAGTATTTAGATAATAGTAGTTGCACCTCCTACTAACGTCCAATTATCACACGTACAAGAGCACTAGTCGTGTACTTTCAATCGTGCTGCTCGTGTAAATTCTGCCTTCGCGTATCAAGTGCTCGAGAGACAGAAATGCGATTAAAGTATATAAATATTTGTTATTACATAATAATTATAGAAAGTACTTTAATAGATAAATAATATTTGACATACATGTCTCTATCTTATATTGTATTATTATTATTAAATTAATCATTATTGTACTATTGTATCAGAAAAATTTCATTCGTCGATATTATTTTAACAGCTATATTACATTTATACGTTGACTTAAGATTAAACTAAGTTCTAAATTATAAATTAACTTAATATTAAATTAAGCAAAGCCTCTAAATTTTCGTTTCATAAAAGCCATCTGATACATTTGAGGCGACGAATAATATTATAATCATACAAGGAGTACCTAACAACAAATTTCACTTAATCAGTTCGACTAACCAGTAAAGTCATACATTAACCATGCGATAGCTTATTTTGCCATGACTGTTGTCACTACCAACGCCAGTAAGTATTTATCGCGACCGAGGATCGAAAGATTATTGCGAGCACGTGCTGTCGGGCTCGGCATTCACACAATACATTATATAATTTTCCGCTAGGACGGGATGACGATGACGTCGACAGCGGTGCGAAGGTCGAATTCTCATGGGGCTCCTCACGAAACGACTGCCTAACCTCATTTTCGCGGGCGTACTTTTGCTCACTCGTGGAAAGGACGAAAGATTACAGTTTCCATTTCGATGCCCGTCGCTGATCTCCATTTAATCATTTTTCTTTTTTGAGAGTTTTTCTTAAATAGAAAGGCTGGTAAAAATATCCTTGAACGTTTAATAGGTTTCACGAATACTCAAAAGCAGTGCAGTACTTTGATATGTTTCTTAATTTGAATTCGACCAAAACTTTTCACAACAAATATTACGATAAATTAACATTTTGTCTGTAAAATTTAAATAAGAAAAAATAAATAAAAACAATCAGAAAAAGCACACGGTTTCTTAAAGAATATGCGAAAAATATTGAGACGTTACGATTTATTTCAATGTAAAATTCAGAAGAAGAGAATTGTGGTGTATTTAGATTTCATCTTAAATCATGTTATTAGACTTTCAGATAAGGTTAGTTGAAAATTGACCCTCTCTTGTATATCATAAAAATTAAAAATTTCGTACTTTTACAACATTTATACTCGTGTTTCGTCGTTTACAAGATAGATGTACAGACTTGGTGGCTCAGTTTACATATAACTTCTACTTTTGCGTATATTTGTTTTTTATCAAAATTAAAAAAAAATGTAGATAAATATGTAGATAAGTGATAGACTTTTTATTATTTTCATTTGTAAATCTACAATTTATAAAACGTATTATTTATTAGGCTATAATTATTACGTTTTACTATAAGTGGGTATATTTGTAACCTATATATTTTAAGTTTTTATGCTGGAGTAACGATGTTCTGATAACAGTATACCAAAAAGACTGCAATAACAAATAATATTTTTAATACTATAATTATTGTCTGTTTTTAAAAAAAAAATCATAACAATTTAAAGGAAGTTTTGTTAAAAAAATGATTGAAAATATGACATTTATTAGTTTAATTTGGACTATCAAGATTCAAATCAGATAATAAAATTCTAAAAAAAAAAAGGTCAATTGTTATTTTCAATAACTTTGAAAATATACGTATCGAATAATAGTACTTTAACCTTATTATCGCGTTGTGAAACTTCTTGACAGAGAAATAGAGCAAGAATTAAGGAAAAAGGCAAGAATAAGTGGAAACACTCGTGTACATATATATGACTGCATAAACGTGTATGTATCTGTATTATATGTACCGAGTAGAGAAAGAAACAAGGCTCGATATTTTCTTAGCACTCATGATAAACCGGGGTTTGTAGTATCACTTTCTTGTAAGAATAACTATGACGACTAAACTTTTAAAATTATTTCAGCGGACTCAGCATTTATTTTTGTGTATATTCTGAGCTTTTCAAATTTCTTCTCCTGAGCCTTTGTTGTATTTATAGCTATCGCTTTTTTTTATTTTTCTATTCTTTATACGTGCAGTCGATCACGTAAAATTTTTAAAAAAAATTTATATTTTTAAGAAAAAAAACGCACAGTTCAAGCTATATCTTCTTTTTGGTGTAATTTTTTAAAATAAAGTTAAACTTACATTACTTGAAAATCTATACAAAAATATTAATTTACAATTGCAAAGTATTGTACATACGTTTACTAGATTGATTAGAAGAAACATTTCAATCATGTTTCAAAAATTATCATATAATTTATAATTTTTTCAATTTAATTGTAGGTATTATTTTCTAATTCAGCTTAAAATTGAAGTTTAACTTTGCTTTACTTACTTACATGCAATTACATATATATATATATATATATATATATATATATATTAATGTTTTAAACTTTGAAATTATAACTATATTATATTTATTTAAATATTTATACAAAACTCTTAAGAACAAATCTAAAGTAAGTTTATAATTAAACTAAAAAATAAAATTTCGATTGCACAAATTTAAGTACTATATATAATCGAGATATCAATGATAAACAAAAGAAAAAAATTTATACTTTCTTATTCTGACATTTTATGAATGTTGATACAGTTACTCGTGAAAATATTTCACGTATTTATTTAAAACAGATTTGTTCGAAAATTTGAATGAAAAAAGTAACAAATATATAAAAGTAATATATATACATATATACACATTCAATAAGCAAACAGATCGATTAAAAAACTGTTGTAAATTGAAAAAGTTCGTACGTAGATAAATATTAAGAGCAATGAATAATATGAAAATATTTTAAAACTTAAATTAGGAAGTGAATAGTAGCCAATGGATTGGTGGAATCAATTTTATAAATAATGCATGCAGCTGAAATGTGTACAGGGTTACATATCGATAAGGGGAGGTCCAAAAATGATTGCTCAAGAATACGGCCTTACCTCGGCGCACTAAAGTTACGCAGCGTTGAATACGTCGAAAATGAACGAATAGATCGTGGCGAATAAAGCGTGAAGTAATAAGAGGCCGGAAGTCTAATTATAATTCATCCCCGAGTATCGTGTATGGGGTAAAAATGTTTTTCCAAGCATACCCTGGATGAAAGAGACAGGGAGAGAGAGAGAGAGGGGGAGAAGGGCCAAGGAGAGAGGCCTCGATACGTGCACCGCCACTCGGCGTTTCTCCAGGCAGAGCCGCACCGAGCAGCGAGTCCATATTTTCTGCCGTCCACCCCCCCCCCTCCACGCAGTCGGCTCGTGCTCGCTGGTCCCGTCCACTCGGCCGTCCGTCCATCCGGGCGAGCGCTGCCCTGGCGTACGGCGCCCCGGCCCACGTACGAACGCACACCCGTGCACTGGGGGATACCCCGCGGGATACTGCCAGTGTCCCGCTGACCGAAGCGCAGATTGCTTTTATACCGTGGATTGATTGACAATATTCTTAGGTTAGGCGAGCCCCGGGTCCGCCCGCTTTGTCAAGTTATATAGCCCCCCCCTCCCCTCCCCGCTCCGTGCGTCCCTGTTCTCGTGGAGCCAATTTCGCTCCTTTCTTCTACGATTTTCTATCTCTATACCGGCTGCGTATCGCTTTTACGCCCTCCCTTCGCGTCCTTTCTTCGCTCCCGTGCGTATGAATTTTTTGTAATAGAGATCGAACACTGTTGCTGCATTAGCACGCATCGATAATTCCTATCCTACGTTTCGGTTAGGAAATTATTGACTTTCTTCGAATATTTGGAATTTATAAATACTGATTATTAGAGTCTCGTGTCCTTGGACGTGTCTTTTGCTTTTTTTTTTTTTTTTTTTTTGCTTTCTTCTTAGATGACGCTTAAGTGATAACGAATATTAAATAAGAGTCGGTGCTTTTTTTCGATACGTTGTTTTGCTTTGTCGACGGTTGATACGTTGACAGGATTGCGAAAAACTGACGAACTGCTCAAAAATTCTATTCGATAAATTTACTGTTACTCTTTAAATTAATTACATGATTAATTAAAACGTTTTACTTTAAAATTTTTAAAGAATGTTACTTGTAATTACTTACTGCAGTTTTTAACATTTTTCACTATTTTCAAAGTAAATACGGCGAATTTAAAATTTCAAAGGTAAACTTCGAAATATTTTGCAAAATATTGTATACATGTATTTTTATATACATACATAAATACATAAATAACACACACACACATATGTATATATATATATATACATATTACGTGCAATTTTTAGGGAAAGTGAACCAGTTGGCATGCACTTGAATTTATTCTGTGTACTTAATATACTATAGATAGTATTTTGAAAAAAAAAATTATAAAATATTCATATTTCTTTTGTCGATAGTCTTTCATTTTTACTTATTAACTTTCTGTAATATAAGTTGTACGTAGAACATAAATAAGAGTAAATATTTACTATGAGCTTTTGTACGAACCGAATAGAATCAATATCATATTGTTAAACACGTCAAATGCAACATCTGAGCTGCTTTCTAAATTAAAATCTTATATAATAGAAGCGAGTGCTCGTAACTTTTTATACCGTTGATTGATAATTTATCTAATCGTTGCAATGAAGTAGCAGGAAAATGGTTTTCTTTTTTTTTTTTTAATAGAATATTATCAAACAAATAGGTACTTAGTGTGTAGCACACGCGGTATATAATTTTTGTTACACATTAATAAGGGGACTGCATATAGCACTAGATAAAAAGGTTTTATCTCCAACTCCAAAATTCGCACGTATCAAATAGATGAAATGAATTTTTGCGAGTACGCGATTTTGAATAATACGTCATATTCGAAATATTTTAAGTCACTACTTTGCTTGAGTAAATCACGCACATCCTAAAAATGTAACTCGGGTCATAAATTAAAGAGTTCGAAGGGGAGAAGAGACGCCGGCGAGGTGGGAATAGCCTTAGGGTTAGCGGGCGTGTTGGGCATTTGAATTGGAAAAGGTGCTTCCCACACCAATCACGACTGGAAAAATCCGCCACTATCTATAGGCGCAACGTCGACACCGAGTGTAATATTGGTCACATCCTTTTCGTCGTTTCGTGTCACACAGCTACCAATTGTGCGATAGCAAAGGCGATTTCGGAGCTCGAAACATCCCCCGTCGAAATTTCGGAAGTGAAATTCCGCATTTCATACGTTCAAACTCGACGCGACACCGCTAGGATAATTCGCATTCCGTAGGCATGTGACACTGTTTGGCATTCCTCTTTCCTATGTTGCTCTATTTTTACCATTGTAAACTTGTTAATAAAGAAATTGACGTATTGCTCAAGCGGATATGACATGCCAAGTGATATTGATTACTATAAACATTGTGAGCTGTTGATTTTTGATAAAAAGGCTCCCGGCATTCGTCATTTATAAAACCCGAATGCGGACTTTATCGCTTAAAGAATGGAAATGGATATAATTTAAAGTTATGAAAGTCGTAATAAACTGAAGCTACCTTTTAAAGTGTAACTTTTTCATATACCGAAGTGATATGTATTATGAAAATTTACTATTGTTCTTTTAAAATAAATTTTTTAGTATCAGAGTTAAGCAGGATTTTGAAAATTGATATTAAAACCTCATGCCGCTATAATTTATTGTCGAAAGTGTAAACTAAAATTAGAAGATGGAGATGTAAGACTTTGTTGATTATTTTTTTTCTTTTAATAAAAAATTATAAGGTGGGGAACTTGAAGAAGCTGTTCATACAAAAACAAACGGTTTGCTTTCACCGAAGTGCTAAAATTTATGAATCATAGAAAATGTTTGAATCAAATGCCTAAAAATTGAATGCACAAATGTTATGGAATCTAAAATATTAAATCGTATTTTGGTTGAAAGAAATAACAATTGAATAAGATAAATTAAAATAAATGGAATGATTAAGATGATATTTCTTTACTTGCTTATAAAAAAAGGTAAAAAGGTTAACAAATAATGACTAACATGTTTAATTATTAATGGTATGTATCATTTTCATCGATGTCAATAGATTTTGAAAGCAAACCTGGATATTATATTTTTACATCTCTCCTGAGAGTCTTAAGCACCAAACTTACACATTGCTATGTTTTTTTTATTCTTACATTGGATATAGTAAACATATTGTATTTCAATCTGTCTCAATGAATTGACAAAGCTCAGTATCAAAACATTCCATACATTTTAGTACAGATGGTGTTAAATTAATAGCTAGATATTTGAATACTCCCGCTTTAAATTAATGAAAAAATTTTTTTAACAATAAATACAAATTGACTTCTTTTGAATGTTAAAAAAAATTATTTAAAAAAAAAATCACGCAATTTCAATAAAAAATAAAGTGTTCTTGATAAAGATACATTATCAGGTAGTTGTATTGATTATATTACGTCCTTATTCAATAACTTACTTCATGCTGATCAATGAATTAGATTATTGTGGTATATAATTAAAATCCAACAATGCGAGTTAGGACATAATAGCTGTCACCGATTTTTCACACTGATCCGCGTTCGCGGCGTCAAAATGGTGCGCATCCTCCTGACTAGGCTTCCTACTTGGCGCTCCTCACTTGCAAACCGCAGTAGTAGTCGACCTGCCGCCGAAGCCAAGCGCTCGCCGTTCGACCCGAGAATCTCATTTTCAGTCACTAGGTGGCGGCGGTCATTCTATTACAAGGCTGCCTCGCCTTATTTATACAAATAGAGGCTCAGTACTCAATTCGATATGTGGATCTAACCATCATAGAGTACATTTTATGGCCAAGCGCCTATACTCTCTTATGACATCATCATCGTTATCGAGCTCTCCTGGCTCAATCGGCTTCTTCCTTAGATACCAGTCTATTTTGCGACTCGATATAAATATATAGCCAGAGAGCTTTCCCAGCTCGTTTAAAAACTTATCGTTAAATAGACTCCGCTCATCTCGTCTACATGGGAGTCTTACAAGCTTTTTACGCGTTTGTTTCTCACCCCTCGCACATCTCCCTTTATCCTCGCTTAAGCATTTACCTTTTGCTTCGCACAAGCCCTCCACAGGTAATTCCATAACGATACCTATTTATGATAAGGAGGAATCATAGGTATTCAATATATACAAATAGATTTTAAATTAAATTGTTTTGATATACGATGCAATGAAGAAAATCTATTCCAAACAGTTTACTTTCACATCTATAAAAAAAAATTGCCCCGTTTAGAATTGCACTGATATCTTCGAAGCTATGTAAAATAGGTTTTTGTAACGAAATTTGAGCTTTTGATGCTTAAAGAAAAATCAATTAAGATTCTTATATGAAATTAAATGATAAATTTCTATGGTAAGTTTATCATAGACGTTTAAATATTTTAATTTTTATGGCATTAGATGGAATCTTTGTACCCCCTATTAAATACGAGTGTAGGTAAATATATTTTAAAATACTTTCATAATATCGTTGTTTAAGAATGGCCCTTACAGAATGCAGTGAAAGCAAATATCTTAGCAATTGCTATTTCGCGATTTTACCCTCATCAATTTACAACAAATGAATTAAATTTGTTATGAAATTTCAATAAAATTATATCAATAGATTTTGCTTGGAATTTAGTTTCAAAATAACTATATATCAACGTATGTGATATTTTGTTTCAAGCAATTAGCCTTTGTTTATTGTACATGTTTACATTTACATCGTTTTTGAATATGTAATGAAATAGTAATCAATGCATAGTAATCAATTTAATATAAAAATATTATTATTTACAATGCTGCTGCAAGACTCAATGCAAATCATGTCAGTATAATACGAAAGTAGGAAATATTAATATTTTCATCAGAACCATAACCCAATGTTTTAAAAATACTCATTAATAGGAATTTGGAAAATACATACGAATTTTCACTGATACATTAGATGATAATGCAGTAGATAAAGGCGATTTGCATAAATTAAAAAATAACAGACTCGTTAGTCGAGTGGTATAATTTATACGCGATTTAAAAATACGTTAGAAGATATTATATTTAATTGAGTTTTATAAGAATTTCATTTTTGAGCTACTACTTGGATAAGTAAGCTTTTTTACACAAATTATGTAAATGGATAAATGTTGCAGTACTCATAAACATGTACATATAAATGTACATATATATATATATATACATATGTATGTGCCCGTAATAAATTAAATCTTCGAATGAATTTTCCACATTACGGGGTATTTTCTCTGCTTCTCTTTTTAACTCAGCCAGTATTTCACGATGTTTCACTCGTCTTCTCACCATACTTCAGAATGCTTCTCACTTTGATACATCTTATCCGGCCACCCTCGCAGCCTGTAAGCCTTCTTTTTACGCAATAGCATGCGTTGCCGTTGGCTGAACCCGTCGAGATTGAGGGTGACGCACATTCCTGCGTTTGTGAATACACCGACATAGTACCCCCTTGATCCTTGATGTTTGATACTATCGAAAGCGCTCGACATACTAATTTACTATACCGCCGATATGATCGTGTTTAGAACTATAAAGCGATGCCGCGCCGCAAAGTAATTGACATGGTGCTTCTGATTATTCGATTATTTCTGACACTGTTGTTCAACAAAGTAGACCTTATTTAATTCGGTATCGTATAAACAACATGTAAGCTTTTCACGGGTCTAATAAAAGGTCTAAAAAAAAGTGGGCTTCTTAAAATTTCGATCTTATAACATGACCTACAAACTTTTTATACTTCGTGGAGAAAATTAATAATAAATTAACTATTTTAAAAAATTAGGTACGTTTTTGACATTGATAAGACTAATCTGTTCTAAACCGTTTTTTTTTTTTAAATTTATTAATAGTTTTGAACATGAATTTTGTATAATGTTCTTCGTACTCTTGAAAGTAATAGTATGTTAAGATATTAATAAAGATCTTTATATTTATTTTGTAATTACTATAATTACTATAATAAAAATTAATATAATATACCCATGTATAATAATTTCTAGAATATAATGACTTTAAATTAATACTAGAATATAATATTTACATACGTAATTTAGATAACAAAAGTTTCGCATGAAAATTTTTTAATAATTAAGATCACTTAAAAAAATGCATTAATTTATAATATAGGTAGAATAGATATTGGATATCGCTTTCTTTAAAGATAAAAGTAAAAGATTCTATATATTCCATTAATAAATATTAAATATTTATTAATTGTGTAATTTTGAATAATAATTTAAAAAAGAAAAAAAACATTTTTTTCGCAGTAGTAGTTTAAAGTAAGTAAATATTTTTTAAGTTTCTTTGATACATGAAATTCTAATATTTAAGGAAGGCGTCCCCTCAAGTTTTCTCTGTATTGTGACGTAAACTTACCTTCTAGGTGCTACTACGTCTCTCATTATAATACTTTTTAAATCGATATTAAGGTACTTCTATAATGTTCCTACATTATGTATTCCATAAGATAAAATAGGAAAAAATATCTGCAATTAATAATCGTAATTCCTAAAAGAAGTCTTCTTCGAATGCAAATGATTTCATATATATATGCGTATATATTATATGTGCTAAGCTTTCTAAATTAAAAATTTTAATTGTATACATTTATTTCATTTAATAATACGTTTGATAAATTTGCATGAAGTTTTACATTTGGTTTATTTTATAAAAACGTTTTTATTACGATAGGTTTATATTTCGAATCTTAAGATAAAAGTCAATTCTGTAATTTTTTTACACATTATACAACAATTAAATATGTATTCATATAAATACAAATTTATTAATTCGTATTCTGCGCTATTATTATACCTATTAGTAACGAGTAATATAATAAAAAGTATTGGAATAAGATTCTTTCGATTATTTTAAAAATTACTTATGTAGGATTTATATATTTTTTTCTTTGAAAATATCTAATACTAAATATCATTTTATAATTATTATTAAAAGTATAAAATGTAATTTTCTACTATTTATTATCATAATAGTTTTTTGAATCTTGTGAATTTTCAATATGAAAGCCCTTGAATAAACACTCCAAAGTCCATAAATTTGTTACCCAACGACCAGCAGTGGGATGAGAGTGGGATAAAAAATTGAAGGAAAAGAATTATAAGACGCTCTTGAGTTAAAATGAATATAGACCATATCAAATAAAAAGCGAAGGAAAAAAATTTGCATTCTCTCGTGAAGGAGAAGAGAAAAGACTTGATCTGTGGTCAAATCTCGTGTTACGTTTTTCGAGGACATTGCCGTTATAGTACTGAAGGCTTGGCATCTAGCGGATAACTTCTTTATTTCTAGACTTTATCGAACCTGAGTATTCATGAAGCGCGAACTAGTTTTCGATTAGAATTAAATACAACAGACTAGCTGTTAAGACTAGTTGCAAGGAAATTTTTCTAGCTATAATCGCATCCTACGTTAGAAGCTTTAAACTTTGACAAAGCTAGATTAATGTACTTCCTAAGTAATTCAAACTAATTATCAGTATTTCAAATTAATTGTCAATGTTTCTTGATTATTAAACCGAATTTGTTTATGAGCTGCAGGAATTAAGGATTCAGCGTATCTTATTGTTAATAATATAAAGTAAAGGATATGTATCTACATTCAAACAAATTATTTTACTCCCATATAAAGTTTAATTTACAATTGCCGCACATATTTAACTATATGTATTGGTAAGAAAACGATAATAAATTAAATCTTAATACTTAAGCTTAAAAAATTTATTTTTCGGCTTTACTGGGGCGATACAAATTGATTTACGTGATCGCTGTTTTATAATTATTTTCATCATAGTGTGCAATTACAGTGGACAGTATAAAAATTTAATTATATATAATATTGTAAACTCCTGAGAGATTAAAGAAATATTTGTTGCGTTAATGTATGATTTAGTGGCCTAGTGCATATGTGTTGTGTGTATGTATTGTAATGTTTATGCGGTGAAAACAATATATTGATAATTGTTAAAATTCGACTGCTTTTCGAAGACGGGCCTTCATAATTAGTAAAAGGAAAAACGGATTTGCAGTGTACCCGAATGGTATACGTGCATTTTTATGCGTGAATGCATGTGCTCACACGTACAGGTGCTTATATTCGTGCATACTTACTTGCACAGAATGACGGTCGAGGGTTGTGTATGCCAATAAACGATTGCCTCGCGAGTTCGAATGGGAAGACGTCCGTGGAAGCGCTTGCCGAAGAATCAATGTCGATGCGAGGATTTGCACGCACGACCATTGACATATTGTAAATTGCCGTTACGAAAATTGAGATAAATATTGAGGGTGAGTGAATTGAATGTGAATCAAATAAGCTTTTGATGAAAAGTTGCTGTATGTATTACTTTAGAGTATATTATACTCTGAAAATCGATCTCCTCATAATGCTATTTTTATCGCAATATTTGTTTAAAATAGTTATAAAGGACCCATTCAAACGGCAATTGTAGCAAACCATATTTCTCTAAAGATATCCGCATATTATGTTTATTGTATAATAAATTTATAATGTGTGTTATTTATAGTTTATATTGAAGAGAAATATTAAGTTAAATATATATAAAATACACGAGACAAAGATTTTCTTTTCTTTCGTCGATGGATGTCGTAAAGATAAAAATACAATATCATTATTCCTAGTGCAAATAAGTAAATTTCACATTATGTATTTATTTAAATTAGTTATTTCAAAAGAAAATACTATTAAAATCCTTCACTCTATTTGAGAAGTTTTATTTACGACAATGATGCCTGTAATAATATTATTAGTAAAAAATAATAATAATTATTTTTATAATTTTTTTTTATTATAATGAAACTTTCTAAAATTTTACAAACAATCTTAATCAAATACTTGGCTTTGAAATGAAAATTTTGTCTAAGCGAGATGTGTAATTAGCCTTTTAAAATATTGCTATAGAAATATTTGTCTTCGGTATTATTGTTTTAGTATTTTTATTACTATTTACAGAAAAACATAGTATAAAAATGCATTTTATAATGTATTATTGTACTTTATAGATTTTAAATAATTACGATTAAAGTTTCTTTAAAATAATTCAGTTTACAATTAATAATTTATTCGTTAAAGCATTAATAAAAGATCCCTTAATGCCAATGTACACCCACTTTCCCTCACATTAGTTTAATTACTTTTCGCTTCGTGAAATCCTTCTCTTAGGGCATTATAAAAATGGCAGGCGCGTCCAGAAGAAAAGTAACCGAAAACGTTGTTTCGTCCAAGATTATATTCGACAAAGTTTTCACGAACTTAAAAATAATAATAAGCTCTTTCTCGAAACAAAAAAAGTACAATACAGAGGGTTTAGCTGGATGCCAAAGAAAGTGATTCAGATACAGATGGAGAGAGACAGAGAGAGAGAGAGAGAGAGAGAGAGAGAGAGAGAGAGAGAGAGAGAGAGGGGAAAGAGATAGAGAGAGAGAGTTGGGCAAGTTGAATAAGAATTGCGCACATACAGTATCGATATTTAGAAAAAAGATATCTCACAATGTCACGGCATGTTGTAAATCTGTCGCGCCTCTCAATTATTGTATATTGTGATTTTACGAAGGGCCACATAAGAAGGAGTAAATATTCCCAGGACGTACTTATACTCGATGCAAATACTTTCACATATAAGTCTATGTTAGTGCAATGCAGGCTTAATACACTGTTGCGAGCATGGGTTATCAACCTCGTATATCAAAGTTGCGAGAATAAGGTTCGAATCGTAACTTCTTGTGGTTTAAATTGTTTTTTAAGATACTTGCAAATTTTTACACGTTTGTTTACAGTACAGAGCCGATAAGATGTACGAAAAGGGTTGTCAAGTATACGCTAATGTAAATGAACATTGCAGTTGTAAGGCATTAAGAATTCAAAAAACTAATGCATAAAATTATAACTGGAAATCAGTACTTTTTAACATTCTTTACTTCATAGTATTGAAGTACGCTTATGTGTTTTATTTCGAATGTATTATTCCTATTTCGCACATATCATTCAATAAAAAAAAAGTAATGTCCGTATTTATTACACTTTTAATTATGCTTCAACAAAAGTTGAATAAAATATCTCATTAAGAAGAATAGCGTATTTATTGATAATTTACATAATAATATATAATTTATAATTACAAATATCATAATAATCGTAATAACAGAATATTTCATATTCTACATTGAAATCATAAAAGACAATAAAATTGATTCAACTGATTTTTAAAAGTAACCTAAAGCATAACAAATAAGATTGGGAACCATTTATAAAAATCAATAATATTGATTTTTGTTGAATAACCATTATAATTTAAGTTTAATTCAAACGCTGTTATATGCATTACATCATAATGAGTGCGATTAAAACTTTTTCTGAAAAATTTTTAATGAAAAAATTGAAGTAAGCATGTAGTGCAAGATTGGCTTGCATCTAACCTTTTGAATACAATAAATTGAACATAATCGATTAAGCATTAATTAATAAAATGCAAAAAAACGAAAAATAGTAGTATTCTTTTTGTTGTAAATTAGAAATCTGATACGTAGACAGTAATCATAGTGACATACGTTTTCTCATTAAACTTTATTATTTTTTCTTTCATGGTCCACTTTCATCTTCTCCTCATTTACCTTCTTTTACCTTATTTTTCTTTTCATTTATGAAGTATACTGACTATCAGAATGTTTAAAATGGATGTTCTTTTAAAATATTCATAATAATGTCTGCTTCACTAATAATTCTTTTCAGCACTGTTATTTGCATTCTGAAAAAATGGTCTTAATCAATATATTCGTATATTATAAAATCTAAAAATGAAAGGATTGCTTATTCAAATATTTGTTACAAAATAGTAGAATAATAATATTTATAATTAGTTGCACTGTTTTACGAATGTAACGGAAAAAGTATTTCTAAAACAACTATAAATATATACATACATTTATATAAATAAATGATAGAAATAAATTCTAATTATATCACTTTATATTTGTTTCAACACTTTATAGTCAGTATTACTTAGGAGAATTTTTTTTCACAAATGAAATCAATTTTAAGATTACCGCGATTTGAAAACTTTTATGAATTCTTCAATACGTAAAATAATTAAAAAGTCTTTTTTAAATATTACTTTTTCATATTGTTGTGGAATACAAGTTTTATTAATTTTGTTTATAATTTTTTATTAGTTTTCTTAAGTACATTGCAGAAACACTTTTTGTCATTATCAATTTTTAAAAATAAATTATAAAATGTTTCCATAAAAGAAAATTGTAACTACGAAAAATTTTATATAAGTTCATTATAATGCAATAAAAGTGCTGTAATAATATTATTCTGATTTCTTATATTATTCAATAATAAAAATATTTTATATGTTAAAATTTAAGAAAAATTAGCTCTACTTCAAAATAAATAATTCATTGATTAATATTAACATAATATATATAAACATTAGTGAATTGGTAACGTTCAATATTAAGTAATTAGTTATGATTGTGCAACGTCTCTAAATCCATATAGTGCATACGTATCCGGTAACATTACTAAGAATACACTAAATTACTGATCAGTCAATCAGTTTCCCCTTCCATATCTTTGTTCGTCATCGTCTTGTCTTGTTTTTCCACTTGGGGCGTTTTCTCTCTCATACCCTGAAATATAGCCGTACGTAGACAAACTCCACCCAGATCCACAAATATTGACATTGCTTCACATAACTGCTTCTCATAAAAATTACTTGATTAGAATTGACCACATTCCTTTTATTTCATTTACTTTTATCTTTTTTTTTTAATATATTTTATATTATAAACTTTTTTCCTTCATTCTTTATATATCAAACCCTTGCCAATGGGATTAGAAATATTTATTACAAAGCTTAAAACAATATGATTTAATTATATCGTATACGTATTTTAAAAAATATATATATATACATCCAATAATTTACATATAAATAGGACGGTGTATTGATTCTTTCTACATATATACATATTTTTTTAGATGTTTTATTTATATGGAAATTTTTGAACCACATTAAGACAATTTAAATGTATAAAATACACTTAGAGGAATAACATATTTTATTAATACGTGTAGTAAATTATTTATTGAATTATACATTTCTGGAAAAGTAAATTGATATCATCATTATTGAAAGTTAACTGATTCTGTTAAGCTTTATGTACATACATGCATACATACATACATACAAAATTTAATTTTCTGATAAGTATAATGAGTAAAATGGTAATTTAATAAATTAATTCTCATATTTTTTGGAGTTGATTAATACATAATATTATAATAAATAGTAGAATACATAACGAAAATTTTAAAGTTAATTATATATTGGGTAGTAATTTTTTAACATAAAATACAAAAGATGTCTGTAAAAAAAATACGAAAATTTCATGATATAATTTTTGATATTATTCTTACCGAAATTAAATGAATTTGAAACTTAGCGATGATTTATATATATATCAGCGAGCATTGAAATATGTATTATTTAATTGTGGATACATGGTCCAAGCTGAAATTTGAATAAGAATTAATATAACATTAATTAACTTACCTTTAAATTTATTTTCTTACATATATTTTCAGTCGCAGATCTGTGAAATTATTATAACGTATTTCTGTTCAAAACAAACGTAATTTAGAAATAATACCAGCATCTATGAGCAAACTTTGCTCTTATAATTTACTAGATGTTGTAAACGCACATTAAATTTAAAACTGGTCGACATATTTACATAACTGAGTGGCACCGTAATATAAATCTGCTTTTCTATTGTTATCCTTGGTTGTTAAAATGCAAGCATATTTTTTTCAAAGAATTTATTAAAGGAAAGTTTCGCCGACTTCAAAAACAAGCTTTAAATTAAAATTAACTTTCAATTTAATTTCGTAGTAAGCAAAATATTTAAAATGAGACTAATTAGTGAGCTTAGAAAATAACGTGGCCGCTTGGACGATAAAGAGCTTGGAGTTGGCGTACCTGGCGCATGTCGGCAGGCAGAGATTTTGTAATAATTTTTATATACGATAAATTTCAAGGAAGGTTGAAGTTATGCGAATTCACTCGAAAGCGAATAATTAAAATAATATAGCATAATGCCTTGATTAATAGTTTGTATCTTTAGCGCGCGATAGCAGACTTTATTTGCATACGAAATCTGCATCGAGGAGAGCTCTCTCGCAGGTGAAGCGCGGCTGAGGTCCGGTCGAAGGCGAAACAAATTTTATAAAGCATTATCAAGGCTTGCGCGCACGCACACGCTCCTTCGCATGCACGTGCTCGGAAAGAGTCCGAGGATTCGTTTCTCAACGTTATGATAATGGCCCCATTAAAGCAAAAACCGATTGGCCATTAAAGCCTTTTACGAAACATAAAATTGAACAATTCGGAAAGGAAGTCGTCGGCCTATAGCTTCCACGTCGATTGGCACGGAGGAGTACCATTGAAGCCCGGGGTATTGTCGCCTTAGCAGCGGCATCTCCGAGCGTAAATGTCGACAGTTAATATTAGTCGGGGAAGGAGTGTTCGCTCTCAGGCTCGCTGTCTCTCCGAGATGCCATTAGTTTCGGTCGCTTGTCTGCCTCCTACACGCCGACAGGCGCATGGGTTTGGGATACCCGTGAAATCCAATAGTATCTGATTTGCAATGCAGCCATTAGTGGCGTGTAATACATAACTCGGACGAGGTTGTTGTAGGCTGATTGGGGGGGGGGGACAAGGGCTGGCGCGTTTAAAGCAACGCGAGACTCGTGCCTTGGATGGCACTTCGAACGCGGGACTAATTTTGATAATAGTCGCTGACGAGTGCGATGAAAAATTAGGTCGGCCATACCTGGGCCGTTCGGCTCTTCGCTTGTCCAGAGGATGCGATTCTTAAGGGGCTGCAATATTCTACCGGCTGCGAAAAATAACCTCCCTTATTTATAATAAGAAAGTAATGGCTTATAACTTTTGAGAGAACCACGCATTTTTTACAATTAATGCTGTAATTTGTGAGGGGCTTCAAACATGCTGTATTACTTATTTTTTTTTAATGAGTTTCTTAACTTAAGCGCATTAAAATTTTAAATATGTTTTGCCCATTTAATGAAATATTCTCCCAAGATCATTCGGAGAATGATAAGTATTTTATAAAAAATTTTCTCAACAATGCCTACCCTAACTATCTTGTTTAATTTTCAAGGAACTAGCACCTCAGCAAAATCAGCGATATCTCGTAATAATATAATACTATTATCAATAATTAACGAGCACTCTGTTAGAAACATATTTGCAAAATTGAAATATTTAGCCAGGAAATTCTGTTATTATGTCTAAGTGTGTTTTATCGAAAAAATCAATAAAACTTACAAACGAGTTTAATAACATGAAGGATTCCATGAAAGCTGTATGAATCGAATGAAGAATGGGGACATCAGTCAACAAGAAAATTATATGGAGAAATTGAAACAGGCGCAGCAAGATTGAAAACTTATAGAATGAAAGCAAAACGAATAATATTTGATGTACGATTATAAATGAAATTTTAAGTAGTTTATCAAAAGATAGAGATAGAAACTGTAAAATTATGATATGAGAGATACATTAACAAAGATGCGTTAGACACTATGTCTGAAAACTATTACCGTTTAATTACAAGGGAATTGAAATTTTATTTGAAAATTAACTTAAAATTGTAGTTATAAAGAGTCCATTGTGGATAAAAGTGGAAAAAACTTCGAATATAGTATTTAAAACATTTTAATTAGACATTTTAGAATTTTAACCAACCTTGAGTAACCTTATGTATAAGTTAGAATAATATTATGATATTACAATTCGTATGTATTGAATTTCTAATCGGTACTTTTGACCCCTTTTGTTGCAGATTTTTCTATTTGTACCATTTTACATTCTACGCTTATCAATACCGCTTCAACGGACAATACAGCAGCTTAGCACTTGTAACTTCTTGGCTTTTTATTCAGGTGAGTTTCTTTTTATGAATTGCATAAATATTGTAAGGAAGATAAGAATGATTTATAATTACAGATTTCTTCCCCCCTTTTTTAGACGTAATATAAATTACATTATGTATGGAATAATACAGTTGACATTAACGTGAATTTAATATGCAAATTGGGTAGTACAATATGACACATATATGATGTTTTAATCAAGCTAAGCTACGAAATATTGCATAAAATTTTTCAGTTATGAAACAAATTGTAGCAATAAAAAAAGTTAGCTTTCGATTATATTGAAATTATATGTCGATTGTATTTTTAAAGTGAATTAAATGGCCTTTAACAATGTACGAGAAAATTGAATATTTGATGTAACATACCATTTGCAGTGTGAATGACAAGTACAATACGGTTAAATATTTCATTTCGTTCAAACGCATTCGATAGAGGAATCTTTTGCAACATAATTACCTCATTTAAAGCAACTCGAGTGCGAAGAATAAGCAACTAAACGTAGTTGAATGCTCTTGAAAGTATCATTATTGCAATCTCAATATATTTCGATTAATTTTCGGCTTTCGTTACGCAAGCCCGCGAGCGATTATGAAACTGTCAGGTGCGTAATCTGTTATATTATATACGTATATAAAACATATCTGCTGTGCAAGTTACATCGAGGTAAATCGCGACATGGCAGTTTCCCTATTTAAGTAGTCGCACCTTCTCTCTCAAATCCTTCCCCCCCTCCCCAATTTCCTCGTTCCCACTCTCTCTCTCTCTCTCTCTCTGTCTATCCATTTCTCACTCTCACTCTCTCTCTCTCTCGCTCTCTCGCTCTCACTCACTCACTCACTATTTCTCTGTCTGCCTTTGTCCCTTGGCTGTACGTCACTGTCAAACGCAGAAACTCATGACGAAAACAGCTTCTCATTGTCTCTATCTGTCTCTTTCTCTCAATCTCTCTCAGTCTCAGTCTCTTTCTCTCTCTCTCTCTCTCTTTCTCTCCCTCTCTAATTTTCTTTCTTTATCTTTACTCGGCTCCTCACTTGTCACTAAGGAAAATGTATTTTCGTTTTTCTTTGTTCCATCGTTATAGACGTACTATTATAAGCAGAATAATTTTATTATTTTTCTTTTATTTTTGGCTTTTGTTTTATCAATTTCAGTTTTTGGCATGTCGATTTCTATTAGCTAAGTACCTGTGTAAAAGATGTTATAATTTTATTATTCATTAGACTTTTTAAGTTATGTAAAAAGATTTCATTTATTATAGACAAAAAAAGCGTGACATTGGTATATTAAGTTTCAAATTTTTATAAAAATTTCAATATTAGTTAAACTAAGTTATTTGTATTATAAATAACTTACTTAAGTATTTTTCGACAAAGTTTAAACGCAATAAAATTTGTCCCAGTACGCGAACTACAAAATTTTAAATTAAATTTTAATTGGGAATATGTGTGTAGCATAAAAATAACGTTCAACTTTATTATTTTAGTAGGAGAAAGTGAGATATTTACTAAACCGCGACAAGCCATTCACAATCTCGGCTTCTCCAATGATCACTTATAAATCCTATGATAGCTGAAGATATCGGTGGAAAGCTCTGTAGATCTACATGTGCAGTATAAAAGATACGATCGCACAATAATCCACAACGACATTGATCCCCTAGGAATTTACATTCTAGAGCGGCCAGTAATTTTGGATAAACTAATACGTTTAGAGGAAAATCCTGGGGCACTCGGCCGCTGTTGCATCCACACTCAGCCAGGGCTGATCGAAATTTTAGTTCTAGCTTCGGTTGGCTCTAGGTCAAAGTTCACCAAACGATTAAACTCTGCGCAATTAACGCCCACGGGTGTGCCGGTGCTGCTGTCCTCTCGATAATTATCTCTTGGAAATTTCGATAGGCTCGTTTACGGTTACCCTTCTCCACTATATTTGTGTAAGCATGTGCGCATTCGCTTGTGTATGTAAGCTGTCCATGCGTAGTAAAGTAGCCGACGTTGTAGGGTCAGTGGCATTTTAAAAGTTGGGTGAAATTTAAATCTACTAGTACTTAATTATTTGTAACTTTTATATCGGAATTACGTGCGCACATAATTGTTGTACATTTAACAGTTCATATTTGCAGTTGAGTTGCAGAATGTTTTCAATGAAGATTTAAATGCTCACGGCTGGCAAAATACTCAGAAGTTTTATATCTAAATAAGATGTTGTTGTCGTTATTGTATTTGTTTTTTTTTTTTTTTTTTTGAAATAACCATTTTTCCAATCGAATATACTCGAATATGACTGAACTGAAATAACTTTTTTGTTTATCTTGGTTATTTTAAATAAATTACTCATTTAAATATTATAATCTTATTACTGCGAAACGAATTTAAGATAACTATGTGTAAATTTTCACGCTAAAATGAGTTTAAATTTGAATCACCTAAGTTTTATAATGTTCATAAAATAATGTCTAAAACAGAATGTAATAAGCAATAGCTACCTTGAGATAATGCACTTTATCCGTTGATTAACTAATTTGATAACTACATTCGATATTATTTTGATTAAGCTAATAAAGAGTTTCTTAAAAATTTTTGTGAAATGAAAAAACATTTTTTGAGTTTTAATTTTAAATTACATTAAATCACTGTTTTCAAAAAAATCCTATGAATATTTAATGTAATGAGCTATTTAATTTTAATAAAATCCGTCAATTTATAAACACTCCAGGTATAAGCAATTTTTATGATATTCACACTATTATATGTTATTATGGTATTTAATGGTATTATAACATCGACTACACTGCAATTATTGACATCAAAATTTTATTTCATTGAATTTTAAATGTGTCCTCTCATTGACAGGAACATGTGAATATATTTAGATTATAATATTAGATATTACGATTCAGTGATTTCAAATGATACATTTTAGTATATTTTGAAATGCTATTTATGTTTTGATACAATGAACGCCTAACGGTCTCAAATCTAATAACGTTCTATTTTAATTTAAAAAAAAGTGATTGCTTATACGAATACGTAATACAGTTTTGCAACAATTAATACTTCCGTTCATTACAGACGATCGATATACGTTAATGTTAGTACTATGATAATTGTATTATTCATGAAATATAATTAAATGATTTTAATTTTAATTTAAGTTTAATTTTAACTTATGATTTAGAATTGAGTCGAAGCGTGTGCTAGAGATCAATAATCATACTAAAAAGCGATATTAAATGTATACAACGAGTTTATTTTCAATATAAAGTAATCAAAAATGGATTGTTTAAAATAAATTCTTTTCTTTTCTTTTCAATTGGGGTTGCAACTCGAAAGACTTTTTACTTTTTTTTTTTATATTTATGTTACGTGAAAGAGGTCTGCTTTCTCGTAACAGCAATTTTATAAGTATAGTAAACTAAAAGTAATGGTTACGTGGTTGATCTTGCGCCCCTTATTCTAATAATGTTATAATTATATGCATAATTAAGAAAAACATTGTTATTAATATTCCTCTATATACTCTTGAACTAAATATTTTTGATTGAGTTATTCGATACAAATTTCATTACAGTGTATATGTTCAATAAATTAGTATTCAAAGAAATAAATTCATGCAATCAGTTGTATAATTTTTAGAGTAATTTTTCTTCCAAATTTTATGTTGTAAATATATTTTTAGAATTATGATTTTTACAAATTATTCTCGTCTTTAATTTATTATCCTTAAATACGTTTTTTACGAAATATTGTTGCATTAAAAAATAAGATAGTTTTAGCTTACGCCAATGATAAATTTAAATATAAATTTGCTAGCTCTTATAGTAATTGAACGTTTTCGTGTTGACCACAAGCTCTGTTATCATATATACAGGAGAAATATAGGCAGATGACCCCTGGTTAATCTTCAGGTGTGTTATCAACGCCTGCATTCAAATGCATGCACGCGGCTGAAAAACTTACAAATAAATTATCTTCTCATTTTCCTTCTCACCCGCAACTCCTCATTCATGTGCTCTTTCCTTTTTTTCTCTGTTTCTACATCTGATTTAATCTCCTGCTTTCGATTTTTTCTATTTCCTCTTTTTCCTATCTTTTGTTTCTCTTTGTAGGTTCACCCTATGCTCATGACTAACACAACTCACCGATATCTATGACTAATTAAGGTGTATTAATAGAAAATATGTTTTTTAAATTTTAATATTTATTTTCGTATTTCAGTTATATAAGTTTGAGCATAATATCTGATGTGAAATTATTATAATTAATTACTATAAATATATGCCCTTTGAAGTAATTCAGTAAGGCAATTCTATAGAAAAACAAATCATTTTGACAGAATTTCTTGGATAAATAATACGGTTGGAAATTTTATAAGTTACATAAATATTACTTAAATTTATTTTTACTATCAAGGACATAATATTGATTTACAATAAACATAAAATTTAAAAAAAAAGAAGCATAACAACAAATATCGTAAAATGCACTGATGTCAAATAAATTCGAACTATAAATTGCAATTAAGTTAGAATAAATAGTTGCGAAATGAATACAATTAAAGTAAATAAAATAATATTGGGCAAGGGTGACAGTTAAGTTCACGGAATGTAAATAATAAACTAACGAAAACTACGTAAAGATCAGGATACTACATTTATCTTTAGTTTAATTATTTTGACGTGACAAGCGATACTCCGTTTGTTGGGAGTCTTTTCCTTCTTCAGCTAGAAAATTAGGAAATCATAATGCAATCAAAGTTTCCGAATTCAGTTCACTTTCCAGAGCCACCACCGGCCGAGTTGGTCTCCGCCGCCAACGTTGGATCAAGCAAGTTCCAGCGAGCGGCTTAACTTTCGCCCCTAATTATCGCCTCCGGTTGTGCCGGAGCGAATCAGATCGAACTACAAATTATTGCGGAGCCAAGAGAAATTTTTGCGCTTCGTGAAATTGAAAAACTTTCGCCCGATTCCATTTCGCTTTGTATTAATTTGCAAAACTGAGCTCATCTAATAGGGCTACATTTTACGGCGCTTAGAAATATCCTCGTGTCTCCTCGGGACGTTCGTCTCCGCTGAACCGATGAGAAAAACCTCTTTAATTGCGGGCCACTTATTTTGGCAATACTTGGCGCGAAGGGCTTTCGAACGATGCTCGTGCAAGGTTCGAGTGCCCTGAAAGGAACGAGTTCCCTTTTCCGGATAAGAATAGGTAGCATTGAAAATTATATCAATAAGGCTTATATTCAGGGAATAACCTAGGAGATAAAAATTGGCCCTGAGCCGACTCGTTTGGACTTGTACTACTACCCAGGGGTTGGATTTTAACGAGAAAAATGATCCTCGGGAGTTAACCCCTCTCTATTTCTGCTTTTCTGACTCTCGAGGGGCACGTTCCAAGCACGCACGTACGACGCTATGCGCGTTAGATCCGATTTCGCGAGTGGCATGATTTATTAAGTTTCTGATTTCCATAGTCCTCTTGTCGATGCCATTATATACGCCGGAGTCACTTTCTTTCCTCTGCGTAATCGCTAAATTGTTCCCTATTTTATTGTCTGTTCTACTGTTCATTTCACGAGTTGCCGGGCGCGGGCGGGGGGGGGGGGAGAGGAAGGTGGGCGAGAGAAGAGTCAGGAAGGAACTGCTCGCGATAAAGCATTATTGGATAGCGTTGATTAAATAACTTTTAGAACGTACTGTACGTATTACGTATTAAGTAACCACTTTCAATGCCAACCGGAGCATTTTTTTAAGCGACGAAACAATTTTAACAGGGGAGTATCGTTGTTTTTTGCTTTAGCAGAATTGCAAAAATTATCGTTGATTGAAAAAAATAATGTCAATTATAACTATTATTTATATCTGGAGTTGGTAACATTGAAGTTAAGTTTATGTTTGCACATACATTCAGCTTACCTATAGTACCTACAGTAGTCTTAACTTCTTGACAGAAACATAAAAAATTCTTATCAGACAAACATCTTTCATGCTGTAACTTTTGGTCCGAGAAAATTTTATGAAGCAATACAGCCAGTATTTCTCTCTACGTGTTTACAACAGGACAATTTTTCATGTGCAGGGTTAGATAATAACTTTAATATATTAATAATTCTACATTTTTACATTGTACTTGAGGATGTAATGACTATTTTTGTTGAAAAGTTATATATAGTTAGTATAATTTCATATTTGCATACGATTTAATATGCATAAGCTTTAGGAAAATGTTTTTAGCATTACGCGTGCAACTATCAGATACAAACAGAAGCCGATGATTTTTTAACCGTCACATTTATCTTAAGGGAGAAAAATAATTTAATTAAAATTAAAGCTGTTTTATATTTTATATTTTTACATTCGCACTTTCGTAATATTAACATTCAAGCTTAATCATTCATACTTTCGAAACTACAAAATCTTCATTGCGAAGCTCTTTACCAATACTTACGCCGTATGCTAATAATAATTCAAAACATTGGACAAATTATTTCCAGCGAAGGCCAGACACGAATAAAAGGTTCTTGATTTTAATGCTGGATTTTTGTCATGTTACAGCACTCAATGCTGTACTTCTTTCATCACTACGAGTTGCCGGTGATTTTGCAGCAAGCCCAATTGCACCAATTGATTTATCGAAACCAAGCTCAACAAACCGCTGGTCAACAACAGCAGCAATCGCAGCAGCAGCAGCAGCAGCAGCAGCAGCAGCAACAAGTCTTGCAGCAAACACAACAGCAGGCTCAGCAGCAAACCCAAGAGCCGAGGCAACCGGATCAGCGATCCATGCAGGACTACCTTGGGGATCTCTCGCGACTGGGCAACTTTTGGGGAATCACCCGCTTCACTCAACAGCAGCAGCAGCAGCAGCAGCAACAGGAGCCGCGCCAGCAGGATCAGCGCTCAATGCAGGACTACTTTGGCGATTTGTCGCGGCTGGGCAACTTTTGGGGAATCACCCGCTTCACTCAGCAACAGCAGCCGCAGCAGCAGCAGCAGCAGCAACAGCAGCAGCAACAGCAGCAGTCGTCGTCGGCTTCGGACGTGGGACCCCTAGGCTCGATGGCTGCGTCGACGACCGAGCAACAACAGGAGCGGGAGCAGCAGGAGGAACCTCAGCGTCGGGGAAGCCAGCGCACCATGGAAGATTACGTGGGCGACTTGAGGCGCCTGGACAACCTGTGGGGCGCTCCTGAACTGGAGACCGCGGCTCAATCGCAACAGAGCCAGACGATAAGTAGTGAGTAACGTTGCTTATTACGAGGGCTTCCCAATGATACGTTGATTAATTTTGAGGTAGAGTTCTGTCGGCGAGCATCTTATTGTGCGAGTGATTTATGTTTACCGGGATAATAGAAGAAATTCGGTGGCACTCGCATTACCTTTGATATATCGTTATTGGAAATCGCTCAACATTAATATTATTGCATTGTCGCGAAAAAGGAGAGCAAGGAAGATTCGTCGAGCTCCTTCGCACAAACCCGCACCGCCTTTGCCCCCTTTAGAAAGCGAAAGGCAAAATTCAGGGCATTGTTAGGATCGGTTGGATTAGCGCTAGCAACCCTTAAAATAATAGCATTATTATAAATGCCTTCGTATAGCGTATTATTAGGTAGCCGCTATACACAAACGTCCGACAGCGAAATCCCAAATTACAACTTTTAATTTTTATTTCATTGAATTTGCAAGGAGATATAATGGATGCTTCATTGTGGCAGACACAGTCTCGTCGCCTTGTTTAGCGTTAAGGTAAAAATAAATGTGGCCGAGCTCGGTCGTGTATGAATAGGTAATGCGATCGCCATGTCGCGAAAAGCGTCCGTCGGTGGCCGCCCAGTCGTTATTACCGCAACTGACGCCCAGGTTTAGAAGCGCGAGACGCAGCTGCGGGGCGTAAAATTATACACAATAATTAATTGCCGGTTTAAATTGCCGACTCTCGTCGTTGCTGTAAATAATTATCTTTAATTGATCCTTCTCTCGTTTTTATTGTAAAGACATATATTTGCGTTCTCACGTCCGCAGTCAGGTCGTATGTAAAATTCAATAACCCCTAAACGCGATTTAACTGTACGAGTAGTAGATCTTCCTTTATTCGCTGCATAAAATAAAGCTCAAAATCGACGTATTATCTATATACATATATATATTGAAATACAAGTTATATAACTTAATGGAATCTAAATAATATTTGTTCTTAATCAAAGTCACTTTTTCCTCAATTATCGTTCATTCGTCAGATATTTTTAATAAATCTGACATAAGCTGGCAGATTTGATTGTGCTTTACGGAATGTTCATATTTCGTAATATTCGAGCCTGTGTAAGAAAATTATTTTTACTTGTCAATGATACGGAGCCATCGGAAAAATTTATTTTTCATTCCAGAAGAGCGAATGCGCACCTTTTTATTCATAAAGTCGTAAACTATCACTTTAAATTCAGGGATCTGAATTATTACTTTTCCCTGAGATTCCTAGCAAAGATTTATTCTTCTGAACTGCCCGTACTTTCATCTCATCTATTACAAAGCAATTTGTATTTCGAATTCTCTCAATTTTTAGCTGGGCGAGTGTCTTACAATTATCGCTCTGATTTCAGCTTTGATTGATATATACTAGACGGTGAGTTGTGGGCGTAACTCGAGGCAGGAAACTTAGTCCATAAGAGTACTTTCGTAATTGTAAGCACATGAGTAGCTCGTCCGTGGATTCCGGTATTCAATTGCTTCCTCAAAATACGGTATATCTAAATCACCGTACAATTGAGTATCATTACGATGTTTGATTAAACTCCCTTCTCCTGCGCTCGTTCAAGCGTTCGACTTCTCTTCTTCGATAAGCCAAAACTAGAAGTAAAAGGAGATCAAGAAAAAAGCTAATTTACCAGAGGAGAGCATTGCTGGACTAGTCACGTGTCGCGGGAGTTTAAGAATTTTTTGGAGTGATAGGTACATACGCATTGTAAAATAAATAGAGATAAAGTGGTTCTATTGCGACTATGCAAGCACGAGCAGTAGTAAAAGTTATATGGAATTTTTCGTTTTTCACATTAGTTCCAGGGTTTTGCCACCTGTAGCCTCTGTTTTCACTTCCATTCTCGGTCACTTGTGAGAAATCTTATTTTTCGATCTGTCGGAATGTGCGCGGCGACAAAACGCATTTGAAGATACCCGATTTTAAGTTAGAAACTAATTCGCTACTAGACGAACGTTCTATCAATGCGATTCCAGTGTATTGTACAGGACTAATGCTGGAGGAGTTAGCATAATATTCGCAGTGTAATTAATGCAATTTTCAGATCGCAGTTTGACAGTGTAATTACTGCATTAATTTTACACCAAAATTAGGCATTTATGATATATGCGGAATCTGCAAATTACTTCAGACTTGCACTTCAGATTAGTGATTTCATTAGCATTTGTGAAATGTAAATATGCAATGAAATTCTTTAAGAATTTTAAAACAATTTTTATATGAGCTGCGTTCTAATTGAGTGCATTTATATTTCATTAGGCAACACTCGTAAAGTTAACTTTTTATCGAATTCTTCATTAAAGCATGCATTTTGTACTAAAAGCAGATACGCATTCGCTTTATTAAATTTGTACTTTTCAACGTAACCGTTGGATCCGTCGAAGCAATATTTACTCGTCCATCATTATTGTTAGTAATGCACATGTGCGAACTCGTTACAATCCTAAGAGTGCCGATTTAACACCGAGCCACGTGTTTAACGCGAGCACCTACGGCGAATCAATGTCAGTAGAAAGGGACTAGAAAGGTAAGGAATCGGAGAAGAATCGCTCATCGATCGCGAACAGCTGGCCTAATGCTCCCGTAGGTAGAAATCAGGCAAAGTACTCATGCCCCGCTCCGCGTGTTTCAGCATCGACGAGGCCCAAGCCAGCGACGCAGTCGTCCGAGTCGCCGAGCGCCGCGGGCCCGGAGCCGGCGCCCATCGGCGGGACTCCCGGCCAGGAGCCGGCCAGCCTGAGCGAGGCCTCCTCCTCGGAGAGCTTCGAGGTGATCGACTCGCCGGAGCAGGCGCCCGAGAACGGCTGCTAGGCCGGGGCTCGCCTCCCCTTCCGGACGCACCCCCGTCGCCCGGCCCGATCCCCCGCGGGGAGTCGGGCGGCCGGCTCGCGGTGGCTGTGCGCGCGTACGCTTGTGCGCGTGTCTGCGAGTGGGCGCGGGCGCGACCCAAGGAGTTGCTCGAGAGCACCGGGCGGCGGATCGACGGCCGAGCCCCAGGGTGGCGCGTCGTCCTTGTGCTCGTCCTCCTCGTCCTCGTCCTCGTCCTCGTCCGCTGGAGAGAAGAGGCAAGATTGGCTCCCCGGGTCTTCGGTTATAATAATAGTTCGGCGCGAAAGTTTAATAATGCTCTCGAGGCAATGTGTATAATTTTAAGGAGTTTCTTCGTCTTTATTTTACTTCATATCTTCTCCGTTTGTTCTCTTCTTCCTTTTTATTATTTAAACGATGCGAGAGTATAGAACCGAGATGTATCCAGTTCTTTGTATACGTAAATAAAGCGTCAAGCGTCTTACGTGAATTGTTATTTATTGATTTCTTTTGTATATGTGGTTTTTTTAAGTATTGCGCGAAGAAAAAACTCCACGAAATCTTTTTCTATCATTAATTGATCTCGGTTAAGACTTCGAAGAGAACTTATAAACTAATAAATACATCATACTATATGCAAAGCGAAACAGTTAGTTGGCTTTTATTTTTAAAGTAAGTGAATTGAAGCTTTTCTTTTCTCGTCTTGTCCTAACTAAAATATTGTGAGTGAATGTACAGAATTTTCAATAAAAATAATGAGCTCATTTTCTTTAGCATTATTGATATTTAATGTTTTAAAAAAATTATTTTAATTAGTGTCACAGATATTTGGAGCACTACAATTTTTCTTTAATTTCGCTCCATTATTTTTTAGCCTTAGTTAATCTTATACTTTTAATTTCGGTAAAATAAGAGGATAGTTTTTTATGTAGGTAAGTTACCTTCTTTGTTGCTACATACAATTAATTAATTAATGTTATTTATATTATTAAATATTTCCAATTACCAAGAGCTTAGGATTATAAAGTACAATTTTCAACTCAAATAAACTTAATTGATATTTTAAAGATTAATGATGCTTGCAAACTTTTTGATAAATTTGAAATTAAACACATATAACTTTTTAAAAACTTATTCTCTTTTTAAAAAAGTAACTAATGCAGATATTTAAAAAAAATTGTATTATCATTACTTGTTTTTCATTGAGAAATATCATAAGTCAAGAATATTTCAATTGAAATTTGTACTATCCAATGAACAGACTATGTGCTTTTAAATATTCTACATAAAATATTTCTTGTATTCATTTTCGTTTCAAATTATAAATATTTTTTGTACTCAATTGTTAATAAATAATCCTATTTTAACAATCTTGTATTTAAATTTTATTACCAAATGCAGGTTTGTTGGCATTACGATGACTATATATTTTGTATTAAACAAACTATTTTTACAACATTTTTTTCAATTCTAATTTTTACATCAATTCTTGACTCAAACATCATTTTTTATAGTTTCTATGAAATTAGAGGAGCTGCTAAAGAATGATTTTTAACGTATTTTTATAAAATGACAATAATTTAAAAAAAAGTGCTTTAATCTGATAGTATTTTAAAAAAAACTTATAAACACTTTGATAGATTATATTGTTTTTAGGTCACGTTCAGAGTTTTTACGAAAATTAAATAACAAATGCAATTCTGAGAAAAATACGCTTCAAACCACAAAATTTGATTTTTTATCTTATAAATCTAATTATTTGAAATTTTGTTATTGGTTACATCAACTATACTAAGTTCATTCAAAAATTTACCTTTACATTTAACTTGATTAAAGTATAATTAATAAAATTGAGCTAAAAAAATATTAAAATAAAAAATAGTGTCTAATGTAAAACTTACTTAATACTTTATTTTTGGTTAAAATAATTTTGATTTAAATTTATTAAAGTCCAGGAGAGAAAACAACAAACAAAATGCGTGAGGTATACGTTTCTGTGTGTACATATACATTTAATTGTAATATATAACATTTTTACGTATTATTTTATATGACAAAGTAAAATGGTAAAATTTTAAACAATTTTTTTTTTAATAAAATATTATTATAAATATTATGATTTAAATATTTTTGGATACGAACGTTAGAATACAGTCTTAGAAAAAATTTATAAATTTGCAACATCAATTTATTCGCTATTCATGGTATTTGTTGAACTAGTAGGTGAACAGCTAAATTCTAATTGCAAATACAAGACTTGATTTGAAAAGCAGATTTTATTACAGATGTCTTTCAAAAATTTGTAATCATTGAATTTGACCACCTTGGAATGGATAGCAGCATTCAGGATATAGCGTTATCCTTTTCTATAAAAAAAAACTTATTATAAGTTTTATATTAACATTCTTATACCAGTAGTATACATAGTGTCATATTTAGTAATCTACGTAAATGATCTGAGGGCATTAGAGCATTTTCTTAAAAATATAAAAGCTAAGTATGCATAAATAATGTGAGGTCTTACAATTAATAATATATTAATAATACAATTAATAATTAATAATAAATAATCTAGCTCTAGAAATTGACTTCTTATTAATATTGTGTAAATTTTAACTTAATCGTAAAATAAATTAAAACTGTAAAGTATTTTCATAAGTAACGCTTAATTAAATTCGACTTTCGTACTGTGCAGTAGAATTCATCGGTAAACTGAAATCAAATGGGAAAAGAAATCTGAAGATGAATTAAAAGAAGTTAGAATGACGTCAGAAACTTACAGTAGGACTTGGATATCTGCATTGAAAAAGGAGCTGTACATCACACCTGTGGTTCGATGTAAATATAGGCTTCAAGGTACGACAGAATGTGTCGAACTGTTTCATTTATCATGTCGTATCGTGTAGAAAATTGAAATTTTATTGAAAAATTAACTGATGAATTTGATCGTTGTTTTTAATTGAATGGTTGAAGAAAAATAAAATCAATAATAAAATATATATATATATATATGGAGTTAATTGTGGAGTCAACATAATTTAATAATGAATAATAGTGACATTTTGATTGTAAAGCGAGAAGTTTAATTAATATATTGATCGTTTCATGGCTATATAAATAAGTTACATAAATAATTTAAATCAAATGCTTTGCTAGCAAAACAATTAAATTTCTGTTAATAATTATGTGTATATTTTAAGGTGCATTTAATTAGGAAAGTAAAAATTGAAATTCATTTTTACTTTTGAATTTTTACTATTCGAAGACGTTATGCTTCTTTTCTTTTCATCTGAAATACAGTACAGTTATATTATAAAAATATTAAAATTAATGTAACTTAAAAAAATTAATTTTTTCAAATTATTAATTAATTACTGTACTAGAGACTTTAACTTAACTTACGACGAATCATTTTTGATTTATTGTAATAGAATTAGATTTGGGTACATGGACTTCGGGGTACGCATCCGAGGATGTTAGATATTCTTGTGAATTTAGTCCATTTTTATAAATGCTTTTTTGAAGTGTAATTTTCGCGAGCAATAGCGATTAAATTTCTCAGTCTAACAATATTGTTCAGGTGATCTATCAGCGATTCACTGAAAAATCGACCGAGCTACGCTAAAAGCGCCGAATAGGTGGGTCACTTCGTTTTGAACTACATTGATACTCTTTTTTGTAGTTCTGACTGTTGAATTAGGGATTCGTTTTGTTTTAAATTGCCCTCGGTAGAAAATAGAAAATGTACTTTTGAGCCCAATTCAATTTTATGCACATATTTATAATACATTAGAAATAATAAAAATAATAAAACGGAAATTGTACTGTTTTACTATTATTACATTTATTACAAGATAGATTCGCCATATCACATTTACTATTTTAATAGATGATATATAACGTCTTTTACTCCAAATATTGATTTTTTTTTATTAAAAAAAAAACTCTTTACTGCGTGTATGAGGAAAAGTTTTCATTGTTTTCTTATTATATAGCCTAGTATTTCAAAATAAAGTCAGAGATCAACAGGATTTATTTAACTACTTGCTATTGTGGAATCGAATCTTGTAAAAGAACGAAGCTTCTACTGTACATCCTGCGGTGTTCGGGATAGGAAAGAACAGGGATTTAATAGACATTCTTTCTGAATGAAAATTAATCGTTCTGCATCGGAATGAATGCGGCAAGAATTTTTCTTCCGACATGATAGACAAATAGTCTTCGACAAGGGCAAACGGGGATAGAGGTTAAGAGTGTCGTAGAATCAAACAGGTGACGCGACCGAAAGGCGGAAAACCAATGAACATCAAGTCGGTATAAATTTAACAATTTATTTTCCTTAAAACTTTCTGTAAAATAAGACACTTTCGACACGCTACTGTTGATAGAATACAGAATTGCTTATCTTGTCTGTTATCTTATTCCTGCCTATAAACGTCTTTTAATATATTTTTTTTATTCCAATCAATCTGTTCTCTTTAAGCGCATTTTTTTTTTTATATTTTTCATGAATTTAAAGAAAATTTTTTGAATCCATTATTTTAAATGATTAATATTTTAATACGATTTAAAGCGAAATTGTAAAAAAATCGAGTTTTTTTAACAAGCTCTATTAATGATACTGATGATAAATTTCTTTAAAGAACAATCCATACTTAAAGCAGAATTTATTACTCATTAATTTTTTTTAACAATAATAGTTCCCAGTAAGATATTTTACAGTATTTGAGGCCATATTTTCATATAAAATTAGGAAAATGTAACCTCTGTCTTAATTTGATAAATTGTTATATTAATAAAAGTTTTAAATTCTTTTTATAATGATATTAATAATAACTCGGAATTGTAAAATATATTTAACTTTCAGGAAAAACTTGTACGTAATATTACAAAGGGTGTCTGAAAACTTTAGAACGTATTTTTAGTCAGTTAATTATAAACTAGTTAGTTATTTGTATAGCTACTGGTCACAAAGATGTAACTTATGTCAGTGAATTTTTTGCAGTTCTATTAAATAGTTAAATATATATATATATATAGTTGTATGTGTGCGTGCGTATCTGTTCTTTTATGTGTGTGTGTGTGTGTGTATTGTATAAATATATATATAAATGTCATAAATGTATAATTTAAAAGTTACTTTGATTTTTGCATTACAATTGAAAAAACAGAATATTTTAATCTGTGATGCTATGGTCATTATTATTATAAACACAATAATAAATTTTTTAAATATATGGTTAATAAACGTATAATTAATTTTGTTAAATAAAATATTATATAAATATCGAAAATATTTTTATATTACTTAGTAAAATTTTTAATAAAATATAATTGTTTTTATGAATTTTTGGATAAATTATGATTTCACATATATTTTGTAATAACAAAACACTACATAAAATTGATTTTTTATATATATAAATATTTCACGGAATTTATTAACTAGGTATAAGAATGCATAGAACTATTAATACAACTAAATGAAATCGTTAATTTCAAAATTAACCTTAATATAAAATATTAATAGTATTTCAATACAATTGACGCTTATTCATGATTATTTTACTTCAATCGCTGAAATTAAATGAAAGCAAGTGGGGAAATTCTGGAAATTTCAAAAACAATCATGTTAAAAGACTTGATAAAAGCAGAAAGTCTTGTTTTTGCGATACAGTATCCCATTAAATTAGATTTAATCACATGAGAAGAATTTCAAACCCAGAGTATATATAGTTTTTTTAATTTAGCGCGTTAAAAAAAATAAAACCTTGACAGGTTTTCACACATCAAGCTCGGAAAGAATTAATTCAACAATACAACGTATTTTGGTATTAGCCGAAATACCTACCGGAAGTTCTGAGTAATCAAGAGAATGAGAGAGAAACAAGGGGGAGAGAGAGAGAGAGAGAGAGAGAGAGAGAGAAAATGACAAGAGGCTAGATTTGCATCCGACAAAGTAGCCTCTGGACTACTTTATTTGATTGGCTGTTCAACGGGTGCCTTTCGTTCGTTCAAGCGATTTCTTTTGTCTGGCCATTGTTTCCTCTTTTTTATGTTCTACTCGACTCTTTCCACTTTTTTCCCTACCGTCGAAAACATTGCTCCTCGTTCAGCGAACTTTTCATAATTCAGTTTCAGTACTTTTGGGGACAGTATATGTACTTTCTTTACTTTACCGCAGGTAAGATTAAGGCAACGGTTCAATTGACCTGTTCTCCACCAAATTTAACTGTCAATTTTTTGATAAGGATATTTTTCTGACAAGACTATTTATTAGACATTCAGATTCTATCCATAGTTTACATGAAATTTACGTTAAACACATTTACTTGGGTTTATATTTTAATATTAAGAACTAATATTGTATAAATTAAAACTGTTTTTTTTTTTAAATTTATTTTATTTTCCAGAAACTGCATGTACGTTCTTCATGAACTAGATAATTTTATGTAAATTTTATGTATCAAAGCAACGCGTAATAAAAATTACTCAAATAATAGTTTATACGATTTTCCATATCATTTTATAAATATATAAATATGTGTATACATCATATTGGTGGTATATTTATAATATTTTTAAATAAGTAGAAACATATTCATCTGATTTTTTGTACAATATACAGTGTCATTTTAAAATGTTTTATATTAAACATTTCTATTTGAAAAGAAATTTTATTAACCTATTGATTTTTTATTAAATTCATAGTAAAAAAAACAAGAGTCAAATTGCGATTACCTGCAATGCTTAGTATCGTATTAAAATTATTTTGATACTGTGAGTATCAAAAATGTGTAGGTATTTTTGATGAGGGTTCGAAACATTTAATAAAAGACAGATTTTAGAATATTCGTCATAAAAAACAGGGAATGCCTTTTCGAAATAATAGTCTGAAAAATCGATGAAAATTTTTGTTATTAATCTCTAGTAAAATTTGCAAAATAAACTGCTGCAGTTTAAAACAGCATCGCACGATCATGGATTCGTAAAATTATTAAATTTTGCTATATACTTTCTTGATGAATTGATTAAGGGAATAAGTAATTAAGAAATATTTTTTACCATCGCTTCTATAATTTAGAAAAATTAAATTAATGAAGTAATAATTACATATTCAAATGAATTCATATATTGTCTTCTAACACTAAAATTTTAAATGGTGATCGTATTTACGCAAATTTATATTCTAAAGATTTTGTTATTTATAGTATTTAAATTTTTAATCATTGTAAAAATAAGCTTATACGAATGCAAACGTTGCTTAAATGTGGGTATGTTAATTAAATCTCTTGACCATTTCATATTAACGATGAAAACATAAATCATATAGGATGTATGTTTTCATGTAATTCTATAAGTTGTTTACTGATAATAACACAACTATTAAACCTAATTCTTACTGCTGATATAATTACTAGACATGTAAAAAATAGCCCATCTGAGATCATTTATTGTACGAATGCAAGAGAATTAATTATTCATTTTTTAATTTAAGTTAATTATTTTAAAAAAATGATTTATTCTTTTATTGTCCTTTATTCCATAAAACGATATTTTAACACAGTAATACTACTTCATTACACATCATGTACTGCTACCTATTAAAATATAACAAGTATCATTTTATAATTTTCAATATAATGAAGTATGTCATTTTGTAACAGTGCATAACAAAATTGTCCAAAAAGCTTCAAACCTTAAATGTTCATTAATTATACTGATATTGTTTTTACGACAACATCATGGCAATATATGAATTTCGAAAAATATGTGAACATTAATTATTGTGCAGTTATTGTAAAACAATTGTTTAATAAAAAATATATATGATTATATGTGTTGATATGTATGTATTTTAAATAATTAGTGATAACTGTAAAGTGTTTTTGAATCCTTGATATATCACAAATAAATTTAGTAATACTATGAGTTACACCTCTATTACAATAAATAAGAAAACAAATATTATTTAATGTAATTTTTTTTCAAAAATTGATAATTATGATTTAATCAATCATAAATTTAACTTATTATTTCACCTTCCTTCAAATATATAATAGGATTTAATGATAATTCATAGGAGCTTTTTCTCAACAATGATTTGAAAAATATTATTAAGTTATGTGATATAAATTTATATAAGTGTATTATGAAATAAAGCTTTATAAATATTATTTTGTGAGTATAGTGGTTTATAACCGGAAATAGTATTACCTTGGAAAAGTATATAGTACGTATATAATGACAATAATAGTAAAACATAATGAAAATTAAAAAAATTACTTGTGAACGAGCTTTTTTTTTATTTTTAACTATAATCGATATAATATATTCTGAAAATAAAAATGAAGAAAAATCACGTAAAAAGAAGAATTGAGAGAATTGTAAAATGAATTTATTAAAAAATATTAGTAGCTATTCTTGAAAAGAAATTTTTCTATTATATGTAAACTGATTTCGATTTTTTGAATAAACTCATAAAACTCATTACCATAATTTTGTAATAATAATGTTTTTATACATGTTAAATTTATATGATATAAAATGCGTGACCTAATATTAAGACAATGTCTTTTCACATTTTAAATTGTTAATAAATAATAAATAAATATTTTATGGCCGATCATAGAAAAGTATTACATTAAGAGATAATAATTATAGGCAATTATAAAATACAAGTTGTCGTGACATTCTTTAAAATATTTCTTATATCTTTACACATCTCGGAATTAATGATGTTAATTAAATTAGTATTCAATAATAATAAGATAAGTATCTGTAATGTTTAACCACTCTATTATACGATAGAATAATTGAATGCTCTTAGCTTCATTCAAGAAAGAATTTAAAATATAATTCTTACTTTAAGTAATCCATCTGTATCTACAAACTTCAGTAGACGAGGAAATGGAGCAGACAATGACACAATGTCCTTGTCAGCGGTAAATCTAACATCTTTCACAAAAGCTTTTCTTCATCAAGAGAAAATTTATTTTTCGAAAATTTCCATTGAAAAAAGATAGTGTTTGCTTCACATTGCAAAGCATAACCTAAGTTAAAAGTTAGTATTGACATGAAAAATTGATCAACAATCAAATTTACCGGTCAAAATTTTCACATTAACATTTCACTGTTTAAATTTCTGGATCATAATGAATGCAATATTTTATTAATCATTTTGCAAGCTTAAAACAAATTAGTATTACTGTATTTTATTTATATTTGAAATGTCTATTGCATGGTTAAACGAAAGAAATATATGCAACAAGTGGAGTACAAGTTTTACAACTAATATCTGCTTTGATGTTAGAAGTTTTATAATTTTACATAGATACATTATTTTCGTATGTTCATTATAAGCAAATTATTTTTCAGTTTTTTTTATCGCAATAGAATAATATAATTAAAAATCGAATTTCACAAAATATACGTCGTATTGCACATTACAATCTTTAGAAAATAATAACACAACAGTTTACGAATTTTGATCACATTGTATAAAATATTTCAGCAGGATAACTTATTACTTGTGATTAACAACGTTGTTTAATAATTAAATTTAGCTTGTATTTCAGCTTTTCTAAAATAATAAGAATATTTTAGACCTTGAAGTTTACTTACTGCTCCTATAGGTAAATTCATACTTAATTTTCTACTTTAATTTTGTACTTCCAATAGTTTATACTTTAGACTCTCCAAGCGACCGTTACATATTGATTAAATGCATTGTTTGCAACTAATATGATAGCAACGTTCGGAAAGCCTGTAATAAATTTAAATAGTCGAAATAAATAAAAAATTTGTAGCTTACGCAAAAGGTTAGCTCTAATGAAATATTACGTTAACATATTGCACAGAGTGAAAGCTGGAAGTCCTATTTAAATATATTAAAAATAAACTCTTAATATCTATGAACATTCAGCTTATCAAAATATATAGGGCGCATAATTTTTTAATTAATGAAAAGTGGTAAGTTTTAGTAAATGAAAAAACTTATGTTAAGGAAATATAAGACATTAAAATATCAAGAAACTCCATAGAAATTTTAAGTAAAAATTTTCATGTTACACCTCTATTTTATGAAGTTCATTTTGAATATATGAAAAAGGAAAAGTTCTGAAGGAATATTTATACAAAGTGTCGCTGCGAGGTACGTCAGGAGAAATTGCTTATTTCAATGTAAGTGTAGAATGGCTCATTGTGATTATGTGACGAAAAGGCTTGGTTTCTTATAATAAGGAGGGCAAGCGATATTAAAAAAATTCTTTAATTTTTAGTGATAAATTTTTTAATTTTGTATCACTTACATATACTTATCATATTTAAGCACACGATTGCGCGTAATCAAGTATAAGTGTATATACATAAGTCACGTGGAGTTTCGATGAATTTCTGTGCATGCAGCTGCCCAAGATTCGTCGATGCTTTGACGTTGAATAATTATTCGGCTTAATAAAAACGGCTTATCTTCAAAACAATGGCCTGTCGTTTGCAGGGAAGCTGACGATATAACGACGTTTATTTTCCCTTACCCCTTAAGCTTCCCGCTCTCCTCATTTCACTCGGTTAACGTACAAAATATCCCCTTCTCTCTTACTTGTTTTAAAGACAGTAAACAAAGCGAGGGTTTTTCTGCATTAGATCTTTCTGAGATTTATCATATTCAAGAATACAACTTCTGTCAATGTAAGCAGCGTCGTGTACCTTCATTGCCATCGACTTATTAATTTTAAATAATCTTGTATGTACTTAAGATTTGTAGTTAGCCATATCCATACATTTATTATTATGTTCTGCGTAATTTTTTTTTTCTTTTTATTTAAGAACTTTACTGTAATAAGCGCTTGTTAAATAAATGAATTTTCCAAAATTAATTAAATCTCAATTTCCCTGTAATACCAATATGTAGTCAATGAATATAACTAGGACACCTCGTCAAATATTACTTGTAACTATTAGTTCAAGATGCTGTATTTATTTTTAAAGTTGAAGATGATTTGAAGCACATAAATTTTAGGAATGCATTTTTTTTATAAATAATAGAATTGCGTAATTAAAATCCGATTGTTATTTAACAATAGAAAAAGGATAATTTCAATAAATTCCATTAAAAAATTTTTTTATCAATGGAATAATTATTCGCCCCGTCAATATAATATATGCGGTTATACATGTACTGCACACTCTTACATTATCTTCTAACATGATCATCATGCTTCTTTCTTTTCTCTTCATTTTTCGCTCAATTTCTCTCTCTCTCTCTCTCTCTCTCTCTCTCGTGCGCGCAGAAGCATTCGTACATGCGCGCACCCGACAACTGCGTGACCATTTTCATTCTTTTGGTTCGTACTCAAGCTAACTTAAGTTTTTCCAATATATGTATATAAATTTATAAGGACAAAAAATTTATTACTTCACTAGACTGATATATAATACCTACGTAATTTGAAATATAATTAAGAATGATAGAGGGAATAATAGGAATTCACACGTACGAGGTATTCCATTAGTCACGTTTAAAGGAGATAGATTTGAATTATGCTGAAAAGTTAACTTGTTTAAAGTTAACTTGTATAAACCCTATTTTTGACATATTTTTTCTAAAATTTTAAATCGTAACGTTCGTTATTAACGTCTAAAGTAAATAAAAAATAATAAAAAAAATTCAATATTTTGAGGAAAATAAAACTAATAAATCCAAAAAAATTGTATTAATTGTGTTGGTCATAATGAAATGTTACAAGTACGTTTATTATTTTTATTGGTTGTGTTAACGGAATTTTATATAATATCAATAATAAAAACCCGTGTAAAGAACTATAATAAGTGAACTGTGTTTTCACCTACGTTGAACTTACAATGAAAAACAAAATTTTTAAGTCTCATAAAAAATTTAAAAGTTCACAAATAATTTACAGCTGTCGATTTTTAGTAATGTAGAACTTTTTTGAAGAAATATTTGTAACAAAAAAGTCAAGCAAGCTTAATATGTTACCTACCCTAATTCAACGTATGTTGCAACGAAAGTAGAGAATTTTTGGAAAACCATTTTCAACAAATTTACAGCGTTATTTTATTGTTCTATTATTAAAGCATATATTAATTTTACCGTTATTAATAATTTAGTATTTCCCTTAAAAATCTTTTATTTTCATAAAAGTTACAGTATGTTAATAGAATTTAAGATTTTATTTCTTAAATTAGTCTACATCGTTCGGAACTCAGAATAAATAAAAATAAAAAAACTAAATGCTTAAGCTTCTACGCAACCATTTATGACATGAATTTCTATCTTCTTGCAAAAACTTTAATTATTCTGGAGAACAAACAAATTACGACTCTCACTTAAGGGTGGTGTCGGAAAAATTAATATTTACTCTTTCACTTTTATAGTGAATTTTCTGAGGCACAAAATAAAGAGGTAGAGTCGAAAAATAAGAACAAACATAATAAGAAGAAAATAAGAAGGAGAGAAGGATGGCGAAGTAGAGACAAACAGAGCGAGCGAAGGAAAAACACGAAGCCGGAACGAATATTTCAGAGCTTTGGTATAAAGGGAAGTCATGCAGCGTGTATTTTTACCTTTAATACAAAAAAATTGAGCGCAAACTCTACAAGTATTCTATATTCACGTGATGCATACAATCCTCCAGTAAGACTTGATGAATATAAGTGAGTTTGAAACAAATTTCTAGTATTCCTGAAACATTCCCTTTTAATTATATTTTTTGTCGAATATGGAATGCGAATAATTTAGACGTAAAACCATGTACCTTATAAAAACTTAAAAAACTCTTTACGTTTATAAACTCTTCCGTAACAATCGAGATTACTTAGATGTATGGGAAATTTTTAGTTTTTTTCAAGTAATGAATAACCCTTGTTCAGTAAAGCTATTATTTTCATAATTTTTAAGATAAATCAAACCATCAAGTTTTCGAGAAGAATTTGTACAATCGGTTATAGGAAAGAGTTCTTATTATGAATAAAAGTATCATGTAAACAAATGCCTATAGTTGTCAGTTTAATAATAATGATTCCTTCAGTTATGATAATCTTTTGTAAATCTTTGTCATGAAAAATATGATAAGATTACATGATTAGTCCATTCAATTTTCTTTTAAAGAAATAATTAATTATGTATGTCATATTAAGAATGAAGAATACAATATACGATACTTTCTTAACTATTGTGAGACAAAAATTACATCACACATGATATACAATATTTTTTGGTAATTCAATGATAATGTTATATTATATTTCAAATCAATAATTTAATAAGAAATCTTACAAAATTACAAGTTTGTAAGATAACACCAGCTATTGCATAGAAAAACAAAAATTTATTATTAAACAAGTTAAAAGCAACTGTAATATATGTATATACACATGTATTATATTGTTGATTGTAATTTTATAAATTACTTTAATATATATTTTCATTGAATGCGAAATAAAAGTTAGATAAATATTTTGTAAACTTCAGCATAGTAATAGTAATTAGTAAATTAGTAAATCTAGTACAATAATATATAATTGAGTATAATCATAAAATAAAAGGAAAAAGTCGAGTTTTTCTTATTAAAATTTTATTATGCTTTAATAAAGTTCAATTATTTTCTAAATCTTTTTTCTTTTTATTCCATAATTTCACGAAATAATAATAATAAGTTTAATAATTTAAAATATCTATTCATAAATATTTATAAAATTTAAGCGAATAGAAGACAATTTACTAAGGCTAAATTATATAAATATGTAATTATATGTACGGGTTTGTTTGAGTGTTTAAATAAATATTTATACAATATTATGAAATATATTTTCTAAATTGTTAAACCAATTTCAATGAAAATACCAATAAATACTGTATGATAGTGATATCATATTATAAAAATTGAACTAGTTCATAGAAATACTCACTTAATCCTAAGTTTGGAATAGTATTAGCTATTAGTACAATAGTATTAGATATTCAGTAATAGGATTACTAATCAATTCGAGAATAAAATACTGCACCAATGCATTGAAATATCTGTATTTAGCTCATTGTTTATGTAAATACAGATTTTCTGAAAAATCATTGTTTATTATGATTATTTGAAAAGGAGACTACATAATCAGTAGTTTTAAAAGCTAATTAGTTATATAAGTATTTTGGTAATTGACGTACTGAATATTCTATTAAATACATCATACAATATAATTAAATTTAATGAAGCAATAAATATAAAAAAGCTTCTTAAATTATTCAGGTGAAAATTATTGCAAAGCACATTATTTGAATAAAAAATATGTTTTTAATACTTTAGTACATTACTTATTAAATTGTCATATCGAGACGAAAAATGTGCAGTCGTTTCCGTTTCAATCTACTGTTTAAAATTTATTACGAATGATATATCAGAATGTATAACAGAAAGAACAGAAAAAAAGATGACAAGATTTTTCTACTAAAAAAAGAGGAGAAATCAGGCAATCTCAAGACTTTCAGCACTCAGACGCTAAAATCGACACTGGTATCTCTTCTTTTAAAGTGACAGACATCGCTATCTCGGCGTAATATAAAAGTGCAAATAATTGGCCTGCGTAAAAAAGAAGACACCAGAGAGTACGAAAATAAGATTCTTAGAGAAAAGAGAGAAATATATATATATATATATGTGTGTGTGTGTGTGTGTGTGTATGTGTGTGTGTGTACAGAGGGAGGGGAAACAAGAGAGAGAGAGAGAGAGTGAGGGGAGGAGACAGGAGATAACTGCGTGAGCATGAAAAGAGAAGTCGTAGAATTTACGCGAAGGATTTCCGTTCCGTTGCGAACGGGTTCGCATCGCATCATAAGCGACACCGTTTGATGTTAAGGAGAGACTCAGAGCAGCTTGTTAACTGAGCATCGCCCTGTTTTTCATTGAACCATAGTAAATGATTCTGTGATATTCGTTTTTATCTTTCTGCGCGTTATCTTTTCCTTCTGCTTAAGCGTCAGTAGTTCCAATCGAGGGAGGCACAATGCGCCCGGTGAAAATAAGGGTGCCGATTGAATATCATTCAATATTCGCAGTTATTTTTCAACATTACAATTAACATTTTCTTCATTTTTTTACCTCTTGCTGGTGGTGATTTTTCATAATATTTTAAATATTTCCACATCAATTTCGATACATTGGCTTGGCCGCTTCTTCTACCCGAATAACTTCAGAATTACTACATAATTAATATTGAACAAAATTTATTGCACATTATGTTTAATCGTAATGATTGAAGCATTGGTGCGCATTTATAATCATAAAGCACGATGCGCTTCAAATGGCACCTGCCAATTCACGTCAAAAATATTGGGTAGTGTAAAAATTATACGCCCGGTGCAATGAATAATCTTTTTACAAGGCTTTATGTATTCTTTAAAAAAAAAAATAAAAAAAAAATCACCACTAGTTATTTGAAGAAGCCGTTGGGGGCATATCAAAAGGTAAGCCTCCAGCTTCGACAGGGACAAAATATTTTATATATTTACTAGATTATGGATATAATTATAATCTTTCGAATTGAGTCGTCAATCGAGTATTCATGATGCATCATTACCTAATTACTGAAATATTCCTCTGTGTAGCGGACTCTTTAAATCCGTTAACCCGTGTAACTGTGAACATACACGTAAGGTAATATCAAAATTGAGTAGGGCTAATTGACTACTTGTTCAGTTTTAATTTTATTCTCGCCCTTAACAACGCTTCTGAAAAATACCGAACAGTTACAATGTTTTAGAGGTAGTTACAAAATAACGCAGTGGTTAATGTACAATTTTCGTCGTAGGATGAAAATAATAGATTCATTATCTTTGGTAATTATTGTTATAATATACGAAACAAAAGTGTCAATAAATATTTTATAAATTCAGTGGCTTTAAAAAAGCGGTAAATGACCAAAGGACATAAATTTTTTACTTTACTAAAGTCACGTATTATATAATACGACAGGCAGCAGCATTATTTTTTAGATTTAAATTTAGCTTATTTAAATATATCTATTTACATTAACCTTATATTTAGTTAAAATTTTAATTAAAATTTCAAACAAACAATTATGTGCACATGGATAGTATATATTGTAATTTTTCTTATAATAAAAACTAATAGATATTAAAAATTCTCTTACGTAAATTATTAAACATTGGTTCCCAGATCTCCATAATAAATCCTCCGTAGAGAAAATCTTTTTTTAAAAGTTATTAGGTATTTGTTGGGTATTTTTTTTTATATAAATATATTATTATCAATAATTATTTCGCTGAATATCGCAGATAAAAGTGCAATAATAATTTTAAATTAAAAACTATCGATGTACAAATGAAGTATTGAATAATTTTTATTGCATTTCGAAGTACAGCCACTATATTAAAAAAGCTGTAATTTACTTAAAACTCATTCAATCGTTGTAAATTTGTAAAGAATAAATAGGTAAGAAAAAAAAAAATGAAAATTCACAAGTCCGAAAGATTTCAACATTTTTATCGACTACGGCAAAAAGGTAAAAGCAGAAAATACTTTGTCGAGCGAGCAATGAATTTGGACATCCCCAGGTTTAACAACCACACCTTTGTGATGGAAAACTGTTGGGTGACAGGGACTCTGAGGTTTGATGTCACCGCGAAGTTAATTACGAATCGAAGCGCTGATCTGAGAGGGGCTTCCTCTCACTCACCAAGTTCCATGTTAATTAGTCACTTGAGTTTGTAATTACGTTACGGGGTTGAGAAAAACAAACATCTCTTGGAGTATATAAGCACAATACTGGTGAGTAGCTATTTTCGTTTTTATTGCCTTTATTCAAATTTTTAAAAAGTTTTTATAATATTAACTCTTCTGCAAGAGAACTTAATTTTATATTGTTGGCAATCATACATAAATTGTTTTATATTGTTGTAGACTTTGCCTACATTCGAAAATAATTCTGTATAACTGCTACTTATCAGTTAGCCGTACGAATTTTGTAAATTCTTTTTTAATGGATTACAAACGTTTTTTTCACTAATATATAAAGACCGAGTTTTATGTGCATTTAGGTAAATCAATTTAAGTGAACCGATTTCAACGATTATTTTTTACGTAGAAGTGTACTTGTAAATTAAACTCTTAAACGCAATATACTTTAAATTTCACCTTATAAAATATTTTTAAATGTTATGGGTTCACTAGAATTTATTACACTTGTTATAATTACGTTTTAATACGCATGGCAATGAAAATGATAAATTTGTATAGATTTAAAATAAAAGTATAGCAATTTTCACAAAATGTAATTTATTAAAGAAAAATACCATGTTTATTATGAATAAATATTTGTGCTGGATATTATTGAAATTCATTACCCAAAATTTACGAAAATTATTACATTGTATTTATTTTTACCATTAAGATGTTTTACATATCTCTCTATAAAATAAACAGATGCTTCGTGGTTAATTATGTAGAATAATCCTATGATAATTTAACTATGACTGAAAATTGTATATTGTAAGCCAACAATGATTGTAGAGGAAATTAAGATGTATTATTTTAAAACGCACCACAAATTGTTGAATCGTAGTAATAACATTTCAACATTATTTTGTCTACTTTGTGCAGCTTGACATAACATTTAAATGCTCCTTAGAATAGTTTCTGTCTACAAAAAAATTATTTACCTTAATATGTAAGGTAAATGTCTCTTGATTGCTTAATTTTATAATTAATTAGATTTACCGATTGTACGATTTTCTTTGTATATAATTACTTTATAAATCGCTTACTTCATAAATAATGATTTAACGAGTAATTAATTGATACGTAACGCTTAAAAATATTTTGATTACAGATTATATACTAAAGGTATTGTATTTCTCTAGGGGTACTTACAACAAAATGCCGAATAATAACTGATAGTACAATATGCTCTGTAATAAATGCTATTCCATTAAACAAATACTTGTAATGATTATACAAATTTTTTAAAAATTTCACGTAAAATTAATTATTGATTTATTTTGTAAATTCATGTATAATTTATTTACAATTAAAACAATTAAAAGTACCTGAGTACCGCAATGAATATAAAAAAGTATTGAATTCATACGTATTAATTTCTTGTCACTACAATTGATAACATTACAACTTTTTTCCGCAATAAATAGTAATGAAAAGGTATTCTTGTCTAAAAAAAAATATTTATATATATATATATATATAAATATACCTTTAAGAAAGTACGTACGTATGCACGTATAAGAAAAGCTGGTTCATTGAATTTTCAGCATGCATCTATACTCTAGAGCCAGCTGCTTCATAAAATATAGGTAGAATCTACAATGAATCGATTAGCGAATAATCCAGAGGTTAAGCACAGGATTGTCTTGGCCATCAAAAGGTCGCATAGTGTGTGTAACATAACTCCAGCAAGTAATTGTGGCCTTCATTCAATTAGATGACATTTTACCTTCACTCCGTGAACCCGTTGCCATTATTTTTATATTTGCTGAAGGTTTCTTTTTTATCAGGATTATTTTCGATGTCTTTATGCCGCATCGCGTGTTGCTCGAGGAGATGCTACGACTATATAAAAAATATCGGGAAAGAAAACGCGATAACGTACGATCTTATCTTGGGTGACTAAGTCAATGGTGTTAGTGTCTTTTAGATCAATTTTTCTTATAAACGTGTGCATTATAAACAACGAAAAAAAAACATCATGATTTAAAATACAATAGATAATTGCATCTAAAAACATTGAATTTTGTTAGAAAATAATTTAAAATTATACATAAGCCCTGTTAAACTGTCTTTGGTTATTCATAACTTTTTAAAACTTTATTGCTGAAAATTTCAATACTTGCATAAACTTTGAATTGTCCTTTAATTTATTATTATTATTTAAAAGTCGTCTTTGTCAATGCCAAAGAATTTGTTATGAGTTTACGTGCTCCTCCTTCACCAAAATTTCTCTCAAAAAACTCGCTTGATGCAGAAATTTGTTTTTTCCCTTTGTGTCTATCTTTCTCCCTTTCGTTGGGTATGTTTTTTTTTCTTGTTCTCTCATAGTGGAGACGGCTAAAAGTCGAGTGCGACGTTGGATTCTGTTGAACTCGATTGTCGACAAAAGCGAGCTTCACATCAACTGAAAGAGACACTATTGTGAAGAGAGAGTGTTATTTTGATAATGAAATTTGAGGATAAGAAAGAAAAATGGGAGGATGAAATTCACTTGAAAATGTATCGATCAAATTATGTATGTTCACTTTTTTACAGAGGCAGTTGTAATACGCACGTCGTTACAAGAAGTGAATTTCATGCAACAAATAAACTCCATCTATTTTCAATGAAAAATCTATTGACCTATCTATCTAAAATTTTGCGATGTAATTATTTAATATGGTATGTTACCTAAAAACTTCGTAAAATTAAATTAACTGGAGATATGTACACCATACCAATAAATATTCATATATATATACATATTTATTGTCGAAACAATTTGAAATATTTGAAATAAAATTATTCGAAACAAATTTTATTTGAGGTTTGTGTAATACAAACGTTTAATAAAGTATTATATATTAATAATAGATTTTAATTAGTTTTAATATTCGAAAAATTTTTTATCAAGTAGCATTACTCGTGATTCTGTAATTACAATATTCGATTAGAACGTAATGAAACTTACTAATATAAAAAGTGTTATTAAAAGAAAGAAAATTGTAGGAAAAAAATTGGTTGTATCAGTGTATATTAAGGTTGTATATTATATACAAAGGAAGAAAAAATTGAAACAGAAATTGAAAAATAATATAATATCACAACACTAAATACACAATTTAGTTATTCTAGTTAATATTTTTACATTAAAACTATGAATTATATAATGTGTTAAATTATATACTTTTAATTTTATGATTCGATTTATTACTTGAGCTCATGGCTTTAATTTTCAAAAAACTATTACTAATCGTTCATATATTTAAATAATCTATTATCGAAATCAACTAACCGATCCACCAACTAGTTATATATTTAAGTATATTGTTTATATTTCTAAGGTATGACTGATAATGAATTTAAATAAGTATTGTAAAAAAATTGTATAAAACAATTTTTTTTAACTTTAACTGAAACAAGCTACATATAAGTATATAGTTTACGAATAATATGGACATAATTTTGAATAATTTGTAATTCGTAAGTATTATTTATATGTAAAAATCTATAAAAGATTTAAAATTCCCTAACATAATCTCAGTTTTTAAATTCAATAAAGTGAAGTTCATGTGTCAAGATCATAATGTTTTACTCGTTTTAAACTGTCATTAGTTACTTTTAAAATAAATTCAATTATTTTAAAATAAAATCAATTTTTCATCGAAAAATAATTGTACGATAACTGAATTTGACTAAAAAAACCGAATGATTACGTGCGTTCTGAATTTATTTTACCTCAATTCATGTAAGACCTTAATGGTTTCGTATGACGTCTAAGATTAGTAAAATAATACGTTTTTACAAATTTTATCAAACAATTTTAGTTTATTTTTAAATTTAAATTAAATCTGTTTAAATTTAGTTTTAACAATAAATTTTGTTTTGTGTCAGATATTGTACTTTATTATGTGATAAATAAATAAATTTTAATAAATTAAAATACGCGCAAAAAATCATCAATGAATATTTCCATAAATGAGGTTTTCAAAAATATAAATAAGAGGTAATATAAATAATCAAGATCAAGTGAATACAAATGTCTGTTTAACACAATGAAGTATAGTAAATAAATGTGCGAATACAACTCGAAAATCCCTTTCATTCTTTGAAATATTTGAATTTAATTGTTATATTATTCTAAATTATTTATTATAACAGTTTCTTATTTTGTCTATACACTGTATTTATAAATTTTTAAATGTTGTAGAAAAGAAACAGAAAACACTAGTTGTAACTATGTACGTGTTCCTAAATTAAATACCGTATAATGCAAGTAAGATAAATATTTTTCAATACTGTATAGTCAAATACGAAAAACCGAGTAGAAAGTATTTTGTAAAAGAGTATTTTCAATAGATGTTGATATTTATATGAGTACACTGATGACTCTTTTATATTGTAGTTTCAATGCTTTCAAAGTAGTACGTATTGAAAAACTGACTTTTTCGAGATCTTCAATTTCTTCAAAGTATTTATTTAATCTTTCTGCAGTGTCTTAAAAATATTGTAAATATATCTATGAGTGTTTGTTCATGAATCCTAATGTGTGTGAGTATATGAGAAGTTTTAGATACAAGATATCGGTATCAATGTCTTATAAAGCTGGTAACAATAAATACGCAGCCTTGTAAGAAATGCGTGAATTTTAAATCCTCCTCGATCGCAAGATAATTGAGAAATTGCTCGATGCAGGTCTATTTTAACGGAGTCATTGATAGTAATGAAGAATTATAAATAACATCTGAGCTACGATTTGGTAGATTTCAGCGATAATAATATAATCTCTCGATTGACATTATCTGCGTATGACATTTGCTTTGTTTTTTATCTCCAATTGTTTGATAATGATGGAATTCTTCCAAGAAGTTAAAATGCTCTTTTAAGATACTCTTTTTCCTTTCTCTTCCCTTCTCACTCTCCCTCTCTCTCTCTCTCTCTCTCCCTATCATTAAAATTTTTTCGTTATTCATGAAGTCTCCCAAGCACGTGACGACGAAATCGTATCAATATTTTAAATTGCTGAGATAATAATTTCGTACACTATGAGAAATAGAGCGCGTAAATAAACTAATAAAAAATTAATAGGTGGGAGATGGTAATTTTGTTTTTTAGAAAGATTGCTAGTTGCGTAAAAAAATTTTATGAAGAAAATTTAAACTGTTTAGAAATTAATATAGATTAAAATATACAATGATATTTAACGGATAGTATCGGTGATTAATAGCATGTTCACAGTAATTTTACATAATTATTCATGATTACGTAAGATTATCAATGTTAAATAAATTTTAAAGTGAAACAAACTTAAATATAGATTAACTACTTCATATTTTATTTAGAAAGTTCATATTTGAATTTAATTTAGATTTTGTTTTGACAATTCAGATTTCGCATGCAAACTTTGTATTAAAATCATATCAACGTTTCATAATTATGCACTTAAATAAATAAGCATTAAGTTTAGTTGATCATGTAAAATTTCAGCAGTAATGTAAGTCCGAAAGCAACTCGAACTTTAACTCCATAATTAAGTATCTTTTGTAAACTGCAAAAATGACTAAGACGGAAGTGATGTGTTGATCTAATAAGTCGCGGAAAGCCGAATGCAAGCATTCGTATAATTGATATGTGGAGCTTAACCAAGATCGCGGCAAAGATCAGAGGCTCGAGTAAACATCGGCCAGATCATATTCTCGAATGCTAATTAGCCGGATAGTAAAAAATCGCCACGCTAAACAATTAAGCCTGGACCCATGCGCGATTTTCACTTTCCCTTCATTTGCCCGATGGCGAAACTTTGGCTCATAGTTTAAGTTAAACAGAGATTGCTTCCGGAGCGAGAGAGAGAGAGAGAGAGAGAGAGAGAGAGAGAGAGCGGGATCAAAAGTGTAAGCCAACGCCGGATATATAATTTACTTTTGCACAATTGGGCTTGCGTGTGTGCACGCGGCCAGTGTGGGCTTGATAAAGGTAGAGGGGAAAATGAGAAAGCGAGCAAAAGAGATCGAGAGTCGGGAGTTTATTCGTCAGAATTGATTAATGTTTTCATAACGCTGCAACTACAATTTCATGTTTACCTACTCGTCACAAGCGAGTTATACCAAATAGCCTATGTGTACGATTTACTCTTTCCCCTCCATTCACCTTTTTCTAATTCTAGTGCAACTTCGCTTGATTATTGCCTTTGAAAAAGTATTCAATTTTGTTGTTCTTTATACTTTAAATATGATCTTGCGATCTGATTTTCATAGTTCTAAATTAGTTGATATCATTGATTGATCTGTATATTTGTCATGCACAAATATTAGTAGAAAATTAAATGTGGCGAGCAACTATTAGTAACACTGTATTCGCATTGAGTATATAAAAACTTAATATAGCATTAAATTATACCATATACGCTGGTTGTATCGTAAATTATTATAGAAAGAATAATCTGCGATCGAGGAGTCATTTAAACAACGCAATTAAAAATTCAATTTAAATTTTTATCAAATATCACGTAAGTAAAGTATCAAAACTGACTTGAGTAAGTTAGTAAAATATGTGATATAAAAGATTAGTAATTAAAAAACTTTGATAAGTATACTTGACAATGTGTTATTCTTAAATTCAGAACTAGACTTTGTATGAGAGTGCAAAAAGAAGACTACGATTTAATAATTTTAAGTTCTATTGAAGTAAGTACTTTCCTATTGGCCGTGTCATTTTATGTTTGATCACATTTTTGAATTTCCAATGGCTTTATGAAGATTGTAAATTAAATCCATGCCTTTTCATTAATATTCTTACTACAAATTTAGAGTGAAATTTGTATTAATTAAAGTATACGATTAAAAGCAAATCGATGGCTATTAGTCATTAGATGTAAGTCTTGTATCGCCTTTAAAAGGCTGGCTAAACGTAAAGCCCAGCGGAGTATTAGATTTTTTGGTAATCTGGTGAACCTCTCGAAATTCAATGAAAAAGAAAATCAATTTTTCTCGGAAATGCGAGGATAAATCAGGATATCCGCAAGCAGACAGTTGACCAATGATGAAAAGCCATTGCGAATCGCATGCAATAGAGATTTGCGCTCGTCAGTGACCGATTGCATAAGTTCAGCCGGAGTTACGTAAACGGGGTTACGCGATCGGCCACGGCAGAGGCCCGAGGCCAGAGCGGGCGGAAACTTAGCTGCGCCGTACCAGGCGAAGTATTGTTTTTTGTCGCTTTTTTTTTTTGTTCCAGGTGGGGGAGGGGCGACGGGAAAGGTCATCTCGTCGGATGAACAAAGTGCGTAATTACGTTGCGTATCGATTGACGGGGGGCTGCGAGGCCGCGTAACGGCGGCGGGGGTGGAAGCGCCTCACTCCCAGCCCGGGACGCCAGGCGGAAGACGTTCCCAGCACCCCCCCCCCGACCCTCCCCTGTAATAGAATGCCAATATGATTATGTGCGCCGAGCTGCATCTGAACCGCGGACCCGGACAACAATCATCCAGCGAATAATCTAGTCGTGCAAATAATCTAGGGGATGTGGGGATATCTCGGGCGCCGTACGAGCACCAGTCGAGCGAATGGGATTTATCTTTCCGAACGGTTTAAGATTATTATAGATTTATTTATTTATTATTTTGTTTTTGGTTTTGTTTTGTTTTGTTTTTTTTTGTTTTGTTTTTTTTTGTTTTGTTTTTTTTTTTTGCTAAAGCCTCGATAAATTTACAATGTATATGTATCGATTAGGTCTGAAAGTCTCGAAAAGTGTAAAAATTCACGAAAGCTTTTAGTTTTATACGCGCTGAGTTTTAAAGCAGAAGTTTACATGTACACGTTACGGACCTCTGCTCCTACAAATTTTTCTATGCCCATACGTTAGCGGCTTTAAGTTTTATTTATAAATTTTATTCGCTTCGATAAATAGTAATTTTACATTTACTATCAGTTTAATACAAATTTTATCTTACGAGGATTTTCTTTACCTACTTCACTACACAAAATACGTACATGGCTGTTTTGTCTTTATTATTTTTAGAATCTAATCCTTGGCTCTTGATAAATTTCGATATATTTTACGAAAAGTATTAAGTCGTTAAACATTTATACGTTAAAAGGGTGATTTTTATGTATTTACATATTTAATTGAAAGTAAAAATGTTATCAGCTTATAATAATTATAATCTGCAGCATCAAGCGACAAAATATACGAGTGGATCAAATATTACCTAATTCTGTTATCGTTGAAGCGAGAACTTGCTTATAAAAGCGAATTCTCAGTATTAAAAACTGTTGGATAATATTCTCGTGCGATTCTATATAAAATAAGAATATAAATAAAATCATTTGTATAATAAAAATAATAATAATAATAATAGATACAATTTTTCAGATCGGATTCACTACGTCTTAACAAAGTGCAATAATTTTATTAAAATTTCATTTATACTGACTCAATTAATACATGCACATAGAGTTAGTAGTGCGAAATAATCGCTGATCGACGTATATTCCAACGCGTGTATTACTGGAACGATTCTTTCACTGATTGTACTTATCATGAAAATTGAGATGAATCCGGCTAGAGTGTAATATTTTAAATTTATTTAGCAATTGTTTCTGTATCATTTTGATAAATTTCGATATCTAAACATTAGGAATACAGAATTTTTACGGATTATGTATAAAAATTAAAAAAAATGTTTACATTAACCATGAGAAAATAACAAGAGGTAATTTAATTTTATAGGTGCCACAATCAATAGCTGCAGCGTAACAAAATATTAAAGGCGGTAGTTCATATTACGAATCCATTCTTTCGTTAATTTTGGCTAAAAACAACACAGAATTTAAGTAATATTCCTACAGGAGTTACAGCACAATGATATCGAGATTCTGAATTCGGAACTATTATGATTTATAAGTATATGTAACCTGCGATAAAAACGCTAATTCATATTTGAACAAAGCATGAAAATAGAAAGTCCATATCGGAAATATTTTGAACAGTAAACTGTAATGCTGAAGATAAAAGGGAAAAAATTGCTCGACGCGTGTGTGGACGTGAAAGTGTGAGTTTAGCGTATGTGTACGTCAAGTCGAGGAGCTACGGTTGCCAACCGAGAAATGGAGGGTAGAGAGAAACCATCACGTTAACCTTTGTTTCCCGCATGGTTAACCTTCGAGGTTTATCAGTGTGCAGCAGGTGGTGCGCTTTATTTATAACGGTCACCTCTCTCTCTCTCTCTCTCTCTCTCTCTCTCTCTCTCTCTCTCTCTCTCTCTATCTCTCTCTCTACCACTATATCTCTCCCACTCCTCCCTTCTCGTCTACCCCCTTTCACGCTAACCCTCTCTCTTTATCCTTCTCTTCAGCTCGCTCTCTCTTTTTCTCAAATTTAACACCACTCATTTTACAATTTCGTGCATATAGCTATTCGCATATGAGATACATGGCAAGAGAAAGGTGGTAAAGCGAACTGATAGAGGAAAAAGGATACGTAGCATTTAGAATGTTAGACCATGCACGTGCATATAAAAGAAAAGCTAATTGGAACATTTCGACGTGTCCCAAGTCGATCGTATTCTGTAAAGTTGTGGTGAAAATAAATGTTCCCTTTGCTTTTTACTTTATCGTACTATTATTATTTACTTACGTAGTGCGTTCTGCTTAGATTAATCCATATGATTGAAATAACATTGCACACTGTCTCTTTTCATTATACAATTGTGAATTATTATCTTGTGGTTTGCTATAAAAAAAAATTTTGAAATTAAAACCATTTTTACTTGTGATTCATCATTACGGTAATATGAGAAAATAAATTAGGTGTTTAAGTATTGATTTATTTTATTGTCATGCAGTTGATATAGCTGGGGTGTCCAATGATGCGGGCACAATTTGAATAAAGAAGTATATAACAGACATTCCAGCTGTAAAAGCATCCTTGTGAAAAGGGAACGTTTCGAGTTCAATTCCTAGTCGAGGAGAGCCATGAGCTTTTTCATGAGGCTTCATACTTTTTCCCTAACTTCATTTTAAACAGAATATTTAATCAGCATTAAATACTTATATTCATTTCATTTATGGTATTAAAATGAAGTAATTTAAAATTTCTTAAATTTTTATTCATTACACGCCAATTTCAAAAACCATTTGAATTTTGATATGAAGGTGATTGTTCCTTTTGAAATATTTTCATTTAAATCGCAAAAAAAAATTAAGATAAATAATACACCCGTGTAACTTACGTATTCAGTTTGCTTATAATTCATTAGGAGATGTCTCGTATCACATTTAATAAGATAATATGCTTAAATTTTAGACGTTTTAAATTCTAAAACCATAAGTTTATAATTTTTTTATTTTGCAGAACATAAATTAAAAATAATATATAGTGGTAATGGTTGTATTTCCTTTTCTCTTTTACAAACAAACTTAAAACTAATCTTAAGAAAAATCTTATAAATATCTTATTTATTAACTGTTACGGACATGTTGCGTTGTAAACGAACAGTGGACCGGACGGTATGATACAAAATTAATCCAATCGAAAATGATTGTAAATGTAAGGCTGCTTTACGTAAGGTATTTGGAAAGATACGTTTGGGTTTTAGGGATCCGGGGACGACTGGGAGAAAAGTCCATTATGAAAGCACTGCAGCCTGCGGAAACGCAAATATAGAGTCCACGGGGGACAATTTTATGAAGGTGTTCTACGCCTGCAAGTACGCGAAAGCATTTCGTGAAGAGAGCAGATATTTAAAAGTTCATGAATAAAGCAAAGAGCTTGACAAAGCGAAATACTGGATTGAGAGAAAGAACTTATATAAAAAGCAAAACAAATTTCTTAAAAAGACTGAAATTTAAAATAATGCGAAGAAAAAGGCTCGCGCAGCGACTACCAGAGGGCGAGCAACACTGAGTGTCGATGTAAATGGCCTATACTCTAAGTACAGGAGTCTGAAGAAGTAAACAAGCACGCAAATCAACAGCCACATGGCGAACACCAAAAATTCTAATGTTAAGGGTCGGCCCGTAGATAGAATGTGTGCGTGGAATTCACTGATATACCGAATAATGATTCAGCAGCTCGTAGCTCATATTGTCTCTTATATATCATAAGCGATATTTAATCGCCACATATTTTCTAAGCGATATATCAGTCTTACCAACCTATTGAAAAAAGATTGATTTGATATTTTTAAGAACTTCTTCATCGTTATATATTATCATCGTTAATAATGACTCTTGGGTTACTGGGCCAATTGTATGTCTTGTCACTCCACACTGAAGTCGTCGTATGACCAGATCCGATCTTACTCTAGATGTGGAGAATTTTTCAATGTGGGAAAACATAACTATAAATGTTCCCGCACGGCCGAGGCTTTCTAAAGCAACTCCATGGTTGTAGTTCTCATTTTTCGCACCTGTTAAATATAATGCGTCTGTGTATCAAGTTGATGTGTGATACATTCCTATGCTTCTAACTGGATATTTTGCCTATCTGCTGAAGATTCGGACAGAAAGTGGCGACTCTACTTGTCCATAGCCTCGAATGCAATGGCGGTTCTATATGTTCCTGTAGACATTCTTGAAAATCGCAGTTGAAAATCCCATCTCTAAAGCGAGCTACTCCAATGCCCAATAGTTTGGCACTGGAAAGCTGGGTTAGAAGCACTGATTTTTTTTTGCGAAAATTTTAGCGACCTTTTTTCGTGTATCCACTCATTTCGCCCTGTCCTGTGTGATGGTGTTGTTGAGCGAGAAGTTTTCGTTCTCGCAAATAGTATACTTTCGTTCTAGTCGCAACAATTATTTTAGAGCAATGCGAATTTGGTCTCCGCTCTGTAACTCTTCCGGATGGTAATCGGAGGTGAAGACCGGATTAATATCAGTTATAGCTTTTGGAAACAGATTGAATCCATCTGTTTCACATGTTGTCAGAACAAAATATGTAGAAACCTGATTCAACTTTGGTCTTAACATCTGCTTAGGTGTGACTGCTAGTCTAACTAATGCCTGATTAATGCCTGATAAATCCTGTAGGCCTATTTCCTTTCCGACTACTATACCAACTTTGATACCATCGTTTGTTTGCGAATGGGTAGCTTTCAGATTCTACATGTTCGGTATCAATGATATAAACACGTACAAGAATACGCAAAAGAGGAGCACACAATGGAGCTGTCATACAAAAAAGAAGGTAAGCCAAGGAACAAAAAGAACAAATAAAGCAGACATTGTGAAGGTCTCACAGAAAAAAACGTGCTCATAAAAAACTTAAAAAGGAGATAAACAATGTGTATTTCGGGTTTTTTTCTCGGATCGGGGATACAAAGCTTTGAAATTTCTGGACGATGTCGGCCCAGGAGTTGACAGTTTATTCGTTTCTAAATCAGTACCAATGCCTAACCACGTAAAAACTCATTCGCGGCAAAAGATTTACATACAAATTCCTCCCATCATATGGCAGTTACTCTTTCGGATCCATTCGACCTTTTTAAAGTCTAGATCGCCCAGTTCCCAAAGGGGTTAACTGCGCTTAGTAGATTACGCACTGTTCTTTGTCTTCGTCTGACTTAACGACTTCTAATGTGCGGATCTTGGTTTCTTTCTTCTTTCGCGCGAAGACTTGGCCTGGGATCCGGATTGGGTTGTCCAGGCTCATCCTCGCGATGCTTGCGTGTAAATCTGTTTTGACATCGTCGCCGATGTCTGATCTTAAGCACAGCGGATGAGGAATGTTGGATAGACCTGATGATTCGTAGTAGTTTCAGCAGTGTTGGCACTATTCCAGAAGTTGGCAGACCTCGGGCTGTTAATTCAGCGATCAATCTATCATGACCTAGTTCCTCCATCGGACCAGTAGACGCTTAGTCGTGAATGTCTAGATCATTAATTAGTACAAAATTGAATATTCCAGCGCCTGTTCGAACGCCTTGTATCGATTCTCATCGTTTTCTTTTCTTTTCAGTAATTCTTAGAGACTAACCTTAAAATTAAGTTACTATTAAATTATAACCAAGTTATCACCAAGCTTTTTTATAACTAGTTCAACGCATTATTCTAAGTTTTAGGAAAAGAAAGCTAAGTCTAATCTTTAAAAAAGTAGCCCCCTAACGCCAGGACACGAGGTTAGGAGGGCGAGTAGCGGTTGTCGACGTCAGTGGGCCGCTCCCAGAAGTCGAGGCCTGAGATCGCGGGGGTGGGCCCCAAGGGTCGTTTCGCCATGGTATAGTTTAGCCGCGGCGCGTGTAAACGTTCGGCCGGTGTCGACCGAGCTCGGACGAGTCCGACTCCCGAGCAGCATCGCTTTGCCGGTACTGAGGGTCGTGGAGCGCGTGGGGAGGGACGCGACATGTAGTCTAATAATTTTACATAGAGAAGATAAAGAGCCAAGCTCCGAATGGTTTGCGTAATTAACATTTTGAGCGAGTGTAGTATCGAATCGTTGTACTAACAATTATTGTTCTAGAAAAGTTTATAGGTAACGATTTCTGATAGTTACGTAACTCTAGGAAGATAAAGAAAGCTACAAGAGTAAATTGCATAAATATCAAGAATCCAAATACACCAATAAGGTCGCATAATTTAACAGTTCATCTCGTCTATCGACAATGTTATTGTTAGTATTAGCTTACGCTGGATCTTGAGAAAGAATCGAGTCTAACGCGGTCAGGTCGAGCGTACTGAGATATTTATTAGACGAGACAATAGGCAAGCGGAAGAAAGCAGCTCTAGACGCTGCATCTATCTACATATATACGTGGACATTGTCTTTACGGCAGTCAAAGGGACAGTTGGAGGTCGGAGTCGCAAAGATGAAATTCTTAGCTCAGCAATAGAATGCGAGTGGCTTTGCTGCGAGAATGGCGGAATTAAATTTATTCAGGCAGTGCCAATAAATCGAAAAGTACGCGCCCCCGAGAGATAAAATCCGCTGAGCGCTTGATCGTCTGCTTAGCGTCTTTCATCTTGCATTGTCGCCTTATTGTTGAATTGCGAGATAGGTGTATCGCCGAAATCGAAGATGCCTTCGGCCGGCGGCAAGGAAACTAATTTTACGAGCATTCTGAAAGATTCTGAGGATTCTTCGACAGGGCGAGTAGTAACAATGACTTATGAGATCGCTATGCTCTCGTTTCTGTATTTTTCAACGGGGGAATGCAAATTTCACAATTTTCACGACTTCTCGTTACTTCTTCTAGATTAAAGATTACCGCGGATTAGAAAGTGATAAAGCTGCTTTTTTATACGCTTATTATTCAATTAATACGGGCGCTCTCGAGAGTCTTAATTTGGAAAATGAATACGTACATTCAGTCATTAATATCCCGATTTCAGTTAAAATTATATTTTAATGCATTAATATATCTACATTTACGGAACATTTTTTTTTTTTTTTTTTTTATTATACAGTAATATGTTCTACTTTGTGTTATGCTTGGAAATTACATTGTAACGTGCTCATACCGAATATTACTCCTATTACTTATGATTCTGCCTAGACCCTTGCTTTCTTAAAAATTTAACCCGACCGAATCACTAGCGAGTATAAATAATGATCTGCAAATAATAATAAAATTGCTTAAATAAAAGCCTTTTTCATCGGAATATCGAGATGGAAATTAATTACAGGATCGTCTTTACGCAGCCAATACTCAATGATTGAGGACCCCTGCTCTTGTTACATTAACCCTTTCATAACTCTTCTTATCCAACCCCCCTAACTTGTATATCTTGCACGTCTCGCTAATATGCGCCTGCGGATGTTATGCTTAAGCTCTCCTCGATGTGATGAGCGCTTCGCAGGTATACTTGAAACTACAATACATAAACATTTTCTTCTCTCATGCGTGTGTGCACACATATTTATATATGTGAGTGTGCATATGTATACATAATTGCGCCCGCGTGTATGTATTTATTTATCATTCGTTTTTCGACAACGAATGGTTCTTATATATTTTTAGAATAATTATTGTATTTCCACTTTTTCGCTTTGAGTTTTAATTTCGAAGTCATAATATTTTCGTTTCAAAATTTATTCGACCGTTAAATATTACACGGTTGCGCAACATTTTATGCCGTTAGGAGAAAATTTTGGAAAATGCAAAATTTTTCCAAATTAATCAAGCCTATCAGTGATGCGCTTTGGACTACCTTTCATGGTTACATTTCCTTTGAACGTATTTTATAGCATTAGGCAAATGCAGTTACCGTTAAAAAACTGTCATTAGATAATGAGATAAAATTATTGGAATACAATTGTTTTGAAGATACATGAATATAAAAATACGTAGAGGCGATACAAAGACTTCAGGCGTTTTTAGCATTGACTACCTAGTTTTAAATTGAATTACTGTAAGTATTTTGTCAAATATAATTTAAATACGGCAAATTATGCGTGTATACGTATAAAATGAGTAATTTCTCTTTATCGTGGTATTTTAATTTCGTTAGACTTTTTAGAAAACGAAGTTTCACTAAGCAACTTAATTACCGCCCTTGTTAAAATATGTAATATTTTAGTCTTTGTTATATCTTTGTTATATTATTATTTGCCTGAAGCTAAGATTAAAAAAGTACGAGGATAAACGGAAACTATATCAACAGTAGATTACAAAAATTAATTAGATATTTTGAACTGAGTCTTTTAGCCTCATGCATTCATCCCTTCTTAATTACTTGTATACAATAACAAGTTTCTTACTAAAAAGTTTCTTTGAGACTAAGAATATGATTAAAAATTCATTTTAAGTTACTTTAAACAATTTTTTAAAAATTTTTTATGTGATGGAAATTAATATTAAAGTCAAAGGTCTTGGAGAAACAAAGGATAACATACTCTTAATTACGATGTATGAATAAATTTATGTAAATTTAATCTAATATAAAAATGGCAATATAAAAATTAAGTACTTCCATCGGAGGACGAGTGGATCGAAAAGATCAGTTTATTAAGGATTTATGGCGGCGATATGGATAATAAGTAAAACGAGCACTGATTATAGTTGCATAATAGAGCGCCAAATAAAAAGATGGGAGCAAATTATTTACGGATTTAAAGCCCGTAAGGATGATGTAATTTTTTTCAAGCGGATACGCGACGGCGTGGCCTTGAGTATATAAACCAGTACATGGGCTGTGTGACTTATGCCAGAATGAAATAACAGACGGAACTGACCAACGGGGTACGCGTATTCTATTCATGTGAAAAAAATCATTGCTAATTACGTATTTTTGTACCGGCCGTATATCTCTCTTTGTACTTTCCTCCCTCGCTCTTGATGCTTCTGCCACCAAAGCAACCACTACCAATGCACCTGGCTCAGCCTCCGGCTGTCCACGAATTCTGACCCTGAGGATTTACTCTTTTTTCATCTTCTGTCGTATTTTTCATCTTCTATGTCTCCCCTTTACCGGTTCCCGTTTTTCATAATGAGTCACACAAGTGATTAAGGTCAGCTTTATTAATTTTGTTATTATAACACTGCTAGAGAGGATTTTACAGTACGTACGTATCGTTTCGTTGCTGTCGCAATTCGTGTGTGTATCTTTATAATAAGGTGATTAGGATTAGTGCCTTAGATATGGCTTTATTAAGATTTAAAAATTATTAATACAATGCAATAACTTCCAAGATACAATGGAAACATTTTTCCGTGTCACATGAAAGTACATTTTTTTAAATGGACATTATAATAACTTACGATGCATAAACTGCTTGGAATTACTTTTCTAGAATTTTTAATTAATTAGTTTGAAATCTCTTTTTTACATTATATTTAGTATTATACGTGTATATATTTTTTCTTATAAATTGAGGTAAAAAATCTTAATACAATGTAATCTGAAGAAAATATTTCGTAGACGCTGTTACTCAAAATGTGACAGCTACGTTATAGAATTTAAATAAGGGTGCATTATAGAGAAACTGATTTATACTTGGCCAAAATAAGAAAATAATTCACCTGAAAAAGCAGTATAAGTATAAAATTATGTTACGTGTAAATTAATTGAGATTAAAAATAAAATACTTTTTAAAAAAAAAAGTGCATAAAAATTTTTATCTAATTTTTATCAAATCTAATTTTGTATATGATTGTTCGGAAAAAGTACATAGTTGTAAAATTGTAATTTATTCTTTTTTTAATACAGGTACTTATAACGGCAGTTATATTGAACAATTTTCGAGAAATTGGAATTTATTTAAACGTTCTTGCGCAAAATAGTCGTCAAAATTTATAATGTAAAAAGCATTAAAAATTTATTTTAGCTTTTGGAAAAAATTTAAAATCAAAACCACAAAACAGATAAATGTACTGTACCAGCCGACTTGAGCATTTGTTTCTATTAAAAAATGCAATACAATGTTAATGTAAATATGTCAATATAATCATGTGTTTGATCAGAAAGAGATAATATTCCACGTCAGGTAAGCTAATACGTTTCGTTTTTATTCTTAATGAAACATTCCCCCTTCTCCTGTTCCCTTCTAACGCGACGGCGATGACTCCTTATTTTTGGAATTCTAGGCTCGATACAGAAGCGAAGTCTCCCTTATCGAAATCGCTTTCGAAATTTCCAATATATCTCTGTTTTTTGTCCTTGATAATTCAATTGCTACGGTAATCGCAGTTTTTAGCGGGGAAATCTGGAATTCTGAGTGTCTCGTGTACATTTGCGGACGTACGGGTGGGACTCGTGTATTCCGGACAGGGGGGAATCCGCCTACCTGATTAACTTTGGGGGATAGCTCGAGGTCGGGTCAGGGTTGGAAAAGGTAGGGTGTGTGATCCCTGATATATGGAGTGGGAGAAATAAACGAAAAAAAATACGGGCTTTTTTATGCTAGAAAATTGAAATTCCTATTTTTATTTCCTAATATTCTACAATTATAACAGACAGAAACTAAAAACTAAAGAGGGATTTTTCATTAAATTAAGTATCTAATTAGCAATGTTTTTTAAGAACATAACTTGTGATTCTGATGATTTTTAACTGATCTTCTAGGATTTTAAAATAAATTCGTGACCGGATCCTTAACTTTACATATCAATGACATTTTTTTAATCCTTATAGCAAAAAATACTACTAATTAAGCTTCTTGCACGTATTACGTATATAAATTTGATGTCCCCACAGCGTCACGATTCGGTGAATCCTGTCGGGCATGATGTTACCCTTAATAATAAGCAACCCCCTGAAAAATCGGTTACAATTATTTCAATTCGAGGAATTACTTCCGATTGATGGTTTTCCTCAAGGTATCAGCAGGCAAGGTATCGAAGGTAGGCTTCTCGGGGGATGGCTGATGGTGGGGGGGGGCAGTTCCTCGGGACACGTTCTTCTCGAGGATGCCGTCATCTTCACCAGAATCCATAGAAGCTCTCACGGCGTCCTTTTTTTCGGAGGCCTTTCTGCTCAAGCTGAGGCTTCATTCGGTCTGCCACAGTACCTCCTGATGCTTGAGGACACGACAGGTTGTCTTCTCACCGGCGGTGTATAGGTCACACCTACACGGAACATCGGTATTGGTGTCTTGCTTTCGCAAAATCAAGGAGATGGGCCGCGAATTATCGCTAACGTTAGTCGACGTCTTAACAAAGCCAAAAAGTATTAAACGACAACCGAAAAGGAATACCTCGAAATAAAATAGGGAATCCGGCAGCTGCATGATTATCTAGAGGGATATAATTTTATTGTGGCAACCGAACGGCAAGCGCTAAACTGGAAACTGGAACGTTTTAGCCGATGCTCTTATTCTGACTCACGAATATAATCACAATAGTTAAGATCAAAACAGATTGGTAGAATGACACATCAGAGGAGGTACGTAAATATCCGAGAAACGTTTCCGAGTACTATATTAACGAGGGACGCCTCAATCGTGGTGATTTGCACACCTTGAATTTCAAGGACAGCTACCCCAGCGTTACCTGAAAACTCTGCATCCTAGAAAGCGAGCACCCGCAAATTCTTTCCCGAAAATCACGACTCCCCATGGTATGGCCACCTCGGAATAGGTAAAGCAAAAATTAGGCCTCTGGAACATTATATCTGGCAACGAGTTTTCCGCGACGCGTTCCGGTACGCTCGCGAATGCCATCAGTGTCAAATTGATGAAGCGTAGCAGTAGGCACCGGCAGGAAATATAAGCTTGGAAGGCAGGAATATAGGCTTGCGTCCTCAACTGAAGAACCATGGAATATGGTCTCGATGGACCTCGTAGGTCCCCAGTCGACCCCTCACTCGCAAAACTTCTGGCTGTCAGTATTGTAGACTAAATGCAAAAAATGGATCGAGATAGCCGTACTGCGGAGAGCAACGAGTAAAATTTTAAAATCCCACTGTGTTACGGCTACCAGGAACAGCAATATCGGATAACAGGAAGCAATTCGTGAGCAAACAATTTTACCGATTTTCTGCAACACTGTGGTATTACGCAACAACAGACACCGCCGTATACTCAACAGTGTAATCTAGTCGAACGTACCAACCGAGCCATTAGAACAATAATTACAATGTATATGGGAAAAGATCGTAGAACGAGGAATATGTACCATCCCTAGCTATTTTTGTCTGTGATACCGCGCAATCGTCCCTTTCAGGGGTTTCTCCGGTATTTCTGAACTCCGGGAGAGAATTGATAGTTCCAGGTTTTATCCACCAGAAAATAGGTCCCGACGACTTCCGAATATCCCGTTCCTTCTGTTGCTTGGACCAACTGAAGAATCGGCAGAATTGCAAAGGTCAATATAGCCAGAAGTTATTATTATTATTATTACACGAGTGGGCCATTCGATGACCATTCAAGGCCCCCAGGCGCATGGGTTCTCCCCTTGGCGTCCCTCGCTTTACGCATTAACTACCACACCTAACTAAGTTCAAGAATCTGGATGAAGCGTTTAGGGAGCACCTCTTCCGGTTCCAGGGTTGGGACCCCAAAGAGGCGCCTCCTTTCTCTAGATAATGCCGGGCAGCTGCACAACAGGTATCTGGGAGTTTCCCCATACCTCACAGTAATATCTGCAGAATGGGTCTGTCTCCAATCCGATCCTTAATTTGTGCGCTTTGAGACTGCCATGACCGGTGAGAATCCCTACCAGCCTTTTTGCTTTGCTCCTGCTGAGTCTCAGGATGACCCTTGCCCAGCCTGGAGCATTTAATGCAGTCACAAAGCCTTTGGGGTGGACGCTCGTAACTGCTTCCTCCCAGGCCTGGCCCGCTTCATCCATTGTCACACCTCTTCCTTGATGCGACTCTGGCATAGGCCGACCGCCGGCTCTGGCCCCATAAAACTGCACTTGGCAGCTTGTTTTGCCAGGGTGTCCGCCATGGAGTTCCCCTTGACGCCACTGTGGGTAGGGACCCACATCAGACCCACCCTAGCTTTGGTTGCAAGTCTGTTTAGTGTTTGGTAACAGTCCCAGACCAACCTCGATTTTGTTACGTAATTATTCAGCGCCATCAAGGCGCTTTTGTTATCCGAAACCAGAGGTTACCAACAGCAAATTCGGCGTTATGATTTCAGTCATCACCCGTGGCAGTCTCAACTGCAATCCGCAATACAACCCAAAAATCATTTCTTATAATCATATCAGATAAAAGCCAAAACTTAAATACGAGTTAACTCTACAGTATGTGGACTGCTGTACCAAAGTTAAAATACGGTAATAGTGTATCGTAGTAAAATTAGTCTCCCCAGCTTTGAGTTGAATGAAGTAGGGTTTGGGGGGAGGGGGGAACGACGCAAGATTCATTAGCGGTGCATAAGCGAATCTCTGATGCCGAAGAGAACATTTTTAAGCGAATCATCGAATATAGTAACGATTAAGCTCCCCGAAAATTACAATCGAAAGGAGTAGACCCTGTCCGCAAATTGGAACGAGATCAAGCTCCAAGAGCGTGCGACATTCAGGAGATCCTCTAGTCGAGGAGAACTCGGTCGAATTTCCGAGTCAGGGTGGATATGCCGTTGTATGGGCGTCAGCTTAATGCGCTGGTCAACACCGACCGACCCATGAGAACCATCTGGCCAGCATTTCATCCCTTCTTTACAGAACTAGGGTGCGAAGTACAAGACGAATCTGCCATCCTTCGGATGGGTTAGCAGCACCCCAGGCAGTATCGGACCGAGGCGACCCTACGGGTCGAAGGTCGTCGGATACCCAAGATAATAATTATAGGCCCGGACCAGGAAATCATCGTCACAGAAGGTCATCACAAAATACGTCATGATAAATTTCTTAATATTCCGACACATCCCGGGCGGAGCTGAGCTTGGAGGGCGAAGAGGTGGGAAATTTCAGATCCCGTCCTCTCGAAAATAATTTTGATTTGAACTTAGGTTTAAATATGGGAACAAGATGGGTCAAGAGTCGTGGCAGGAGAGCAAAAGAGCTCACGTATTTACCGGCGGTTCCTTGCCTTTACGGCCAGGCATGTGATATTTCAATTCCGGGGGGAGGAGACGTCGCTGTATTGTACATCGCGAAGCAGGATGTATAACCGAAGAACATATCTCCTCTTCACTGTATAATGGCATTAGAAAATCCATACCTCAACGCTGAGTATCGAGACCGTGCGAGTCCGGATTATAATTCCGCTATCTCTTCTACACAAGCCTGCTTATTCGCTTCTCTTCAGTACCTGATAGCCATGTGCTTAGCGCGTGCTGCCGAGGAGCCTGGCATCGAGCCGAAGTCGCGCGCTATGTTACACGAGACGATGTAAAGGAATCGGTGTGCCCTTGTTCTTAGTGTGGCTGTAATTGAAGACTCTTTACTTCGCGTCATGGTGATAGCATTGAGCTATCTTTTCTCGATATTCAAGCACCTCGTCGAAGCCCCGATCGGCAATTGATTTCGCGCTCGGAGATATGCGTTAAGTGGGGCTCTCGGGATTAAGTTGCTAGTTGACAACATCTCGATTCCTGATATTTATACCAGCGAGGTAACAAATAGGGCGATCGCGTCAAAACAAATTGCGGTCTTCCGTATTTGGGGCAATAAAACGCATTTCTGCCAGTTCGATCTCAAAGTACACGGATTCATTTTTGATTATACTCGAGCAGCTCGAGTGGACGAAGCTTGCCCGCATGCATTTGAAAATTGAGCACGTAGAGTCCACAGATCTGGAGGTGTTGGCCATGCCCGAGCTCGTGGGCGAGAAACAGAATGCGATTGAGAGAGCGCTCCGCTATTTACCCTTGATGAAGTGGTTTGCTCTTTCATTAAGCTGATAAAATCCACAATGGAATTGGAGAGTCTTAGCTGGCGTCACTTCTCCGAGCTCACCGCGGCTGCGCGGCTTACGGCCCAAGTATAAGACGACGATGCAATAGCAGCCGCCACCTCGGGCATCAAATACGAACTAATCGCTATGACTCGACAGTTCGCCGTTATTGGGCAGGCGAGAGATTGGGAGAGATGCGGCCTTTGCCATCTAGCGATTAGTCGTGGTAATAAAGGTAGGCTAAGATGAAACGCGAGTTTAGATTTAATCTCGAACAGCAAGCTTAATTATTATTTTCTAATTGATCTTTCAATGCAGCGATCATAAGCATGGTCTTGACAATGAGCGCATGATTGATGTATTGATTGCTCGTATAATCAATAATTTATATATTTGGCATTTTATATTGGATTTGTCTTTTTGAGATGTGTTGATATGTTTCTTAATAATAATGCGCGTAATGATCAATATTGTTAATTTTTTTATTGATACAAATGATCCGTAAATTCAAGATCCATTTTAAGCACGAATGATAATGTAAAAAATTCAATTTACAAGGACTAGGTATATGAGGTAAGGAGAGTAGAGGCAAGAACTGAGAAAGAGAGAGATGGAGAGGGAGAAAGAGAGAGAGAGAGGGAGTCTTTCCGCTTGCCGTCGACGACAAACTCTTGATGATATGCCAAGAATGCAAGGACTGCCCCGGTCATGCTCATGGTAGGTTGATTAACTCGAGGAACCTCACAGTATACTTATTTAACAATACGTGGATCCAAGAGTGGACTCGTGGTGGTGGATCAAGAAATCTCTCCGGCTCCTTCTTTCTGTCCCTTAGACTTTCCCTGTGGAGTGAATTTTAGTCTTCTCCTTCTTTTGTCAAGTCCATCATTTGCCCGGGGGGGGGGCGGATAGACAAGTGCGCGATTCTTTATGAGATACGAGAGTTGGACTGTAAGTACCATAAGCTCTTGGTTTCTCGACCTCGGAAAAGAGCATCGAGCATTCTCAAAGAAATTACTGCATTTACGAGGTCGTATCCTTTTATTCTCTCTCCCTCTCTATTTCTATCTCTCTCTCTCTTTCTAATACTACTACTACTACTACTACTACTACTACTACTACTCTTTTTCATGTTACCAGTAATACTGAAATAGGAGTCTATATTTTCTTTACCGATATCATATTTTTATAAATTTCACATTAAAAATTGACAATTTTTAATATTTAAATCTTGCAGTGACTATGTAATGATTTTTTTTCATCAATATCAGTATAATACAACAAAATTGTGTAATACGAACTAATAAATCTTTTTTGTTTTAAATTATTCAAATTTAGAAACACAAAAAGAAATGATACGGAGTTTTATAAAAATTCTCATAATTTTAGCCTATTAAATTCTATCTAAGTAGAAAGCCTATTATATTTTAATATATAATTATCCGTAAATTTTATATGTTCAATTATCCATTACATTACTTAAGCAATAATGCATACGTCAAAATTAATGATTTCAAAACCATTAGTACATAATTTAAAAATAAATTGCATAAAAAATATATACCGTTTATAAATAAAATCGTGCGCAATAGATTATAAACGGATGAGTACTGTCGCTTAAAGCATACGTTAAATATATAATAAATTGTCTAGAAAGTAAGTTACAAGTATTTATTGCCGCTTTCATGAATAGTCTATTATGCTGTAAGAATTAAGCCGTAAACTTCAAAAAAAGTTATGTGGTTAAAAAAATTCTATGATTAAAAAAGTTTGAATTGAAGTAACCCATATTTTTATTTAAAAAAAAATTAGTACAAATTGATTGTGCCCTTTAAACCATTAAATAATTGCTTTAAATTTTGAAGAGAAGAGAAAAAGTTTAGCATTAGAAAATGAAATCATTTATTTATTAAAAAAAGTAAAACACTATATATTTGCATTATTTCAATTTAAGATACATAATTTCTGCAAGATCATTAAATCGAATATTATTGAACATTATTTCTTTGAGGACATAATTTATTTTAACGCATATTGAAGTATATATAAAATACATCATTCATTATTATAATCATTCTATATTATAAACAATCTATTTAGAGAAGAATTTAAATGTTTTTTTTGGACAACCTAACTTAAAAAAAATACGTCTTTGATAATATTCGATAATAATTAATTAAAATCTTGTGTCGTCGTTAAAATGGATAATTCAAATCAATACATATGGCGTACGCTGACGATAAAATATGAAAATTTTCTTCAGCTAATGCAACTCACTGGATAAATACATATTTATGGCTATAAATTGGAAGCATTTATTGTCGGTAAGTAATTTTAAAATCACAATTATACCATTTATACGCAGTATTAATATTCCTGCGAATGCCGATAAAATACATACTGCGTATGCCCCGTCGAAACTAGCGCTTAAAAATTAACAAAGCGTAACTAGCGAAGAAAAGAAAAAAAGGCAAAAATTGAATAGTTAGCCCGTCTCTATAACTATCGAGTTTAAAAATTGTTCAAGCTCTTCCGAGCAGTTGAAAAGTTGAAGTAGTTTGCAATTTAATTCGAAGTTGCCGTATCCTCTGCATTCGGTGCAATGTATGAAAACAAAAAAAAATACGGGGCGTTTAAGAAAGGCTGTGATTTTTTTGCCAAGAACTGCAGGGCGTCACTCGCAGTGGCCAATGATTATTAGTCCTCCGTAGCAGCGAGCAGCGATAGTTAACGATGTTTCGGAAAAGCGCTGCGCACTACGCCGAGGCAACTGGCGATCGAGCGGGGGCCGCATCTGACACCGCGAAATGCTTAGCCTGGCGGGAGCCAGGCTTGAATAAGAAATCCTTTCAGTCATCGCATCGATTATCGCGCGCTTCTTTGTGCTCTCCTTGCGAGGTGAAAACAAAGACGCAGAACGTCGGGGCGCGACGGGGGGCGGGCGGGCGTGGGCGGAGGGCGAGGTAATCGAATTTCGATACTCGGCCGGGCGCCCGACTGAGCTACGACAATGACTCGCTTACCGAGAAATTTGCCTGAATACAAAGTATACATTGACTTAAGCGTTAAAGGCCGATCCACCTGATAGCGGGCTTACTTTCGAGTGGTCGGCACACATCGTGGGAGCCACCACTCGTACTTCAAATTCGGAGCTCCTGTTTTTCTATTGCGCTCTTCGGGCAACTGTGTTATATGTTTACTTGTGTACACACGTACATGCAGGCACAGACACACACACACACACAGAGCACTACACGTACCTTGCTTCCTTATATTTCTCTAACTTTTTATTACACCCCTGCTGAGTAATGATACAAGAGCGGTTATCCTCGTTCGAGTGATAATATTTGTCTTATTGTTTTAAGGAAAGGAAATTGAGGTTCCCGTTCGTTAATTTAACTCCTGATACGCAAGATCAAATTGGTCATTGAAAAGGGAAAATTACATTGTTGAGCGAAATAAAAATGACAAATGCGAGGTTATAAAGTCGATCGGTAGAGCCATATTTCTTTTCTTCCTAATAAGTTGAATCTTCATATATATATATATATATCTTCAATTCTCTCTGCAAGTAAATCCTTAAATTTTTCTCCACCCTAGAATTAACTGTATGCTTGAAGTTAATAAGTATTTTTTGCTATATAATTAAATAAATCATTTTAATAATCTTTGATTTTAATCGAACAGTGTTCGTAAGATTTTTCAGAATTCAGCAAGAACTAAACATTTCTAGTATCATATGTACACGAGGACAGAAAGTAAGTTAAACTTTAATCGCAAATCAGTAGGTATTGGTGTAATAATGGTAACGAATTCGAGACAAGACCATAAAGTAGTCGATGTAACTAATATTACCACGCGCATTAATTTTTAATATTCATAATGTATATTATTACTGTCAATAATGAGTGGTTAAAAAGTACGTTGCTAAGTTACCTAAACCGAAATACACTTGGTTTTTTCATTATTGACAGGATACGCGCCGTTCCACTTAGTTGGATAGAACTTAGATTGAAATAAGTTTATTTTATATTTAACATTTATTTTTTTATTCAACCCATAATAAAAATAAGACAAGGGATTTAAATGCATTGCACCCAATGATTTAATGCGCATTACAAGTAGCACGAGCATCTTGATTGCAGAAGATTATTTTTAATGCTCGAGCGCAGGATCTAATTTTCATAATACTTCCACATACTTATCACTTCAAGTACATCGATTTTTCGAAATTTAAGATATGGTTATTTTTTAAAATGTTTATTCGACGGTAGGTCTAAACAATGGGGTCAAATTGCAACAATTTCAATTCACTTGATCTTAACTGTGTGTTTGAAGTGCTTGTATGTTCGACTCTTTGGAATCAATCATTCCGTTTATCACCTTTATTTTTGAAAATTCATACTGACCGTCAGCAGTGCGAGTACGCTACCATCGAAAAATCCAATCTCTTCCTTTCCAATATGCGATGTTAGATTTTTGCTCTAGTTTTTACACGTGTGTTTTTCTACCTATGACGTATTCGAATGCACGATTTTTGTACCTGAGATAACAGTTACATCAGTACTTTTAATTTACTTTTAGATTTATTTTCGGATTTTTTCCCCGCCAAAACAATTGTAAATATTGAGAACACGCCTAACCGACAAATATCAAAGCTTATTTTTTTTGGTACTGATCCAACAGCTTGATATTTGCGAGAGTTCGAATATATTTAAATTTCCATTATGAATTCAGCATGTAATCAGTGGTGCCCATTGAAAAAGAAAAGAAGAAAAGAAAAAGGTGAGCTGGAAATATTTACTTGTTTGACGATGCACATCGGCCTAGTACAAATATAAATTAGAAATATTGTGTTGTAAGTCTCCTAGTAAGTATTAAATTATCCATATATGTTTTATTTTAATAAATTGTATTTATTATTACTGGATTTACTACTGTGTTTATTCAGAATTAAAGTTAAGTATAAATATTTAATATCTATTACGAATAGGGTAAAGCGTTAAAATGTAATTTTTAAAAGTTCAGAAGAAAAATGACTACGAATTATTTAAAAATCACATTTTTTTTTTTCAAAAATTTCAAGACAATGGACTTAACTAACAGTGTCAAATTTATTAATAGGTTATCTAATATCTTTTAAAGCTGCTTTGGCATTTATAACTTTTCCATGGACATTTTTACGCGAAAAATAGAAGTACATAGTATTTTTGAGTTTCTATTTCATTTCTACATTTAATGATCTCTATGCATTGTGTATGATATGCCGTCTAAGTATTTACTGCATTGTAGCATTTACGCACGCCTCAAATTCGTGGGCTTTTACTAGGGCACATGCTGTCTAGGTTAAAAGCTGTTTATTAAATAAAATGCACGACAAAATTGAAAAATAGCAAAATAAAACAAAAATGTAAATATTTTTACCCATTATTAAAAAAAAGCCCGTGTAATATAACTTCAGATATTTATTTAAATTTGTATTCATTGTGAGTTAATTTTTAATATATACTTTAAAAAAAAATACTAAATGTAGTTTTTTTGACTCCTGCCTTTAAGTAAAATATGAAATTTTTATTAACAAATAATATTTTTCTTTATACCTTAAGTATTACTCGTATGTGCATTAAAATAATTTGTAGATATTCATAATTAGAAAAACATTGTAAATGCGTAGAATCAACTATAGATTGTAAATATTAGAATATGATTAAAATATTCTTTTTAAATTAAGGGTTGCTATTTTCATCTTGGAAATTGCTGTCTACGCTAACACCGGCGATGTATATATGCATGTACAAGTACGATACAATTTTATAATCTAAACATTTTCATTACGAAAAGTGGTACAGAAATTAATAAGAACTATAACCGCCGGTACTAAATGCGTTCGTAAATATAAATTTCAATTTCACATACATTTAGCATCACTATTTAAGTGATTCAGTATTCAATGATTTCAGTAAGCAAATTTTGGGTGATAATAACTTTTTGCGTACATTTTAATCGATTTAAAGTATTTGTATATTTCTCCATAAAGTATATTAAAAAGAAAAAAGCTATTGTAAAAGAGAATGTTCCAATTCTTCAAATGCCTGCTCGAGGATTATCATCTATCCGATCCAGCTGCCATCTATCTGATTATCAATAATAAGGCTTCAGTATTCAGAAGGAGTGCGAGGGTCAATTGGCTATTATCCAGGCCCTCCTGCAGTTACTTTATAAATAAATGTACGTCTCATCTGGATTGCAGGCTGCTAAAATATGTATGAGCATTGTCTTAGACCTGAGACGGTAAGGGAGTAAGGTCGCCGTTTTGTGCGGCGATATATTTGTGCGAGTAAAACAGAAGTGAATCCTTCGGCGCCAAAATTACTCGTACAGGTATTGTCATGAAAGTCGAGTAGCTTATCAGCAAACTCGGTTCTTCCGTCGGAATACCGCAGCCCCGCAGAATATCTGGCGGACTGAGGCTGCAGTGCGAGCACGGGCTCGGGAGCAGGGCCGGGATCGCGGCGCAGGAGGGGGCGGGGGTGCAGCAGAAGAGTCGCTTTGCATTCGAAGTTGTGGCGTGCGCGTGGCATCAAAGAAATTGAGAAAAGTGTGTCTCGAGGTGAGCGCGGAAGTTGGCGGGTCGAGACGAAAGTTGATAAAGCTACAACAGCAGCGATATTCGCGCCAACGGAACATTCGACTCAATCGCTGTTTCCGTTTTACCGCGTTACATAAAAGGGAGTATATGCTTGCTTTTAATGCTTCTTTCTTATGATGATTCATGCAAATTTGATGAATTCTTAATTTGCCTCATCTTTCTTATGTTAATATACGTTTTTAATTCTGATTTTAGTCGCCTCCTTTCTACAAAATTTACTTAAGTATAATATATATTTTTATATAATAGTTTTAAAATAAAATAATCAATTTGGGATTTTTTTTTATCTTTAAAAGGGTAATGCAGTTTTATTAAGAAGTTATATTTTTATTTTAAACATTTTTGTTCTTAATAAACTTCATGCTGATAAAATATACCGAGAGCTATCAATTATTCCTATTCGAGTAAATACAAAAGTAAATAAATTGAATTATATTACAGCAGTATGGCAAATAATGTAGAAATTTTATATGAATATATGAATTTGAAAAGCGACCGGCTCATAGTAATCCTTGAAGTTTTGGAAGATATAAGACAAAGAAAAATTATTCGAAAAATTGTACCGAGATTCCGTTTTTTATTTGTTATATCTATTATGGCTCTGTAATACAAAATTCCATTAACATAATTCTTCAAAATGTGATGAATGTAGCTCCTTAATTTTCTTGAAATTTTTGAGAATAATTATATAGGATTTCCATATTTTTGCAAAGAAATAGAAAATATGTAATGAATGTACGATATGCTTTAGAAATTCAGTTAATGTATTTGTTTTGCTCGCTACAAAACAGAATATGCGTCTCGAATTAATTTACTGTAAGTAGCCAGGATTAAAATATAATACGAAATTAAGTATAAAATAGTAAAGAGAAATAGAATAAGAAAATGAGGAAAGTAAGCGATAACAATTATGAGTATCTAAAGTCGAAAATATTGGTATTTACAATTAAGTTAACTTGAAATTAATAGTAAAACGAGATTTGGCGAATTTGCGGAATTTTGACTAAAACACTGCATTTGCGCAATTTGTATATGTGCTCAGGGTTTCAAGAACGGTTGCGGCTATACAACCTCATTCCTCGTGCAAATATGAAACATGTCTAGTGAATTGCTCCAACATTTTAGATTAGCTTAAATTTATTTATTTTTATCGGGCGGCAGGGTCGGCAAACAAGAAAAGAGTTTTCTATGTTTAATAACCTAAAATAACATTGTTTCGGCAAAGCGTGGAAGTAGATGAAGGAGCCGTAAAAAGTTTATTGGTTTACTAGTCCATCGCGCATTTGTGACATTCTGCGCTTCGAGTAGAACAAGTCGAGTGGGCAGAGTCTGTTTTATCCGCACAAGAGCGGCTGCCGCTTTGCTTTCCATTGACGCTTCAATGTAGATACACGAGATCGGATGCCATGCGGTTCACTTGTCCGGAGGACCAAGACGAAACGAAGTGGATGGGACAGGACGGAGAAGAGGCTTCGCCGTGGTCTGAGCACACGCCGTTGGCCTCCTCGATGCTCCGCGTCGGCCGTGACTCTGCTTTTATAGCTCTCTCTCTCTCTCTCTCTCTCTCTCTCTCTCTCTCACCGTCTCTCTATTTGTTTTATACGTTTACACGCTCCCCGCAAATAGACCGGAAAGTATTGTTTTCTGATTGGTACGTAACGCCTCCAGTTATACGCGGCTAATGTTTGCCAGTACTTTTATTCGGCGAATATGCGCGAGGCAAAGTTGAAAGGAGTGCACCAACGCCATTAGGCAATCAGCTTGCCTTACTTACAGCTCGACGATTACTATTTATTAGTTATAAATATAGATTGTAATACTTCGAATTGAACTAATAGGATTTATTTGTTACTTCGAAACCACTAGTGGAAGCATACATATATGTACGAAGTAATGTTATAATTTGACTTCTCTAGAGGAGCTTTCGAAACTTGAGTTAACATGTGCGACGTGTTCTTGTATAGCTCCATTGATTCCTTAATATTGGAAATTCGTTTTCCTGTTTGCTTATGTCTTCAGAATCGTCTATAAAGTCGAGGAAATCTCCGATATTAATCATAAAATTTTTGGAGATAATCGTTGCGTACTCTAGTTTGTCGCAAAAAATCATATTTCAAATTCCCCTTAAAAATAAGATACAATAACACATTTGTCCTTGCGTAAAATAAATATGGATGGAATTCGTCAATCCTACGCCGACAGATCCAATAAATATTATCATTATCCTATTCGAGTTAAAATATTTTGCCAGACTTTTTATCCTCCTTATTTTTATATCGCTCTCTGAACTTTCCTACATATTTATTCCTTTGCCATTTCTCCAGCTTTAATTTTTCGTTTAATAATCGATGAAGATTTGCGGCAAGACGGGAGCCTTCGTTTTTTCAATGAAATTAACAATCCACTTTATGTTGTTACGTAAATGTCACTTTGCAAAATCAATCGGATCCTCTTATCCTTTATTAGCCCACAAAGGGTTCACATTCAAGGATTACGATTCCTTGATGGAGCTTTTCTGTACTGTTTTCTTTACCTTTCGAAACCCATCTACTTTTCTCTAAATCACGACTTCGGCTTTCCCTGTAACTGAGATGTTGTTCCAGCTCTATGCTACCTCGTATACATTAAATGCAAAGTTTTGGAGTACAAAATATGATTCAATAATACGCCAGCTAGTTTTTATTTTATTTTAAATAATTAATGTTTCGATAACTACAATTGCATTTGATATTTTATATTCTAGGCTAATATATAATTACACTGGCAAATTCGTGAAAATATGATTACTTCTATCTAGATATATCTTTTACTCTAGTGAGTAATATCCAGGATTTCAGAATAATTAAATTTTACGTACCGAATAAACGCTTTTCTCTAAAATACTGTTTGTACTTGATCGTTAAACAATTAAAGAAAAAAAACTAGTTTAAATTATATTTAAAGCGTAGAATAATAATTTTAAATATATTCATTTCACTTTTACCAAAAAAATCTTAGTAAAAATATAAGAATTTACATTTTCTGAAAGCGGTTTCAATAAATTAATCGTTAAAGTATTAGAAGGCAGAGTGATAAATATTTTAAAAGTGCACGCGAATAAAAAAAAAGCTCAAATGATTTAAAACATGTCTCAATTAGCTTATGAAATATTCCGAGGTGAAATAGCAGTGGTTGCATGAACATTTTCAAGGGATAATACGAAATAATTAGCAAATTAAGCCTCCAGGCGTTGAAGGGATCAAAGACAAGCACGCAAAAAGCTTAGCCGTCATGAAAGGCCTCAGTCATTGATCAATTATTAATGTTTTAATTTGATTGATACAATAGGATTTGGATTCCTCAGCTACTCAAAATAAAAATCGACCTATTCAAATACAAGTTTTGCTTGTTTACTCGCTCAGATAGTTTAAGTATTCATTAACTTACCTAAATTTTAACAATAACTTGATCGTTTTAGACTTACACTTATACAAAACTGGGTCACTTACGTTGTGATAAGCTAGTTTTTTTTTATATTTATAATTTTTAAAATTATAAAAGTCAAAGTAATGTAAGTTTTTCATCGTTTTATACAGTTCGTTTGTTTAAATTATTATAATTCAGTTGCGTGAATTTCGCTGAGTTTTTTTGATCAAAATTTCGAAATATCACTATAACTTCATCTTGAGTTATAATAAAACATTGAATTTTCTTCAGTATAAATATTAGTTTTATAATATTATGTTTTAATCATTTTCAGCATTTCACTGAAGTTTTACTTATACGTTTAAGCAACATTAACAATCGCGTTACTTTCATTTGCTTACAACTTCCTTACTCCGTTACTTTTATTATTGGTCCAACCTTTTCAGAAGGCCACGCCAATGCCTGTGTGCGAGCGACTGAAGTAAAACGTAAAAATACATATTAGGAAACGTGAGACCACCTAGAGAATTTTATGGCTTTTTATATGGAAGAGCGAAATCACAGTTTGCTCTGGTATCATACTCTAATGATTTCAGGGGAAATAAGCTGGACGTACATGCAGTAGAGGATCAGTATTTGATTTGGCAGTTTTAATCAAGTTTCTTATTATTTCAAAGAATATGAGATCTAATAAAATTCACAATAAAATAAATTGTGAAAGTACACAATGGATGTTAGCTTTTTATATAACTTGTGTATTTTTATTCTGTAATTGGCTACAATTTTAAACGAATTACTGCCAAGCAATATTCATTACTCGGATTATGTACATAGTTTTATACATATTTTAAGTATTAATACTCAAGTTATTATAAATACTGTACATTCATCATCATTTTTTACTTGTTGTACGATTTGTTTATAACGCGGAAATATTTTTCATTTTTATAATAATAACCAAAATGCGACTAGTTAGCAAATAAAATACATAAACTTATATGAAATATATATACGTAGTTAAATAGAGGAAAGATACTTACAAAGAATTATGAAAAATATATGGTAAATGAAAATTAAAATTACAGATTGAAATACCAGTGATTACGTAAATATTCACTCTATTTTCATAGAAATACCACAAAATGAATTTTTCAGTATTTTTATGAGTTTAGTTGCTTTACTGTTACTGCAAATAAAGCCGTGATTTAACCAGAAATTAAAAAAATTTGAAATATCAAAAATGGAATATTAGTTTATTTTACAAATACAAGTTTTGCGTATGGTCAGCTTTAAAAAATATTGATTCAAAAATAAATGTTAAAAATTATATTTAAAGATATGATATCGAGAATGCATTTTTACAATAACGTTAAAAAATTAAAATTACGTAAAAACAATTTTCGTATTTTACAAAAATTTTAAAAAAGGCTTCAAATAATATACGTTTAGTAATATTTAAAATATTAAATGGAAATCATACAATAAAACGTACAAAAACAATTCTATGAAATTAGTAGAGCTTAATGAAAATATTATGATTATGATTTTTACTAATATTTTTAGACTAATAATAAAAACTGTTTCTAATGAATAAAAACATCTTTTCTGATGGTCTTTTTTGATATTTATTCAATTTTATGTATGTATATAAAAAATAAAGTTTATTATATTCTAACAGTTATATTTTATCGCTGAACAGATATTTAATACTATTATATCTATGCAATAGTAATAATAATAAAAGAAGAACTTTATTAAAGATACAAACATTTAAGAAATATTAATTGCTTCTCGAGATTCACCGAGGTATCGTTGAGATAAAATTTTTGAAATTTTATTGAACACGAATGTTCAGTTCTTCAATAGCTCGCAAATATATAGGACTAATATTGAAAAAAAAACAATGCTCATCTTCCCTTGAACTTTCTTTCGAAAACTATTCTGATATTATCTATCGAGCTTTGAAATTCCACCAAGCAGGAGCGATTTATGAAAAATAATTCTGCTATTAGACATCGGGCATTGGGTACGCAAAGTGCCACGTTTCATTAACAACATTTACATCATTATTGAATCATTATCAAGGCATTGTTTTGAGTTTTATCGCAGTATCAGCCATCGGGCAAGTTTACCGAGTCGTATTCGAGTGAGTTTTCAAGCCGCGCATTTAATAAAGGTTCCACAAGTTACGTAAAGTGTTCTCCGGTATGAGTCTCCGGCCCCTTGTACCTCGACTCAATCGCTCTTTATTCCGTAGCTGTACGAGTGTTCGATCGTGTCACCGTCGCCGTGGCATTGGTCTTAAATGAAAAAAAAAACTACACCTTTTCGCGTATTAAAAGGTAATAATGCAAGAGTCAAGAACCACTGAAGTGACGTTCACGCGTGGGCTTCTTTAAAAAACCGTCCACAATACTTTCGCAACGAAGAACAAAAAAAAATTTGCTCGCAACCAATAGGGAAAACATAGTTCGATAGTAAATAGTGCAGAACGCGTATATCAATTGGATATCCGGATTAAAAGGAAGGAAAGGAAACATCGTTTTTAGTAGATTTTTTATCGAGCTACGATACTGTTTTACTCTGGGTGTATTCTTCTTCGGGCGTTGTATTTTAAATCTGCAAATGCAATAAATTATGTAAATCGAAGAACATCCATGTTTAATATTTACATGCTTTATCATTTAAATAGATATAATTCGTGTAATGTATACGCGAAATGGTAGTAATTGAAAAGAAATTAATTTCTATTTTATTGAATTAAAATTGGTTCATCAGTCAAGCTGCATCCAACCACGTTCTATCAGAAAATGTATGCTCAGGCTGATCGATGGTTGCTGTAATGAAATTTAGCTTTTTACTCCACGGAAGACGAACTTTTATATGTACTTGTAAAACTACCCAACATTTTCATACTTAATTGTAATTTAATGTTTTTATAATAATTTTTTACATTTTCTTTCATATTTATTATTAAAAATTGACGTGAAAATGCTACGACTGGCTCATTATACTTAATGAAAAAACTTTACTTAGGGCACTATAAAGATATATTGTCTTTCTAAATCTTGTTTTTACTTCTACCTAAGTGATCATTTTAATACCTTTGAAAAATCAACCTTGCAAGGCTGACCAATGTGAAATAAGCTATAGTAAAAAAATATATATATATTAAATGTTTTAGCAATAAAGTAAAAATATTTCGGATAAAACATTTTGACAGAAAAGTAAATATTACGTATGTAAATGCTTTCAAATGTTTTCAAACTCTTAAAAAACATTAATCACTCGCTCGTGTCGAATCGACATATTTACAATGTTTATTTAATATACAATAATAATAAATAAACATTAAAAACGGTTTATCGTATTATGTAGTCTCAAATTTTATGCATTTTATATTACAGATTATTTAACTTTAAAGAGATGTGTACAGATTAAATTGGTTTATTTTATAATACACTTTCTATTCATACATTTTGCTGTAATGTGAATATTAAAAAAAATGTCTTATAATTGAAACAGCAAGTTGAAAATCTATTAATATTTTATTGAATTCCTATATGCACCGATGTATTTATTTATTTGACAGATATTGTTGTAATTTTTTAAAATAGATAATATGATTTTAAGACTTTACGAGTCACTGAGTATCTTATATTAAAGTAATTGAAATTGATTAACTCATTGCAAAAAGTGCTTGCATTACGACAACTTTTTTAAATTCGATAATCATAATTGTCTCACGCTTAATAATTTAAAAGATCGATTACACAAATTAAAACTTTCAGTATTAAACGTACGAAAAAACGAGAACTTAACGATTTGTTTTAAATAAAAAATTTACAAATATTGCTGTTTTATTAAAAATATTTCAAATTGTAATGTTTCTTAATTATTCATCTATTATTTTGAGTATAATAAAATTTTTTAATAATATTTTAGTTTAATAATATTTCACGATTATCTAAATACATGAATTACATATTCATAACCAACAAGCATTAATAATAAAAACTTTATGTAGTACTAAATATAATGATGAAAGATATTGAACGTATGGTTAAAATTATATTACATCATTAGAAATATAATCTTATTTCTCAGTTCTAGAGTATAAACGAATTTTTTTTTAATTATCCTATTCACCGCAAACTGTATTGTCTTATATTTTAAATGCCAATTTTCTCAATTCATTTAATTAAATTCTACACATACTTAAAAAAATCAAGGAAGAACTTGAAGATTTTGTTTAATTTTTTATAATTAATAGATTAATTGTACCATCATAACATTTATAATATACCTTGGTTTATCATTATTGAAAATATAAGACGGCCTACAGCCCGTAATTATAAATAATATTATTAAATCGTTTGTTTTTGAAACCCATGATTTCTTTGAAAAACTAGACGTTTCCTTTACTATTAATATTTGAATGTATCATTGGATGGATTAAACCTACTGCATTTAGTATATTTTATTATATTGCATTATATATATATATAAATATATATAAATATAATGAAATAGACGCACATCTATCATGTTTTTAAATATGATACATTATGCAAAAAATCAACTACTAATTTTTTCGACGGAAAAAGTAGTCTATAATCCAATATATACTGAGAAAAAAAGTTTTTTTTTCTTTTTTTTTTCTTGAAAGTTATTACTTCATTACTTTGTAAAAAAATGTTATGAAGTTGAATGTATGAAGTTGTGCCTAGAAAATTAATACACAAGAGTACAATTAACTATATTTATATCTCGTAAATATTATAATAATGTTCTTAAAATTGACAAATATTATAGTAGGATTTGAAATAATTTTCCTAAATTACTTTTTAAATTAATATTTATGCTAAAAGTTTGGTCAATCGTTTTCATATGCTATTAAATCATTTAGAAATAGAACACTTACGTCATACAAAGAATTTGTAGAATCTATAATATTCGAATAAGCTCTTGATGTGATATTTGATCTCGCAGATTTAAACTATAAGATTTCTTTTAGTGGATTTATATTTCAAATGATAAGAATGAAATTTTGTACACTATTTAAGCTTAATTTTATAAAATTGGAATTAAATACTAAATAAATAAAACATATAGATGTTTTTTTTTTAATTTATTATTGAGATAAGTTAATTTAAATGTATTTGCATTTAATAATTAATTTTAAAACGTTCTATAAAATTTCGTTTTAATTAAAATTTTATAACTTTACTATTAGTTAAAGGTAAATTATTGCATACACATACATATGTGCATATAAGTACATAAAATTACACACTTATTCACATATATATATATATATATATATATATTTAAAGATACACATATGATTACATTTCATCTATTTATTTTACTCAAACATCAATTACTGAAATTAATGAAAATCTATTCATTCTATAATGTAAACAATTATTCAAATGATTGAAACATAATTTCAGTTAGATTCAAATAAAAAACGTTCTCTTAAATGTAATTTAAGTGATAAGATTATACAATAAAGACTAATTCAGCTGTACAGCTCTATCTATTCATGTTAAAATTCATTTTTAGATTTCATGCACAATGGTTTGTATTATAATCTTATATGCTCAGAAGATCAATAACTAGCCTGATAGAACTTTTTCTTTCATAAAATATTTTTTTAATAGTATGATGTTTTAATAAAAATCAAAACAATGTTCAATCTATTGTAGTCAATTTTCAATTTCCATATCAAGTGTATTGAATACTTCTAAAGCTAAATTTTAAAAGAAGTTATATTAAATTAAATAAAAATTCACTCTTACCTATATACTATTTATTAAACTATATATATAAATATAAATATAAATCTATGTATGTATTGTTTAATGTAAGGTGGCTTTTATAGTTATAATTATGTTTTCTTTATAGTAGAGTCTTATAAAATATATCAATTGTAAAGATTTAGTATTTATCAAACTAATTTTCAAATAGGATTTCATAAAAAAAATTAATTGATTTTTCATAGATTGCGTATATTATTTACATTTAGTGAAAAAGGATATACATATATATGCTATTTGGAAAAAATAATTATTTCGAAACAAGGAATATTATAATGTAATTGCTCTTTTTCGATAAAGAAGAAATCATACGATTACAGACAATATAGAAACAAGATTAATTTATAAATTAAGTTCGCTTAATAAAAGCTACGCATATTTAAAAACTGAAGATATCCAAAGTCAATAAACAATAAACCAGGCGAGTATGTATTGAAAATCATGCGCTGAATATTTTAAAACGATTTGTAAGAAAAGTTTTATGAATAGAAAAAACATCTGTTTTATCCGCGTAAGAACGTGAATCAATTTAATGAGAAAAATGCCTCGTATCTATAATTTAAAAGGAGTCGCGTTATTGGAATAATATAAATGAAAAGAATAAAAGCTGTATGTAGTTTAAGAATATTTTAAATTAAAAATTATAATTACGAGCGCTAATGCCAGTAAGATTAAAAACACAAATGACTAAAGCTTCATTATAGTTAATACTATTTGATGAAATTATAATTAATAAAAATTATGCCTTGCATTCCAGTGGCCTCGAGCCCCGCAAAATATATCTGTAACATAAAAAGACACTCTTAGAAAGAATATTCTTTGTAAGTATAAGAAAATGAAAGCGGATCGATAAGTTTATCGAATAAGAGCTCGATGTAAAAAGGAAGTTGGCACACAGGAGAAAGCGCAGCTTGATACGGGAGGAGGAACGTAGAACATCATTTCCAGCTGGTCAAAACGGTGGGGTCGGCTTTACGCATGGAAAGGGGGAGCAAGAATGTGAGTCGTTATCGCGGATCATTTTCCAGTTGAAACGGAGCTGGTCTTTCGTATAAGATAACAATAAGGGCGCACCGTTGTGTTGGCAGGCAGAGAAGCAAAATTCGATTCTTGGACATCAATAACATTCGTTACCGCCGCTCTTGACTTTGTATGGTCGGACATGTAGCTGTTTTTCATATACTTATACGTGTCGACGTAGCTGGTCGTGAATTTTTATCACTTACAACAACGCTCCTCCTTTCTTGCGGATCATATTCTATACGATTATCAAATATACAACACATATTCACCGTGTATTATTAGATGTTATTGTTAAATAACTTGTTATGAAAATTTTGTTATCGATTGGCAATTGGATAAAAATGCTTCGTTATATATTATATATTATTGATACGTACGAAATTTATATATTCTATTCATGTTAATATTCGATGCTTGGATAAACCCAGAATATACTGTCTGACTGGCATTTCGGTTTATACGTTTCGCAGTATTGTTTTTCAAACAATCACTTTGTTATTGTTTATTTAGCAATACTCAGGTATTTATAGCTATACACGTAGCTAAGTTTATACATCGTTCAGTATAAACATGTATAAATATTGTTTTTTTTTTTTTTTTTTTTTTTTTAATTTCGCATTCACATAATTTAAATGTAATAAGTTCAATATCTTGTACGAGATAATGAAAAGTGATAAAAAATTTTCCGAAATTGGGTGAAAAAATGGGTGCATCATTATTTTCTAATAATTGCTTTGTTTTTAAGTTTTTGAACATTTGGCCACCATATAATACTAAAGGTCTATAAAATACCTTTTTCAAAAGGAAGAACATTGCAGCTTTTAAAATGTTTATTATCTAAATTGAATTTTCAGGCCCTTTCTATGGATGTAGGTGGATTTCTATGTAGAAAACACAATGAAAAGTTGAGAGAAAATAGATAGATCGATTGTTATGATCAAGGAAAAAAAGTGAGAGGGGAAAAAAGAAAGAGTGGCTGGGAGTGAGTTAGGGAGAGGGGCGGAGGAGAGGGAGATAGGACTAAATTAAAAAGGGATCGAACGAAGGAAGGAAGATACATTAGAGCGTTTGTTTCTTCCATTATTTTGTCCTGTGTATTGGTACAGCAACAGAACAATTGCCCGTGGCTCATTTTTACAGAGCTACCAAGTTGAATGCGGCATGGAAACAATCTGGGCAGATACGTTATCTAAATTACGTGATCATTGAGAAATTGTGTCAAGTCTCTTTGAACATCCAAGTTTTATTGTGATTGTTAAGGTGAATACAATAATCCACTCCACTTCCTATTAATCAAATGAAAATGTAATCACTTCTTATTTATTTTTGATTTGTCAGTTCATTAAATTGAGTAACTGCTATGATGAATATTGAGGGACATTTTAATGCTAAATCGAAGGAACTTGTAGTAGCTCGTAATTTACTATATTATATTGAATTACATTTTTTTACCTTTACGAGTTGTGTAATACATCAGCTACTATCTTATTCCATTCGAGGAATTTTATAGGGTTATATTTCAAACTTGTTTTCTTATATAAAAGCTTATGCTTGCTGACAAATAAATAATAATGTAAAATCAAAATTTATGATAAAATTTTAATAATACTAAGTTGACCATAAATAGCGGATAAATTTTTACCCAATTTTAACGTGGCCGTACATAATTTGTACCTGCGAATGTGATTATTCAGCGATCTAATTCTTTAACGATATAATTTTTTCGGAGCGTATAAATTATTATTAACCCTGCATAAATAATGGTAGCGAATAACAATTGAAAACTCATTTCGCAAGTAAATCATTTTCAAATCAAACTATAAAATGGAAATTATAAAAACATGCCATACTTTTTCATTTAATGTTTATAAAGTTATATTTCTTTGTAATGTACAATGCGTACAATAGACTTTAAGAATTTTTTTTCCTTCCAATAAACAAAACTCGCTGTTAAATAATGTCATAGAAGCAGTGCTCGCGTTCAGAAGGATTTCTAATTCGCGCCTCACTTTTTAGGATTCTATGAATATTTTTAGTGCTTCAATCAAAAACAACTTTTTTTCTTTGAAGTCGAAGTTCAATTTTTTGCTCTTGGAAATATTTATACACCGTTAAAAACTTATTTTTTATTCGTTTTTTTTTTCTATTAATATTTATAAATTTCAAAGAAACGCATTACGGCCAGTCAATTTTTATAGTTACAATGAAAATAGGATCTACAATTTTAATTTTGATTTTGCTATAATGATCGATTATAAAACGCTGGTCTTACTCGGTAAATAATACTTCAGTGTTATTATTAGAATACGTTATCGTGCGATATGAATAACCAGTTGTAATGAGTTAATTAGTTATGAAAAAAAGTACGCCCAACGAGGAAGAAGAACATTAAGAAATAGCATGGATTAAGAAAATGGACACCCTCGATAAATGATGGGGCAAAGGATTTTAATTAATTCATAAAATTATTGCCATTCGCTAAGAATATAATGCACTGGGTGAAAAAACGAGCTCCAAAATTCTTTATTCCTGTTCATAACAATTTGAAACGCAGGTCATGTCAGATTTTACATAAAAAGGCAAAAACGGCAGTAAAAATGGCCGACCATATTTTCTAAGCGCTTTACTTTAACGTCGGTAACGATAAAGCGAGAAAATAAAACTGTTCCTCAGCTCTCGTCGTTCGGGCAGGGTGAGGCATCCCCATAAAAATTTTTTCTTCGACAGCTCGGTAGCCGAATAAAACAGCGAAATTTCACAGGCGCATTCGCGTAATGCACTCCTGCCTCCGAGACGCGTATATTTATTTATTGCCTCTCCACAGTGGCGATGTAACGTGCGACGGATTCTCCCACGGGATGCACCGATGTTATTTAAGCGTTCCTTACGGCTTCCTCAGCTCCCATTCCTTTATCGTTCTAGCCTATTCGCTAATGGCGAGGGACACGAGCAATCTATTAGGTATATGACGGTTGTGCCACTTTTTGACTGGCGTCTATATCTTTTCCAGTCATTTGAATAACGTCGATATATAAAAGGAGCGCACAAGATTACTGAAAATGGCGCACTCGTAGTTTAAAAGTATTTTGTTATAAAATGTAGGATAATAGTCAAATGGAATGATTAATAAAATGCTTATGAACGTCAAATGCTTACTGCTTATAATAGTAAGGGCCATGAAAAACTATATGGGATTGTACAACCGCTTGAGAATGAGATATACATTTTATATACCATTAAAATACAAGAATATATTAATATTTATATTTTTGAAGTTTTCTCTGATAATGCGCTCATATTTTCATGACAAGTTGAAGGGAAGATAGAAACATAAGGCAATAATGTAACTATTTAAACTTATAAAATCGACGTAATGAATAAAATTGAGGTGATGCCAGACTGTAAAAGATTATAATACAATAATGGGTTTTACATAACTATAGTAAAGCAATTATAATAATCTTATGCATTAAATAAATTATAAACATTTATCATATGTATATATTATATATATATAATATATGTGCGCGCGTGTGTAATAGATGGAACAATATAATAATATATGCATACATTATGAGTTAATGTTGTCAGGACTAGAAAATATAAATTATAAATTATGTTTTAGAGTTAATGCATAAATTATGAAATATTAATGTTTATGAAAAATAGTAAAACTAATTTATAAATTAGTTATAAATACGAGTAATGATTAAGCATATTTAATTATTTTTTGTAATGTTATTAGCGAAAATTCTTTTAACAATAATCTGAATATCACTTTTATTAGAGGAAAGTATATTTTACTATAAAAAGGATAAAAAGAATAAATTTAATGCTAATCTTATTTGCGTTAAACTAGATATAAACCAATCTACCACTTAAGCAAATATTAAATGTATATAAAATACTTATAAATGCCTCTTTTTGATCCTCAGTTAAATGCAAAATTTTATTTAGAGAAACTACACTTAATTGATAATGTGGTGATTTGCACTCCTTTTTTTTACATTTATAGTTATGTAATTATAAATAATATCTGCTTTTTTGGTGAAAATTAACTGGTAGAAAGAACAAGTTTGAAAACGGTAAATGTATTATAAAGGAATTATGTTACAAATTGGATATTTTTTATTTTTTATTTACATATGATTGATGTTAACGAGTTAAAGATATTAACACGTTATATGTGATAATATAAATGATATAAAAAATGGATTCTAGATTTATTGAAACGATTATATGATTATTGACTGGACAAATTATAATTGGGTATTCGAGACTAAACGTTTTGCCTCAGGTTCGTAGTAAACATAAGCAAAACATCATAATAAATTTTTGTTTTTTTTTACTTAATAAATTTGTACTCATTTTCAAACGGATGTTATTTTATACCTATATGCGATTATAAAAAATTGAATTCTACTATTAATTTAATAGTATGCAGCAGAACGTGAAAAGGGTCTTATTCTATATTGATAATAGTAGTGATAATAGTACTGATAATAGAACTGATAATATGGAATATCAAAAAGATCAATCTTAAGAAACAGTATGATTTATTATGAAAGTCATATCTCACAAAATATTATTTTATTAACTTTTATTTTCTGCCCTTATCCTAAGATAGAGTTTTTCGCTTAATCAAACGTAACTATAATTACAATAGCGAAAATTAAAAATTTCAGTACGTGTCAACCGTTTAACTCATTTTTTAATATTGTTTTAAATTTTAAGCGATACTATGTATTGTTTATTTGGGCTCATGGTGTATTATATTTACAGTTCGTTACCATATTCATACAATAGCTAAATGTTTTTAAAAATAATTTAGTACGTACAGTAATTTAATTACCTGTTAAGAAAATTAATTGGAGCATATTTTCTCGATCGTCTTTAGCCCGATAATATTCAATATTTTCAAACTAATTGAAATTTATATAATCCAATAATACATTTCGAAGCATAAAAAGCTTGTTGCTCTTTAGTCTCGCGCCTAAGACAAAATTCAAGATTAATATTTGTTATTTGAATTTCATTAAGTTACTATCATCTCATTGTTATAAAATAAAGAACAGCCGAAGGCTTTTTCAATGATATTTTGGCAAGAATTTTTTTCTTCCCAACAGCCAAGTTTATGTACACCTTCATGCTCCTATCTATTCCGCTTACATTCATGAAGGAAAATAAAGGTGTGGGGATCTGGATGGTGCGTATTTACTGAGAAAACGCCGTTTGCGGATAATGGTTCCTTAAGAGCAATTACTTGGCGAGGAAAAGTCGAGACAAAGTAAACGAGAGCTCATCGTTCCTTCATTCTCTCTATCTCTCACTCGACTTTTCCGCGTGCCTTTCTCGCTCTTCTACATTCCTCTCCTTTGCACTTACAGTGACGTTGCGGCGTTCCAGGCCCCGATCCTTCGATTTCTCCATTACGCCGGACGCTCGTAATTCGATTTTTAAAGAAACCTACGATAATGACGTAAAAGCTGTAGGCGATTACTCGAAGCGATTAAAATCTTTCGAAACCTTTGCTCCCTTCGATACCGTCGTCTCAACCCTTATTTTTTCTATCACAGCATCCTTGTAGGATAAATTGATGAAGGAATCTCGAGTGATCAGTTGCCAAGGGATAATCAGATATATTAGAGGTACTTTGCGTTATCACATCCCATTCACCTCACCTCTTAATATCAAATTCTAAAGACATAGTTATGCAGTAATATTAAAATTAAATGCAATGCATAAACTAAAAACGCCATCGAAAATTTCTAGCGGCGCACTTATTAAAAATTAAAGCGTGTAATTAATATGAATGAAAATGACGCAAGTGTGCACCTGAGTGTCTGTCTAGGTACGAGCAGGTACAAGTGCGTTTGCAAGGTACTCGATTCAAATTATTTTCAATATAAGACAATTTAAAAACAAAAACGCTTATTTTCAATTAAATTTTTACCAAAGTTATTGATGTTTTTTATGAATTGCGTAAGAAATGGCGTTTGAATCATGTAAATATTCTCTTTGAGAAGTGAATAAAACAATGATATTTATATATATATGTATATATATATATATATATTAAGCAATTGATATTTTTTCATTGCTCGATAAAACTAGAAGGAAAATTTTTCATTTATTTTAAATGCTATACCAATATAACAATTAAGTAATAAAATATTATTAGGTCAAATTATAATAAAAATTAAATTTAATAATAATTTAAGTATAATATGATATGATGAAGATAATATTATGAAGACAAGTTCTAGTATAGCTCTGAATACAGTTATTACATAGCTATACTGTGAAGTAAATCATTGCTTCATCACATTTGTATATATATATATATATATATATATATAAACACACACAACACATACACACGCGCGCGTGTGTTAGGGTGTATTTAAATAATGAATATATTAGGTTCTCAAGTACTTAAAAGTGGCATTTAAAATACTATCTGCAAGATTTTTATATCATCATTAAAATTCAAATAAAATTGGAATAATGCATATTATATGGTCTTTATACAGTGGTTTCTTATATGATAAAGCTCGTTAAATTTAAAAAATTACTGTTCAAAATTTATGAAGAAAAAGGATAATATTATACGTGTAATGCATTGTAAGATTTAAATAATTAAGAAAAAAACACTTACTCTCTAATTATTCAATGGCTTTATCATCAGAGTATAGCAAAATAATGTCAAGAGCATATGTCATACGAAAAAGAGGGAGAACACGTGTAGACAGATTAGAACCGGTCCACGAAAATTTATCGTTTTATTGTAAATTTGTCGTCTAGAAAAGTGGATAGAGGAAAGGAAATACAAGGACACTGTACCAATATAATACTGGAAGTTTCCGTTGACAAGTCAAAAAGAGATTGAAAGAGATAATGAGACAGAGAGTCAGAGAGGAGATGGAGAAATGGATGGAGAAAGACAGTATTTACTATGTGGTCTCGCGTGATAAAATAAATACGTTGCGTTCGGATATCTTTGGTATCATCAATATAATCTAGAATACATTTTCTACAGTCTTACATGGCATCCGTGAAAAATTCGGTATTTATACGTTAATTTCAAGATAGTGACTCTTTCGGGCATACCACAGCCATTGCTATGAATTATGTAAGATCTATAAAAAATTTCGCTTTTATACGATAAGTGAAATATTAATTCACCCATTAAATTGTTTATTTCTTTGTTTATTTTAGTCGACGCCATTTCCATGAAACAATAAAGAGAAGACATTCGTAAATTAAAGTAACAGGCAACAAGATGTATGAGAATGCACACATCCATCAATGCAGTAAGCGAATAAAATAAATCGAAGTGCACGAACAGATAGTCGCGGTTTAAAGGCAGTGATAGATGATGTTCCTTACGTACTTAGTACAATATGATAAATTAATTATTCATTGACGGAGAAAAAGAAAAGAATTTCTTATTTAAAAATATATACTACAAAAATGCATGTTTCTGTATACTTTATTAATTTTAAGCCAAATGAATATAATTTTTACAAAAACAATTATAATTTTTTCATAATTTTAATCAAGCACTGATCAATCTCTAGGCTTGCATGTCAAATCAATGGATGCTTAAATGATAATGATATGAAAACAGTGCCAGATATTTATTGTATTTTAATTATGTTAAAACATAAAAATCATTCAATTCATAAAAACATTATTCGACCAAGCTTATTAATTATTTCAAAATTAAGCAAATATTATAATAGTAATTTAGGAGAAATGATTATAATACGTCTGCTTTCCAGAATTGCATTTTCATAATCAACTATCTTCTTTTAATTAATATTTAAGCTTGAAGTCATTATTATGCATTGAAAATTGTAATATTTGTAATATTCTGTCTTTTATCAGCAAACATCCTGTCTACTGTCTTTTATAAATAAATAAATTGATATTAATCAATCAGCATTAGTGTAGAAATCCAAAAAAATAATATCCAAGCTATATTTGCATTTACAAATATTAATCCCTTTATTATTATATTTGATGAAAATATACCAACGTATACAAGCTATCCGAAACCACATAAATTATTATTGCTTTATGCACGCATACTCACCCACGCGCGTACGAACATTTTTTTCGAATAATCCTAAATCTACTATAGATACTCAAACTTTCGTAAAATAATGAGAGCAAATATGAAGCTGAAATTTCTATCTGGATATATATATATATACGCATACATAATCAATTATTTGCAGCAGTATTTATTTTTACAAAGAAGAAACGTTGTAAAATTATAATATTTGATATTTACTTAAAAATTCCTGTATCGCATAGTACAAATACTTGTTAAAAAACTTGTTTTTCTAAGTTTATAATCTTTTTCTTTAAGATTCTAAGAATTGCAATTGGATAGTTTTACTTCTTATAATTGCAGGTGCATAAAAAAATAATATTCCTTGTTGTGATAACATTATTGAATAAAAATGAACTGTAATATGAATATACAAAGTAATGTAAAATTCGTCTTAGATTATTGATATTAATTAATAATAATTTTATTGAATAAAATATGAATGCATTCAGTGCAGAGTTATAACGTAAAATATATTAAAAACAGTAAAGGATGCTTTAGTATTAGTTTAAAGAAAAAGTTATTTTTTCTTGTAACAATGCTTGGTTTTAACAATATATACATTAATGTTACTTACAATTGTATAATTCATGTTAGCGCAATGCATAATTAAGGAACGATCGACGAATGCTTATTTATATTAGCCTCAATAAAAATAAGCACGAGCTCAAGGAAAATATTATTATGCGCAAAGGATAGTCTAATATTCTTCTAGTTGGGATTCTTTATGGGAAAATAGGAAATAATTAATGTGTAAGAGACGACAAGAGGGTTATTATAGTTTGCGAACATCTTTCGCCGCTTTGTCACGGAGAGTACGGCTCAGTTGGAAATCGGTGGCTCGCGTCAGATCAATTTTTCCGCAGTCCGAAAGCGAAACCAAATAATCAGCAGATCCCGGCGGTCGAGCGTCGAGGAAAATATATCGCGGAGTCGTGTAGGAAATTGTCAGCCTCAGGGGAGCGAGCTCTACCGTAGAAGTCATCCTTCCCCAAAGACAAACTCTTGACACGTCTTCATTAGAGTTTTCAGGGCTATTTGCGGCCGGCAGGGGCCGGGAGGGTCAGAAGCCGTAAATTCGGGCCCCAAGGACGAGATTGCGAGGGCTTCACGGGCCCATCTTGTCCGGCAGGGCCGAGGCGGCGCGACGCCGTGATACAACTTACGCGATAGCACACCGACAAGCCCCTATAAAAGCTCCTCCCCATAAACGCAAGGCCACTTCTTCTAAGGTCTCGAGTGCGCGAGGGCACTTCACATTTCCGTCCGGACATGTTTCCCGTTTCCGCGTGCGAGCCCCTCCGCCCGTCTCGCGTTGCGGCTTTTGTCCGCCCTTCGGAAATGAGCAAGGAAGCGAGGGAAAAGTGAAGCTTCCTCCACGTTTGAGGATATTTCCTAGAGGGTACTCGAAGACTATTTTATATGCGAAATATATTACTGTTGAGGGAGCTCTAATAGCCTTATCATGGTGCCATTGATTACTTTTTATTTATAAACATGAAGAGAACCCGCCGTAATCTGATTTTGATGCCTAATCGATTATTCGTTATATAACTAATTTCAGGCCGTATTAAATTCATTTGTTCGGATTTTCAATTTTATGCAGTCTAAATAAATTAAATTACGAATGTAACATTTAGCGCAAGCCTGACTCTAACTCTATATTAGTGACATTAAAGACATTTCCTTTATTTCAAAAAAAGTCTTTATCACTGTCCATTTTGTAATCATTATAGGTAGACATTTATTGTACGTCCACTCGTAAAATTAATTAATGGTTTTGACAAATGAGAGTTTTACTTAAAGAAAGAAACAAAGTAATTTTCCTAGTATTCAAAAGCATAATCATAACTCCGATAAATTTAGATGAAAATGAAAAGTGTAATAATAATAACAAAAAAAACAACATTTTTTGTAAAACTTTAATTAACGGTAGTTTAAACATTATTTTAAAAAATTTTCTTATAATAACAAAATTTTGAAAAAGTTAGACGAAAATATACGTCCCATACTTTTTTTAAATTATTTTTCTTTTAAATTATTATTGCCCTTTTTAATTAATACAAAAAGTATAAATATTCAGAAACTTAACAGAAGCGTAATTCTCTATTAGCAGGAAGTACGTTCAAATTTTTAAATTAATGCGAAGCTACAAGCCAATAAATCGATGATTTAATTCACAGCCGTTTCTTTTGTTAGATAATGCTTTTGGTGTTGTTTCTTTTGATTCCTTTGCAATGTTTATTACACTTTATTATTTTATTCCCTTTGGTTTACCGGTAAATGCAATCTCAGTTCGTTTGATTCTATTTCTTTGATAAACACATACTTTTATTATTACAATTGCGAAAATTTATGAAGCGTAGAATTTTGAGATTTCAGTTACGAGTTACCTGGAAGTACTTAAAAACAAACGCTCGTGCTCTCAAAGGACGGAACTAAGTATTTTTAACAATTCATTGAAGTAAAAATAAAAAGATTTTAATTATTCTGGTTATATACAGTTAATAATTTTCTATATAATTTGAGTGTTCTATTATTTATTAATAATACATTTTAATGTATAAACACATATATGTGTAGAATAAGTGATGAGTATAGAATAAAATTTGTGAAACACATGATCAAGCTAACTAACATTACTATATCACTTATCGGTATTAAATTATTAAATTTTAAACTTAAAAAAATTATAAATGAATTAAATAATTCAATATATATCGACAATAGAGTTTTGTTGAAATAAAGAAACTTTCAATTTCTATAAATAATGAAACAAAAGTGAATACATTTATCGTAAACAATGTAATTGATTTTTATTATATAAGAGCGCAACTGCTTATCATTACTATTTATAGAAATATTGTGCCTATAATTATTAGGGAGTCGTGAATACTTGAAAATCTTTACATAGCTAATAGACCAGGTAATAGATAATAGTTGGGAAAAGGTCAACATCTATTTCGAAGCAATATTGTGTCTCTACTTTAGATACATGAGATGCGAAGCAAGACTAGGAAAAAGTACTGCTCGCGAACTCGTAAAGTTCGTCCTCGTTCTTCATCATCTTTTAGGCGAGTACTGGCATGGTACCGGCGACACAGCAAAAGAAAGTGAAAGCTTCGAAAAATGAGCGGAGCTTACGAGAGTAACGAGTAGCAGAAGGGAGATTGAACAAGAAAAATACTTCCTTCTCGGAAAATTTCAATATCCGGCCGTCAGCGTCTTCTTACCTACTCTCTTTTTTACTTCCTTATAGCTCATTTTCCTTCCTCTTAAAATCATCGGTTTTAACAGTGAAGGCATAAAGTGTGTATTTAATTGTTATAATGTATGCGCGCCAACAAAAATTAATATATTTTTACATAACATTCATTTACGTCATTCTAATGATGACTCAATCTTTATACTGCTCTTAAATTTCTAAAACAAGTGTTTATTATAAAGCCTAATGATATTTGCTGATCTGTATTAAATTAAACAACTGATTTTTAGAGTTATGAGAAAAATTCTATCGATATCAAGAATTAATAAGGTTTACAATATATTCACTACATATGTATTTAACATATGCGCCATAAAAAATGTTCTTCTTTTACTTAATAGTATTGATAGTATAACTGTAATTACCCATAATTGAATATTTTTCTGATTCTTCTAGATTCCATTTTTCTTAAGAGAGATTTCAATATTTAGGATTTTTAAATTAAAATTCAACTTTTAATTTTACATTACTGAAGAAATAAGCTTATCTGAAACCATATTTTTTATTCTTTATTCAACAGTACTTAGTACATTCAATTTCGCAAACATAATTTTTAAAAAATTTTTGAAGATTTATATAGAACATTTAATCATATTTCAATGCATATAAAGCCACACTGAACATTGGATACGCTACTACACTACGCATTGTTTATTAAAACATTTAATTCAATATCCTATTATACTTTAATATTTATAGAAAACAAATTATTATATTTGTAAAGCGAAATACATCACATTATTGCTATAATAATATATTGTACAAAATTCAGTAATAAGATGCATTGTCAAGGGTAAATTCGATTTGGATCGAGTAAAATTTATTTGTTTATTAATACAATGTTAAAAATACAGCGTAATATAAGTAAAATTTGAATTTTCGAGCTTTATTATAATCAAGGGAAGCAGCATTGTTTCGAAATGATTTTTGTTTCGCTTTTGAAGCATTTCAATGTTAGCTACTTATCCGTTGAATATTATCAAAATGTGAAAAAATAACGGGCGACCAGGTTTATGCCAGAATAAGCGCGGCATTTCCGTGTACGTACAGTTTTTGGCGTACAGTCGTTGCATAGCGTGAAGTTGTGTGCTTTTTGTTGGTCTATCTTTGACCCTACTGTTCTCAACTACCGACTTATGTGTTTTTAAAGTTATTTATCCTCATTTTTGAGCGTATATTATCAAATTTTACTTCATAAGACAAGCTTCGGAGAGGTTTCTGGTTTCAGAGATTCTGTTGCTTGCAATTTACTGCGACGATGTCGTAAAATTCACATCAAGATTTGCAGGCTACTGCAATTTATGTTAACGCGTTACAACAAAAGCATTTTGTTTTCTAATGTTCAACCATGCATTCCAGTGACTGTTATATGGAAAGAATTGGAAAAATTTGACTTTATATCAATGTAAAAAATTACTCAAATTTAGGCATCTTCAATTTCTATAGCAGATTTTTCTCATCTAATGATTTTTCGTAGGCAAATGCATATTATTTTGGATGAGGATTCAAAACTCCTTTCTTCAATAAAAATTAGTATGATGATACGGCCTATCGTATTAGTTTTTCTATTGATAAATTATTATTAAGTATTAACTTCAAATTAGCAGATTATACGCAAAAATATTGTCAGATTAATGATACAAATAATGCATTTAGTCAACAAAAAACTCACATCAATACAGTATTTTCTTTTCCACCCTCGAATTATTTCTTGAACTACCATTGAGTCTTATAAAAACAATACCGGATTTAGATTATCAGGGTATGCCTCTTCGAACAAGTAAAAAAGGTTGCTCGAGAGGCGCTTCTACATCTACCTCGAGTCTACAAGACATTCACTTAGTTTTAAAAGATAAACAGGCAATCTAGAAACCTAAAACCAGCTCATCCCCCTCTTAAACTTTAAAAGAAATTGATAAAAAATTAGATCCAGCTATGAAATTATTACCGTTGAATTATGATACACTACAACTGGACCACCTCCCCAATTTTAAAGTTATATTTCGATAATATATGGAGTCTCTGACATTAAAATTATTGCGGATGAATATACTAGTAATCATTCTTCACCGAATAGTTGTTTAACTAAGTTTTAAAGTTCCATGAGTTACAGGCACGTGAAATGTCGTTTAAATGAAATAAAGAAAAAACTGTTGAATAAAGAAAATATTTCTTTATCCAGTGAATCCGAGGATGATGATTTTACTAGTGAACAAGAGGATATAATTTTTTCAATGGCTTCAAATAGTTTAACGTTAAAAATATTATTTTGAAATACTCCAAGTATAAAATCCTGTAAAAATGAATTACACCATGTTCTTACAAAATATTGACATATACGTATGCGCTGAATCATGGTCTAGTTCAAATGAAAATTTAAAGATAATAGAATTCAACACTTACAAAAACGATCGAGACAAATCTCGTGGGGGTGAAATATTATCTTTGATCCGAAAAAATGTACGATTTTCAATTATGGATCATTCCTTATCTCAATTATTAGCGCTTGCGCTGGCTGGACTTTTTTTATACTTACACTATACGTATTTTAGACTTAGTGGCATGATACAATGCTCCCGGTAGGTACATTTCAGAGACTGATTGTGATCTAGCAAATGCCAACGTGAATAATAATTCTAACGCGGCTCTTGTAGGGAACTTTAATTCTATAGCGTTCACTTCAAGAATACAGATTGCATGGTATAACATCTTATGGGCTGAAGTCGATTAATACCAATTGGAAATAATTTAATATTATCCTTAAGGGTAAATATTTTTTCTCAACCTAAGAATTATGAAACTTCGTCTTTGTCTCTCCCTTTGATAAATACGATTTTTTTGCTTCTATTTTATCTGTCTCGATTTTATCTGCCAAGCTGCTAAAATATTTTAACGACACCAACAATAATAAACAGTATAGAAATCGTGTTGCCTGATGGGACTTTGAATGTGGTAAATTTTAAAGACGTGCTGCCTATAAAAAATGAGAGTTCTCTACAAGTATTATGGATTATATTGAATAGAATAAATATTGCGCTCTTGCAAAAAATTGTTTCAATAAAAAAAAAAAAAAAAAAAAACTGAGTAGTTTTATAAATTTGCTAGCTCTATTAATTTGACCATAAACTCAAATTATGTTCGGGATATTCGTAGAAACTTAAAAAATTGTTGGACTAAAATTAAATGCATTGTTTTGACGGATAAGGATTCATACGAAGAAAATGTTAATACTCATCTTAATAAAATTGCTCTACCTTGGGTTACCTATGACTATAATTTCATGCCTGATTGCGATCAAAAAAAAATTTTTTGACACGCATTTTAATTTTTGTTTGAATTTATTATTGCTGTGAATTTAGAAAAAGAGAATTCATCTCCTAGTTTGGATGGTATAGATTATAAATTTTACAAAAACTTCCCATTATCTATAGTTATTACCCACTAGCTATTGCTTTTTAATATTTTTAATGAAATTTCTTAAAAGAGTATTTTCTCAGATTCCTGTAGGGATTCGCTGGTTCATTTAATAAATAAACCAGATGGTAGTGATGTGAGGCCGATCTCGTTAACTTTGTGTACATCGAAAAAAATTGAAATAATGGTAAAAAAACAGGCTTGACTGGTGGATTGAATCAAATAAATTTTTACCAAAAAAAAAAAGAAAAAACAGTCTGCATTTCGTAAATGAAAGTCATTTAATTATAATATTGCTTTATACTGCCTACTAAATTGATTTTATTTTTATAGTTAATGGTACTCTGAAGAATAAAAATGATGTACTGGATGCTTTACGATAGAATCAGCAGCTTTCAAATTTACTCTATATAGCATATTAATAAAAAATTGGCCAATATAAGATGCTCTGAATAAGTAATTAATTTTTTTTTAATTTGTTACATATGAAAGATGGACTCACGAAGGTCATGAAGACCTTCAACAGGAAGGTTATGAACTTATTAAAGTTAGTAAGGAGTGCCTCAAGTTGGTGTACTTAGTCCGTTGTTACATTTAATATTTGTTGATAATATAGCTGAAAAATTAATGATAATGTTATGGTTTCACAATTTGTGGATGATATTGCCATTTACTTAAATGCTACTCCCTTTCTTGGCTGTCTAAAAATCGCTGTAAGCTCCACCTTGATCTTTCACCTCAAAAGACGTAATAATTTCACTTCAATATAATAACACAGCTTCAGGAAAAACTAAATTCAACATTGATGACTGTGAAATTAAATTTAAGGAAAGTTCATGTTTTTTGTGAATTTTTTTTACTATCAATTAACTTTTTCTGCTCGTATAGATTCTCTTCATACAAAATGCATCAAATTCATAAATATTATGCCATTTTTATGTGGGACTTGGTGCGGATCTGATCCGAGAACATTAATAATATTGTTCAAGAGTTTTGTTCGCTCAGTTTTAGATTATGGTATGCTTTTGTATCTTCCGATTAAAAAAAAAACTTCCGGATCAATTAGAACGTATTCAATATTCTGCAAATAAGAATATCCTCAGGACATAGAAAGACTACCCTACCCCATTAATATTTTGTTGCCTGCATCTAAACTGCCTCTAATTCAAGAGCGAGCAAATAAATGTATGATAAAAGGATTATCGAATAAAAACAGTTTTGTATATCAATTTTTAAACTTACGAGACAAAAATAACAGGAATTTTATTCCGATGCTTTGAGGGCATTCAAAGCCTGATCAGCTCAGTTTCTATTCGAGATAATTTTATTACGTTCTTGTGTAATTACAAGATTATCTTTGTGTCGAATTCCCTTATAATATTAATTTTGAGAAAAAAAAAATTCTTTAAAGGAGAATTTTCACATTTAGTGTTTAACTCTTATTTTGCGGAGCGAGATTCGCTGCATATTTTCACTGCTAGTAGTAAAGTTCAGGTCAATAGTAAAGTTGTCTCATCATGTATTTCCAAAAAAAAAGCAAATGTAATATGCAAAAGTTCTCATGTCTATGCTTTTGTTTATACAGCTGAATGTATTGCTCTTAGTCAGGATATGTATTCTGTTTTGTCTTTTGATTATTGTAACGTGAGTATTTTCACTGACTCCCTAAGAGCTTTAGATAGCTTTAAAAATACAAAGAATAGTATTTGTATTAATCCAAATATTTTGCCAATTAAACATCAGTATCGAACAATTATGGAATTTAATTTTAACAAATAATTAGAATTTTTCTAAATTCCAGCGTATTTGAACATTGAGAAAAACGAACGTACATGATAACAACATTAGGTACATGATAAAATGTATTAAAATTGTCGGCTGGTTAGGTTCACTGATACTTTTGAATTAATAGAGAAGCTTTCTTGAAAATGGATACCTTTATTTCCGCACAAGGCCTTAAAAAAGGTCGAGAATAGTTTAATGTCGAGGGCCTAAGCCATGGTTTTATAAGATAAATCTTCTTAGAGAAATGATCGTTACAATTATTAAATGCAGAGCAAATCATTTTAATCCTGTGGCCTGTTTAGCTCGAGTTCACATAATGGTTGATTCTAGTTTTGAGTGTAGATAGGAATATCAGGACCTTAAACAGATATTATTTAAATGTCCAAATTACGAAATTCAAAGAAAACATTTTATTGATAAATTAATCAATTTCAAATATTTTCAATCAAATCTTTTTTAACGACTTTCCAAACAAGGATTTTGGAAATATTTTGTAAAAGCTCTGGCAGAATGCGAATTAAAAATTTGACTCTGCAACAACTGCTCAAAGTATTATATTATTATAATTTTACGAATGCTTTAAAAGTCTTGAGAAAGACCTGAGTAAGTTGAACAAATATATATATATATATATATATATATATATTTATATATATATATACATACATTTATTGTATGCGCACGTAGTAAAGGTACGATAACACTGGGCGCGACATCCTCCTTAAATTTAAAGGTTACCCGTCCTCGTTCGTTTCATTATGGTTGAATATTCAATAGCTAACGTGCAATAAGATGCATATGCGTAAACAGTGCACGAACTATTTATATGTAAATTTTTATACGTTCTACGTAATTCTATTTTTCATAATGCGAGGATGTACGTATTTTCTTTAGGAATTATTTTACGAGCCATTTGATAACGATGTCATTAAAACTTATTTCCGATATTTTCATATTACGAAAGAATAAGAATCGACCAGATAAAGCCTAAGAAACGGTTACGTTTATAGCCTTCGTTGCGTTTTCGCAAAGTAATTAATTATGCTTTACTTATATTAATTTTCCTAATGCCGAAACATCAGAATGTGGCTAAAGAGCAATTTTGTATATCAAGCCACACGAGCTCTCGTCGTTAAATAATTATATTGGGTGATATTTAAATTAAAGGATTTTTCACCCCTCGAAGAATTCTAATTCACGATACGAGGCATAAATTCTTGTAAATTGAAACGACGATGTATATCCAATAACTTAATGGTCAGCCATAGTTTACGTACTTAAAACGCGTATCCAGCGAGTGCACTGGATATAGTTTCACTGCGTCAGGTCATTTCAATGTGAGCACTATAGGCGGCTACAACAAGTTTCTCAAGTTTCCTTTATCGTCTTTGTTTGTAATGATGTAGTATTCATCGATCGATCAAACTCCAATACCTCGTATAAATAAATGCCTATTCGTCTTTTATACTTCAAGGAGTTTCATGTGCGCGCTCGACCCCCTACACTTTTCCCTCTTATTTCGACTCTTTTGATTTTTTTTCTTACTCAAATTTAGTCCCGTTTTTTATCAGGAGAGAAATCCACTAGCTGATTCATGCCAAAATTTGATTTTTACTAGCTTGTACTGGTAACGGAAATTGCCAGTAAGAATTTGCGACAATGTTGAGCGAAAAATTAATGTCATATTTTTAAAAAAATGTGGTAGACATTTTTCATAATGCAACTTTCAATATAACATTAGCTTTCACTTATAAAAGCGTAATAGATGGTTTCCTAGAATTCTTCGAATTTCTAACGAATCGTTTAAATATTTACAAAAAAACTTCGTCGGTTCAATAAACTTTAATAATATTGTTAAATATATATACCGATTAATTATACAAAATATAATACTATTAGTTGAGCACAATTTTGGTAATATTGATATTATTACATTTATACGAAATATACTACGTAATTAACGATATTTCATGAATGCTATAAAAAAATTAATGCTCTTGGTAGACAATAAATTTGAACAGTATATTTTATTGTAAAATTACGTCTGCACCATATCTCATTCTTTTAATATAATGTAATATACGATATCTTAATAATATAAAGCAAATTAATATAAAAACTCCTACTGTAAAAGGCTTATTTTCGGTTATGTATTTTTATGGACTCAAACGTGTAACAAAAACAAAGAAAAATGTAATTCAAAATTGCAATTATAAGTTTATTGTAATAATTATAAATATCTGAATTTGGTATAATTGTAGTTTAAAAGAATATTTATTTAAAAGAACGTAGTAGCAACTTAATCCAGTAATTGAAATAAATTTATTGCAAAAAATTTTTATTATAAAAATATTATTATTTCTTCAGTTACACACTAAGAATATTTTATATATTCAACGAAATTTTCGCAGATGCAGCAATATAAATAATTACTCAAATTTTTAATTTTGGTTGACCTTATTATAACTTTCGTCAGCGAGAAAGTTCCGTGTAAATAATTGTACATTATCGATAGATGCGAGCAAGCGTTAAGCCTTAAATTTTTCCTAATAAGGCCAAAAGAGCGGCTCGTCCTTTAAAATATCAAATAATAAGATATTAATTCGAGGGCAGTAAAAAGTTTTAAGTACGCCTAATTTCTCCCCGCAGCTGATTGTAACCAACGCCTTTCGGCATTCAGGAGTTGATCAATCGCTAAACCATCTATCGGCGCCTAACAAACATTGGCTGCCGGCCACACGCGTACTTTCAATATTCCCAAAGATTGCATTTTAATACCGAGTGGCGCAAGAGCTTTTGATTCGACCGGTTTAATCAGGCAGCAATCCTTAGTGTCAACTGTTGTACATGCGTGCACGCGCTCATGCATGAAAGCTTGTCTGCGGCTACTACGGACCGGCAGCCCTCGAGTGGGGTGGGCCGTGTTTCGAGGGCTGCCTGCGCGGCGGGGGAGGCGGCGAGGGGGGCAGCGTAGCTATGCGTTACGCTCAATGGGGTCGACCGTACTAATGCGTGAACAGAGGAGGGGCTTCGATAACCAAGCCCTGCGCTCGGCCAACTCGATACGCTCATGAAGCCGACCCTTTGACAATTCGGATGGCGAGGGCCTTTAATAAGGTCCATATAGGTCGTCATATTGAGGCCACCATACGCTCCATACGCTTCCATTCCATATTGCTCTCGAACTAGAATGCGCGCAAGCATACGCTCGCGCGCACCCACCCACGCATGCATGGATACAAACGTATTTGTGCGCCGCGTGTGTTATATATATACAAATATATATATATACAAATATATATATATATATATATATATATACAAATATATATATATATGTAGACATATATGTATATATACACACGCACACGCCCACGTACACTCGTAACTGCACATATGTGTCTAGGACTTAGGATACTTAGACGTTAAAGTAGAACTGGAGGAGGATGCAATAGGAGACTGCCAAAAGAGGGAATATCTCCTTCAGTCACCTCATGAACTCAAACATATTGGGATTACACTGTCTGTGTTTGTGTTCGTATTATGCGCATTTCCCTCTTACTCTGTCGCTCTCTGATCCACGTTCTCCTTCCCCTATTGCACATTATATAGTATGAATTATATGTGTTTCCTTGTGTAAATTGATGAAAACTACATGATAATAGTAATGATTTAACCACTACTAACATCCGCCGATAAATTGTTGTCAATCTATTTCGTGATAGACATTCATTAATGTGTGCGTAATTATTATTCCAAGCTCATATTATTCAAAAACTATTTGCATGTAAATTGCGTCTCTCGATGTTCAGTAGATCAATATTGTTCATAAAAATTTAGATAATTTTTCAATTAAATTCAATGACGTACCTTCGAGGCATATTACGAAACATTTACGGAATATATTATAAAATAGATATTATTTTTAAAGGCGCATTTCAATAATTTACAGCTCTAAATATTTAATATTAGCGCACCCTTTAGTTTTTTTCTATTCTTTTTTTTTTTTTGGTCACTAAAGGTGGGCGTACTAAATCAGAAAAGAGAATGAGATCCCGCCTAGATATGTAAGTGTCGAAACGATGGGAGCGAGAGGCGAAATTTATTGGCAGACCTGAATATTACGTTCATGTTTTTGTTGAGATAAAGATCACTATGAGATGCATTTCTTACGTGTTCAAATGACTTTTGTGGATTTCATTAGCTTTAGTTTCGCGGAGACTTTCGACATTATAAATATTGCTACACATTTTTAACACATGAATACACGCATTGCTGTAAATTCAAAAAATGTCCTTTGAAATGCGGTAAAATTAATTTCAAGTAAACTTTAATATTCAGCTGTAATGTAGTATTGTCATCAAAGTTGATGAAAGCTTAATAGACCACATAAAGAAGTAAATTTTCATGTTTCTAATAAGTTTTAAAGAAAAATATCGGTGGAACACAAGATTTTAGTTCTCGAGGGAAATCTTGAAACCTATATCACTATTTAGAGCATAAAAATACTTTTATAAGAAAGAACGTTGACCTTTCTTTTTGAAAGAAAAACCGAATAAACTCTACTTACTTCTAAACGTCAACACCCTTTCAAAGAAACATAAATGCACAAATCAAATTCATGTACTTTCAAATTTCATAAAAAGTTTTTAAATTATTGCAATGTTAAATGCCGTATCATCTTTAAACGTCTTTCTTTTAATCAAATTTAAGTTTTACAATAAAAAATAATTTTAAAAACACATTATAGTGGTAAGGAGAAATGTGATAATATATCGATAGAAATTTGATCAGTATTAATTATTTACATATATTACTTTGTAATTGTTAATGATTACAAAATTAAGAAAAAATCAAAGAATTTAAATTACGTTGAAATTACGTTAAATGGAAAAAAATTATTCTTCGGACGAATACATTTGTACGAATAGATTTCAAAAATAGGAACTTTAACATTAGTAGAAAAATATTCTAGAATAATAAATCGCACTTGAAAATTCGTTTGAAGTATAGAAACGAAAGAAGCAAAATCGCTATTTCAATTTTCTAAGTAGGTTTCGCTATAGTGCTGAAAAATGTACGACGGAGATATTCTTCTTTCTTCCCTGATTCCCTAACATTGGTCAGTTGTCCTTTCTGGAGCATCCGAGCAAAGTGTAAGATAACTTGGAAGCCAAGAAAAAAGGATTTCGTGTAATGGTGTCAAGAGCCCAGCGGTTCAGTCATTTTTGAAGTTTGGCTGGCAAGAGTTTTAGTGTAATAGACGGGATACAGATATATATATATTATATATGTGTGCGTGGGCGCGTGTGTGGTCTTGGGTGGGTGGGAGCGCGCGCGCCTAGGCGTGCGGGTGCGGGCGAAAAGAGAAATAAAGGGAGGGAGAGCGAGAGTGACGGGAGAGAATAAAGAAAGTGAAAATGTATACGTGGAAGGGCGTTTGCGTCTCGACATTGAATAAACGCACACTCGAAGAAAGACCAATACTGACACCGGCGTTACCGGTGTTATTGCTACTGCCGAGAGCAGTCTCCTCATTACACGGCCTGTTAAGTTTTCAACAAGGCTTGGTAAAGCTAAAAGTCTCCTAAAGAGTGATTTATATCGTTGGAGAGAGTGCGCGAGGGAGACCCACTCCTATTGGCGAGCGAACGAATGAGGAAAAGTAGCACGAGAAGGAGGGAGGACGAGGGTGCGAGAGGGCGGGCGTGTGCGCGCGTGCGTGTGTGCCCGTGCGTGTGCCGGGGGCAGCCCAGGGTTGGTGGTAACTCGAAAGAAATATATGAAATTTTTATATGCATTAAATTTAACGTTTGCGTTCGGCTAAAGCATGCCTACACCTGTAAGGAAGATTTGATTAAATTGATAAATACAATGATATCCCGCCTTCTCCAATTTTCTTATTACTCGGTGACCAATGACAACATATAAACGAAAGTACATTTTTCATAATAAATTGTCAATATTTAAAAAAAAATCCTTATATATATATAAATATATATACATATATATATATATATTTACGATATTATATGATATTATTTGATATTATGTATGTTTGATATATGTGTCACGTTTACTAGTATTATGGAAAAAATAATAATATTTTATCATAGTGGCATAGTGCGTCCATTAGTTTATTATTTTATCACCGTAATCCTAGCATACACATTTTAATAAAGTTAAAATAATGTTAATCGGTATTGAAACAAATACAATGAGCGAATACATAGAAATTTACAACAATTTAATATAGCGGAATGGAATGAACAATCCTGAAGTATTAAATTTATTATAATTCCTTCAAAAAAAAAAGAAAGATACAATTTTTTTGGTTTTAATTTTTGAGGATATTATATTAATTTTTTTTATAAAAATATACTTACTTATAAACAGTTACGCACGAATAATCCAAGAAAATCTGCTGTAGAACAGCCTTTTATGAATATAACGATTTAATTTGTCAAGAGAGAAAACTAATTATGATAAATAAAATTAATAGTACATACATGTGTATGTGTGTATATATATATATATATATATGCATGTATGTATGTATATATGTGCGTGCGCGCGAGCGTGTAACTACATTTAATACTCTGGCAGGTATGGATTTTGATGGATATGTATCCACTTACAGGGGTATACATAGTTATAAGATCCATCTTGACTCGTAAACTTTATTCCTTGCTACCTAAAGCAAAAGGATGAGAGTTCTTTTATACTCAACTTTCTTCATACATAAATCTTCAAGCTGGAAAAGTTGTGCTTTGTAGAGTAAGAAGTAAATTTTCAGTTGCACCGTAATTTTTATAACCGTGATTGTTAGGATTGTATTTTTAAAGATTAAAAATAGTTAAGGCTACCAACAGCCAACTAATCACTAGGCTTGATTTACATTTATTCACTGTAGAATATTACCTTGACCAATACGATGTGCATCATATTCATATAGATATACGTCGTATATCGTACAATCGTCGTATCGTACAATGTAATTAGTATTGCAGATAATACTTAAAAAAATATCATATCTAAAATTATCATCCACGTACATGTAATGTATAAGAAAAGTGTAATACAATATGCGTAGCCTTTTTGTATAAATTATCGATCGAGATCAAAATCATTCATTATAAATACAAAATAGATTAATTATAAATAAAAACGCACGATGCGAGAGTACATGCTTTTTTATACAATATATTATATCTATACAAATTAAACTGATAATTATAAGTATAATTTATTTATTATATATTTGTATATCATTATTTATATTTATATTTATATATCATATTTATATATTCATATATATATATATGATAATTATCATATATTCGTTATATCATTTATTTTATTGTAAGGTATGCAATTGTTTTACAATTAATTGTTAAAAATCGCGCATTCCTCGTCGGAATAATAAAAGGAATAACTTATTCCAAGGGATTACAGATACATTGACTGAACAAAGTCTCGTTGAAAATGTAGGTGAACGTGTTTTCCTTGACGAGATCGACCAGGCAAACTACGTGTATTCTCAAGCAATAACAGCGCATATGTGTGTTAATTCCCCAAGAATACGCGTCGCCAACCTGGTCTCTGATGTATTGAGATTTGAGTATAAATGTATAAATCCTTTTGAAGATTGACGTCGCTCTGTATCTGGAGAAAAATATTCTTGAGCTAATTCCAATTTTACTGAAAAATTATTTATAAAGCCATTCACATAAAGAATAATACGGGCAAGTATCGGGAATAAAATGAGTATATGTCACTTTTGTACAAATACAAATCGGGTAAAATACGCGGGCGTACAAGCAAATGCACGCGCGCGTACGCACGTATTTATTTTTTCATTTCGAAAGCCACATTATTAGTAGTACCTGTAAAATCATATTTTATGCAGGCTCCTTTCCTGGATCTCAATACTTACCCTTGTACTATACGTATATATTTCTAGAGTATTTCATAAACACTTTTTAGCCGCTAGAATAGCAGCTTTAATCAAAGCGAGTGAGAAAAATATTGTTTGCTGTCATTAAATAAATATGATTGTATGAGTGTGCAAATACGCAGAGACTTTTTCACGTAATTATAAATATGGAAAAATATTAAAAGTCTTAAAATAGCTTTTGAAAATAATTAAGCTCTTACCAGTTATTTTTGTATACCTATAACTACCAAAGTATTAAACTATTAAAGTGTTATATTATTAAAGTAGGTGCTACTTTCTTAAAGTTAATCTCTGTTAGTATTTGCAAATTATGGGACCAACTATATGCATAATGCATTATGATAATGGAATAGTACTATAATGTTTCATTACGAAGATGTTGATATATACAATAATACGAAATGGATAAAAATTTAGTGACAGTATTAATTAATTTTATTATTTAATAAGTTTTACGTTCCTAATTTTACATCTGGCTTATTTACGTATTATTAATCATAATAAAAGCAATGTCTTTCATACTTAGACAGGAATAAGAAGAATAATATTATGGGTCGGGAATTAATTTAAAAAAATCTTCAATTTGAAATAAAATATAAACTGCCAATTGATAAGAGAGTTGTAATATTACGTAACAATGGAATTCGACGCAGTCTTTGTCAAAGTCGAATCTTTATAAATTCTCCCACGATTCTCTTTAATAATCATAAAGTAGTAAGTATGAATACAAAGTAACGGAAATCCGTGGGGAATGGAAAAGCATTGGAAGAAATATTTGGGCGGCGAGCGAGGTAAAGAGCAAAGATTTAAACATGCCTCGTCCTTAGAGAAGAAAAGGAACAGCCGGCAAACTCACCTTTCCCGTGTTAGTCGCCTCCCGGGGAAGCTCCAGAGGCACTTTCGGTTACTACTCCCGTCGACAAAAGACTATCGGCAAGGGGGGGGGGCAGCAGCGCGGGTGGCAAACAGCCATATTCCATTAGTTTTACACGCGGGCTATTGATGCGTTTATGCAGGGGAAGGGGAGGCTTACGACAACAGTGCAAGAGAAAATTAATACGAAAAGCATGAGTGTGAGCCGCGCGGCGAGGCTGCGACGAAGCTGCGACGAAGCTGCGACGAAGCTGCGTGAAAGCCTGTGGAGAAACGGCTTTGATCGTATGGACTGTCGTTTCTGCTTTCTCGTTGCTTCTCCCATTCTGTCTCACTCCCTCTCTCTTTCTCTCTCCCTCTCTCTACGTACTTATACGTATACGTATATATGCACATACGTATATGCTTTCCCTTGTTCTAACGCTGGACGTTGAACGACATTTTCTTTTCGTAATAGCTGTAAGTAAATAAAACAGTAAATAAAGTGACTGTACAGTATTTTTTCCTAAATTTATCACGAGGTCCAGTAATCGTACTTTTCTTACTTTCTAAAGTAATACTTTGTTTTATAATATACTTTGATGAGCTGCAATGTCAGCTTCTCAGTAATATAACAATTGTATTAAAACTTTATGTATACGAAATTAAAATCAAGTTTATTAGGCGAACAATTAATTGTCTGATATCTCCATTTACTTAATAAGAATTAATTTAGGAATAAATATTTTCTTTACATTAATCTGTATTTATGTTTAATTTGTAAAGTTGTGTTACTGGAGAAAGTTTATCAAGTTAACTTCAGTATTGTTTACAATATCAAATTATTTGCATATTAAACGATATACATTCATAATTAAATTTTTGTCCTTTATGCCAGAATTTTTTATGATACGTAGCTTCGTTTAACAAAACACGTAACTCTTAAAATTGAAATATTAAAAATATTTTTAAAAGTTGAAGATATATGAAGTTACTGTGAAGTTTTACGTACAAATATTGATACTAATATAATTATATTATTACTTAAATACGTACATCAGTTTATTAATATTAATCATACTTATTAACTGCCTTTTTATGTATAAATCGTGTAAATTTTGGTGGGGTTTAAATAAATTTTAGTTAAAAAATATTATAATGAATTTCGTTTCACATTGCTAGAATTTATTCAATGCAAAAAGTGCAAACTACGTTCGAGGCATTCACCGATTTGTCAAGCCCTTTTTGTTTCAAGTAACTTGGGCCTTATCTTTAAATTATTACGATGTAAGAGATCTATTTTAACGAATGCTCAGTCCGATTATAGGAGATTATAAATATTGGAAAGAGTCGCGAATGAAAAACAATAGCGGTAGCGGCCTAAATTTCCAAAATTTCGCTCGAATGAAAAACAATTAACGAAGAGCAGGGAAAAAAAGGAATGAGATAACAACGGCGAGTCCGCCGTATGTATGTGCGTCGAGAGACAAGTGAGAGCGAGAGGCTAAATGTGTGAGACTGAGAAGCGAGACAGGGGCAGAGTCGGAATTAATTGGGTACGGATTTCTGGGCGCTGTTCAAATAGGCTGAACGTGTAACGCAAAAGTTTTCGCGAAGCAGAAAAGCGAAAAACGAGAGAGACAAGCAAATACGATTACCGCCTTGAGCTCGGAAGCTCCATTAAACACGACCTCGGAGGCACCCTAGGCTCGTTTTACCTGTGCATGCGTTACGCGCTCGAGATCATTACTCTGTGCCACGTCACCAGTACCCTGGATCCTAATACAGACACATATCTTTTGTCCTCGGTCCTGAAATTAATGGGAGGGAGATTCAATATTTTAAGCGAGTCCTTCACTATTTAAAACTCTGCTTCGGCCAGCTTTTGCGAATCCGCGTAATCGGTCGCAAGTTAATAAAGCACAATTTACGGCTTCTACCGTGAATATTTCACTCGCTCATGTTCATAAAACAACGTTGCGATACGCGTCCTTATTCTCCTCCCCCTCCGATGCGCGATTTCAGTTGTACGCAATTAATAGAAAAATTAGCATACTTCTTGTTCGATTCGAGGCAAATTTTTCTAACGTGGAAAAATTAATATTTATTCGACCGCAATCGTTGCGGGCCAATAGCTTTGACTACCTGGTCGGCGGAAGGTCGATAAAATACCATATGCTAGTATTAACTTATACGAGTGTCCGTGGAGGCAATGAAGGGATGAACCCCGATAGGTAATATTTTAAATTACTTCGAGACTCCATTTCTCCCTGTCCCTTTCTTTCGGTACTCTTTGGCGACATTAGCTGGTCAGATGTAAATGTCGATCGGTTATACGGCGGTGCCATGCACAATAAGGCCATAAATACGAAGCGATAAGAAATTACATAAATTTCCAGCAGAGATCAATGCAAGGGGGTCAGGATATTTTAGACCGCTTTAGAAACTCATGCGCAGAGCATCATCATATTGTGCACAATCTTATGGAGAAGTACATACATTAATCAAAAACTCATAAAGCGGTTTGTTAATTTCTAAGCCCCCGAACAGCAGTTACGGTGATAAAATCTCATTTGAACAGAAGGGAGTGACATAATAGCTCGACTCGGATAATTAGTACTTTAAAGGACCGGCAATTCCATATTTAAAGAATTAAATTAGCTTATTATTACGCCAAGTTTGGCAAGGAGTCACGCATCCGAATGGAATTTCCCGACGATCGCGCAAACTGTTCTTCGATAATTAATTGTGCGTCGTCGGATAGGCTTAAAAATCTCTATCTCGCTGGTTACACGATGAAGCTTCTCTTTACAAATGACCTACACGCTAGACTTATTAGCTTCGGCATAGTATCTAATATCCTAAAACGAGCGCGAGCCTCGGCTCCAATTATTAATAGAGTTGTTGGAAAAGGAGGGAAAAAAATTTGCATCGCTGGCGATTCCTTTCACTGCAAAAGCTCAATCGCATCGAGGCTTTTTGTTCTCCCGCCCCAATCGCTTCCCACGACTACCGTCATTCCTCCTCGGATTCGCGGAGGCTCTACTGGCAGCAACAGCAACGGCAGCGGTGGCAGCGCCAGCAGCAACGGGAGCTTTCTGTTGCAAAAAATCTTGCGCAAAAGTTTTCCAATTTATCATCGTTAAGAACTCCAGCTGCTTGCTACACCTTGAATCGACTCTATACTTACCAATCTCAGTCCGAATACGGTTAACGATGGTAGAGAGCGTAAGCCGCTGCAACGAAATTTCCGCCGAGGGGAACGTCGTTACGTCCTCGTTTTTTTCGTACTTTTTTCGTCCCTTTTCCCGATTCCACCTCTCTTTCAGTCTTTATTTACTTATTTCCTAGGTAGGTGCCACTCTCTCTCCCTCTCTCTCTCTCTCTCTCTCTCTCTCTCTTACTCGTTCGCCGGTGCATCATTTTCGTCTTGTCTATTTTTCGAGTCGCGGCTATGTTATCATTAATCTCGAAAATGAATGAGTAAGGCGCGCTTTCGCTCGGGCAGCTTGAAAACTGACAAATTTATACTTAGTTATGTACTGCCTCCAAAGGATTTGTTATATATAATTTATAATGTATGAATAATTCTTTTTTTTTTTTAATTTTTTTTACAAATTTTTTTTCAACAAATTTTAACAAGAGCTGAAGGGATTAAGTCATTTTTATAAATTATTAAATGTGCGCCATGTATTTAATAATTAAAATTCTATTTTTTCTTTTTTCTTTTGGAAAAATATTTTATTATTATTAAATAAGACTTTTTATTTTCAAAAGCCAAGTTACATATTTTCTGTTATATCTTTTGTTCCTTCGAATTTTAATATTTGTAATATTTATAGGCGGACAGAGCTGAAAAATATTGATATTTCAATATTCCGAATCGCTTCCTCGCGAAAGTAGTTTCCGAAAGTCATCTATGAAAAAGATGGAATAATTAAAATACATGCATCCTACCGTTAGATAGAACAAACATTTTTTTTATTATTTTTCACTTCAACTTTACGTTTCTTTGGCTATCCATTGTTTCTCAATATAATATAACATAAATTAAATGCTCATACGAATTTATTGAATTGCTATTACTAATAAGTCGCTAACGAAAGGCCATTTTTCAATTTAATTATTTAAAAGCATAGAATGGAAATATATTTTACCTTATCGAGAAAAATCATAGTTTTTAACGTCTACTGCAAAGGTTATGTATTTTATTTTAGAAATAAACGATAGGTAATAATAATATGATTATTGATTGCGGCGGCATATCGGAGTATAAAAAGTCAAGTAATAAAGGAGAGTGACACATGCTTGATTTTTAACACAAAAAATTGAGTACAAATTGCTGACTTTTTTTAATGTTTGTTAAATGAATTTTTCGCTTACTGGAGAAATGATATCTTTATTTTTTGTATCTGTTGATTATTTGCTCTGCCAAACACCTTTTTAAAAGCTTGTACATGATTCTTTTCAACTTTAATAAACAACGATAGTGTAGAAGAACATTCTCAAATTCCTTATGTTGTTTGTATAAACATTCTTATTTTGCTTAGTTATACGGAATCGCCGGTATAACTTAGAAGACAAAACATATAAGCTTTCTCATACAAATATTCCCGATGTTTTTTACTGTTTTATCTCAATAAGGTATTTCCGAGAATTCAGCCCCGTCGTTTTATTAAATATAGATAAATGTGCTATAGAAAACTAATATATTAGATCTTTTTATAAGAAACACTATTTTATGTGTTTTTTATGGCTCAATTTTGCTATCAAAATAAATGAGATCAAATAAAAATTTCACGACGATTATAAATAATAAGAAACTAAGTCATATATGTTTATACACATATATTGGATTATTGGAAAAACCGCAAGGAAAAAATGATTTTGCCCAGAAACAATTGAAGAATATTAAAAAAAAAAAAAAAAAAAAAAAAAACGACAAGCTTCAGTTGCTTATCATCATTCGTTCCGTTAAAAAAATCACGAAAGCTGACTTGATTTTAGTTTATCCTATAATGGCAACAGTATTAATCACCACGCCATTATTTCAATCAATCCCAATAGAATATAAGCAAACAAATTAACAGCGCGAGCCTGGCGGAGTAAACAGCATCGTGACAATGGCAAAAAAATATTTGCTATTCACGTATCGAGCATTCGGTGCGGCAAGTGAGAGAAGTAGGTTAAACGTCCACCTCGTGTGGTTATTGTCGGGAGCGGCCGCTGGCGAAATTCCGAGGGCACGAGTGAATCGCGCGAAATTAAGAGACAGCGGCCCTTCGACGCAGATAATTACATCACACGCTCGCGTCCGAGTCGCGCTCTGAATAATTTTCGCAGAATGCAATCTCAATGGCGCGAGAAGTCGCCGCGCGCATCTGAATTCAGCGCATTCGAATTTAGGAGGAGGCGTGCGTGCGCCTGTGCACAGCCGACCGAAACCTACCCTCGCATCGACTCACCCGCAGACACCGGAAATAACGAGGAGCATGCTTTGTGCGTCCTCGAGATGCACAGAATCGACGAAATGAGCTGCGGCCCGGCCTGATTCCGCAGGGCCGTACATTCGCCCGCCGACGCGCATTTCCTTATCGAATTTCTGTCAGCCGTCCTCTGAACAATATACTCGGCTGCAAAATCGAATCTGCTCTCGTATAATTGTTATGCGGTACGAGCGGCGACTGTAAGATCGGGCGACGATAAAAGAAATCCCATTGGACGGGGAAGGGAATCGCTGGCTGCGCTGAAAATAATAATTGATAAAAACAAAAAGCCAAAATAAAATCCTTACTCGAGTAGCTCTGCGTTGCTTAACCAGTCCTCGGGTTCTGCAACAAGAGCAGAGGCGGAGTTTTCTCAAAAAAAAAAACAAAAAAAAAAAAAAAAAAAAACAACCGTTATTTCCAACCGGGCATAGTGTCGCGATGCTTTCTTTTTTCTACTCGACATTTTCCTACTCTACAGGACTGTGCCGTGCAGGATTCTCACAAATATTAACTCCGGCAAAATTTGTGCTCAGTTGCTCTTGAAATGCAAAGTTCCCATTATACGATTGGAAGGACGTTGACAATTTCCAAGCAATTTCAGCCACATCTAACCCATTGAATTGTCGAAATCTCTGTAAATTCATTAGCTCGCGAAAAACGGTCCGCGAGCTTGGCTGTTTAACGACTCTCGCACGGCGATCCATCGCTTAATTCCAGTCGACGATCCATCGAAGATCCTTCGACGATAGCAAGCTTCTTCCCAGTCCCGGCCTCGAGGAGCATCATCGATTCTAAAGGCGATCTTCGCTGGGGCCTGGCTCGCAGAGAAGCCGCGAGCCCCTGGCAAAGAATAATACATCGAGAATCGGAGTCCAGGCGGAAAAATCATATTCGTATGATGCTCACGTGCACGGAGGCGTAATATTCAGGCATTGAGCAGTTGGCCGCCAGCGGAGTGCGCTGCCCGCGAAAGTGTGAATGGCGCTTTAATGATCTTCGTACGTAGCTGTCAATTAATTGCGCAATTGACACTCTTTACGGATGCGTGATGCGGCGCATGCACCGCGTGCAGGGGGCGGCGACGCGCGCGCGCGCTACTTTTCACGCTTTGTCCGTCACGTTCCGTTCTTCCCCCTGCTGCCCCCAACCACGGCCCCCGCCCCTTTCGAATTATCCTTACTTCGCATGCACACGAGATAGCATTATCTTATATTAGTAGAATCTCTCTACACATTATTGCTCTTTCGCGAGAGCGGCTTTTCGGATAAAACTAAAATAGACGATGACAGGCGTGTGAAATGTGGCGCCTCCGAAGCAGGCGACATTTATTAGATTCTCGATCGAAAACAGTGGTGAAATCAGTGCTCCCGCGAAAAAAAAAAGAAAAGGAAAAAAAATAACAAGAAGGAAAAAACAAAGGACGGAACAAAAAAATTGACAAGAGCAACGAGCCTACCGCTAATTATACGAATGGGCCATTGAGTCGGGCGCTAGCTAAGGCTCTAAGAAAATGCTGCTCACGGTGATTCATCGGCGCGCTTACTTGCCCGCCGATTTAATTCCACCACTTTAATTCGCCCATTTATGCGGTAGGACCATGACGGCTTAAACGGATTTGCCGACCGAAGATTTTCCAGTTTCTCCAATCATATCGAAGGATGAGTGGTTGGCTACATATAGAGAAACGAATTATCGTGGAAGTTCGTTTCATTCGACTGACACTTATCTAGTTACCGTAACGCAATACCCCACCGGTTTCTTCGTCACCCCTTATATGCATGTGCCCGGCTTCAGTGTGTGCATCCGGTTATGTACGTATGTCTGTGACGGTCGGTCGGATAATGCCTGTGGTGCTACTGCGTCCTCTCGAATGTGTCGAGGCGCCTCTAGTCGACCCCTTTCGCCTGAGGAAATATCTGGGAGTCGACTCGATAAAACTACCCCTTCTAACTAATGTAATTCACTCTACGACTCTGTCCTTCTCTCTCTCTCTCTCTCTCTCTCTCTCTCTCTCTCTCTCTCTCTCCCTTTGCTTACAATCCGCCCTGACCCGTACACGCTCTCGTTTACCCTTTCTCTCTGTTCCCCCCTCTCTCTCTCACTCTCTCTCTCTTGCATTCTCAATTTCATTCTCTCGCTCAATCTCATTCTCTGTCTACGTATCTTTTATCTCACTGTTTGTATACAACTAAGGGGGAGTGAGAGCAGAAAAGTGATAGAAGAGGAGACGGAATACAGGGAATCCAGGAAATTGATGAACTTGGGTTCATAGAGATAGGAGGAAGAGGTGTATTGTCTAGGATTTGTAGGAATGAACGGAGGGAGAGAAACACAGGGAGAGAGAGAGAGAGAGAGAGAGAGAGAGAGAGAGAGAGAGACAGTGAGACAGAGAAAGAAGGAAACAGAGACGGAAAGATAGACAGATACCAAGTGAAATAGGGAGAGTGAAGAGACAGAAAATGTGAAACGGATGTAAAAGACGATTGGACTGATGAAAGTGTATACAGAATTTTGGAAGATGGTGTTTAAAGCCCGATTTATTTTGAATTACGTTATATATTAATGAACGCGTTATGAAATTCTATTTTTTTATACGCAACATACGGAAACATACGGAGTAAATGTTTTAGTTAAAAATTCTAGTCGTAAAGAAAAGAAAAACTTATGCTGCATTGGATTAATGAAAAGCGAATTAATTTCAGCACAGTCCAATTTGAATCCAATAATTTAATAAGTATTATTCTTACTTGCTTATTAGGTGCAAAAAAGATTGGTAAATAAATTATTTAATTGATGGGAATTATCATTACATATTGATACGTGAAATAACGTTTGAAAATTAAGACTGCTGGTAATCCCACATTGTCAAGACTTTATGTTAAGGCCATTAGTTAATTAAGAAGTTCACATTCGCTTGACAATGGCACTGGAGATGGTTTCTTACTTCTAAAAGAACAACAACAGCTTGGTCGATCATGACTAAGAGAGGAGCAGAGAAGTACCATTGGTCATCAAGATTAGGAATTTGATGGTTTCGATGCGTGGTATCGCAAACTGTATACACTTAGGTATTTGAACGTAGTGTAAATAATATTTACAAATAAGTAATATCACAGTAAAGGATAATAATGATAAAAATAGGAAGAACGATGATAAAATGATGATTAATGCAATAATGAAATTTTGTAGTTGATTATTAGATCAGACGAAGCCATTATTTGCTTTAAAATTTCTCGGGTGAAATATTTTCATTTACAATGGAAAATGAAAATTAATTCACGGATTTATGCGCGGAGCAGTTGGCAGCTTATCGAGAGTTAACGTTTCTTCGTAATGATTATCAATAAGATATTCCAGCTGTTAATGATGGGTGCAGGCTGTTCGGGCTGCGGGGTTTCCTGGGTTGCGAAGGGGGGTGGAGGGAGGAGGAAAGGTGATTATTGGAACTTGAGGGTCATAGCAGTGTCTCAGTGGCTGAAGTATTAATCAGAAAGCTAAGACACGGAGGCCATTGTAGGATAGAGGAGTCGCGCCTCGGGTTCACCAGGAAGTTGCAAGCGATAGGATCAGCCATCGGGCGAAAACAAAGCCGAGCACTTAGCGGCAAATTAGTGATAGATGGGGGTGCGCCACCGTCGCTTTTCATTACAAGCTGTATATCGGACCAGAGCAGCGTCAGATCCCGAATGAGCCATTGCGCGCCCACAAGCAAACCGCCGACGTAGTTCGGAATCTCCGAGACCGCAAACCTCAAGTAGGAGAGAACACGACTGGGCGAGGGTACCACAGATCCAATCGGCTTCACACAAACCAACGCCGCGTCTCTCTGCCTTATACGTACCCTTCATCGGCGTAACGAGCAATTAAGCCCCCGATTGCATTAAAAATCTTTATCCTATCCTACATTCGATCTCATATTCAATAATAGCTTTAATACTTTACGGCTAAATGTGGTATTAGTTGCTCGTTCATTGCGCACAACTGTTCACCCGTTCGACTAGTTTTTGAAAAACAACCGAACAAAGCGCGCCAAGGCTTTAGAGTGAAAAAATTTTAATTCTAGCGTGCCATTTAATTTTCCAAGCGCTTCTGCAGCTTTATCTGCGCAAACTTATCTCCCGGCTGTCACCTGCGCTATCCGTTAACAATATTACATTGTAAATTTAATCATTTTGTTTTCTATCCATTTTTAAATTACACTTTAAAAAATGAAATTTAACCCATAGTCAGAGCAAATGGTCGATATATAATTATACCTTCACCGTGTAAATAAATTATGAATTTCCCTTCATTGCGTAAAATAAGTTTATTTTCAGTACCCATGTTACCTTAAAATACCTAATATATGATGATATTAAATATATACGCGCTCGACATCAATAAGATTGATAGTGGGAATAGTTTATAATTGTGGCTTTATTCATTAAATTGATATATAATAATATCAATCTACAATATCAACTAACATCAAAGTTGTGAATTTGTTACAATTTACTACAATTAACTCCGATTGTTAGATAAAGCGAAATTTAATTTTTATAATTGATTTTCTCAAATACATTAATATCATAAATATTTGATTATGAATAAACTTGTAATTAGTAAAGTAATCGAAGCAATAGAATTCAATTTGTGATCTCATATTTTAAATGTATTATATTATATTAATTAGATCATACTATATATGTAGTACATAATGCTCAATCGTTATATATATATTAATAGCGATAATAAGCTTTGTATTTTAGGCAAGGTAGAAAAAATAAATTGAAAATCCGTTCGCGTTACTAAACTTATTATGACAATTAAGTATGATTTTCGTGCTATAGTTAAGTAAACAAAGTATTTAAACTAAGAGTTCTTGCGCGCAACATTTATTTGTTAAAAAGCGTTTACTTGTTGGTATTACGTGAACGGAAAATCGAATTTTCTTATAAAGAATGTATATATATTTTTAAGGATTAAAAAACATTTTCAACAAAAGTTTATATTAGTTTTCAACTTTAGTCAAATAAATTTCATTTTATTAAACTCCTCACGAGTATATCTTATTTATTTGCCACTTAAACATAAGACTTTATTTAACGGCAGAATAATGCAAGTGTACTTACTTGTAACTATTAATATAAATATTTATAGTTGAATCGTATATCAAAGTATGATCTCGTGCGAAGATATGAATTAGTATTAAAAGTCTCGTTATTATTCCCGTAGTGCCTACACATTATTTCGCGGAAATAAATTGCTTATATAATGTTGCGCAATGAGTAACTTTCTTGCTGGTTTTATCGCGAATCTCATTAGGCCAGCGGAGGGAGAGAAAAAAAAAGCCGTAAAATCCAATCCAGCATGATAATGACTCTAAGCGCAATTAGGTGAGAGGGAGCAGTTAAGGGCAGGCGGCACCGCGAGGATGTCACCGAGCGATGTGAAAAAGTCTCGCGAGCGATCAGCGTGCAGAGCCAGCAAATATCGAACAGCTCTGAGTGGGTGGGTGGGTGGTTGGCGGGCCGAAGCCGTATCCGAACAAGCCCAACTACGAGGCTCGGCTGTAATTATCTGTGCCCCGGGCAAAGGAAGCCGAGAGCGGCATCGGTAGGTAAGAGCCTCGCGTAAAAAGCAAGGGACGCGCAAAGGGCGAAGAGTAAACGCGAGGGCGGGTTGGAGCTCAGCGAGACGCAAGAAAAGAAGCATCCCTTGCTCAACAGACTCCATTGTCGAGACTCGTCGAGTACCTGGCTGTAGTTTACCCCGCCTCGGCCTTGAATTCAGTTTGACTGGCGAACCGTACGCGTCATTAAATATACATGCGCCCAGGCTCGTGGCCCCTCCGCCCTCGGCCCGGCCGCCGGGGCTCTCCTCCATCCGCGCGAAATATTCCGATATTGGATCGGCGGCGGGGACGTGCCCTTCGATTTTCCGGCATCGGGATTCCCCGGTTAGCCGCGAGCCCGCGCTCCGCCCAAACGGGCCGCTCGAAATCATCCTTTTCGCACGATGATCGATATCCCTGCGCCGCGTCATTCAATGGCTCGGCACCGAAGGCTCGCCCTTTCCTCTGCGATACTTTCGCAAATATATTCCGGCGCTATTTACAGTGCTCCGAAGCCGGCCATTAAGAGCGCCGGGGCATCAATTCCACGATCGCCTTAATCGATCTTGCCCGCGTTTCTGCACACGCCGCTAATTCGCCCGAGAGTTTATCATTTTCGATCCGTTTTATCAGCCGAGCGTTCCAGCCCTATAATAACTATTATTTTTACGATAATGCCTTTGCAAACAAGAAGATTAAAATTAATTATAATTTTAAGAATTATTAGTCATTCTGCACTTGATGTAGTTATTAAAAAGTTTCTCTTCTACTCCAAACATTATACACATTGTGCTTGTCTACATTTTCTCAAACTAAATAATAACCGTTTTTATCTGATAGGTTCGTTTTTTTTAATAAATGAACCGCAATTTAATTAATTCACAATGTAAAGTTAAGATATTACACGATTGTGGTTTAATGAAATAAAAATAAATAAACGCGTTGCGAAATAACTTTATAAATATTTACCGTACGCTCGTTCGTTGAAAATAGATTATTGCGCTGCATATAAATACACGCTGAATCTAAAATACGGGCTTGGCGCTAAATTTACCTTATAAATAATGCCCAAAAATAAATAAAAGTTCTTATTAAAAGCAAGGGCTGTTTTGTTTTGCGCAAATGCAGGTATAAAATAGGATTATATTTATTTATAGAGAACAGAAAACTCATCAACATATTTCCCCTCGCACATATTTCGATGAATTCCGAGATTCCTAGTCGAACGGACAGTGGATTTTGCACGATTGGTAAACAAATATCCTGCAGCGAAATTCGAAAGTGCTTATTGAACACAACCGTGAGGTGCCTCAATTATTATAGCTGCTGGATTATACGTACAACCATTAATCGTTACTTGATGTACTAATGGTTATTTCACATTCGAGCGCCGTGTGATTTAGCTGGTGAATAACGCAATGAGCACGAATCAGGGAGTTCGATGTAGCCTCCGTGCAGAAGAGTAATCGGATCATAGGTATTAAATATAACACGTCATATTACTATTTTTATTACGAGGCCGATGATCGAAATACTGTTAAGCTCGTATCCTTCTTTGAGGAATAACCCATACGCGTATTTGTCGATACCGCTTATTTTAAATGTTGCACGTAAATTAGTTTACCATGCATCTTATAATTTAGATGAAAATGTTTTTTAATACAAAGTAAGGAAAAAGAATCTAATATTTAATTGCAAAGATCTAGAGCACACAGCTTTTGATAAAGTGTAACATTTTTTCTTTAAACTTATATATTTTATCAACGAATATTGGATTTTATTTTAAAGACGATCGTGGAGTTATGTTGAATTTTGTATTGAAAATTATATAATTTGAATTTTCAGCTTTGAAAAATCAATTTTTTTTAATATTTTCTTTCAATAATAGAAGAAAATAAATTACAAATACAAGGAATTAATTAAAAAATTTAATAGCATAAAGATAAAAAAATTCTAAATTTAATTCGTTTTAAAATGAATACGATCCTTACATTCAGAATATGAATTTATGTTTGATATAATCTATCGAAAGCTACTAAGACCGCAAAATATTCATAAATTAGTCGATTTTTCAATAACGCAACAGGATTCAATTTCACCGAATGCAACTAAATTTTTTAATTACTTAATCCACAATATTAGTCGATTGATCGATTATAAATATATATTAAATTTCAATTTTCAAATTGAAGTTAATTATTAAGCAAAGATCTTTGTAGGATAAAAAACAAACTTAATAAGATTCAATTGATATTTGAATTGCAAATAAAACAGTCATAATGTGTAATTCCACCATAATTACTTTAAAATTCTAATCCTAATGTTTTAATACAATCGTTCGCTCATGTTTACTTTGCTTATAAATTTTACGTGCTCGTCGATGTTTTAAAAGATTGAACGATCAGTTTGGTGTACAACACTTGTACATCGAGTAATTAGAGTAAGATAGTTCGAGTTGAGGAATAGTGATTAGAAGGAGGGACAAAAAAAAAACACCAGAAATTGTCGAAGCTTTTAAGACGCTATTATGCCATATTTCCCGACGGGATATTTTATCATGACGCTGTACCTCGGTTACTGAATGCCAGTATCCTCGAGTACCTGATGAATGAGCGCCTACGTGGAGGGTGCAAAGTGTCGGCCCGCGGGTGGCGGAGGGGGCAGGCGGGGGTGGGATACAAGTTAAAACAAAGCAGGTCGATGCCGCGAGGAAGGACACTTAAAGAAGGAAAAGATAGGCAGCTCTTCGCATATCCTGAAATTACAAAGGAACTGAGCTGTTTGGCAAGATAATTATTGATATTGTAGTTCTTTCTTTTTTTCCTCTTTTTCTTTTACTTCATTTTACTTTATTTACTTGTTGGCTGAATTATACATATTTTTTTTTTTTTTTTTTAAAAGGTCACAAAGACTAATATTTAGGACATATTTATATTTTGCTTCCATAATTTTAAAGTATTTACTATCTTTTTTTATATTTTCAGAAATATTAAGCTTTTATAATGAACCGTATTTTTTTCAATCAAAAGAAAATATTTACGATTAAATACGAAGTATTCGCAATACAAGCAGTTGTTTTTTACTTGTTAAAAAACCAATTTTAAGTTGTACCACGCAAGTATACACACGCGCACACAATACGATGTTTGGCTTATTTTTTATTTATTCATTCGTTATTCTATCTTTGAAATCTTCAATGGAATACAAACAAATTGTTCAATTTAAATGCCAACAAATCCATTTAAGTGGTTTAAGAATCAATGCCTCATTTATTATTAATCGGCTTAAAAATGTGAACTTATGATGTTGATTGAAGGGACACAACTCATCCCTAATTTTTTAAAGCACACAAATATAGATGAAGAGTAAACGCGGTAACTTGAGATAATCTACAAAGTTTTGAAATTTGGGTTTCTTATCGATCCCGGTATTCTGATGGTACACCCCAAAAACAGCGACGTTTTAAAGTTTCCCAATTGAAGGTCCTGAATTCAAGGGTAATCTTTTAAAGGCGGTGAACGAATTAGTAATACCGTGTAAGAGAGAGAGAGAGAGAGAGAGAGAGAGAGAGAAAGCGGGAAGGAGATAGAGAGGGTGAGAGGAGAAAACAAGCAGAGATAACAGATAGATAGATGGATAGAGTGAGAATAAGCGAGGTGGAGAGACGAAGAGAGTAAAAGAGTGAGAAGTGCAGCACTGGGTACGTCCGATTTGCATAACAAAACGCGCAATTAATAAAGTTCCGCTATGGTACGCTATTCGCGAGAGAGCGCCAACAAAAGAGCATTTCATCCTTTCAGCATTGATATTCATCTTTTCTTTCTCTTTCTACCCTTCCCACTCCCTTCCCTTGCTCTCACTCTCTCTCTCTCCCTCTCTCTCTTTCCCCTCCCCCTGTCTCTCCCTCTCCCTCTCTCTCTCCCTCCCTCTCCCTCTGCCCGCCTGCGTCTCTCACAACATCACCCTGTGACCCGGAGGCTAAATAAGTCAGACTTTGTAAGGAATCTCACAAGGCGAAACTTGGCAAACTTTGCTGCTTCCTCCCTCGCCGGCACCCGTAGCCAATTCCATTCCCTTTATTCTAGATGGCAAAACTGCGTTACAACCACTGCGTATTTTTAATATTTTAGTAGATTCACTTTCCCGGTCGTGCGTCGCCCGACAGCGATGAGAAAAAAACAAGAAAACATACGGCTTTGTGACCTGAGACTGCGATATAGCAATGAAAAGGACAACGAAGGGAAAAATGACGACAGTTGGAGGAAGGTATTTTTGCGGCAAGGAGACATCGGGAAACGAAAACAAAAGAAGCAGATTGATTGATTGATTCCGTATTCTACGTGATAGATTGATTGCAGTGCCATTCTACTTTGTACCTCATCCTTTACTTTATGGAAAACTTATATTTTGATAACAATTTACTTTATCGTAAGAATATGAGCTCGTATATTTTTCCATATGCGGCACAATAATAAACGCTTATGGATCTATTCGTGCGTATGAGCCAAAACGTCAGAGAGAAGGAATAATAAGAGAGAGAGAGAGAGAGAGAGGGAGAGAGAGAGAGCGCGAGAGAGATGGGGGGGGGCGGCAAGTTACGAGATGAAATGAAGCATTTCGAAATTTTCATTTCTGTGGAATTCAGCAGATATGATACTTGTAATGCCAGTAACGTAAAAGAGCGTCTAAAGTCATAAAGACCGCCAGCACGGTCAAAAGTCGTGGCTTAGTATCATTCATGTCGATGATAAACGGCGTTACTCAGTTGAATCGACGCTACATCAAAATGTATTTTCATTTCAGTATTTTGGAGCACAAATTTTATTCCTATTAATTTACAAATATTTCAGTGCTCGTCCACGTATAATATTACAGTATTCGTAGATTCAATTTTCTTCCTTTTAAAGTATTTAGTTTGTAAAAATAATAAGGACCTCAAAATGTCAGGGATCCATTGCAAAAAGCATCGCGGGCCACAATAAAAATTTAGCTGCGATAGACGCGAAAGCTGGATTTTATTCGAAATCGATTACTTTTTATTACTTTATTATCCCGATATAAATATTTCAATTAAATTTTTAATATTATGCTTTATGCGGGAAGCGATTGTTCTTTCAAGAATTTTATTCCCTTCCTTATAATTTAAAGGTTTTTACTTACGCACACGCGTATAAATACGCAAACGTAACTGTACACTTAAATATCGATATTATGGATTTAAATCCTATCTTTATCGCGGTAAGACATCAAATTTGTAATTTGATGTGTCGAGTTCAAAAGCCTCAAAATAGATTTGCTACCCTCGGAAAGCAAATAGAAATCTATCATAGTGTAATTTGAAAATCCAACGAGGCTCATAACATCTCCGGTTTTTTCTCGTGCTTTTATCTGAATCGTCTATGATAGGCAAAGCTAACGCAAACCATATAACTCAGTGCTGTCAGTAGGCATTTCTGAGCGGCCAAATCCGACAGAGCATTATTTATCAAACACATCGCAAGTTCTCAAGCCCTTGCATCTCCGGGAGCGGTAATAGTAATGGCAAGTTAACGACAAACTCTGGTCCAAGTAAATAGTCTTGTGTAGAAGATGAGGGGAATCTTGCACCTTTTCCTCTTCCGCACGCCGAATGTTTCGCCCTCCCCTACTCTCCTTTTCGTGATCTCTACTTAACATTTCAGACATCCCAGAGCTAACTTCATGCATACTTATGTCGTTCTCGCGACGCGTAACTTTTTTCCTCGACAACTCCAAAACAGGTGTACGCACGGATTCATCTAGTAGATACATACGTGCATAAATACACGCGCACGCTCATATGTGTGTATGATAACGAAAGTAAAATATAGATAGGTAGGTAGGTAGAGAGAGAGAGAGAGAGAGAGACGGGTAGCGTGACGTTATACGTACGAAAATGGGTTCGAGAATACGTAGAAGTTAAATGAAGTAGGTCCGAGACTGATCAAGAACAATTTTTAGTCATGGGATTTAGGCGGCGTATTCCGAAGTTTTCATTGGCTGCTGTTATCGCACTTTTGTATTTTATCACCGTGAGCACTGAATTAGATGGAATTATTCATTGGCCTGCGTAACAAAGTTTCATGACATTAGCTTCAAAGAACATTCTTTTTCTATTTCATCGTGCTGTCTGATGCTAATACAGTGCCGCTAACTTTTTTTCACAAATTGCATTAAGAAATATGATAATTCCGTGGAGCATTATTACGGGGCAATGTTTAATTTGCATTCATAGCATCAAACGCTTTTCATGAATGTAAGAAAGGCGTAATTCACTTGATTTACGGTACAAGAATTGCAATAAAATTTGACGGGTGCAAATAAATAAACATCGTCAATAATATTTATCACCGACTACCACCTGGTCAGTGTATGATTACTAAAACGGAGTAAAGTAACGCGGGCATCGACTGGCAGGCAGGAGGGCCGGTCGGGAATGGAGGGGGGGGCGGCGGCCGGCAGGGGAAACTAGAATAATGCGCGTTACGAGCCGAACGGTGCGTTCAGGAGCCTATAAACCGGATACAGTATTGTAAACAGCCCTTAAAAAAATCTAACGGCGATAACAACGCTCGTAAAGGGAAAAACGAAAACGAGAAAGGGGAAAAAAAGGAAAAAACGAACGACTGCACGCTACAACCAAAGCCGCGGCTCGCTCCGTTCACCGCGGCTCGATCTCCCCCGACCCCCCGCCCCATCCCCCTGCCGTAGCCAGCCTCCGCGCTTTTATTCCTCCAGGTTTCGCAGGGCGTTACGAGCGATCGCTGTCAGGCTAAAGCGTCCCGTAAAAAAAAGGTGCGCGCGGACTGCCCGGAAATTCCAGCAATGCGGCACGGCGTTTGATGACGTAATCGATCACGGGCTTGTCAGCGCGGCGGGCAAAGGGGTTGGGCGAAGGAGGGCCTTTTTCCGAAAATCGCGCCTCCCACACCCCCCTCCACCTCCCGACCGCGTCGCTCCTCCTCGCGAAACGGACATCGAGCCCAGCCGTAGGCGCGACCGCTCGTACTTAGGAAGGAAGATTGATCGTGGATGAGCGCAAGTTGAAAGGATTTCTCACGCCCGTGTGCGTGCGCTTTTAGATAAGAGGAGCCCTGCGCGTATAAAATATTCAGCAAATATTAGATATAATGTGTGTATTTATCATTTTTTTCTTCTTCTTCTTCTTCTTCTTCTACTTCATCCTCATACAATGTGGCTGGTAGCTTGGAATAAATCAAACGCCGCTATAGACATTTTCAGATAAAGTAATTATTTATTCGTTCAATTATAGGAGTATCTACTTATTATATATTTGCTCTGTGCAACAGCGAGTATTGACATCTGCTATGCTTATTGTTTCAACTCTACTTTAATAAAAGATATATATATATATATATATATGTGTGTGTGTGTGTGTGTGTTTTATGACATCCTTTACGAACTAAAAATAATCTCCCGATTATTATTATTATTATTGTTGTTTTTGTTGTTGTTTTTCTTTAATTTGAGAAACAGTTTTACATACCGTTTTATTACAAATTTTTACTATCTTCTTAAATTTATTTATGCTCTTTATAACGAATGTGAACTTTATTTACAAGTTAATGGAATAAATCAATGCCTTTAAATATTATTTTTACCTACAACAAAGATGCAAATTAAGAGGACACTATTTTTTTTAGATTTTCCTAGAATAGCACATATTTTTACGTGATTATTTTAGACGTCCTGTCAGATGATACTATGAGTTATACTACATTAAGTATTCATTATGGTAATATACATCTAGTAAATTTCTTTTAATTTTGGTATATTTTTATTCCGTTATCTATAATTTTAAGTGTTTTTAAAATAATTCATGTACTCTATTAATAATTTCGACCTAAATGTGTGCGCCTTTTTTAGCATTTTCTCATTCTGATATGCTCAACTAGAATCTATCATAAATTTTCAGTTAACCTCATTAGCTTTAGTGTAGTAGGTAAGATAAGAAAAAAATTCAATTACAGTTGAATTTAATAATTAAGTACTATATTTTCGGACACACGCTCTAAGAAAATGGTTATGCGTAAATTAACCATGTTGTGTAGTTACAATAGATCATCAATTCAATGCCTTATTTTAAATCGCATTCGGTCCATCAACACAATCCGCCTCGCATTTTTTGTTAATAAACTTGAATGAAAAACTAAATTATTAGAGCGACGATGTACTTTTATTGCGTCATCAGCATGTGACACATCACACAATCCGCCTAGTGAGATTGAGCAATTTTTCTATATTTCGTTTCTACTGCAATATGAAATTCTTTCTTATACTATTCTTCTACCTTTGCACTCTAACCGTGATGCATGAGCAAGACGTATTTGCATTGTTAATGCACATATGCTGACACGGTGAGGACACATCATTATTCTGCACTGACTCGATTTAAACTTTGCGCTACATTTGTTCCATCCTTTTCTTTATCATTGGGTTTTCATTCTTAATTTTTTTATACACATACACATATATATATATATATATATGTGTAAGTGTGCATGTGTGTGTGTGTGTGTATCAGATAATGTAAAGCTATTTACTATTTACACGTCTATCTATAAATATACTTGCCATCACTTATTTATTTTCGTATGGCTTGATATTAGATATCTGATAATTTCACACAATATGCTTAATTGTTATAAATTTACGTTAAATCTCTACGACTGTAAATAATTAAAAAAGATCTTATAGATACAACTCCTTCCAAAAAAGAAATAATTTATAAAAAAAAGTACTGTAATTAGAAAGTGTAGTGAAAGAAAGTTGATTAATTCAATATTGGCTTGATTTACAATAGGAGCTGCTGAGCTATGAGAAACTTAAATCCAAGTGTACTAATTGAAACTAAACTTCACTAAAGTGCGAAAGTCGGTTAGTTGTAGTGAATTTTCAGGGAGATAAGCTGTGTTGTACGTTCTTTTTATTGAATTCTTTTTTAAGTATTATTTAAATTTAATCGTTGAATGAATTATAAGAAATTGCACGATAATAGTTAGAACGTAAAAACAGACAATTGAATCATTATTTCATTTAGATGTGAAAATCTAAACTTTATGTGACTATTCATGAATGATACATAGTCATATTTCGTATCCGAGAGTCGAATAGGCTCATTACGAATTTATATAGGAGTCAGCTCTGTCATATTTGTCTGGCTAAAAAATGTAGTGCCATTTTACTTTTGGACATTTCGTACTTTACTCAAAGCTGAATTTGTATTCTTGACAAAGCAGTTTTTTATGTTTTACAATTTTATTCACCGACTATAAGTTCATTACAAAAATCAAATTTATCGTACCCTGGTATTCGGATGCTGTGGCTCTGGAATGTTAATAAATTAATTTTACCCACGCATTAAGAAGGGGCGTTACTTTTAGTATTGCGATTAAAATCTAATGATCGGTTTAAAATGAAGAAGATCGGATTTTTTACGTAATTTTGTTCGGCCAATAGTATAATAATATTCAATTGTATTAGGAGTAAAAGAGAGAGAGAGAGAGAGAGAGAGAGAGAGAGAGAGAAAATTCTACAAAGAAAAACAGTATATTTATTCAAGATAAATGTGAGATTTTGTATACGCACTACTGTAAGTGACAAATTATATATGATTACGAATGAGGCTTATAAAGTCATTTATTTTAAGGAAAGATTATTTTTAAACAAGAGACCCGACGCTTTTATTTTCGAAGGTTTTTTCATAAAAGGAATAAAATTTTACCGGCTACGTCAGCTACAAAGCCTCTTTCCGGTGAATTGTGCATGGATTCTATCATTCGCAGTGTACATTGATATATCCAAAAATCCATCGCAGTAGACAAACTGAGCTCGAATGTTTTATCGAAGTAAGCGCAAACGACGACGATTACCGGCTCTTTCTCTTTCATTTATAACCAGATTCTGACTTAATAAGCTCTACCAATACGCGCGTGCGCGCATCTTGCTGTACCATCATCATCATCAACATCATCAACATTCTCGGAGCCGTTATTAGCCCCGTTGTTATCAACGATATCATTAACATCGTCGTGGTCGGAACGTCGATGGATTTTTACAGGCAGGTGAGCGTTGCGTGCACTCCTACGAGGCTGTCAGGCACTCGAGTGGCGCGGAGGCTGCAGCACCACAAGTGACGAGGGCCCCCCGTCTAGGCCAAGCCGGTCTGGCGGTGAGCGAGCTGTCGCCTCCGTCTCTTAGGATGGATGGGGTATTATCCGGCCCTTGCGGTAAGATCGCGCGATCCGCAGCTCCGCACTCGTGCACTTCCTCCCCCGGGCCAGCTCCAAGGCAGTAGTCGCGCGCCCACCCGCGGCTTAGGCACTCGCGGCTCGCGGCGCGAGATGCAATCAGTAGCGCGCAATCCGGCTCATTGTTCACGGGCGTCACAATCAGCGGATCTTATCAATATTCGCCGGGCTCTCGTGCTTCGCCCCTGATTTTACTCCCGACTGATTGCGCTCGGCGTCTGCTCGCACAGCACAATATGCCAATTGATCTCTTTCATAATGGCCTAATGGCCATTACCAGCCGCGGCTCTCCATCCGTCTCGACTCGACTTGACGGAACCGCACCCGAGCAGCGACGATGACAGCCCTTACATCCCCTGCCCTTGCTCGTTTTCGAGCCCCGGCCCAACGGTGCGTGCGTATTCTGCGGTGCCTTTGAGCGGGAGATCTTGGCCGACGATACAGGCCGCACCTGTTTTATAATGATTATAATGACAATGTTAATAACGGCAATGACGACGATAATTGTGAATCATCGCTGATGCTTTGACTGACGCTCGATAACCAACGTTTTTTTTCCCTCTCGGCTTATTGCTATAGTCGTGTTAATAACCCTAATAATGGTTCTCGCTTTACGGCTTAAAAGACAAAACCAATATTGTGACAATGGTCGTATAAGCAGTTGCATTTTTACTTTTGACATCCATAACATACCGAATAATATAAATCAATGCATTAATGGATATTTTGTAAATGGTATAAACATTTATTCAGTACAATAAGTTAGATAATACTTTTTTTTAACGAACTGCATTCGAGTTGTAAAGCTAAGTAATTATATACGCGAATGTATATGTGGGAGTGTGTTGTGTGTGTTTGTGAGCGCGCGTATCAGTTAAAAAAACAGTGATTTCATACAATATCGTAAACAGTTCACAATTTGAAAAATGCGTTCGTATATTTTTGAACTATATGGAGACGCAATATTTACAGCCACGAAGATAGGGAGAAATATTTGCTCCTTGTTGCTGATAAATACCTAGTGCCCGAGTCTATATTTTAAGGGCTAAGTACCGATACCGAGGAAATCAAGTATGAAATACGCTCCGGTCGAACTCTCTGAAAAGCCGAGCTCTTGCAGTCCAGGGGCAAAGCGCGCGCCCGTGGGGGGGGGGGAGGCGTGGGAGGCAAGCTTAAAGGGACAAATATAATACAATACGAGCGATCGGCGGCGGGGGAGGGCCGGTACCGAGGGCGCATTTTTTCATTAAGGCGCGCGTCGGCCGCAGAAGGAAGGAGAGCTCGGGGGCAAATATTGCGCTCTTAGCTTAACACGGCCGAGGCAGCGGCAACGAGAGTATCGGCCCCGCGGACTATAGCTACTAATCTGCATAAATCGCGACGGGCGGAGGCAGCGCGGGCATCTCGCACTTGTCCGACAGCAGGGGCTCGCTCTATGGCGTCTCGCTCTCGCGCCGAGCTCGGCGCCCGGCCGCGTACGGCGGGTCGAGCCCGGAGCTCGCGTGGCTCGGTGGCCGCGGTAGCCGAGATCTTTATGACGGCAATAAAGCCCCGTGGGCGAGTTCCCACTCTGTCGCCGCCCTCCCTGCTCTCCTGCCCGCCCCCCCCCCTGCCCATGTGTGCCCTCGCGTACGGAATCTCACCCTCTTGTCGCCTGCCTCGAGTTACAAATGAGCGCTACTGGCCTGCCAGGTGAAAACTATTGCCCGGCCTCGCCGAGCTGCCCGCCGGTCTCGCAATTTTTTCAGTAATAGTGCTAATTAGAAGGGCCGAGGTGATTTTTAGAGGATGATTAAGCGAGCTTGTTAGGCTCTCCGACTGCTGGAAATATCTGTCGGGTGTTTTTTAAATTTTCAAAAGCCTTGGCCTGCCCCAATCGTTGAGAGATTACGAGCTACTCGAGTGTATTAACAATTCGCTGAAGGCGTGCTAAGTATCGTATCGAATGATTCTCTTTTTTTTTTCTTTTTTATTTTCAATCGATGAAAGCCTATTATATTTGCAGTTCAGTTGTAGTGCCGAAGAGCAATATGGCATTCTGCTACAAAAACAAACAAAAATAAAATGAAAAAAAAAAGTGTAAAATTTTCATTTTTATTCTTCATTGATGTCTTAAATTTTTTTATAATACCATTTATCACTGTTAAGGGCTTTTTCGTCATTTTTTGAAAAAAAATTTTCTAACAATCTTATACTAGATCAATTGCAAATAGATAAAAAAAAGGAATCTCATCACTGTATAAAGAATCCATAAAAAAAAATCGTTTTCAATAATTCGCTATGGGAATAGATTTGAATAAGTAAAAGAACGTTATTAACAATAAATTGGCTACTCGCACGTACTTGCGTTGATATTAATATGTACTAAATTAAAAAAAAAAACTATAACAATGTTTTTAAAGCACCGATTTTTAAATTAATTTACAATAATAATTGCCAAATATGCAAGAAATCATTTTACATAGGTGCAAAAAATATACACAGTAAGTAGCTCGTCACTTTGAAAATCTATATTTTTTTATTTGAAAAGAGCTTACCGATTGAAAAAAATCCACGTGAAATGTTTTCTGTTTATTCATATTTCTATGCGGTTAAAGGATTTGTTTAAAAATATATCAGTTTATTCTGCTTTATTTGTAATGTTTGAAGGATACGCAACGTAACTGAGTTATGCCTTGCCTTTTTGATTATAGTTGCGTATAGGTAAATTAATTATATATTTATAATTATTTACGCAGGACATAATCAATTTCATACGAATGTTTTCCCCATTAACTATGAGTCTGTGTTTAATTATTGATGCAGCGTACTATCTAGTATAATCTATTTGTACCAATCAAGCACGTAATTTCATAATTTTGTCATTTTCAAACTCATGTTATAACCCGCGTCATGTATCACCTCACTGAGCTGGATGCTATGTGCGAGTGTGAAATCGGATCGGACGAGACAATAATAATTATTAAACAGTTGCTTTCATGTTCCGATAAATTCATGATCAATACGATAATAGCACTGTGAAATGAAGCGTTGATGAATTTTTAGCAGATCGATAATAAAAAGCACCAAATCGTGGGCTGAGTTTTATCGAAAAACACTCTGGCTTGGATAGTTTATGGGTACGCACCTTTTTCCAATTGACATTTTTGCACGTAAAACGTAATACCTATTGGATTGTTTAGCAGAAATGTTCTGCTCTTATTTTTTTTATTATTTTTTTTTTTTTTTTTCTTTCGAAAATTCAGTGTTCGACCAATTAGTACTTCAGTTTTAAAAATTGCTCGGCGTAAAACTGCAATTTTCATTATTAAGAGCTATTCCATATAATTTAAACCAAGCAACTTAAGCGTATAATATGAGATAAAAAAAAAAACAAAAAAAAAAAAACAAAAAAAAAACAAGAAAAGCTCGAGACAATTTTAATGAGATAAATTTGCAAAATAAAATACCTTTGTATTAATGAAATATATATTACGAGACAGATGTCGGGGTGTATTGATCTTGGCGATGGTTTGATATACGGCACTGAGAAGGGTAAATTGCAAGGTGATTAGTTTCTATATTGAGAATGCTTTTCTTTCCTAAACCATTGACGGACTTTTCATACAGCTTCCGGACCGTTTCTATTTACTCTGAAACGGATACTGCAAGTACGTAAATGCACATGGATAGAGAGAATAAGAGGTTATTCATCCTTCACTCATGTTAACTTCCATAAATCCTATCTATTCATATACTGTGCTCTCGTTGATTTATATATCTCACTATTGTAGATTATTTATTTACTCTTAGAAAATCAATGAATATACATTTTTGTTCGAACAATTTCGATTTGCATTAGTTTATTATTTGATTCTTGATTGCTATTATATTATATATATATATATATATATATATTTTTTTTTTTCTTAAAATTAGTCCGTTTTGTGGAATTTACTTATAGAATTTTAGTACACTTTATTTTTGCAATAAAGCTTCGTAAACTTTAAATAATGTCTTTAGTTTTATGTATATTTATAAACAAAATATGTTTTAATACCTAATTTATAAAAACATTTTATTTTTTATTTATAATTTATTCAATTGTAAATCTAATAAATATACTTTATATTTTAGATATTTTCAACTAAGATTATATTTATATTTTAAATACCAATATTTTCCTTTAAAATTGATCATAAATCAGAGAAAGTATTTTTTTATAGTACTTTTTAGCAAATACAACAAATATGTATTAACATTTTAATGAATCAAAAAGTAGCTTTTGAAGTACACTTTTTATCAGTAAGTATGAATTTAAATTATGATTAATGATGTACTTAAAATATATTATGCATATATAAAATTATATTCAAAATAATAACTTTAATTAGTTTGATTGCAAAATTTATTAAAATCGTTAATTTTTGTAAGTTGAAGCAGCTTTATTATTATTTGATGAAAATACACAATAATAATATTAAAGTAGTAATATTCATCAATGATTGAAAAATTATTAAATATTGCATAAATAATATGTAAGTACTATAGCTTATCTCTACTAGAGAATAAAAATTGCGCAAACAATAACAAATTCATTAAATTCATTAAATGTAATATAAAATAGAAGTAACAAAATGAGTTTATAGCTTAAAGTAAAATAATCTAAAGGGTATATTAAATTATAAAAGATTTTTTCCTACTTTGCTATTCTTTTTTAAATATAATATAGAAATAAAATTTCGAGTGCTATGTTTTCCTCTGATTTACTTGTGCCATCTTAACTAAGAATATAAGAAAATTTGATTAAATAACCTTAGTTAAATGAATTAAAGAACGACCGACGAAAACGAGGAAAAATTTTATTGTACACATTAAAAAAATGTATTTTTTAATACTAAAATACACAATATAAAAGTCTGAAATCAATAGTTAATTGTATGTATTCAAGCAGAAATTTTTAATGAAAATAGACGTACAAAATCGAAGAATGGCTTTGCATATTTAGATAGTAATTACATTACTTCAAAGCTTCCAAACAATACTTTAAAAGCTTAAAAAATATATAAAATGAAAGAAAGGATTGTATTATGGAAATTCATAAATGATAATTGAATGTCATATGTCTATTTAATTTTCGGTAGCCGGACTATGATTCAGGAAACGTGAGAGAATCAGCGAGAAAATTCGTTCATGCGAGTGCGAAACAAGTATATTGCTTTGGTATGTAGCGCCGCCAGCGTAATTTGAATTGTTGTGCTTGCGATCACTCGGGGATTTCGTTTGCCAGCGTTAAAAGTTAACGCGAAGTGACGCAACGATTGAACTCATCATACGTGAAAGCGTATTATTTTGAAGGGAAAATAAAAAAAAAAGTTTTTAAATTGCATTATTTATTTTCTTTGTACGACAGACACGTTTTTTACTCTACTGATAATGAGAATTACATTGAAATTTCGACTCTTATTAATTTACACGAGGATAAGTTTTGTAAATGAAGAAATATGTCATTAATATTATATTGTTAAAACTATCCGCATTTTTGCAATACTTGGATTTTAGAATATGACGATGTTCGATTATGTAAATTTACATTATCTTATTATACTTGAAATTATGCGAATTTCATAAAAAAAAACTAGATAGTTAAGGTAACTAAGAAGATGGAAAATATTTCATTAAAATTTGCGAGTTAATATAAGCAGTAGTTATGTGTGCATTATTCACATTATTTTAGAAACTTTTACAGAGTTTTTCTTTACTATTCATCTACCTATAAAACTCAATTATTTCACATTCTTAAATTGCATAGCCGCATTCTATGATATATAATTTGAACAAGTATATATTAAAAGAAGTCATATTTATAAAAATATTTTGATATTATAGAACTAACTTCGTAATAGTTCAAATTCTTTCAAAATAAAATTTCTTTTTGTAATCATAAAGTCATAATTGAATATTATGAAAGATAAATACTATAGCAATAAAAATCCTAAGCAATTATCCTTCTTTAAGTTTTTTTTCAATATATCAGAAGAAAATTGATATTTTAAAAAGTTCTTTAACCAAATTTTATCGATAACAAATGTAAATAAATATTGTTAGTAGATTAATAAAAATCTTTAACATCTAGCAGTGATTCGAGGAACTTCTTAATAGTTTAAATCGTGTTCCTAATTAATATTAATTTATTCATGGTTGTAATATCTTATAACTTAACTTACATGTATTGACAAAAAAATCAAAATGGTCAATAACTCGAATCCTTTAATTAACTCGCATTATATTTACATGTAGTTACTGGCAGTAGCAAATATTTTTTTAAACTACATCTCTGTACACTTACTCACATTTCGTTGTTGTTTTATTAAATGGCACTAAATCTTCGAGTTACATGATACATGACGTATTGGAAAAGATAAACAAATACGGAAAAAAAATTAAATTTTTAAAACTGTATAATAATGAATATAAGTGCAGTACTATTGAGAATTTTATTGTATTTCCTTTTATTAAAATTGATTATTTTACTTTTTAAAATGCAATCAGAAGAAAAATTAAAGATAAGAAGGGAAACATAAATAAGCAAATTGCTTTAGTTATTAACAGTCCATCGTAAACTACTAAAAAAACGCGATCATAATTTATTGCTATTAATTTAATGCTTTTTATTTATAATAGTATTTTAAAGTCCGATATGCCAAAGGAATTTTTTTATAAAAATAAATTACGGGAATGAAAAAGGTAAAATTTTTATCAAAAATCTGCTTGCATAAAGTGATACATGCATAGAGAGATAAATTGTTGATAAGTCAAAAGAGGAAAAGAAATAGATATACGGACGGAGATTCGAAACGATTGAGTGAGAAAGCCAATGTGATCTAACGAGCGAGATGGAACAGATCAAACAAAAGCGAGACCAGGCAATCATCCTCCATTTCAATCATCTTTCATCGAAGTTGTGAACGAAAGAGTCGCACAGCTGATATGAAAACATAGACGAAGGAGTCGGCTGTATACAAAAAGTGAGATGAAGTGAAAAAAATGCCGACTACACTACTGAATACCAACAAGGATGAATTTTATAAATTAGTTGTAGGGAAGAATTGAGTATAAATATAATAATAATTGTATCGCACCATTAAATTTTGGAATTACATGTGCCGCAATATCATAAAAAGTTAAGATAAAAAAGTTTACTAATGAAAGACGAATTTAATACAATAATGCTCAACTGCGACAAGGTCTATTTTTTTAACAGTAGATAAGAATTTTATTTTTCATAAAAAAGCCTACACTCAACACGTCCTTAAACGATCAAATTCTTTATAAATTATTTTTGAAAAGTTTTCTAAAAACTTTTACGGAATCGCTATTATTTATTAATTTTTCACGTAGCTTGTAATTAGTTGTAAATGATTGACCACTTACAAATTACAATCACGATTCGTAATAACAGTCCGCATTTTGGGAAAATATTTACGCAAGGGAGAAATGTTTTTACCATTAAAATATCTATATTTCTATATTCCAATTCTCTCTCTCTCTCTCTCTCTCTCATTGTATGTATGTATAAATGTATGTATGTATATATATATATATATATATATATATATATATTCCATTTAAGAGCACTAGCGCTTTATAAATGAACGAAATGAAAGAGAGATGTAAGCGATCGTAAAAAGAACAAGCGACAAAAGAAGTCAGTGTATCGAGAAAATAAGAGACTCCGGGACAGAGGACAGACAGCGGCGCGAAAGGGAGGGAATAGAGTTTCGCAGCACGTCTTTGTGTAAATGCGATTGCGCGCGGGCAGCCCATAAATATAAATAAAGTTTCGAGTGAGCAATATCTCGCGGGTGATTGTTTGAAACAAGTTGGCAGAAGATACGAAGTGAAAAGAAGGATGAAGAGCCCGATAATAATCAATCCGTCGTACGCAGAATCTCGACTTTAATTAGCCCTGAGCACAGGCCAAGTTGTAATTCGAACAGAAAGCGCCGAGGCAATCGCTCGGACTGAAGGATTACCGGGCTATAAATCGTTAACGTGGAAGGCAACCTTTTTAATGCGTATACACTGATTCTGCAAGGGGAGCAGTGCCCGATATTTAAAATATCGAGTACTCTTTATTAATATTTGACATCATCAATCGCGAGTCTTTATTATCGCATGCCTACATTCGACGCATCGTAATTACTGTAAAATTCAGCTGAAATAAATCGATGTGAAATAATTCTTCTACTATACGGTAAATTGTATTGTAAAATATTTTTGGGCTCGCTTATGTAAATTAACATCCGAGATTAAAATTAAAATTAAAATGTTCTTTCAAAACATCGACTCGCAATTGGTGGTGGTATTATTTGCATTCGTGTAACCGAGCGAGGACACATTTCAAGATTCAAGACTGCGCGTAGAATCTTTATCGACTCTGGGCACATTTTCTGTAATGTATTATTAGACACCGAATAGACCAATTTCCAGCCCTTATTTCCTTGACATGAGATATTAGAAATATTGTCTATCAGCGATCGATGATAAGTACAGCGAGGGACACGCAAGCGCGAGTTTACAACGTAAAGTTTCAAATACAATGTTGAGCAAAGGATTTTCGCCAAATTTTGTTATGGCATTTAATTTCCGGTAGATCTGGACCTGATCAAATGCTTAATTAAAATCATTAAAATCAAGCGTGTAATTTTCTCCCTTAATTTTGTCCTTTAATTACGACTGTAGGCGTGGTTGTTTGCGAAGAAGAAGAGGCAAAAGAAGGAGCAAAAAAAAAGGAAGAAAAAAAAAAGAAAAAAAAGGGGGAAAAAAAAAATCAACGGGAGGAAGAAAAAGGAAAATGGAAAAAAAGCGTTGTTGTCGAACAGCGCACTACCACGCGCCGCTCCCGTAACAAATGCCGAGGTGAAAGAGGCTTTGTGCCGGAGAGGAGTAATGTCGTGGGCTAGTGGGGCACGTACGGGTGGATATTTAATTTACCGGGAATTCAGCGCGGGCAGCCTACCTCGTGTGCGGGAGAAAAAGACACGCGGCGGCACGGGGGGCACTGGAAAAAACGTCGCGAATGCCTTTCGGCTCGCAAGAGATCGCGCGGCCAGAAACGAGAGCCGAACCATGAAAATGTTGGTACTGCGCCAAGTCGGGCGGGAGCCCGATGGAGAGGAGAGCCCGGGCAGAACGAGAGAGGAGAAGCTTTCCGCCGCTGCCTGGTAATTGGTTAGTAATCGTGTTTGCTAATTGAAATTACGAAGGACTCCAGCTGGCTGACGGCATACACGCGTATAACTCGACTATGGGATGAAAGCAGGACACGTAAGCCTACCCTGCTCCTACTGTATTTTCTCCCAATTTTGCGCATGCATCGCGTTAAATAAGACTTTCTCTTTTGGTTTGCGAAAGCCGCTACGTTTTTTTTACTTAACTTTTATTTTCTCGTTGTTGTTTTTTTTCGTATTTTTTTTTTCGTTTCACTTTTTGCGCAAATATCTGAATGGCTAGGCAATAGCGAAGTTTTCACGTAATTACGTTAAGAGGCGTTCAATTTCATAAGGATCATTTACAGCGCCGTGAAATGTATCGTCGATATTTTCTAACTTCATTGTATTTTGTTTCCCTTTACAGGCAGTCGAGAAAAACAGATTTAAATCTGATTAAGCAATTTGCATATAATAAAATTTGACTTCGTTAATTTTTAGGCGAAATTATAATGAATTATATTTGATTTGCGATTTGCCTTTTCGTGATTTTATATGCTTAGACAGATACTCTCACGTTTGATTAATTATTCAGCCTAAATTACATTCAGTCTGAATTAAAAATGATCAAGCTTCAAGGCATTATTAATATCAATTAATATTGGCTGTTTTGAATAATTTTAATGGCTATGTGTATCGCTACGTGTGAATATTTTTCTTAATTTATATGAAATATTATATTAATACCTTATATATACATTGAGTATTTTTCCAGAATATTTTAAGCGTTTACCTCATTTTATGAAACAATATAATTGTAAAGAATTTTCCAAATTGGCTGAGAAAATTAAAAAAAATTTATATTTCAAAAAAACATGCTGTAAGAGTGATTAAACAAGTCTTTGAAATAAATATGTAAATGACTCGCTCGGTTTTTAATGTTATATCAACGCGAACTAAACAATGGACAAACAATGGATTAAAAATCCTTTCTTTAAATATTAGATTCACTTTTAGTCATGCTAGATGTACATGCTTTCTTACTTTTTGTTCAACTCGCTTTCCTTCCTATTTATTTCATGAATAACTTAGAGGGCAAAGAGGGCCTCAAATTAAATATACCTGGAAAGCTATGAATACTGAATCCAAAAAAATAAACTACCGCTGAATTACAAAATTCGATGGCTCTGTTTTATTACGTAAGAATAATTTTAATTATACGGCTAAGAAATTAAATGTGTTTTCTTTTAATTTTGTAACAGGAATTTCACATTTAAAATTTTTCAATATAGAAAACACATTCAAACAAGAACATTTAAGTATTAAAAATAAAAATTGTTTAGTTTGTTAGTGATGAAGAAGAAATGCTTTTAATTCGATGGTGTTAATGGTTTTTTAAAGCAAGTTTTTCACTTTTTAAAGGGTATATTATGCCTAGAGCTTCGCTTAAACTATTCTACAAACTGAATTAAATTGAAAATTGCAACTTAACAATCGTATTAAATTCAAAACTATTTTAATATAAGCTATTTAAATATGGACTATGGCCATATTCATATATTATTCTACACGTAGGACAGAGAAGCTATAAAATGTATAAGAGTAAGAAGTCTTGGATGGCGGAAGGTAGAAAAACACTTTAAAGATAGGACTAGAGGGCAGGAGGATGGAGCCGCATTTCATGCCGTTATTGAAAAAGAAGTAGATGGAAAGATGGATTTTTAATTTTTGCGAATTCTTAATTATTTCCTTGGCTAGTTTTAAAGCTTTCGCAGAGGTTCATTCGCTCGGCGGCTTTGATACGCTGCACTGCGCAATACAATCTCATGCTTATAATTGGAAAGGGCTGAAAACTCGTCTTCTTCGGGGGGTACCGAAAGACCCCCACGAATCGCCTCTCCATCAAATAAAATTGTACATATTTGGCCTCTCTAGCTGCTGTCTTAATTTCTTTTCCACGGCGCACGCAATTCTTTGTCCCGTCCTCTCCCTTTACGTACAAGGCCGTAGTTAGTTTTTCTTATTTCCCTATTCCTTGTATTTCTTTTATACCCGACGGGCGATACCTGTGAAGAACTGCTGTTTCGTTTTGTATTTTAATACTCCATTAATTACAGATCCCATTGAGAATCTCGAAGAATTATTAAGCGCGCATTGACAAGTGTCAAGTATTATCAAGGCAAAGTTTATCGGGGACGCAATATGGTAAGCTTTGCGTTACCTTGCATAAGGTTTGTCGGATGATTGAAATTTTCATGAATTGTCAGTTTACGAAAACAAGTAGTACGTGAAAAAATTAAACATTTACTTTTTATCCATTATGACGTCAAAAAGCATGGATATTTGCTTCATTTGAACAATATATTGTGGTAATATTTTACATTTATAAAAAGTCTTTTATTTTGTTTAATATTATAGATGTCCTCTTCAGGTTTACGAAACAATAATATAAATTTCATAAATTTATAAATGAAACTTTTTAGGAATAAATATCACACACACACACACACATATATATATATGTGTGTGTGTGTGTGTTCTGAAAGTAATTCAATATATTTTAAATGAAAAAATAAATGACTGGCTCAATTGAAATTTTATATCAATGCAAATAATAATTGAATATTGAAGTAGAACGATAGTAAATATGATCGGATAATTTTAATTTTTTCACTATTAATTTGTACTTATTTTATACAATTATATATATATATATATATTTTTTTGTTAAATACAATAGCAGAAACCGTAATTTGAAAAACTTTCTTTTGAAATTTAGATAATATTAATGGTTTGCAATTGTTAAAATTGAAGCTTAAATTACATATTGATCAAATATCATTTAAAAGTTATCAATCAAAAGCAATAAAATACTGTTTTTTTTTAATATGAATGCAAGCAGAATATACAAGAGCAAAAAACGAGATAATGAAATGAAATAGACAGATACAAAAAACTTTGTGAAAAAGTTTGTCAAATAAATAAAAATATTAGTTAAAAATAATGGCTTACTTACAATTTTTTATTCAATCGTTTTTCGCTCCTTTTGTGATTGCTATAAAAATGAGATAGAGAACAGTAAGATAGAGAAATCGGCATATAAAAAAATAGGAAGAGAAAGAAAGAGAAACAGAGTGAGAGAGAGTGAGAGAGAGAGAGAGAGAAATCTATAGATGGGTGAATAAAGCGATTGTCGTTATTCATGGAAAATGAAAGCTTTTTAGTGACACGAGGTAGCTAAAAACACCGAAAATAATATACATTCATACAATAAAAATTTTTTTATCCATTTCTGAAATCTTTTTTTTGTTCGCAGGTTCCATATTTTCAAATTTCGGAACTATAACAATTTTTACGCATTTATTGAAAACGTTGATGCAAGTTGAATTGACTCTAAGTAAGGACTCTTCGTTCAAATAGTTCCTATACATAGTTCCTATACAGACATTAACTATTGCTCAATCTTATCTTATTTATTTATATTGCTATGTAAATCATATTGTAATAAATAAGCAATTAATAAAGTGATAAGACAAATAAAAAACAAATTTTTTAAATCCAGCAATTCATATTTATATCGACTAGTTTCAGAAATAATTTTTCAAAATGTTAAAGGTTTACAGGAAAACGTATCTGTATATGTAAATATAATTTTATGTTTATTTGTTAATAAATGTTTGTATAAATATTGAGAGAAAGAGAGAATATATATATATATATATAAAGAGATAGGAAGAGATGAGACTAGCGGAGTAGAAAATTCTCTATAACGTTCAATAGCAATGATCCAGTTGATTAGAAATATGAAAACTCGCATTTCAAATTTATATGGTTTCATCTGTAAGTTTTAATGATACTATAGTATATGGCTTGTAAACGCGAGAACTGCATATCTAGGATAGGTACTGTGCTTATTTATTCATACTCAGATTGATAAATTGTACTATTTCTCGTATTACTATCGGCTAGATCTACGTTTGGGCAAGCCTTTTTTAATGAGAGAGAGAGAGAGAGAGAGAAAGGAAAAGTATGCAAAATGACACACCCTCTTGGGTATCCCAGTGCGTGACACCCTTTTGACTTGCCTCCTTTCTTTTATTCTATTAACCACTTTTTCCCATTTTATCTATTTCTACAATATTCGGACATTAGCCACACGCATTTTCATTTACGGTGTCTGCTTAATAATAAATTTACAACAAATAGTTTAATTTAAGTTTTTTGCTTCGTATTGGCGTTTTATGGCCAAACTTGCAATTCGAGTAAATATTTCGTACGCCAACAATTTTCCAAAGAAGCGTCATAACGATTGTTGAGAAAGTGAGGAAGATGTGGTAGAAAACGATCTAAAGAGCAACGATTGGAGAGAAATATTGAAAAAGAAGGGAGGAAAAAGGAGGGGGAGAGAAAAGACGACGACGGAAACTTGAGGTTGAAATTAGTTTATGCGAAGCTAAATGTGAGATCTGCGGAGCTTCTAGCACGGATTATAGCAAACGAACAACGAATAACGGAGGGACAGTCACTGAGTAAGAATACGAGAGAGAGAGAGAGAGAGAGAGAGAGAGAGGGAGAGAGGGAGAGAGGAAGAAAGAAGGACCTTAGGACAAATGGGTAGAGCGAGTAAATGGAAGGAGAAACACCCGCGACGACCCACCGTCTATAGTTCGTCCACTCTAATGTAATTGGATGTTTACTTATTTTCTGTCCCTCCACCTTTATCCTCCTCCCTCTTCTGCTCCGTGACTTGCTTCCTCCTCGACCTTTCGACCCCGTACGTTCTCTCTTCGTCACTCTTTATATCTAGCTTTGAGCATCTAATTTTTTGTCTCTATCGTTCGGCCCCTTTTTATCTTTATTTTCACGCTTCAATAGATCCTTTTTGTGTAAATTATTTTCTGCAACAGATGTCTTAGATAATACTCAATGATATAGATAGTACTGAAAATGAGTATACTAACTTGGTAGCACGTAAAACATTTATCTAAAATTTATTGGAAATTTGGTATAGATTGATTTATTTTATATGAGCAATTTGAAGAATGTAATTAATTTGCAACGTGAATTTAGATTATTTTTAAACTAAAAATGTACTTTCTTTCACTTCGACCACACACACACACATATATATATATATATATATATATATATGTATGTGTGTGTGAATGATATTATGAACACTGCATTAAATGATTGTATAAGCTATGAATTTAAATTATATACTGACACGCGACTTAAAATTATGAATGGATTTTTAATTTTACCAACTAATTATACTTTTCATTAAAAAAATCAAAATGTTTTTTCTATTATTCCATTTAAAATATGCAGATTCTCTGCAAAAATTTATGATTTTAAATGTTTAAGATACATTGATTTTGTTTGTATATCTGTTTTAAAATTCCATAAATTTTCAGCTGTTATTTAATTACAGATATTTTGTACAACAAAAAAAAATAAAAGCTTTTGTAAGTAAAATTAAAGTTTACTTATGCAAGCACTATAAATAATGCGTTATATTTAAATACGTAATAAAAATTCTATTTAATATACGCATATGCTACGAGTGTTTTACATATTTAAAATTTAGATTAATAATTAATAATTTTAAATATTGCAGTAAACTATATTTGAGTTTTAACATAAATTTATTATGAATTTTTGCCATTTTTACACACTGGTCGAAAAAAATTTTCATCCTTTTTATGTTTTTGAAAAAAAAAGATCGGCCAAAGTATGTTCCGTATGCGTCACGCAACTAAGAAAGTGATTCTTTAATTAATTAAGCTAACCGACCTTAGGGATTACAAGGACAATTGATAAGGCAACACTTTGTTCTAAACAAAATTTAAACAAGAAATTGCAAAAAATTTTATTTTCTCATTGAAACGCACTAGAAATAATTGCAGATAAATAATATTTGAGGTATGATTGAGGCAATAATATTTAAAAATTCTTAAGAAATTTGACAGTATCTGCTTCACTGACTTTAACTGTCGCATAAACGATAAGTAATTATTCCTTTCTGTTTCAATTTTTCCTCACTTGTTTTATTTTTTCACATATATATGGACGACGCACGTATCAGGCCCCGCTAAATAGAACGCGATAAAATCAATTCTCGGACTAATGCATGTACAAACACAGAATAGTGCCACTGAGCTAGTGATATATAACAAGCAATAGAGATTCACGACTAAGGTGCGAGAAAGCCGACGCGCTTAATCCCGATTTACTTCTGCCTGAATTTGCCGTATTAAAGTGCACTTCAGAATAATACGTACGATATTGCGGGTCAATAAAGTCACCACATTTATACACTTTATGCCCATGCTCTATTTTTATTTATTCACTTTGCTTATCGCCGCACATCTGAAATATGTAAAATTAAATTTTACTTACAATTCCGCGTATTCGACACCAGTTCAATTTTATAGATAAATCTTCATCACTTCCCTTATGAATTTCTTCTTATACCGTGTGTTTTTATTTAATGCGACCAACTCATATCTTCGTCTTTTAAGGCATCTTCTGATCTTCTTCGAAATATGTGAATTAGATTTGAACATTGTATTTTTCAAACTATCATTATCACTACAAGCATGTTATAAACTTATGTTTTTTAAAGCAAGACAAATTTTGTTCGGTCTGTATTTTCAAATATCTAAAAATTGCACTGAATATGTAATGCAATATTTTACAAGTTAAAAAGAAAACAAATCATCAATATAAGTAAAAACTACATTTGAATATAAAGCAGTATGAATTATTTAAACATTTTCAATTCGAATTCTTTTAAAGATGGCAGGATCTTGAAATACATTAATTGAAATAAGCGATTCGAGGCATTGTATTATATGTTTTTATTATTATTTAAAAAGTTTTACTTAAGAAATATGAAAAAAAAATGAAAACAAACTAAAATAGCTTTCTATAATCAATAAAATTAAATATTCAATAAAAGCAGATAGGAGGCTCTACATAAAAAAAGGTAATAAAAAAAAAAAGGGGTTCGCATCCTACTGTGTTTGAAGTTCGATTCGTGTATGTAAAAATCCGCGGATAGTCGTTAAAGTTGATAAAGCAGAGTTTCCTATACAAGCATTGTAGATAGCGAAATGCACTTGTATTTTCCTCTCGTTCTGGCATCGCAAAATGTGATAAAGAAGGAGAGAAAAATAGAGCGAGAGAGGGAGTGTGTACGCGAGCGCGCCTGTGGCGGGTGCGTGTGAAGAATCTAGTAAAAGAAAGAACACATCTGGACGCCTCTGCTTGAAATCAGCTTTCGATTAAGGGGCCAGCTTTAGCACCATAGCGCTAAGAATGGAAGAAACGGTCAAAATAACTACTGCAGCTCGCTCCACTTCGTGGATTCTCAAATACTTTTTTCACTGTCTCTTCGCCCTCTATTTCTATGCATTTTACGTGCTTTCTTCGAGCGGGTAAGCATTTTGCTAACATAAAAGTAAGGAGAAAATGAATATTCTCATTGAAATAGTCGTTACCGATAGGATTCGTAATCTCGGAACGATACCATGACTCACTGACTCCGTGTGTGTGTGGATTTTTTAAATTAAATTTTTGCAAAAATTTTTAAAGTGCTTTTTCAAACTAAAGAGAAAGTTCATTTAATAAACATGTTAGGCGAACAATTATTATTTTTGCCCAAAAATACATTTATAATATAGAAAAAGGAGGCAGCCGTGAGTTTTTAAAATTGAACCAATTTCTAAAGTTATTTAAATTTGAAGGATATTTGAATAAATGTAAAAGGTCCTTACTTTGTGATGTATAAATTATACGTAAATAAATAAATTATTTTTGTTAACATATCTATTAATAATGAAAAAAAGTTAAATAAATAAAATATGACAAAATTTTATAATAATTATTTAAGTAAAGATAAATAAAATCTTTATAATGCTGTAATATATATTATCACGATACAATATCGTCTTACATGAATAACAAAATAGTATGAAATAGCAGATAAAATATAATCTTCAGCTTAAAATTCGTGTATATTTTATCGTATTATATGAACTTATCTGACAAAATAAATTTTTTTAATAGTAGTTGAATATACTAATGTTTGTAATAATCAATATATATTTATATTAGTACACAAAGTACTTGAAATTTGAATTTGAATTTGAAAAATTATATACTGAGGTGGTGAAACGAGAAATCAAAGAAATGAAGAAAATACATACGCGAATAACAATACCGGGTTACTGCTCAATAATCTTTGAATTTTTTAAAATTGAAATTGAAATAAAAATTGCAATAAAATTAAAATTAAAATTGATTTATTTTTACAATTCCGCATCGTGCAAACGTTTGCTATTTAATTTTTGGAGCGATTCAATTACAAAGCACTATATATTGGAAGACTGAAAGTAAGTTATCACGCAGTTGCAAATGCTCACAAAGTTGCACGCCAACTAAATAAAAGTCCTTTGCACGATCAAATTTATTAGTTTCTCGATTTTTTTTTGTTTTAAATAAATACTAAACAGAGATGTCTCCTTTAGAAAATCAGTTAGCGACTTCTCGATATGTAAGTCTGCTGCTAATAATTATGAGCATTCGAAGTAATGAAAAAAAAAAATAGAAAAGTGGATGCTTGCAGCGCCATTCGGTTGGGATCACTATTCTGAACGAGCTCATGATTGACGGCAAGTTAGAAAGGAATGGTGGATGAGAAATTCGTCGAAAATTCATTGGAAAAGAGTCGAAAGAGAAATTCAATGTAATAAAGGATAAACACGGCAAAATTGGAATTCAATTTAATCTGTATTAAAACAAATAATTGCTTAAAAATTAACAATATCTTATATTATTGCACTATAAACTAAATGTGAAAACACATTTTTGGATATGCAATTCTTATTTTTACTACTCGTTGTTAAAAATATATTTACACATATAATTACATTTTTTTACGAAGAATAATAAAAACACAAAAATACGAAAAACTATGTACCCAAAAGTTCATTATGAGGATTTATAACAGACATTTTTTTTTTTTAATTAAGTTTAGCAAAAAGCTGATAAATTTTTTCAAATTGTATTCCAAATATATATACTTGTATATATTTTGTTCAGTCGTATTTATTAGTCAGCTTAAAGTACTCTAAACTTTGTTTCAAAATATGATTATAGGATTCAAATTTATGAAACTTGATCGGAAGAAAATATTTTAAGAGATAAACATATATTCTATATTTAAATGAAATAGAATTCTTGGAATTAACTTAAACGCTTATAAAAGATTAAATTATTGAAATGTCTTCAATAGCTGTCAAGAATATTATCTGAAAAATATTTACTGTATTTAATTTCCGATTTTGTATCATTTTATTCTTTTTGTTTCATTCAAAATTATGTAACAATTTTTACGTAAAAAAGTTTTTGAAATAAGGCCAAATATTTTAACATTTTGAAAATTGATACTGTCCGTTCCCGTACATTGTGTGCCGCTATTCCATAAAGTTAAAACAATTAATTTCATGGAAATAAAATATAAAATTTCACAATCGAATGTTATTCAATTTAAGTAATGATTTTATGTACAATAAATAAAATAGTCATTCCATATGGATGTTATTCCCTTTAATTTCTACCCGAATCGATATTTTAAAGTTTCATTATTCGACGCAACTTTTTTTTTAATTTTTTAGATTCAGGATCTATTATGTTCCTTATTTTCATTGCCATCTTTGGGATGCGTAATCGTAAAATCGTCTTACAGAATTACGAAAAGAGTAATAATGGAAAAAAATTAAATACGGTCAAGTGGATTGTAGTCAGACGCATTACTTCCGGGCACTGAACTTGAGAGATACTTTACCCTTTTCAGAAAATACGGGGATAGACAGATGAGTGTTAAATAATAGAGAAGATCGTTCTATATGTACTGGTATTATCGAGAGCACATATTTAATTTTTATTTTTACGAATTAGGTGAAATATTATAGTTTATTACCGACGTATTATCCTTCGAAAATTATAATTTTAAAAAGGTGGCTTTTTAATCTAAAGAGCTTTAAAAGTAGATCTATTTTTCATCGTGTATCTTATTCTTACATGCTAGTTATATGTATTAATTTCGTTATTATTATCATTATCATTATTATTATCATTAATATTATTATTATTATTATTATAAATGTTATATAAAAAAATAAATAAGCAATTAAGTTTCTTTTGGCGTAGCTTAGCTACTGTTTTTCCATGTAAAATGTCATTCAATTTTATAAAAAAAAAAAACGACTAGGTATCGAATAATTTTATTTACGGTGAATAATAGTTTGCATTTCCAACAGTGTATCCTTCGCGGATTCTAAAAACTCTCATTTTTATAGCTTGGACTTCCGATTCTGGTTTCCCGCCCATTGAATTATATATGAAGAAATGTCCTTTTAATGTTCTAAAATCAAACGTCAGGCAGATTTTAATTTGATTTTTAAAAATGGATGTAGCACACGCTTATATGTATGCATAGGCACGCATTTCATTTCGAGGATTTCATACTTTATTTTCAAAGTCCATGCGTATAACAGAAATTTTATGTCCGCGCGGAAAGTGCGGTACGTGTCACCGCGGTGTCAATCGTCGCTCGCGTCTTATATAATTTGCAAGATAGGGATCCGAGGCATTTGAGATTTTATTACTATCCAAGAAGGAGCTTTGCCACACTGCGTGAGTTTTATCGCACGGGAGTAGCTAAAGCATCGCGCATAACGGTAAGAGAAATGAATATCACGACTACGGCATGATGCAGTTGCAATTGAATCTATTTTCTAAGTACGAATAATGCGCTAAGCTAATTTTCGAGTGTGCCGAAGTGATTGCGGTAATTATTTTGTGACGCAGATATCTTATAAGCTAAGGTATTTTCTTTATCAATCGGTTGCATACAATTTTTCATTTCAAATCGAGTGCATTTTTTAAACGCGCACTGCCAATGAAATTATTAATATTTTCACCTTACGTAAGGTCGAGGAAAATAAAACTAAGATTCGAGCAGGAAAAGCAAGAAAAAGGACGAAGAAACTTTTACAACGCACAGCAAGGTACAAAAGGGGGATGCAAGCAATCTTCGAGAATGTGTGAGCGAGAAGCCACATTGACGGCGATCCATCTAATGATATTTACCGACTTCTTTTACAGCTTCCGCAAACTTTAATTCTTCCTTTTCTTCGCTGTCGATTGTTACTCTTATTTTAAATTAAATGACAAATGCCTTATCAGGTGAGCAATATGAGAAAGCAAAAAGCTTATGGAACAATGAAAATTAACACAAAAAATCGAATAGACAAGGTGGGCTTGTCAGTAATAAGTTCTTTTGTCATTAGAAATACATACAAAATAGTTTTGACTAAACAATTACAACAACTATTTACAATAATAGTTTTGACTAAAATCATCGATTAATGAAGCACGAATTTTAGACATCAATAAAATTGAAGATTACCATGAAGTTGGTATTTTTAATATTAATAATATTTAATATAAAAACCCAACTCGTGTACAAATATTATTTTGTATGTATTAAACTATCATTTCATATTTTATTTTGAGCCGTGGATAATTATTTTCTCATTGTATTTTACTTATAATTTTTAAACAAATAACATTAAAAATACATACTAAAGTTGTCCGAAACAGTTATTATTATTTTTAAAATATTTAAAAAGAAATTCATTGAAATGGATCTCGTAATTCAATGTGGCTTCGAATGTTATAATCAATTTTTTTTTAATAAAACAAATAAAGATTATCATATGCCATTTATATGTGCCAGACATTTAAATTTATAAGTATTATATCAAAATACGTAACTTGGTCATATTCTTTCCAATATATTTATTATAGTGAAACATAGGAATTTTTTAATTATTAACCAAATGCACTAATACAAACACTATTTGTACATAGGATCAGAATAGTAATTCCACTTACCTTTGTTGCTCTGTATTTCAACTGTGAATCCTTATCTACTCTAAAACAGAAAGAATAAAAATATTAAAGCAAACGTTTCTCAGTAACATGTAAGCAACTTAAAAAAAAATATGCAACAACAGGACATTCCTTACAACAATAAACAGATTCCGTAGTATCAAAGTTCGTCGTTTCTGAAAACGGCAAATCTAATCGGCAAAGTTCGTTAAAGCGCGTCATCAAGCTTTCAAGTAAATTAATTGCGGTAATAACTGTAATGAAATTAGTTTTACATAACAAACTCGATTAATTTATTCCGCAGGCCATTCGAACCACTCTACATTTTCTAGCCTACTTAGAGACGACTTCTCCCTCAATGATGTGATCGTCTCGTAAAAGGGCTGATAAGGGTTTGAAATTTCGACGCGCTTGGAACTTATAAATATTCAAATTGAACGCAAGCGTGCGCTCAACCCTTTTTCCATTGGTTCGTGAGAGGGAATTTTTTCGGCTTAATAATATTGATGAAGCGAAATTTAGCCATTTTTATTCTTATTGAAATTTTAATGCGAAGGCAATTCTTATTACTGCATTTTTTCTCTCTCTTTCTCTCTCTTTTTACAGTTACGTTATCTCTCTGTTATAAGAATGGATTCTGAAAATTTATTAAATTTAAAAAAGATTTTTATCTTGATCTTAGACGATAATAACATGTATTTTAAGTTATGATTAATTTAAATATTTTTTCATCTTATATACAAAATAAATGTTTATCATCATTTAAATTTAAAAATACAAGTTTTTGTAACTTTAAGGTTTAAAATGAACTTTTGTGTCATTGAATTAGTTCTTTATAATTATGTTAAAATTTTGAATAATATTGAAGAAACCGTTAGAAAAAAGAGTATTTTTTCTACAATGATTCTTAAAAATTAAATATATAAAAAAAACAAGGAGCTGTCCTATGAATCTAAATATTTATAAAATTGACAAAATATTATATTATATAATATTATAGTATTTATATATTAGAGAGAGGTAGAGAGGGAGAGTAGGAATAATAGGAAAGCTGTATAATTATTTTTTTTGCGACTTTACTTTATTGACAAATCATAAACTATTGCGAATCGTAAAAGCCAGAGAATGTGTGAAATATGTTATTATTAATTGTTTCTAACTGAGCTTGAGCGTAACCTTACAAGTACGGTGTTACTTCAGTTACTAGCGAGCATGTAAGGCTTACGCGGTTTACAGTTTTGACCATAGTTACTAAAAGAAAACGTGAAATCGAAACACAAAATGGAAAAATTATAAAACATTTTTAAAGAAAAAAAAAATACTTTAAAAGCGGATATTATTTCTTGTCTAAAATAGAATTTTTTTAATGAATCGAGTCTCGTATAAATAAGGATTTAAAAACATTTCTATTATCATAATTTATTTATGCCATTATATTTAAATTAAACTTCACATTGTTATGTGAAGTTTAATTTAAAAGTGTAAAATATTTAATAATGATTATTTTCTAATTTTGTTTATTTAAGACGAATTCAAGTATCTATTAAACTATGTTACAAATACAAATTTTATATAAATTACGATATAATCTTCCATTTTAGAATAAATCTGTTATTTGTTTTGAAATATTCAAATGGAATAAAAAAAATACTTAATATAATCTATATATTAAACAGATTGTATCTGTACAGTGATTCATTCATCATACTATACTAGGGGTAAAGTTATACTTTTTAACTGTATAAGATTTAATATGCGTAAAGAATGTTTTCTGATATCTTGTATACCGTTATTAAACCATTGTATAAAAGGAATCAAAAGCACACGAAGTATTAATTTTATTAAAAAAAAAATAAACATAATAAAATTGTTTTTTTAAACATGTTATTTTATAACAAAATATTGTTCTTAAATGACGCAATGAAAACAGGTTACGTTAATATTTTAATCCTTGTTTTACTAATTTCTATAGTATTATATGAATACATGAACGTGTACAAGTTTCGAGTAATCGATCAAAAATTTTTCTTGACACCCGCTTGTGAATAAAATTTTCATCGGAGAGTGGTTTCTACTGATAACGTAAGTGCAACGAAGGATTCAAAAGATCAATAAAAAACTCAACAGAATTCAAATTATAATCTCGATAGAATCCTTTTAAACTGATAGTTTTAAATCTGATCTAAAGTAAACGAATAAGTATTAAAAATTTCTCTTTACCCTTTAGCTTTTATCGAGATATTTAACATTGGCCAACAAATTTATGTAATTGATACTAGTTGCTACCATATAATATACTTATATTATTCTTCTGAATAATTTCAGGAAATATTATAGCATATAAACTTTAATATTTCCTTACTGAGTAATACGAGAAGTAAAACCTAATATATATTAAAAAGATGAAGTAAATTAAAGCTGAAAATTATACTATTAAAATAAGGGAAATTAGATTATAAAATACTTTTATGCTGGCAAGAAGTGCTCGCGTAGTAATATTATTAAACGTCGAAAGGCAGAAATATTTGATTCTCAGAAAAACACATATAACAAATAAATGCGCTCATTATACGTTTAGAATCTCATTAATTCGATAGCCTGTTCAGCTTCATAATCGGAGACTGACGATGCAATTAAGGACGAATCTTGGAAATTTCAGGTCGAATACCTTGAATACAACTATGTATGATGACAAGCAACCCCTTGGTAAATATCGTAATATACGTACCTTTGAAGACGAAATTGAGGCGTGAATGAGACAACGTTCCCTTAAATACGCCCAAGCCACCAAGGGAGGAGAATTGTAAGCATATGCGCGAATAGCACAATTGGAAGGCCTTTGATCCGGATAGCGAATTCACATATTTTTCCTCGTCTCCTAGCTCTTAGCGATAAGTGGAGGAGCTTTTGCGGAGTTTTAGGTTGGAAAAATTGAGCGCATATTGGCTTAAGGCGGCACTGAGGTTGCTAATAAAATTCTAATGCAACAGTGTCCATCCTCAATCGGAGCATTCAATTCATTTCCAATGAAAGCCCCTGCCATCGTTATTATTATCTTTACGCGCCGGAGATCAAAATCTAACCCTCGCTCGGCTATCAGTTATTTATATAATATTATTTTCCTTTTGAAGGAGCAAAAATCGATGTTTGAATTTTCTAGAGCTTCTAAGTTATGGTACATCCACCGAATCTCAATTAAACGCGGATCGGATCATCCCCCAAGGGGAATCTCGTGCTATCCTTATCGTGCGTCCTTTGCCGTACGCAACGCGAGTACTCAACCGAGTGCAGCTTCGTATTTTCCTATTTTCTCTGCCATCATCCGGCCTTTCATATCACGATCTTTATCCAACAAGCGAGAAGATAGGTTTGACGGATCTGCTTACCTTAATTTCTCAGTTGTTTATATTGTGCCCTTTATATTATCCGAGCACCTGAATTGTATCGCTCTTTTCAGCGCATAAATCGGTTTTTTTTAAGCAAAAATATCTTTCTGGCATAAAACATTATTAGCCGTTTGATTTTAAGCCGCGCGGTATTTGCCAAATCCTGCCTCAACTTAAGCCGAATGAACTTTTTCAATATATTTTACAAGGAAATCTTCCTCTTTGCTTTATTGTCAAATTTAATATTAATATTTGCATCAGTTTATCCGTAATTGTAAAATTCACCCTACTTATCTTTCTGGAATCTTTCTGATCAAATAAAAAATTTTCCATGCATTGTTAATTGTATCGCCTCACTGATGAAATTATGTTTATTCGACAAGGACGCATTTAACAAGGTCCTATTGCAATGAAGTACTTTAAATTTGTGCATTAAATACGCGTAAAAATGATATTCTTTAAGATTTTCAACTCGAATTTATAGAACTTATATAATACATGTATTATTTATAACACTCAGGGTACTATCAACGTACCTTGGAATATTCTTGTAAATATACGTATAAAATGGACCTCGTAAAACGAGATCCACCCCCTCGTTAAAAGAAACAAACTAGTGGTATTAAAATTTTTATTAGTGCACAACTGGTTGGGCGAATTCTCTTCTATCTCTCTCTCTCTCTCTCTCTATCTCTCTCACGTGCGCTCGAGGTTTTGCTTTTTGTTTTTTTGAAGATGAAACGGGATCGAGACGGGGTGTAGGTATAGTCATTATAAAGGAATGAGAAAAACAGATTGTCGACTGTCCCATATACCATGACCTCTCACCAGTTTGCGACTTCCCTTGAAAAGATTCCACCTACATTCTAGTTCGGACGAATTATTAAGGGTGCACGGAAAATTCAGACTATATATGCTTACGTAATACAGGTATGTCTACGTTGGAAGTCCGGTAATATTGGAATATCTCTGAAAAATATTCTATCCTTGCATGTCAACTGAATATTGAAAAAAAAATTTTTATTTCACAAAAAGCCCTTGTTTTACTAAAGCTTCAGTCTTACTGTAATTATTTATGATCAATTACAGTTGAGTAAGATGGTAATAGCTTTGTTTTTTGCACAAGAATTAAATTGTAGAAATTATCAACGAGCTATTGATTATTTATAAAATGCCCGGCAAAATGACACGAAAATAGTGTAGGTACGTAGTTATTCGAGGTGCCGAATTCACTCGCGAAGCCCGACATCGAGAAGCAACAGGGGTTTGCTAAAAATTGTGGAATAACGAAATTTCTATATGCTTTACTCCCGTTTAATTTTGTTCGCGAACAATTAAATAATGATACATTCCGAGTAATAAATATTCAGAATTTTGTTAAATTGCGTTAGTAAACGTTTTAATTTATAAGGTTTTAAAAATTTATGGGCTATTTATAATTAATCTCGTATAGAGATTCATAGAAGTTGTTATATATTTTCTAAGCAACTTTATTGTATTACACAAATCTCTTAAATATACGTTGGAGCATATGTATCTATAGGTTTTTGCATGATTAAAAAGCAATTAAAAGGATATTATTAAAGAAATATAATTACAATAAAAAAATAAACAAAATTTAAATATAATACGAAAATTTCAAGGAACGGATACAAAATTTAAAAGTTAATTTTCCAACTTAAGCAACTCCCCTGAATAAAATTAAGTTATTTTATTATGTCTGAAATATTATATTACGTATTCAAAAGCTTAATAATCTCTGTTCACATTTAAAATAGATTAGTTAAAATTCTAGTGCTCAAAAAATATGAAAACACTTTGGTGTTGGTGTACCAAGGATTAGTTAGATAAGACATTTTTGAAACATCGGCATCACGGCTGTGTACTGTTACTCCTTATATATATATATAAGATAACAAAGATATTGCTACCTAGTGGCTAATTCTCCGAGACCTTATGACGAAATCTTCGATCCCCCATTTGGTCTCGATCCCTCTCTCTCTCTCTTTCTCATCCGCACTATCTTCCTATCTATCTCTGCGCCTCCTCCCCCTCGCGATCCCCGCGTTAACGCTCCTGCTTATGTGTATCTTACCATTTGTGCACACATTCAATTCGACATTATTGGGACGGCAGTTCAATATCGGTGTTTTAGTGAAAAAGCGGCAGTGGATGTACGGGTTTTGTTAGGTCGGCCGGCGAGTCGGGATTGGCGTACGGACGCAAGCGACGAATGAAACGGGAAACGTGAAAGCGATTGACGTCGCGTAAATCCTTGCCGGCGGAGAAAAAGCACGCACCTGGTAAAGCTCCGGAGAGCGCTTCACTGTTTGTTCTAAACAAGACCGGATGTGCTGAAAACGCTCCCACGTCCTTCTCGTCTCTCTCTCTCTCTCTCTCTCTCTCTCTATCACCCTCTTTCCCCCCACCGCCCCATTATTTGTTATCCCACTACCCCTCCTCAGCCCGAAAGATGGCTATGCTTTTTTCGCTATAGCGCAATATCTTATACTCGAAAGTGTCTTTGCGTGGCAGAAAATTTATATCGACTTTCAACTAGCACGCGAACGCAATGATAATGCGCCACGCTCGTACGTGATAAAGTCTGAGAAGTTTGGGATACCGCGCAATATGCATTGCTTTATAGTGAAACTTATCATTTTTACCTTTTGGCTCTCGTGGAAAAATAATTGTATTCAAATGTAGTAATACCCTTCTGCGAAGAGATAAATGGCAACATAATTATAAACAGTTTCGAGGGCGTTATTCAATTAAAACAACAAAAAAAACGAGCGAGTATTGCCGACCGGATTAGAATGTTAAATATAGATTTTAATGGCATTTTAAATCTAATGTAAAGCAAACGCATGCCTTAACAATTTGAGACTTCTTATCGCAATGTATTTCATAGAGATATTCTTCTGCTATTGTTCAATTTAACGCGGATACGAGGGCTCGATTAAAATATCTTTGCGTCTATAATAATGTGACATTTTTAAATTATAGATTTCCATATAAAAAATCCAGCGATCCATTGAACGATAATGAATAAAAAAATTATTTAGAGAATAAAACGAATATAATTGAGAAATAGTCACTCTAAATGATAAACACGTTCTGATCTACAATACATAAAAGGTAAATATACGGGTCGAGGCTTTAAAAGGGAAATGAAGGGAAAAAAGGTGTAAGGAAAGAACAGAATTACGTAAGTAGGGAATTTGAGATTGTGTGTGTGTGTGTGTGTGTGTGTGTGTGTTGTGAGGGGGGGGGTTTAGCAGGGAGCGGGGTGGAATAGTGGGGGGAGGGGGAGAGGTAGGGTGTAGGCGGTCGACGAGGAAGAGAAGCAACGAGTTGGCTGCTGTCAAGCTTTGAGCAATTTTAAATGTAAATTAAAGTATTGGCCCTCTCTCAGGCCTCATCTGGGCGTCATGTCGAGCGACGCCAACGCCAAGGCTGCATTTGCATATTAAGTGGTCGCGACCCAATAACACTCCACCCTTGGAGCTCTATGTTCTCCTGTAGCGCGCCGTGACAGAATTTCATGAGTTCGCTGCTATAGCGCTCGATGGGACGAGACTTCGACCAACGCGCTCTAAGCGAAAGAATTAATGGGGAAGAAAGGATCGCCGGCTGGGATCGGCTCGTCTACTGGATTCGGCTTCGGGGTGCTTTTTCAACCGTGGCTGCGTATGAAAATGAAAAAGGGAAGGATATCACAATGGATTTTGAGCAACAGAAGCTTCGATCGTTACGCGATTAGGATTTTCGTGTACTCGCATTATAAGGAAAATGGCCCGGCTCCTGAACAAGGTAATTTTCATATTACGTCTCTTGTTATTATTTAACTTAACGCCTTGCCTACGTTTCGTTACGAGTACACGACAATTATCAATTTACATTTTTCTGCATTAAATTCGCGCGCATTCTACATTAGCTAATGCTGCTTTTAATTTCATAATTAAATTGATCTGATTAAATTGAAAAATTTATTCTTAATTACCATTATTCCAATTGTCAGTGTTGCAGATTTATTCAAATGTACGGCAGTATCGGGGGAGGGGGTTGGGGAGGAGGAAATAAAATTCATAACATCAAAGTTATAATTTGCTATAATTGATTGGTATAATAATCTTTTGATAGACGTACATACGACTACGGACAATTAATAACTAAAATTCGAAATATTAGTATATATCATTGTATATTCCTGACTGTATAAAAATGAGAAGAGCTTGAATGATAAAGAATGAGGAAGGACATATCTGAAAGGAGTTTTACGAGCGTAGTGAGATAGTAAGGAGACCAGTGAATGCTCCCTTTATTTTTCGCAGACGTTGTATCGTCTCTGTCCGTCGACATGACAAGACGAGATGAAGGCAACCTGAAAATAAGAAGTCAAACGTCCTTAACGGGCGACTAACGATTTAGATAGATCTAGGAAAAGCAGGCCCTCGAGCGATTTATATAAGTCGAAGCCTGGAGGCTTGAATGATCTGAAAAATTTTTCAGACAAATTTCTTTGACTTTGTCTCATTACATAGTTCTATAAATTATTCGCAGGCATTTTTTTATATGCTTGAGAAACAATTTTTTTTGTTTTTTGAAAATCTCTCCTTTTACTCATTTTATGTTTCATATAATTTGTAATTTTTATGTGCACTACAATGAAAGCTTTGATATTAAGAATTTTTACGACTATCAAGAAATTTCTTATCATAAATTACATTTTACGCATTTATAAAATGTTTTATATAAACTGTAATGACATTTTCTTGTTTTTTTTTTAAATTTAATTAATACGATAAATAGCATTATTAAATTTATTTTTACTATAACCAAGGGAAGTATTTCATATTTTATAACAATATATATACACATATATAATATCAAGACTTTATTTGATTATTACATAATGTAACAGCTATTTACTTGTTAAAATGGACTTTATTAATTTACAATTATAATCAACTTTAGTTAATAATACTATTATACAAATATCAGATTAAAAGCTTTTCAAAAATATAATACTTTAATTAATATTACAGGCATTAGTTTTGCAGTATTTAGGAATATACAGCCATGGGTTTTTTACAAGAATTCAGTTTACAAGCGATTCAGTTATAATTAAAAAATTGTATCTGTCAAGTGATTATATATGACTAATGAGCAAACATTTAATATAGTATTTGGATTGCGTCTCTATTTCCTATATTTGCTTATCCTTTTTTGAATTTTTTTCGTTCCTATTTTAGAAGTTTTTACTCCAGTGTCCTTGGTCCCAATTAATTAATATAAACTGATTATAAAGATAACGATTTTGGAGTCTTCTGTGTCTGACGCTCATTTGTACCGTCCAAACATTTTGGAGTAATCCAACAAGTTTTGAGCATTGGTAGTATTTTCAGGCAACCGTCTTACTCCTAACAGCAAAGGATCCCTAAATTTCTCACAGTATTTTTAGAACTTCGTTTTAATAAAGTTTCACATGGATTAAATGAAAACACTCGTCTTTTATTCACACCTTTAAATTGTAATTTATGACAATGCATAATATGTAAATTTATTTTTTTTTTCATCAAACATAGTATGGTAATTCGAATGTTATTAACATTACTTATGATTAAAAAATACACTCTTACAAGGAATTTACAATTTTATCGATTTATATAGAGAGATACCTTTGCATTTTTTTTTGTACGCAGAACGAAAAAAAATCCCCATCCGAACAGTTATTGTCAATTTTATTTCTACGCATGGTTTTTTAGGAACACACTAACGTCGATACAATGATAGGCTCGAGCAAAGATACAATTTACTTATGATGACTTTGCCAAAGAAATAAAAATATATTGAATGTAAGCTCTAGCAGGAGCAGGTGACAAAAACCGGGAGCAGAAAAAAGAATATATAAGAATGATTGAGCGCATACCGAAAAAGGGTCTCTTGTGGTACATTTAGATTTTATTGAATATAACACGAGCTTTCTTCTCTTTGCCTGCCTAAAAAACACTACCATTATTATGCTGCGTTGACTTACATTGTTCCCTCTGCTAAAGGTTAGATTTTCTTATTTTTATTATTTATTTTTTTTCATTTGCGGATTATGGTAGTGTTATCTTCTATACGGAGATAACACTACCATTTTCGGAGCTTGGCTACAAATAATACTGTCTACATTTACGGTCGTTAAGAAAACGCGATAAGTTGTGATTTTTCTTTCGTAAGGCACTTTTTTCTTTCTTACACTTTCTATGCAGCCAGAGTTATTCTAACTAATTTATCTACTTAGAAATTATTTTTTTTCTAATATATTATATTTGACTTTTATATTTGAGCATAAAATATATGATACTCATTAATCGTATTGTTAATTCGATGTTACCTTTGTAACAAAAATCAGTAGATCTTAGTTAAATCTTTATTATGGATTTTTTTATTATATTAAAAATTACGTTCTCATAAAGTATATAGAAATTGAACAAATTCTCATCGTTTCATCGTTTAAAATAATGTATTATAATGTTTTTATTTAATAATATTTTATATATTAATAATAGTAATGAAATATAACCTTTAATTATGGTATATTGATAATTTGATATGCTTCAATTCGATTTTCAGCAAATTTTTTATTTATTAAGAATATAAAGACAACTAGAGTATTATTTGTATAAAACCATCATACATAAATTTAATTACTTTACCTATATTACTCATTATTCATATTGTAGTCCGTTAATATTTACAGCTACCAGAACTAAATAATAAATTTCAAATATTTTACAGACAAATAAATTAATGACTTTAATATACATATTTAGAGCAACGCCAATTAAATTATACTTGTTTCTCTTGTATAATATATTTTAAAAAACCCTGAAACAACAGAAACAAGGTAAAATTACAACAAATTTCCGCTTCAGCAGGTCTTAGATTTGGTTCTCTCCCTCGTCTCTTTACATCAGTTTCTTATTATTATTCATACGACCATAAATATTCTCTCTTACTGAAGTTGCTTGAGCAGAAAGTAGCAACAGAGCGAATAGTCAGACGATTAATCTTTTCACGATATATAATTTATTTATTTGAGTTGGACAAATTTTCATTGGGCAAACTATATTTACGAAACCATCTCTTTAAACAGTTAAATAGAGTGTGTGTCGCTACAGAGGGTAGAACCCGTGAGGACGAAGCTTTTAAGGTGAATGTATTAGTAATTTGAACCGATGGTTCAAATCTCAGTTTCAAAAATGGATTATCATTTCATATTACTCTGCATGTGATGAATTTGAAAATTGAGTTTATTATTTTATAAGAATATTTTTATCCCGTTGACTATAGGCAATACGGATTCGCACTGTAGTTAATAATGCAGTACTGAACATATAAAGTATGTATTACAGTTCATCGGATACATAAAATATAATTAAATTGTAGACAGCAGATTTATTTATTCGATTTACCGAACTTATTTTTCCAAAGAAGTATCTTATTTTAGTTTAAGGTCTTATTTTTCTAAGCATGGTGTGTCACGGATGTTTTGATCGAATCGGGTCCCTTACCCTTGTTATACCACAGTAATCGTGGAAATTTTATTTCGATCCAACCATGAAAATTAAATCCGTAACAAGAATCCCCGAACCTTAAGTCAGATATATATGTTGGTGTGTGCGTGCGTGCGCGCGCGTGCGTGCACTCATGTATACACATGAACGTATACATGGGCGTGTGCTTGCGCGCGCGCCGCATAAGCCTCCTAGATCTGCATCCCTGAAAAAATTTTAATACGAATACTACGGCATCCGTCAAGCGATCGTGCATTCTGTGTTTAACTGCGGCCGAATAGTGTTCATCTAATAATCCAACTATATACGCTACATCAAGAGCTTTTTCTTCTGCATTATGGTTTTGAGGGATAGGAAACGTAAACCTTTTTTACCGTGAAGACATGAACTTAGATGGGATTTTCGGACTAGCAAGGGATTGCACGCGTTTCGTAAGGAGTTTGGTATAGACTGGAAATATATGGAATATGCTTATCGGGCTGGCGTCAACGTTGTTTTAGTACTTATAAGGAGACGATGTATCTTTCGAGAAACGATCTGAATTTCTTATATTACTGTGTTTTTGATCCTTATTCATCATTTATGATAAAGCATTTGGTGAAAGATGATATCTAAATTATCATCTGTAATTTACGATGACAGTTGCCGACCGAGTGATAATTTTCGTAAAAATAACAACGTGCAAAAAAATGTATCCACGCATAATATACCTGTGCGCATATGTACGCCCATGGAAACTAGGATGGAATTTAAAAGCATAGAGCAGAGCTAGAAATTGGTTGGAGGTGTGCAGAATGAAAAACAAAAGCAATGGCAAAGAAAAAATAAAAAAAAAAAAAATAAAATATGGATTACCAACGATGATGAATATTTTCTCAATAATAAGGATGATAAATAATTGCCGCTAATATATCTTTTGCTCGCAGTAGTCCGCCATTAATTAAAGCGTCATAAAGCCTGCCGGATATAACTAATTTCTAAGCAGAGCCTAAAAAATTAAAAAAGTTATCGCCGTTTCATCTCCACTCGGGAGCGCCGAGGAGAATGAAAAGAAAAATGCATTCCGAGTGATAAGTTTTATACAGACTGGCCGCTGTCTGACGGCTCTCGAGGGTTTGACAACAACTGTACTCACGATGGGGCTGTCAAGAGGTCGGCCAAACAATAAAGGCTCTCGGCCCCGCACAAAGCGCCGCATTCCTCGGATATTCACACACGCGGCAATGGCGCGGACTGGACAATACTCTCGAAAGACTCGCGTCCTGCTCCCACTCACGCTTCTCAATTCGATATTAAAATACTTCGGCATATTTCTCCGTGCACGAATTCAGCGGTGAAAAAAAGGAATGGCGAGGCAAGAACAGCACGCTGGTCGACACGTATAAAGGGCCCCGGCCTTTATATTTCGGACATTTTTCCACCCCCATTGTTTATTTACTTACTCCAATGTTCTGCCTCTTTTTTCCTATTATTTTTATTATTATTATTATTATTATTATTATTATTATTGTTGTTATTATCTAGATGAGAAATTCGTTGCTGCTTAAGGTTGCCCCATTCGGTCGGGGTAGCTTCAATATTTTCGGAAAAAAATCTTCCGAATTTTTTCCGCAAAAATATTATCGTAAAACTTGAAAGTTGAATTCGATATGGTCGTTCTATTTTATACCGTCTATTTTATAATAATCCTATTAATTATATTTTCGAAAATGATGGTCTTATTTGTACTTTCCTTTTTTTATGATTTTTTTTTTGTTTTTTTTTCTTCTGTTTTTTGTTTCATACATTATTATCAATTTTTTTTTTTTTTTTTGTTTTCATATTATACAGAATTAAAAAAGGAATTAATAAGTATTACGATACTGGTATATTATGGAAAATGTCATAAAGATCGACGTTTTTACAAACAAAGGTACGTAAAAAATCAATGTTTCCTTTTCAAGTGATTTAAATTAACGTAATAATATTAATTTTGTTAAAATCGCTTATTTCGTACGAAAATTTTTCAAAAAGTTGTCATTTCGTAACATGTCAAAGAGAAATGACAGACCACTTTAATGTCACGAGAAATTCAATCCTTCTCATATTATAATTAAAATAACAATATAATCAATATTATTGTCAATATAGTAAATATAATTTATAATTATATTGCATATACACGATAAGTGAAAAAAGCTTAATACTCCAATATTTTAATAAATTATTCTTTATTTATGATGCGAAATAATTATAATAATTAAATATAATAAAAATAATTATGCAATATAAATATTTCATCAATTAAATAACTTACAATGGTGAATGTAAGATTGATCAATAACTATTAAAAACTAGTAAACTATGAATACATATACAGTCGGAGTAATATTGTCAAAAAAATATTTATAAATATTTAAATTATGCATTAAATAGTAAATCCAAAGAAATTAATTAACGATAAAATATTTAAAATTTTACAGAAAAGTATGCAGAATTTCCAACTTTATTAATTTTTTTATTTGACGTATCATTATTAATTAGTAAGACTCATTTTTGCGCCATAAATGACAATGAAAAAATGCGTACGATTGACACTGAAATGACTTATTGACAATGAAAAAATGCGTACGATATTTTCAAATGCGATTAAAACAGAAATTAAAATTCTAAATTTATTTGTAAATCGGTGAACCGCATTGCGATTCAGTATGATTGCCCGTATACCTTAATCTGTGCCTACTTTAACAGGGGAGAGAAGCATAAAGACAGATAAAGCGATTTCGTCTTTGTTTGTATTTGTACAACTAAAAACGAAAAGGACTTAGAATTATTATACGATCGTATCGTATACCGCAAAAATTTGAAGCCACGCGGCAGATTAAGAGTGAATAAGGTATTAGCAGTCTTCAATAAGCCTGGGCTGTCTTTTAATTCGTATTGGGACGAAGCGTCCCCAGTGCAGATATAATCAGTGGCTCGGTCCTTCGCGTGTCTCGCGATTCTGCGACCCTCATTCACGATCGACCCCATTTTCTCCCTCGGGTGCTCAGCCTCCTTTTCTACACGCTCTCGCTTAAAATCTCTTGCCACTCTGCTTTACCTTCAAGTTTTTTAAAGAGCGACTAATACTTAAATATGTTTATATCAATAGTACTCGTAATTACTTATTAGCCTAAAAAAAAGTCATTAATAATTATTTGAATGTCAAAGCTCTGGCTACATCTAAATTGGATGTCTGAAGTAAATTATTAATTAGCTATGCCGTACAATTAGTTTTTTCATAAAGGTGATGTAACTTGATATCAATATATTAAGCCCATTTGAATGTTTGATGAATTTTTACTGAAAATTTTTAGTTTAGTATTTCTTTTGTATTTATATTTTTAGGAGAAAAAATTTCTTTCCAGGTTCAATAATTATATTAGATCTTTGCATGTAACATGAAAGACTTGTTACGTAAAAATTTTTTTAAACTCATTGGAATAAATTTTTAATAAATTAAATACAGCTACATTAATAGTATATATTAAATGTAACGTAACATTATTTACATGTATAAACAAAACATTTTTTTTTATTCTTTATTTGGATTTGTAACAAATATATGCAATTTGGACGAATATTTAAAAAGCTGTTATGAATTTAGTATAATTTTAATTTTATGATTAAATTTTACAGCTATAAGTACTAGTAAAATAATAATTCTAATCAATTATATTTACATAACACGCATATGTGTTATATTTATGCAGTGTAAAGAGAACCAATGATTATGCGAATTTCAAATAAGACAAACCATATTTGGGTATAATATAAAAATAGAAGTCTCAATTTTTATTAAAACTGATCATCATCAATCAGTGAAAACACAATGAAAAATAAGAAGCCTTACTTATGTAAAACGCAAATTAGGGAACACGATCGTCTTAATCTAATCGGTAATCAAACTCCTGTGGAAAGTGACTTAGTGGCGCTTAAAGCAAGCGAGCGGTATAAAATAATTAGATGGTCTTCGTTCTCGTTGCCTACCAAATAAATCCTGGCTCAGGGATCTTCTATAATTTACGATCCCCTTTTTGTCGACCCAATACCGTCGAACGCTTCTTTCCAATGGCCTTTGTTTTTATTTTCGAATATTATTTATTTTGTTCGTAATTATTGTAGATATTGAAATTTCATTTAAATCCTTAATTACATGTGTCCTATTTTTAATTGCTTTGAAATAAAATAGAAGCACGGGCGTAAATAATTCGCTTTACGTTATTAGCAAAAGCTTAAGTTTAACCTGATCATAAGATCTGTACAATATTTCTCGTCTACTAATATTTATGAGATGATTTATAGAATTTAATTTTTTTCAAAAAAAAGTATATGGTTTAAAAATAATGCAAATTTTATTGTATATATTACTTAAATAATATTTCAAAGAATGGATATGATATTCGATTAAGCATATATAATATGTCTTAAAAAATGGTTTTAATGAGAATGAGAAATTCATCATTAAAATTCGAATAAATCACATTTTCTTTTATTCATCCTTTTTGCTATTCTCTTTCATTACTTCTTTCCTTTATAGAGCAATCATTCTTGGATATTAGTTACTGATAACTAATTAGAATTTCCCCGTCCATGAAATTTGACGTTCTTATTGTTTTGCGACACTTTTTTAGGTCTCCTATAGTATTCTTCCCACTTTCGTCCTCTTCATTTTATTATCCCTAATGCTCTCGATCTTGTCTTTCAGGTAGATATTAAACGTTGTAAAGACAAAAACAAATGTCGAACGATTAATTTTTGCCCTCATAATAAAAATTACTGCTCTATATTTTTTGTATAATTAGAGCCTCGTATAATCGTAAGCTGGGACAAAGTTAATGTACGAATTCTTATGTATTAATAATTATAAAAAGAAGAATATTAGAGGCGAAATAGAATTACTGTACGGTCAAAATGACTATGATAAAATTTTGCCTTTATTTATATTTTATGCATCCTATAATGGATATGGTGTCGCTGAATTTAAATATTTAATCAATTGAAAATTCCGGCCTCTAAAGTGAAAAAGAATAAAAATAAGTCCCCATACACCTATTCGGAATGATAAACACCAACGATTAACCTGAGAGAAAAGAAAGCCTCGAACCTATAACCTCAATATGACCTCACTCTGTTATACGGTCTTCGCTGCATTAACTTTTACGTTGTCGCATAACTGAGCGTGAAAGGAGGAGAAAAAGCCAGTGACAATGTCTGGCTCGGAGCACCACGACTCTCATTCATAGGCATTTAAGAACGACCTATTACTACCTTACCGGAGATTTGAGGGGTCCGCGCCTAATTACTAACGAATGGAGCCCTCTACCATCTTATTGCTTTTGCGTTTCTCTGCTCTCCGTTTACTGCTTCTTTGGTTCAAGACTCCGCGTTATGCACGATGTCGACGTGTAATACTGAAATGGATTCTTTTTTATTTCGAATTAACTCTGAATGCTCATTAGACGTTAAATGGTCAAATCCTGCCATTAAATCTTATCTCGTGACACATTCGTATAGTCGAATTCACAACCGTATTGTCTAGCGCAAATGCGCGTATTTTTAAAAGCCTTGTTTTAATTTTCATAAACGTAGCTGAGAATTGTGTTTTTCATTATGAGTCATCTTAAAAATAACATTAAAGCTATACACGAGGTTTACTACACATATACTAAGGTTCTTGGATAATAATACGCACTTTATTCTTTGTATAAAAATATAAACATACAATCAGAATATTTAAATGATCGCAATTAATTTTATCTATCAATTATATGAATATATTATGTAGATATAAGTTAACATTTAGTTTAATACTTTTTTACTTAATGAGTTGTGCTTTTATACGCGCATATTATTGATAAATACTATAAACTGCATCGTAATTTTATAATTCAACGTATAATATAACTTTATAATATCGTATATCTTAAGTACTCTATTTCTCCAGATGATAGAAATAAAATTTTTTAAGAAATTAAATATTTCATCTGAGCAGAAGCTCAAAAGAATATAAATTTTTATTTTATGAAAGAAATTGAATATTCATGAGATAATTGAAGTAGAATAAAAAAAATCATTTTTCAATATTCAAATATTTCTATTATATTTTTTAAATAAAATAATAACTTTTAAATCATAATATATTATAACAAAATATTTTTTATATTTACATTTTCTATGCATTATCTCATTTTTAATGAATTATCTCCACTTTTCTTCTCTTTATTTTCCCTACATATACATTCTGAATAACGATCGCACTTCAGTATATTGCAGATTGAGAAAGTCTTTATTATTTTCGTGTAATCGTCTTCTGTACTCTCTTTTCTAATATGCTATACAATATGCTTATAATTAAATATTGCAATACTTAATATTTATTAATAAAGTTCTTTTCACAAAAAATAAATAAAAATAAGTAAATATTAAGACGATGCGCTTTGAGAAGGATCAAAACTTAAATAAATAAAAAAAATTAAGTATGGTTAAAAATATTTTTTTCGTTCAACATTAAAAAAATGCAATATAAAAAAATACAAGTTTTTAAATTATTAGCGTTTTACATACTTCCAGCTACGTATTTTAAGGAAATTTTAACTTACAATATTACTATATGCATAATTTATATTAAGCTAATTCAATATTTCGAAACATATTTTAAATATTCACGCTTCTTTTAACTTCATAAACTGTAGTGATTTTATACACTTTTTTTTAGTGGCTTTCCATCATTTTGACTGAAAAGTTAAATAAACGTCAAATTTGAGTCAAGATGCTGTTCATTCGCCGTGTAATTCAATAAAAGTGAAAGCAAAATGAGAAACTAGGAAGCTTAAAATGTATGCGAATGAACAAGTGAGTAGAGCAAAAACGTAGCCTAAAAAGAAGTATATCTAGTTTCTGAATCGTCCCTTATCTCCGTTCCGTAAACTCGCACTCGAGGCACGTCGAACTCTCATCATTCGATTTACACGTCAATCTCGAGAAATCGGTGAATATTGAACTTCCTACAAAATTTTCGCCGTCTGGTTTATATCTCTATAGGCTTATCTTCGGAGCAAAATTTCCAAGAACGGAATAACTATCTTACCGTTTTATTTTTTAAATTAATATATCTATACATGTATATACATGTATATATATATATAGATTATTGTGAATGTATAACTTAAAGAATAATTAATTGAAATGGCTAATGTGTACGTAGTGTAAGTTATAAAATTAGAATTCATCGTGGAATCCAACAAAAAAATATTACATTTTTATTTTCATACGATAATTAAATTTATGCCTACATGTATACGTAGTAAAATGGCATAAAAACAAGGTTTATTTGAGTATTAAATAATTTATTTATAATACAATTATTACATGAAATTTATATAATAAATAAACGACAGAATCTTAATGTAAAGTAAATAATGCGAGACAAAGTGAAAGAAAAAATCATTTTCGCAAATTTAAATTAAAATAATACATATGGACAAGGAAATCTCTCGCAATAACTTCCACTCATTGATTATATTATTAGCTATTCTAGAAACGACCTAATAAAATAATGAATCTTGCAGAAGCTGTAAAAAATAACCAATTTGCATGCAATAATTTGCTCATAATCGTTACACGATATGGTGATCATCGAAGATGAAATGTGCGCGGCAAATCCATAAGACTAGAGTTTGATCGAGGGGATCACCGGAAGTCGAGGCAAGGTATGAAAAGAGATTCCTGGAGACGGTTCCGGTACGGCAAAATTGCATCAACCATTCGGTCGATTTATTCCCCTTTGCCATCGCTCAGACCTCATCGTGAACTAGGAAAATATGTGTTCGAAAGCAGCTCGATCCTGTTTATAATGTACGAGGAGCATATATTGCTGAGGTATGACCTTTTTCTTGGACTTTTGCTACATTACGTGCAGCGCGCCGCTATGTGCTGACACGCACCATCTACTAGATTCTGTACTTTCATCGGGCGCGAGCTCAAAGGCTAAAAGCCGAGAAGCCGAATGGTATATATGAGAGTTTACATGTTCTCGACGTTTGCCGAATCCCATAGTGGATATAGTAGTATAAGGCTGAATATGTATGCTTATGCGGGCATTCGTGAAGAGAGTACATAAAAGTCACACATTGGTTTTATATCATACAGCTTTCAAATGCTAACGTAGTTAGTCTGCGGCTGTCAGGCGATCCCAAATAAAGTGTGCTGTCGAAAATTTACGTGAGGAAATTCAGTGGAAGGGAAAAGTTTTAGTACAACTGAAACAATATACTTGCGAAACTTTTAAAGGACTAAGTACCCTACGCGAAACGACCTTAAAAAATCAAAACGGAATCGATCATTCATATTCATTCGACACTCGAAGAAAAGTTTTATCAAACACGTTTTATACTTCGACCTTCTGCACTCCATAAAAATAAATTACAATGTACCTTTGAGATCTTTCGGAATATATTATTTGTTACTTTATTGATTATTTACAAAAAAAAAAAAAAAAAAAAATGATCGACCAAAAAATACAGCGCTGAGAAAATGCCAAAAGCCCAGTGACAATTAACATAACTACTACATATAAATGATAACATTCTCTTTAATCAAAAAAACAAAATTTTTCCTTTTTTTTCTTGCGTACTGTATTTTTGGCTGTATTCAAATGTTGCATAGCATACACCTGTGGATGCTTACATTTACACGTGGTAGCTCTTGAGCTAATTTAAATAAGTAATTACGGGATAATAATGATTGTAAAAATATACTTTACACCGTTCATTTTCTTTAAAAACTTAAAAACATTTTTTATATATTTACTCTAGTCCCTCAATGTAGTAAACACGTAGTTAAATATATTAAATTGAAAATAATGTGTTACACAATCTAATTAATAAGCAGAATTTGTTTGTGTACAATCTCGATTCTTTTCACTAATATCGTCTCCAGTAACAAATTCATTGACGATATTGCATACAAAAATAAAGTGAATACATAGAAGCAAAGATAGAATCAACTAATGCCCGGTTCCAAGTAGTGTTGAGACGATTGTGGATAGAGAAAAACAATATAATGGAAAACAAGAGTATAAGACTTTGTCGCCTCATTTCTTCTTGAACGAAGCCAAGTAGGGAAGGACGCTTCTGCTTTATATATATCTCTCTCTCTCTCTCTCTCTTTCTCTTTCTTCAGTTCTACGTGGTTATTTCCTACCCTAATATCACTTGGATTTTTTTTTCTAAGGTACCGTTCTACGTCCTCATTATCAAGAAAAAACGTCTAGGTGTCCCCATGAATTCATTGGAATTGTTATTACTTAGAACCGACCCTCGTATCCGAATTACAAGTCTTAAATACTGGATGCAGATAAGACCCTAGTGATTTAAAAAAAAAATTACACGCATGTTTCATTCATTCATTCTACGCCACCTATTCTTGTTATTGAAAATATATAGATTGTCTTTAATTCTTCTTCGCAGAAAAGATATTGATTATTTTTAAGCCTTCTTTATTTTTTCAGAGCTAAATCTTATTAAACGTGTGCCGATAAATGCATAAAAAGAATTTATAAGTTTTTAAACGATAATAAAAATTTATCAGATTATTTAATAATATTAAATTAATATCAAGCACTATTATCAGAGTCAGCTGTTAGAAGAGTTATATAATATAAAACTTGAGTAACATCTTTATAAGATAATCAATCCACGAAAAGTCGTTTATATTTTAATAGCTGGAAATACAACAATTAAGCGAAATATAGATGTCAAGATAGCAAAATTTCTTTTCTGGTTATCACATTAAAAGCCTTGGCAGTATAAGCACAAAACGCTTTCGTGTGTCAGCTTCGTCGTATTTCACCTCATACTTTTATTAATAAACACTTGTCCATGAATTAGGGGCTATTGTTAAATCGTCAAAACCTATTCTCGAAAATTGATATCGCGAAATTTTGCAGATGAAAAGAGAGACCTAATTTCGCTATTATGCTGGAAATTTTTTAATCGCGTCAGCATTTCATATTTACGAGCTTGATTATGGAAAAATTGTCAAATTAATAGAATAAAAACCAATCTTAGGCCGAAAATATTTTATTCGTGTATATATCAACATTATTGTATAATCATCAAAATGTTTTTACTTTTATCGATTGTTGTATCGACTGATATATTAGTGAGTATAATATCAATTTATATACATGTAAATAGTTTAAAAAAAACATTCGATTTAAACACGAAAAGAGATTTAGCTTCTAGATAAATATTTCAAGGAAAATATTGTTTGTATCAACAATACTTAATAAGTGTACAAACATTTAATAGCGTACTATGTAGAAAGTAAATATTTAGTAGAAGAAATACGGCATAAGCTATACAACGAATAATTTAAACTTAATTATAAATTTATTTACTAAAGTATATACCAAATAAACTTATCATTTCATCCCTTAGAAAATTTAAACGATAATCGAAAACATGAAGTTCGTCAATTGCTACTCAAACTATGAAATATGCATGAGTCGATAGCGTGAAGTATGTGGAAAGTGTAATAAGAAAGACAGAGCGAAGCAATATAAAGAACAACGAAGAAAATTGACGAAAAATATGCGAGGCGAGCGACGAAAGGAGCGGTGCGAATTATAAGTTTTAATTACACTTAGATGAGTAAATGGATTACTTTACGTTCGCTGTGCTCTATATTCCTCTTATATATATATATCTCTCTTTCTCTCTCTCTCTCTCTCTCTCTCTCTCTTCATCTATATTTCTCTAAATCTTTTTTCACGTCTATTAAAAGACGTTGTAATAAGTTGTATCATGCGTGAAATTCTAATTTTAAATATTTGAAAAGTATTCGAATAGGCTGTTAACCCAATATGAATATTTTTTAAAATAAATAAGTATTGGAATATAGAATAGGAAAAACGAATTTATAGCCACCAATAATAACTATTGTTCCATAATTTTTAAATTATTGAAGAATCGTTTCACTTATTTATGATTTGTGTATACTGACGATTATTATTTGATGCTGACTTCAAGTTATAAAAAAAATCTTTATAACACTTTATTACATAAGTATATTGACGTGTGTTAATTTTCTTACAATATTATACAATACTTTTGGCACCATTAAGATATAATAAGTTATCACTACATATAAAACCAATTTATAGTATTTACTAACAAGCTTTTCTTTCATCGTAAAAATATTATAATAAAATATTTATTGATATATAACTTACGGATTATGCTCGAGTCGTTGATGTTAATTATATAATATGTTTATTTTTTTCTTTATTTTTCTTTTACGAATGGATTCATTATATATCTGAAACATAAAATAAGGCTTGTTAAAGAACCTGTAACTTAATATTTTTTAATATCGAATCATAGAGAATTTATGAAAGTATATATCATATTAGTTTTATTAAATTAATATTAATGGATTGTTAGGAAAATTGGTTTTAAAATATAAGAATCCAAAAGTATTACTTTAATTTAATGATTGTACAATTATGATAATAAATTTTTAAATACGTTAGTTTATAATTTTGATTATCTGCAATAGTGTAATAATTTAATATAAAGGGAAACTATGGTGCAATAAGATTCTTTTTCTATGCTATTAATTGTAAGGCATTGGTTCTTTCTTACTCTTATATTGTATATCTGTTAATGGACTTAGATTTATTCGTAGTAAGTAGATCTATAAATGAAAGTAATTCTGAGTCGCAAAGTTATTGACTTCCATTAAATGTTCTATTTTTAATTACGTTCGATACATCAAAATGTACTATTGATGATTAAGAAAATTCATTTTAATTAGTATAACAATTTATAACTTTTTATTACTTTAATGTTATATTATTAATATCACGTGTGATTAATATAATGTGCGTCTATTATGGACACGTATAAGATTGTTTCACGTTCAAATATAAAAACTAGCCAAATAATTGAGATTAGTAATAATAAGTTTATTTATCGCAAGCAATATTACTAAATAATATTACAAATGATTACTAGTTAATATAAAAAATTATTGTTATGGTTAATATATGAATACAGAAAATAGAAAAACTATTAAAAATATTTCCCGCACGGTTTCAATATAAGTAATGATCAAAATAACAATTTATTTAATCATAGTATGTAAAGAATGTAAAACAGTGCATTCATGACTCATAATACGTGCATTTATAAATACAATAATATACATCACATAGTACCCAAATTTTTTGGCGCTGTTTATTATAATATTATTATGATATAGATTATAATAATATAATATATACAGTGTGTTGTTTAATAGATTTTTTTCTCGTGCATGCGAAATTCGTATACTATCTATAAGAATAAAATATTTCAAACAAAAAAATTGCATTTTTTTTAATAGATAGGATAAATCTCACAACAAAGAAATATAGTAGGATAAATTGATTTTTCGGTTAACTAATTGTGTTTTTGATTATGTCAAATTAAAAAAAAATTTTACATAGCACACGTAGGATTATTTCTCTAATATTTTTTCTCGTAGAAATATCTTTTCGCTACATATATTGATGAAAACTCAATATATTCAATATATCGATTAACATATGAATTGCGTTTCAAATGTAATATACATATTTACTAATGACTTTAGTGTGGTAACCAGAAATTCAAATAAAATGCTAATGCTTGATGGATAAGATATAGACGTTGGTAATCTTTAAAACGTGTCGATTGTTAAACTGATAAATTTTCCTAATTCTCTTATTATATATAACATGTCATGAAAATTAAATAAAACGTTCTCGCTTTTATATAAACAATCTTATAATTTCGTAGTACTGCAATAATATCATGTAATGTATAATTTTTTTTTAATTACACGATAAATTAGCATTTATATAATAAATTTAAAGATTGATAGTGATTTATTATTTTCACGATAATTATTAATGTTAAGTAAAAGCTCAAACTTACTTTAACTAATCTATGTATCTCATAAACATGTATTGGTATATAACTTAAAAAAATAATAAACTCTTCATTCACTATGAATGGTGAGTATTTATAAATGTTAATCAAATAACTTTAAGCGATATATAATCCTAAAAATATCTTAAACTCAAGAGTCGTATAAGTGTTTTCAGTACAAAAAAAATACTCAATTATAATCTGATTATTAAATGAAATTAATAATACTATACTTTAAATTATGCTTAAGTGAATCATAGTTTAGATAAAGTTTATTTGCATCGATTTTCAAGGATACATCAATGGAAGGCATACATGAAGCATATAAATGTGTATAAACATAAACAGAAACATAAATGAACAATAAAAGAACTAATTACAGGAACATTTTGAAGCTATAACTGCATAATTTGTGATAAATCTATAAACTGATATGATTAACAATATCGTCAATTAATATTGTAATTGATTCTCCTGAATATAGAATAAAAAACGTTTTGGTGTTCAGATAAGGTACTATTGTGAAAGATTTTTTACATTGTTAACGTTTCAAAGCTTAAAATATAAATATTAAAAAACATTAAAAATTAAAAAAAAAAATGAACCAAAATTATAAACATCGTTAAGATTATTTTTTTTTGCAAATTATGTATTCTAGATAAATTAATTTTTAAGATCGTAAGAAATCTCTAAAATGGAAATATATTAATCAATCTAAAAGGTTTTTAATAATATAATAATGACAAAGTAATCAATAATAATAATAGTGTATTATTGAAATTTCTTTAGGAAATTGTTGGTAGATATGTTTAATTTCTTTGTAAATCATATAGTAAGAATATACTTTTTATGTGATAATTAATTTTTTTTTTGGTATTGTTACATTTGTATATTAAAATTTGATGTAATTCAAAATTTTTTTTTGGTATGTTAATTGTATAAATAATATTATTATTGATATAAAAATATGAATTTTTACACTCTATATATTTAGTTAACTATTAGACACTTGTATTTCTACTTAGATAATTAAGGAATGCGATGTGAAATTAATTATTTTTCGAACAAATATTCTTGCATCGAGAATTAGGAAAATAATGTATATTTTTACTGTTCCAGGATACAGGATCATGTAAAAAGGTTAAAATTTCTCTCCAGCGGTATGGCTGTAATACTATGCAATTTGACTAGTAACTTACAATCGCTGGAATTTCTCGCAAATCCCTTCGGAAAATTGTATGTTAGCCATTCTTTTGCTTTCGATAAGCGCGTACCATCAGGAAGTCATTAAACTTTACCGACCGACGACTATATCCACTCGCAAGCATATCCTTCGCTCGAGCTTTGCGTATTTGGCAGACAATTAACGTAATGCCTTATACATTATCATAACTCACACCTTCGAGTCTATTTGCAGATACGTACGTCGCGCGTGATTCACGAAAAGGGGCGCGGGATCGTCAGCTCGGTCAATAAAGCGACACCGTGCAAACAATATTTCTCGTTGGATGAATTGATTTCGATTTTCTCTGCATCGGCCGTCCCCTCTCGCTCTCTCGCGCTCCACGAGTTATTTGGTGGCATTCCAGTTGATGTACAACAGTATTTACAATGCAGGCCTTTTGCAACGCATCCTTACAAAACAATTTCACCTACGGTTATTCAACAACTTCGTCGAAAAGCGATCATCTGACTTAGCACTTCGTTAAATTTGAATTTACTTATTGGTGATCTTTGTATTTGTAGAGAACTGAATTTTTATATTTTATATTATTATATTAATGGAACTGTTAATAAGATTTTATTAACTAGAACTGTTTTAATTAACGTCTCAGTGTTACTTTTACTTCCATTTTACACATTCTCTACAACTTTCTTCATTGCCTGAGCTTAATAATGCTTTACTACTAATATTTATGATTTTAAATTTATAAAAGCATTGTGATCATTTATAATATATTTTTATATAAATACAAATTTATTTAAACAATAATATCATAATGGATTCAGCCGTACTTTGTGCACGCAATTTTTTGCAAGAAAAAAAAATTTCCTGAAATATATCATTGCACCATATAAGTATACTTAGTTTAAAATTTTTCAAATGCAAATACTTTATAATAGTACTTATTAACTGCAGCACATTTTTTATTTGACATAGTTTTAAGTATTATTTATAAGTTCTTAAAAAGGATTTTTAATCGTATTATTAAAAGGCATGAAATGTCAACTTAGATTAACTCAAATTTCTATGTCAATAAAAGTTGAAATAGCTGCATAAATTAGCCTATTTTTAAATTATAATAAAAGTTATATAACTGCTAAATAACTTTTTTCTTATTTATTAGGTTTAAGAAATATGAAACAAAATCGTAAGATCTACTTAAAACTTGAGAAATAGTATATTACTCTAAAAAAAATTTGAATCAGTGCCCTAATTTTTGGTAATAACTTTAACATAATCAATACGTACTGCAAAAACGTATGTGCATGTGTATTTATTTTAATTATACAAAGTAAATTAAATTTAAAATTTCAATGAAGTTAATATAAAATTACTAAGTAATTAATTTCAATAATGTGATTAAAATTTAATTCCATAATTAATTAATATTTAACCATACATCATTATATGCATACATTATTTTTTAAACAAATACAAATTTTGACCTTTTTATATTAATGTAAAATATCTTTAATAATCGTATTACATTGATGAACGTTAAATTTGATTGATAAGTGTTTTTTTCATAGATTTTTTATATCTAATTATGTTTACTATTTTTTTTTGCTTGAATAAAAAAATTTTATGTGCTTTTGTATTTTTTAAATAAAAAGATATTATACAATTGGCTTTATAATAAGTAAAAATAAAGTGATTATTTTTAAAACAACTTAAATGACATTTTAAAATAAAAGAATTTTTTTATTAAATATTAGGTCTTTATTTTATATTGTGTTTTAAAAATGATTAACATATTTATTATTACATACATAATAATGCATAACGTACATTTAAATTATCAAGAGTTATTATTACATTAACAACTATATTTCAAGTCATGAATAATTGCTTTCTGACAAGGCTTTTCATAATACATCGATAGTGAAATAAGCGTAAAATACGCGTAATAATTCGGCTGATATAAATACTGTAAATTTGTAAAGCAAGAAGGTTCTCTAAAATAATATCTTTAAGAACTAACATTTATTTATATTACATTGAGATTATGGTTGGGTTATTTTATAAAATAATTAAAGTTGCATTTGCAAATTGCTTAATAATCACATAATATATTTTACTAATCAGAAACAATATCTTAAAAGGTTACACATTAATGCTAATTTGTTATTTGATAATTACTACGTTTATTATTGCTAATTACTAAAAGTGCTAAAAAAAGGTCAGACGATTTTTTCTGAATCATAATCAATAATCAATGCTTTTGATTGACGTTCAGAATAAGTATAACTTAATATTATTAATTTCACATTAATGTAGAGGTATTAATTGCTGAAATCCAAATTCAAAATTCTCTATCATACAAATTGTAATACAATTATAATTTCAATAAATACTCCTATTAGTATTTATTGAAAAATATTATAACTATTTTATATCAAACTCATTTTTAGCTTTATAAACATAAAAATTATTTACAAATAATGAAATACGGTCCTAAAAAGAATACGTATTATGAATTTATTATAAATATTTTTTAATCAATAATTTATTATTCGAATCGAATAATCACAAATTTTGTTACATTATAAACAATCACTTTATGGATTTAATTAAAATAAAAAAAAAATTTCAAATATTTTTCATCAAAACTCGATAGATGATAACATATTTTTAATAGATTTGGAAGTCGTTTATAAATATCGAATCACTTCTGTATAATTCATATTCACGTACATAATAATAACTATTGAAGTATAATTAACGAGGTAATAGTTTTTTATTAATAAAAATTAATTTATACATGTATCCTCGAATCATTTTATTTAAATTTTACTATTGGATGTGTATGAAATTTAGAATTAGTAGTTATTAAATGATTATTTAACCATAAACGGTTCTTTAAACTCATTGCTAAATTCCAAATAATGGTAAAGAAAAAATCTAAATCTTAAATGTCTCATATATTTAATCGAACGCGAATCGGAGAAATTTTTTACCCGCCTTCCCTCTGAAATCGATGCCATCGAATTAAAATACGTAAAAAGGATTTTCGATGCATATTCATTAGAGTTTTTATGAGTGTATGAAAAAAAAAAAAAAAAGCAAGAAGAAATCATTCGGCAATCAGTTGTCAGCCTGTGTCGCGTATTACTTTCGACGAAGTGACATGAATCATGCATATTGGACAATATTGGGTTGCTTGAAAGCACGTATCGAGCCTCGGGTGTTCTCATATTATCCACGATTCACAGTTTCATGCGTTTATTTATTGACGTAGCTGCTCCCACTACATATCGGTACTTTGTAGATCACTCATTGTGGAGTGTAACATCCCATTTTGCTTAGCGATTTTGACTAATGTTCGATAAAAAAAAGGTATTGAATAAAAGGAATTGATAACGAAACAAGTACAATGGAATGTTTCTGTATTTGTTCTCTTTCGTGTACGTTATTTTACAGTGGGTTAAAAAAATTATAAAATTTTATGAAAATGCAGCCGCTTTATTTTATTTTTTTTTATTAATTTCCGTTTAATACTCTGATATAACAATGTATGCAAAACATTAAGCATTACATTTTTAAACTTTTAAACTTAATTATAGCTAATACGATAAAAAGTGTGAAAAAATGAATTTGCTAATTGTGTTAGATTTTATGAAATTTTTAATATAATTTCCGGAGTCTTAATGTTAATAAGATTTAAATTATAAATATAACATTATCAATTTATTATACAATAGTATGTAAAAATTACTACTCTATGAAAAATATTATGATTATATTACACCGTACATTTTTTAAATTCGATCCAATATTAATTGATAGTTAGTTGGATACATATCAGGTATTAATATTATGGAAAAATTAAAAAAACATTTTTTTTTATCGCAGTTTAAGTTATAAGAAATTAGAATGTTAAATTATTCAGTCTTAAATTGGTTCGCATAAGTTTTGCATAATTGTAAAAATTAAATAAAATTAAAGCAAAAGCAAAATAGAATTTAATATGTTGTTTGTTTGTTATTGGGTAATCTTAAATATTGTATTATAATTAATGTGTAATGAAAGTGAATTAATGCCTAGACTGTACAATATTTATGTGGATGGTAGCGAACGTTGACTAAAGAATTTGAAAAAAATATTTTTAGTGATGTTCACGAAAGGTAAGAAAGAAAAAAGAAAAAAAATATTCTGAAAGTTTTACAAGTTTCATTAAAACTTACCTTTTGTCTTTTTAACAGTACATTCGAAGTCAACGTTTCACTTTGTAGTTTAATCCAAAAGCTAACTTTTCGAATATTTCCATTATTTTCTCGAAAAAGGATCTTCATATTATTAATCCAAAAAATATTTAATAGCAATTTTTTATTAATTAATTTATTTAAGAAATAGTTTAATTTTTTTACAAATGACCAATTATACGAAATGTTATCTAAATATGATGGAATTGCAAATTGAATCCACCAATTTCTGGATGAAGAAGAAAATAACTATCCCTTGGATTGAAATACGTATACAGGATATTATCGTTATGATTGATTATTAATCATATTTAAAATATTTAAAAATGCAAATGGGCGCAATGAAAATTAAAATTTCATTAAAATAATTTAAAATAATTCACGCTGGTTTTGTTGTTAAATCAATTGTACAAATATTATGTTAATGCGCACTAGGGTTATTGGCCATGAGCAGATAGCAGGAAATAAAAAATAAATTTACGACTCAATAGAACGATGAAAACCAGCAGTTCAAGTGTCGTAAAAACGAATAAATATAATTTACACTTCTTTCAGTACAAATATTAGTCGCATTAACCGTTGGACAACTTTGGTCGAAATCTCATGGCGAAGCTGCTAGTGTTGTACGTAGGCCGCTGCCCCCCCTCCCCCCCGGCCCGTCCGCGTTCGGCACACAATAGAGCCCGGCAGTCGAACGATTAGTTCGCCGCTTTATGTATGCGTTCGCGCGGTGTTGGGGTCCGGCGCAGCTGCAAATATTGCCGAGTAGTACGACACGTGTCGGAGCTTTTGGCTGCCAGAAACGAGCGACTCGGGCAAGCCGTCGTCGCAATCATGGACGGCGCGCCATTCCGACACTCGCCGACGATGGCAGTTTAACTGGCAATAGGTGCAATCGCGAATATTCATGGAACTTTCTGAGCTGTGTTCCTGACGCGGATATTAAAAAAAAAAAAAAAAAAAAAAAAAAAACCGACGCGGACCACGAGCGCTCCGTTTTACATAATGCTGCTAACGATTAAACTTCATTCTGCTTATTTGGCTTGATATTGAATTTGGCCCAGGTAAAATTCAAGACTCGGCGCCGAGTTAAATAAGGAGAAAAGTTAGCGTTAAAATGACTCTACCGTCGCTTTGCCAGGAACATCGATACCTCAATATTTATGTGTTCCCAATTGTTTGCAAACTGTATTACTATCATTCTATTAATATATTACTGTACTTAATAAACGCCATAAGGACAGTCATATTTAAGTTATAATATTCGAAGTTTACAATGTTCGAGAGAAAACAATATCACCTTTTGAACAATCTGCATTAAATTTTGGTTGCTTAATTTTAATAATTTCATCAATTGACTTGCCGATGCTTATTCTTGTATAATTTAGAAAATTAAAAAGCAACGATGATCGAAACGAGAGTAGTGCTTTTCAACTGATTTATTTTTCATTGAAAAACATTTCCCTTTTTTTGAATTAACACGTGAATCATAAGTCTCCATGGGGAAAAAAAACAAAAAGAAAACTAAATTTTGGCAATAGTTCAATAGATTGTTGTATAAAATAACATATATATATATTTAAATAAAAACATATTGAATCTAGAAAAATATTGCTCGTTAAATTCAGACAGAAGACGAAAGATACTGCATAAAGTTAAGTAGCACTTTTAAGGAACATCGAGTGCAGTTCCTGCTTATAGGGAATCTAAAATATGTCCTTGTGAAATAAACAAAAACAGAGTGGAGTAATAGATGCATTATTTCGTAAGTACAGAGTAATGCCAGAATCAAATATGGAATGATCGTCCGAATGAAAAAAATAAAACTTAGATAAAAAAAATACTCACTGTAAATGAGAAATTCTTACCTTGTAAATATTTAGAACTTATATATATATATTGAAATTATTGCAATTAGAAGATTTTTGAAGAAGATTTTAGAAGGTTTCAGTATAAATATTATTTATCATAAATTCAATACCTTATCTTACAATATAAATGCAGTATCGTTTACTTATGAAACTTTACGATGTTTGAAATTAGAAATTTAAATATGAGATCAAATATCAGTGCCGTAAGTAATTTTGCATTCTCTTGTTTAGAATATTTTCGTTATATTTCTATGATATATGACGGAATTAAATGTTTGTATAATAAAAGTACATTAAATATCTATCAACTTGAATATCTATTGAAATATAGCAAGGATAATATTATGCAGGAATATTATGAAAATATACTAAGTAAAAATTCGAATAAAATGCTTTTATGCAAAAATAACTAATTGAATGAATTTATAATTACTTCAAAATGCGACTTATTTCCATAATAAAATTGCCTTTGACTGAATGCACTTGTGTACATGGGTAGGCATAAGTTGGCAACATTTCCCATGGAAGCAGCGTATTTTTCTTCGGTATTATAGTTCTAATTTTATACGAAGTCCATAATTCTAGACTCTCAGCACGAATCGAATGAATTGTGTCCCCCTAAAATAGAGGATGAGCTTCTGAATAAATATTCATGCGAGGCGCTGGATAGTTCAGCCTTCCCTTCCTTAACCGTGTCGCGTACTAGTTTCGAATTTTCCGGTTATCGTATTGATCAACGCTCGTTTCAGTAATTCTATCTACACCTGTTCACGTATAAGTACGGTAATTTGGACGAGGAGAAGATCATTTTACGAAAGCCGAAATAATCTGATTTTAAGTGTACAGTATATCGGACACTGAGTTTTTTTTACTGGAAAAATGCTTTTATATATTTATTCATTTTTACTGCTAAATTAACATTTAATCTATCCGAGCAATTGTTATATTTAACATCAAGCTTGCGTTAGTCGATGCTTAAACATTATTCCTTTAAAAAAAATGACCTTTATTAATCATAAATAAATCTTACACGTAAGAGGAAGTTGCGTTGATTCACGAAACAGAGTTTGCAAGCATATTTAGAAATCGTATTAGTATTAAAAAAATAATAATGTTATAGAGATAGACAGATATTAAATCTCTTTTTAACAATAATCGCCATTTGTCACAGTTATTACGTTATATTATAAATACCTCGATTATAGTAGTAATTAGCATGAGATTACAGCGTACAATCTATCATGTACCTTATAATAAATCATTCGATTGCCTTTGAATAATCTCTTACTTCTATTAAAATCGATAATCGTGTACAATTACAGAAAACGTTAATTACCTCTGTGTCGACACGTAAAATACTAAAACTAAGAATCGAAATCGAAGATCTAAGAAGATGAGACATAGAGACGGAAAGCCCAAAATAGGATGAGAGAAGCTGAAAGTGCGGAAACCGCAATCAGAAAACTTGATGATATTCCCTTCGATATCTTTCGCCGTTGTGCTACTTTGAAGTGTTCCGTCTCTCTCTCTCTCTCCCTCTCTGCCTTTCTCCATCTGTCCCTCCCCTTGTCACCCTGTCGTCCTCTTTCTCTCTGGTCCTTTTTTGCTCTTTCGATCTCTTTCGCTCTCTCTCTCTCTCTCTCTCTCTCTCTCTCTCTCTCATTCTCTCTCTCACTCTCTTCCTATCTCTTTCGGTCGCCTTCTCTACTCGAAGTCTGAAATCGAATCCAGAGTTTCGAGTTGCCAGGACGCAAAAGCAGCTTTAAGAATCCGCTAGAAAAGGTGCAGAGATAGAGAATCCCCGAGAGCGCGACTGGTAAAAATAAGTTGGATATATAATTTGAGAAGACTCGGAAAATAAGCCATCTCGGTCGAGGAACTTTATCTCGGAACACCAAAGGAAAAACAGAAGAAGATAAAAGAGGGCAGCCCCTGTCTTCTTGTTTCAGTCGCCACTTTCTTCTATCTCTTCCCTCTTTCTGTCTTCACACTTTCAATTCTTTTTCCTCTCCTTTTGCTAGCATTATTATTTTCTGCTCTTCATTCTACGCCAGTGTATTTTTCTCCTTTCTCACACTTATTAATTGAGTAGCCTGATCTCAAAGTAATCCTTTCATTTTTTTAAAATGAACTCTAATACTAATTCTCACATTTAATAATGACTGTCTACAATTAGTATTACTTTAAAAAATTTATTATTATTATTATTATTATTGTTAGATTTTTTTTTAGAAGCTTAATGATAAAATAATGCAAAGAAGTAAAATTATAATTAACTTTGCTAGAAATATTAGATTCTTTATTTCCATTGACGACAGCGTATTTTAATTTAGAAATTTTATTAAGTCCAATATATTTATATCGGCTAATTGTTCTTTTTACATTTTTTTTTAATTTAAGAAACTAATTTTGAACAAATTTTCATTGGAAATATTTTAATGGTTGATTACATGTAAAAGTTACGATCATATTGTTTTTGAAAAAGTTGCCTTTAAAATCCTTAACGTAAAAGACGCGTAAAACTATAAGTTCACTATTTTTTTAGCTGCAAATATAACCAATGCCTAATTATAAAATAATTTCAGTCTCAATACTTTTAATTTATACTATTATTTCACTACTAACCTCATTTTTCCTTTTACCTAAGATTCTTCTTCACAGTTTTTTATATTATTCTTTATTTTATATGATGTATTGCTTAAAAAGATCAGAGAGGCCATAAAAACTTATAAGTTAATCTGACAGTTCTATTTTGAATTGATATTTCTAGCGATGATAGAATATAAATAATTCCTTAAAATTTGCTCGAGTAGTCTTAATGATGTTTCTTATTGTTAAGTCTTCTTCACAATTAGTATACTCTATGATAATAAAACACATTACAGGTATAATAGTAGTAATAAGTATAAAAACTATTTTTGTGATATATTCTTGTAAAGATTATTTATTTAAATTGGTATTTTAATTACAAGAACACTGCATACTTTATTTTGTTTCAAGATAAGGGCTAATTGTATTTTATATAATTTTCCTTTGACGTAATAGAAATTTTAGTTTATATATTTATTAATTTTTCCTAAGCTAATTTAAGAACTTTTATGTTTTATCCACTAGTTAACGTACTTAATGTTTAAGTGTATTGGACGTAAAATAAACTTACATAAAGGTTATTTATAAAATAAATGACCACTGATATACTGATTTTTTTATTTGAATCTTACGCAATTCTTTAGCAACATGTTTTTAACAAAATATAACAGTTAACCAAATTCTTTAAAACTGAATTTTAATAATAACAAATTGGAACAATTTTTTTTTATGAAACTACAAAGAAAAATAAAACGTTGTTGTGTTTAACGTGGTATTGAATGATACATATTGTAATATACTATTACATAAAGTAACATCAACATTCATACGTAGACAAATATTCGTGGCTGAATAAGCTAATGTAGTAGACTATTCCATTCCATAAACTCACTTTGCATTTAGCCTCTTTAAATATCGAGTTCCGTTTAACTACCATTCCAAAAGAAGTACAGGAAAAATTCGTTGCCAGTACTTACTAAGCGATAGTATTTCAACTTTTTGCGTGTTTCCAGTTTGAAATTTTCATTTTGCTGAAGTACGCATAACAAAATCTCACTCACTTTTTTCGTGCAATAAAGTTTTTTAATACAGATTTTCTACTATTTTATGATCTGCTCTTTACGATCAATTATAATAATGTTTATTTACCGCTTTATTAAATTTATTTACTTGTTATTCATTTTTATTCTTTTATATTTATAGGATAATATATTTTCTAAAAATTTCTTATTAAAATATTAGCTGCCGCTAGCGTATTATGCCCTCGACTATATATTTAATTCATTAAAAGGCACGTGAGTTTAATAATGGTGATAATTTATAGACCACAAGAATATTTTCATCCCTCTTAATTATATATATTTTATTCTGAATTATAATTTTAATAATGCTCTCTGCAAATACTTTTAAAATCTTTTTTACAGATAAAAATCTTTTAAAATCTAATGCATTTTTGCAATTTTTTCTGAAATAAAACACACGCTTCACATTCCATGTTTTTAATACACACTGTCATTGATAAAATATAATATTTAATACGTGTAGGGCTTTATTCGTGTATCCGTGCGTATATATTGTTTTCCTTGTCATATGCATTGTATAATACTTCAAATTCTATTTACACCATTGCATGGAAAAGCTTTTAAAATTCTGATTTTTTAATTACATATATTTATAATAATTTTATATTAGCAATGTAAGGTATGCAGAATTTCCATTAATTTTTAAAAGCAATATAAATTTTAAGTAATAAACGAATATACGTTTTTTATTTTAGTTTTAATATTATATTATAATATTATATATTATATTATATTACATAATATTTAATTATAAATAGTTTTAATGATTGAACAATTTATTTCAGCTCAAGTATTTTAAAAAGAATACATTATCCATCATAAGATTATTATTATTTGAATAAGTTACATTCTGCAATTTTAATTCATTAAATATAATAAAAAGTATTATTCTGCCTTATATATGAAAAATTAATAGTGTTTAATTTAGAGATTTATAAAAAAAATTTAGGATTTTTTAGCATGCACTTTAATTTCATTACCTTTGTGAAAATATTTACATTATCATTTGTTACGATTATATAATATTACATTTTATATTACATTAAATATATTATATTACATTTTAAATATCAATCAATGACGATAAAAGACCCAATCTTGATTTAATACTTTCATGAGGTAATGCCAGAAAATTGTTATCTCCCTGTTAAAAGGTAAGTTCAAATCTAATCGATACCTAAAATAACACAAAATTGAGCAGCGAAGATATTTTACATTTTTCATTAAAAAAAAAACCCTTTTTTTTAATTTATTATGCAACATGATTTAAACTCCATCATTATTATGTAGAATGCACATCATCTAATTAGCTTATTAAAAACGAATTAAGTAGCTACTAATGAAAATAACCTTTTCGATCCATTAAGTACACTCTCAATGGAGCAATAATTATCTCATTTTCTCGTATAGTTAAGCATCATTATTAATTTATTTTCATTTATATATACAGATAATTTTTTTTTAAACCTTCAGAAGTGAATGGCTTTTATTCAATAAATTATATTTAAATATCTACGTGATGTATTAAAACTATTTTGCCCGCTGATATCATTGCGTTTATATTCGCGATTGAAAAATTGTATTAACTGTTAAAATTTCTATATTTAACTTGGATAAGTGTATATCTTTAATGATACTGTAAACAGCAACTGTTAAAAAAAATTACCTACAATTATTGCTTGGTAAAAGTATAATGGCAAAAGGATTAGTTAACAAATTTCATTATCTATTCCGAAACTTCATAAATAATAAACACAATTTTTCACAAGGGCGAATAATAACGACAAAAATAGCCATCCAGTGTAATAATAAATTACTGGTTTAGAATTTTTAATACAGTGTATTATTTTTTAAAAAATATTGTAAGCTATTTATGATATGGTTTTAGCTACCTCATCTATATAAAGCATCATTTATATTTATAATGTGAAAATTGATTGACTGAATAAGAGAGCGACACGCAAGTATAATTAATAATCTCCTCCTTTTCAAATACTACAATGAACACCATATATTATTCTTTTACCGTGAAATGGAAATTTATTTTAAGGTGATTCGGTCGACATAGATCTTCTTAGAAAAGGGTTTATTTATAGGGCGGTGAAATATTGTACGTTCATTTTTGTAGTCACTGTGAATTTATTACAGAAAACAAAGAGTTTGTTTAATTCAAATATTGAAAATTTAATACGATCTTATATTAAATTACGAGAATCAGATTACATACAACAATGCATTTTAATTTGGCGTAGCCATAAAACAGTCTATTAAACAATTTATGCACTTTTAATTTACATGTATACGCACATGAATACGAAGCAGTGAATTAATTTGCTATTATTCTCAATAAATGTCTTCAATTTTATATTTGAAGTGCATCATGGATAAGAATTTATATTGTTAATAGAGTGGTTCGAAACTCATTGCTGTCAAATCAGAGAGAACCCATCTTGCTGTAAAATTTATAGCAGTTTTTTTTACTTTTCTCCCTCGTGTGTAAATAAACGATAATTTATTTAATTGGCATTCCCCCGCCCCGCTCCCCCCCATACGATACAAATTAATCGCATGTGCAATTGTATTAATGTAAGACCAAGGTTATAGGTTGGGTAAAATTGATGAAAAGAAGGTTAAGTAATTGGTAGTGGGGGAGAAAGTGCGAAAATCCCAGAAGAAGAGCAGAGCGGGCTCGTAAGGTATTTTACGTATTCACACGTAAGCGTGTGGCGATACGCCGATCGAAACTGAAGGGAATCGTAACGGATCTACTTCAGACTTCAGGTTTTCCACTCGTGCCTCCGCTGAACGAGGATCAGAGTCGGAGGCGACTTCTCGCAGCTCGACACGACTTTCTAGCATTTTTCTTCTCTCGCCAAAGGGCAGCTTCTCTCGCTGATAAAGAATCTCTTGTTACTTTCGACAATCCGTTTTCTCTTCCTTTTTCTTCTCGATCTTTTGATAAAATGCCATTCAACGGACTTAATTGATTACTTTCATTGCCGTCGCGAAGATTCGACTTTCCCATTTTTATTTACTTTACAAGAAATTTTTACGAGGAGCCTATACCGAAGGATGAATTTAATTTATTTTAAAATATTTTACATTAGTTCTTTTCTTTATATTAAAAGCTATTGATTTGGTTATTTAGCTCTACATTGGATATTATTTTATCTTGTTCCTTGTTACATTCGTTAAATAATTGTTTTTCATCGGTCAAATGTCGCAAACGATGTTGATTCTTCGCTTGTTTTCTCAAGACCGTTGCTTCATATATATTTTTATTTTCATCGTTCACTCATTCCAAAAGCGAAAAAAACGTATTGTTTTTAAAGCGAAATTTTTATTTGAAAAGAATTTTGAATTATTAAACAGTTTTATTCGATCGACATTAATTGTTTAAATTTATAAATTAATTACTTATAATTAGTATTAGACTGTATGAAACCTATCTTTACGGGCTTAATATCTGTATTGCAATTATATAAAAAATGTTCTTCGCCCGTTCAAATTTAACTTTATCCTAAGTTCGTAATATTTTACTCTATACGTGTGGTAGGTTGTTACAAATTTATAATTACGGTCAATTACAAATTAATAGGATTTTACGAAAAAGTATGTAATTTAAAATTAATCCCTTGCTGCATTAAAATTCATAACTCTAAAATATTAATTTGTAGATTTTCATTTTCCTCAATTCCAACAAACTTGCCATTGCTTTCCCCTTTAAGTCACTCAAAGAACGGAGAGCTTCGTGCGTATACCGGGTTTACATTCTCTGTAAGTAATCTTTTCGGGATCGTATCTTTGTTGGAGAGGGGGCGAACATTTTATCCATGAACCCAACTTAATTGGGCCTCATCCGGCCACGTACGAGGCTACTTCCGTTGGATTATGAATAAGGTTTCCCTTACACGTGACCCCGTGCGTCGTTACCGTGGCGAATTGAAGGAGCCGAGAAAGAAGAGGCAATAATGGTCCTTAGCGATAATCTCCGAGCGGATCTTCATCGCAAAAAAATCATCTCCTGAACGGTCAATCTTTTCCTTGAGATTGCCTTCTTTCTTTCGTACTCTTACATTCGCCTCTTTCATTTACAACTCGTTTTAGTAATTTTCTAAGCTACTGTATAATTTTCATAAGATGCATTGTAATTATAACTCATTGTAACCCTATTCTACTTTTCTAATAGGTATTCTTACAAGGTAATATTTAAATTGCCGCGCTTCGGTACTTTAATAAGGTATCGATTCGTTTCTCTTTTGCAATAGAAAAATATTTTTTTTTTATGTCTAATATCAAGAAATACGATTGGGCAAAACAAAAATTGGATACCAAGTTTTTGAATACTTTATCGCTTTAATTATTGTTAATTGCGCCAGAGGTAATCCTTACTTGAATAAAATTTTTTAATAAAATATCGCACACCTTTATTTCTAATGTAACAGTAGCACGGAGATATTTATTATAGAAAGGCGAATTTCGTTGCACATACCTGATTAAATTGTGGTTAACGTGATAATAAACTATATCTTACTCATAGTATTTTAAAATTACATTACTTGAAAAACGATGCTTGTACATTTCATATTGCATTACATGACATACATTTGTATTGCTACAAAAAATTTTTGTAATTTTTGGATTACTTTTTATTTTATTTAACCTTATCTATATCTCAAATTTCATATGTTACACAATTTTAACTCACTGGAGAACAAAAACAGATTACGAATTGCAGGCAGTTCGGTTCGTTTTAAAAGTATTTTTTTACAACTTCATAAAGTTACTAATACTATTTTTTAATATATATTTATAAATGACAAGTATAATTAATAAGTAATAAGTAAATTAATTAAAAATATTTTTCTTATTCCTGAAGAATATTAAGATTTGGTTTTCTTCGAAAAATCAGTTCAATCTGTATTGAACGCAATTGTTAGTTATTATTTAAAATCAATATTAACTATTATATGATGCAAATTGAGTAAAATTTTTAATGCTATCGCATTCAATTCAACTGTACTATCAGTTAATACAATACCTATGTATACATAAACAATGTTTATATTTTAAAAATTCTTATTAAATAAATATTTATTTATTAATTTAATGTATCCAATTAACGATTAAAACTATGTTAATTTGGTTTTGATCATGTTAAAAGTTAATTTAACACAAATGTAAACCCAAAATACAATTATGAGAAAATTAATAAATAACGGATTTTTTATATGCCATAAAATCTATATACTGCCTATTAAAGGAAATTTCAATAAGATTTGAAAGTGTTTTGTATAAGAAATAGTTACAAAATTTCATTTAACCTTGCAATCAGTAATATGTTATAAAAATGAAAGTGAGATTACAACAGAATTCTATTAGGATTACAATTGTTTAGTAAGTTTTAAAATGAAAGAGTCAGTTAGGCTGGGGTATAGAGCAGTGCTAAATTTTTCACATCTCTGAAGACTCAATTTCGCAGTTTCAAACGTTATAAGCGCATTCACGCGCTCAAGGAAATAAAAGACAGTGAACCGTGCAGTTCGGTAATAGTAGCCACAAAACGGCAGTCGTAGAAAGAAACGTGATTTACTCTCTTCCTTTCATTTTTCTTTCTCTTTTTTGGGCAGTATATATACCGGAGACCGTTAACGGCGCAATATTTTTTTACCTTGCCGGTGCATATAAGGAGTTATATGTGCATATAAGAAGAAAATGTGCTTCGTATCGTGAATATATTGAAAGCCTAAAGCGAGGCAATGTAAAACTTACTTAATGCCGGGCAAATAAAAGCTATTTGCAGGTAGAGGGACAGCCCCTACTATATAAACGATAGAATCCGCGCCCATTGCGAAATAATAGTCTTTATCTCTCTCTCAAAGCTACATACCTTTGTATTATTCACGTATTGTATATGGTTGGTTTTAAAGACGCGGAGGAGAGAGGGAGAAAATTTAACATAGCTTTTTAAGTATTTGTTACCGTAGTGGTCTAAGCAATGCAGTAGTTTTGCCCTACTATAGTATATTTAAAGCGTCTCGTAAAATTTAATATTTTTAATTTTACCGCGCTATCTTATGGGCTAAGTAGTCCTCCTTTTATATATAATACGTGTCATTAATTGTACAAAATAATTTTCAAAGTTTATTTGCTGCACTGTTTATTAACATAAAACTTCATTCGCATTTGGACATTAATAAAGAACAGCCAATTTTCATATTTGAATATTTTTAACGTTTGGGTAAATACATTGTAGTATATAAATTTACAAAAAGGAGAAATAGATTTATATTATTTAAACGAAAATTTATGTTAGACACTTAAGGTAAAAACAAATATTTGTCTATGAACGATATTTTATATAAATCTTTTTTTATAAAGACTTGAATAAAGATAGTAAAATAAAAGGAAAAAATAATTTTTATAAATAAATATATATATGAATCATTATTAAATGTCACTATAGTAATCTATTTATTTATACTTTAAGCGCTGAAGGTAATTTACTCTTAGCAGTAATAATAATTGTATTTTAAATAGCTCGAAATAATTAAATTTTGTCTGTGAATTTAATATTTATATGTAACAAGATAGGCTTTACATAAAAAAAAACCAATATATGAAATATTCCATATATTTGAAATTTCCCCTTGTATTTCAGTCTCACTTACTTTAATAAATATGCAGAAGGATTCTAAAAGTTTTACAAGTTAATAAATATTAATCATCTTCTAAATATATTTAATTCCCTAATAATAACATTATTTTTTAATCTTATAAAGTTGGATGTTTTATGTTTTGTAGACCATACCCTAAAACTTAATGTATTAGAGTTGAATGCTGTATTTTAAAAGCTTGCAATGCCGCATAAAATATTACTATTGAATTAGCCAATTAAAAAATTCAGTTATATATTCTGATAGTGATGCATTTGTTTTTTTTTATATGAAGTGAAACTAAAATTGGTCTTATACGATATTATCATTAATGCTCAGGTGAAACGGCAACTTAATTTAAAATTTCACTCTCTTCGTAAAAAGTCACTTACTCTTAAATAGGTAACAGTTATTGGTAGGAATACAATAAAATTGTCTGTAATCTAATACTACTTTTAACATCACTATATTGATACAAATTCCGGCCTTCTACTGTTGCTCTATAAATGTAATTAAATTTAAACTAATTTTTAGAATAGGGCAATTCATGGATATGTCCTAAATAATGCATATAAATTTAACTGTTCTCATTATAAATTGTAAATTTATAAAATAATTTTAATAGTTTTGTTTAAATATTTATTAATCTAATATCAGAAAATCAGAAAATTAATTTTAAAAAATTCAGACTTATGAGCCCAGCCGTAAGGATTGGATTAATATTTTTACTAATTTACCATGAACACGATAAAAAATAATATCAGTTCAAAATTTTCTTTGCACGATGTATTTGGTTTGTAATTAAGAATATAATATTTACGTTGATGTATTATCATGAATTAAATATATAAGACTCTTATAACGAAATAATTGGATTTATAATTGTATGTATATAAATAACTCATAAAGGATATAAAAAAAATTTTTTTTTATGAAAATAAGTATTAATGAAGAATTAAGCCAGTAAAATATTGTAGCTTCATGCTTGTGAATAATTCACGCTCTGATTAATAAAAGTCTACAATAATTTACAAACACGTGAAATAATCTGAGTACAAAGGCCTAGAAATTTAAAGTTATATGTCAAAAGAACGAGGATCGACTGTGGAGATTATAGACGGTGAACATTTAGTGGTGAGCTTTCGACGACATAAAGGCTCCTATTTCATCTATGTTAATTATACTGCAAGGATCCTGTATCTTGGTTCCACTATTTCGAAATTTCTCAATCGAATATTGAGAAACGCCTATGCTCCACATCTCGTTCTACAGAATATGACTACATGCGTGTATTGAGAGTAATATAATAGCTAAAGAAAAATCTTTATAAATGTGTAATTTAATCATTTCATTTATAAATTTCATGATATTATTAAAAGTATTTTTAACATCATCATTGAGATTAATGTAAAAGTAGTTCACGGCACTAGATGCAAAAAGTGTATAAAATAAGATACATTAAGAAGACGGATATTAATTAATTAAAAATAAAATTTAAAGTTAAGTTTTTAAAATATTTTCGTTTTAATTTATTAAAATTAATACCTAGAAAATAATTTTTTTAATTGTTGTATTCTGAAAAATTATCTCACGAACTGCATAAGTGAGATCATTTTTAAGATATGTTCAATGATATTTTAAAAGTATACATGTGATACCAAACATATAATACAATATAATATATAGATAGTAATTCTTATAAATTATTTCAAATGAAAGTCAAATTGTAGAATTTATTTACACGTTTATATTAGCTATTTCCGATTTCATGTTTTTTTTTATTTAATTGCAATATTTGTATTCGTGTGCATACTTTTATAATTTTCAGAAAAAACCATATAAATCTCTAAATACTTGAGTTTAATGCACTAAAAATATATCTATATAAATCAAAGGTCACATCTTTAATATATTTAATAAATCAAGGTTACTCTATATAATCAATGTTACATAAAAAACAATGCTTAATATTTTAAAATGATAGTTATATATAATAATGATATTATAATATAAATTTTAACAGTAATTATTAAATAAGTTAATCAAACGCTATTATTTATATTATTTGCTATTTTTTAATCATGAAAATATTATTTTTATACAGAAAGAACTTTCATGAAAAAAAATAGTATATAAGTATAAAGTATAAATAAGTAATATAAAAAGTCATAAGTATTGCAGTATGTATAAAGGATAGGAATTATTAATACAATTATTAAGAAATAAATATATCAAAAATATTAAACAATCGATGAATTTGAACTTTATTCTTTGAAAAATAAATTATAAATTAACATAAACTAAAAAATAATATCAATAGTATTGAGAAATAATAAAAACAATCCCCAGTTGTATGTAAATATATTTTACGTATAAATTTTTATTAAACTGAGATAACTAATCCCAATACATTATTATTCTAAAAAATTGTAATAATAATTTAATTTTTTACAAGTAGCGTATTAGAAAAGTGATTTTCATATTTAAAAACATTGAATAGATGAATTATAGTAATGAAGTTATGCTACTCACTGTTATACCAAAAAAGGTGACGAAAGTTGTTCATATTTCTTGGATATAATAGTTTTTCTTTTGTCTCCTATGTCTAAAAATCTGAAAAAATTCATTGTTAAAAAAGCTTAATCTATTATTCAGCAAATATTTTTATTAAAACATTAATAGAATATTTATGTATGTAATGAATATTTATGAATGTAATGAACATAGCGTACCACTGTACATAAAGTAGTCACTACTTTGTACTGTTCGTATAAATAAAATGTGTATAATTGTTTATTTAAATTTGTAACGTCTTTAATTTTAAATAAATTCATATCGCGAATTAAGAGTTTTGTTACATTATGTTTTGTTATCATTTTTTATAGTTGATGGGAAATAAAAGGAACGAAAAAACTCTAAAATTTAAAAGCATATATATCATAATGCAATTTTAAAGAAATGGACGTAAGATTACAAGTTTAAAAGTTACACAGTGATATATATATATATATATATGTGTGTGTGTATATAAATATATATATATATATATATATATATATGTGTGTGTATAAAGACAACTTGAAAATAGTGAAGCTGCGTAGCCCAATTTAGGAAAAGTAAGACCACATGCTCGCAAGCAGCTTTTCCTGTCATTGAGATATACACCCCACTGAATTATAATAACAGTCGCCATTGCCACGAGATTATGCAAATATTTAATCGCAAAAAGCAGAACCTCTCACCCACTCGTTAATAGGAAGAAATTGCAACGCCGGCATGAGATTAAGTGTCTCAGCAGTGCTAGCAATAGCGACTCCCGACAACTGCCTCATATACAAGGAGCGAGGCTCTTCTTTCGTCTTCCTTATCAACATCCGCGTCGAGGTTTGATTTACTTTTTTTTCCTTTTCGGGTTGCAATACAGCGCTTGTCAGCTCCACGAGATAAGAATTTAATTTTTGACTGCTTTTAATCCTGATTCCGGCAACTTGAATGCACGAGTGAGTGAGTGCAATGTGGCAGCCGCGGAAGCGAGGGCGAAGGGGGGGGGCCGGAGGAGAGAAAGAAACAGAGGAAGACAATAAGTTAGAACTATTTTGACGCGGTATCGTGTTCTGGAATTTGTACTTCTTTAAAGGCTTAATGAATTTTCGCCTGCATAAATTTTCATGATGCTGCAATTTTTTATTTAAGAATTTACTATGAAAATCATTTGCTGATGTTATTGATGCGGCTAAATATGTTTTCCTTCAATTTTTTATTAATAATTCTATTATTTCGGCGTTGAGCTAATGCAGAATATTTGGCTTCATATATCTCTTACAGATAAAAGTATTTTACCAGTTACAAACTTTTATTATGTATCGAAGATTTAAATTAATTATTACTATTATCATTAGTATCTAAATAATGCTTGTCATAATAGTACGCATTAATGGACACTTATCAAATTTTTATAAATGTTTGAACGATGGTTTACCCCAAGAAAAAATTTGATAATAGAAGCAATTTTTAGCAGAATTGAGTTAACATTAATTAAAGATGTTCATCGGTATCGTCATCTTTGATTCTTACCACGAAAATAACTTTAGAAACCATAGCGTCTTCACGTAATACGCGATTCGCTTCGCAATAATGGCGCGATGTACTTATGAATTTATTGAAATTTTCAGTGCAAGTCGCCTTTGCTTCACAATTTATATTCAACACGATAACCACTAAGAATTTCTTATTACGAACTTCTACTAAAGCACAAGAAGAGGGTAGAGAATGACGTTGAAAAAAAAATAAAATGATACAGGCGAAAGCTGTAAAGTAACACGAAATTTTATTCACATGCAATTAAGTGTATTATAATCTTTCAAAAATTCTTCATAAACTGTTTATAAATTATGTTATGAAATAATTTTTAAGTTTACATAAATTTTCATTTTTATAATTTTTAAACGATTTTTTTATTTTTTTAAACGATTCAGCTATAATTCGAAGTTATAGATTCAGTTTTGAAATTGGTGGACATTAGATTTATAAAAAAAACTTTCAAATAAATAAGAGAAGCGATTAGGTCTTTGATTTTTTTTTTGAGCTTGGTGTAAAATATCAAATGCAGGTGCTGTACAAATAATTTTAATGTTGAACAAAATTTTATTTCTCGCTTTGTTTCAATTTATTTCACAATAATACAATACGTGTGGCATAACAATAAAAATTGTTTAGATATATTACAGGAGCCTTGTGGGATATTGAATTCATGCGATTCCTTGTAGATTCGTCTGAACAATCAGATTAATTATTTAATCTGTCTTCACAACAAGTGTGAGGGCGACGGACTCGAGAAGCTCAAGAAAGCTCTGATAGTGGCAACCGGATTGAGTGGTAGAATGACGAATTTATACAAATAGTATTATTGATTATTCATGAGTGGCTTGTTTTTAACGAGAATATTATTTTTTTATGTTACGTCGTAATAATTTTAATTGTATACTGCTTTCAAACTGAAATTATCAGCAGATGAACTAATATATTAAGTCAATGTCATTTCAAGAGATCATTTTTTCGTTACAAGTGTAATATAATTTAGTAGCTTTCTTGTAATTTTTTCATACTATTCGATAATTATAGTCTTATGTTTAATTTATATTCTCGTTTAAAATAAATCGAACAAATAACATTTTAAATTTGTCTTTACCTATAAAATGACCAAAACATAAATAATAAATATTATTAAACGTAACAAAGAATTATAAATAAGAAAAGAGTTACTGTTTGCTTATGATCTAATTTCTCTTCTCCGATAACAAAGTTATAAATAAAAAGATACTCCATTAAATCCTCGTATTACCTATTCACGTATTAAAAATTAATCAAAATTTTTTTCAAAATCTTATTAAAGCTAGAATAATTTTAGAATAACAATCTTTTTATATTCCGTTTTTATTTATTCATAAATGTTATGGTATTTTATTAATAAAACACCTTTAGCATAACGAAATTAAAATTTGTTCATTGAAAATATTTTTTTGTTTTGTTGAATAATTTTTAACCCATCAGGAGAACATATAAATAGCCTATGTGTAAAATTGCATTTTAGAAAAAACAAATATATATATATATATATAATATATATATTTGTGTGTGTGTAATTTGTAAATGTGTGACAAAGAATTTTTGATGTATTTTTTAATATTGTATATATAATATAAATAATATATACATATAATACTAATTAGGTGACTGGTAGAGCATCCAAAGAAAAATAATTTCATTACTATATAAATCTACGAAATTAGACGTTAGATGAAAGAAACGAAATGCAGTTACTCCTAAGGTAACTTTCCACGACACTATTTACACTTATCATAATCAGTTTTTTTGTGGACTAATAGTAATTCCACGGATTAGAGACTCCATTACTTTAAATTCAAAATGACAGCTGCTACTATTTTTTTAATATTCTATTAAATTATTTAAACTCATTCCTTCAAAATAATTAATTGTCTTAAGAACCTAATATATTAATGTCCAACGACATTTAAGGTAATATCATTCATTATGGATGTTTTTCTTCTAGTATGTAGTTGAAAGTCACTTTTAAGTAACTAAGGCGCCTTTTGATCAAATATCCAGATTATCTTGCAGTCACTAAATTTCATTAATTTCATAAAACAGTGGGAACAAATTTTTTCATCTACTCTAAGCGAAGCTGATATGATAATCTTTATGTCAAATTTGACAGATTTAACGTTAATTATCGTACGAAGCGAAAGTAAACTTACGTTAAGTAAGTCAATTAGTAATAAATAATAATTTAGAAACTTCTTTTATATTTTAAAGTAACATAAGTCGAGAATAATGAAAAGTACAAAAAAATTATTTGTTTTTTATTATCATATACAAAAAAGTATTTTATATTAAGGTGAAAATAAGTGAATTGTAAATAATGCGCATTATAAACATATATTTTAATTACTGTTATAATGATAAATTCGATACTTATATTATTTTTTATTACCCTTTAAATTTCAATCCTTTTTCATTAACCAACAAATGTTATTACTTATAAAATACCTACGTAAACTACACTTATATAATATTTTATCAGTCTAATATATTGAATTTTACAGGCTACGTTATTATGCGAACATGTAATTTAACGTGTACGATAAAAGTAATTAATTCGAAAGCATTGCTGTTTTGAATAAAGTTGAAGTTATGCACGAGTGGTATTAAGCTTTTAAAATAGGCCAACCAAATAATATGGTACAAAAATTCACTTAGCCAATCAAATCAATGTTAAATTACCGATAATGATAAGAAAAAGCTTGGTCCTATGAAGCAATAGCCATCGTAAAATACTTAAATGCCGCTGGAGTGTAAAGTAGAGATCGTTCAGAATTGGGGAATAGGAAGACTCGATTTCATTGCTGCGCATACCGGTTAACAATTCGAGAGTTGGCAAACTAACCAGAAATACGCTCAGCAATTTTTACACTGGAGATAGAAAAGCAGTTTCCTTTGAGATATGAAAATAAGAGCTTTTTTAGTTCAAGTACATAATACGTGAGAATCATCAGCTACGTATTTCAAAATTAAAGAAATCGAAACAAATTTCGTACGTCCAATGAGTCATGTACATTGAAACTCCTTTGCCGATTGAACGCGATCCCTATGCTTATGACTATTTCATACATGTTAGTACCTTATTATTAGCTTGTCTTTCAATTTTCATAAAATTATACATCTTGCTTTTCATAACTTGACATTTAATCTATTTTTGTGCCTTTTTCAATCTACTTATCATTTTTATTTTCTCTGGAACATAACTACTACGCTTGCTACGATTATCAAGCTAATATATATACATACACATATTATTCTCCTGTATTAGTCCGTTGAACATTTTATTGAAGAACAGTCTTCAATAAAATTACATTCCAGTTTTAATGATCACGAATTTTTATAAATAATAGACTACCGTAGTATGTAAATTTACAGTTTTTAACTTGCGACAAAAGGATCTTTAAATGAAATTCCATGAAAGAATATATTATATATAATATTATGCTCAAAAATACGAAGTGTCTATATAGAATATAGCATATAAATCATATATACATGCTGAAGTCACATTTTACTACTTCTTTAAAATTTATTAAAATTTATTAAAATTTATATTACTACTTTTAAATTTGCATCACATGGAATGCCGCCTTTATTTTTATAGTTCCTCAAATCAATTATAATTTAAAATTTGTAAGTGTGAATATTATTTGCTAGCTTGTTTAAACAGAAAAATTAATTTATTTTTTAATAAATCTATAATAAAAAGCAATTGTTATTACCCGCAATAATTTCTTAATCTTGATAAGTTTACTTCGGAATAACGGAATTATAATCATAAATAAAAAAATTTAATAAGACTATTATAAATATAATATGTATTAAATAATAAAAAAATTTACAAGTAAACAGTAAATTAGTAACTACTAACGATTTCGAGTAAACTAACAACTAGATAAATACGAGTACAATCTTTATGCTATATCTAAAAAAATCAACTGTTTTTATGAGTACATTCTCTTTAAGAGTTAAAGGAACGAAAATGATTAAAAATATAAAAACGGGAAAATATATAAATGTATAATCGTAAAAACATCCAAAGAATTATTGTGACATATTACTTAATATTACTCTGAAGCTCGAGTGTCAATCAAATTGTAACTCTTTTTTTCTATTACTTATCTTCTACTTTAAGTCAACTCTTATACGTACTTTTATCAAAACGATGTAAAAGGAACATTTAAATGTGGAGCCATGATCGCATACATTATCGCATTTAGTGTCGCGGTCACAGTAACTTACGTCACGCGCTCATCTGCGATTCTTTCCCATAAAAGGTGTGGTTATGAATCGATTGCCTTTAATCTCAAAATAACTAAGCCAGAGATATACTTATCTTCTGATGCACGATAGCCCATAATGATTGCCCGCTCAGTTAAGAACTTCTGATTCTACCCTGCTGTTCCGATTTTCGTATCCGAACGTCAATACGGTAATAATTTTTTATTATGGTAACAACAATTTTTTTATAAGAACCATAAACCAACCGCCTTCATTATTATGCTTATTAATAACTAATTATGGGCATTTCGTTTTGATCAGTATTAAATTTTCATTTTAATAAATCATTGTTTTATTCGCAACTGTAAAATAGTGTTACATTAATTTTTTAATTCATTTATAATTTTTTTTTTATTCAAAACGCTTTCTACTCCCTATTACCCATCATAATAATTATATTTCAACTTTTCCATAATATAGATTCGTTACATAGATTTTTTAACTTTTAATTTAAAAACTCTCTTTTATTACTCAAAAATACTCTAGTAAAGTTTTTCCTATTGATCAATAACACAAGCAATCCTTGTAATTTTTCGTATTACTAAATTTCTATTATTAATAATACCTACTATCCTATTAAAAATTATTAATTTTTTAATACATTTTCAAATAAGTATACAAGTTTTTTAAATTCAATTTTAATAAAATAATGTAGATAGATATGTAATTTTGAATTACTTACATGCAATTAAATAGTTCATAATACAAAAAGCATATTTTAATTTAAATGAGATTATATTATATATAAATATTTGTATATACATATATGAAATATTTCTACTAGTATTAATAGCATATTAATTGTATTTGAAATTTTTTAATTAGTAATTAGAAAATTAATTTATTTTTCATTATTATTATTTATTATCAATATTTCTATTTAATTTAGAATTGTATTTATAACAATACTTTTTAACAAATATACAATGAATTAAAGATTTCAAATGAAATATTATAATTATTTTTATTTATTATTTACTATTGCAATATTAGGTCTAAATTTTTTTTTATATGTGTATATATAAATATTCATAAATATAAAATTATTATACATTATAAAAAATTAGTCAATAGAGTATAATATTTATATTATTAACGTATTTTGAGTTTCGAGTTAATATTTAATCAGAAAATTTAATTTCGAGGATAAAATAATATATTTTAAAAAGAATCATATATATAAACTCGATAATCGCAACTAATGGAATAATTTAATGCAAAAAGTAGTTGCATATTACATCAATCAGCTTCTTTATAAAAAAGTATTTGTTCTTTTATACTATAATTTCTTTATAATTTATTATTTACCTTTGAAGGTATATTACAAAAGAAATTTTTAAAATGCAATATATTAGTAGAAAATTGGTCTTTTAATAAATTATTGTACTGATAATTATTTCTAATTCATTGTTAACATTATAAACTGAATATATTGTTCAATTTAGTAACAAAAACTGATACTTGCATAACTATAATTATTTTGCATCTTCATAGAGTATTAAAATGGAAAATTGAAAACTTTTAAAATTTTTTATAGTAAAAATGTCTAATTTAAAATAATTCATGATAATTAACAGATATATTTGTAAGAAAGTTTTCTAAAATATTTGACAAAATTACATCAATTAATAGTGTTAATTTTATAAAAAATAACCCTTTTTAAAAAATAATTTAAATAATATTAATAATGCAATAAAATATATAATTTAGAACGAATACTTTTGCAAAAAATAGAAGTGATTGTAAAGAGCATAATATTGTATTAAATCAAAACACATGTGCAATGTTGAAGAACAAGTTGGATAAAACAATAAGTAGTCACTCACCGCAATGGTCAGCCATTTATTTTCCTCGCAAATTGACGCTTGTCCTTCCTTTTCAGTCGCGACGCGGTTGAATCTAGTGAGAGAGAATTGTTAAAAAAGAAAAAAGAAAGCGTGTAATATCTAAATGTTACAATATTACACACCAGTTAAAAAAAATGAAAAAAAAAACTAATATGTAATGGTATAATGTTCTACCCGAATTCTCAAATCAAGACGAATAAAAAATATAATGACACGTGTATGGATCCGCATGTACGTAATGTACGATAAGCAGATGCTGGATATCTTGTGTGCTTGTTTATTTTTGAATCAGTCGAATATGCATCAGAGATGCCAATAGTTATTAAATGTATATAAACACATTTTTTGTATATTCCAAGGATTATGTTAAATTAAATACTTTTTCACATTGTAATTCTGCTATTTTAGTTTTCCTTTTGCATTACTCTTTTAAAATTCTATTCAAAGAATAGCATTGATGCATGACTGACAAGCTATTAGTGTTTTAATAATACTCAAGCAGAAGAATTCAGTAAAATTATATATATTTCCATTGAACAATATATTACACTAAATATATATACATATATATATATATATATATATATATATACATCTACATACGTATATATAAAAAAACTATAGTGAAAATATAAATTAAAAAAAAAAAAACATAATTCATGTTTATTGAATATTGTATAGTACAACGCGTTTGTAAAGTTGTCCAAGCAGAATTATACATTAATTCAATTTTTCGAAATGTTTACTCAAGATATTTTATACATGCGGATTTATTTTTAATTGTATTTGCGGTTGAATTTGATATCATGGTTAAATAAAATTTGCGACAATGTGTTACTTTCTTTAACAAAATAAAATAATCCAGTTACTGGTTACAGACTATGGGGTTACTTATTTTATGAAGTTATGTCAAGACAATGAATGCGAAACTCGTAATGAACATCTTCGCAACTATGAAACTTCACCTACAAAACAATTTCCATTTGAACCTAACGGGCGAACAAATGAAATTGAAATGAATATAAAATAAAGCGCGGTGTTTTGAATTAATTACGCGACCGTGAAAATGAATTAAAGAGCTGCCAAAATTTCAAAGTCTGATTGTACGTGGCGGTACGCCTGTCTCATGGAAACTTCCCTATTTTATGAGACGCTGTGATTCTACGAAACGTACTAGCATGAGCGGAAAAGCGAGAAAAGGTTGTGTTTTGACTGCACGGTAGCGGACTAGGAACTGAACTTTCGTCTCGTTGTCGACATATGTTTCCCTTGGCTTGTTTTCGGAGGGGGCGCGCGTGGGGATAGTGGGGTGAAGCGACACCGATGTGTTGTGTGGCTGCGCAAGTACCTGACTCCCGTGAACATCGGGAGTGGCTCTACTCCGCGGCGGACCCGCGGCGCGCGCATCGCGCTCCTATCCCTACCAGGGCGACTTCCTAGCCCCCAACCCCAATCGTCTTTTTCCGTGCGGATCCCTTCCGCCCCGAAGTCGTCTTTTCCCACCACTTCCTTCGCCCTCCCCTGCGCCTGTCCTCGCCGCTCCTTCCGCTTTCTCTCTCTCTCTCTCTCTCTCTCTCTCTCTCTCTCACTCACTCTCTGTCTTACCTAACTTTTCTCCCTCTCTTTATGTGTACTGCGTTCTTACACCCTCGTTTTTTCCCACTCTTTACTGTCCGGAATATTCGCCGCCTCGATACCGTCTCTATATCCATCTCCGTCTGATGATCTGTGTTACGAATTTAATAAGGAGGACTTTCGGATTATGATCTGCTGAGGATGGAATTAGGGACGAATTGCGGGGGTGTAAATGGATAAAACTGAGGAGCTCAAGTTTCAGATGTATGAAGAAAGAAGAAGTTGCTAGTTTTTCGACAGGTTCGTGATTTGGGCGAAATTTCTGAATTAATGCTTCTTGTTTTTTCTTTTCCCTTCCACCCCCCCCCCTTCATAATATAATTAATAAAAAAAATCAATACATCACGTCAGTGTCTCAAATTTGGCAATCGATAATAATTTTTGGTAACTCAGTTCCTCGAATATTCGGCAAAACGTTTATTTCAAAGCTCATCCACGATTTTTCACAAAACACGATTTCGATTGATAACATTGCAAATTCTACATCTTATTTTTAAGTTTGCTTACTAATTTTGCTTCGATAAATATCAAATATAAAATTACAAGGTTAATTGCAAAATGTTGCACAGTTTTGATCTTCGGAATTCTTATAGTTATTTAAAAATTTATAATACTTTTGATAGTTGACCAAATCCTTGAGAGATAAATCCGACATTCGCTTTTTTCAATTCTTAAGGAAGCACGAACTTTTAGTTATGATGTACTTAGATATATTTTAACTAATAAAAAGAATCAGAAAAGTATACATACATGATACTTCTTTCGTGGTAGTTAAAGCGAAATAATGAAATCCTGCCTAGGACATTGTTAGAAGTGCGCCTATGCGTCGCATAATTTTCTAATTGCAACGACTTATGGCCAAAAGCAAAAGCAAATGCCTGCACTGAAAGAATATTAACTTTTTACTATTGTCCAAAATATTGTGCGAATAGCGATAGTAAGATTAACTTCAATTAGTCGATAAAACCCATGAAAGAGTTGAAAATCAGTGCCTCGATCAGATACGTGGTCTTTAATTTAGATTTGTCTTACTCAGCTGAAACTTCGTCGTATCGGCAAATGGTTTTTGCAGTAATTATTTTATTTAAAATTTTAGTACTCTCAAATTTAAGAGCATCCACGTTGCTTAATGAAATAAAACGATCATTTTATAGCTACGATACATATAGTTTATTTGTATTAATTCTTTTTTGTATTAATTAGTTTTTTAATAAACAATTACTCTCGGAGATCAAAGCATTACATTTTTAATCTGAAGCACTATCTTTTATAACACTACATCTATAGAATTCCACCTCATAATAGTACCAGAATCTGATTTATTGACCGGATGTGGAAATTCTACACGTTATGTCTATATACTGATTGCGTACGCTGCATGTTAGTACTGAATGCACTAAGCTCCCCTAATACCTATGTATAGATTATACTCTGATCAAATAACTCTGAACGACTGATCATTTCACGTAAAATACATATTTATAAATACACGTAATAAATATACTTATGAGTGTATATCCTTCGCGAGTAATTATTTATTAGAACGAATTAGGAAAAACATATACTTATAAAAAATACATATAATTGTATTTAGCATTTACTTGGATTAATTGTTCTGTTTTTTGTTTGCATTTTAATCTTAATCAGAAATAACTTACAAAATTGAAATTTATTACGAGAGATTTAAAAAGTTTTTTAAATGTAGTTTAATTAAAAAAAATTATAATAAATGCAAATAGAAATATAAGGAAACGAATACTCCGAATTTTTTATATAATAAATATCAGAATAATAATTGTTCGTAATGACGTACAATGTTTTTTATTTATTGAATTCCAAATTAATCGCCAACATATTTTGTAATAAATATAAAATTTTACTTTTTCAAAGGAAAGTTATTATGCGTTGATATTGATTTATTTATGAATAATTTTAAGCATTTTGTTAAATTTATTGTCCTATGAGTTAAAAGCTTTTTGGACTAAATATTTAAAATTCAATATAAGACACACACACACGCACACACACACGCACACACACAATTATACACACACACACATATATATATATATATGTATGTATATATTTTATAATATAATAAAAGTATAAAATAGTTTTTTGAAACTATTTAAAGTTCATTGAATCTATTGAAAATATATGAAGAACTGTTTAATGTCATATTAATGAAAAGTAAATTAATATTAGTTATAAAATAAAATACTTTATAATTATTATCACATTATTGGTGCATGTACATTATTTTAATTAACTACAGATTAATAATTATATTAAATTTATTAATAATTTATTAGTAATTATATTTAATTTATCAATAACTTATTAATAATTATATTAACGAATAATTTTATTAGATAATGGCGCCTAATATTTTGTGAATTGTTTAATTTACTTTGATGTAGCACATAATTGTATTAGAATTTAAAGACAGTGTATTTTTATAAAAGAAAAAACCTCAATTATTTTGCATGTTTTTTCAATTATATTAGTTTGGCATAATAGATAACTAAAAAATAAAGTTAAACTTTAGTGATGGTGTTACGAACATATTTGGATTTTGAACTTTTGAAAAATAGAAGTTAACGCGCTTATAAACTCCGAACGTTCGGCGCTCGATGTTTCCCTCTGCTCCAATAGATGGACAGTATCTCTTGATTTTCGTAAGTATGAGAAACTGAATTGAAGTAGAGTGCGTTATTTGATCGTGACTCTTAGAAAAGCAGTAGTGGGTAATGTTGTATTTACACATATATGTCCCGGTATTAGAAGATTAGGCTTATAGCTCGTGTACTTCTCCGCATATAGATTTTTTGACCGATTATTTCCACAAGATATTGAATTGATAAGAATATATAAAAAAAACTATTTCTGGTTTGTTTGGCTAGAGCATTGTTGTTTGAGAGAACCTATTTCTTATGCAACTGTAACACATCAAGGTTTATACTGTATGTATATTAAATAAAACCCGAACGTATAGAATATAAAAACTCATACATGCTTTGCCATTTATTTCGACTTTGACTTCGTGCAAGATAAAATTTGTATTTATGAGAAAGTTATATTTGCATCAATTCTTGAATTTTTCAAAAGTTTGTAATTCTTTTTAACTAAAACGTCAGCTCATAAATAGCAGTCTGCCCTAGTTTAGAGTTTCAAAAGCATTTAATTATATAATTAAGACAATATTAATAATTTTGTCTAATTTTGTGAATTAATTTCCAAAAAACTTAAATTTTTTCACGGTTCACTATAATAACACACGGTCAACAATATTTTTTTTTACCGATTAAATACTACAAAGGGAAAGTATCAAAAGGGTTTCACAACTTAATTTCTTTGAACAATTATAAAGTAACGCGCGAAGACGAAATAATCGACAATGACGAAATTCTGCAGATGCATATTAATTCCAGCTTTTGAATGTTCTTAAATATTTTTCCATTTTAAGCTATAGATATTCGATAATTATTTCTTTATCAAGATTACATCGTTAAGATAAGGAGGCACGAGGACTGGCGGGCAGCGTAAGACAAAAACAATGAAATGAATTACGTCGGCAATTGCCAGAACTCATGTAGTTCTTTAACGCGTGGGCGTCGCTAGAACAAAACAATAGTTTATTTACCAACGTGACGGATATCTTCCAGATGAGAAGCACAGAGGGTGGCAGTATATATTTGGGTGAAACTAAAGGAAGGGCGCTAAGTCTATATTGATTTTTTCCAGGGTGATAAGTTTGACGGATATGTTTGACGCTTCACTTTTAAAAATTTACCATGTTCTATCATTAAGAGAATTATTAGTTACAAATTTTATGAGTGTAACAAACAACGCTCGAGCATACTCTATATTACAGAATAAATTACAGTTTTATAGAAGCATTAAATGGAAAATTTATTAATAACCTCGAGTTTTTGTTCACTCAGTTATATTTTCTAATGAATATAATATATATATATATGTTAAGCAAGAAAAATTTAGTAAAAAATTTTAGCACTCGATACTTTAGTGCCTATGATGTGTGCTATATAAAAATAATATTTTGATACTTAACTCTTTTTATATTTAACTCAATTTTAATGCTAAGGGTGTTACATGTTTGAACTCCATAAACTTTAATGTTCTATAAAATTAATTTTATCTTAATTAATATCATTTTTATTTTTATTTATTATTATTCGATCCATAAATATTTGTATATAATTTATAAAAATATTGGAAATAAAATGTTCATAGCATATAATAAGTATATAACGTAAACTTTATTAGAATTTGGATCATTTAGGAATTACTTTTTAGTCCAAATTAAGCAATCGTAACTAATAGTTAAGAAACCTTAAAATGTATCATGGTTAATTAAATTATAAATAATAATTGAGCACAGAGAAACGTAAATTTTTCGAAAGACAATAGCATTATAATTAGAATAGTACAACCTTCGTATTATTGTAACAAAAACATTACATTATCAAAAGATATAAAAACAATACCTGACCGTATAAAATCATAATTACAAATAATAGGATTTTCATCTAAAATTGGTCTCCCGGTAACTCGTACTTTTTAATCATACAAATTACGTTACGAAATGATCTATGCAAACACTTTGCAAATGAAGTAAGCGAGAAAATTAAAGAAGGCAGAACGCAGATAGGTAATGGAAGGTGAGATACAGAGAGAGAGAGAGAGAGAGAGAGAGGCTTTTGCCCAGCAAATGCTTTCACACACGCATCTGCGGCTTATCATAAAACCATATTGTGGCATGTAATTTGTAATGAATACACCTCTAACTAGCCACCCCGTAGACGAGCATCAACGACACGTGTCTATTCATCGGACGTTCCAACCCGCCGCAATCCTAATCCGGAAATGAAATTATTCCTTTGGCATACAAGTGCTAGTCGGCTTTTCAATAGAAATCATCAAAATTTCGGATCAAAGTGCAACGCTCCGAAAATTCGAATCGGTGGCCAATAGTGGGCGCTCACTCATTTATTTCGTTGGAAAATATATCTGGCAGTACCTCATTGACGATGATGACTTTTAATTCTATGGATTACCTATCTGTGGGGGCTGGATAAATATCCATACCTTCTTTGATTTTAATATATCAACCTATTCAAGAACATCGTACATTTATTGTAACTTGTAACCACTGTAAAAAAAAAGTAAAGGTGCAATAGAATCGAATTTAAAAAATGAAAAAAATTTTTAAAAAGCAATCTATTCTCTAATATTAATTGTTAATTAAATTAACGCATGTTTATAAATTTGAAGCAAAAAAACAATATCAATGACTGCATTTAATTTTATTTCTACTACTACTTTTATGCTTATTAAATACTATGGTCATATTATTCTAAAATTTAAACACAAATATATAAAATACATTGTAATTAAAGAATTCTTTTTTACATATGTAACTCCAAATCTTCATTTCAGTAATTAAAATTAATGAACATAGCTATTACAGTATGTTTTGTACTACAATGCCTGACTTTAACTTAATATTAATTCCCTAATTCAGTTTAGGATTTTTTAATTTCTCATTGCCTAATTTTTCTATTTCGAATACAATTATGACTGACTCTATTTAAATAAAATATACTTAGTAATATATTTTCTTATGAATATGACGAATAGTTAAAATTTTAACATTTTAATATTAATTGTATGAAAAATTTTCAATACTTAAATAAAAAATATAATACTTAATTATGTAAATAAATGATCCTGTAAAATGTGTTATTGAATAATAATATGGTCATTTGAAAACAATGTTTAATTAAAAACCGTTAAGATACTTTATGAAATCATGTATTATGTTGGATTATGTATTGAATTTATTTTCACGATAACTATTTTAAAATATTTAGTTTTTTTTAAACATTTAAAAAGTTACATGGAATTTTTCAAGAAACTTTTTTTAATTTAAATGTATTACAAATTATTGAAGAAGTTTCATTTGCATTTGTATATGTAAATATTTTGGTAGAAAAATTAGGTTTCAAGAACGGATTAAATTCGTCCATTTCACATCTATTCGCGTACTTTTCAAAAATGATCATATTTAAAATTAATGGATGTATATTACATATTTATAAAAATATTTATAAACGTATATATATATATATTACTTTATGAACAGAATATTTTTACTTATAATATTCACTATATAAGTAATCAATTTTTATAAAATATATTTGCTTACTTAAAAATCCATTTTAATATATTTTTTAAAGTTAAATACAATCAATTTAAATTTTCACTTATAATAATATTATGTAATTATAATACATTGTTCGTATAAGAATTTTTATTTGAGAAATTAAAGAATGAAGAGACAATGTATCCATAAGAAATAAAGCAGCTATACTGTAATAAATTCATGTATATCTAACAATGTAACCTAGAAAGCTTTTTTGGCTTCTGCATTCGTAGCGGTTTGTATTTTTAATTTAGGTTATATACGTAGGAGTTCGGCAAAAAATGCACAAATACGTAATGATGAAAATAAAACGCTGGGTCAGAAATGCTAGAAGATGTAATGGAAATCAACGTCTAGATTATAGTTTGGAGAATTAGGGAGGCACAGAATTATATTAAAGATTCATATATTGAACAATTTGTAGAGCATTTGAGTTGTAAGACCCTCTTTCATGGCATAGGTGATGAAAGAATGATGCCTTAGGGGTGAGGGGGTTAGAGTGAACATTAAAAGGGGATGATATTTAAAAGTATACAATACAAACTGACAATGAGACTAAAGAGAAAAACTAAAGAAAATTCATGATAATAAAGATAATTTAGATAGTGATTGAAGAAAGTCAAATAAAAATAAGATGTAAGGAAAATTGTGAGAACATTAATAATAAGAATAGATGAGATCTTTATCATATGAGAAAACTATAATATCTGTGTGCATGTATAAAAATTCAAAATTGCCGCAGGTGTCCCTATTTGTCTAATAGTCGACAAAAACCCATGAACAAAATGCATTTTTACAGTCCGCATATATTTATTACGAATACATATTATGATGAATGCAATCACTTAAATTCGTTAAAATTATTAGTCCAATTATTTTCAAAGTTATACAATATGTATTTTGCTTTTATGAATTGTATTTTGCATATTGAAATACGATTTTTATTAAGATAATACGAACTCAAAAACATTGTATATACATTATAGCACATTACATAGAATAGAATATATATGTTTTTAAAAGAAAAGTTTGTTTTGAATATTACACATGTTGACATTACAAATGCAGTTTAATAAAAGAAGATAATTAATATTTAAGTGGTAGTGTTTGTTTGTTTGCATGTGTATAGATAACAGTACACGATACATATTTAACAGTAAATTGAAAGTTCCGACTCAAATATAAATTTAATTTTAATAAGTCAAACATCAGAATTACGAAGTTAAATTATAGTAAATATTAAGAGGGCTCGAATAGCGATTCGAGCAAGAAACATTATCTATTAGGCAATTTTTCAATAAAAATTGCAAATTTATTTACTCGGCAGTGGGAAAAAATTAGAGCTCGCGCCAGATCCCGCATAACTTTCTAATTTATTTCATTTCTTGAACTTCCCTAAGCGCGTACGTAAATTCAAGCGCACGTATACTTGCCCTCGTCCTTGCCTCATTACATTCATGGTATTTGCCCGTCTACATATAAAAATGTATGCATGCGCGTCGGTTCGTAGGCTTGCGCGCGCCTCCATTCTGGCGGGCGTACGTGTGCGGATGTGTTTCTCTCCGGCGAGTAAATTTAAAATTTCGCGCTCGCCGTGGAGCGGAGCTCGAGGCAGGGACGTCACATCGGCTCGTCGTATCGGCGCTCAGTAGCGCGGCAGTGGATTCCGAAATTATGCAAATTTAACGACGCCCGAGCATCGACAAATATTCAGCCGGCAGCGACTCGTGAGAGAGCCACATTGGCTCGGGGTGGACGCACTTTTATGTAGATGAGCCTATCTCTCACTCCCTAAGTGCGTGCACACGTGTGTGCGAAGTCTCCCGCATTATCGAAACCGACTTGACAAATCAACTTAAGCAAGCCGATTCGTCTCTTCCTCGTGACTACTAACATCTCGCCTCCTACTCTCTCTTTCTTACTCTCTCTCTCTCCCTCTCTCTTTCACTCTTTACATTCTTACGCCTCGAACGCTTACATCTTCGCGCGCTTATTTTCTCGCATTGAGTTCAGAACTGAATCTTTAATATATATATATATATATATATATATATTTACTTTTTTCAATTAACTTTTAAAACTTTTCTATTAGAAAGTTTCGTCCACTATTTTTTTTTTTCTTTCTTTCTTTATCCTGCAAATAATTTATAATTTCAGCGCGCATGCAATAAAAACTATTTACCAAACTTTCATAAATATGCATAAACATACCATAATAGTATTTTAAATAATGCGTAACAATAATTATTAAATGAGAAGCAGTATAAATAATTTTTTAAATTTTAATTATTATAGGTTAGTAGAAGTCGAGTTACTTTAGCAAAAATAATTCCATCCAGTAATGACGTTATAGCTGTTAACGTGATCATTTGGCGAATTATGATTATGATTCGGGATTTCATATTAAAACCAAGCCATCCTTGCTGACTTTTCGTAGCCCTAAATATATACTCTTACCATAGATAAAGAATCTTTAAAGTACGATTATGTAAAGGCGAATCATTAAGCATCGGGTCCGCGAATAATTTGAAAGGATAGTGAACAGCATTAACAGATGAAACAAACATTATACGCATTTGTAAATGAATAATTCATTGAACAATTTGTCATGGTTAATCGTTGAAATGCGGGACATGCCCGAGTGCCTGTATTTCAAACAATAGTTTTAATACGAACACGAAAAGTAGAGAAAAATAATACCAACTCGAGTGAGTTACAATTTAGGCAAAGCAATGATACAAGGTTTTTTTCAGAATAGAAGCGTCATGAATGAAATAGCCGGGCACTTATGAGGAAGGTCATCAGTTTGTCGTGCAAAATTTTAAGGCTTCGCACTTCTGTTTTCAATTTAAATACGTTTCTAAAATAAATTGCAACAAAGTTTAAAATTTATAGATATAAATAAGAAATTGTGAGGCTTACCCTGTAAAATTGCTTAATTTTATAAGAAATCTAACTCCCATAAAATAAAACTTTTCTTCGCTATCTATCAATAATAAAAAAGATGAGAAATAGAATTACAGCGTCATTCCATAAATTAAGCATCGATAGCATCGACAAGAACGAAAAATTTCTTACGTTACTTTCTTATTTATTAAAATTAATTAATTTTTTTTTTAATTATTGATTAAGAAACCTCATCCAAGTTATTACCAGAAAATATTTTAACGTTTATTACGAAAAATGTTTTACACTCCACAAAACACGAAACAAATTTGTTTTCGTACATTGATTATATCTATTCATTATCTAATGATTGTAAGTAATTTTATCGATGAATATATAATAAAGAATATATTTGGATGTAGCAAAACGTGAATATCCAGGGGGTTTTAATGATGAATAATAGGTTTGTAAGATAAATTAAATTAAATAATTTACACAAGAATGAAAAATCAAATACAAGGGGGAAAAAAATTTGTTGAAAAAAATATAAACGCGATAAAGCATATTGTATAATTAACTCTTTTACATATTTTTTAATATAATATTATAATTATTGCGTATTATCATTGCGTTCCTTTCATACTATATATTTTCTGTTTGGCTTTTATGGACTCTCCTGTTCGTTAAACAAGAACGAGCAATTTGCATGAGCTGCTTCAACAGCTTACTAACAGTATTTTACGTTACATTTATCAAGATTATTACCTAATAATGTATATCATCGATTTGAGCCCTAAAATATTTATTTAAATATGTACAGGTCAGTGAATTTGTTCATTTATATGTATATCTGTGTATTTTCTAGGCTAGCGATTATGTATACCTCTTTTTTATTCGACTCACTAACAATGAGAAGTTTCACCCTAAGAGTTTGATTGATTTTTTCATGGCTTTTCTGATGACCGCATTTCAAAAACTCTACGGATGCACAAACTATACAACAATGAACATTCGTTAAAATAAAAATTGTAATAATGCTTTATTTAATGTTATTCATACATGCTAAGTATTGTATTGAAACATGAATGATATAAGATAATAAGAAAAGTCTTACCTTTGATGTTTTCATAAGATTCTGACAAGTAAGAACGTGTTCAGTCGTATATGTAATATTTAATATTAAACTAATGTTTAGAAGGAAAACCAAAATAATATAAAAAAGGAATTAAACTTTTTTACAATATAGGTGAAATGGAAAAAAAAATTTAACGATAAAGCAATAAAATTTCTGATGCAACATTTTTCTTGCAGAAATATTCCGCTTATTCTAAAATTGTAACTTTTCTTGTGAATGATATGAAACTAAGAATCGAGAAAACTTCAAATTGTCAATTGTTTCAAGTATTACCGTAGCAAACATATATATGAAATTACGTCTAATAAGCGCAAGTCAATAACAAATTTTAGATATAGAGGAAAAAGTTGTCATAATTCAATAAGAATCAATGATACCATGTGGATATTGAGCAGGTAAGACGATAAATAATAAGCCAATGCACGGAGAATAACTGAGGCGCCGATAAAGTAGGTATCATTGTTTTCTCGGCCCTTCGTTTAATTATCCTCTTTGTTTCAATTAACTTAACAGGCTGCCATCGAAGCAGAGGAATAGGAACAGAGAAACGCAAAGAGCAAAGGAGTAGCAGAGCATCCGTGTGTCTCCCGGATGATCGATTTCAGATATAACTGTGCACAACTGCTATATGATAGCCTTAGGAGCAATGTTACTAACAGACGGGAATGTCTTACACACACAAGAGCGCACATCAAAAGTATTTTTCAGTTCCTGACAATAATTCTTCAATGCGAAAGTGGAAAATTCTTTTCTTATTTTTAATCTTCAATTTAATATGCGTTAGTAGTACTAATATTAGCAATCTTATTTATTCACTTAATCGTCTTAATGGAATGAACACAGATATATAGGAAAGACATCTCACTGTTTATATTTTATAGCACGATGATAAAACGTTGAAAAAATTTGTTTTAATGATCCTTGAGCAGTAATGCGTTTACGTGTAATATTGTTGTGCACTGCTGGTTGAATGAATCTGTATAATAAATAATGTATTTAAAATCTATTCATATATATATTATATTATTTATGATCTTATTAATTATTTATAAATAATTATAATAATTACTGTATGCCATTAGTAATTTAATATTACTGTAAATTGCAAACAAAGCTAATTTTCACTCGAAAAAATCTTGATATTTACGTGGATGCGTGAAATAATATATAATTAAAAAACAAATAGTCTTACATTGTAAAAATCAAGTATACGACACGATATCCTAGAATTAGCACATTTATAGAATTTATAGAATTTCGTTTTCGGCTTATAATTATTAATTAAAATTCATTATAATTTATTTATGAATATAATCAAGTAAACATAAATTAAATTTGGTTATTTTTAAATTTGAATATGTTTTAAATTTGAAATATTTAAACAATATTCAAATAATTTGCTTATCAATATAATGCATGTTTTTTTTATTACAATATAATTAAACACGTAAGTGAATTTTTAAAATATATATATATATATATACTTATTTATTATCGAACTTGGTTATCCCAAGGTTTCCGTCAAATTTCATTTTATATTTTCTTTTAGTTTTTCATTAAATTCTTTGCAAAATAATATTATTGTTCGATACATAACACTTAACGCGATAGAAATATAATAGTAATCTTTAAATTTATTATTTATTCGTTTTTATATTGAAGATGAATAAAAGAAAAAAAAATAGCACTTAAATAAGTTAACACATCGTTTATAATGGTTGTCACCTCACTAAGGAAAGAAAGAACGATGAAAAGGTTTCGGAACAATTACAATATATCAATTTAACGAAGCCCTATCGAATCGTACTTACACGTGCACATGTGTGGTTGGAAAATGTCATTCGGAAGATTGAGATCTCATTCGATAAGAACAGATGTTTGATTTCAAGTTACTGATTGCGGTGCGTCGCTTGTTCACATGATTTTATCACATCACAATACATTTATATTACGCATTTATATATTAAAAACAATTTTAATAAAATAATACCATTAAATTATAATGGGTGTAAATCAATAAAATAATATAATGCATTAGGCAATGGTCAATAATATAAATTGTATTTAAAATATATCTACCTATTGCTTATGTATATTTAAATTAAATTTTTTAATCCTTTATTTTTGGTATCTATGAACTTTTGCTTATATATTTTTCATATTTTTCGTTTAAACTGAATAATTAGGGCAATATGGTCAAATCGATAATTAAAATAGAAAACCTATTCGAGACTTATACTTAGAAAATTGAAAAAAGAGGTATGGATTGTAATTTTTGTAGGTAATTATATAAGAATTACAAGGAACTAATTTGAATTGTTGGCATTATAACAATAACATCGTAATAAAAACTCTTATCAGAAGTAAATGCAGAATGCTTTACTACGTATACTAATATATCTTGCATATTTATGTATTTATCAGTAAGCTCTCTTTGTATAACAACGGAATCTTTTTTGCAAGCATTTTTATCCTAGGTAACCATCGTTAATAGATCTGGATCAAGCTGCAACTTGGTACGATCTAAGGCAGAACGGCGTATTAGACAAAGGGCATTACTAAAATAAATTTAAACACATTACAATAATTATGCAATCGTTCCATGTTTAAATATAATTATTTATATAAAAGTTCTAGAGTGTACTAAGGATTATTTAATTTCTACAACAAAAAACACAGTTAACTGACCAAAATACTGAAATGCTAGTGTGCAATAGACACTTTCGCGTTTGCAGATTCATACTTAAATGTATGTAGGAATAACAAAGGTATTGTCTTTTATTCGGGTTCTAATTAATTCGAATTAAGTAAAGCGTTTTAATTACGAAGAAAACTTTAATAACCGATTTATGCCGAAAAATATCTCTTACAACGTTCAGTAATGTAGTATTGAAGAAACCATCTTATACTTATACATGTTTCGAAAAAGTAGCATTCAAAGCATCACATAATTTAATAGCAGAACAAGCAGAACATAATTTAATAAGTATAATGAAATTCCAACTGCACTTATAAGGCTAATGAAAGATATTTGGGCTGCTAATAGACAAAGGATTAGACGAACCAACAAAGATCAGGTAAGACTGTACTCTACTATACTATTTTACGTATATTCATAACTATTACAAATTTACAAATAGGTATTTAATTAAATAAAAACATTGAAAATTCTTTAGGGGATATTATGAATAAAGCATCAAATATTGCGCAAATATATATTTATATATATATATTAATTACAAAATCAAATTCAATTTCTTATTAGTTTAATACCATACAATGAATTGAATAAGAATTAAGGCACTTAAAATGAAGCTCATCGATACCATGATTTTTTATTACTAGAGCATTAAGTGCCTAAATGTATCTTATACATATAATTTGATAGTGATCGAAAATTTGAATATGAAAATTAATCGATGTTCATTCGTTTCAAATACATTTATAATTAATGTATATCAAAACTAAATTTTATTGTTTAAAATTGCGTAAGGTTATATTAGTCTGTACGTAGTTAGGTAAATTTTCACTGCTGCAGTAGTAACAAAATTAGTTTTTTTATGAAATAATTTCCGCTTTTTTATGATATTGGTATTTCAATAATTTCTTTACTATTGCTGTACCGATTCTTGTATATTTAGATAATTGTATATTACTTCCAAGTAACATTATTGCGCTTACAGTGAGCAATATTTGTTTGCTGTATAAAATAAATATTAAATTTTACATTAATATCTGAAGTATTGATAAATTTTCTATGTTTCGAGATATTATTTGATTTTTTCAAACGGCTAGAAGATAGAAAAGTACGAACCAGAACATCATTGAATTCGCTGTCTATTACATACATAATACCAAGACAAGAACGAAAAGCAGACAAGCAGAAATCTTTGAATAGAAGGTAGAAAATCGAGAAATAAATAAAACTGAAATAAACCGAAAAACAAATAAAATAAAGATTATGTAAGGTAGGTGGTTCTGGAAAACATAGCTGTAATTGTTGTATCTTCGGAAATTGTGAAATAGGTTGCTTCCTAGTCTCCTTTTCTTGCGCTGCGTATATAAACCCCGTAAACACGTATGGAATTGACAGCGTTCTTTCATATTTTTTATCGGCTAATCCCGTTTGTGAGTGTCTGTCTGCGCTGTCGCTCGGCAAAAAAGAGAATACCTATACCTTAAACTCTTTCGTCCACCTTCGCCGACACGAGAAGAAAAGCATTTCGTTGAAACGGTCTTGCCTCCTCTTCCTCTTCCTTTTTGCCCTTGAAAATAGAGAACGAGGGACATAGTTGGCAAGGGCGCGTGCTGGTGCCTGGCACTAGGGGGAGAGGGGAAGGCGAGGCCCGGCGCGCGGCGGCAGCTCGCCCGATGTGTAACCGAATCAATGTAGTCGACAACAATTTTGCTTAGATCCACAGGCAACTCGTTTAAATATGTCGTGATTTCCGTATGCTCTGATCTTTCCTTCTGTACATTTTTACGTGATTTGCTTTCAATCCTTCTTGCTGACTGATTCGTTTTAGAGTAAAATTTTGAAAGGATTGAAATTCAATTGAAAAAGTAAATATGTTTACTGAAATCCGTAGCTTTATGAATGAATGTCGAACTCTCTTGAATTACTTCCTTTGATATTTGTGATGTGCATATACATGCACATGTCTGACAAAAAAAAAATTGAAATTAAAAACATTATAAATAATTTACTACTATGTGTGTTACGTCGAAATCTTAGTACTGTTTCAATTTACAAAACTATCTACACCTTATGTAAAGCAACCAAAAGAAATCCAATTTAAAAGTAACCGTTCGTTTTAATTTAATGCTAAATTATTATTTTGAGCGACGTACTTTTTTATTTAAACGGTAATGAAATTTATGATAATAACTTTACTTTTAAATTAGTTTTAATTTATTTACTACCAATTTAAAGTATTGCTATTAAACTTGCTTTTCTTACTTTGAAATCTTTTTCAGTCTTTCAATAAAATGTAAATAATAATAAATACAATCAGTAGTAAACATTTTTTTGCATGAAATCGATGCAAAGGTCCGAAATCTGCGTAAGTCAAAAAAATGAGAGAATTCGCTCCACTCAAGGCACTTAACAACTACTTTTGCTAGATAGCATATCTAATAAGAGATCTGTCGATGCTCTTTTATTTCTGGTAATTTTAAATCAACGACATAAATATCTGTTACATTCACGTAAATCCTAGAGTTAACCCACGTAGAGCTGACAGTACGTAAACATCTACAATAGATATACATCTATATTTATACATATATATATATTTTTTTTTTTTTCGAATTTAGTCGTGTTCACAAGAATAATTTAGCCAACTCTACTCGTTGTACGTTCGTGTATAAACTCTTAGCTGATTCGCGAAACCCGACGAGTACTGGCCGCCATAGCTTCAGATTCGCGTCCAATTATTTTTCGCTCTATCCTATGCATGGAGATCATTATCGAGTGTCGATGATACCTTCTCGGCTGAAGCTCTGCTCAACTGGGAATTCGTGCTGCAGTCGGCGCACGGATTTTTATCGTTGAAAAATACGTTATAATCTACACGAAAATAACGAGTGACAAGTAGAAGGAAATTTGTGTCCAGCTTTAGTTGCAGATAAGTCGAGGCCTCGCGTTGCTCCCTCTTAGCTGTGCTTTAGCCATCGTGGCGGTCTGATATTCGATAAGCGTTAACGGATGGCCGACATGGACGAACATGTTTTAAGAGGCGTTCTTTTCAAATGCATATCTCCAAGTATTGTAATATTTTTATCTTACGGTGGAAATAATTTTAAAAGCCGTAACGAGCATTAGTAAGATTAGGGGCGATTCTTCGTGCAGAATTATTATTAATATATGAGAAACGATTATTGAATTTCATGACTATACATTAATGCAACATCGCAAGCTATGTTCATTGAATTTTTGACATACGATTCAAGTATAATTTTATTGAAGGACTGTGTACATCGAAAATTTTTATCCATTTGTCTATAAGCTAAATTAATGATACATACTATTGTATACTGCTATACTGTTATATTTTAATTGTGATAGCAACAATTTCATCATTCCATTTAAACTATCAAAATAAAATTTTTTCTGAATAAAAAAAATATACGCATATCGATCATTTTTAATATCGAATCACTAAATTTTTAAATATTTTCACTTAAAATCAGTACAATGCCATGTAAATTTACACTGTCGATTCAATTGCTTCAAGCATTAATAACGTTTATTTATCTTCGATGGGATTAATTATTGATAAACCAAAAAATAAAAATAATAATTTCGCAACTCTTATATTAAATTAGAAATATTTCTTTATTTAACTATTAATTTTCCGAAAATAAATTATGCATCCTTGCGTGAGTACTAAAACGGAGTACGAATACGCTGAAATTTAACAAAATTAAATGATTCTACCATAGGCATTTCTATAAAAATTAATACCTTAAATGTAATAACACTATAATTGATCTACACTGATCTAAATAATCTAAGTGAAATTTGATCAAATAATTAGCTTATCATATCTCTTACTTAATAAACTATTACTAATTTGGTACATTGTAATGTACATGCTATATTAATGATTTTATACAATATCTTTCATTGAGTAATGTAAGTATTTCGCTATATCAAATAAATAAGAATGAACACTTACTTTCTTATAAGATCACTAGTATTAAATACATTTCTTATTTTTTAAGTAATTCCTAAAGTTTATTTAAACATACGGATCAGAATTAATATTAATAAATAACTGCTATAATCGAGGATGAGAATATTGATTCAGATTATATATTAACGATAAGTTTATGTATACTCTCAAAAACATAACTATTTATAAAAAGAATTTAAATGACTAGAATAAAATAAAATAACTATATACAGAAATAAATATATGTACTACGACGTAGTATTTTAAAAAATGTTCTTTGCTGCTCAATAAATTAATAAAATACCTTATATAACATTAAAATATAGTCTGATTATATAATTATTCAGTTGTAGTAATAATTAAAAATGGAGACAACGATTATAAGTAAGCAATTACTATTAAGAAACAAAATTGAATGGAATTTAGAAAATGTCATCAAGCAGAGACCAGACTTTTACATTAAAAAAATGGCTGATTAAGTTTGAATAATTCGTATAATAAGAACGAGAGAACTTTGTTATTATTGACAATTAATTTCATTTCAAAGTATTTAAAAAATCTACAATATTTCAATTACTTAATTTTTTACTGCAGACATGTTTGTATTTTACCGACGATATATTACGTTCTTATGCATTTAATTGTGACGGCACTTCATTTAATAAAGTTAATTAAAGAGAAAGGTACATCGCGGCACGCTTGACTAAATTGTAATAATAACAACAATAATAAAAGCAAAAGTGGCGATATCGTGGAAAAATAATGCTTTAAACGATGCCCACGCCAATAAGCAGGAACAATGACAAATTTCGGTTGTAAGAGAATTTATAAAAGTAAGGGCGCGTCCGGTAGCGAGCAATATTCCATCCGGATGCGAGCGGTCAGCAATAATAACATTTATTCATTGAATTACGCCCTCATCTCGAGCAAAAATGATTCCACATTACTATCCTCGCATTCCAGCTCCCTATCAGGGCGATATAATCTAATAAACTTAGAAGCCTCGAGTCCTGCGCCTCGCTCTAATTAATCTTCATATAAGACGAGAGCGGCTCGGATGTCTCGCGCGCCAACTTGTCGTCGGCGATGATTGGAAGCAATATAGCTGCGAATCGGCGGGAGTCCAATCGAAAGCATTTAATTAAGGTGAGCCAGTGTTATATTAAGACGATCCGTCGACTGTTGCGAGACGAGCCCGACTCGGCCTCTCGGCCGCCCCGCGACAGCGTCGATCGTCTTTTCGACATCGCGACGGGCCGTCCTGAGCCGGGGCTGCGCCCCGGGTGGTCGACTTATTGCTAGCAGCGCGTCAATATCCTTCCGATCCCGAATATCGAACTGCCCGGCTCGTGCCGCGGGTGGTGGCACGAGTTCGGCCCGGCCGGGGGGGGCCAGAGAGAGAGAGAGTGAGAGAGAGAGAGCCAGAGGGTGAGAGGGGGAGAGAGAGTGAAATGCTCCCGATCCACGCCTATTCTCTATAAGTGAAATTTATGCCGACAAACTTGGACGACGCTACGTGCTCGACGAGTATTATCGTAATTCGTTCCGTTGATTCGATCGGCTCGGCCGATCTCCGCGACCGATCGCTAATGAGCTTACATTAATTAAGGGTTGTTTTGTTTTCCAATTTATTGATTGTAATTGCGTTACCAAGTGTGACGATGCTTTCGTAGAATATACCTCTTTAAACGATTATTGTAAAAATTTCTCCCTACGTCAAAGCATTCGGCTTTCACTCGCCTGATGTATTATTGAATTTGTAACTTCAATATTTTTCTAATGAATATTTGAAACTTTGCGCGCGCAAACGTAACGTAAGTAATTTTATTGATTCAATAACTCGTGCTTTGATTTTGCTGTAGAAAATTTTGTAAAATTACGAAGCAACCGCGTACTTTCTATTATGCAAAGCCATTTGCATTGCATTATGTTATTTTAACGCTGCTGGATTTATAAGTGTATGTATGTAAACGAAACTTTCATATAGACGCAACGCTGTTACTAGTTAAAACCACATTTATTTAGAAAACTTTCAGGACCTCGACCAAATCTCCATTCAGGGATTGCAGGCACATTACTTTCGAGTAGGTGTCGTCTTGTTTTTCTTTATCTAAAAAAAATTAACTTTCTCCTTACATTACTTGTATTACGTGTTTGTACGAAAATAAATATTTAAAGAATTGGATTGTCGAATAATTAGGCTCTGATTTATTTACAGATTTTTCAATAATGTAGCAATCTTCCATTACTATAATTTGTACTTTAGTGATTTTTAAATGAACCAAAAGTTTTATGCAATCATACGCGCATCCAACATATTCGTAAAAAAATATACGGAATGAAACCTAAATACCAATATCTAGAATCTGTTATATAAGCTTCCCATCCTAATGGCATAAATACTGTACATTTTTTGTACAGTTATAAACAAAAATGTTTCATACAATTAACGTAAATTACCTTTTTTCTTTCTTTAAAAAGACATCCATATGAACAATTTGCAAAAATTTGTCTCTTAAATTCTTTCTGTTAAAAAGAATAAATCACATCTACCTATAGCTTACGAATTTTATACGACATATGTTACTATAGTAAGGTAAACAATTTTTTTAATTGTATTTATGATTGTATTGATTTTATGATGATACATACGATAAGTACGGTGATATTTGTGTTGAAAATAATGCAATGCCATTAATAATCCAATACGTTTACATTAAAAATGCGCGTTTCTTGAGGAATTCAAAGTATTGCTCGGTAATTATACGTATTCGTTACAAAAAATGAGTGTACGTACATTTTTTAAAACAATTCTCGACGCCACAGGTACGCGTTTATCAGCAGCTGTCTCATAAATTTTATCAATAGCTTTCCAATATTACTCATAGAGACGTGTTAACAAAAAAATATGTCAAAAGCTCTTTTGACCCACAATGGAGTTTGTTGAGCGATATGATCGATAACAATCCCGTTAGGGGAGCTCTATTGTCGAATGCTAGAGCTGGGGTTCGTAGGTCTATAAATGTGACATACTCCTCCGGAGAAGTAGTAAAAAAAGAGAAAAAAAATAATACCTCACACCTTTACGAAATTCTAAATTTTGTTATAATTGAACAACTAACGAGATGTTTAACAGAAATATGATGCAATAATTAACTTTGAAGGATTACCTAAGCTATTAATTAACATTATTTTACACGAGGAGCAAAATATTAGATAAGCTAGAATTATCAAAACAACATATGCTATTGTTATTTTTAACACTGTAGATATCGAAGAAAATTAAACTTTCGAATACGTGTGATTATGAAGCCGTAATCGTTGTTTAATCTATTTTTATGATATTATCTTTTCTAATTGCCAAAAAAATGACGAAATTAAATTTTGTGGGTCTTTATTTAATAACAAAGATGAATCTTAAAAAAGATTTTGAATTTTAAAAATAATGTTTTAAGGCAAGAAGATTATAACTCAAAAAAAAATTTTTTTAATTATTAAAAATAAAATTATAAAATAAAATAAAATATTTTTTAAATATTAACAAAATTATTTAAATGAATGCTATTATTGAATAACCTTACTTAAAAATTTTTTGATGATTTATAATTTTCATTCGTTTATATGCTAAGTGCAAACTATTCATTTCCTATAGTTTATTAAGCAACAAGAATTATTCACCATCTACACGATATCTAGAGTGGATTAAAGTATAATAACATGTGGTAGTTGTGAATAATGTAAACATGTGTAAAAATACTAAACTCTCCAGAGAACTGTGATAAATGGTAGCATTTAAAAAGGATGTTACAATTAATTATGAGCGTGAAGAATTGAATTAAATGTAAATAAAATTATAAAAAGAAACTTAAGTTTTAAAAATACATCGAGCGTATAAGTAAAAAACTTTGATTTATTAATGAAATATTATTGATATGAAAAAAAGTATTTAATTAATAAGACCAGTACAGTATTAATAAACGTAAATGTTTATTCTATTTGAAGATATATATATTAAATATACTTTATTCTTCATTTAAAAATAATTATTTTAAAACTGCAATATAAATAATAAAATATTAACAAGTCTTCAACTTAAATATTAAGGTCTCTAATTCATACTATAAATAATGTTTCAATAAATTATATTTAATAATTATTTTACAAAATTCCTTTAATTTATAAATTAAAAAACAAACTTTTTACAATATCAATAATTATAAATTTGTATAGAGTACGAATAAGTCTTATAAAGATATTATACTATAAAAATTTTTTTTAAATATTTCATACTTAAAAAAAAAGTTTAATTATTGACGAAGATGTGACTGCTTTTTTGTATGTTGAATTGGCTTAAAAATGCTATCGATAATTAATAAAATGCTAACTACTTATTTCATTATACTTTATGTAAAAATAAGGATAATGAATATTAATCTCAAATGTTAAGCACCAGTTGTACATTAAAATAAACAAGTAGCATCATCTGTCGTACATTTATATAATGAAAAGCGTTTGTAATAAAAGCGTTTGCAATCGATTGCACGTCGGTATTTTTCTCATTGTACCAACGGAGCAGCTTCATACATTTCAATGTTAATGCTAGTGCATCTAGATGTCACTTTTCGAGTACTTTATAGCAACATGTTGTAAAGCGATTTGGACTTAAGACTTTTGTTCTGTAAGAGAAAAATTTTATAAATAAATAATAAAACCGCAAAGGCGAAACTAGCAGTTTTTAGTATGGTACTATTTCTAATGTAAAAAATATGCGTTTATCTACGAATGATATTAATAAGATACTTGAATGTTGACAAACAATTATAAAAAATCATATTGTCATGTACGAAATTCTCTAATGAAATCTAAATTTCATACGACTATTACAGGCTTAAGTTGATTTACTGAAATTGAGCTTAATACATATGTATTAATACGTTTTAATATTTTTATAATTCAAAGGTTTAGTTGTTAAAAAATAAAATAAATTTTGAAATACTTACTCAACTTACTACGTGACATTCAGTAATGATAGAATGACAATTTTTATTTTTTAAAATAATTTTTAATAAAAAATCTACGTTATTGTACATTAAAAACTATTGTAATTATTATTGTCAATCATTACGTTTTCAACATTTTTTGTCCTTTCCATTGTTATATGCTATTTTAAAATGCAATTTATGTCATTATAATATTACATAATAATAAAAAAAAATTTCATACGATACTGTCGATATTTCGAAATTAGAAATCTTAATTATTTCCTTCCATAATACTGAAAAGTAATATTTTACTTTATCATATAAATTTTATATACCTTACAAGTTATAAATAAAGAATATCAATAAAAAAGTTATTTATCTGAAGGTGTTATAAATTTTTCATTAAATAAGTTTCTATAATTACTTTTAAAATTTGGTTTTACGGAACTTTTTCTGATATTTAAAATTTTAATGAAAGTTTTACTTAATGGAATGTAGATTTATGTACCAATTCTAAAAGCCAAATATATATTAACATGATCCCATAAACGTTTTACAACTGCTCAAAAAATATTTGTAACCAATGTATATATTACCTAATAATTATGTTTTTCAACTGCATAAAATACGAAATATGTATTTATATTGCCTGAATGCTTGTAATACTTGTCACGTGGTGGTAACTAATTACTTAAATAGACAATTATTATTTCTTTTATTATAAATGTCATCTACAAAATATATATAATTTGAAATTGTAGCATCAAAACTTAATGCTACAGCTAATTAATAATGTATAAGATATACTTCGGTTGTTTGTAATTAATAATTAGTTGAAAAGAAATTCAGATTGTATTACCATTTTTCTGTAGATCAGATTCTTATCAAATTAAGATTTATTTTAAACTGAAGAGCATCAAATTTATTATTTAATGATCAAAGGAATGGAGCAAAGGTATGTCCGGTTTTTTACATTTAATTTACATAAATTATGCTCCAAAGTATTACAAGTTGATGCTAATTACCTAAATCACTTTTTGTTACAATAAGTGTTTTATTGGGTATTCGTCCACCTGAAATACGACCAACCCGAACAGTGTATTTTAGTGTAATTAACTACGCATAAGCTTATCCGGCCTTTATGAAATGTTACGTAAACATAGGTTGCACGTATATAAACATTAAATATACTTTGCTTAACATTTGTTTCATAAAAATAAGATTCAAGATTACACCTTGAAAACAAAGTCTCGTCTGTCTATTTTATAATTGCCAGTAAACTTTTATTATAATTATATTTATAGCGATTCTTAATATTTGTTAATGCATAAAATATATTGTATTTATAGAAACAACTACAATTCGTTTTCAATTTATACGATTTACATGGAAGTTAAAGCTAATCATCAAGATAAATACCAGATAAATGTAGGAGTAGGGATTATCGCTTATTTTTAAGAAAAGCTGTAAGCAGTATATATATATATATATATATTAATTACGTATAGATTACATACGTTTATAAAATGATTCGATTTTAGTATTTCCCTCATAACTTCAAATATTTAAATACAGAATGCACGAACTTTCATCAATTGCATAAAAATACATTTGCTTTATGAAAAGTTTAGCTTTTTTCATCATAATATTTGATTTGTTGAAATCAAGTCCCAAAAGGATTCAGTATACAATATTTAATTACAATAGGCTTAATTCAATAGTTTTTGATAAACGTAATCGATCGAGACATATAAATCATGGGACTCAATGTAAGTCGTCGTGTATGATTATTCCTTCATTCGCACGATGTGCATTAATTTTCTTTTCACTATACCGGTTCAATATAGCCGCGTGTTGTCAGATATAAAAAAAGTAAATCACATACAACGATAGTTGATTAATTTGTTAAGCGAGCGCGCAAATGAGTATCCCGGTGAGCTGGGCTTCAAACAAGTGTAAAAAGCTCGAGGTAGAAGCACGTGAGAAGAAGAGGACGAGGAGGACGAGCTCGGAATAACGGTGAACGAGCGCGGCTCGTCGGGCGGAGGGGGGGGGGAGCCCGAGTCGCCATAACCGGGAATACCGTTGCCGCTGTATACACACGAATGTAACAATTCCGTAGTTCAGGTTGTGGAAAATGCGATAGACGCTCCGAGCGGGATAGACGCGGCGCGGGCCAGCGAGAGGAAGAGGGGTGGAGGCAAAGAGAGAGAGAGAGAGAGAGAGAGGGATAGCGGAGCAACAGGCACAGGTCGATCGTCTGCTCAGTGCACATCGAGCCACGCGGCGTTCTCCTCTTTCCCTAGCCGAACGAACCGGTCGACGGGCCTTCTCGTTCGCGCTTCGATTTGTTTTCACTTGCGAGATCGATAATACAGATAACGATGTTATAACCTGTGATTCTCTTGATAAAACAAAGCTGTGCTCGGGATTCGTAGATTGATCGAAGGACGCGACACGCACACGTGAGTATTCGACCCAAGCCATACTAGCTTATCTGCAAGATGGAAGTGTGTTTATTTGCTTTTTTATTTCTTATGAAAGCCATTCATTCTCAATCATTGTTGATCCAGCTCTTAAGTTGTTAAAGTTTCGGCCGACGCGGCATTATTGTGGTTTTCGATCTTTTTACCCCTCGCTTGTTTATTTACTTAACTGCTCTATACTATAAATATTGTATAATTGTACACACAGAATTTCAATTACTAAACTTGCATTATATAAGGTTGATTGCGTCTTTCTACCTAAATTATACCTTCGTATTGCATGTACACAGTGTAGAAATCACGTTGACTAAAAATTATCCTGATTTCATTATGAATATTCACTCCAATGGTCAATTTATATGTAAGCTTTGGCTAACATCTTATGCATTCATTTAAAATATCTTTGAAATGCCTAAAAATTAAGTAAATACGCATGAAATTAATTAGTTAAAATAGTATTCATCCATTTCAAAAACTATGACACACAAACGATAAAATAATTAAGCTATTTCATATGTAATTTAATAGTTTCAATTTAAGAGCTCATTTACAATTGTAGGTATTATTAAAATTTAAATAAGATTTTTAATTTATTACTGATTTAGAAATTACATTTTGTTACACACATCACGATTAAAAAAATAAAAAATACTATATTTAAATAAATGGAAATATGGAAATTTTTTAGATACAATATTTTTTTAAAACGTTTCTCATAAACCCACTGTAATAATACTGTGTTACACAATCAAATATAATAATTAATGCATTTCAGTTTGAGATCTTCAGGATAATAACTATAATTAATTTCATTGTATTATGTATTATTACTGAAATATGTTTACAGAAACGCAATAATTGTAAGCACGTAGGCATGCGAGTATATTGAGTATATTTTGTATATGTAATGATATAACAAACAAAAATTAATTTTTTATTTTGATTTATTTTTTTATTATATAAAAACTAATTTCAAACGTAAAAAATACATATTCTACTAATAATATGTTGTGTACAGAATAGCTACATTAAACACCACTTAAATATATTCAATTATATTGATAACGATAGTATGATTAGTATTTTATGTGCTATGAATTTTCAAATTTTTACTACGATTGCGGTACGATGTCGAATAAAATGGAGTAAAAACCGTCACGATTCAGCAAATAATGCAAAAATAACGCAAATTCCTTTGGCAAAAGCCAAGTGCATTTTTGAACCATCCTAATAGAAAAACTGCCATTATCGGCAACACAGAAGAAAGTACAAATTGCAGACGATTAGGAAAATTATACTGATAGTATTATAATTTGTCAGTGTAAAATACAGGGGTAATAAATGGTGATGCAGAATTTTCACACCATTTTATAAATTGCCGGAAATTCTTTCTTTACTTTCCAGCCTGTCTTGTAAATCGACTTCAGTCACTCGAAGTTCACGAACCGGAACAGTTAGTTCTCGGAATGATATGATAGTAGAAGCAGAAAAATGAAATAATGTCGTAGCAAGCGAGCAGTTCGACGAATCTCAAGCGTACATCCGTTCTCCTTCGCTTAACGGCACGCCGTCCTGTAAAGTACGCCGCGCGAGAGGCGCCCGAAAAGGAGCATCGATCCGTTTGAGCGGAAAGACCGCCGCGTCACTCTTGAACCGTTGATAAGCTCCTATCATTCCGAACTCCCGAAATCGCAGGCTCGCTTCGGCCAAGCTTGTAAATAGTCATTGGACCGATTATTAATCGATCGATCATTCCCGGCTCGTTCCCCGTGCCAAGCTGCACCTATTTATACATTGCATACGTGTGTGTGTGTGAGTGCGTGCGTGCGTGTATATATATATATACATATACGTGTGTAAACATGTATATTTGAGTGTGTGACAAACAATTTAACCGTAATGGAGATTGATCGTGAGATTTACGGAGTTTTATCGACAGAGTTAAAATTTTACGAGGAGCAATAGAAATTCATTCGTATTTAATATGTGTCCCTTATATGTAAATGTATTCGTTCATTTTTTATGACAATCATTTTTTAGGTACTTTGTTAACTTGCAAACAATATATACGAAAGTTTGGAATAAATGTGGTACGCTTTTATACAAATATGATTTTCATTATTTAACGTAAATAATTTCATGAACGCGTAGTATCCAACTTTTTAAAATCTGTTCATTCGTGAATAATTTCTTTGGATAGATTCGACCTTCGAAGAAAATTATGATAACCAAAGCTTTGAACGTTTACTTTTCTTTCATAAATCAATTATTACGGCTTGTTTTAAAAATTAATTCCCTTTAGATATACAAACAAATGCATGTTTATTTCATCAAGTGCCGTATTTTTACGGGTTAATAGTAAAGAGTATCATTATTGATTTAACGAACTATGAAAAATTCCACTAAATAAATATGGACTTAAATTTGGTGAAATTTATTGATTTTATTGATTAAAAATTTATTTATAAATTTTACTTACATTGTTCTTCAATTTTTCATTAACCATCTTTTGGATTTTAGGTTTCAATGAAGGGTACCAATGCATATTTAAGTGCTATTTAAGACTCAGAAGCTATTTGAATTTTTCTCATTAATTATAATTTGAGATTTTAAATGTATAAATGCTCGATCAAACTATTCTTACGTCGAGGCTTCCGTATTTTTGATCGAGATTTCGTCGATCACTGGGCGCACTTCTTCAATGGCGAATAAAATTACTACAGTTTCATTTACGACGCCTTAAATTTATATTGGCATTGTGCCGTGCATGCAGCTTTAGGATCCAAGGCAGTAAATACTCTGGATTAGTAATTCTCCTTACCAATCGTACTAAAGCCGTTGCAATATAAAGAACACGCAGATCTTCAACTTAATAATACCGTGAAAATGAAGAGGACGGGCCGCGGGGATATAGACTTATGGGATCGCAGCTATTACGAAAGCGCGCATTGCACAACATTCATGGAGATACAAATAACCGCAAATATAGTTATACGTTCAGGTGCTATATTAACACTCGGAAGTGCGTGTTTCCAGCGTCGTGTGAACACGCTATTGCATGCTCGCTCGCATAATGCTCACACTCAATTAAATGCGTGCGCGTAAAGAGACGTTTCCTCTCGTAGCGGAAAAACAAAGCAGAAAAAATGTGGAATAAGAATAGGTCAGCAGTTGTTCATTAACTCCTCGAAAATAGCTTGGATAAATTGTCCCAGATAATTAAATCGATACAATTTCATTCGGGATAAAATAAAAAAACGATCGGTCAGTGCAATTATTCCGTACTTTTATAAATAATATTTATCGCAGGTTTTAGCTTAACAGTTGTCATCGGATAATAATGATAATAAAACGGAGCTGCTAGTAAAATTATATAGCTGAAATCAATACTTGGGAAATGTATTTTTGTTTTCGTATTTGAAATTTGGATATATTGTAGTTTTTTCATTGCAATTTGTATACTTTTATTTTTTTTAATAGACGTACAATTTTTCATTACAAATTTTACACCAATACAAAAAAACCATTGTAGTAGTAATTTTTTGTATTTTAATAGATAAGTGGACACAGTTGAAATCCTCCTTACTGAAAAGTATTATAACTTCATCAAGATTTGATTGATAATTAAATTTATAATTTTAACCAAATAAATATCATTCAATGATTAAACAATAATATTATTTTTTAGAAAAAAATATTTTTCATTTACATAAAACGCTATCAATTTCAAAGTATTACCCATCTTAAATAACGTATGACCATTGTTTATATTTTTATGTGTATATACATTTATGAACTAACGTATTAGTTAGTAACATACAAGAAGTAAAACTTATCATTGATACGAACGTTAAAATAGATAGAATATACACAATTGGTGAAAGTTATATCCGGATATTCAGGAATTGTCATCCAGATCGAATTAGATTGATTTAAATTTTTTTTATTCTTTCATCATCCTTTTCCCATATAATCTTCATTTAGTTTACAACATAGAAAATATTAAGCAATCAATAAAAGAAAATTAAATAAACTGAGTACGACGTTATAAAATAAAATCTATGTAAATGGTGTTAAATTTTAAAAATTTTTAAATAATTTTAGCGAAAATCATTACACGAATAAGGTTAAAAATTAATTTAAATAACATGTAATAATTTACATACATAATAAATATTTATGCGGAAACATATTAATAATGTTTATAATCATTATGATATATTATAACAATTATAAAAATGTTTAATTAATGTTCAATTTATAATAATATTTAATATAGTTTCACAATACAAATCAGTTTTGTTTTAAGTTTTATTTATAAATAATCCTATTTATTTTACACCAAAATTTTTAAAAATCAAAATAAATTGAAAAACCTTCTTTAACATCAAAATAATTAAAAAACAAAATTTTTATCAAATTATTTTTAACATCTATTAACTATTAATAAACAAATTTTTATTATAAAATATGGCTTAAAATATTTTTTCTACTAATGAAAACAATCAAATATTTATTATACTACCATTTGCATGTATATTTTCATGTATCTATTAAATCAATTGACTACGACTCATTTTAATATAATTGAGGAAGCTCTGTTAAACTTATAAAATCGGCTTTTTAATTTAGGCTATAAATATTAACTCGCGTAAGTGACACTGCTAAGTTAAAATATTTTCTCTTAAAAAATAAACTGCATTTATTTATTAATTTCTTTATCTAATTAGAAGTTTATCTTACTTAATTGATTTATCATTATTTAACAGTTAAGAAGTGTAACTAAATAAACTTTTTTTTACTCTTGTTTAATTATTTTAACAATCAATAAGCATACGAAGAATATTTTTAATTTCAGAATTTAAATTATTGGATTTGATCTAGTATATTTGTTCTTATTATTTAAAAAAAAAATTACTTGCAACATTAAAATTAAATATTTTTTATGGATTTATTAGAAAATTTCCGTAATTTATCTTACATTTGTGGTATTTGTTTATGAGCATGCTTGAAATGTACAACTGGTTAAACTAAAATTATTTATTAGTAATATAATTGTAAATCGTTCTGAATTAAAATTAAATTGTAATATATGAAAAAGGAAAATTTTTTAACCATAATGTTTCGATTTTAATAAATCTGAATTCGAATGCTACGATTATATGAAATTCATGCCTGCATCAATAATTGTATAAACTAATCTGTTTGCAATAATAGTTTAGCGATTCGCTCTGAGCAAAAATAATTTTCTAAAGATTTCTCATTTTCACGTTTAATACAGTTAATAAATCATTTGCGTTTATAATATTATTTGACAGACCTTCGCCCATTGCAAATTTTATTGCCAGTGAGCTAATGGAGCGGAATTTTGAAAAAAGTCAATAAAGATCAGCGCCTACGGAAGAGCTGATAATCCATGACGAGGTCTCGCGCATTTTACTGTCCTTTCGGGGTCTGAATCTTCTTAGGAAAAGTGAAGGCACTTGTCGGCTTTCTTCTAGTACTTCATTGTTTGCCAAAGCCTTGTTCCTATTGCATTGTTCTACTGTCGTGTTAATTACACAACTACTTAAAGAGGTACATCCGACACTATGGTATACATATATCAATTAAGGTGTTATAAATACGTTAAATACTAATATATATTCATATTTATAATCTTTGCAAGTACATCGATATTATATTATTTTAATACTACTCTAATAATAATAAAAATTTAATTAAGCTGCACATCCGCTTATTAATTATTTCCTGCAGTTTAATTTATTTCAGCATTGTAGGTGATTAATGATTTTCGTGTTTTTTTTACTATTTATCAAACACAGATTAAGTTTATGTGATTTTTCTCGCGAAAATAAACTATTCATATAAATAAACTACTTCAGGGGACCAAAAAAATGTTTTTTATGCTATTAATTGTATTTCGTACACAGCTAAATGTACAAAAAAATTGATTTAAAAATACAATCGAGATATTAGAAAATATAAACAAATATGTTTGAAATTATAGAAATAATAAATCTTGAGTAGAAATTATTAAATTACTCTTCACCCAAAAAAACGTGTTATCGTCAACTCAGGAAAATATAAATGACTCTGTTATTATTATTCTATTAATTTGTGACAAAGTTTTTACAACTGATACATTCTTATTATAAAGTTTCCAGCTAACCGATCCAGTTAAACCACTCGTTCGGTTATTCGATATCTCCATAGATTTCTCCAGTAACCATGTACGAAGTATTTTTTTTTATAAAATGTCTACAATGCAACTCTATTGTTTTACCAGTTTTACTTTTGTTTTTTTCATTCAACTTGTAGCACTCGTCAACTCTCTCATTTGTAAGAATGTTATTTAGAAATGAAAAGGAGTATAATAGCTCTAACAAGAAAAAGTGAATTTAATAAAATTATTAACATATAAATAAAATTAAGTTAGATCCTTATTCTCTTTATGTTTACATATGCAGGTCTGATTTTTATCTTACAAATCGATCGTTTAAATTCTTCCGAAATGCCTTCATTTTCAATAATTCAATATTTATCTTTCACATTTTCTGCAATATTTACGAACGTAACCCGATGTAGACGAAAAAAGAAATGTACATATACATTGATATTTGAAGATTTACGGATTACTAGAATGATTATTACGAGCTAAATCAACTTTCCATTTTAAACTTTCCATCTGAATAATGAAGGAGCAAAAAAATAATCAATTTATAATAACGATCAGGATTCGAGTTTTATTTAAAATTTCTGGAATATTTAAATTTTGAAGCGTTACGTTTTAGCTTGCCGTTAATAATATTATCTTATAAAAGTCTAAACGAATTTCTCTATATGAAATTATTTTTCAATTAAAAAAGTTTGAAATTAATTTAAAATAGCATTAATATTTTTATAATTATAAAGAGTTAAAAAAGTTTAATAATTATAGAAATAATAAATATGAAATATACCATAAACTTTATGATGTTCTTTTATTGAATATAAATATTTTATTGGAGCTTAACTTAATTCGAATTTGTTATTAAGGAAGCAATTATTTATTTTATTCTATATAATGATATGAATTTTTTAATTAAACAGTTGTAAAACATATTATTATTATTAAGAGGATATCTTATGTTTTTACGAAAGCATATGTCAATAATATGTTTTACGAAGTACAATTTATTTTAGATTTAACCAATTCGTTAGCTCATTAAATAGTGTATATAAATAAACCCCTAAATGATTTTCCTTGTATACTCGAAAATATTTTCGGAACATATGTAGAAATCAGAATTAATTACGAAAGCATTATATTCTTTTACATATGACTGAAAATAAATTCTTCCTTACGTATATGTACGTTACAACAGTGAAAACAATTGTTTAAATGTTATAAAGAATATATAGATGGGATTTAATTGATTTTAATAGACTTTTAAAGTAAAGATGAATGCCATAAGAAATAGACGAGGCTTTTAAGAGTGAAAATTTATTTGTTCGAATACATGAATTTTTGGTTCCACATAGCACAATATGCTGACAATTTTGCATCCTTATTTCGAATGACTCCATAAATTGACACGCGTATTTTGATTATTGTAATTTATTATTATAAAAATGCTCAGCGCATTCGGGTGCACGTGATTTTGAAAATGTCCAAGAGTTGACCAAAGATCAGGACAATTGCTAACCTCCTTAGTGGTACAGTTAAATTTGCATACCTTTCAATTGGCCAATCGCGTGTTATTTTTAAATTTTGTGGTCCATTCTCCCGCAGCCCCATCGGCCAGCGTCGTTCCCCCGTGTATAATAAGTTCTCGCTTATATTGCGCTTAATGATGCCTCATGAATATTCATAAGCCGTGCGCGGCAGCTGCTTGCTTACTCGTAATTGAATTCCTTTACCTCTTTTGCCACCGCCCGCCCCCCCTCACACACTCTCTCTCTCTCGCTCTTCCTCTATGCCCACCTCTCCACCTCGCAGCCCCTCCCCCTCGCGACCCGGGTAGCGCGCGAGGAAGTCGGTAGGCGCGCAGTGTCGACCTCCGCTTAATAGAGCGATTCTTCTTGGTTCGTTAGAAATTTTCGATCGTTAGGGAAAAGGATCAAGAGACTCCGAGAGCTTTGTTGTATTTTTACGTCTTCCGATACATTGAGCTTCAAACTTACTGCACTTCTACTGTATTATTTAATGAGCGCGACTTAATTGTTTAAGGATGCAATTTTTATCTAATGGTCACCATTATAATATACGACATAAGTGCGTGATCAGTATAAAAGGCATTTCTAATGATTCCTCTACTTCTTATTAAATTATGGTTGTAGATAGGTTGATATGGAAGCCTTTTCAACTTACATATATATTAAATAAAATATTAAATTATATTTATTTTTTTTTCATGTATGATTCTTTATGATTTTCTGAAATATTTAAACTATTTTGTAATAACTGCTTTTTAATAAACATTTATTTGACTTAATTTATTTCCGGAACTTAAAAAATGGTGGAAAAATGTATAGAATAATTCGATACAAATTTAATAAATAATAATGATATTAAATTTTATGTTACAAATATATTAGGTTAAATATATTATGTTGAAACATTCATCAACTTCATTAGTCTTATCTTAGAAGCGAAAAAATTGGCGTGACTTTCGGAAATGAAATTTAATTTAATGTTTTTTAAAAGATCAAAGGAAATTTTCGAGACATACAATATCGAATAATTTATAGGAAATTTTTAATAATATATCCTCCTATTTCTGTAATAAAGTATCGATATATTGTTTAATAAACTACTCACAAGTTTCATAGATAATACTTAAGCCGTAGTTTTTCTTTGTTACTAAAGTCATAAGAAAACAGATCGAAAAGGTAATTAAAAGTGCTCTATGACAATAATGTTACAAAAATATTTGCTAAAAAGATCCCTTAATTCTAAAGAAATTGGAAAGTAGAGACACAGAAAAAATTTACAACTGAAAAAGTAAAATTTGAACGTAAAAGTACGCGCAAAAAATTTTACGTAGACATAAATTTAATAAGGCATAAATGGCCGGAAGCCTGGTCGCTTGGTTTTCTCCATTGATAAGTTTTTTTACTAGTGCGATTTTCATTTTGCGATTCCACATCATATTTCAATTAGCTTCTAAAGAATATTTTTCATATTTTAATTTAAGATTATTATAGTTTTTTGTCAAAATTTAGTTGTAACACTTTATACCATTGTTTTATAATGATAAGCAATTGCCTAAAATCTAATACGTGTTTTTTAATATCTATTTTTTTTTAAATATATATATTTTATTTGAAATGATAATTAGTAATAATTATAATTAATAATTAAGTTAACACATTGTGATTAAATATGAGTAACAATTATCCTGCTTATTATATACAAAGGAGAACGTTATTTATAAACTCAAATATATGAAAAATGCTTAGAAAACTTCAAAATACTAGCATTAAAAAGTCTTATCGTGAAGAAATTAATTATAACAGTAACCAATAATTAAATAAAATAATTAATATATAGAAAGTAAAATTTATTCTTCATTGTTTAACAAACTTATTTATAACTTATTACTACAATTAAATATTATACTGTTATAAAGACACGTCAATCAAAAAATGTCTTGTGATTATAATTTTAAATATACATACATAATATGAGCAAATTGTACTATCTTATGAGTACGGAAAAGTTGAAATTTAACTTTATTACCTCTTAAAATAAGTAATTGCATATTCATATGTAAATTAATAACGGTAAAATACATTAGTATTCTGCCTATGTAATATTATATGTACTTAAATATTTAACTATAATATTTAAAGCTTATTACAAGCGTAACTTTAACATTAAGCAAACCTATTAGTCTTTGAAGTCATTTGAAAGTTTACTTTTACATGCTCATAATACATAATACTGAAATTTGTCACCATCACTTTGAATCGGTACGTCCAGTAAATGTCCCTATGTCTTACAATATATGAAAATCAATTTTACAGAAGGCTTTTCAATTATGTTAAAAATACAATCAATGATCTCTAAAAATTATGAATTTTAGAAAATAATAATTTTTGCTAAAGTTTCAAAAAATAAAAATAAACTTTACATTCTTAATATTTTTACCGCTGCTACGCTACTGATTATTATTATTTTTTAAATTAAATCTTAAGTTTAATCCTGATGAACATTATTGGATTCTTACTATCAGAATATAATTTTTATCTTTATTTGCATAACAATGTATCACTTGTCACTGTTTTAGTACATGGACACCTAATGCACTTGAAAGCAATTACTTGTAACTGAAAGATAAAAATATCGAGAGACGGATATATTTAAATATTCTTTGAAATGCAGTCTAAGATGATAATCATTTCCATTAAATTAAATAAATGGATACATGCGCAATTTTAAATAGTGAAACCCATCTACGGAACTTGCTCTGCTTTATACCATTGTGGAATCAATGACTTCACTGTCCTTCTCTCCCCCTCCCCCCTATCGCCATCTGACACTTGTCGCTCTTTCCTAAACTCTCTACCCGAATCATTTCAAGAATCTTTGCTTTCCCGTGCTTTTCTCACAGTTGCCCACCTATTCACTCGCAGCTCGTGCACCGAAAGTCGGCTTTCAATTTAATATTATCGAATTAGTTATAAATTATACTTTTTCTACTTATTAGGTCTGCTTCTTTTTGAGTTCTAAAAGCAATTTTTCAGTACATGGACACATGCTTCACTTTAATTATCTCAATTGTGCTTTTAACCTACCGCATGTATCCCGCAGCGGTGAAAGTGGATCGACCGTATTTTGATTGTACAGTAAACGTTATCTACTACAGATGTAGTTGATCCTACTTTTGGGTAATTGCTTTTTTTCCTGTTTACGTACAAATATTAGAAAAAACGTATGATAAATTAATAACCTGTATTATTAGCGTTTGTAAATGTATCATTATATAGATTTTTAAGTAATTGATATTGCATACTCGATAATAACTTGTAGCTAATTTAAATAAGCTATTATTGCTGTATGATTGACTTTTTCAACATCCTGAACATTCGATTCTAACAAAAATATATTTAACCAAAAAAATCCATTCCATAAAGAGAAATCTAATCAAAGTATCCAATCGAAATTAATGTAAATTATCTTACTTATTATATTTAGACCAATGTACTACGTGGCAGTTTTTATGATAGAGTTTTTTTTATTTTCGTAAAATTGGTATCGTAAATAATCAAAATAATTCATAAATTTATTAATCATCATCAATAAAACGAACAGAGTTTATAAATGGAAAAAGTTTTGTAATATTTCATTACAAGTAGAAGAAAACTTTTGACTTTTAAAATTTACAATACATCATTTTATGGATATAGATAAAATATTAATGAACCATTATATTATGAATTTAAGAATAACAATTTTTAATTTAAATAATATAAGAAGGTAATTTAAAAATTACTCTAGTGTCATAGACATGAATAGTTAACGTGAAGATAGAAAAAGATTAAGGTATATAGAAAGAAGCAAAATAGGTGTGAGAGATAAAAAAATATCAACTCAGCGGTCAAAGGTTAGAAAGTAGGGCTTCGTATAATTATAGTATTAACACATTTCTCGACTGCAGCTCAAATATTCTAACTATGTCTGCCATCGGTATCATCATCGGCTTACTACTATCGAATTTAAAATTCATGAAAAATTTCTCCATGTGACTATTGACATAATTCGCTTCTTTCATATTTAAATTTCAACGATACAAAATTTTTTTTATTTCAATATTTGGCATTATTATAATTGGTATATATATGCAATATCAATTATGTTAAAAATATTGAAAAAATTTTATTTAAAAATTGAAAACATGAATAGTTATTTAACTATTTGAAATTCTATAACGTATAAAAACTTACTATGCCCCTGATTTTTATGAGAACATTATTTATAGATAATCTGTACAGAAGAATTTAATACGAGATATTTTATACGCACTAAACATTCTTCGTCTATTGTAATATCTATAAAAGTGTCAAAATTGTATAAAATGTAATTATTTTGACATATTGATGATAATGTTACTTTAAAAGTATAGCATCTATCTATAGCATATATTTTTTTTATATTTAAAAGTAAAATATTTATATTTAATTAACGAAAGCACAAAAAACGAAATTAAATTAATGTAAAATGTTATTTGAATTTCTAGCACTTTGTAATCTTATAAGCCACGGATTATTTTTTTATCAATAAAAGAGTAAAAACATTGTTTTACACTTTCAGAAAATATTATTGTTTATAAGTATAAAGTATTAAGTAAAATTCATTAAGAATTGAATCACATATATAATATCAAAGATTTTTTCTTAAATGACTGAATAATGTGATTTGCAAAAAGTCTCGATGTCCTCGACTATCTGGTATGAATTATCCCCACTTTTAGTTCTTACGTCGCTCTTGCATTCATTCTCATGAACTTTTCAAGTGCTTCCTCGGCTCGGAGTGCACATTTAAATCTAGAATATTTGACGCCGTAAAAGCAATATTGTTCGATCGCTACTGCCTTCATAATTATTTAAAGAATCCTACAATAAATATGTAAGCTCGTTTTGTATTACTGAATGCATTCTTTTAATCTGCTTAAATACCAATCGAAATCTCTCTATAAATTTTTTACCATTAATTCGATGATTTATTTAGTGGCACATATATATAAGGCATTCTTTTGCTTATCGTAATTTCATTTCTTAATGCATTATTGTTACTATTTTTAAATCGTTCTTTTCTTTGGTCGGTTAATCAATTAGTTAGTATTAGTGAATTTAGTAGAACGAAGAATGAGAATTACTTTGTTTTAAATTAATGTGCATGTGGAATTTCAATCATTTTTTCGGTTGCTTCTTTTTGCATTAGAAATATGCATAATTTGAAATCTACTAATGAAAATCTTTAAAACCGATATGTACAATACGCTAATGCATTAGTAAAGATATCTGTATTATTCAGCTTTTACATATAATCTACTCAAGTGCTTTTAGCTTACTTATAACTTCATTTTCTTTTTATCGATTAAGTTATTAAAAGTCTATTTTCTTCTGCATCTCCTCATTTGACTACTTACACATACATACACGCGTAATATTATTATGCATTACATTCTTTTAAGGGATAAATACTTTTTGCTTAATCATAATAATCAGCAGGATATGAAGTAATGTTTGAACAATTTATTTACCTGGACTTTTTGATTACAATTATATAAATTTTTTCTATATGATTAGAATCTGAAGGTTAAAAATTTACTGTAGATTTTTACTTTTATAAAAAGTATGATAGAAAACATGACATTGTTTATTTATTTGAATTAAAAAGATGTGATTTATACATGTTAAATACTTTAATTACTAAGTAAGTAAATATATATATATGTATATATTTTATAAAAAATATGAATAATCTATACAAACTTACAGAACTCATAACAGATTAAAATGTTATTTATTTCTTTGCATTCCCATACTTCATTTGGTTTTCACTCATTAATTTAATAGAAAATACAAATATTTCAATTTACATTGGTTTAAATGAAAGTTTTGTTGAATTTACATCCAAGGCGTGAGACTCATTAAAATTATTTTAACACAGTAAGATAAATTATATAGCTTAGGCGGCTACTTTATAAAATGCAAATTTAAATTAAAATTAAAATTAGCTAATATTTAAAAAGCCACCGAAGCGTGTTAATTTTAATAAATGATAGAAAGTTCTTAATTACTTACAGAAAAATATATTTTTGTATGATTCCAAAAGCTAAATTATTATAGAACTGATCTGGGTTTCATTTAAAATTAACCACTTTTAATAAAATTATTTAAATTATTTAACGTTAATTAATTATTACCTGTAAACTTGTATATTTGGCAAAAAAATCCTCGAATCATTAGATTTCTTAATGTTCTGCGTCGTTCAACTTTCACAAGTCACTGTACAGAAAACTAACAATTGTAATACGTCCCACGTCTATTTAATGCACTGTTGGCTGTTTAGTTCGGTCACAATATCCGGGATAGTGAACTGAACATCTGCATCTCCGTTAGATGTGGCATAAAGGATGTTGGTAACGCTCTACTCCAGTTTACATGTAACCGAGTTTTGAATTACTTTCTGACCATCGCTCAGTTAATTTACAATGATAAGACCGTGGGAATAGCCAAGCTGTATAAAGCTATTTCTATCATTTAATACTCATATATTAAAATCGACAGTTTTGAGTTTTTTATTTCATTCGAACGTATTTATTAACAAAAATTTTTTAAAAATTAGATGATTATATCACGTCGTCCGACTATAAGATTCAATTTAGCTGGTCACTTTTATTTCTTCTCTATAATTTATTGCATGAGGCGAGAGAACAATTTTATCTTTAACACTTTTCAAAATTTTTAAAGGTAAATTTTGTATTCGTCGTATAAAAAGAAATTATTAATATACGGTTGTAAAATGGCAAATAAAGTTAATAGATTTGACGTCTAGTATGTTATATAAATATTCTTAATAATAGTATCAATATCTTATTTCTACCTTCTATATACGTATGAATAATTGTTTAATGAATTAACTTTCGATAACTTTCGATAAAGTAGAATTTAGCATTAAAAACTAAAGTGCGTATACATTAATTTTTGAATGCACGATGGCTAATAAAACATGCTCGCTATCATAAATACTCTTACTGTACTTTAGCTAATAGCACCGATGCAAGTGGAAAATAAAAGATTCGTCTATAAATATTTTGCATTGCAAAACTACTACAAGGTTTATGAGTAAGTTAACTCATTCAATAAAGAATCCGTAATTTAATTTGTTCAATCCATTATCTATGGTAATAATTCAAGTAAAGTATCATGAAAAAAACTCTCGGTAATCATATTTTGAATAGGTAATCTTTTTAAAATGTTCAAGAACATGATTACAGTATTACAGAATTGATTGTTTTAGTTGAAGAAAATTGTGCACAAATGTATAATAATATCATTTGATATAATGTTGAATAATTTAAATTTACAAAAAAATTATTTACGCAATGTAATTATCAGATTAAGGGTTTCGATTAAAACGTATTATGATTTATAGGAAAATAAAATATGGTAAATTTATAGTACATTAAAATATACTATAAATATTTCAACAAAAAACTTGATACTACTAGTGTTAATACTCGAGATGTATAAGCGGTGAAATATCAATAATACATTATAAATTAATTGCAACGGCTTACTTTTCAAGTAAACTCAAGCGGTACCCATCGCTGCACAAATAACTACGTGGGCGGTTATTTTCGTGAAAGTAAAAAATACTAGCACGAGAAGAGCAATACTGGAGATAATGGATAGTTTGTTCTTTAGTAATGGAAAACGACCGAAGTACAGCGCAATGATAATAGCAAAGAATGAAAAAAAAGAAAAAACATAAGTATATAAAAAAAAAAAAAAATTAAGAAAACAGCGCTTGCTCATTTCGTGGTATTGTTTCATAGCATAATATGCCTCTCCTAATGGTACCCCAACCGTGGCATTGATCACCCGTACGCAGTGTACCGTTACTTTATTACACCAATGCGATAAGATCTCCGGAAATAATCGCGTTTCTGGGCCTGTGTGGCTGTTATGTCGGCGACGGAAGTAATCACTGCCGCTTTTTTTTTCATGCACTTTTATATTTTGGGAGCATAATGTGTGTTTTCACTTTTCACGTTACCAATACGTAATTTCTCACAATAAATATAACAAACTATTGGACCTTACGCTTTATTATTATACATAGTATTTTTATCAAAATTCCATTGAAAAATATAGATTGAAATTCCATTTTACAGTATTATCATCGTTGTTAAGCAATTCTGATTTAGGGTGTAGATATATATAGATGTTGCATCATCTCTATAAAATAATTATTTTAATGTCATCGTGCATGCAATTTTGTAAAATTATGACCTTGCATTATACATAATGCACATCGTTTTTATTTGGCCTATGTATTTTAACAGGAGGCTCTTGATAATATATGACGTCATTTTAATAAAGCTAATTCTTTTCTAAACTTTATCAAGTTCAAAAGTAACCATTGCATCAAAATTTTCTCTTTGATTGTTACACAAATGTGCCTGATGTAACTTTCGTTTTTTTAATTTTCCAAAATTTTTATTAATTGGTTTATGGCTATGCTATAAAAATGAATGTATTATAATAGAATTTAAACTTCAATTTTTAACATTTTACATGCTTACCTTGAAACCATGTTTTATCTGGAAACGCTTTGCTAATGAAAAATTCATTATTGAAAGAATGCCATAAACATGTATTTAAATTCATGTAAATGCAATTCATTAATGTTTAAATAAAAGCTATACACAGTATATTTGACGATGTAGTAGGTGCTGCTGATGGTTACGATTGCCTATAATTTTAGGCAAAGTCTAAAAAGAGGATACCTTGTTATTCCATATGATTACAAGAAACAGTCTTAATAAACCATCAATCATCAGCCTAAAACTGCTTAAGTCCACACATGTATTGGTGATTTTATCTTCTGGTTTATTTGAGTTATTAGAAATAATTTAAGCGCAGGAATTGCAGTGTAGAGCATACATTACTCGGTTGTAAATAAAAAATACCAAGGATACTGGAAATATCGAAAAGGAAATTTTTATACTAATTGTAATAATATGTACGGAGTATATATTATTTATTATCAATATTGGTCGAAACAAAAATTATTTCCCATTAAGCAATATCTGAAAATGATCAAACCAAATAATATCTATAAGTAAATAGAAGCAATCCTTATGTAAAAAAAATTAATAACTACATATTGGTACTTAAACAGGTATTTGGATTTTCTTTATATATTTTAATTATTAAAAATCATAACAATTAATGATATATTTTTGTAAAGATAACTGTAATAAACATAGATGGAAGTACTATTCACAGGTGGATATTATTCAATCCTATTGTAGTTATCATATTTTATTATAATGAACGTTATATTGATAATATTGATATTTTTTTTAATGTACCATTAATGATAATAAATCAATCATACAATGAAATAATATTCAGTGTTAAAACTTTAAAAATTTTATTATTATGAGTAATTAAAAATCTGAAAAACATTAATTTAAACTGACGTAGTAGAGTATGTGCACACTAGTATCACTAACACTAAGTATTTCGACCCAAATAGTATAATAATCTTAAGTTAGTTGTTCTAAAACTGAACACGTCTATAGTACTATTGTATTTTATTAATTAATAATAATTTTATAGAATTATGCGAAACTAAATGTTTCTTTCTCTTTTATTCACTCTCTCTTTCTCTCTCCCGCCTTAGCTTTCTCTGTCGGTCTCTTTCTCTCTCTCTCATTGTCTAAATATAAATTAGTGAAGTACGTATAAAAAAATTTTTGCAAGTAACATAATTTAAAATATAATACAGAATTTTGCTTTTTAACAACATAATATTGAAAAAATGCGAAATTCTGAGTGTGAGGAAAGAAAATATTTATATTCTATATTTTATAACTCTAAATATACGTATTATATTAATTGTTTTAAAAAAATATTCGTTTTTTCAATGGTTTTTCAAGAAAAAAATGTTATTAATTAAGTAATTTGTATTAATCTGTGTTGTATTGACCTTTTTCAGTAGTTAAAGTTTATATTTATACAATATCTGCATTAATGCAAAACTAATTATCATATTATTACTAAAATACTTGAACTTTTATATTTATTGACTTTTGTAATTTATAAAATATACAATATAAGCTCACAATATCCAAAATCATGATACTCTGCTTAAAAATTTTATTATAAGAAAAGTCGTAATATTTGACTGTATTGAAAAAGTTTTGGACTTCAAAAATTCTTACTGGCAATTACCTACTTTTTTAAACTAAATTTGCACTACTTGTTTTGAATAAAATCGTGGAAGAATTTTCGAAATTTTACGAGTCTCTTGCAAACACTATGAAATTTGTAATTTACATCTAAATTACAGACAAAATCTAACCAATTAAGATACGTAGATACGTTCTAAGGTGCAATTGTTCTTGAAGTTTGCCTATTACGAAAATATACACTCGCAGTTACAAATACGTAGTTAGAACGATGCATGACGCACTAAACTCCCACATAAAATAGTCATGACATGGTTTTTCATTATGAATGGGTTTCCTCTACTGATTAGAGGCCGTGGACACGCTCATAAAGTCGTGGAGTGAAATGTAATGGCACAAGTACAAATCTTTTTTCGATCTAAAAGTAATATTTCTTGTTCAGTTCTTAATTAGCTTAAAAATGTTTTAGAATAATAAAAAAATGCCGTAAAATAATTTATTACAATATTATTTTAACTTTATTTAAAAATTTAAACATTATTCGAATGGAAAATTCTTTTTATGAAACGTAGTATTAAAATAATCGATTTTTATTTTAAATATTTAACAATGATTTACTTAGTTGTAACTTTCAGATATATATTTATATATTATATATTAAATATATAAAGATAAAGTATATATAATTCCAATAGAAACCAATAGAATAAAATGTATATATGTCATATTTTTACAAAATAGAATAATAGTTTTGACAATGTATATAGGAATATTTAAAAAATTTTCATTTAAAATAAAGAAATGTATAGTTTCGTATATTTATTGCATACCACTGAGCATATTTATACAATATACATATTTCGTTAGCAGTCAATTATATTTCTAACTACCGTATTTAAATTATCCTTGTATAATTGTTACATAACATTTTAAACAAAGAAATTATACAAATTTGTATAAAATAAAATAAAGATAAAAAATTCTTTGTTGCAATTCTGAATTTCTACTGTAATAATTTTTTAATTAAAGCATTATTCACGAAAACACATATTTCATAACAATTAAATGATATTGATCATTATTAATATTTTATCATAATTTTCATTATTAAAATTTAGCAAAAATACTACATAAATATATTTATAATTACATTCGATGTAAGTATAGTGAGAACATTTCGTTCCGAAATATATTACATTGAACTCATTTATTGATTTCACGTATAAGCAAAAATGTTATTATATATTATAGCAAAAGGATATTGTACATACATCTAGTGTACTGCTTCAAATTCTATGGTATAACATATATATTTATATGTAAAGTTATAAATATATACTTTTTAGCAGTAGTGTATAAATTCACATTATGTATCTTGTTGATAGTTAATATTTCAATTAAAAAAGAAAATATCTTCAAAATTAAATTTAACTCTGGTGGAGTAAAACCTTATTCTGTTATTTTCTATTACCTGAGCATCTTAGATTGAAAATACATCTTGAAAAATTTTATTATTAAAAAGATTATAATTATATAAGATAAAAATAAATAAAAAAAAGCAATAAATAAAAATAAATAAAAAATATTAAAATGTAACAAAATACTTTTACTAAACACTTTTATAATGTACGAAACATTTTTTGTAATAACCTGATGTTAATTTTAAAAAGTGTTAAAAAATATAAAATTTTCTAGTCAAATTTATTGTTTAAAATTATTTATATTTTATTTTAAATTTCCTACACAACCTAAGTTTCTTAAAACAGTGCACATAAAATTTGAAGAATTTTTTTTTAAATATATATCAATAAATTAAATTAATGTTCATTATAAGCTTTACTTTGAAATATTTTATTTCTATTAAAAAATGGTCGATTAGAGTTTGTTCAAAACCTCAGAAAAATTATTATATTGCTCGATTCATGTCCTATCAAATTAATTGTCATTTTGATATGCAGTTTTACCACGTCTGGCTTCACATATAGTACGGCTTCATAAGCTAACTTTTATTAATGTAGTTTCAGAATTTTTACTACTTAAAAATATATTTTTAATAATATGGCATAAAAGTAAAAAATTGTTAATATATGGTTTCAGTATACGTAATAATTGGTTGGTTGTAATAAATTTATTCGTTTCTATTACATAGAAATACTTCAATAGGGACAAAAATAAAAAATAATATTTTAATTTTTCAACAATGATAAAATGAATGCAATGACTATTTCCATAATAAATTCATCCTTTAGATGAGATATTTATGAATGAAAATTAATATATGCTTAATTTTATTCAATAACTTTTGTCTATAAAAGAGAAATAGCATTGAAGTATTTGTGTGAAAAAGAAAAGAAGTCTGGTCGACTGCGCCGGCCTGAAGTTTTATCTAATTAAGGAGTTAAAAGGTATTTTATTAGCATTGGTTAGCTGAGACTAATAGTAAAATGAACCAGTAACCATCCATACAGTCGAAGCGGTGAATTCTTATGGAAGTTTAACAATTATTTCCATTTATTTTGTTGTGCTTACTAGAATTTTTAAAGGCTAAAATGGCTGATATCATGGGTTAGTGCAAATTTACTGGATACGTTAATTTAGTGTACTAGTGAATATAAAAGCTACTGTGATTGGGATATTAAAATCCTCTAATGTACAAATCATGTATAGGAAAATATAATTGTCAAAAAAAACTTTTACCAGTTTTCATTTAATTAATTATTCGATCAGTCAATATTTTTACATTACACACATATTTTTCGTTTTTATTGAATATTTGTATATCAGTGCAAATATACAATATTTAGATTATTAACTAATACAATTTTTATAAAATTAGTATTATTCATTGTAGGTCACTAATTATTCATGCTTTCATAATTACTGTCAAAAATTGCAGCTGACAGTAAAAAAATACAAGACACTTTCTCTTTTTAACTCTACTAAAAATTTAATGCCTTATTTATTTTTAAGGTATCAATTTTTATAATATTATGTTTAGTTCTTGAAATAGCAATGTTGAATTCTCTAATAGCTTCCATTAAAAATTAAGTGAACTCCAACTTTATGATGGTAGAATAATGCGTTCGTTATTAATTGACAGTACATACATTTCAAATTAGATTTTTAATAAAAAATACACTTTCTTTCGTATCAAGTCCTATAAATTGGAAAACATATGTACTTGTATGCGTAAGAACGAATCTTGCAACTTAATCGACTGGTAGCATATTTTAATAAACGATTATTGCAATTTTTCCATTAATTTTAGCTACGATTCTGCGGTGAATATTTAATTAAAAAAAAAAAAAAACGTGTAAATTTGTGGTCTTGTTTCAGAAATGACAGGTGGTGGAACCGCCATGGCATACCGCGGCCTAAGTCAGCATGTAAATTTTGACACCATCCCCGATCCGGAAGATCGCTTCGCCCTTCAAGAATTAATTGGCGAGGGTACATACGGGGAGGTATACTCAGCACGGAACAAGCAAACGAACGAGCAAGTCGCCATTAAGATTCTGGAAAATGTCGCCGACAATATCGAGGAGATAGAGGAGGAGTTCTTGGTTCTTCGTGACCTCAGTATGCATCCAAATATTCCCTTATTCCACGGCTTATTCTTAAGAAGAGCTCAACCAGCCCACGAGGAGGATCAGTTGTGGTTTGTTATGGAGGTACGATGTACTTAGCCTTATTAAATTTCAGTACAGCTATGAATTTTACGTCATTTTTTCAAGCCACTAAAGACACTCGGATAGCACAAAATATAACGAGCCTCCTAAAATTAATTTTTCAAGAATAGATTGATTAAAATGCATAATTCATATTGGCAAAAGCGCAAAATTTTATAAATACGTATTCATACAAATGTGCTCATGGTTGCTTTTTTTAATCTTACCATCGAGTTACTCCAATTATGAATTTTTATGCTTCTTTAAGTACAAAAAATTTAATTATCTCTCATTACAAGTAGCAAATAGAAAAGAGCTACGGTTGCATGCTGCAAATGGAAGCGATGCTACGTGCCATAATGGTATATCTAAAAATACCGTAGCAAATCCGAGGCTTATCGGTCGCACTTCCGATTCTATTTCTTGAGAGAATGTACCGAAATTGAGATCTCTTTCTCACGCTAGCCTCGAAAGTGATCACTTTTCTTAGTTAAGACTCGGGTTACTCTTGGCAATGCCCTTTTTTATACTACCTCATTTGCTAATAGATAATATTTGAAAAAATATTTAAAATTAAATGACTGGGCGGCTAAAATTAACTTAATATAAAAAAGTATTGATCATAACGATGTCATGTCAAACTCTTCTTTAGTAATTAGACATTTTGAAAAAAAATTAAAAAAAAATCATAATATAAATATTTGCTCGTATACTTTTTTTTTTAATAAAGGCAGGAGTAAATTACCATTTTCTGCCATATTGCTTAATCAGTTAACATACATTTTCGATAGCAATAACGAAATCCAGATATTTATTAATATTATTTTTGGCTGATCGATTGTTACGAATACTTAATATTGAAACATAATAAAAGGATTTGTTGTACATTATAACTGTTTCTGCAATGATAAATTCTCGCCCCGCTGAATGTAACCACAAGTTCAGATACCCAATATTCCAAATAGCGGTAAATTGTAAAGACAATAATTTGTAAGGAAAAATTGCACCAGCTGCCGTTTTTCATGACACGCGCACGAGTGACGATTTCGGTAAAATGATTGGCGGACAAGGTACCGTTTCAAGCGAAACGATTGATCTATTATTTTTCCTCACTCTTACCACGGAATATCCGCTTATCAACCGTAAAATTGACGAAACGATGGTGTCACGCTCCATCGAAAAAGAGATAATGCGATTTCTTGAGAAAGTAACGCATTATAGGATTCTTTCTTCTCGCGAGAAGACATACGAACGCGGCAGCTATTATGTTCGAAAATGTATAAAGAGCTTTCTGATATCGTTTTGTTTTTCTCTTTTATCTACGCTGGCTGATAGAAATTGTAATTCATCGACGTTCTCAATGAGGAGAAAGTCATAGATTGTTGTCGGTGCTATAATATTGTACGAAGATTAAATTTTCACGCTATATCCGTTGCAATGATGACTGTTGTAATACTCATGAAAATCGATATTAATCCGACACGCGTTCATGCAGAAAATAAAGAATATTTCAGAATTTTTTTAAAAAAGTCTCCTATAATAACGGATGTTTATTATTAGAAAATTCTTCTATTGTAAATAATGAAGGCTGAGAATAAAGTCAACGTAATTTATATTTGAATTTCAAATCATGAATTTATTATCAAAGGATTCCTCAGCATATTTTTCAATTGTTTTTTTTTATTATTGTGGGGAAGACTCCGCAAAGAAATCTACTTTAATATTCAAAATAGATTGTATTAATTCATAATACGAAATGAATTATAGAATTTGTATTTTATGAAAACAGCTACTTTTATTTAAGGTAGTACATACTCTTTCGAATTTAAAAATGTTTAGACGAAATTTTAATACTCTGAATTTAAAGAAAGTTGAGAAATCATAAATTATGTTTGCGGTCTAAATATTATACCTCATTAATCTTTAGTAGAATGATTGTATGATGTAAATGATAAATGATTGTATGATATTGTAAATTGTAATCATAGTAAATAAAACTAATCAATATTATATTAATAAATATTTTTGTAATTTTTTTATTTATTTTTTTTAAGATAAAAATTTCACTTAATTTCCCAACAAATTTGTAGATTGTTAAATGCAGAATTTGAAATTATTTTAATGAAAACGCCCTATGTGTGCTTTAAAAAATGCTTCATTTACAATATTGAAACTGTGAATCAATACTTACACAATTTTGTTTTTGTTTTATATCGCATACAAATTATATATTTTTTATTCGTATTTTCATAAAAAATATTTTTTGAAACTGTATTTGCTAATGCTGAATGGCTAAACTAATCATTGCTGTGATAGTTATATGATAACTAAGCAAGTACATAGCAAATGTAATATTGAATAATGGATCGATTTTATCGTGCATATTTTGCGGCTGTAGTGTAAAATAAATTTAAAAAATTATACATTCGTGTCAATGTACCAGTTACATGCAGCCGAGAATCGCCAAAAGTGTGACGCTCGGTATAAAACGAGGGCTTAATTAATTCTACACGATTGTCAATTGCACGTTACTTTGTTACTGCATTGAAAAAGCGTTATTTGCTTACCATACGTCGCGTATGCTTTGCTCGCGTGCTTCAGAAAGCGAGAAAGTCGTGCACTGTAAACCATGAAAATAGTTACCTCGTACGGGAGCAAAGTTACCCCGATGTCAGACGTACTGAAAGTCTTCTTTTATTGGCTGCTGCTGCTGCTGTAGCTGTGCACGGGCGGCTCGGTGACGGACCTCGTTCAGGGTCTCAAGAGGCGTGGAAGCCATTTAACCGACAGCCAGATAGCCTATATCTTAAGGGAGACGGTCGAGGCCTTAATTTACTTGCATAACAATCATTGCATGCATCGCGATGTCAAGGGCCACAATATCCTATTGACCGAGGACGCACACGTCAAGCTCGTGGATTTCGGAGTCTCCTCGCACCTCGCGGCGACTCACGTGAGGAGGAATACCTCAGTCGGAACGCCCTATTGGATGGCTCCGGAAGTAAGAATGAAAAATGCCTTCTTATCGACCTTACATAATCTATTATACGGCTTGAATAATTTAAGGTACGCGGCTTAATGCAAGATCCCTTCCGAGATAGGCGTACGCCTGCGGGAGGAGTATTGCGAATTTCACCGATGATATTTAAGGAAGCATCTCTCCGCGTTCATAAATGATAACGGTACTTTATGTTTGAAAAATTATGCTAAACTCTGTCGATTTCCTTTTTTCTGTATTGCATTACAGCCATTGCAATTTGGCCTCTGAACTTTCGAAATATTAATCATACATGTATTACGAGCATTGATATTCCGTTAATCGAAAGCCTCATTAACCGAGGCACTGGATTATTTATATTTCAAAATCAACCAAAATACGTAGCGAGCGTGCAACTAAACGCAGGGCGAACGGTAGGCTAATCGCAGGCGGCGGAACGCGACCTGTTCCAGGTGATAGCCTGCGAGCAGCAACTCGACTCGTCCTACGACTCGCGATGCGACGTCTGGTCCGTCGGCATCACGGGAATCGAGCTCGCCGAGGGCGACCCGCCGCTCTCCGAGCTCCACCCCATGAGGGCGCTCTTCCAGATACCCAGGAATCCTCCGCCCGCGCTCAAGACGCCGGACCTGCACGCGCCCGAACTCACGGACTTCATTGCCGAGTGCCTGGTCAAGGACCTGGAGCATCGGCCCTTCGCTTGCGAGCTCAGGGAGCATCCCCTGCTCCTGGGCATCGAGTACCGCATCGAGGATATAAGGCACCAGTTGAGGGAGGAGCTACGCAGGCAGAGGTACCTTGTGGACATTTTAACAGATGCTTTTTTTGGCGGCGTTCGGTTACGCGTCGTCATTGGCATCACGATTGGAGAGCAAACGCATCGAAACGTTCTTACGCCTGATTGCTTCTGTTGAAATTCGGATTTGATTATAATTTTCTATTTTAGTGAAAAATAAAAGCCGCTTCTTAACAATGATTGTTGTATATTTTATAATTATCACTATTATTGCTGTTCTTTTTGCTGTTGTTCTTCTTCTTCTTATTATTATTATTATTATTATTATTTTGTAGTGCGAATAGTCATCACTGTTAAATGTTTCAAATTAAGGTCCGATGGACGAGTTCATCGGCAACCTGAAGTCACAACGAAGCATGGTAAACTTAAGACTAATCGCAAGACCAGACCGGAAAAAATGTACATGGATGATTTGGCTGCATTAGATTTGTTATCCGAAGATGCGATCGTTGACCAATTGCAAAATCGTTACGAAAGGTCACAAATTTATACGTACATTGGAGATATTCTCGTTGCCGTTAATCCATTTTCAAATCTCGGACTTTACACAGGCTTAGTAAGTAGCATTGCACGAGAATGATTTAATTTTTGAAATTCAATAGTACCATATTTATAATAATGGTATTTTTAGCACCTACACACCGATGCGCATATTGCAATGCGTGTAAAAAAAAAAAATAATAATACAAATACATTTTGAATTTCAAAATTATCAAAACGATTCGCATGACGTCGCTGCCAAGCTAAACCCACCTCCGTCGCATTTGCACGAGGAGTAATAAATGCCGTTGCTTCTTTTCAGGAGCAGAGGCGATACAAGGGACAGGCACGTTCCGATAATCCTCCGCATATATTTGCAGTAGCCGATGCTGCTTATCAAGCTCTTCTTCATCAACGGCAAAATCAAGCAATCGTGATAAGCGGCGAGTCGGGCGCGGGCAAGACTGAGTCGGCAAATTTACTGCTCAAGCAGCTCGTGTATTTGAGCAAGGCGCCGAATCGTAATCTCGAGGAGCGTATCCTGCAGATAAATCCAATAATGGAGGCTTTCGGAAACGCGGCCACTGGCATAAATGCCAATTCCTCACGTTTCGGGAAGTATCTTGATCTGACGATGACACGGGGCGGCAAAGTCACGGGCGCGAGAATCGCTGTTTACCTGTTGGAGCAGTCCCGGGTCGTTGCTCAAGCCGAGTAAGTCTACCCTCGTTTAGTTATAGCACCACTGTTAAGCATACTTGCAATACGAGACGTCGAGTAGAGTTCCTAGATCAAATATGCATTACGTACCGTTAAAACAACTGAAAATATTCTTCGGATTATTATTATTTAATATTACTTAAAGTTCATTATCTTAAGGCTTCCTCCTTACTACGGGCTAACAATAAATTACACTATAAATATTCCAAAGTCGCATCGCAAGTTAATCTTTGTTGAATACTACTTAAGTCTTCTTTCCTTTGACATTTTCAATTAATTACATTCAGCGAATGAAATGGCATTTTGCATTTCAGAGAGGAGAGAAACTTCCATATTTTTTACTATATGTACGATGGGCTAGAGGCTGACGGACGCTTGGAAGAATTTCATCTGAATAATGAACTGCGAAGTAGCCATCGGTATCTTGCTGATAATACGAATAGCTCGCAAACTCATATAGATAAATTTCAGCAACTTAAAGTTGGTTTTAAAGTTCTTGGCTTCCACGAGGCCGAGGTTGATACAGTTTACAGCGTCTTAGCAGCCATTCTTCATCTCGGTGATATTGAATTCACCGAAATACCCTCTGAGGATAATACCGATAATAAAAGCGGAGTAATCGACAATGAGCCTGTGTTGCGAGGTAATTTTCTTTTTTTTTTTTTAATTAAATTCATAAATTTTTTATCTGATTGTATTCGTTAAATGTCATATAACAAATGCGATATTAACCTACTTAAATTTTCTGAAAATGTTATTTAAACGATAAAAAAAAAACTTTTTCTCAGCAAGGCTTATATATAATCTGATTATCTCGTTACTTCATTATGTCTTAATGATATATTTTACATGAACTGCCGTAGTATTGGAATTGATTTATAATAATACTAATGCACAATTATTATTTTACACGTATAAGAGTAGTATTTAAAATTCAAAAATTTAGTCTCGAAGCTGCTGGGGGTAGAGTCCGAGGATCTGATCGAGGCTTTAACGTCAAATTCGGTGGTGACTCGAGGCGAAACCATAACTCGTAATAACACTGTATCCGAAGCATACGCTGCACGCGACGCAATGGCCAAAGGCCTGTACGGCCGACTATTTGACTGGATGGTCAATCAAATCAACGGCTTGCTCAGCTTTAATCGATCCCCAAACTACGAGCCCTTGGCAATAGGCCTACTCGATATTTTCGGCTTTGAAAATTTTCCGAAAAATTCATTCGAGCAGCTTTGTATTAATATCGCCAATGAGCAGATCCAGTACTACTTCAATCAACATATATTCACCTGGGAACAGCAGGAATACATGGCCGAGGGTATACCTGTTGATCTTGTTGAATTTTCCGATAATAGACCTGTTTTGGACATGTTGCTTAGTAAACCAATGGGGTTACTAGCATTATTGGACGAGGAGAGCAGATTTCCCAGAGCAACTGATAAATCGTTGATAGGTAATTCATTATCCAAGTTCACAACGATAAGCAAATGCGAAGAAAGATGGTGAAGCAACTTTAATTTTTTATCATTTCAGAAAAGTTTCATAATAACATAAAGTCCAAATTTTACGTACGACCTAAATCTGACGCTGTGTGCTTTGCTATTCAGCACTTTGCTGGACGAGTCGTTTATCAAGCAGACGGATTTCTTGAAAAAAATAGAAACTTCCTACCTCCGGAGGTGATACAACTCGTGCGCCAATCTCATTTCGGTATGATTAGATTCTTGTTCCAGTGCCCGATCACGAAAACTGGTAACCTATATTCTGCTATTCATGATACCGATTCTCGAAAGCTAACAACTTCGAGCAAAAATACGAAGGTACGGAAATAAAAATGTTATATGTTTTCTTGTTTCGTCGAGAAAATCAATTGGCTTCTTTTTTTTTTTAAGGAACGGTACTCGAGTCGAGGACTTGCATCACAATCACGTGTACAGCAAACCGTAGCAACGTACTTTAGATACTCTCTAATGGACTTACTTCAAAAAATGGTTTCCGGCTCACCACAATTCGTTAGGTGTATCAAGCCGAATGATAGTCGAAGTCCAAAATACTATGACAAAGAAAAGGTGATAAAGCAATTGAGATACACTGGTGTCCTGGAGACAATTAGAATAAGGCAAAATGGATTTTCACATAGAATACCATTCAGTGAATTTCTTAAAAGGTATATTATGCAGTCGATTACTTGTATAGAAGATATTCCGTATTTGTAAAATTAAAACGAGTGACTTTAAAACAAATTACTTCTTAAAGTATAATAAATAATATTTTAAATATCTATTTGCGAAAACAAAGAAAATTAAACTCCAATTTATGATTTCCCTAATGTCATATATAGAAGCTATAATTTATGATTCGTAATGTTTCAGATATTGCTTTCTTGCTTTTGGGTGGGACGAGCGCGTCATTGCAAATCGTGATAATTGTCGACTACTCCTCGTACGGTTGAAAATGGACGGATGGGCGCTCGGACGTACGAAGGTGTTCTTGAAATATTATCACGTTGAGTTTCTTTCAAAGCAATATGAAGAGCAATTGAAAAAAATCGTCATGGTTCAGGCTTGCGTTCGCCGATGGTTGGCTAGAATTCGATTCAAGAGAGAAAAATGGCAGCTCGCGGTGTCAGTTGTAACCTTACAGCGGCACATACGAGGCTGGTTAGCAAGGAAGCATACTATTGAGGCTATTAAACGAAAAAATCTTCAAAATGAGGCGGGCGTCCTCCCGGATGCAACTGGTAAATAGTGTTTTTAAAGAATAAAAGCATTTAATATATTAAAATAATTTTAACGTACATTCAATTTTAATGCGCTTCAATTATTTGATAAATACTTTATTAGTAAGTAGTAGTTAGCTAAAATTTTAATTAAACTATAAACAACGTATTCGATCTTGCAACTGGTTCTTAAAAGAAAAAACAAATTTATGATAAGGGTATTATAAAATTAACGATACAGTTAAGCCAAATTTTTAAGTTAAATTCTTTCGGAACATGTTCAAAAACAAATGTCAGAAATAAAGGTTGAAAATTTGTTTTACAGGCGAAGCAGCCGAGGCAGCTGTGGATGCCGAAGTCGAGGACAGGACCAAAGATAATGCAGCCGTCATTATACAGAGTCATTTTAGGGGGTACACTATACGAAAAAGATTCGGATATGAACTAGAAGAACGATATAAAAGAATATTAAATGATTACGATGATAAAAAAGAGGCTCATCAAGCCCTTCTCCGCGAAGGCTTAAAGAACGATGACGCAGCGCTTATTATAAAAAGATGGTATAAAACGGAGGAACAAGTTCGCAAAAAATCACCAGCGAAAGATACTGTTCATCCCAAATTAAGACAAGCGGATCTTATACATTTTGCACAGACAGTAAGTATTATTATACCTAATTAATGTAGAAATTCAAAGCCATTCTTTAATATGATTTATTGTGTACTACGAAAACTATTTCGAGCGCCTGTTTTCCTTATATTTTGCTTATATTTTAATAAGACCTTTAATAAGAACTGTAAAACATATTTATAATTCAGAATTTTAATTACTGAATAAATCGAAATCTCAAATTTTAATTACTTAATTCGATAAAGGTTCATATGAAGAATCAAGAATTACATAAATACTTACGTCGCAACAAAGCCGGTATTCCATTGAGCGAGATTGAAGATATTCCAGATGACCAAATACAAGCAGAAGGACTTAACATGATGCAATCCTTTCTGCAATATCGTAATGGAAATCAGCCTGAAGCCGAGGAAACTGTCAAATATTATCGTGATTTGAAAGAAGAAATGAGCAGGTAAATGTTAATACTACCGTATCGATAAATCTTCTGTTACGTGAAAAAGTAAATGTTAAGAAAAAAGAAAATTAAAAAAGAAAAGTCGAAATAGGAAATATAAATTTGAATACCAAATTTACCATAATTTTGGCTCTCATACCGAAAGTGGTTCGGACTCCGACGGAGAAGAAGCTGGTTGGGACTTACCGTTGATACAGCTGGAAAATGACCTTCAGCCTTCATCGAGGTACAACAGAGTATTTCCCAATCACAGAAATATTACATCATTTACTTTAGTAGCTTAGACTGATTACATATAGCATTTATATGACCTTTAATTTTCATTAAGCTTGCTATTTCTCTCTCTCTCTCTCTCTCTCTCTCTCTCTCTATATATATATATATATATATATATATATATATATATGTGTATGTGTGTATGTGTGTAAGCACTATACTCGTACATTTTATTATTAATATATTAATGAAGCCTAGTTGAATTTATTAATGATTAATATCATTATTGTTTGATATTTTTGTTGATAGTATTTGTTAATAAATTAGTAATTGTTAATAAATAAATTTAGATTGAAATATTGTTGTGCGATGCTTGAAATTTTTATGAAATAATATTTAAAAATAATAGTAAAATTTAAATAATAAAAGCTGAATAGTGTATAATTTAATTTATATATATACAGATTTTCGATGTACAACAATATCTAAAGAATTAAAATAAATTGTATAACTTTAGGAATCGGATAGGTCAAGTACTGGAACTAAATGCAGAACGAAAAGATCGCTTGCAAGCTCATGGCGATTACAGAGTAGTTCCAGAACAACAGCTATCGGACATTTGGCACAAAGCTTTAAGAAATCCAGCGGAAATATCAGCTGCAGAAGCTTCGACAAAGTCGATCAAGTATGATTTTGTTATTTAAGACCATTCTTTTGCTTACAAATGATCAATTATTATGTAATTTTAAGGTACTCTTTGCATGACAAATTTATTTAATAATATTCTATACTTCTGGTGTATATGCAATATATAATCTTTTAAAAACTCATGAAAGCTTTTCAAAGCTACCTAATTTACAAAATGTTAAAAGTAACCTTTACTAAAAACATAGGAAAATTATTTATACTATGATCTCGAATTTTCAAATCTCATAATTTTAATCAAAAACTTAACCAGAAAAACGTAATTTTTAGTAATTAATATTTAATCTATACTGAAAAAAGAAATTGATAGTAAATACACATACATATATATGTATATATATATATATATATATACACAATCCAACACAGTGCATTATTGTAAATAATTATAATTAACCATTATATAAAAATACATTTCGAACTAGATTAATGAAATTACTAAATCAAAGTTTTTCTTTCCAACTTTTATATCACAAAACTACTGCAAAGACTACTTTAATTTATTATCAATACAAAACTCACTTACCTAACAGTCCAAACTTTTATAATTTATCAAATCAGAGGTATCATGGCAAACTTTCAGGTATAGTTGAATTTTATATTTAAGAGTTATGTATATATATATATATATATATAAGGAGAGAGAGAGAGAGAGAAAGCATTTAATTAATGTTTTTCATTCGTACTCACACAAATTTAATATTTAAATTTAGTATTTAATGTGAGATTTTATGAGTATCAATAGCATTTCATAAAGATGATAATATATTTTAAACTTAAAAGTAAACTACATTATTTTACATGAAAAATAGATCAAATAAATATAGCATCTCAATCTCCAATATATATATATATATATATATTTAATCTGATAAATTTCTTTTTTCAATATTTTTAAATATTGTACGTATTAACTATATAATAATAGAAATAGCTACGTTAAATGAATTTCTTTAATTAAATTTATTTAAAAATTATTGTAGGAAATTTTTTTTTTTTAATATTTTCTTAGATTTAAAGAGATTGATTTCTTGAGCTTCAATTTTTTAATTTGCTTCGATTCTAAGTAATCATTATTTCATATGTAAATATTTATTTATATTGAAAAAAAGAACACACATTAAAGTAATTTCTCTTTTCTCCTACAGTTCAAGGACTAATGAGCTGCGTAACAACATGCATTCCTCATCAAACATTAAAGCGACCAGTAAACATCGATTGCCCACCTACAGCAACAGTTCGCATATCAACAATTCAAATGGCGTACCAATCAAAACTGAATTCGTAATTAATCATGAATCACGTGCTTCAAATGGCATTGCGAATAATCTTAAGCATCAGCATCATCACGATAAAAGTGCGCACCGATATCAACAAAAATCAAGCAATAACGAATACACGAGAGGCGCCCATCAATTCGCAAAAACAAAATTGGTTGATTTGATTAGGAGTCAGGAAAGCGTTGATACTACTAAAACAAATAAAAATAACAATAGCAATGATAATGATAATAATGATAATAATAACAATAAAAATAACAATAACAATAATAATAATATTAATAATAATAATAGCCGCAATATCAATAATAATAATGGTAATAAAAATAAAATTATAAGCAATAATAAAATTAATAACATTAGCTCCAGTGGCTTTCTGGCGAAAAGTACACAGGCTCCGGTTATAGCTCACAATTTAATCAATAGTAAGCGTAATCTTAGTATACAATCGATAAACGAAACAATAGGTATTACTCCAGACCTGAGAAAATTTTTAAGACCGACCATCATGAAAATAAACGAAGAAAAGAAAAAAGTTAACTCAATACAATATCAGCAACACGACGTCGAAGATATCAATGGGCCCTACAACTTTCGAAAGCTGCTGAGGCCCGCTGAATATTTACCCACAGAATCATTACGTAAAAGAAAAAGTGGAGTAACCAGTAATAGGGTCGTAATTGGCAAAGATAAAGTTCCTGTAAAACACGTCAAGAGGAGAGCACCTCTAGCTCCAAATATTAGCAATAAGATAGCCGTTAATAAAAAGTAATTTTAAAAGTCAGATTTTGGGTAACAGGAAACCCTAAAAGGTGTCGAAAAATTGCATTTTTCAATTTGATCAATGTCTTACATTCTTAAATTAAAAGCTGAAAACAATTTGTATATCATATCGTATTTTGTTTTATAAATGTTAAATTCAATTTTCAATTTACCGTTCAAATCAATGATAAAAACGTGAATTGTAATTTTTATAATAATATTATGCAAACGAACGTTACATGACAAAACTGTGATTTTTTGTCACATCTGTGATGACGTCAAAAGTTGGTTCAGTAATACATTTAATTAGACAGTATGCACTTAAAAATACATAGACATTAAATCGAAGTATAGCAAAGCAATAATCCTAATCATTCACAGAAAAATAAAAATAGAGAATTCATGTGCGCATGTTTAGTACTAGTCATACTGAATCTAAACACAATATCATTGTTAGCAATTGATTAATTAGAAACAAAAATATTTTGTTCTTTAGTTTTTTAGAGAAACAAATATATTACAGTTATACGAATTATATTTTTAGTCAATTAATGATAAAAATAATTTTAAAGCCAAAAATGATACGCTTTAAAATAAATGCAATGAATTTTGTTCATCAGTGTTCATGTAAAAAAAAAAAATTATCATACATGATAATATTAGTTCTGCCGTTATTTACTAGTTTATGTTGTTGATTTTAAGATTTTAATAACAATATAATAATGAAATTGTTAAATTTTGTCAAAAAAATGTTATGTTTATTATATTATAAATATATAAAAATGTTCTGTGAATTGGAAAATATTTTTATGCGTAGTTTTTTACCAATCTGTTCCATGGTAAAGTAGTTAATTATAATATGAGACCGTATAACCGTTGAAATAATACACCGAACTGACATATTAAATATAATTTTTAGTAACTAATAAAATAAGTGGAAAAAAAACGAATAAAATGTAAGGCCACATAATAAAAATTTTACTCCAGATATTTTATAATTGCGTTTTTAATATACTACAAATCCAGCTTAGCATGCAATTGTAATTAGATACCTTATTGCACGGTTTATGGCATATATTTTTTTAATACACTGCGGGGAATAATTTTTTTTTTTATTAAAGCCGTTCTATTAGCTACCCGTATTATTTCGAGGCAAAAATATGACTCTTCGGGCAAATCATATCTGGCAACAACTTATGACGATCTATATATAGCTGAAAAAAATCTTTTACGCCGGTCAATTATTTGAGCCGAGCAATTAATCTATTTAAATTTAGAATCGAACGAGTGACTAAAAAAATTAAAGCTCCGTTACAATCCAACTTTCCGCATTCTGGTCTGGCGAAGAACTGCAAGTATTTTTCACTAGTGCATTCTGACAGTGATTTGCCGTTAATTCGGCACAGAGATCAATGAGAGTACAATGGATCGCGCGACTACTCCGCTAGTGCGCGCAGGCAAATCCGTGACAATACGAATCGAGAAATAGAAGTGCGCACAATGCCGATATTAAATATTTCGGAATTTTTAAATCCCGGGGAAGTCGCACTGAATTCGCACTGGGCTCTATCCCCGTGCTCGGTACAAGGTATGCTATATCGCTCGGTGATTTCCATTCCCCTCGGCAGGTGTCAGCAGCTTACGGCGTTCGAGGAGCCCCGACGCCGGCGCCGCGACGTCCAGCTTCGAGCTTTATCCGCGAACGTCGCAACGCTACGGCGAGCCGGCATCTCTGTCCTCGTGCGCAAGCTCGGCACGATCATTGCGTCGAGAGTCTGGCCGCCGAAGGCGCCGCTGTGGCGTGCTCAGTCGCTTCGCCCTAATACCCACACCAGAGGCATCCAAGGGAAAAAGCTCTCGCCCCGCGTGTGCGCGAGAGAGAGAATGAGCGATACCGACGGACGGACACACGCACGCTCGCACGCTTACACGTACAGATAGAGATGAAATAGCGGACGACGGAGGGGGTGGAACGGACACCCCTTCCCCTTCCCTGTCGCGCCGCATCCGACGGATACTCTCTCTCTCTCCCACTCTCTGTCCCTCTCTCTCTCTCACTCTCTCTCTCTCTCTCTCTCTGGCTCCCCATCCAACCATCCATCCATCCATCCATCCGTGTATCTATCTACTTATCTATCTAGCTATCTCTCTGTTATTCCATCCGTCTCCCTCTATGTGTATTGTGCGAGGAGGGGATGGCCTAGAGGGGAAGCATCGAGGGAAGAGCCTTTAACGCCACACAGAAGTCCATCGAGCGAAGCCGCGCTGTGTGTGCGTGTTTGTTGTCGGCTCCCTCGGCTCTCGGGATCGCGGCAGCGAAATATCATGGCGACATCGCCCGTCGGCACCTCGGCTGATCCCGTGGACCCGGCGACTCTAGACTTTAAAAGCCGTAGTATAGAACAGGCGGTCCTGCCGCTCGTGTCGAAGGTAAGCGATATTAAGCGCACGAGCGACAGAGAAAGACAGAGGAGGAACTAGCGGGCACGAGCATCCGCACCTGACTCTGTCTCTCTCTCGCTCTGCCTCGCTCTCTCTCTCTCTCTCTCTCCCTCTGCGCATCTTTCTCGGCTCTCCTGTCCGGCGGAAAAAGCTCACCTCGTGAGCACGCGTGCACGCAGGTGAGGCGCGGCCTCTCTCTCCTCCGGGGAAAAAACGCCTCGGCTCTAAAGACAATTGGCCTGGCTGGAGTGGCTCTGCGCGGGGGCGGTAATATGTCAAAGCCGAACTACGGCGGCGAAGGGATGTCGGATGATGGCCGATGGAGAGCCACAAGCTACGAAGAGAGGCCACCTAACCGCACCTTCTTTACGCCGGCACACTGAAATAGCATGTATCGCCCCCCCCCACCACCCTTCGCTCTCTCTCTCTCTCTGTCTCTCTGTCTCTCTCTCTTTCGCCGTCTGCGGGTGTGGGTGCGTTGGCGAGTGCGTGCGTGCGTGCGGCCGGCGCCCGCGAGCCCGATCTCCCGTTCACGCGACTGCTGCCAGTGCGCGTGCAGGCATGTGCACCCGACTAAAAGCTCTCGTCCCCCTGGCCGCCCGCGTGTCCGCCTCGGCACACAAGGGGTGGCTGCATTCCATCCTCATCGCTCGCTTGTTTATTATGTGCCTGCACACACGTACACGCGTAAATACATGCGTGCGCGCGCGTCCACTTCAAAATTAAGTTAAATTCTCTCGTTTCGCTCATTATGCGCCGATGAATACCTATACATATATGCATATATATACATATATATATGTATATATGTATATATATATGTGCGTACTCGTTCAGCCTGCTTTCTCTATTTAAATTTAAAATTCATTCATCATTTATGTTATTCCTAACGACGCTTATATTAATCGCATTGTTCGTAAATTCATTACGTTCCTAAAGCCATGATATACAACCTCGGATAAGAATTAAAATATCTTTAACGACTAGTGATACATTTGATTCATTTGATTTTTAATAGGCACCTCTTTACCGTAGCAATTAGTATTCATTGAGCGCTTTTACAATTATATTCTATGCTAATATGGATGATTGCTATACGATTGAGTGATTTTGTACTAAAAATTATACGCAACATTTTAAAATATTATCTTAATAACGGAAGGAAAATCTTTAACTGACCTAATCTACTTACACCAATTTTTCCTTTTCGTCTGTATAAAATTTGGCAGGGCAGCACTTTTCGATGTTATTGTAATCAAAATTCAATTATATCCATTGATTCTTTAATGTATATACGCTTGAGTATGGGTACGTACGTAAGTGTATACGCGATAAATACTACTGTGATTTATAAAAATCATAATATAATTATAAGCAACTCATAAAATTAGTGGACTCCCATAAAACTATTATTATCAATTTGTAAATTAATTATTCATGTACCCTTGAAGGTTATCAAAGTTTTTAATACTAATACTTCGTGCATAATAACTCGAAACTTCTACCTTTGAAGTAATTGTATTAGTCAAAATAATTTAAAGAAAAATACTTTCAATTCTTTATAGAGTACTTTATATACATATATAATTGTACAAATAAGAAATAAAATATAGATACTCTATCTATTTTAAGGATTTTAGGAGTGCGACAACTTTTCAATATCATTCAAAATATCAAAAAAATTTACTAATTATCTAAAAATAATTTTTTTTTTAATTTATTAAACAAGCCTGAACTTTAATTTTTCCATGTATTGAATACTGAATTTTCAAAATGATATACGACTTTACTTGGTCAAAATCTTGATCCACGTGTAGAAGTAAATTATTAAACGGTTAACGTCTCATATTATTGATATAATTTTAACAGTACGTAAAATTTTATAATTGAAAAAATTAGAAAAAAATTTTTTTTCTTAAATATAACATATAATTAAAATCTATTTTAATTAATTTTATCAAATTATAAAATGCGAGTAGCTTATTATGAAATAATTTAACATGAATATCATTGTCATTTTCGAATATCATTATTTCACATTTTCCTATTAATGCGGCCGGTGTAATATATCAAGCTTTATAAATGAAAGACCATTCATCTTGAAATTCCTATTGGACAAACGAAGCTTAAATAAGCGACCTCAAGAGCTTCGCACTGTATTGCGTGAAATTTAACGGCGCGTATCGAAATGACTCGACGCAGTCATCGGTGCAATAATTATCACGGGCATGCACTACAAGAGGAGGCGAGCGCGATTTTGACGGCTGAACGCTCGTGCATGCTTGCAACATCTGCAGCGAAGTATTAAACATTTTATGTGCTTCTTTGACTTCAGCCCGATTTAGTGTATATTTTTACAAAATGCTCAATAATTAATATTGCGCTGCAAAGGGAGAATCGGCTTAAATCGACATTCTTTTGTAAAAAATGTTTCTTTACTAAACTTTCTAGTGTCGAATAAAGTCTTAAATGCTGAGGGTTGATACATTATCTTGGTATTAATAATATTAGGTACAGTGAAAAATTAATATCCCCTTACAGATAGCCATCATTACGTGTCTAATAAAATCTTAAGATGTACTTAACCTACTATTATAAAGAAAGATAGAACATGAAGGCGATAAAAGTCATGAACTCTACATGAAATTTATTAACATCATCTACTACGTTACACATATTAATGATATAGTAATTTATTCGATAGTTCAAAATTATTTCACACTCACACACACACACACACATGTATATATATATATATATACACACACATATATATTTATATGAATAATTTACATGAACATTATATACTCTAAGTTTATATAGGAAAAAAAAATATTATTGTAAAATGCAGCCTTTCAGAATAATTCAACAGAATTTAATTACAATGAAGTTTTTTTTTTAATTAAACAATACGTTTTTTTATTCTCCATTGAAACAAAATAAATTGGGTAATGTACTCATGCAATGTTAATTATTATAAATATAAAATTTAGTTATTGCATTTATGCATTTAATAATAACGGAAATATAATTAGCATTAAAATGAAATATTTTATATTTTTGAAAATGGCTATTCTTTTTACATTTAATAAATAAAAAAAAATAAAAAAACGCTTTTTCAGTTCTTAAAAATCCTCAATGACAAAGATTCTCTTATTTTTTATGTCCTGTGTGTTTCCTTTAGATAAAAAGTTTCACAGTTTATATTACGATACGTCGATATATTAGCAGTAAACAGAATCTAAAAAAACTCAATAGTCTCTACATTTTATAAATAAAAATGTGTATAGCAACTAACCGCGGACATCCATTGAATAGAATTGTTATCGCGACACCAACGAAACATACATATGATATGTATTCACCATTTGAATTCTTTTGTATTCGGTTCTATGTAAGCTACGTAAAAATACACTATTTCTGTTACATAAAAACTTATTTATTGACACTATGTCTGTCTATTATATATCTATATATATGTATATTAATTGGGTAGATATTAATTTATCTGTTCAGGGTCTTTCAAATTAAGACTATTAGATACGTATTTCTATTAAACTATTAACTAACTTAATTATATACCTTTTATGTAAGTGAAGCTTATTTTTGATCTCATGTAAGTTCGTTTATTGATAAATATGTAAAATTTAATGCAGTTTCGAAAGTAATTAACAAGTTTATTTATAAAAAATAATATTTCTGTGTATATAAACATATATAAGTATAGAATATATTGGTTTGACTTTGGCAGAAGTTAAGCAATCTCTAAACACGTTTAATGCTTATAAAAAATTTTTTATTAATACATTCTATTATTTAAAGTTAGAAAAAAATTTCATAAGAATTTTTAACTATAAATTATATGTATATAAAATCAAGATATATATTAACATAGTCATATAATTTTTATTTGTATTTACTGAGAGCAAGCCTAAAATATACAACAACAAAAGATAGCATCATATTTTATATTGCATTATTATATTGTAATCGCTGCATTCTGTAATTTTAATTTAAATAGATTCAATACAGAATATTTTTTAAGAATGATAGAAATGGCATTCAGTTATATTAAATAGATGTATCAGTATATGACTCCACTCTTCCACCAATCCAAGTTTCATTGATTTTATTAAATTATATTTAACGAGTTATAAACACATACACATATGAACTCACTTGAAAATAATTATGTCACAAAAGCTTGTTATTTTACACTTGTCATTTAAAGAAAAAAAATTGATAATGCTGACATTAATATATTGTTATAATATTGTTATAATATAAGGAGAAATTAATATATAATGTTCTACATATATGCATTGCAATTCCGTTTTTATGAAGTATTGTTTTGTTTTCATGTTGCTTTAGCAAGTGTACAAGTGAAAGTAGAAATTGCTGTTATCGGTTCTACATTAAAGCTTATCAAGGCCTTTTCAAACAGTATTCTAGTTTTTATATTTACATATATCTTTGCATGTCTAAAAAAATTCTAAATTTATATGGATAATGTTACACGACGACATTTCTTGCAGGTGGAATACAATATAAAAATCTGCAGGTGGGAGCCTGTCGATTTTTATTCGCAATATTGCAGTGCAATAAAAATTGTAATTTTGTTTAACGATGTTCTGACGTTCAAGATATTTTTTCTCTATTAAATTATTTTAAGTTATAAACGAACTATTATTTAACAAAATACATAATACGATTTGTTAAAATATAATTTTTTAACCTATTTTTTTTATAAATAAACTAGCTTTAATATATGCATACTTGTACTAAATAATCGTATAAGTATATAATTTGTATTACTTTATAACGATTTATTTAAAACGAATAAAATATTTCAATTTTAATTAATTCGATATTTTATAAATTTTCTGACGGTGTGCATTTATAAACATTTTTTTTTCTTTTTGAAAAGGAAATTACTTCCCAACCATTAATGACGCCGTCAGAAAAAATTTCATGTAAAAGTTGTTTCTTCGTGAATTCTTTGAAAAATCGTAAATACATTGAAAGTCGAGAAATCAGGACAAAAGCACTTATAAAAAAAGAATAAGTGAGGCGCCTTGCTTTTTCGGTTCAATGCCAAAGTAGTGAATGACAAACTCGAAAAGGAGGATGTAATTATAGTAATCGTTGGCTTAGTTTCGGGTTAATGTAAAAAAATTCAATGTAATCTTTTCCCGACTTAAATAGCTCATCTAAATATGCAATAGCCTTTGTCGATATGAGATTAATTGTACATTCAATATGTACAGAAATTACGGATGGAATAGTAGAAGGAATAAAATATAATATAGATTATCATGACATATCAAATACAAAGGGATATTCTATAATAATATGAATTATAATGACACTTGTAAATAAAAATGTCAATTCGTAAAATCATTTTGTATTTAGACTTTCATTGAAATAAATTAAGAAAAATAAATTTAGCATTTATGATGTTCATAAATAAAATTTAAATGAAGAAATCTGTACTATATAATACAACGATTAGACGCAACATTTGTAACTGTATATTTATAATTAAATCTAATTCGAAAAATATAAAATATTTTTCAGTAATTCAGTATAATAAAATTCAATATTTAAATATGTGTTGAAATAATATATAATATCTATAATATATATTTAGTCGTTTTTTATTATTTTTTTAACTTTTTTTATAAAAAATATTCATTAATTAAAAATAATTTAATAAAGTAATATTTTTAATCTTAAAATGTTTATTTAATACGGAATTTTTTTATATAATTATACATAGGTAATAAACATATACATTAATCTTCTATGTTTATTCAAATCAATATCTAAAAGGATGAAAGAACATTTTTGATAAATTTCCTTTTAATAACAATTTTTTTTCATTGATTATTTATTATTCATTTATTATTTTGAAAATATGAAATGATAACCGCTAAAATTTGTATATTCTAGATTCTGAAGGAATTTTTTTATTGAGAATTTTTACTTTGATATTTTCATCATACTTATATACTAATCGTATTTTGTAAAAATATAAAAAAATTATGCTTTTATGATAAGGAGCTAAGTTAAATATAATGATGTATATGTATATAATCAAGCTGTTAAGAAGTACTGCATGATTATAATATGAAATGTCATATTCCATTCAGGTAGAGAAAAATCTAATTTGTAAATAATCATAAAAGTAATTAATAATTCTCTTATTTTTATTCGTTTATGTGTACTTTCGTTTAGTTATAAATAAATATTCTTATAATAGCTGATGTAAGATGCAACATATTTTTTTGAAATTAGCAAAAAATTAAACGATAATAATTTTACTAAATCATTTAACCAAATTTAAGAAAAAATCTGTCGATTAAACAAATATTTCTAATCTATTATTTTATTCACAAAATATTATAAACAATTTTTTTAAAGTATAGTCATATGTAGATAAAAAACAAAATATAAAATTTTCTATACTTGCAAAGGAAAAAAATTTAATGGACCAGCTTTTCCTGCTTTATTTTCCGACTAAAAAACTGATATCTTTCTTTTTTTTTTGTGAAAAAATGGCTCTTCTCTTCTTTTATTGTACTATATAGTATGAACATATTCAAATAAATTTCTTGACTCAAAAATAAATAGGTTTTGAAAATTTACCATGAGAAAAAATGTATCTTTTTGAAGAAATAAGTTTCTGTATTGTTTAAACGCTCATCGTTTTTAACAAAAAATTTGTAACCATTTAAGTGAATGTAATTTCATTTATAAATTTTTTATTATAAAAAGTTCTTTATGCAGAATAAAATAATTTTAAGAATGAAATTTCAAAATTTTATGCAAGTGTACCGTAATGCAATATCATAAAATTGAGGATTGAAGTAATGCGCAAGGACAAAAATAAATAGATTTTATTACCTCGTTCGGGAATATAAAATTTGTATACTGCCTTAAATTCATTCAAATTTAATTATTTTAGAAAAACTTAATTTCATATTGCAATTCATATAACTGATTTATTTGATCTAATTCTTAAAAAAATTTAAACAGTTATTTTAAAAAATTAATATTAATTATAAATAACTAAATAAGCTAATATTAAAAGAAGAATAATGACCTTATTATTAATATAAATTTACCATAAATAATTTCATGCATATAATTTAATAATTTTTGTACTGAATTTCTTTTGAAATTTAATAATGAAAAAAGCAATTTTTTGTTTATTTTAACTTTTACTTCTTTTATTTACATTATACATTCGTTTTGATTAAAATCTCTCGTGGAGTCTTCAGTCATTTCAAAGTAAACATCATTTTTTCTTCTTTATGCAGCCTTTATAATTATAATTATATTTATATTTATTTTCGCTTCAAAATATATTGGATAAATTTCTGCTTTTTTCTACAAAATAATACGTATTATACTCAACATATTCATTAAATAAAATAATGCATGAAACTAAAGGTAAGATATAAGTTTAAATGTTCTATCATAACTAGTATTGAAACTTTTTGAAAAATCGATAAGAACCACACATCTACATGTCAAACATTGCAATACTATTAATTTAAATGTACAATATATTTGTTCGTCTACTACAATATGTTTGCACTTTCTTCCTTGGAAAGACTTAATCGTTCGTTCTATGATTTTCGGCTACTTGTCAGAACTAGCTTTAGGTGAAAAATTGATAAATTTTTTAAAGAGATTAAACAAGAGACAGAAAAAGGAATTAAAGCTGAAACGTTATCAATGGATACGCACACACTATCAGATATGTACTGCTAATTCTTCAAAAAATAAGTTTTTTTTTTTTAGTATCGTGAGAGAAATACAGAACGCGTCTTTCATTATCACTTGATCAATATGAATATATTTATATGTACGCGCATGTTTCTGTATATATAGATATTAAACAAAAATTTTTATTGAAAAATAAAAAAATGAAAATTACTTTTATCAATATATTATCTTTTAGAAAATTTCAAGCAGAAAGTAAAGCATGCAAAGAATAAATACAAAGATACAAGTTTAAGAGGTGATTTTTTTTCTTCTTTCATAATCAAAAACGAATTATCAATGAATTGAATTTTACCTTCAAATCAATAATTTAAAGTATTCGTGGATCTAAAAATTATAATTAAAAAGTTGATCACGTCTGCTTAGTCTCCTTTGAAAAGTGTAGTGGCTGATTACGCGTTGACCTTATCTACTTCTTTCTTCGTAATGATTCTTTTTTTATCTCTAAATATACAAATCTAAATTACCTTCTAAATTTTACTATCTAAATTTCTTCTTTTCAATTTATGATCTATTATTATCTCTATTAAAATATTTATAGACTTAAAAGGCTTTTTATGATTTTCTTTACATTTAATATTGAATTTTTTAATTTAGAATAAGAAAATCGATTGAAAATCTGGGTATGCTTTGTTTTATAAATACAATAATTACTTGAAATATTTAAAAAATAATTTATTATTTATAAATATTATAAAATATACTATATATCCATGTATAATTTTAAATTTTTTATATTGTTTCCATAATAATATTGAATAATTGTACAGAAGATGCTACATGATATTTTAAATCACTGTTATATTATATTATTATTAATGTACATATATATATACATATATAAAATACATATATATCTACTAGTAATAATACTTTGAATTCTGAATATATGAATTAATATGTTGAAAAATGTGTCGAGTATACTTAAAATAAGATCTTTCATATCTTCTTTATAATATTATTTTTAAGGAAGTTTCAAAGTATTATCAAAGTATTTTGATGCTAGTGCGGTTTTGTAATAAAAATATACATATATTTTGATACATATTTTTTTAGAATTAATTTAAAAAATATATCAGGTATTACGTCATATTTTGCCTATTTAAATATAAGAGATAAATTTGATAATGCTAAAATGTAAAATTTTTCATAACCATGATTTTCCAACGGTAAAATGTGTTTTTTGTTACGTTTGTACTCAGTTAACTACTTTATCTGCTGGTTAATTGTGAGTTTCTTTTCTAAAAAAGCTTGAAAATTGAGTGTGCTATAGTAATATTTTTAATGTAATTTTATCTATTATCTAACTCTATTGTCTAACCTTAAGTATACATATACTGTATACTTTATATTTACTATAATTTTAATTAATTTAATTTTTATACATATTTAAAATATTTTAGATTAAATACATTTTTAAAGAAACGACAAAATATTGTAAAATAGTATAGCTATGCAAACTTGGTAATAATACAATGTCACACTATTTATATACTATTTACTTGCATGCAGGTGAAAATTTTTCTTTAAAATCACAATTTTAATGTTGATGAGTTAATCTGTACCATTCCATTACCTAATTAGTTCTCATGCAGTATTCATGAAATTGACAATAGCATGCAAATTTCTTGTTGATAGAATCTTATAATAACTTTAAAAAATATTATAATTATTGAATGAGAAAATATGTTTAAATTATTCATACATGTATAAAAAAAATTGTATAAAAATGCAAAACGAGTAGAAAGAATCACTTATTTTGATTGATTATTGGTTTAACAATCATATAAACGGTTGTATAAAAATCGATTCATTGGGCATATATTCAAAGCATATACTTATGTCTAGAAAATAAAATTTAGAAGAGAACAATTTTTTTTTATACTAAAAATCAATTATAAATTAATATATTAAATAAAACAAATGATGATTTTTCAATACATCTGAACAGCGAACTTTTCCTTTAATATATTTTGAGCATAAGCAACTTTTAATGCGCGAAATAGATATACTTTGAAATAGTAATACAGCAATAACAATGGAGTTCATGTATAACTCTTGGCACTCCCACGATGTTACTCATGCAAAGCAACATTGGTATGGCGCCAAAGTAATGGATGGAAAACGAGTAGCAGATCAGACATTCTGAATAAGCACAAAAGATGCCGCCACAAGAAACGGCGATAGCTGTTGGATAAAGTACGCTCAATTTGAGCTTGGGACTCTATAAAACGTAGGAAGGCTAATAAAAAATTTACTATTTCCGCTCGTCGAGTACATGGATTGAAATTTAAGATACAATTAACGACATCTGGCATTGTAAGATAATTTTTAATGACAAAAGAACAGGGTCACTGTATTTTGCAAATTCACAAATGTGCACTATTCGAGAGACAATATTCCCGATAGATCAGTATTCATCGATCGTGTTTTTTTTCAGATTCTTTTCATCTTGGTGTACTTTTAACTTTCATCCACATTCGAAGTACCACATAAATTTAATTGCCATACTTTTGACTTTGAATATAAAAGAAAACTTCATAGTTTTAAACTTTCGACTTATCAAACGGCTAGCATTCTTCTATATTATTGATTATTCATATATATATATATATATATTACATTTATACTACTGATATTAATTCGTGATATACTTTTAAATATCATTTAATAAATATCTTTTATCATTATCTTTAAAGTATTTAGTAAAATCTACATTTACACAACTATGAATAATATTAAAATTCTAAATTAAAATTTCCGTTTAAATGGAATCACAATGTTTATTTACGCATACCTATATTTTATTTTTTTTTATTTTAAATTAAAATTTTCATTTTAAATTAAAGTTCTTATTATTATATTTAAAAAGATTTTCTACTATTTCATATCTCAAAGAAATCTTATAATTAGATCTAATATCATTTTTCTGTTAAATTTTATTCCAAATTTTTTTTCTTCAAAATGCTAATTGAATTCTAAATTACATTTAAACCGATAATATGCATGAATAAAATTAATTAACCCTCTATTTACATACGTAATTAAAATAAAATTCTTAAAATAATAATTTTTGTTTTATTATTTAAAAAATTGTGAAAAATAATTGTTCAAACATTCCTTTTAAATAGTAAATTACTTTATGTTTTATCGTTAATGTTTATAACAATTTTTATACATATTTTTTTCAGTAAAATTTATTTTATTTCTCTGATAATATCTTTAATAAATTAAAGAAAAATAGAAGATCAAATAATAATTAATTAATAATTAAAATTAAATTAAAAATTAAAATATTAATAATTAAATATTTTATGAAACTACTTATGAGGAACATTTTATGTTAAACTTAGTTACAATTGTTCCAATAAATAGATGCTTTCGTCTAAAATAATTTCTGCGTTTAAAAAAAATCTTGATTTTGAATTGTATTAAGGCATGTTAGTTCTTAATTGTATGTACCGATCACGACACTCATATAAATACAAATTACTGAATCTGTATGAAGAACGAAACAAAATAATCCTAATATATAATGAGTTCGTGTTACGTTTTCATAATGTTTAAAACTGGGACAACAATATAATAACAGTTGATCAGATTTTTCGATCATATATATATATATATATATATATATGCGAAGATAAATAGATAAATAGAAAGATAGATTAAAATGGTATTACTATAATAAATTAATATTATTTTAATTATTGATACTTATGATCGACTGCTCTTCTTATTGATAATAAATTAAAGGATGTATCTAAAATCTTTAATACAGGAACAACACTATGCCTCAAGAATGCAATCAATTTGATCATGTAGCTGCGGCTCAATTCAGTAAAGATGAAATGTAATTGTAGCACTAAAGAATGAGTGTACTACTACTAGTCATGCAGAGAAATGCAGACTGAATTTCTAGCCGCAGTAACCACAGAATACACATCTGAATGCAGGACGAAATAGCTACTTCAATTGACTTTACCACGTGTATCTCAGTAATACACGTGTACACACACACACACATATATATATATATTCATTTATATACATACATATATGTATGTATGTAGGTATGTATGTGCGTGTGCGTGTATATACATACATCCTTCTTTCTCGGCCTCCGTTTCTGTCCCACTGCATGCTTGACAAACTTCAAATTTATGGATTCGTAAATAACTGAGTAAATACAGTGCCATTGAGCTTTATATTCTCAAACAAATCAACATCTTCAAATTAATAAGTTGTCATATTCAAATATTCTAACTTAGTCTGGACATTCTAGAGTTTTAGTATCCAAAAATCTATAAAATTATGAATAAAGATAAATTGCCAGCCACAAGATACGTAAGCACATGTACGTAACTTAGAAATGTTTTTATTCAATAAACTTCATATTTTTCCCAGAATTGACAGTTTCCCTAAACTGTTTTATGTAAGAGCTATTCGGATAAATAAAATTCGGACTAAAATTCATTTTTTTAGTTTTAATAATTATTTCATAAAGGAATCTGTATTGTATACTTTTATAAATGTAATTTTTTAATTTTATTTTCTGATCTACACGAGCTATTAGAACCATAATATATTATTGTTTATCATATATAAATTAAAATAGATAACATGAAAAAATACATCTGTATAATATTTTAAATAATTAATAATTATTTATATTCCTTTTTTTTATCAACAAACTTTCTAGCATATTTATTAGTACTTATAAATATTGCTGTCTTCTACAATTAGAATAAATTGAAAGTTAGCATAAAATAGTAATAAACTTATCAACTCTGATAAAAATAAAAATACATATGTTTGTCGAAATAATAATTCATAATTTTGTTTACTTTCACATTTTGTACGTAAAGATATTTCTTAAAATTAAGTAAAATTTTAGATGATATATGATGTATAATTTATTTACCAATTGTACAAAATTAAGTCTATAAAAAAATTCCAAATTAATAAGTTTGAGTACAAAATTAAAAAAACAACATTGTTTGTGACCGTGACGCGTGTAGAAATCCCGAGAATGTGATATTCTTATAATTAGGTATTTTGAAATTTAATGGCATATCTTATATTAAAATTGTAAAAACAGATTTAATTTCTTAAAAAGCCTTCACGCGTATAAATATTCATAGGATACTTACACATTAATATGTACATATGTATGAATTCGTATACGTAAGGAAGCACAGGGACATGAATAAATACAAAACATGGAATAGAAATTGATCAATGAGCTGACATTTACCGCGTGAAAAAGTTCCTTTGAACAATTTTAGTGTTGGAATCAAAGAATAAATTATGTACATCCATTGCATTATACGAAGGCTATCAATGCAAGATAGTTATTATACTAAATATAGGTTTTTTCTGATTTAAAGATATGCTAATAAATCGTACAATGTTTGAATTAAATAAAAGATAGTTCGAATAGAAAAACTTATTATTTTAATTTCTTAATGCACCGATATTTTAGCCTCGCTCGTGTTTGAAAGATGACTATTACGAATAATCCCTTATCGATTACAGGTTACATCGCTGTTTTCGAATGTAATTGCGTTGACGCATCACAAGTCCTGTCGTATCAGAGGTCGCCAATATTCCATTGAAATTTATCGCTAATGCTGGCATGTAGCGGTTTTTCGTACGAGATCGAACGCACGGTACGTTTTCAGTTTACTCTAAATGACGGAGTTCCATCGGTATAAACCGACGTGCATAGGGCTCAGATTTCCATTAGAATTCACGTTCGTGTACAGATTTGCGCTGACTCCCAATAGAAAACTCAAAGCCATTTCTATGAATGCACCTTGGGTAACACCATCCGCGTCGCGTGTCCGCACTATTTAGCGATGTATAGGCTTTGAGTGCGCCGGCGTCGGTATTCTACTAAGTGCTGCGTGCAATTACTGCATTCTGGAAATTCTAAAACAGGCTCGCCATGGAATTTGAGTGCGCAATAACTAATTTCCGTTCGAAAAATAATTTCGTTTCATCGAGCACTTGTATGGATTCTAGATTTATTGAAGAAGCCTACTAGCAAGACGATTTTTTATCAATAGTCTTGTGACAAGTACTGCAATAATTGTAATATCCTTTTCATCCGCTTAAAAGCTCAAATTGCTCTACTGAATATATGTTTAATGTAACGGGATTACTTTAATTAAATAAGTAAATTATAATTTTTAATTATTGAGCATGTTTTATTTACATGCCAGCTTGAAGTAAGGCTAGCTCATAAAGATTAAGGCTCGAGCGTTAGTTTAATTAAAAATATTAATTTCTAAGATAATAAATCGATTTATGGACTACTTTGTTTAGACTAGTTAATAATCTTGCCGCAAAACTAACTATTTTTATGACTCGCGGAAAATAAAAAATTATTAAAAAATAAAGAAATAGTACTTTTTTCTGCTTCAACAGTTCCTTACGTTTGATGCCATAAAGTTACATCAATTTTAAGAAGGAATTTTCCATAAATATCCGATACTGGTTAGTATAAGTCGCATTATTTTAAGCGGTATAAAATTAAAAAACTTAAATTATCTTTCAAATGTATAATTTTTTGCTCGTACAGTATTTGAAATTTATTCACAGGCTTGTAGTACGCTTTTTAAAATTATTCTTTTTGAGTATGTTAATTTAATTATTATACACGATGAATATACAATAATATATGCCATAAAAGGACTTAATGTGTAAAAAAAACTTTTTGCTTTAAGTTAATTATTATTGCAAATATATATTAATAAATTGTTTAGAATCATTTATATATAAGTACGTAGAAATTTAACTCTAAATAAATTTTTTAAGAAATATAGACAAAATAAGATGATGCTAAAGATAATGTTATATTTATTAAGTTAAATCTAAATCGGTTGAAAGTGACTACATTTTTCTACAGATGTGCCTGTTCAACCTTCACACTAATACAAGGATACGGCGTAAAACGTTATCGTTAAAATTTACGACTAACCACAGGCGGATAACTGATGCATCATTTTCTCTTTAATAGTTCGTTCGGTTATTTTATTATTCTTGTATATGACTATTCTTATGAAGTCTTATAATAATGGTAATATATATTAAAAATTTGATATATTTATTTAGTTCATGTTTAATAGTAGTACAGAAGTATGTTAATAAAATTAAATTCTTTGAAATTTGTAGGAACAATAGGATGTATTTTTTACTTTATGAAAATATTAAAAAAAAGATAAATTTTTGATTTAGGTATTTTTTTACTTCAATTTTATAATTAAATCAAAATTTTAAAATAGTACACAATAATGATAGTAAAACTTGTACTTTTTTTAGATATTCAATTATTTTATTCTTTAAATTAGTTCATTTATAAATTTGTACATGAATTCAAATTTATATAAAGAAAAAACTTATAATCCTTTTTAAAATATTAAGATTTTATTTTATACAACTAAATTGTAATATTTTTCCTATTCTTTCATATTATTTAAATATTTAAATTTTATTTGGTATGCAGAATATAGTTATTCCAAAAGATTGTATTTTACTTCATTTAATTGCCATTTAATAACATCGTTAACAAAAAATTTGTATACTCACTGTTATAAACATTACTAAAATTTCACTTTATATTTTATATTTTTATTTTATATTTTTTTCAATAATACGTAATTTAAGATTAATATAAAATCTATAGGATAATATGTATACTTTGATATTGTATACAATTGAAATAATAAAATCATAATTTTAGTACATGATCTATTAATATATTTATAAGTATTTATTTTAAAAAAATTTATACCTTCATGTTGTAATTTAATTTTCATGATAATAGAAAAAAATTAATACACACACACACATTTGTAAATAACGAATTTGGCGATTTAAGTTATCAATACAAGTTTTCTAACTAGACTTTGGCATTTGGCCATTTTTAACCACATTGTGTATCACTTTCATCTTTTCGCGAATTCTTTTATTTACTTTTGCTTGAAAATAGTTAGACTTTTTGGTAAAATAAGAAATGAAATTTAAAAGATATAAAAACAAAATCAGAATATGGTTGACTTCAATAAATTATTTACACGTTTGGTCTCAAGGTCGAATCTTTTTAACAAAATGAATTATTAAAATATAATATAATATTATAATTATAATAACTTTTCGATTTTTTAATCAAATCTAAATGGGTTAAACAGCATAAAAAATTAAAAATTTCAATAAAATCAAATAATTATAACTTCATACATATATAATAAATTATATTTTATTTCATTTACTCTATATATTAATATACTATGAGAAATAAAATAAATTAATTAGTTTTAATATTTTTCAATATATATTTATACTATTTATTCTTTAATGTTAAAGTAAATTACAAAGTAAACTATAAATAAATTTGATTTATTAGAGACTAAAAATGAAACTATAAAGATTTTTTTCTTTTGAAAAATTAATAATAGTAATTAATTTAGAAAATTATATTTTATTGTAATGGTTAAAGTGTTTAATCGATGTACAATAAATACATCAAATGTAATAAACTAAACATGTTTTGGTTACTTTTATATAATTTTTATGATTTATTATATTACTGATGTAATTTAATAATAATAACTGACATATACAAATTGATCAATACACGTATGAAATTAATAATAGCAATTTTATACCAATTATTAGTTAATTCTCTTCTAAATAGTATTTTGTCATTAGTAAAACCAGTAGTAGATAAGTGATTCAAAATAACATTTTTTTATAATTATTATTAACAAAAATTTTAATAATTATTAAAAAAATTATTATTAATAAAAACTATGATTCTACTTTTTTAGAAGTCTTTCAAATAATTTATTATAATATATAATACAAATAAGAATTCGTAGATATGTATGTTATGTGCATTAACACAAATAGTAGACACAAACTATTTAAACGATAGGACAATGTAAAGTCAAACGAAAAATAGTTTTATAAAGCCACTCCTTAGTCACTCAAAGCCATTATTGTAAATGAAAGATAATGCATATAACAACAAAAATGATATATACTCTGCTAACTTTAAGGAACTTTTATAACAATCAATAATATTAGTTTCATTTAAATTTTCTTTTTAAAAAAGAATTTTAATATAATAATAACTGTTTATGATAAAATTAATATCTATACAAAAATTCCTTAAATATTAATCTAACTTATATTAGTCACCTAAAACTATTATTTTTGAAGTAAATTAAATTGACATTATAAGTTATATGACTTCAAGAATTCAAAATTTTTAGTATACAGTTTTGTTCCCACTTAAAATAAAAAATATAATAAATTTAATGAAAATTCACTTAAAAATTGTATATATATTGTATTCCCTTGAAATTTTTTGTATCGCTTAAAACGTCTGTTCTTAAATTATACTGTCTACCAGCAATATTTGTTAGATAATAATACTCTTTTGATATAGCAAAGTGGTATGAATTCGTTTGACCCATATGCGGAGAAATTTTACACAAGAGAATTCTATATAAACACTTATTGTTTTATTTAACATTTTAAATGAACGAATGTAATATAGTTCAGTTTGTTTTAAAAGAAATAGCAAATTGATATTAAAATAACAATTTTTTTTGTATGAATTTATAGTCCACGAAATTGCTTTCAGTCTATATTTTAAATTTGAACGAAAAGAAAATATTTCCATGAATACAATATAATACAAAATTTTTCAAATTTTATTTTCAGATATTAATTTTAGTTTATTAATTTAAAAATTTAAAAAACATAAAAACTTATTCTGGAATATAATTTTGTACGATTAATAAGAATCTTCTCTGTAAGTATAGAGCAGAAGAATTTTAGTAAAACGCTTACAAATTGTTCTTGAAAAAATGCATCAATAACACCTGCTTAAATTGGCCTAGACTTGAGTAATTAAAGAATATTTATAGAACGGTAGTATAATTTATCGATCAAACAAATGAAAAAAAATCTGGGTTCCCACGTTGGGTCGGCAGTATCCTCGTAGCGATTGTACCTAACGAGGGTCGCGTCGCCCTCTGCGTGCATGAAGAGGGGGGGGGGGTGATGCGCAATGAAAAATGGAGAAAAATAAACATTCGCGTCCGTATTATAAAAAAAGGTAAGCCTCTTGCGCGCCTCGTGACGAGACCTCCAAAAATTCCACAGCGAGCGAACCCCTCGTCGATCCCAATAGCGACTCCGCATATCTTCGGCAAGCCCTCCCCTTTATCCCCCGGCAGCGCAAAACGCTTCGTCGACGCGCATCCAACGCAATCTCTGGATTCCGACTGGGAATGGGCGCGCCCGGTCCCAGCGGACGTACCAACGGACGACAAGGCTCCGTTATCGGATGCCGACCGACGCTCATGCAAATTGACGGAATGAAAATGATGCGCCCGCGTTTTGACGATACGTTAATAAACGGTGTAATTTGGATGAATTAATCGGCTCGGCTCGGTACTTCTGGCCCGTCACGGTAGCCCTAGTCTAATTTCTCTTCTTCGAATCACGCGGCTAACGAATGATTGGCAGCCGTCACTGTCAAGGACCAACCAATATCCTCTGCAGCAATTCAACTCTATGCAAACTTGAAAAAAGCAATTACAGTATATCGTACTTAGCTGAATAAATTTAACTCAATATTGTACTACAATTGCATTGTGAGCTTTCCCTTCGTTTTTCCAGTGAGTTGGGAATTCTTATACTATTATGCAAATTGCGTATTTATTACCATGAGAAAATAAGCCGTTCGTGCATCATAATAGCATATTTACTTTATTTATGGTAACGGCTGCTCTTTATCATGCGTACAATTTGCAATATTTATGTTCTCAAATAAATTTTGCCTTTTCCAATGATTATAAATCCTGATAAAATTTATATAAATATTAGGCCTAGCCAATTTTATTAAAATTTAAAATAAAATAATACATTATTCTTAAAGATAAGCCTGCAAAAGTCATACCGTAAATACAAAATGCTCTTCGTCTCTAATCAAGCTCTGCGTAAATGACTTAATCGCTTATATTTTTACTAATGAGCTTATAATTAATATCATAATAATTTTTGCAATTTAATTATGATTTATTATGATGGGCTTAAAAAATGTAGTAACCTAAACGCGTAACTAATATCCTTTACGAATACGTAGCAAGATTATTATTTCTGAGTGTTTGAGGAGGTGAGCTTTCTATTCTCAATCGCATAACTAAAGTTCAATTTAAAAAATTCCAATCGAGCATAAGATAGTTTGAGTTGTGCACGCAATTTATTAAATTAATCTTCGGAAATATCTATGGAATTTAACGTATCGTAAATTTGAGACATGTGAAACATAAGTGGCGCTCCGTTGTTTTTAGATTATTAATTTTTCATTTGTATGTAAATCACTTAAACAAATGCTTAGATTGATATGCTACATTGATGTATTTACGTTACTTAGTCCTTGCACATATATCTATCCATCCACATAAATGTACGTAATTGTATGTCATTTTATAGCATGTATTATATCATATTACTAATAGCTGAAATACTTATGAATTAGTTTACCTCTCTTCATTCTGGAGATTTAGATCAATAGCTGTATTTATTTTTCATAAATAGTTTTATCCATTAATAATTAGGTCGCTGTTATTTATTTTCGCATAATTACAAATAAAATTTATATATATATATATATATATATAACTACAAATTCTTTTACATATTAAAGTTTTTAAGAATCATTTGTGTGCATTCTTATACGATTGATAATCTTATTTTTAATTCGTTTCAGCTTATATAAAAAAGTTGCTAATGTGTAAAGACCATTGAAAGTTTTTAAAAGAGGTAAAAACTGAAAAGTAATTTTGACTATGGAATACTTTTTTTTGTTAGAATTTTTATTCATTTATTCTTGTTTATTCTCGTAATATCATTGAATAAAAGCCAGTAATGATTTTCAAAGGGAATATTAGTTTCATCCAGTACGGATACATAATTAAATTAAATGGTACAGAATAATCAGGTGATAATGATACATTATAATGGTAACAGTTAGGTATGGAAAAATAATTAACCAAATAGAAAATATTATTAAAAAATTATTAAATAAAAATATGTTCTAAAAATTATTCTTAGTTATTGATATGTAAAAATTTATAAAATTACTTACTTTATTGATATGGATTTAACATCGAAAGTACGCACATTTGGATATAGTAATCGATAGGAAAAATTCTCCAGCATGTCAGTATAAATGCAATAGTAATTTTATGTTGCAGGTGCATAAATATGTATGGAAGCATAAAATATTTTCATCGATTAACTAAATTATCACTTATATAATACTATGTAATTAAAAATACCAGTGAAAATGACAAATAATTCTAAAAGAGATTTGTAGTAGTTATAGTTGCGTACTATTATACATATTTTAATCATTATCTTATTAATTTTCAAAAAATTTATTTATCTTATTACATATTTTAATAACAGTTTATGAGCTTTTCGTACAATACATAATATTTTATTGATACTACTACTATTATTCACATATTTATTTTCTACATTATAATATTTTCATTATATAATATAATTATAACATATAATTTTATTGTGATATTATTCTAATTGGGAAAATTAGAAAAAAAATTCATTTATATTTACAAATTATATTTATTCTCTGAAGCTCCTTGAAAAATTATTTATTAATTCGAATATTTATTATTTTAGGATAAATATAAAATTTAATTAATACATGTATTTGTACATAATATGTAAAATGCTCTTTTTTTGTTTTATAGATACTCTCAAAAAATAAATTTATAATACTTTATGAATATTAAGCTATTAAAATTACTAATTTTTTAAACAATTTTTCTTTTTTTTCGATTATATATTCAATAACAAAACATTTAATTATCGTCATAATAATGAAAAAAACAACCTAATAAATAGTTGACAGATTATAAAAATAAAGTCTCTAAATCGAATTAAAATTTTTTTTTAAATCATTTAAAATTATCATATATCTATCGTACATGTAAAAGAAATATATAAATATACAAAGCATTTACGAATAAGTTTTATATCGCTTGCTAAATCAATTAATAAAAATGCTGCCAATAATAATAATATAATAGATTCTGATAAGGAACTACAACTATTTTGTTAGTTTCCAAATACTGTAAACGTAATTTTGTTCGATTCGAATACGTGTACGAATCGTCAATATACTTAGATATGTAATACAAAATTTTAATTTTTTTGTTTTCGTTTTTCTAAGTTGAACCAAAAACCGTTTTTTGCAGTAATACTAAAACTTGGCTTGTATGACATAGTGGGTTCTTGATTTTTTTCTGACAATTTAATAATAAATTTTCTCAATATCTCAATAATAATAATTTTTGCTTCCATTATAGCAAGACGATACCCGATACATTTTCTTGGCCCGGTACCGAAGGGAATATATACTTTCGGAGAAATTTTACTTCTATTATCATCGCTGAAACGTTGAGGATCAAATTTATTTGGTTCGGAAAAATATTTTGGATCCCGATGTAAGCCATAAAGTGAAATCAGTAAAACCGTGCCCTTCTCCATACGATACTCTGGATATCCTTCCATCGGTGCCGGGAAATTGACATCCTTAACGCAGACTCTCGTTGTGCTAGGGGCAGTCGGATACATTCTTAAAGTTTCAAGAATTACCATATCAAGATATTTCATGTTTGCTAAAGACTCGTAGTTGATTTCATCTCCGTCAGCTGCAATTTTTTCGTCTATTTCTTGGCGAAGTTTCTCTTGAATATCCAAGTTTTTTGCTAACTCTTGAATTGTAAAACATATTAAACCAGATGTGGTGTCGAAACCAGCAAGAAAGAAAAAAAAAGCTTGGCCGATAATGTCATTGACAGTAATTTTAATATTATCGCTTGAGTCCATAATTTGCATTAGCATTTGAATCATGTCCGGTCGAGAAATTCCTTTCTCCTTCCTTATTTTCACAGTATTTTCTATAACTTTTTTAAAAAATCGATCTGTCGCTGTTGGTAGGAAAGTAAAACCTAGCAATTGCATTATTTTCGGAAAACGCCGCAAGAATTCAAATTTGATTATTTCCAAAGTTGTAAAATTTATGGATGCTTTTCCATGTAAGTAAAATTCATTTTTTTGATCTTGCATCGAATTAACTTGAATACCAAAAGCCGTAGTAGCAATAACGTCGTTAGTGAATCTTGTAAATGCATCTTTTGCCTCAAAGTTACTAGCCACCTATTGTATTTGAGATTATTTAAAAAAAATTTTAGTATTAAATAGATAAAAAAAATATACTTATTTTTCAAGCATTAATTAAGTACGATAATTTAAAAAAAAATATGGGTAAAAATGCTTAAGATATTAATTATATAAATTTTCTCCTAATCAAAAAATTATAAAAATCGGATATTCATGTAACCTCGTTTATTATTACATTGTGTTATCTAAGATAGATAGATATTTATATGCATCATCATCAATTAATCTAATCAAATGATATGATAGTCAATGAACGTTATCAATGTAATTCAAATAAAACTCATCAACAAATAATATAATCAACAAACAATAATATCTGCTGTATAATTTAAAAACTATAATTGAAGCATAGTGATGATTACCTCAGGATGATCTTCCAAATATTCTACAAAATCATGCGAACATTTGACAATTAATTGAAACATCATTTTCATCTTTGTTGCTGTAAAATTAGGTGTAAGAATGTTTCTTACAGCTCTCCATCGTTGGCCTTTGAGTGAAAAGAGATTACTTCCTATAATAGGATCCATTTGTTCGGTAACAAATGTATCGTGATCTACGAAATTGTCAAAATTCGTAACGCATACATCACGGATTAAGTCTGGATCTTTTACTATTACCATAGGAGTTTTAAAATCAAAAAATCCATACCAGCGAGCATTTGGATGCATGTTATATAGATTTTGTGTATGACTGGCAAATGAAGCGGTACGAAAAAAAAGAGGGGCATTATTACCAATTATAGGCACAAGCTCTAAATGTAGCATTTTTCGATACTTCCAATAAGTATATTGATAATAAATTATATGCAAAACGTATAAAATACTTGCTAGAAGCATGTACATAACTATTTCTATAATAGGTAGCATTTTTCACAAAAAAATATATTCTATCTTCGACTTTCTTGTTTGATTATTTTATTAAGTAAAACTGCTAAATTTTACAAATAATTTATTAAACTTGGAACATCTATAACAATAAATAATAAATCTATAATAATAAACCTATAATGACATCTTACACTTGTTAATATATATACATATATCCTAAACTATGATATTTTAATGGACAATTTTTTAAAATTAGACTTACCTGTTTTTTTTAATAAGTTTGATATAAATTTTTAATATAAAACAATAATAATTAATTACTTAGTTGTTGTTAAAAAAATTTTCAAAAGAAACAATAATTCGGTTTCGGACTTCTTGCCTCTTCACTGCTAACGATAAGACTGAGGATGACAATAAGTTCATCCACAATTTACAGCGACGTTACTCCTGAATATCTTGTACAGTAATGTTCATAAGCATTCACGAATAAAACATTTATATAATTGCTGTAGTAGAAGAATTAATTAAAATTGAAAATGTTTATTGGAAATAAATATTATTTAGTTCAAAAAATTATTTTTAATTTTTAATAATCTTTTTCCTATTGCATTTGCAAATACACAAATTAAAACACCTATGTACACTTAAAAAAAAATATTTATCTTATATCAAAAACTAATGAACTGAATAATAATTAAAAATGATGATAAAATATAACTAAAAATATTAATCTAAAAAAAAACTTTTATTAATCCTACTATAAGAACATTTATCAATTTATGAAATCTATTCTTTCTAATTTCAAAAAAATGTTTTCAACAATATTATTAAAGCCCATCTCTACAACAATGTTGAAAAGCTTTTTTTTATGTAGCATGCATTATTATTGGAATTTTTCATATAAAATATACATATAAAACGTACCTTTTCCCTCAATTATTTCGAATAACAATATAAAGAATAATATTTCCATTATTTGTTTTACTTTGAATGCAAAACTTCAAGTTCTTCGAGGTTATACCATTTAAATATTAAAAAGGTTATGCATTTTTTATATAAAAAATGTTATCACGTTATTATTGGATAAAATATTATTTTACGAGGTAATAAATTATAAATCAGGTTATGATATAAAGATGTGTAACCTGAAATAGTATTAATTTTATATTTTAAAAACAACGTGTATATTTTGAGCCCATTAATAAATTATTTACAAACATTTGAGTCTTTACAAGAGACGCCAAGGGCTACTAAATGCCTCTCGGGCTATTCGGAAACCTGAGGCCTCGATTCACCTAGTTAATAATAATAATAATTTCAAATAGCAACAATGCGTTTTACAATGTCTGATAAAAAAAAATTTTTCTTTATTTTTTTTATTGATTATTTACATCTAAGCTGTAAGAAAAATTAGTAAATTTAATTATTCATTTACGATGTTATGAATAGGCGAAATAGATTTGCATTCCAAAACTATATAACTTAATAGAATTATTAAATCAAAATGCATGTCCTCATTATTACTAATCAGGGTAATAATTACTTTAGAAATCAACGTAGAATTGAATAATCTTGTTTTGGCATAAATGAGACTAAATTAGAGTTGCTACTTATTTTCACCCTAACATTGACGCAGAAGACCTCTGACATTTCTGGAATTCTAGCTCTTCAATAATTGTGTGGCAATAATATAGCCCACCTTCTCAATAACGAAAATCTGACTGTATATCAATTTTTGTGCTTTCCTGTATTATTTTCAATCAATATCTTGATGTCAATGCGATTTGAGAAGTTTAGTGAATAGCAATATGTATGTGTTGAATGTGTCTTACCAATTGTGTATCTGAATTGGAAAAAAGTATCAGAAAAACAATCTCCAAATATTACTTTAATGTTCAGTACATTGTAAACTAGTGATTCTATAAATAACTATTAGATAAATAACTAATTTGATCAGTTATCTTGAGGAAACATTATATTTGTTCAATGTGTTGTTCCTTGTGCATGAATATATATTTTTTACTTTGCAATCCTATTGTAAGCTATTGATTATACACATACATTACGTATCATTCTTTCTAGAGTATTTTTTTTTTTTTTAATATACGAGGTAAGGTTTTTATAATATTTATTTAAATTATTGATAAACAAGTAATCGTCTATAAAAAGAAGAACCAAATTGTTTCTACATAGTATTTCTAAGCCCATAAAATGGTTACATGAGCATTAATAAAATAGGAAAAAAATTATTGCTAAGACATTTTTCTAATAACAAAATTTATCACACGCGTATAATAATAAGTATAAAAAAACTATTAAATAAATACTTAATCAATAATTTTAATCGACTTATTATCATTGTGGTACTATTATTGATTGATAAATGTAATCCATCTATCTAATCGTTGAGCCTGTATTAATTTTTTTTTAACTTAAAATCAATATTATATTTACAATTAATGGCATTGTAAATTAACTTTTATTAAAATTTTATAACTACTTTTTGAAGCATTTTAATTTTCAGCTAAACGTAGAAGCATAAAAGAGTAATACAAAATTAAATATATATATATTTTACATTTTATAATGTACAATGAGCACCGGCTGTTAGATTCCGTTTCCGATGGTCTACAAAGCAATGGAAACACAATGAGACTTTGCTCACCATCTTGAATCTCTCGGCTGGAGCTTTCTTAAGAGGCAGCTGACAATTAAGTAAGGGGCGCGGATCCGAGTGTAAAGCGGAGTTTTCCCGATGCCCGGCAAAGAAACGTCGCTTCAAAACAGCCAAGGACTACCCCCGTCTTATCTGCTGATCGACGGCACCAATTCAAAGCCGACGTTGGACTTTCGAAAAAGGCTTTGCAATCATCATAAGCGAGATATCGATGGGCGGGCCGAGCCCCTCGTGAAACTTTGTTCTGACTCCCAGATTTTGCGCGGTTCTACAACTCAACGTTTCACGAGGAGCGGCCAATGGGCTATCGATGCACCGGTGCTCGATCACCGCCACACTCCCTCCGCCCGCCGCCGCCGCCGCCGCCCTCCCCTCCCGCCCCTCGCCAGAGCTCTTCAAACAGTGGAGTATCCGCTCGATCTCGTCGGCAACTTTTTGCACGCTCTCGTTTCACCGGCTCGAGCCTGTCGCACCGCTCCGAGCACTTATCCGCGAGAGCCCGAGTGTTATAAAAGTGGAAAGAGCTCCAAGACACTCGAGACCGAGTCGTCGTCGTCGTCGTCGTCGTCGTCGGGGCCAGTGATAATTGCGTGCTTCACCATCAGCGCCGCAAGCCTCCCCCCGGCAAGTTTGCGCGCAAGTCCTTCGTCCTGGCGTCGAGCGCCAAACTGAGAAAAACGAGTCTCGAAAGCCTGACCAATTGTCGCAAGGGCCCCGAGACTGCCGAGTCGAGGAGCCGATTAGTGATCCCAGTCGTTGGCGTTTGCCACCACCATAGCCAAGACAACGAAGCCCCGCACCTGTAGATGTGGATTTTAGAAACCTCGGCCAATCCACCGTCGGTCTAATGCCGCTCGCTCTTACTGACCCTTCGGGCCAGGATTTCTGCGCGAGCTTCCTTGGCTGCGCTCGACGCAACGTTTATGCCATCCGGATTTACCCTCTGAATTTAGATCGTATCTATGTGACCCCACCGTGTTCTATTGTTTATAAGTCTTCGCGCCACTGCTGTGGGCGCTACTACATTAAACTAGAGTCCAAGACTTCTCGATCCCGCTGAGGGAGGATCGGACAGCGCGCACCTTTAAGCCTTTAGAAAGCTCCGAGATTATGCACAAACGAGCATCTTGTATGCACTTACATATACGTATGAGTACGATGCGGCTATTAAAGCTACTGCTACTTTATTTTATTTAAATACTAACCAGAAACTTTTTGCAAATAGTTAATAGATTATTTATTTTATGCGACCAGATATAAGGGCACCTCGAAAAAGAAACTAAATAGAACGCAGGTAAAAAAATTGTCCTTCTTGAGTCAAGAAAACAACATTTTAGAAAAGAATAGAAACATCTTATCTTTTTACAACCACTAGTTTCGCCAAAATCTAATTTTCTTGCAATTTTTATAAACAAAAAAAATATATAATAACGACGGTTGAACATTGCATCTAATTTAAAACGTATATACGTAAGTGGAAAGTTCTTCTTTTACAATTATATAAAGTAACAATGTGAATTCAAATAAAAAATATTGAGCAATAAATTTTATATGAAAGTTCTACCAGATAGAGGTAATTCCGATAAACCGAAACATCTGTTAAGAATTGTAGTCTTAAAATTTAAGAAAAATTTTAAATTTTAAAAATTGTTTATGGTTTTATGCAGAAAAGCTGTTACTCTATAAAGATAAATTTGCAGTAGGTATAGAAAATATAAAATTGAATTAATTTTATTCAGAAAAGACTTTATATTCTCTTCAGAGTTTTAGTATATCAGTTTAAAGAGAATTTCTATTTAGTAAACACGTGATTTCATAAGAGATATAATTTAAAAGAAAATATCTTCTAAATCCTAGAACATGGTGAGAAGAATCATAAAACCACATAATGATGCGAAACATAGTTTGCATAATAAGATTGTGATTCAATTTATTTTAATTATCTATACAATTTACTTACAAATATTTCTCCACTATACAACTAAAAATAAACAATAAACTAAAAATTATTGATAAAATGTTCCTACAGATCGTTCAGTTTTAGCGTTGAAGGGACGTTTACCTATTGTACCTTTTGTAGCTTGGCAGAATAAAAATATATTGCAGAATACGAAAAAAATTTGTAATTTTTGAATTCAGGCAATATCAAAAATAAAATTGCACCTAATAATCAAGTAATAACTAATCAACATAAATATTAGTATTTCAGTTTTATGCAAGTGTTTTTGATAATATAAGCATAAAAAACAATACTGCAAAAATACAAAATTTTACAAAATTTAGTTTTGAAGATGCTTAAATACTTACACTTATAAATTATGTAAATAAGGTAAAATAATTTTTTAAAAATTAATAAAATCATATAAGAAGCGTATAATGAAAATAACATAATTTTATAATAAACGTAAAGCGAAAACATTTGAAACTCGCAATACCGAATGCATTTTGAAGTCGCATAATTTAACGATCTCATAATAAATCATTCAGTGTCATTAAGTATCAATGATACGTGTATAATTATAATATTATTAAACAGTGATTATGATAAACGTATGAATAGTGATGCGTCGAAATCGTATAATTCTGTAGTGCTACGATTCGCTCGGAGATCGAGTGGCCGTTGCTTTATGTTCATTATAAAAACGAATAACAGCGCAGTCATAAAAGAACTACGTAAGGTTGACAGTGCGTTTAATCGGAATCTTATACTTAAAGCTTATAACTAATTTAATAGCCGTGTAATTATCGAAGGTCCAAAGCAAAGAGGCCCATTCGCGCGCCCGCGGCTTGGATGAAGAAGTCGGTTCGCGGGCAGAGGAATGGAACAGTTACAATTGGAGAGAAATCAGTGTAGGCGAGAAGCCCGAGAAGACGTGGAATAAAAACGAAAGAAGAAAATCGAGAACTAGAGATAGTGGGGGGGGGGTGGTAACGATAGGGTTCGAGGGAGCGAGCAAACTAGGGACCTGCCGGGTATTGATTGTCTGCCGCGAGCCGAGGTTGCGCGGTGTCGTCGCTTTCCCCGTGTACGTATATACAATCCAGCAGCGCAAGCGATCCCCACCTCGGGCTTCCCAACTACTCTGCACGTATCTTCCTGCCTATACTCCTGCCCGTGCACGTGCACGCGGCGTAGGGCTGTGCTCGAGGTGTGCGCCGATGTGGGTGCGGGCGCGCCTGTGTGCGCCTTGGGCGTGCGTGTCTGCGTGCATGTCTCTCGGAGCGTGCGTGAGCGAGACGGAGACGGAGAGAAAGAGCGGGAGAAAAGCCGAGAGAGAGAGAGAGAGAGAGAGAGAGAGAGAGAGAGAAAGACGAGAGAATCACGAGCGGGATCGTGAACTCGGTTTCGCAACCAGTCTCATCACGACAGAGCTAACGACTAGAGCAGGCATTGCGGCCCACCTGTGCACGCAACTCCACGAACGGACACACATTCGTTGCGTTTTCGGCACACGTGCATAAAAATACACGTGTATATAGATATATATAAATATATATAAATATATATATATTTATTTATTTATACATATACATATATATATATATATATATATATATATTACATAGATACATACCCTGTATACACACACAAACAAACAAGCAAACAACATACATGTATATGATACGTATACATGTATATATAAATAAATACATGGGCGCTCGTGTGCCCCGTGGGGTCTCGGTGGTGGTAGTGGCAGCGGCGCTCGTGGACGCTGTCCCCGCTGCGGTTGGCGCCAGTAGGCGCGGACTTGCACGTCGACGTGGAGCATCGACAGCGCCGGCCTAAGCGTCGGAGCATCGCCGCGATTCGCACGCGATACGTCGAACCGCCCGTCGCGTGGCCCTCGCCTAACGCGGCTAATGAAAAGTTACGGATACGATACGGGAGCTGAGTAACGAGCTCGCTGTGAAAATCGACCCATCCCCTATATATATATATATATACACACACTATATATATATATATATACATATATTTCAATTGCTCTCATGAATGGTCGAGCCAGGCGAATGCTCCCTCAAATGCGCTTACGCCCATCTCTGGACGATCGTCCGCGGGACTCTTCCTCGCTGAGGCTACCCTAGACCGTCAAGTGCTACCTCCGGCCCTCCTCCTCTTGGCTTCCCCTCGAATCCGTGCGTCGCGTGGCCGGACCGGCGCTCCCTACCTGCGGATCGAGCGCGCCCTCGTCCTCCCGCGATCGGGCATCCAGCACTGATAACCCTGGAATTACGGCGATACGCGAGGCTACCTCGATCTACCCGGACTCCGGGACGATATTTCCATTTACGGCTATGCGATGAAATTCACTCAAATGAACAATTGTAACTGGCCTTACGACGACTCGTTGAACTCGTTGAGCCTGATACTTGTATTTATCGCTGGCTAGAGAGATTTTGTTGCTTTGCTGGTCGTATACGATACTTACGTATTTACATGAGCCGCACACACGCAGAAGTACATTTACACAAGCTATCCTACTTACGTACGTACGCACCTGCAACACACATATTTGTGTATTTGCATAAATATGTGTGTTCGCATGTAATATTCGTATGTGCGTGTATTAATGCAGATAGCAGAGAGTTTGAGTAAACAAAGAACGAAAAGCTTCCGTCAAATGTATGAACGCTGCCTATGTAATGGATAGACCTGCAATTATATGTACTTTTTAAAAATTGTGCGTGACATTTTACTCCGTCGTAAATCAGAAATAGGTAGTGAGATCGAAAAAATCTTTGTGATCCGAATCGATAAATAGACGTAAGAAGATAAGGGCTACCAAAATGTACGAGGACTGCATGACCACCGACCGCCAGGTACGTTTAACCTGTGTGCAACTTAAATGCTAGATACAATGTTTCTTTAATCGGTAAAATAAATTTTAACTGCATTGGTAATATCGATAAATACACGATTACGGAAGTGTATTTATCATAAATGGTTTGAATGCTCGTTATACCGTAAAAACTCGTAATCATAACTTGCCACTCTATACGTAAGCTTCGTTTGGTCTTTAATATTTATTTTTATACAAAAACAAGTCAATCATAAAATTAAAAAGAAATTTTAAGAAATGATTATTATAAATTTCGTACATGGATATTTTTTATTTGCGTAAATATTTTGCATGCTTGCATTAAAAGTGCCCTGATAATATAAGTACTTAGTATAGATATATTATTGTATTTATATATTTCCCATATTTTTTTAGCGCTATTGTTTCTATTTGCTTTCAACTTTTCCAAGAATGCTTTATTCCTTTGTGTGGTTGTATCATTACTCAGCCACTAACCGATAACATAACATGAGCACCTTTCACAAAATTATGCTCGCTGCATCTGGTGATTAAACACATACTCATTGTATTTAAATACATAGTATGTCTTAATCGTTTTTCGTCAATTTCAGTCAAATTATATGTAGCATTACAATGCATAAGCAACGAAATACTACGATTCGTAAAGTAAAAATTATGAAATCCCGATTTCTTTATCTGGCAAAACATTTCTTTTCGCTTTTACCGTAAGAAATATGAACTTAAGTAAACTCGTTTTAATCTATCATATCATATTTTACAATATCTGACATTCCAGGAGCTAATAATATTCACTGGCACGTCTCTCGAACTGTAATCCGATTTCAATCTTATGCCTGGTATCGTTTTCTGCAATAAAACTGTATGGATCCTGAAACAAAAGGCGTTTGTAATACCAATGACAGGCCACATAGATAACTATTTTTTCTTCATGCCTTTCTATGAATTTACTATCTACTACATAGTCATTCTGCCCCAAATTTCCTCTTTCATTCGGGGCATTATTTAAAATTACATTTTAATTGTTCTTCCTCTATAGACATAATAATTTTTGCCTTAAAATTCCTCATTTCTCATCGAACACCGTTGAAAGTACATTGTTTTACCCAAATCGCTTCTTTCTATAACTATATCAAAATATTAGCTGTGCTAATGTCTTTAGTTACTTCTAGTATCGGACGACTTACTCTACTTGATTTACCGCCCCACTTATTTTTCAAATTAGTGCATTACTCTGACGTTGTATACTGAGCACTTATCGAAGATAAGGAACTGTTATAAAACAATCAGAATTCTAGACATGAAAGGGATCTGTTCTTTTGAAACACTATCTTCGAAAAGTATCGATAATTGGCACAAATTTCGTAAATTAACGTTTTTATCAGTTGTCCCTATAAATTCGACATTCTCATAATTAATACCTTGTTTTTTTACGTATTAAGAACTGGTTTTTAGAAATAATTGCCTTTTCTTACCATAATACATTAATTTACAAAAAATACAATTTTTTATGTATTATATTTTTAGGTAATAGTATTTCTTCAATTAAAGTCTTAAGGTGAATATTATCGAATTAAATAGATAAAACTAAATTGCGTACAATGACTACCAATTATGTCGCAACGAATACTGGACAAGTACATTTTAAATTTAAAAAAACCATAATAGTTTGCATATCAAACCGTTAGATAAAGTTTTAACTATTTCAAATAAATATGCAAATTCATCACCTGAATTTTAAAGGATACTTTTAAGCGTTCAAACTTCAGAAATAAACAACGATATAAAGCCTATTTTTATAAAGCTTTATTTATTTAAAACCTGCTGGTATTTTTAGATGGGCATATCAAATATAATTTACGTCGTTCTTTCGCTAATTTTTAACTCCACTTGAATAATTTTTAACTAGATGTTAATTATTTTTTAGTATAATATTTAATATGTATTCGTAATTTTATGGCCTCGTCACGTGCGAAGACATTTACTCAAGAGTGTCAAGTCTAAATCGACTCTTTTTTCCATTCTTCACATCACTATTTTATACGACGTGGCTTTTAATACTTTCTTGGATTGTTTCGTTGCTCGATGCTTATTCCAGCCCTACTCATTCGCAGTGTTCTTAACTTATTGCGACATAATCTTAGAAATCATTAAGCACTAAGTGATTCGTTCTGAAGGAGCTTCCGCACTTTTTATTACCCTATTATCTCTGTTACTGCTGAAATGTCGAGCTCACTATGGGAGGCCTCCTTGACTTCGGGTAGATATTCTTATGACATTGATACGAAAGGGAGCGAAGCGAAAATAATTTACTGAAACCGACCCCCCGCTACACCAATTTTACGTGACGAGACGGTATTTATTTCCTTCTCTGCTTTGTTTACCCGTAATGAACGGAATTTGATTTATTTAGCACCTGCTCAAATTGTATTTTAATCGTAAATATCCATTATTTAGCGAAATTCGATAATTTTAAAGATTTTGAACGGTCGATATGTGCAAAATATTTTTAATGCAATTATTTTTATCATCACCCAAGGCTTTAAATTTACCCATTTTAAATTTCTATCATTAATTATGTAATAAATAATAAATTACTAAATATAACTTTCTAAAATAATCTGAAAATCGTTAGTTACTTAATTTAGACTAATCAACATTTGAATTAAATTTTGTATAAAACTTGACTTTATAAACTGTTAAATATAGTATATTTTTTCAGATATATGAGTTTCTTATGCCAATAAAATAAAAAATTAGAAAATTATTCAAATATTCACAATAATTTTTTACGTACAACTTTATTTATCTTTATTATTTAACTTTAATTAAATACATATGATATACATATATATAACATTTATTATTTAAACAATATCTTCCATTCTGAACTATTTTACAGAAGTACTATTGAAATTCAACCGTAATGTAACTGCACCTATTATGTCGCTTCGAAGTGAAAAAAAATTAATGAATATATATTACAAAATTATAGTCTAAAATGGCATATTATAAGACTGATAAACTTTAAGGAACGTATCATGCAAATCTTTGTTAAATAAATTTTGAAAATTTTATTGTATAAATTTATATTTTTTTTAATATGTAGGTAAGTACAGACGTTTTTTTTTAATCGTAAATAAAAACCTTTCATGAATCGATTTATGAATTGTGCTAGACTAAATTAGTGATTTCTTGTACTTGTAATTTTATCATTATAATGTAATTATTTAATAATAACTTATACTATGTATTATCTAATAACATATAATAACATATATTATCTGATTTTCCCTATATTTCTTAAAGATTGTTCTAGTCCAATTTAAAAAAACATTTCATCAATGTATCGACGATAGAAAAAAGGTTTTTGATTCAATTTTATAAATATAATAGTTTATATAAAAATAGTTGATAAATTTAACTACCCAAACAGATTAATATTATAAACATTAATTCTGCCAAAGATTAATTTTATAATACTTTATACAATTGTATAAATAATAAATTATAATCAAAATTAAACTCCTTACATGAAAAAATAGCTTAGAATTAATTTTGATATAATTTTAATTTATAACATTAAGAATTAATATTGTTTCTATTATTTTAACCAAGTGTGTATTCATTTAATATTATGTTTAGTAGCAAAACTCTAATAATTGTTAAAATTGTTGAATAAAAAGTCAGTTATTTTTATTTGACTTTAAAAATTATCTTTACGTATAAAAACTTGGGTAACAGAACAATATAAGTTATTGTAATATAAAGTGTCTTTGCTGACCGTGAAGTAAGTTATTATGCAAATAAAAGTACATGTTAAGATAACGTCACACCTTTGAATTTACTTTCCTTATACCATTTGATTTTATCAAAGTTTATAAATAATCAGAAAAGCTCCCTAAGGGTAAAATTGAATTTGGCTCAGTAATGTAGTTTGATAAAAGAACTTGCACAATAATGTTACCGGAATAGATGTTCTGAAAAATATTGATATTCACTTAAAATTCAACATCAATGCTAATTTTTTAAATTCTTATAACCGTGTTTATTATAGTTTATCATTACCATAATAAAGATAATCTTATTATCTAATATAATGTCAAGCATTTTCTATAAAAAAATGTTTTTATTATGGTTGGTAGGTTTCCATTTACGATATCAATATAGTTTTAACAACATGATTGAGTAATTGCTTTTAATATACATAGCATCAAGTATATAATATTGCAGTTCTTAAATTCTACTGATTATTTTTTATGTTATCCTATAAAAAATTCCGTTTTATATAAATAGATTTGTACCTGTCATTTAATTATTGCCTGCATAATGTATTTAAATTTTTTTTTTATATGAATATTAATGGATAGAACTATTTTCGTCTCAAGCAAATGTTGCATTCATTTTCAATATATCATTAAATATCAATTAATTTTATTTACCATTACTTCACTAAGTAATTCACTGCGTAATATCATATTATAAATATGATTTCGAATACTTAAATACGAGTATTCACAAAAAAGCGATCTATCCCTAGTGACCCATATTTCACGAATTTTCTATCGATTTCACCATAAATGAGAAAATTGTTTTTGAAAACTACTCTTTTTAGATGTTTATTACAACAAAAATCGGTCTATAAAAATACAATTTAATTGTTCGATTAAACCAAAATAATAATGGAACTAATGAAAATTCTCAAAATATTAATTAACAATAGTATTTTTATAAAAAATGATGATGAAATTTTGTCAATTTATTTATGCTAAAACTATATTACTATTACTAAGATTTTAGCAGATTCCTATATTTTATTTTTAATTTTAATAAGAAAATATGTAATACTTTATTACTTCCTATACAAAGCAGTAAAAGTAAAAAGTAAAAGTATAATGGAAACGTTGGACAATATATTAAAAATAAAGTATAATCGTCCAGTCAATAAATTAAAAATTAAATTTAATTTAATGGAAAAATGCAATAGAATTATCGATAAAAATAACAAATATAAAAAAACCTAACTCTTTCTAAAGATAGAGATAAAAAAAAAAGTTAATTTTCAGTTAAAATAATTTTACTAATAAAAATACACAAATAAGCTCTACATATTCAGTCTATATGAAAATTAAGTGAATATTATACTTAAAAAGTTGTGTTATTCTTCACGGGATAAATTTCCACACTAATAGATCATGGCACATAAATATTTTTTACTAATTTGATAAATAACTTTTTTCATATTTTTTTTATTGATATTAAAAAAATATTTAATGGAAAGGTAATTTGTAAACTTTCATGGGTATAAAAGATACTGTTAATATTTATTATATGTTTTTTTTTAAATAATTTAAAAATTCATAAATGAATATACAACTAGTGGGGTCTAATCAGTACTTCGCTCAAATTCTAGAGGATAGAGGTAGAACGAAACGAAAATAGGAAGTGTTTAGCTTGTGATATATTATAGTTATTTATTCGCAGTAGAAAAGAAAATGAAATCGGCAAAAGAAAACTCTACTGCTAATTCAGAATATAAAATATACCACATCCCAAAAAAGGAATATTACAGAATCAGTGAATACCAACCACCCATTTAAAGCCACTATTCAACTACTACAATAGAGGTTTAATATTATATTTTTCATAACACAAAATAAGTCTTATAGAATAGTGAAATATATGTATATATACATATAATTTATCACTTTCGTAAACTTTCACCCTCTTGCAGTACGAAGCTGCGAAATGCTTTGTGATAAATATAAAAAGAAACTTCACCATATATTTTGGAATAGTTTGAAAGTGAACTAAAAAAAAATTTTTAAATATTTTTGAAAATTTTAATAAATAAAAATATAAGATTTACGTATTTAAATGAGGTAAGGTAAGACTTTTCTTAAAGGAAAATAATACAAAACCAGGTTTATTTACGAAATGTGGCTATTATCATACTCTTACACGACTTGAACAGTCAAGCTCATAAATGCACGATAAAAAATTTGCTGTAAATATTATCCCGTCTTGACATTTAAGCTATACGCAGAAATCCGTGTGTGGTTTTATAGTAACCCGGCTTGGTTAGATACGAAGTGGACGACTTGATTTTATTCTCTGTCTCTCTTCGATGCCCGGACCGAATTAGGGCAAGAATTCCCGGGCACACTAGGATTCTCCCTGGAACTGAAGCAGACACGAATAACCTGGAGATATTGTACTTTAGCGTAAAAAATTAAATGGATGAACCGAAATCGTTTTTTAAATGAGATTATAAAATTAAACGAATTGGAGTTGCAGTTTCCCTCAACTAAATTCTCCGATAATGCTTAAATTTCCCGTATTTACATTATATATGAAATAAAAGTATATAAAAATACCATAAGTTTTACGTATTTATACGAATTTATACTTCAGCATAGTGATAATAGCAATGGTATTGTAACATAATTACTACGTCAAAAAATATTACTCATATTTAAAAAAATTTATACTCAATATTTTTTTAATTAATACAACTACGTAAAAATGTTTTCTCACAAATTCATTGAGTTTGATGGGGAAAAAAAAAAATAATTTTTATAAATTATACTTTATAAAATACGAATGCCACGTTGTATCAAATTTATAACATGGGAATGATTTTGTATCGTTTTGAATATAATAAAATCCGATTTAATGTAAATGTTTAATGGAAGTAAGACAAAAAAATTATTCTGTCGCAATGTACAATTAATTTAAAATCGCTCTATAACGACTTGCCAAACACGAAGCTTTGAAGATGAGTATGAAATAAATATTTCTATTTCCACAAAAAAGCACGGGATCGGAAAAATTGTCTTTAGATAAATTGCTTAGCAAAGTTAAAACTAAAAAGATTTTACTGGATTTTCTGTAGTTTAATGGCTAAATAACCATCCGTTCGTGATAAAGAATGTTTCACCTATTTCGCGGAGATTAGTTTGATGCTGTGTCTCCGTATGGTCTTGAATTTATAGAGCTACCATTTTCGCATATTCCCCCTGTATAGTTACGGCCGTAGAGACTATTGCATGTTCATTGCGCTAACGCAGTCATTCAGTAAATTCAACAATATGTGCTTCGAACTTGCGCTACCTTAAAAATGCTCGCGATGCATTAATCACTAAAATTTATAAAATACATAACTCCTTTTTTTTTTTTAATCGAATATTCCGAAATAATCCTCAATATTGAAATTTAAATTATTATTGTCTGCATTTGATTTTGAACAATTAATATACATTTATAATGCATAGATTTTATGAATTAAAATTCTACGTCGTAATAAATATGATTCTTTACATATAGAATATTTTTTTTGTAAAATTTTTATTTATACTATTGCAAGAAACGTGATCTTAACTTATTGTTTCGTAATTAATATTCAAAATTATTAGAAACCATCTAGGCAGTCTTCGTATTTAATTTCATATGAAAGAAGTATTTTAAGTTATTTAAATTAAAAATAAATAAATAAACAAAACTTTTTCACACATGAATAGCCATATGTGTTTATGGTTATACAACAGTTTTTACATATTTGTATTTGAAAATTCAATGAAATAAACTAAAATTGCAATTTACTACTTATAAATTTTAACTTACGTAATTCTAAATATATTAAATTTTTATTTCTATACTAATGTAAGTGATTTTTAATAATATAGCTCATTGTAAATCAAGTCTACAAAGCTATAAATTAAACTTACTTTCAGTTTCTAAAACTGCTTCAATATAAGCGACAGCTTATCATTTAACTTCTTAAATATGAGTTTATAATAGTCATTTTGTGTCTATATAAGAAATTATTTTAACAGTATTAGGGGAACAGTTTAGCCTGGATTTGCACAAAATGACTTTCTACAAGAATAAAAAAATATTTACTAATATTTCAATAAAATTATTATTAGCGTAATAAAAGCTATCACTCATATATTTGTACTTTTTTCAAAAAAGACATCAAATTCTAATTAGTTTATTTTAAGCACAGTATTTTATCAATTATAACTTTATTATCTTATTTGCACAAGCACGGATTTACAAGTTTTAGATTCAAATCCAAAACAATTTTGACGTCACTAAGAATAGTAATAATAAAGATTTTTTAGTTTAACGATTTATATACGTATATTTTGAACTATTACGGAATTGTAAAACGAAAAAAATTTTTATGGGATTAGTTAAATTTAACGCTACGTTTTTACTCATGTGAAAAATTCAGAATTTAAGTCGGTAAATATACAAGAGGTAAAAAAATAATTTTAAATATTATGAAATTATATTAACGTAAATTTTTATGATTTCCAAGTTTAATAAAAAGTTCAAACTATTTTTAAGTAATAATTAATAATTAAAAATTTTTTAAATATTTTCTACACAAATTGACTAATTTTAATTTAATATTTATTATCATACAAAATTATATGTGCGTATAAATAACATTTGAATGTTCTGTAATAAGATATTTTAATTCATTAATCAATAAAAATAGCAACATCAAATTATCTAATAATTATAACAAAAATTTGAGTTTTTTCAAAAATAAAAAATAGCATTAACCTACACCTGTTTCTTATTTTATTTATTATATACGATTGTACGATCATATATGGCTAATTGTATTATGACGTATGAAACCTTGTAATTTCGATTTCATTATGCAGTACTTATATCACTTTAACGATTAATGTTTCTGTACGCACAAAGTTTGTGAATTAGTATGTACACAAACGTCATGCTTAATAAAAAATCAAAAAATATGTATATAAATTTATAAGTTTAAAATATGTTAAACCTTAGATATAATTAAATATAAATCTGCTGATATAATTTTTTTGGTAAGCACGTAATAAGATATGATGATTGCAAGTAGTTTTATTTTTTTTGAATAATTAATAAATGATGTAGAAATTTATTTTTTCGGAAAATTTTCGAAACGTTTCTATGAAATGTAAATCTTACAGAGAATCAAATAATGTTTTCAATCTAACTGCTATGATCATTTTTTCTCCTTTTTATATAAAGAATTTATTGTTAAAAATAAAATATGTCGAGCGAATAAAGTTTGTCCGTAATATCAGAATTATCTGATATTTAGTAAAATGCATCTGAGATTTCATTCATGTAAACAAAGTAGATTGTCTACTCCGAATATCCAAAGTACTAAATTTGATTTAGTTTACCATTTAATTACGATTTTAGTATACGTTCTTGGGAAAAATAAATCTAAATGTATTATAGTTTTTGGGATTTAATTTTTTAATAATTTATAGTTACAATATCTTTTAATTACTACGATGCATAATTTTCTTGTTGGGAGTATAATTATTTATATTATTTATGTACTTAAATATACGTATAAAGTTTCATTAATGGGACAGACTATACTGATTTGATTGAGCCTTAGTGAGCAATAAAATGATGCAAATTTTGACAAAAATTCATTTCAATAGAAGGTACATTTTGAATCGTAGTAAAATCGAACATTGTTCTAAAAATGATTTTGCATGAAACTATGCGACAAAATGTCTAAAATCCAATCACGAATAAATGGATTACAAGCTAATCTTGCTCCTATCCTCTCTCAGTTACATCTTGCAGTCCCTGGATAATTCTAATCGATTGTGTTTTGAACAGTCACGTATTACCAAACTGTATCGTATTTATGTGCAGCGATGAATGAAAGCTCGAGTTACCGCGCTTGTTCAATGCAGCTAGCTCGTAATAATGAACACTGAGGATTTCCTGATAAAGAACATTGTGTAATTCCTCGCCGGCTGTGTTGTTTGCTTATTAAATAATTTTGAAATTCGTGGTGTAGTATCTGCGAGAAAGGTCGTGCAATGCAAAACTTTTCAAAAAAATTTTACAAAAACAAATGCCCATCAATAATAATGCTTTAAAGATATTAAATTTACAGGAAGCACGTACCGCACCTAATCTAGATAGCATCCAAAAACCTTTCAGAACTACTTAAAATATCCAGGCACTTACAAAGTTTGCGCTCTTTAGCAAATATATGAAATGGGTGAAGATAAAACACGAAATTTTGTCAAATTTGTTCGCAATGCATCATAGCCATGTCACGGAATTTTCGTAGTAAAAATATTGATTATAAATTTTTTAAATTCATTATTTGCATCAATACTAACGAGGCTGCCAATTTTCATCGTAATTTTTTATAAATGTAAATATAATTATCTTTTAAAAACTATTTTGGTTTCATCAAAAGATCGCTTATATAAGCGTTAAAAGCTTCTGCAAACGTACAAAATATTACAAAATTTTTCCATTTATTAACTGCTACGGTAGAAACGAGTATCTTTTACATAAATTATAAGTGTTAGTATAAACACATTAGAATCAGTATATGCAAAAAAGAAACAATCAGTGCAATCATTCAATTACTATATATGTCGTTAATAATACGAAGAGTAAATAAAAATTAAAACGAATTAAATAATTTTAAACAACGTAGATGATTAATTAATATAAAATTTTGGAAGTTGTAAATTTTTAATTATTTTGGATCTTAAGTTCTGTTAAATGTGAATTATGTTCACTATTCAAAACATGCAAATATCCTGTTGCATTTATTCGTTACACTTGAAAAGTCTCATACGCACATTATTTCCGCTATTCGAAAAATTTTAGAAATGAGAAGATAATGAAGATATTTTTTTTTTACTATGCTTTGATATAGGAATTCATTAGGGAATTCATTAAATGTTTATTTGAATACGTATTACTCTTAAAAATAGACGAGAGAAATCTTTTCAAATGGGAAAGCTCCAGAATAATATACAATGTCTAAATTCGAGTCAGGAATTGAGAAAAACATCGTCAGTGTTTTTAGTACCTATTTTTTTATAATAGCTCTTCCTTAAACGGCTAATAAAGTTGTGTCTTAAAATTTTATGTAGAAGTTAAGCTTTGACTAAACGTGTGCATTTATATGGAAAAAAGAAATATAGGGATAATATAGATCGAGAAAAAGGACATAAAAAAAATGAAGTATAACATGGGACAAAAAAAAAATAAAACGGATTAAACTAAAAAAGTTTTCTATGATTTCATTAAAAAATATAATCTTTGTATAACTCAATTGAAGCTCAATTTAAATAATATAATAAGACTTATAATTTGGGTTAATTAATATACTAGGATAATTGTTTGATTTTAATTCATACAAAATATACATAAATATCAAATATAAAGTAATTGAGAATGAAATATGATTAGGAATTATTAAAATTTTGGTTCCTAAAATATAATGAAAACGCGATTGCTTATTTTTACGTACTATATAAATAATTTTTATGTATGCTTACAAGTTTTCGGCCAGATATTTAGTTATTTACTAAATATGATAATCATTAAGATGGATAAGAATTAACAATAACTATAATCGCTCCTTATAATGTAACTACAATTATATATAAGCAATTTTTAATACAGCTAACTAAATTTATATTTATTCATTATAAATACTAATTAAAAAACCTACCTTGAGAGTATTGGGAAAATTTCTTTCTATTTAACTTGTGAATTTCTTTTGAAGTGG